>CAVNZK010000328.1:0-1445474 GCA_963693345.1 Pieris melete
AAAATGAATAAGCTAATGGAAAAAATAAAAACTCTCGAACCGGCCACCACACAAAGTAACGCCCCCTCTGGGCACAATAGATCTTACGCTAGCATCGCGGCCACCTCCAAAAAAGAGTCTGGGCCATCTATAGTAGTCAGCGGAGAACCCAATTCAACCCCCCAACAGTTAGTGGAAAAGGTTAGAAAATCTATCAACTTCCGAGAGGGCGGCTACGCCCCGCTTAAAATATCCCCCCTGTCGAAAGGAAAACTAAAAATTACCTTTGATAGCAATGATAATAGACTACACGCGCTTTCACATCTAAAAAGGACGGGCTCGCTCAATGCAGAAGAGGAGCGTCGTCTCGATCCCATGATCCACGTAAAAGGCATCAGCAAAGACACTCCCGCCGAGGAAATTATCAGTGCTATCAAGGATCAAAACCCCTCACTCAAATCAGAGAAATTTAACATCAAATTTAAACGGAACAATAGGAACGACAAACTATATAACCTCGTACTAAGCACCTCGCCGACAGCCTGGCGTAAGTTCCTGGAACTCGAGAGGGTCTCAATTAATTACCAAAGAGTCCACTGTGAGAATGTCTCACCTTTCTTACAATGTAGAAACTGCCAAGGTTTTGGGCACACCAAAAACCACTGCCCAGCCACCGTCCCCACCTGCGCCAAATGCGCAAAAACACATACAACGGGCGAATGCAGCAAGGCGACCTCAGAGAAGCCTTGCTGCATTAACTGCAGTGAGCAAAACCACCAATACAAAACTACGACCGACGTTAGCCATCGCGCTGACAGCGAGAACTGCCCCAAGGTGAAATCTATGCGTGCCCGCGTCGAGGCCAAAATCAACCACAATTAAAATATGCATACACATTTTAATATCTTACAGGCGAACCTCGTTGCATGCCCCCTGTCCCATATTAAATTATCAATTAAAAGCGCGACCAAAGTCAAAAGCAATAACAGATATGTAGGAGACTGCACAGGACGCTTTACGGTCAACATATTCCCGAAACTAGAAGACATACATTCATTTTTCTCTTCTATACCAATTTCGTTTCAACTCACGCAATTTCTCACAGGACATTCCTTCGCCAAAAGCTATCTGAACCGATTCAAAATCACTGATAACGACACTTGCCCATGCGACAACCAAACTACGCAGACACTGAAACACTTGCTAGAAGAGTGCCCTAGATTTATAAATCAAAGACACAACCATACGCAAAAATTCACAAAACACAGGACAAAACTTAACCCCTTCTCCTTTAGAGAATTGTTTTCGCACCCCTCAGAACTAGAGTCACTTGTTCAACTGATGACCCATATCATAAATTGCCTGAAACAATTCAACAGCTAATTCAACATTTAAAAATGACTATTATTACATACCCATAGAGCTGTATTTATCACCTTTTACTGTTTGACTGTATTGCACTGCTTAATGTTAATTTTAAGTAGAATTATAATATTCCCTTTATAAATGTTTAAAGTCACAATTACATGTTTCAAAATAATTTTTTCTAGTCTAGCCCTATTACAGTAATAGAAGTAATAGAAACATTTGTTAATTTCTAAAATATCTCATTCACATGTTATCAAAGTAATTCTAGTCTAGTCCTATTACTACTGTTATAGGACTGGACTAGAATTATTTTGATGTAATTATTTTATAATATTATTATTTTTATGTTACTACATTTCCTATTCTTTTTTTTTGTACTGTATAAATTCAGAGTATTCTACACTGAGACTCCACGTCACATTGGACGCCAATAACTTGTTTATACGTCATTTCAATTACTGTGTATAATTATTTCACAAATAGCAAACACTTGCCTTATATCAATTTTATATTAATTCGTTCATGTGACAAATTGTAAAGGTACAAGGAACAAGAAGGTATCAAATAGCCACTTCTTCCTTGCATCTCCACCCTTTTGTGAATCATATCTTTGTTAAGCTCTTCAAGCTACATCTTCTCAATAAAAAAAACAAATTGCGAACAAACAAACATACAAAAAAAAAAAAAAAAAAAAAAAAAAAAAAAAAAAAAAAAAAACCTAACCTAACCTAACCTAACCTAACCTAACCTAACCTAACCTAACCTAACCTAACCTAACCTAACCTAACCTAACCTAACCTAACCTAACCTAACCTAACCTAACCTAACCGGGGAGGACTGGGTGATGACGGAAAAGCACCGCCAAAACGCTAGAAATACGCACGAGTGCCACGTCATTGTGCAGGTCTCCCCGGGGATGTGGAAGGCGCTGACCCGGGCGGAGAAGGTACACATTGACCTCCAGAGGGTTTAGGTAGAGGATCGGTCCCCCCTTGTACAGTGCTCTAAGTGTCTCGGATACGGTCACACGAGGAAGCACTGCCAAACTGAAAAACTAACCTGCTCCCAATGCACAGGGGAACACCTGAGGGCTGACTGTCCAAATAAAGAAAAGACACCTGAATGCGCAAATTGCAGAAGAGAAGGAAATAACAACGCAGACCACAGTGCGTTTAGCCCTGAATGCCCAGTGCGTAGGAAGTGGGATGTGCTGGCTAGAAGGTCAGTACAATACTGCTAAAGTTCTCCCAAGCAAAATTAAAGTAATACAAGCGAATGTACAAAGATCAGCAGTTGTCACCGAAGAGCTAATCTTCGAGGCCAAGAAACAGGGCATCTCCATCTTGCTTGTACAAGAACCTTACATCGGAGCGGTTCGAAGTATGAAGAACTACACGGGCACTAGAGTATATCAACATACTGGATCTGGTAATCATATCAAAGCGGCGATTGTCATACTAGACAACAACATACATATCACACAACACCCCGAGATATCCAGCCCGAATATGATTGCCATATCTATAGACACAGAAAAAGGAAAGCTTAATCTAGTCTCGATATACTTCGAACCGTATCCGAACCCCCTAAGTCCGCACCTCCATACATTAAAACAAGCCATCGAAAAATTAGGTCGAAGAACGATAGTAGGAGGGGACATAAACGCGAGGAACGTCTGGTGGGGGGACAGAATAACGAATGAGAGGGGGGAAGAAGCAGAAACGACTTTCCACAGCGCCGGACTAGAAATATTAAACCAGGGCGGGACACCAACATTTAACACTAATAGAGGAAATACATTATACACTAGCTGCGTCGACGTCACAGTAGCCACACCTGACCTCCTCGGTCTCATTGTAAACTGGAGGGTGGACCAGAGTGTGACCAGTTCAGATCACAATGCCATCCAGTTTGAGATCACCTCACGGATCAAAATGGATGATGGACACGCGAGATCTACTAGAGTATACAATGTTCGGAAAGCAAATTGGACCCACTTTCGTGCGAAATTCAAACAGTTGCTTTCTGAACACCAACTCACATCACATAGCATCAACACCCTAAACTCCACTACACTTCTAGAAAACACTATAGTACAATACACACAGTTAATCACAGACACTTGCGACACACACATTCCAAAAATTAAAGTACAGAGGAAACACACAACCCCCCCCCTGGTGGACAGAAGAGCTAGTTCAAATGAAGAAAAGCGTCCTAAAAATGAGGAGGAAAATCAGATACTGCTCTGCTATCCGCCGACCTACTGTTATAGAGCGATACAGCAAGGCGAAGCAGGAATACCTGGAAGCAGTAAATAAGAATAAACTGGAAAGTTGGAAGAGTTTCTGCGAAAAGCAAGATGGAGAAAGCCTGTGGGATGGCATCTACAGGGTAATTAGGAAAACAAACGTAAAACAAATTGATCAACAACTTGTTAAGGACGGTGTGACACTCTCCTACCAGGACTCGGCGCAGTACCTGGCGGAAACCTTTTTCCCGGAAGATACGAGCGCACGAGAGACTCTCTGGCACACAGAAATGCGGATAAAAGCCGCAACAATAGAAGAATCGAGTCAAGATAACAACCATGACCCGCCTTTTACGCCTAAAGAACTAGCGGAGTGTGCCAGGAGTTTTAACCCCAAAAAAGCCCCTGGAGGTGATGGATTAACGTCAGACATCTGCGGCGAAGCAATTTTTGCGGACCCAGACGTTTTCCTGGCACTTGCGAATAGATGCCTCGACCTGAGATACTTCCCCAGTATCTGGAAAAAGGCCACAGTAATTGTCCTCAAAAAACCAGGAAAAGATGACTATAATCAACCTAAATCATACCGACCAATCGGACTTTTACCAGTACTGGGCAAAATAATAGAAAAAATGATAGTAAAAAGACTCAACTGGCACCTGATCCCTCGTCTCTCCCTCAAGCAATATGGATTCATGCCACAGCGTGGTGCCGAGGACGCCCTCTATACCCTTATGAGAAAAATCAAGTTAGGCCTAAGCAATAAAAAATTAATAACACTAATATCACTGGATATAGAGGGTGCCTTTGATAACGCCTGGTGGCCGGCCATTTGTGTGAGACTTACTGAAGAGCGTTGTCCACCAAGCCTGGCACTACTAGTACGCAACTATCTCGGCGACAGGGAGGTCCGCGTCGTCTACGGAGGAGCCGTAGCGGCCAGACCAACAAACAAAGGCTGCGTACAAGGATCCATCAGTGGACCCACCCTGTGGAATCTACTGTTGGACCCACTGCTACAAACATTAGAGAGAGCCGGAGTGTATGCGCAGGCCTTCGCGGACGACGTGGTCCTCCTGTTCGAGTCCAACACGGCGCTAGAAACAGAAAAATTAGCAAACGACGCACTCACGCAGATCTGCGAGTGGGGACACAAAAACAAATTAAGATTCGCCCCCGCAAAAACCAAAGCGATGCTCATAACAAATAAACTTAAATATGACACACCACGACTCAACATGGGCGGCACACCAATACAAATGTCGAACAGCGTTAAGATATTGGGCTTGACAATAGACCATAAGATCACCTTTAGCGATCATATTAATGCAGCTTGCAATAAAGCCATCGGCCTCTACAAACAGGTATCCAAGGCAGCTAGGGTGAGCTGGGGACTCAGTCCGGAAATTATTAAAATAATATATACGGCTGTAGTCGAGCCCATCGTCCTCTACGCGGCTAATGCATGGGCAGACGCGGCGAATAAGACATACATTATTAAAAAACTAGATACGGTACAGAGAAGCTTTGCCATCAAAATATGTAGAGCATACAGAACAACTCCACTCAGCTCCCTCAGAGTGCTGTCAGGTTTGCTCCCCCTAGACCTAAGAGCACACGAAAACAAAACCTTATATGAAATTAAAAAGGGGTACACGGCCTGCGAGCACCTGAAAGGAGCCGAGGTGGAAATAAAAACACCTTTCTGCAAAACTTCCCATCCGGCAACGGCAGCATTGAAATATGTCATCCTGTCCAATGAAGAACTTACAATAAACGGTAGTAGTCTACAAATATACACGGATGGTAGCAAGACGGAAGAAGGGGTGGGTGCTGCGATCTCCCTTTGGAAAGGAGACATTGAAATAAAGAGCCAAAAGCTGCATCTGGCACATTTTTGCACTGTGTACCAAGCAGAGCTGATGGCGTTAAAAAGAGCGGCGCAACTAGCGGTGCAGCGGAAGGAAACTGAGGTCCTCATTTACAGTGACTCAAGGTCTGCGTTGGATGCGGTTGTGGGGGGACGCTCCTTCGATCCCCTTGTCACCGAGATTCGCGAACTTCTTATCCAACACTCAGAAAAGAACATCAAACTTTTCTGGGTTAAAGCACACGCGGGGAGGAGGGGGAACGAAAGAGCGGACCAGTTGGCCAAAGAAGCCACAGGCGCAAAGCAGAAACCGGTCTACGACCGCTGCCCGATATCATACGTTAAAAAGTTAATACGCGAAAACACGGTGCAAAAATGGGTCACGAAACAGTCCAATGAAACAACCGGGGCGACTACTAGGATGTTCTTGCCCGACCCGGAGTCCGCGTACAGAATTGTAAGATCCAAAGGATTTAATCCTATAATGACTCAAATATTAACAGGGCATGGAGCCTTCGCGGAATACCTCCACCGTTTTAAAATAAAACCAAGTCCCGCATGTGAATGCGACGAAAACGCGTTACAAACGGTGGAGCATCTCCTAACAGAGTGCCCCATATTCCCCATACAAAGACACAATCTGGAGCAGACCGTGGGAATGCGGATAGCGCGTAATGTGCTGCCCGACATCCTTGCGGGGCACAGATTGGCCTTGGAAAATTTTTGTGAGCGGATTCTGGATCGGACGAGACGATTTAATGGCGCTCAAACTATTGACAAACAAAATAATAGTAAGGATACAACAAAAATCTAAAAACACTGTACCCAAAATATGTAAATAATACAAAATATAAAACTGTAATTAAACAGAAGTATTATCAAAAGTATACTCTGAAATAAACGTAAAATTATAATGTGCACAAACTATTAACATATACATAAATTAAAAATAAAAACATGAATATAAGTGTTAGAAAAAGTAAGAATTAAAACAAAGTAAACCAATAAACGCAAAGCTCTAAGTAAGTAATGTATAAAATCACTAACGAATAGCTTCATGTGAAGTAAATCAAAAAACGCAATATAAGAGAATTAAAACTAATAAATAAAACAAAGTAAACTAACAAGTATAAATGTTAAGAAAAATAATGTTCAAAGCTAACATGTAAGAGACAAAATGTAAAATAAAAAACATGTTAAAATAACTATTATGTAAACCATAGAATGAATGTAAATCTATGAATAAGTGAACTAGAATCTTAAGAAGTAAAATAAAGTAGACTAAGAAGTAAATGTTGAGTAAAATTATGTATAAGAGTAATACGCAAGAAACAAAATGTAAAATGAATAACATGTAAGAATAATTAATATGTAACCCATAGAACGAATATAAATCTATGAAAAAAGCAATTAGAAACTTAAGAATTAAAATAATGTAAACCAGTAATTATATGTTAAATAAAATAATGTATATAACTAATATGTAAGAAACAAAATGAAAAATGGAAAACATGTTAAAATAACTAATATGTAACCTTAAAATGAATGTAAATCTATCAACAAGTGAATTGTAAATTTAAGAATTAAAATAGAATAAGCTAAGAAGTATAAATGTTGAGTAAGAACAATGTACAAGACTAATGCAATAAACTATTTGTAAAATGAAAAACATGTTAAACTAATTAATATGTAACCATAGAACGATTGTAAATCTATGAATAAGTGAATTAGAAATTTAAGAATTAAAATAAAGTAAACTAAGTAAAATAAATGTTAAGTTAACATAATGTATAAGACAACCATGTAAGAAACAGAATGTAAAATGAATAATATGTAAGAATAACAAATGTAAATGAATGTAATTTTTTGATGAATAAATAAAGCTAAAAAGGTCCTTGATAGGCAAATGTCGAGGGGTGAAAAAAAAAAAAAAAAAAAAAAAAAAAAAAAAAAAAAAAAAAAAAAAAAAAAAAAAAAAAAAAAAAAAAAAAAAAAAAAAAACCTAACCTAACCTAACCTAACCTTTTTTTTTTTTTTTTTTTTTATGAAGGAGGTAAAAATGCACAAATGCAGGCCCGCGGGCGTATGCAGTCGCTACCGCGGGGACTGTGGGGATGGTTATCTCTTATCCCTCTGCTAATCAGAGGGGAGAAACCCGACCCACTAAAAATTCCTCCTAGGCCCTCCATTTCACCTGCAGTGCCAGACACATCCATTCTGAATGAATGACATCTGGCACCGCATTGAATTCCCCGGGGGTCGCACAAGGCATTCAACCCAGGGAATTCAGGCGAATATGTCCGCATAAGGGCTCAACGACGGTGCAGCTGAACGCTGTTGGGCGTACGCTCTTCGCGTCCAGCCCCCGCGCCCACGCCACGCCGCCGCCGAGCACAACCCCCCCGGCCATCGCCACACACCTCCCGCTGACGCTCAGCAGCCTCCTTCTGCAGCAAAACGCGCTCACAGAAGAAAGCTACCGCTCGCCATGCCTCTTGGCTACCAAGCATTGCTGCAACAACGCTCGGTAGCGAGAGGTCCGTCCCGATGACCGACACTAGGTCGTGGCGTTGCCTCGACCAAGTGGCACATTCAGCCAGGGTGTGCTCCGCCGTGTCCTCCGGGGCGCCACAATGGTGGCAAATGGGATGGATTTCCCGTCCCGCCACCCTGTGCAGAAACCGTCCGAAGCACCCATGCCCGGACAGCATCTGCGCCATCCGAAAGGACACAGCCCCACCCAGACGATTCACCCATTCCCGTAAAAATGGGCGAATCGCCTCCACTGTTCTTAAACCCGCCCTTGGCATAGCCAGATCATGCGCCCACCTATTAAAGGTGTCCTCCCTGGCTTGCCTCCTCGCTGGTCCGACCAATTCGGCCCATCGGCCACCTGCTCTCGTCTCACACTTGAGACGATACAAGCCACTTAGGGCCACCGCCTCGAACTCCCAGGGTGGAGTCCTCGCCAACAGGCATGCCGCCTCGAATGAGACAGTCCGATAACAGCGAGCTGCCCGAACCGCCATCACTCGCTGCGGCCTCCTGAGCAGGGCGCGGTTCTTCGCCCCCAGCCTATCGTCCCATATTGGGGCCCCATACAAGGCCATACTGCGTATGACACCGCAGTACAGCCTCCGTACACTCTGCTGAGGGACCCCAATATTAGGCAGAAGCCTTGCTAGTGCCCCCGCTGCCCCCACCAACTTCCCCCCGAGAGCCTTAAAGTGGGCCTCAAAGTTCCAGCGACCATCCAAGACGAGACCCAGGTATTTCATTTTGGACGACACCGGAACCCTTACTCCTTCCACCATCAGGACCGCCCCAGGAGGTGGACCATTCCTAGGGCCATGGAACAATAGGGCGTCCGTCTTATCGAGAGACACCCTAAGTCCCAGGGCCCCTATCCGTCTAACAGTAAGGGAGGTGCCAACCGTTGCAAGTCGGGCCACCTCCCCATAGCTTGCCCCACTGGCCACTACGAGGGTATCGTCTGCATAGCAGAAGACGCGCAATCCTGGCAGGAGCGTGCCCCGCAATACCCAATCGTAGGCCATGTCCCACAGGAGTGGCCCTAGGACCGAGCCTTGAGGTACCCCACACCGCACAGGGTGGTAACAGACCGTGCCCTCTCTATTGGAGTACACTATCGGTCTCTCCGCAAAATAGTCCCCCACTATCCGGCGCAGATACAGAGGGACCTCAAAAAATTCAAGGGCCTCTCCAACCACGCCAAAAGGGAGACTATTGAAGGCATTGGCAATATCTAATGATACTGCCAATGCCCTTCCACCCCCGCTAACTACCCCCCCGGTGTGAGACTTCAGGTCCCGAAGAGCATCTAGCGTCGACCGACCCGCCCGAAAGCCGTACTGTGCCTCGCTCAGATCCGGCCCCTCAACAGAGAGGTGCCGGCACAACCGAGACGAGAGGTGCCGGCACAACCGAGACGCCACGACCCACTCCAGCGCCTTGCCCGCCTCATCCAAAAGGACAATAGGGCGGTAAGCCGCCGAACTGTCCGCCGGGCGGCCCTCCTTCCGCACGAGACACAGCCGTCCCGTTTTCCAAGCCACCGGGAACCGTCCACCGCGCAAACACGCGGTGTACAACTCCCGGACGGAGACCTCCATATGAGGAGGACTACTGCCAGGACACGCGCATGCACACCATCCGGGCCAGGTGCTTTCTTGCGGGCTTTGAGACGGGTAAGGATAGCCTCCATCTCTATATCAGAGACTTCCGGAGCTATCCCTTCCTCTCCGCCCGCCACATCCCCCACAGACGCCGCCATATTCAGAGGGATAGTGTCAGGAGGCAAAGGAAACAGATCCGCCACCACTCGCTTCAGGAAGGTCGGTTCCAGACTCTCCACGAGAGGCATCCCCGAACCTTTCAGCCTCTTACGAGCCGATCGGTAGGGGCGCCCCCATGGATCATCATTCAACCCCCGAAGCATCTCCTGATGAGTCCTTTCCTTTGCCTCACAGATAGCCCCCTGGAGAGCCTTCTTGCGATCATTATAGATCAACCGAAGGCCCTCCGTGACATTGGGGCTATCTCCCTTCCTCCGGCGGCTCCTGTAGTAAGCCCTTCTGGCCTCACCACATGCGCCTCGGAGATTGCCAATCTCCGACGTCCACCAGTAGACCGCTCTCCTCCCCTTCGGCGGCCTCCATTTGGGCATTGCCGCATCCGACACCCTTCGGAGACTTAGGCTCAGTCTGCCAGCTCCTTCATCTACATCCAGAACACCAGTGGGCGCACACCACCCCTCGACAATTGCCACCTCCTGCGCAATCTGACGGTCCAATCGGCATATGGACCAGCAAGGAAATCTCATCCGAGTCTGCCCCCGCACACCCCACCTCATCGAAGTAGAGACCCACATCCGGATATAACGATGATCCGATAGGGTCTCCACTCCGTCCAGCACAGTCCATGCCGTCGTTACCCGGGCCGCCGCCGCAGAAGCAAGGGTCACATCCACCCTTGAACTGCCCTGCGGGCGGTCACAGGTGGGCTCCGTTCCCTCATTTAAGAATACGAGGCCCAACTCCGCCGCCCACTCCTCTAGAACCGGGCCCCTCCGACACGACACCCTGTCTCCCCAGGTGGGAGACCTCGCATTAAGGTCTCCCATGAGGATAAGGGGCCGCGGAAGAGCCCTCCGTATGGCCAGGCCCATGGCATCAAGGAAACCCTCGAAATGGCTCAGACGCTCATTTGGGGAAAAATACGCTCCGACGAACGTCCATTCCCCCCAATCAGCCAGAACAAACCCAGAACCTCTCTCTCTTAGAGAGAGAGGAGGTCCATGCGGCCGAGCAATCACAGCCACATCACCTCGAAGGTCCCCCACCCATGAGCTCTGTCGCGACACATAGTAGGGCTCAGTAACAACGGCCGCCATCACCCCCCACTCCGCCATCGACTGCAGGAACAAGTCCTGAGCCGCAGCGGAGCGCCTTAAATTCCCCTGAAGGAGGCTAGTAAGGCTGTCAGACATTTTATTTGTTTGACAGCTCTACACCAACCTCCATGGGGGCGTTCCCCACCACCGTGCTGGACGCTACAGGGGCATACGGGGCCCCCCTCCGCCTTGGAGGGTTGCAAGCCCTACCCCCCATTTTGTGGTCTGCCGGCTTCCCAGCCGCTGAGCAGACCACACAATGCAGCTCTTTCGAGCTGCACTCATGAGCCTTGTGACCTACAACCCCACATCTAAAGCATGCCTCTGCCATGTCCACCGCCGAGGTACAGGTGACCCGCACGTGACCCAACTCCTGGCACTTATAGCACCTCAAAGGGCGGTCCTCTCGGATTTCAACCCGACAGGAGCTCCACCCAATGAGGAGCTTTCCTTGGCACACTTTCTGGGCGGCGGCGACCGGACACATGAGGAACATCTCTCCCAAGCCCCGTATCCCACGCCTCAAAATCTTACCCGGCTTGATCGCTTCAGCCGGGCACCCACCCATGGCAGCCACCGCCTCCGTCACATCCCTCTCAGTGACGCTGTCGTCAAGGTCCCGAATAAGGAGGTCCGCACATTTGACGGGTCTCCCCACCAAGGCCTCCCCCGACAGCACCACACGAAGCCTGTCCGCCAGGGCATCAGCCTTCTCCTCTCTGTCAACCCCCGGCACCTCCAGCATCCGAGCTCCCGTTGCCGTTAGCCGGATGCTGATACTTGCAATACCAATCTCAGCCAGGCTTATACCGTTTCTGGCCTTGGTTAAGACATCGGCATACGTTACCCCCCGCTCCACCGCCTCCCTCCGCAATGTGATGACCACTGCGGAAGTTTTCGGCGGAGTTAGCGAAGGCTGCACCCTGACAGACCTCTTTATAACTGCCCCTGGCCCAGCCGAGGGCCCTGCGCCGTGGCCCACTCCACGGTCCTGTGCCTGGCCGACACGGCCACTTCCCCCACTCACAGGGGGAAGGACCGGCGCAGCAGGAGAACCACTCTTCTTTCCCTTTCCCTTCTTTTTTTTGGTGACGGTCGCCCAGCTTCCGTCACTAGGAGCCCCAGAGCCCCGGGGCCCCAAAACACCTGGGGCCTCCGGGACTCTGCTTCCCTCAAAAACTTCGGAGCCCTGTGTCCCCACCACAATCGGAGCCACCGTGTCCCGATCCCCAATGAACCCTCACGAGTCCTTGAGCCCTGGGGCCCCGTAAAATTCGGGACTCCGGGGCCCTCGCTCTCTACAAAACGCTCGGGGGCTCTCGGACCACGGGCCGATGCCGCCAGCGGAGGACGCAGCACAGGCTCAGGGAGGAGCCTGTCCCCAATCCCCGCAAGCTTGGCATCCAACATGCCCCCAACAGCCCGCATCACATCCCCCATAAGGTTCTCCCTTACCCCGTCCAAAAGCCCCTCCATCATTTGACGGAGGGCATCTGGAGTAGAGGGACCCTCCACCGACACGGAGTGTGCCTTTGACTGCGCAAAGTGCGCAGTGCGTTCATTAAAATCCCTCCTCAAGGGCCGCAAGCTCCAGACCCAGGTCTTTTACCTGGGCCCTCAGGCGCACATTGTCTCTTTGGAGACGTCTATCCTCATCCCCCCTGAGGCATCTGTCGGCGAGATCCTCCACCATCTCGCCCATTTCTTTCGCCGCAACCTTTAGGTCGCGGACAAACGCACCTTTGAGATTTCCCGACTTCACCGCAATCTCTATGATTTGGTGAACCCGGGCAGCCGACTTCTCCTTGATCTCAGGAACCCCCAAGAAAACCACTGCGTCCTCGTAATCCTCCCATGATGAGAGGGGCCCGTCCGGAGCCTTCACTGAACAAGCCGAGGCCCCACCCTGTAAATGGCCCCCAGCACCACGCTTTTCCTCTCCAGGGAGAGTGCAGGCCTCAAGATCACGCAACTCACCCTGCGCCCCCTCCAAACCCACCACATGAGAAGCCGCCTTTTTTGGTGGCTTACCCTTGGCAGGTGGAGAAGAACCTCCCTTCCCATCCCGCCCTGGGCTCTTACCATGAGCCCGCTTTCTTAAACGAATGCCAATGGGCACATCGTCGTCACTATCGGACGACGACAGAAACTTCCCCATAATCCTCCTCATGAATGAAGATGCATGTATGAAATGAATGAATACAATGAAATAATTTAATACACCACACACTTAACTAAATTAAATTAAGATTAACTCTAACTTAAAATTAAAATTAAAATTAGACTTAAAATTAAATATATAGTCTCAATCCACTTCGGTGTAAGCTTCGGATCTTCCACGTTCACTCACTGCAGTGTGAGAGACGTCCGCCAACACCGTCGCGTCACAGCGCCTCACTTGACACCAAATTTACGACAAGATGGCGTCGAATATTGTAACATAAATTATGAATGATGCTAACAACAATATCTCAGCCTTCCCTTGTTCAAACCAGACTATCTTGATACCAATCAAACCGCCTTATTGAGACGAAGGCGATGGTAATCTCCTCTAGGTCACCAGACCACCCTCCAAAATAAGATGGTTTAAAAACCACCTCAAAACTAAAAGTAATTTTTATCCAACTCTGTGAGCCGATTTTAAAAATAAAAGTACTCACATAGTCACTTCAATCCAACATATAGAATTACTTCTAAAAAAAAACTTATATGTCGTCACGACAAAAACAACACATACACACCGGGTCAATTTCCCACTCACTTTTGCCTTGTAGTTATTAATGTTTATAATTTACAAGGCTCACACACACATCAAAATGATCAGAATAAAATCCTGAATCTTATGAAACCATTCACGAAATTATCAGACACAAAAAATCCCACATCGGATTTTTATAGCCGCGGAGAACGAACGCAGTTGTCGCTACGACAGCTCGACGCGTAAAAAGGAATGTCCAATTACTTAACCACTTGTAATTGCCACCCTCGGCCTAGAGCGTATTGCTACGTTCTAAACCTACACAGTCTACTTTCTTAGGTAGCATACTCACTGCTTGCCTTAGAAATTCAACCGTGCCCTCCATGTACGGTTTAAGCACTCGCCCGGTACCGTACAACCCTCCCAAAGGCCGAGAACAAATTTAAATTAAATTAAAACTTGCCCTCGAACCGGGGATCGAACCCGGTACCCTCACCTGGCTGCCACTTAATAGACCGCTAGGCTATGAGGCCCTTAAAAAGGAATGTTCAATTACTAACCACTTGTAATTGCCATCCTCGGCCTAGAGCGTATTGCTACGTTCTAAACCTACACAGTCTCCTTTCTTAGGTAGCATACTCACTGCTTGCCTTAAAAATTCGACCGTGCCCTCCATGTACGGTTTAAGCACTCGCCCGGTACCGCACAACCCTCCCAAAGGCCGAGAACAAATTTAAATTTAATTAAAACTTGCCCTCGAACCGGGAATCGAACCCGGTACCCCTCACCTAGCTGCCACTTAATAAGACCGCTAGGCTACGAGGCCCTTAAAAAAGGAATGTCCAATTACTTAACCACTTGTAATTGCCACCCTCGGCCTAGAGCGTATTGCTACGTTCTAAGCCTACACAGGAATCTCAATATAGTTGGGTGCCCACTGCACACTATAGAAACTCAACCGTGCCCGCCATGTACGGTTTAAGCACTCGCCCGGTACCGTACAACCCTACCAAAGGCCGAGAATAAATATAAATTTACCCTCGAACCGGGAATCGAACCCGGAACCTCACACCCACCACGGTCACATACAAAGCCGTTTGGCTATGAGGCCCTTAACCTAACCTAACCTAACCTAACCTAACCTAACCTAACCTAACCTAACCTAGCCTAACCTAACCTAACCTAACCTAACCTAACCTAACCTAACCTAACCTAACCTAACCTAACCTAACCTAACCTAACCTAACCTAACCTAACCTAACCTAACCTAACCTAACCTAACCTAACCTAACCTAACCTAACCAGTCGCAGTCGAACCGCCGTCGCGAAAGCATCGAAATCGTACAGCTCCGCAAACGAAAAATCCAATAAATGGTATTTTTATCGCGAAGTTCCAAGTGATATATATCATCTGATGCGTCTCGCGACGGCAAATCAGAATATGTAAAGTTCGTCTTACAAAAAGTGAATAAAAGTGACCGAAAAGTGCAAAAAAAACAAAAAATTGTGACAAAAGTGAGTGCGACGCGCGTATTTGATCTGTGACCTGTGCCGTTCTTCGCATCGCTGAATGCGCCTTGCTAAGCCGCATCTTTTGACGCCAATCTTGGATTTTTACACCTAAAGGTTTTTTAGAAAATTAAATAAAATAAAAAAGGGCGTGACCACTGGTCGGAGAATAAGAGCCGTCCCCCACAAGTGCTATACACCAATATGCTACATATGCTAGACGCGGCTCAAAAAGACGAGTCGATTGACATATTTTTCAAAAATATATGCCTTGTGGAAAAAATTATATAACTAAAAAACTAAAAATAACCTAATAAAAACCAACTTAAAGCTCAAAAACTTAAAAACTAAATCGGTGACCCCCAATTTAAATAACGTCATTCGATAGAACTCACGAAGACGCGTCTGCTGAAGGGTCGCAAGGATTTTTCTCATAAAAAATAAAAAAGTTACAACATAAAAACCCAAAAACCACGTGGCACGTGGTCAGCGAAATCCGAATTTTCTGGAAAGGTGCGATACGTCGTTGGATAGCCCTCTGCGAGCTGAACTTGACGACGGTTCGAACCAGAAGATCGGACCAACCCGAGCAGAGCTGCAGCGACGGGAAGAAACCAGGAAGAAAACACAAATATCTCGGGAACGGTTGGTTTTTTCGCGTTTTTAAGGGCAGATCAATATATTAATATATTAATATATTGGTTTTGTCCGCCTGGTCCGCCCCTACCAGGATCTAAATTCAAAATTATTAAATTCCAAATTTTCAAAATTTATTAAATTTATTAAAAATTTCTAAAACTTTGAAATATTAAAATCTTTTGGCAGTTAATAACTCGAAAACGGTGCGTTTTTCGGCAATTTTGGCAGCGGACTTGTATACGTAATATACGTATACTTAGCAAGTTTGGACGAATTAGGGGAATATAAATATATAAAAAACGCACCTAACCCACGGACACGTCCACCTGACCACCCATCAAAATCACAACATACAGGTGCGACGGCTCAAACGACTCCACTCAAAGAGGGGAGTCATTTTATAGCTACCGCACCTAACTACACACACACACAAGTGACTTACACACACACACACACACAAAACACCATAAACACTAAGTGTGACGGCTCATTTGACTCCACACAAAAAGGGGAGTCACCTGACAACCACCACACTAATACACACACACACACACATCCTATCGACTAGGGTGGACGGTCCAGCGCGCGTAGTTATTTATTTCTAAATTATACCAGCCCTTCCCGAGGACTTGAAACAAATAGCCTTGTTAACTACCTTTTCCCTTTTGGGAAAAGACACTAGTTTTTATCTGTGACAACCGTCTAAAAATTAGAATAAGTTGACGGCTGCCACCCTATTGGGGACAGACCTTAGGTTAAGTTTAGAAATTTGACATTTTGACGGCTGCCACCCTATTGGGGACAGACCTTAGGATAAGTTTTAAACAATTTTTGACAAATTGACGGCTGCCACCCTTTTGGGGACAGACCCTAATATTAAGTTAATATTCTAATATAATTGTAAATAATAATTTATTACTGTGAACTGACACGGCTACTGCCCTATTGGGAATAGACCTTAGGATAAGTAATAATATTAAGAAATTAATAATTGTACATAGAAATTATTTGGTATTGACACGGCTACTGCCCTATTGGGAGTAGACCTTAGATTAAGTAATATTATTAAGAAATTAAAAATTGTAAATATAAAAATATTATTATTGTAAATTGACGGTTACTTCCCTATTGGGAGTAGACCCTAGGATAAGTTTATTGTAATTTTAAAAATTGTAAATAAAAAATATATTATTGACACGTCTACTACCCTATTGGGAGTAGACCCTAGACTAAGTACTCTATTGAACTTAATTGATTTTATCTTATTTTATTTTAAAAAAGGGACAAATCCTAATAGGCGAAATGTTGGGTCTTCGCACTCCTCCGAGTAACCAGACATCGGCGCCTGCCATCAGGCGCAGCATTGACAAGTGGGAGGAGGCCTCTAGCCAGGGCCCAAAGGTGGCAAAAGAGGCTCCCCTGGCTGGGGCAGGTGGAGGAGGTAAGTCTCCTGCTCCCGCTCAAACCAGGGAAAAAGAAGCCAAAAACTGCTATTTAAAGGCAATGGCGCACCTGGCGGAGTCTCGCAATATAAAGACAGATATAAAAACCGGGGTACAGACAGCCGTAAAACGGCTGTACCAACTAGTAAAGGAGGCCGAAGAGGAGTCACCGAAAAACCAAGACAAGCCAACACCAAAGGGGAAAAAAGATATACTAAGCGATAAACTAGACAAACAGATTGAAAAACTGGAAACGGAAAACAGAAAACTGGAGAAATGTAGGAAAGAAATAGAGGATCTGGCAATAATGAAAAACGAAAGCATCCTGGCCGAGATTAGGAAAGAGTTTGACGAGAAGGAAAAGAGAGAAAAAGAAAGATATAACATCCTGGAAGCGAAAATGAAGTAGTATGCAGAAGCGACAAGGGAAAATCTCGGCCAGGACCAAAATAGGAAAGGAGGCCCGGGACATAAACCTACGCTGCACTCTGTCGTGGTGGAGCCGAAGAGTTCGACCGACACGGCAGAGGATACAATACAAAACATCCGTCATCTACTAAACGCTAAGGAGGAAGGATGGCAAGTTCAAAAAATAAGGAGAGCCAGAGACGGAAAAGTTGTAGTGGGCTGCAGGACGGAGGAAGAGAGGAGTAAACTTAAGGAAAAATTAGGAAGAGAAATGGAAGTAAAAGATGCGTCAAATAAAAACCCTCTTATAAAAATTAAAAATCTATTGTCCTGCAACACCACGGAAGATATCACCCGGGCCATCAGGAACCAAAACAAAAACGCGACTGCACACCTGGAGGAACGGGACCTGACCATAGTGGAGAAGTATAGAAGGAAAGCAAGAAACCCTTTGGAGAGCCACGTGGTCCTGCAGGTCGCGCCAAAACTTTGGCAATCATTAACATCGGCTGGTAGGATACACGTGGACCTGCAGCGGGTTTGGGTAGAGGACCAATCCCCTCTGGTCCAGTGCACTATGTGTCTGGGGTACGGACACACCCGCAGACATTGTAAAAAGGAGACCGAGGTGTGCAGCCATTGCGGAGGAGCCCATTTGAGGGCAGATTGCCAGATCCAAAAGGAAGGTAAACCTCCCAGCTGCGTTAACTGTATAGGAATAAAAGGAAGAGACGCGGAGCACGGAGCCTTCAGCCAGAGCTGTCCAACCCGGCAGGGGTGGGACAAGGCGGCGAGGCTAAGCTACGCGTATTGTTAAAAAAGCCGAGGGCACCAACAATATTACCGGCTTTCTCCTGGCACAAGCGAACCTTAGAAAAAAGAGAATCGCGATCCAGGAGTTTATAAAAGAAGCGGGCGGTAGAAATGTGAAAATAGCACTACTCCAGGAACCGTACATAGGGGCCAGTAAACAGATGGCAGAAAGCCCTATGTACAGAGTAGTGCAGTGCGTACCCACTGGAGAGAAACCGGTGAAGGCGGCGATACTTGTTTTCGACGAACATATAGAAGTCTTTCAAGACAAGTCACTTATCACGGAAAACATAGTGGCTGCCGTCCTGAGAACGGACCAGTGGGAAATAGGGGTAGTTTCAGTGTACTTCGAAGGCGATGAACCCATCGAACCATACCTCGAACAACTAGGAAGCTTCACGAAAAAACTTAAAACAAAGATGGTATTGATTGGAGGGGACGTGAACGCATGGAGTGAATGGTGGGGGAGCCGAAACGAAGACACACGAGGAAAGGAATTACGAGGGTTCCTTGACGAAGAAGGGCTGAGCATCCTAAATTGTGGCAACACACCCACCTTCGACACCGTAAGAGGGGGTCGTAGATACACGAGTGCCGTAGATATCACAGTATGCACAACGGCCCTCCTCAGTAAGGTAACGAGATGGTGGGTTGATACTTCCATCACTAGCTCTGACCACAACACAATTTTTATGACTACAGCCCTTCAAAAACCCCAAACGCACAACCTACCGAAGACGACCCGCAAATACAGTACCAAAAATGCAGACTGGGAGGAATTTAAGAACAAGGTAAGGACAGGACACATAAACCTTGACATCACCAAAGAAAAGATACAAGGACAGGACACAAAGGCCGGGGTCAATAACATAGTAAGGGAATATATGAAATCAATAACAAAAGCCGCCGAGAAACATATCCCCAAGTTGAAACAGAGGAAGAAAAGCTTCGATCCACCCTGGTGGAACAAAGAAATAGAGGCCCTTAAGAAAGACATGGTCAGGAAAAAGAAACGGATCTCATACGCAGCTCCCAGGAGGAGAGAGTGCGTAATAACTGCCTACCTGGAGGCAAAAAAGATATACGAAGAAGAGATCGAAAGGGCTCAAAGGGAAGGGTGGAAAAAACTCTGTACGAAGCAAGAAGGGGAAAGCTTATGGGACAGGATATATAAAATAATAAGAAAGGCGGAAGGGATCAGGGAAGACACCACGCTAATAGAGAAGGGCATTTCGTTGAACTCCGAAGAATCGGTGCAGCTGCTGGCACGGAAATTCTTCCCGCCTGACAATTGCGAGATGGATGATGACATCCATCAAAGAATGAGGAAAACGGTTGAGGAAATGACCAGCAGCTTGCAGGGAAGTAGTGCTGATGAAGTGCCAATCACAATGGCGGAGCTCATCAGCACTGCTAGAAGCTTCAACCCGAGGAAGGCCCCGGGGGCCGACGGACTCACTGCGGATATCTGCTGCGCAGCTATCACGGCGAACCCGGAGGTTCCCTTGGCCATCTTCAATAAATGCCTCGAAGTGGGATGCTTCCCTGATCTATGGAAGGAATGTACAATAGTGGTACTGAGGAAGCCAGGAAAGGAGGACTACGCGGCCGCCAAATCCTACCGCCCAATAGGCCTCTTGCCAGTCATGGGGAAGATACTAGAAAAGGTAATCATCAACAGGATCAGACACAGCCTACTCCCCAGGATGAGCAGGAGGCAGTATGGATTCATGCCAGGAAAAAGCACGGAGGATGCCCTCTACGATATTTTGACAAAAGCGAGGAGCCACATAAAAAACAAAGAAATAGTGCTGATGGTGTCGCTAGATATCGAGGGGGCTTTCGACAACGCATGGTGGCCGGCGATCAAGTACCAGCTAGCAAGGAAAGACTGTCCCAAGCAACTAAGGCTGGTAGTGGAAGACTACTTTAAAGGCAGGAGGGTGGTGGTCCGCTACGCAAACAGAGAGCATGTGAGGCGACCTGAAAAGGGATGCATTCAGGGCTCGATTAGCGGCCCCACCTTCTGGAACATCTTGCTCGACCCACTACTGGTCGAACTAGAAGAGGATGGGACATATGCACAAGCTTTCGCAGACGATGTTGTGCTAATGTTCAGCGGAACGGACACGCACTCCATCGAAAACCGAGCAAACGTTGCCCTCGAGTATGTGAGGAAGTGGGGTATCGCGAACAAGCTCAACTTCGCGCCACAAAAAACCAAGGCAATGGTCCTGACGCGAAGGTTGAAGTTCGATACCCCAAGAATAAGAATGAACGGACAGGACATCGGAATGGAGAAGGAGATAAAACTTCTAGGATTGACGATAGACGAGGGCTTAACGTTCAACAAGCATGTGCAAAATGTCACGAGAAAGGCGGCGGACATACACAAAAAAGTGGCAAGAATGGCGAAGCTGGAATGGGGAATGACGGGAGACATGGTACACCAGGTATACCAAGCCGTCATAGAGCCGATAGTTACATACGCGTCGGCAGCCTGGGCACCGACAGTCAAGAAACTGTGCACGAAGAAAAAACTGGAGACGGTGCAGAGGGCTTTTGCACAGAAAATAGCAAAGACTTACAGGACGGCATCGCTAAATTCCGCGACGCTATTGGCGGGGATACTGCCCCTCGACCTCAGGGTGGAAGAAGCCGCCGCGATGTTTGAGGCCAGAAGGGGGTCGTCTCCGTTCATACGCGAAGGAGACCGGATTGAGCGAGCCGTACCTGCTTTAGAACAACCCCATCCCGCGGAAAAACCGGAGATAAGCTTCGCCATCACAACTGACCCTGGCCTAATACAAAATGAAGACACAACAGCTATCTACACAGATGGTAGTAAGACGGAGAAAGGAGTAGGGGCAGCATGGACGAAATGGGAAGGAGGAAGAGAGCGAAAATGGAAAAAGATAAAGATGGCCCCTTACTGCACCGTATATCAAGCAGAGCTGGCGGCTCTCGTCGGTGCAGTGAGGGAGGCGATGATAGCGGGTACTGACGTGAACATCTGCAGCGACTCGCGGTCTTCGCTCGAGGCGATTGCGGGCGGACGCTCTCGAAACCCCCGAGTAGTCGAGATCCGCAGACACCTGGTGGAGAGCCTTAAAAAAGGCCAGAATATTAAGCTCCACTGGGTGAAAGCGCACGTCGGCACGGAGGGAATGAGAGGGCGGACGAACTCGCGAGAGCCGCTGCGGAGACCTCGAAAGTCAAAGCAGCTCACGTAGAGTACCCGCTCTCATACATCAGGAAAGAAGTGAGAAGGAAAACTATAGAAGAATGGGATCGAAGATATAAGGAAGGGATAACAGGGGGAATAACCAAATTGTTCCTGCCAAATATTACAAGGGCACATAAACAAATCCGAGAGAAAAGATTCAGTCCCGGGATGGCACAGGTCCTCACAGGCCATGGGCCCTTTGCCGAGTACCTGTGCCGTTTCAGTCTGAAAGAAAAACCTGACTGCGAATGCGAGAGTGGGGTGGAACAATCCATCCCACACCTACTTCTGGAGTGCCCCATTTTTGCCTCCTCCAGATGCGACCTGGAACAGATGACGGGCATGTCGCTTAGTCTTCAAGGACTGCCCGACATGCTAGTCTGTAACAGATCGCACCTGGAGGATTTTTGCCAAAAAATTACCAAAAGAACAGCTAAGTTCAATGAGAGCAAGGCCGGGGCGGGGACCGCGAGGCGGCCGGCGCCCACTTGCCAATGAGTATTATAAGAATACTCACGGAAAAGTAAAAGCCGCCCGCGTCGCGGGCCCCGTCTCTGGATAGGAATGTATTGAAAACAATTAATGTAAGGATATAGATATAAGTAGGTAAATAAAAGAATGACTGATAGAAATGTAAAGATAAATAGATAGAGTAAAGAAAAAGATAAAAATAGGATAATAAAAAATGTAACTGAAACTGTGATACTGAAATGTGTAAACACTAATAAAAAATAAAGCTGTGTGTCAATTATTTTGAGGAAGGATGATAGAAAGGATGGAAGTTTAGCTTAGACAACGACCCTGTGCGATAAAGTAGCCGGGGAAGGTAGGCCTATTAGGTGCTTTAAAAAAAAAAAAAAAAAAAAAAAAAAACCTAACCTAACCTAACCTAAAGTCGTCGAAGACGTATTATACAAGCATAGACTTCTTATGTTGTGTTTGCCATTTAACGTCATCGCGTTTTACTTAACACCTAGCGCCATCTAGTATACTTGATAAAAACTAAACCTGCATACTGCAGGACCGCTCTCTCTTTTCCTATGAAAAAAAAAAAAATCCAGTAGGACAAACATTTTAATCATTTATTAAGTAATTTTATTCATATTGAAAAAAAAAAAAAAAAAAAATAGGAAGATATACATTATTTGAACCAAATGTAAATTTTAATTATAATACAATACAATCAGTACAAACTTCAAACCTCAACCTAGATATTCCATACCACACCACACCTTTGGGACATCGGACGAATAGAATTAAAATTAGCAATTATGAATTTATAAATCTAGGAAACAAAAGATTGAAATTAAGTATGAAAAAGCAGAATATTTAAATTTATAACTATTCTAAGGAAAGAAGCCGGTGGTTATAAGTATATGTATCGTAAAGACTAAATGTATAATTAAATTATGAAAAAAAACATAAGAATGACACACATGAACCTTCATTTGGAATTTGTCGTTTAGGTAAAGACTACAAAAGCCGCAGCCTTGTTCTTCATTAACAATAAATAAGAATCATAATATATACTTGTATTTATTACAATTAAACTTTTCCTTATTATGTTCATGAATTGCATTATTTTACTTTGCTTTTTTATTAATTAAAATAATCAAATAATTTTTCAATAATAAACCATTTTGAAAATATTCTAATAATGCAATTTATTTATACAATCCATATATATGCTACAAACATATATTTCATTAGTTCTTTTCTTTGTCAACATGTCTCTCAACTCAGCGAGTTTGTCAGGTTTAAGCTGTAAAGAAAATATAATTATTTATACAATTAAAAGGAATTTATTTTTATATTAAAGCTATTGATGAAATTCGAGTTTTAAGTTGTTGACAAACACAAAATCACTTAATGGTAAAAATAAAATGATAAATGAATATTTATTTATGCCTCATACTAATATGTATATTTAATGCCCTTTTGAATTGATTAAACACGGTAATATTACGAATTTTATAGGGTATTTGATTAAACAATTGCACACCCTCAAAGTCAAGTGACTGCTCCCGTGCTCTGTAACTTCCAACAGAGTTACAGATCCCGACGTTTTTGTATGCAACTTTGAGGTAGTGACATCCATTGCAGAGTATTGCAAGATGGACCACCCCGCCGAGGAACCGCTGCTAAATTTCAAACTACTGTGGACTTAAACTGGGTGGATGAAGGAAGGTTACTGTATCAAATAGCAAAACCGACCCTCACCGACCCTGTCCTTTTTATAGACCTGTATAGTAATAATTATTTATCCACTTTCGATTCTATTATAGTTTACTTCACTACTTTATTTGTTTTATATTAATTCTTCAGTGTACTAACATTTTTAAATTATCTCATTACTATATCAATATTGTTTAATTTTAAGACGCGGACTCTATCCAGGCGGTTGAGGGAAAAGAATTGTATCTCATAGCAAAACCAACCCTCAACTTCCTAACCCACGATCAATGTAAATATTCTTTTTTTACTTCAATAAATAATAACGTCATGAATAGCTTATTTTACCTTAGCTTCCTCAGCCCCGGGGCATAAATCGCCGGGGAGGTAGGCCCACTAAACAATTTAAAAAAAAAAAACTTAACCTAACCATATATATTTCAGTCAATTATCTTTAAAACATCAAGAAGTATACATGAAAACGTGCCTTATAAAAATATGTAATTCTGATGTAATTTTTATCTAAATCCGTCGTGTAGTTTTTGAGAAAATAACGTTTATGCACGTACATATTTTAGTTAATTATTATCTTCTTATGTAGCCAAGTTCACAGTTCTAGGATCGTCATGCTTGCTTAAATATCATTGCTTGTGGCAGCGTCCATGCGTCGGGTTGTCTCTCTCCCTGAAATATGGCGAGGGGCCTAATGGCTGGCCATGCGTCATACTCGTGAACGGGTGCTACTTGTGGTGACTGTTCGTACTTTAATTCGTGTAAAAAAATATGTTTATTATGGAACATAAGATACATATCTACATGTATCACTTATTCTACGTCATTAAATTTGAATTTGTAGGCATCCCTACTCATCGGCAAAGAAGACAGAGGGTGTAATCCGAAAGAAAAAGCCGGCGTAAAAAGCTCTCGGTACTCTTTTAAAATAGCAAATCATCAAACAACACTTATTTTAAAACAAATATCGCAAATTAATAATTAGAAGTAGCCTGTCTAGCACTAGTCCCAGGCCCTTTTATCAACTAGATAATCGTTTATAGTAAGCCTTTTTACACAGCTTTTCTTTCATACATTTCTTAAATTTATTAAAAGGCAGAGATAAAAGAGCCTCTGGGATTTTATTAAAGAAGAGTATCCCTTTCGAAAATTTAAATATCGAATTTAGAATCTAGAAAATAAAATGACTTAGATTTTTCAATGTTTTGTTTATTATAAAAATTGTATTATTTGTTATATGTAGATTAATAAGATTATGGCATATTCATAGTAGAAAGTATTTGGTGGTCTCGATTTCTGCCAAACACAGTATTGTAATACAAATACATACGTAATAAAGAAATATTGTAAAAACTTTATTCTGTTGAAAACGTGTTTACCTCGCGGCTCTGCCAATTAGCTTTCGCAGTTCGCTGTCTGAAACAGTTTCAGTTGCAAGTTGTCCTTTGGGCGCTCACGTCGTCTAATAACTTAACCATCCCGGTAAGTTTCACTTTCATTTATATGTTCAATAAAGCATCGTTTTGCTTAAAAAAAATGTTTATGTTGTATTTCTTAACAAAGCTCACATATATTTTAGCTTTCTGTTTACTATGAGTATATCCTTTATAGAAGAATATAGGTAGAGGTAGTTAGGGAAAATAATTGTATTAAGGCATTACATTTATAAATATGCAATTCCAGAAATTGCATTAAAACAAAAACTAAGTAGTTGATATGACCAATAGGATTGATTATGCAAAACATCTTAAAATAATCTTCAATTACACTAGTCTGACTTGATTTAATAGTGTAGTCATTAAAATTTGTTAATAAGAAGAACTTAAAAAGATTTATCTCTTTAAATAAAGTTTGAAATATTGAGCCCTCCATTTTGTACTTACTAGATATAATGTCGAAAATATATTTAATTCCCAAACGGTATACATCAGACATAGGTTTATATAGGAGATCTTATAAAAGGCGTTCCTCGTAGTCTATTTTTAAATCGACTTCACTGTCTTTAAAGCAAATGGCGGTAAGTTAAAACGGAAGGAAATCGGAAAAATATTTTCACTTCTTAAGGATAGTAGACAGAAATGAATCTATTGTGTAACTAGGCTAGCTTTATATACTTTTCAAGAAAAACTTTCTGTTCTTTCGAAATCTATGAAATCCGATTACGTATTATATTAACCAGTAATACTTATTAACTACGTTATACTAACTATTACAAGGCGATGAAGCAGCAACAAGTTCTGTTTATTTAAACGTAAAATGGAAACTCGTGTAACGTATATAAGCATATTTTCCTTACAAACAGCTTAAGCAACATGTGGAGACAGCTGTGCGTAGCGGCGCTTCTGACCACCATTCTCTGCGCAGCTGAGCACAGGCCAGGTAACTTTTAGAGATTTCATGTTTATACCTCTGGAACTGAATGTCCGAAAGTGTCATTTCGTTCGTTTTGCTAGAAAGAGGGATGTTATAGTTTACAACTATCGTATGGTTAGCTCGTTACTTCGAGAGGAAAGAGTGGTTCGTGACTTGGGGGTACTTTTTGACAATAAGCTCACTTTCTCAGAACACCAGGACTTTATAATTCAGAAGGCTTCTAGAATGCTTGTTTTGTCATAAGGAATACAAAAGGGTTTCGAAGCACCAAATCGAAAATTCTAGTATACAATAGTCTCGTGCGGAGCATTCTACAATATGGGACAGTTGTATAGAGGCCGCATTATGCGACGCATATGCTACGACTTGAGAGAGTACAAAAGAGGTTACTGTGGCATCTGCTTTTCTCCAGTGGCATCTCGAAAAAAAAGTTGCCAACGTACGAAACGAGGCTGGCGCACTTTAACATGTTGTCATTGGAGAATCGCAGAAAATCAATTGATATATCGTTTGCATTTAAGATATTCAATAATCTGATTGATTGCCCGAACCTCCTAACTAAATTTAATTTTCGTGTACCCATAGGTAGGCATCCCATTGTTCCATTTGTCCCTCCTTTCCGTAGGACGCGCTTTGGTCAAAGCTCACCGATGTCCAGATTAAGCATTCTTATAAACGAGCTAGGTCTGGATATACATAGTTACCTCATAGTATAAAATTGTTTTTTGTTTAGTTTTTTGTAATTAGAATTTTTTCTTTGATAAGTAATTGTTTTGTTTTTTTTTGTTTTGTAATGTTTGTTTTGTTTAATAATCTCTATATGATCACTATATGTATGTCATGTTTGCCTTTAAGTGCTTGTCACATTAAAAATTGTATTTTGTGTTTGTTTTTACTAATGTCTCAGTGTGCCAAGCGTTGGTAAGCTTTTTCTCAATAAAAAAAAAATGGTGCGTGTACTTATGTACGCGCGTAAGAAGTTATACTTCTTTGGCTTTCTTTATTTTTTTTAAATATTAAATAATTAATAATAGATATTTAGCGTTAATAATTTAACAATATTTAATATTTAGTATATTATTCAATTATTAATTAATATTAATAACAATTATTATTTATTATATTATTAATTTAATTTAATAACTAGGTATGTTTCATAACCTTTTAACTAAGTAACAATAGGTCTTTGTGAAAAAGCATTGCTAAATTTCTTTGAAAAAATAATTAAAACTGCTTTATTTGTTTAAAAGGTACTACAAATGTCATTATGGTCATACGTCACGCATATTCTATTTCTTTTTACTTGTCTTATTCCCATCTCGCTCGCGGACGCTCGGCGCCCATACTGAATTTTGTGTCACAGGTGCGCGCGCAACGTAAAATTTCACTCTCATAAATTTTCATAACGCGCCTAAAGAAGTATAACTTCAAAAATACCTCCCCTGATCTATCGATTTATAATTGTTGATTAAAAATTTTGCCCGTTCTTAAAACGTTACGTTTTTCTTGATTATTGTTCTTATCGTACACAGAGGATCGTCACGCGCGTTCGGCAGATACATTCTGGATCAGCGGTCGGTATGGGCGCTCACTGCCTGCACTGACGGAGTTCACTGCGAGGAATAACAGGTAGTAACGCTTGGGTACATTATATTCAATTAACACATACGAGTTAACCATAACACGAACATATTCTACATCGTTACAGATTCTTTTTAACCAATCGATATGGGAAGAGAGCCGGGGCATTCGGCGGTCGGTCGGCGAACCGGTTGACCGATCGATGGAAGAAGCGACTTGTTTGTGACTGCATACCCAGCGAACATTACAAGCGGTAAAAAGCATTTAGATTTTTCGTTATTAGTTTAACAGACTTCGAGACGTGCAATTTTAAGAGATTTATGTGCGATGAGTTATTTAACTGTAGTTTACTCACACTTTAAATACTTTAATATATCTACATATTAGGTATTCCTTGTTTCAGAAACGTGTACAGAGCATCAGTGTAAACCGTGATTTAAGTTTGTATTGTTTCTTATCTTCCGCTTACGAGACAACAATACTTGATAATGGTTTTACAGTTCGTGAGAAAATTGGGCTGAAATGTTTGCGTAAATTAATATGTAATAGTGTGTGTGTGCAACGCCTTCGTGCTTATTTCCTATTATTTTATTTTATCAGTTTGTATGAGGGTTTTGGGCTGGAAAATACATACAAACTGAAAACTCATATTCTTGTCGTCGTGTGTATGGATTAATTAAATATATTTCCCTCGACCATAATACAACACAAGTCGTGTTTTTATATAATAACCCCAAAAGGCAATCTGCATGTAGTAAAGTTAGCAAATTGAATGTACGAGTATAATAAATTATTACGTATTAACTAAGAGACGTTATTATAATAAAGAGATTAAATTGCATCATTTGTTTAATTGAACTACTCATAGACATTCATCACAATCAACAATTAATTAAAAAATAAGTAGGTACTTACACATCAACTTGATTGAATGTGATTTAATTTTAATAATAGATAACTCATAGCAAGTAGTAAAAGTGGTTATGATACATTTCAATATCTAAATATTAGTTTTTATTGTTTATTTACAGGTGTAATATTTATAAATGTTTTTTTTTTCATTTGTGCCTGTATTTGGAGGGATTAATTAATTCGAGACAGACAATTACAAATGCGCAATTTCAGAACTAAAGCTTTTTACTTACCAATTATGTAACACTGAAAATGTTTAGAACTGGCCAGTTAGAAACATTGCTAAAGAAAACTTTTTTGAAATCCAATTTTAGAATTCTTTAGTAACCTAATGTAGTATATTGCATGCATTTGTCATTTGTTTTTTATGAATTGGCGGCAATTCTAAAACTCTTGTTACTCAAAACTTGTGCCAATGATTTATTATAACTTTCGTTCTGGGCTTACTGAACAACAAAGCTACTATAAGCTGCGATTAGTATTTCTTAACGCAGCCCCATCTCGTGCCACTATTTACCTTAATGATGAATCCGCGTGAAGGACGTCCTTTAACAGCGCCTAATGAAGATAACATCAATGCTGTGCGACGCATCATAGAGGAAGATAAGAGAGTGACCTATCAGCATACGGGCAATCCTAGGCATTGCTATGAGTCAAGGCGTCAGGAAGCTTTATACCAGATGGATTCCCCATACTTCAACCGACGACCAGACACACCTTGGCATGGGCTGGTGTCGCCAAATGTTAGATAAGTTCAACGGTGCTGACTCAAATACTGTATTTGACATCGTCACAGCGACTTTCATTTATTCCCAAGAACTAAATACAAAATTCGAGGTATCCGCTTTACGAGCCCTGAAGATGCGGTGAAAGCGTACGAAAATGCCATAGAAGAGACCCCTAAGGAAGAATGGGCCCACTGCTTTTCTCAGTAGTTAAATCGAATGCGACAATGTGTAGAGAGTAACGGAGATTACTTTGAAAAACAATAAAAGTATTGGCAACTTTCTACATTAAGCCGTTTTTCCTTTTCTAAACATTTTCAGTTTTACCTAGGTATTACCTAATTGGTAAATAAATTAAAATGGTAACTAACAACGCTCATTGACAAACATAAAAAAAACAAATCGTTTGAAAAACTAAACGTTTTCCTTGATGAGATGTTCCAAATTCTGCATTAAGTATTTTTATTCTAACTCTTTCACACTATCGAAATCCACTGTCTATTTTTTTTATGATCATATATAATGATGATGATGCTAAAATGAAATTAAAACTATCTATACACTTGAACGTTAAAGAATACAAATATACGAGTAACCCATTTTTATAATGGCGGACGATAAGACTCTTCAGGTATTAAGTATAGATAGATAGTTATAGCTGATCTTTCAAGTTTTCGGTCTTTATTACGGGCTACACATGCACAATGCACATGGCAGATGAGCACTATTAGGTTCTTTATTTTGAGGCCAAAATAAACACTTACGTAACATGTGAAAGCGTTGTGCATTTTAAAATTTACATATAACTCATATTCGTGTTGCCTTTGTGACAAAGTAGTTATGGAAATACATAATATTATATCAACGTCTCAACGCTCTTGTTGTATTAGCGTATCTTAATCATATACCCATTATATTTATTTCGTTATATGGAACGGATCGGAACGAATATGATGTGCGAATATCGATCAACACACAGCTATAAGGATTTTTTTACATTGCGATAAAGAAAAGAAATATTGTATACAAAACTCATATTTCAAACCAATCATTTTTATATTTATAGCAAATCGTATTAAATACTATTTTAAAATGATTTCACAAGTACTTGTAGTGTTTCTAGTAGCTTCCTTTCATTACAGATTCTTTGATGGACTAAAACCTCTTCAGAACTAATTATATTTTTAACCAAAGAGACTTAAACTTATAAAAGCTGCAATCATCGTTTGGGTTTCATGTTTTTTGTTTGCAAAATTACTAGAACGAGTAAGGATATAGGTGTGTCTAGTGGTGTATAGTGGTGTATAGTGGTACCAATAGGTATGCCCTAGAAGACCAATTATTGTGGCAGAAAAGACAAAGGTTTAGTAAAAAAAAATATTTATTTTCCGCATCGAGGAAACTATTAACACAGCCGTAGGGCAGAAGGTTTTGAGCAAAAATCCCCAGTAAATATTATATAAAAAACATATTTCTAATAATTTTGCACAGTGACTTTGTATGAAAGCTTAATCGGGTATTTATTTATTTGCTTGTCAGTATTCTTCTCTATTAATAAAAAAATCGGTCTGTCTTCCGAGCCTGCCTTTTATTTACGTATCACCTACAACTACTTATCATACAATATCTAAACAATTATACTATACACAAAAGCCAAAAACGGAATACACATTCAAACATATATACCGAAATACTAGCAGACCGGCCAAGACCATAGCCACAGCAATGGCAATGTAGCAAACTATTCAAGGGAAACGTTAGGAGAACACCAGTCATAGGGATCACCATGCTTTTTTGGTGGTTATGCCATTCAATTGTAGCTTATGTGAAACGTTGGTACTTTCAACACAGCGCCATCTGTTAGAATTGTGACTATCAAATAATAAACAAATATAAAATCGATATAAAATCAAGTATTTCTATTTATATACCTGTAGATATATGAATATAACAAGAGAAGAAAACTCACACATACTTTGTTTAAGTAGTTATAATATGTCGAAGTAAGGCAGCATTGTCGAATATTTTGAAAAATCATAAAATCGGTTCCGTGCCTAGTCCTGGAATTGATCTATTGCAGACAATCTCGTTATCAAAATGCACCAATGAGGGAAAATAAACTTTTGACGTGAATTCGTCTTTGAGACTCCACAGTAGGTGGCGAGTTAAGAAACCAAATGATAACGAAGCCAAGAAAAACAGTTTGGTGATGTATATCGATCGTATTCAAACAAAAAAAAACAACTTGGTAACTAAAGCAAGTAAACATCGTTATGCTTAGCGAGACTGCTTAGTCGAGACTGAAGACAGAGTAGCAGTGAAACAAAATAAAGAAATATATAACTTTTAACCAGTTAGAGTTTTTATATATGGTAGCATGTTAGTAAAAACGGACTTTCCGAAAATTAAATAAATAAAAACAATAAAATAGGTTTATTACAGTAAACTTACAGCTAAGTATCAAGACCTGCGAACGCGGTACATATATGTATATCTATACTTTACGTATTTGTTGATATAAATATTAGACTGTTTGCCAAAGAAATATAGTAAACATGGCCCTTTGTTTGAACTGGACAACAATTCATCCGATTTATTATCTCAATGTTCTATTCGTGGCTTGAACACTTAACTGTCCCGTTTTCATAAAAATGGCAGAAGGTACTTGAATCAGCTCATTCATCCACGGACGCTGTGCCTAATAAAAGTAAAATTCATTAACGTAGTGTTGTGAAATTAGGTTTACACTTCGGTAACAAACCGTCATACATTTGGATGAAATTAGAGAATCCACATATCGATAAGCAATGCTTAGTTTTAAAAGTTTCCTATGCAATTCATTTCACAGAAGGTTTCCAATGTGACGTTAGTTGTTCTGTATACGCATAGCTCCTGGGTCGGTACCGATGAGGTCGATTGAAATGCCAAATGATTTTTATAGACCAGTAACCAGTTCTAATAGTAATTAGCACTTTTTATTCGTAAATACAGTAACATTTTTTAATTACAGTAACATTTAGTGTAACATTTTTTTGTTATGCGTCACATTTTTCCGTTACGCGCCATATTGCTTTTTGAAGTCAAACTTCTTTATCGGCGTTGGAATGAAGGTTCTTTATCGACGTATGGGAGAAATTTTGTAGCAAATCGTCACGTTTTTCGGTTACGCGCCATCTTTTTCTTGTCCCTACCACGGTTGATCCGAAGAGATTCGAAGCCATTAATAACAAAAATAACGATAACAATGATAGTAATAATTCTATTACAATTAATGAAATTCTGTAATAATCTTAGTAGTAATAAGGTAAAATGAAATAATTGTATTTGTATTCATGTCTATGATAATAAAAGCCTTTTGTTAAACTTTATTTAACCAATTTCGTTAAGTTGCATATAGTAGATCATTTTTCGAAAAATAAGGTCAAAAAGAAGTTTCACTTCTTACGTGTGTACACCTAGTACACGCACACATTTTTTTTAATAAAACTATAAACTAACTAAACATAACAATCAAAATACAATATTTACAATTTTGTTACCCTAAATAGTATAAATTAAAAAAATTAAAAAAAGAAAATTAAAACAAATTTAAAAAGTACAGGCTACGTGACTTTTGCGTAACTTTCATTGTATTTAGAGCACACGCACAGTTCTCAAAAAGGAATAATTTTTCTCGTTCTTGAGACGTCGCCTGTAGTCGTTCTCAATAAATGAACCATGAAAAACAAAAATAATGCTTTGACTTTGCTTGCTTTTCTCTCACAGTGAGTTTTTTACGTAAATCAGTGTTATCTCGATTCGTGTAATAAGTACGTATCGATGCGTATCCAATTATGTATTTAATAAATTTTCAAGTACTGATAGCCAATCAATCTAATATTTACCTACGACAGTGATTTTAATAGAAACCAAATTTGTCTAACTAGAACACCTATACAAAATTATTATGTGAATTAATTTAAAACTGATTGTAAACATTATTTATATAACATAGTAGGTATACTACGCCAACTTCCATTAAAATAAAACTTAATAGACAGAAAGTCAACAAGAATACAAGTGGGCCTCGCTGCTCGCAGCCAGGTGTTGACATGCCTTAGGTCCTAAGTGGGGTGTAGTGTCAGTAAGGCCAATATTTTTTTGTTTTGTGTAAAGAGAGTTTGGAGATAATATAGGTATATTGGATAAATTAGTTTGGAGGGAACTTTATATGCAGTATTAAGTTGCCTGATGGCTCTGTAATTCTGGCAATCCAAAGTTCCTTTCGTGTGTAGGGGGATGATTACTCACAAGTTCCAATGTATGCACAAAATCGGTTTTAGAGTAAATCACAACGAACACGAACAGTACATTGCAATTGGTGTGACTGCAGTATCGCATTATAAGGGTATATAGGTAGATTGAAAACATCTGTAGCCAATCACAGTAGTGAAACAAAAAAACCTTTTTCTTTAGCATAATGATATCTACGTGCCATCCGAATTAATTAAATCCTGCTGATGTTATAGGTACCTACGGGAATTCAAGCTTAAAATATACATATTAATTTGTGGCAGCTAGGTCCTGAAATGGCCTGTTTTAAAAGATTTTGATTCAAATAGTATACCTAAATTAAGGTTAATTCGGGTGTAATTAAAGAACCATTGATTGATTTTAATAGGTACTCTTCATTGACTTCAATACCGAGAACAGTTTCATATTTTCTTGAATCCATACTTATTATAGAAAATAACACTACTAAAGCCTAGGTGCACTATCAACTAGGGAATTGAGTAACGCCAGGAACAGGTTATGTATTGAATATGAATTAAGTAGTATCAAACGCAAAACGGAGTACCGTTTCTGGATTACAATACAATACGAGTTGGCGGACGTTTTGATGCATCAAATTATTACGTTTACGAAATAAAGCATCCAACAAATAATCTTACATAGTACCAACCGCTTTACTCAATACTATTTTGAGCGAGAGCATGATCATATGCATTATGCATGCTGGTCCTTTGCCGCTTTATAGCGGTGAGAGAGGTTGTCTGGCCAGTGGGCAAACTCTTCAACCTACAATTGGATATCCCATGTATTGTCTGATAACGGTACAATTTATGTAGCAACGGCACGGGAATAAGGTTTATTTATGAAACAAAATAAAGATTCTGTTTGAGTTTGCGAGTCAACAATCTATTAAAGATCAGTTACATTGACTTATTCTCAATAAGGTGATTTTGAGAGCTAAAATAGTCCATCCCATAATGCGGTATTCTTTTACTAATTCCTTCAGTCTTTCTTAAATTTAGGCTTGTGTTTGTACGAACTAAGCTAGATGTATCAGTGAAAAATCTACTTTTTTCAGATTGCCCTCATTCGCTTATTTGTTATTAGTTGTTGTTATTTTTGTTTTTACTCTCTTATTATAATAAACATATTATAGAATAGTTCTTACACTACTTCTACTGTTCCTGGGTCATCGGGGTGCTTTAAATAATAGAGGATTTTAGTTTTACTCTATATTAACCACTCGCGTGCAACAATAGAATACGGAACGACTGCAATGTTTTCGAAGAGAGTGCCTACTTCTGGCGTAACTTCGACGACTTTATAAGGAAATCGCCACGTTTATAAAATATAGAAAGTCTGAGTGAGCAAAATGTACAGCCTCGACTCGTACATGTAATTTACGTACGTTTAATAAATCTAAAAATACTTACATGTTAGTTTCTACGTCGCAAGGACATATTAACGTCACTCTTTCATGAGAGATTTCATCTCAGCAGATTACAAAACTTTTTCTGTGGGACCATTCCTCACCTAAATCGTGCCGCGCGGTGCGCTGGTCGGAACGGTCCACTGACGGAGGAGCTACATCGCATCTTTCGGGTTCTTTGAAGTCGAAGGGAAATATCAAACCGAACCGAAAATTTCAAAACTTATTTCGGGATTAAAGTATTATAAATAAAACACACCTTACATTTAGCGAGAGTTTAATAAAAAAATGCAAAATAAAATATTTCCAAATATTAGGACTTATCACTAGGGTTATAAGGTGTACGAATTGTACGATCATACAAAAATACAAAACTACACGCATTCAATTCACTATTGACATTCTTTGTTCATAACACTATCTCGGATCAAAAACAAAGGCAGAACAAACACTGAAGCCGTTTTACTTTCATTCCGTGACGAGAACAAGGTTTAATATTCCAAATATATCGTTATTTATTAAATATTTGCTACTTAGTTTCGTAATAATGTTCTTTAATATAATTACAAAGTCACCAGTGTTTAATTTTCTCGGGGCTTACCGATTTTTTAATGCACAAAAAAGGTTGGCACGAATTTAAACAACGTTTGATTGGAGCGATATTGTCTTTTCATAACTCAGTGGATTTTGAGCCGATTGCGTTTTGTGCTATTATTTTGCGCTGCGAACTTAAATTATAACGAGAGAGATCAACAAACCCATTTCATCGAAGCGAGCATATTTTATGTGCCTTCGTCCTAGGCACACTTAGCGGTTCTTGAAAATCATCTTTCAAAGTGAGCTCGAGACCGTGCTCGGCTCGTAACTTGACGAAATCGACAGTTAAATAACCAAGGCAGAACTTGATATGTTTGTAATAAATGTTATGTCTATGTCTATATGTTATAATTAAGAGTATTATTCACTCACAATGTTAAATAAAAATTAATAAATTGGTGCGTGAAGTTTCTTCCCGTGTCGGGTGACGTCACTAATCGTCGCGAAGCTGAGACGATCGATATTATTTAAAAAATAATGTTTCGTTTAGTCTCTAAACAATTGTGTCTCCGTATTTGTCCACAAAAACGCTATCACTAAATAATATCGATCGTCGAACCGATCACACCGAAAAAAGTTAAAGCAATGTAAAGCTTAATTCGACGAAAATAATACAATTGAAAATATCATACGTTTTACTTTTGACTAGCGAATAAAATACTCTATACATAAGTTTTAAGTAATGCGAAAGCGTAGTTACCCTGACGCCCCGGCGCGGCGCGGGTGCGAGAGAGAAAGGAAGCTTTTTACTAATAGCGACTCGATAGAGCGCGGTTCCGGCTCGGTCTCGTCGAAGCTAATCTGTCTCCCGAGTCCAGCGCAATTTTTTGCAGAAAATTCATTATATTCGAATTCATTCATTAAATAAATAATACTAACTATCAAAAAATTGCCTCTAATAGAAATTTTTCAAGAAAATTCTTTGGCATTTTGAGCAAAACGTGACGTGTAACTATGTTATGTTCGTAAAATATCAATATAAAAAGTGCTAAGATTTCGTCGATGTTTCAGAACGTCCGGCATCGGCCGACGCTTCCGTTTCGACGTTTACTGAAAAATCTATAAAATATTGAAACGGTCACTCGAAGATCAATTCCTTAAAATCGAAAGTCCTACATTTTCTTATCTACCTCTATGTATACGTAAGTATTTGGATAGTTCGATAAATGCTCGAACGGCAGCCGAAGGAATGTAACGAGAGGTGAGGCTTCTTACGGATAAAAACTACGATATTATACGATTCGTGTTTTATAGGGCACGATATTGAGACGACATCGAAACGAGACTCGTTCCGTCGACGCCGTCGAAGGGGGGCCGGGTCGAAGAGAGCCTCACTGCTCCCACTCCGAGTCGTCGACGCCCTCCGTGGCGTCCTGCTCCAGCTTCAGGTCGACGGTCACTCTGGCGCTCATCGATTTCATTATCTGAAAACGCGAGCGGGCGGTGAGCGCGACGAGGGCCGAGGGCGCGCCGGCCACGCCCTCTCGGGTACTCACGTTGTTCTGCTTCTCCTTGGCGTCGAGCGGGACGTGCGCCTCGACGAGGTCCGGCCTCGGCCTCCCCTTGGGCGCGGCCGGCGGCGCCGCGCGGGCCGACAGCGGCTCCATGCCCGGCGGCTGCAGGCTCGCCACCTCGGGCGTCGCGGGTCTCCTCTCGAGCCATCGGCGCCCCGTCTGCCAGCTCCGCCACGTCACGAGCGTGGGAGGAAACAGGTCGTCTTGGAACAGCTCGCTCTGAAACCGAGTCGGGCGTTCGATCGTCGTCCGAGAGGAGCGGAGGAAGATCGAACCGGGCTCACCTTGATCCTCGGCACCGTGAAGGACAGCGGCTCCACGTTTCCGTTCGTCAGGCGAAGCGCTCTCGCGAATTCCACCTGCGGAAGTTCGTTCGAAGTTATCTAGTCTCGTATAATAAAAATATTCTATTAAAGATTCGCCGTTTCTATACGTAGGAAAAACGTGAACGTGAATAACTATTTCTTCTTCTCGCTGTCAAATATTTGGGATATTTCCCGTCGTTCTCACCTTTTCGACGGCCAGCGCGTTCTTTTGCAAGAAACAGATTCCTTGATGCAGCGACGAGGAGCGATGGTGCGACAGAGCGCACAGGAAGGGCGGCTCCGGAGTCACCTCGTAGCAATATATGGTCGAGTCGCCCTGCGAAGGATTCGGGACGATGAGCGGGACGTCGCGAGGAGAGATCGGCGGTCGCGAGAGGAAATCTCACCCGGCCCGTCAGGAACAGAGTGCCGGAGTCGTGGTCGATGTGCGTCAGCAGAATCGCCGGCGAGACGTCCAGGCCGACCGTGCAGACGGGCGCCGACAGGTCGGCGGCCTTGTACAGCAGGATCTGGCGCTCGGACACCCTGAAACACGTCGACCGTCAGTGCTCGGCGGCGCCCGGCGAGCGAGATTCGAAATCGGCGCTGCCCTCGACTCACTTGTCGAAGCCCGTGACCACGAGGTGCGAGTCCCGCAGCGCCCACACGAGCCGCGCCCCTCGGCCGCCCGCGGCGCTCCGGCCCCGGCGCAGCGGCTCGCTCGACGCCCGCGGCTCGTAAATCTGCGAAAGATCGGCGACACGTCACGCGCTACCGGCTTTCTCCGGGGGCCGTCGGGGGCCGACCGCCCCGTCACTCACCCTGACGTAGCCGTCCCGGCAGACGGTCGCGAGGTACTCGCCGTACTGCGACCAGGCGAGCGCGAAGATCTGGTCGGCGTGGCCGGCGAGCGTGATGGCCGCCGTCGGCGGCTCGGCGGCGAGGTCCCAGATCTTCACCGAGTGGTCGTGCGCGGCGGTGGCCAGCAGGTCGGAGGCGGTCGGGTGGAAGCGGATCGCGTAGATCTTGTCCGCGTGCGCGGCGAACGTCCGCTCGGGTTCGCTCGTCGGGGCGGTCAGGCCGCCGTCGGGCACGATCCACTCGCGGATCGCGCCGTCGTCGCAGGCGACGAGGAGGCGCTCCGGCCGGAAGGGGTCGAAGGCGAAGTCCTGCAGGGCCGCCGGGTGCAGCAGGGCGGGCGGGTGCACGCCGGCGGGGTGCGAGGGCGGCGCCGTGGCGAAGGGCGTGGCGCCCGTCGGCAGCTCCACGACGGCCACCCGGCCGCCGCCGGCGCCGGCGCTCACCGGGACGGCGCAGCGGACGGCGTTCGCTGGAGGAGATTCGCCGATCAGTCGGATTCGTCTCGGACGCGGCGGGAGTCGAGCGGAGGGGAACTCACCGCAGAATCCGTCGCACTCCCCGGAGATCTGTCGGCTGACGTTCTTGATGTTCTCGACGTGGGTCGACTTGTGCCCCGGCGTGCCCTTCAGGTGACGGAACTTGGACACTTTACCTGGAAAAGATTTTCCAAAAGTTACGGACGTATTTAGTTCTCGACCTCACGTTTTATGTCCTTTTCGGTCCGTTAGATCTAAAATCGAATTAAATATTATTAAGTTAATAATAATATATTAGCATGGGTTTGTTTTTTTTTTACTTCGACGAAGCCCAAACGGATAAACGAACTCACCGAAAACGGTCGAAGTGCGTTTGGTGGCGACGTTCGGAACGGACGAACGTTTCTCCTCTCGATCTGGACTCTTGCGAGACTTCAAGGAGTCCCTTCGCCTGTAAAACGGGACAATGAGATAGCGCGAAGAGTAGAGCCTACGAGGCGGGGAAGGCGAGAGGGTCGCACCTGAGCGGGGCGGGCGAGAGAGGCGCCTCCGCCTCGGGCGCGGAGCTCAGGGAGCGCACTTCGTAGGCTCGACGCCGATCCGCGATCGACTTCACTCCGCTGAAACGACGCAAGCGGAGGGAATTAGGTCAGAACCGATATCGAAACGAGAGAGACGCAAAGATTTCTCACTCCGTGGTCTCGAAGAGGCGGCGTCGGTCGGCGGTGGTCGGCGTCTCGGGTCCGGGTCCACCGTCCGAGCCGTCGAGATCTTCCTCGACGCTCGCGTCTGATTTGCCGTTCGTGTACTCCTCTGAAACAGAGCATCGGTTGTAGACCGTTCCGGTCACCGGGGACGACTGCGGTGCGTCGGGCCGACGGGGCCCTCCGACTGACCTTTGGGCGCGACGTCCGCGTCGGCGGCGGGAGAAGGAGACTTCTCGTCGTCGGCCTCTCGGGAGACGGGAGTCGCCGTCGCCGGAGAGCTCGAAATCGGCGCCGACCCCGGCGGAGTGGCTGCGAGTGAGATTCGATCCATGAAAAGGGAGAAGGTCGGCGGGTTCGTCCGGTGACACACTACTTACAGGAATCGCTCTTGTTGACTCCGGGAACGGCCGGCACGGAGAATACTCTGTCGAAGGAAAACTCTTCGATTCCCGTCGAGGCCGAAAAGGGTTTCGGGCCGAGGCGGGGCTGAAATAGTCAAGTATAAATTAATCGACACAATAGCAACGGTACTGAACTCCCTCAGACTGCGTAGCGTTGATAATACTGGTAGTTAACAGACGACGTTCAGTATTCAAAGGCGCTGGTTTGTGGCATAAAACAAATATATTTAAACGACTGCTCTACTCGCGATTAGAGTACCTTATAGCCCGAAACGGGCGCCGCCGTAGTCCTGGGTTTCGGTTTGGGCGCCTCACCGTCGTCGGCGGCCGAGCCGGCCTCCGATATGGAAGACCTCGGCAGAGGTTTCGGGGCTTGGATCCCGTTCATTGAGCTTTCGCTCGACTCCGAATCCGTCTTATCTAAGCTATCTCTTTTCGAATCTTCTTTTTCCTCGTGCCCGTTACTTTTCTTAAGGAATCCGTTTTCCTTCGAGTGTTCTTTCGGCTCGGTCTTTTGCTTCTCCATGCCTTTGATCATGTCTTTGACGTTTACGAAATCTATTCTGTCGTCTTCTCTGTCGGGGGTCGCGATCGGTGGCTCGGGCGCTTTCGCGTCTGCGTGTGTTTGCGTCACTATTTTTTTATCACTTTTCTTTTGGATCGGCATCGCTAGTATTTTTTTCACTAACTCTTCCAAATCGCCACGGTGTACCTGCCGTCAAATACATATTAAATAGCGGACACTCACTATAATATTAATATAAATTGACAAACTAATTAAGCATTACTTACGCAACCAAAACACCAAAAAATATCACTAGCTACGATACGAGAGTCACAAAAACCACTAAAATAACTACCGGCACACACAAAATAAAAACAAACAAAAAACACAAACACGTAACACAAAAACATACCGTAGGAGATGGAGCAGTAAATATTGATAGAGCGGATCTCTCGTAAAACGAAAACTACAACTAAAACTATTCGAGGATACACAAATAGTTGGCGATCGGGGATAGATTCCGAGGGAATAGAGTCTCCTCCTAAATCCGAGCCGAGCGACTTACACACCTGCGTACAGTTGTTGGCTTCCGGATGCAAGGATATGGCGGGCACGGGATGGTCCAGCCCGTCGAGCCACATGGGCGCGCTGAGGAAGGTGGCGGCGCCGCAGGTGTCCGGGTACAGGTCGGCGTGGTACTCCCGGTAGCTCTGTAATCGTCGAGCCATAGTGAGTGTTCGAGTGTGCTAGATTGACGGGCGACCTAACGCTCCGATCGGCGAGGGAAGGCCTACCTTTCTGGGCACTTGGTACATGATGGGCACGACGCACGAGCCCGTGAGCTGCATGACTCGGTTCACCTCGCCCTCCATGACGCGCAGCGCGCGCTTCGGTACCAGGCACGCCCCTTTCGTCTGTTCACCTGTTTCGGCGAAACCGATTAAGGGAATGTTCGGCTGACGGAGAGCTAAAAAAACGAGACCCGTTCCACTCACCCGAGTGCCGCAAGCCTTCGATCAGGTACGGCTCCTTGTCCGTCAACTCCATGTACAAAATGGTCGTGTCGCCCTTGCCGGCGAGGAAAAGCATGTTCGTGTCGGGGTCGAACAGCGGCATCAGCACTCCCGTCGAACAATCCAGCTCCAACGTCTTCTGCGCTTGCGTTAGATTTCGAACGTCGCGAATCATGATTTGACGTAAACGAGCCGAGTCGAAGCCTGAAAATGACCCGACACTGTAATGTCGCCGGAACTTTCGCGGGAGAGGTCTGAGATTTTTTGAAGTTATACTTCTTTAGGCGCGTTTTGAAAAATTGATGAGAGTGAAATTTTACGATGCGCGCGCACCGTGACACAAAATTAACAGAATGAAGTTGCCCACGGAAGATGCTACGGCATTGGACATTATTTAAAAACAACATTCGAATAGTAATAGAATTTATGTTACACTTAATGCAAGAGAATAATAATAAATAATTATTTATTTAATTTTTCAAATGTAAACTGAACTTTATTGACTGTAATGACTCCTTTTCCAGTCTTTGCTTATTTAATTGTAATTAATTATTTGCATGCAATCAAAAACTATTTTTAATAAAGCCAAAGAAGTATAACTTCTTACGCGCGTACATAAATACACGCACTCTTTTTTTTATCTGTTGCAATAGGTAATAGTGCAATCTCTCTTGCAAGAAAAACGAGAACTTTATATGTATAAACTTTTTTCTCTACTTCAATGAATATTACAAGAAAGAGGTTTCATTAATTTGACGATGTATTGGCATGATTGTTTACGTTCCTAATTTTAAATTAACAAAATAAAAGTAATGTCGTGGACTGCTGAAATGATTTTTAACTGATTACTAAAATTTTAAAAGTTTTCTGATTTTATTCTGCAAATTAAATAATTTAATATTTTTTTTATAAAAGCCGGTAAAATTATAGCTTTCCCTCCGTAGTGCAATGTATCCCCTTCGCTAGCTAAAAGCTAGCTGGCAACCGTATCCAGCCACCGTTTCTGTCAAAACAAGGGAAAACCGACAACATATAGACCAAGAGATGACCGCATGTTCTTAGTCAGGCGTTGCGGAATCGTAAGGCGTCAAATGTGGACCTGAAGAAGAGCCTTAAAGAAGTAAGAGGAGAAGAAGTTAGGTCGCGGACGTTCCGGCCCGGGGCCCTAAATTACTCCGTGAGCTGTTGATCGACTTCAGGTTGCTCGAAATTGTGCTTCATGGACTCGGAAGGAGTGAAATGACGTTTCGTTATCTACGCCGGCGAGTACTACGAAGAAATGATTTCTTATGGCGGAGGTTCCCTTATGTTTTAGGCAGCAATTTATTCGACGGAGCGTACGGAGTATCGTAGAAAATGGAACATTAAATGCACACCGGTACATAACGGAAGTCTAATTGCACATGCAAAACCCGAATTGATTGCTGCCGAGGAAGATTCTATTTTTAAGACGACAATATTTAATCAAAAACGCCATTTTTTTTAAGAACTCAAAATATTTTGACAATATAGTAGGTTGTTTCTCGTTGACGGTATAATATTTCTACAGAATGTTTCAAATCCTTACTCTTTACGTATAATTTATTTCTATTTCTAACACAAAAAAAAGTACAATTAATATAATTTAAAAAAATGGAGGGCAACTGGCGGCCTTATCGCTTTCGAGCGATCTCTTCCAGCAAACCACTGTGAGAAAATGAAATTAGATAGAGCAAGAAGTGCAAAACTACATAACACATACGACATAAGACAATTAGCTAAAACTAATGCAATAAACCAAGCATAATCTTAGTATTATACTAAGTATTTAAATTAGTCTAAGATCCATTTCGGAATCGCTTCTCAAACTAGTCAAAACTAGATTAAGAATTTCAAGTGATTTCAAGTTAAGCTTAAGAAAAAAATAACTAGGTACAGTAGTATTTCGCGTCATCCCTGTGCGTGTTGAAATTTGTGTTATCTAACCAGAAAATAATACATACGTATATGAATATGTGTGTGTATTTTACCAATTTTTAAAGGAAACAAACTAGTTACTATGAATTGCAGAACTAATAAATGACGGTCGAGTATCAAGCTCATAACAAAAAGCTATGCAGTAGTTACGTAGAGTCATTTCATTCGCAATCACAATGGCCGTGCGCCTCGAACGGCTGACGTTACGAAAGGACGTTACATCTTTCTCGTATCAATTCATATTTCATTATCAGGCAATGACTCGGGCAAACCGCACGATTCGACTTATTAGTGGTTGCTCACTAACAGTATATAATCTCTCGTTACCAATAATTTGTTCAAAATTTATTTGAGAATTAATGCAAATATTTAGTGAGTATAAAAAAAGAAAGTTGAATTTCTAAGATGGACATACCGGTGGTTAGTACTCGATCGCTATCGCCGAGCCAAACGAGGCGGCTGTCCTTAATGTTCTGATGACTGTTTGCGACGCTCAGAACTGGACTCTCGACGCGAGGATCCAGGATTCGGACTTTCTTGTCTTTGCACGATGTGGCGACCAATTTGCCGTCTTTCTTCCACGAAGTAGATTGAATTACTTCCGTATGATCTCTGTTAACTGTGAATTAATTAATTATCAGTAAATTAAGAAAGAAATTAAATCTCTAAAGCGGCGATACGAGGATGTAACCGTGACTACTGAATGGAAGCTTAGCGAAATAACTCTAACTCAAATATTTATTGCATTCCTTATGTACATAATTTATTACAATAAGGACCTTGGTTAGGCACAGCAATGTTGTGAGAGGGCATGCTTTATTATAGTTAATTATATTCTTATACATTTTAAGGTACTTAACATTATTAATAAATTTAACATTTATAAATAAATTAAAATCTATCAGTCAGATACTCTGTAACAGTGTAATAACATTAATTCTTATACGTATAATAATTCCTTTAGAAATATGATAAACCTCAAGTTATTTGTTTAATTCTTCAAATTTTCTGGTAATTTATTATATATTTTTATGGAGGAGGTCAATGATCCCGAATGATGCAACTTTAGTCTGTATGTAGGTGGAATCAGTTGGTTTTTATGAGAAGGTGTTAGTGAGTAAAGTAGCACAGTAACGGAATAAATTGTTTTGTGATTTTATTACAGACTATGTCGGTAGGCCCCTCCTCAATATTTAATAAGGTGGTTGGGAGTTTAATATTGTTTTGTCAAGTATGTTTGGCTCACAAACACATCAAACTCTTTGGGGTTGAATTAAGTTTTATTAAACATAATATATAATTAACATTTACCAAAAGCTTCCTTCTGCTTAGTCAAGTCCCACAGTGCTAGTTCATGACCTGATGCAACATGAATTAGTCCATCAGCAACAGGGTGGAAACCTACATTCTCTACTCTCCGTTGCTTCTGAGACAGTGAACATTCAGGTGTCGAGATAGATTCTTTCAGGCCTTCTGGGGGTATGTGCCAGACTTTCACCTAGAAATTAATTTTTTAAGTAAAGGGGGAATGCAAAACGAAGACATAAGAGCTGTAACTAAGCTCCATATCAAACTCAAGACAATGTTATTTCCTATAATTGACAGACATAGACGCAGTTTGGATGTATTGAAACCAAAAATATAATAATATTATTCTAGGCCTGTCCTAGCTATGCACTACTGTAATTTTTTTTGTTTCATTATTGTATTTATATTTTTTATTATTATTATATTCAGCCTTAAGCCTTGTAGATGTTTTTAATAGCCTCTGGTATAATAATAAATTAATCTGAATGAATCAAATCAGTATTTAACAAAACAAAGAGTGAGAACTGTTAATTTAATCAGTAAAACATCTATGAGTTAATTCTACAAGCAGCTTTAAAGAACACATTAATACTAGAAAGGCAATCTTTCCTATGCTTGACTCAACATATAGGTTAACAAAAATTACATTAAATCTGCTTAATTAACAGAGACAGACACAATGAATTGAATGATTCAGCATTTTCAATATTTTTAAAAACCCAATTAGTTATTACTATATAACTAAAACAAAATATTAATTTAATGTGACATTAAACATGAAACCATATTAAACTTTTAAAAGTTATAACATATGCAATAAAATACTACATAAGCCCTATATTTTATTTATTATATATGTAAAAAACCTACCAGAGAATCCTGAGAGCCAGTTAAAAGTATTCCATCATGGAAGGGCGAAAAATCCATATCAGTTATGGTGTCTGAATGAGCATGAAGCAGAGGCATTGTCTTGCTCTTTCTCCCACAATCATCTAAAGGCAATACTGCCATACTCGACCCTACATGCTCCCAATTGAAAGCCATAAAAGATGCTGAGGCACATATGTTGTTTCCATAAGTCTGGTAAGAACCAACACATACATCCCTTACACATGCTTCTGGTTTGGGCACTATTGGTGCTGCATTTTTATATTTCGAAGCTTTAAAACGCCAAGCCATTTTAATCCAATTTTATTGTTCAGTCTTTTTAGAATGTGAACCTTCGCCACGGCGACTGCCTAAAATTAAAAAAAATTAAACTTGGATATCATTTACGCAACACGTCTTGATAAATTAAATATTAAGTGAATGACATATTTATTCATGATTTTATACCATTAACGGGGCTTACTTTAACTCAAAAGAACACTTCCTTTTATTTCATTAAATACAAACTCATTTTGTTTTGAATTACCAGACCGGGTTTCGGCCGGAAGTACTATTGTTACGGTAAATTTAAATTAAATTAAGCAACAATAATTTAAAGACAATACTTAAAGTAAAATACTAATACATTAACTTACCTTATTTTAATCTAATATCAATTACAGTTTATATATTATGTATCTTCGAGACACTCCCCCTAAACGTCGGCCATTTCAATAATAACAACCAGAGTGTAGCGACATTACAATAGCGACTAACGAAATACCGATCGATAACCCATTTCAGACTGTCAACGTCAAAGTCACAACTATAGACTATATATATGATATACATAATTATGTATAAATATAATTTTTTTACATAAAAAAATACATTCATATTTTGTTTTTCGGTGTGACTGCTTATCTTATCTAATCTGTAAGTGTAATATTTTCTCTATAAGTGTCTGTAATTGTAAGACGTATTGTTTTTGTAAGACGGTCGCTGTGAAGCCAAATTTACATAATTGTATTTAGTTAGTTCTTGGGCTTGAGAAAAACCCCTTTACCACAGGCGTGACCCACTACCGCCAAATATTTTTGAAGTTATACTTCTTTAGGCGCGTTATGAAAAATATATGAGAGTGAAATTTTACGATGCGCGCGCACCGTGACACAAAATTCAGTATGGGCGCCGAGCGTGCGCGAGCGAGATGGGAATAAGACAATCTACTTGTAGTACCTTTTAAACAAATACAGCAGTTTTAATTATTTTTCAAAGAAATTTAGCAATGCTTTTTCACAAAGACCTATTTATACTTAGTTAAAAGGTTATGAAACATACCTAGTTATTAAATTGAATTAATAATATAATATAATAATTATTATTATTAATATTATACTAAATATTAAATATTGTTAAATTTTTAGCGCTTAATATTGATTATTAATTATTTAATATTTAAAAAAAATAAAGAAAGCCAAAGAAGTATAACTTCTTACGCGCGCTTCTAACGCGCGTACATAAGTACACGCACCATTTTATTTTACGAATGGTATTGTGTGAAAAGCGTAAACTAATGTCATTCCCATACAAATTCGTTTAGCGTTCGTGGGCAACACCTGGCGAAAAGTTGTTGTCTCAACTCCATAGTTATTATAGATTTTTTTTAATAATTTATTACACGACCATAAATACAAGCCCTTGAGACAGAATAATAGGGTACAAATTTGTCTTAAAAAATCTCAAAAGTAAAATTACAGTTTTGTCAGCTAAACACCCACAAGTTTCTAAAACAATACATTAGATTTCAAAACCGGTTACATGAATACTACTATTATTATAAAATATGTATTATTTGAACAACTGCTGACACGGCTTTAACAGCTAAAGTTTCGCTCACTCCAGTGAGCTTCCGTCCTGCCCTTTCGGCGATTGACCACCCCGCGACGGCCCAAGCCGAGGTCCGAGTCTCACAGGAGACACCCTTGCGCTAGCCGCGGGTAAAACGCCCATTCAGGCCAAGCTGAGCTATAAAGGCCCTTAAGGCCAACAGCGAGGTTCCTTTAAAAAAAGCTAAACATGTGCGATACACCGATAATATGATATATCTATGAATAGGTGTAACTTGTAAGTAGTATTTAAGATGTTGTTTTAATCAATAAATCAGATCACCTTGAACCTTTTATCCTACCAGTAGAGCTACGTACCTTAGGTCTTTTGGTGCCATACTTATTTATATATTCACTAGTACATCTGTAGGACTTAGGTATCCGTAGCGTCGTAAGGTTCTTACCTCTCACCCTCTCATATATTTAGTTATCTAGTGCCGCTTTCTAATACACACACTACATATACTATGTTCCTGATAGTTAATACAAATAAATTTAACTACACATTTCACAGTCCACCGGCTGGCAAGCTGTTCAGGGCGATAAAGCCGAGCCACGCTCGCAAAATTTATAAACATTTTTATTAACGTGATGATTAAGCACTTCTATTTTATTGGTTAAAAATCCTACTTTTGTTGGCATTAATGTGTCATTATAGTTCTACACTCTGAAATTTATGTTGTTTGCAGTTTCAGATGATATTAATATGAATAAATATGTTTTTTTTGTGACAAAGTATATATATTATTTGGTATTTTAAAAGAGTACCGAGATATTTTTACTCCGGTTTTCCTCTCGGCGTACACCATCTGTCTCCTTAGCCGATGAGTAGGGATGTCTAACGATTCAAATTTAATGACGTGGAATAAGTGATACCTGTATCTTATATTCTTTAATAAACATATATATTTATAAAAATAAACAAGAACGCCACTATAGTAGCGATACAGTTAAACATGCTTTAGCAGATCTTGATTATTCGATTCTAAAAAGAATATCTTCTTTTTACATGCTTTTAATAGATAAAAAAAACACGAATTCAATGTGATGTCTACTTTTAAAAGGGTTTTAAATAAATACGAATTATTGTAATGGAGTACCAATGCATTTTTCCTATGACTTTAGTTTCGTATGAGTAATGATGATCTCATACATCAAAGGACGTGATTTAAAAGACAAACAAACATATAGTGTAATTTCCTTTATTGCGAGTTTAAGAAGTAATTCAATTTCTTTGGTGACGTTTCCTTTCTATTGAAATGACACAAATATAAAATCCTTTTTTAGTTCAAATTATGATGCAAAAATATTGTTAATAAATGAAGACATCCCAAACTTCAGGAAGAATAACGTTAATGTAAAAAAATCTAAAATAATATTAAAAAAGTTACATAAAATGTAAATAATACATTATCAAAAATTATTAAAATCTTTTAAGCAAAACAGTAACAATATCAAAGACACACTTAATTAAAGGCAAGATTTTTAAAGCAAAGAGTATTTATATTTTTTTGCTATAAAGAAATTGTACTAGAACTTACATAAGATATTTTAATGATAGAGGTAGCTTTTGGTTCCTACGACTGACACGACACACTGCTTAGTATGAATCACTCGAGTACTCAAAGTATTTGAAAGCGACCCTTTTTTGCTCGCGATGTGAAAATTGAGTCGATGTTTATCAGTTTTTCCGGAGGCCTAGATAATAATGTAATAATGAGAATATCATTTTCTAAATAACTTTACTCTTCTCGCGGTCGCTTAGTCGAGTGGTGGCAGTCGTTAAGAACCGAATGCTACCTTAAGATAAAAAAAAATATGTCGAGGACAGCACTATTATCACTTTAGGTTTGTAAAAATATCTTCAAAACCGAGCTGAACGTCTCAGGGTGAGATTCAGAATAGAGATATAGCGCGAACTATAATTCTAGAAAAATCTTGCAAAAATATTGATTCAAATGTACAACGTTAGGGTACGAGAAACACAATCAAGATTTTGGTATTATTAAAGATATTTGAAAAAGTTTTTTTTCATCTTGCAAATGCTGAAAGTAAGCATAATTTAAAATGAATAAAACTTTTTTAATAACATACCACCATAAAAATCTTGCCATATTAAAATAACCAAATCAGTTTCTACAATCTACGGTCAGTATGTCCCCCCAGCCCCAGTACTTCAATTCACTACTCGCATCTACTGCTCCTCGATCGGTAAATATTTACTGTCAATAAATTCACAAGAAGCACAACACGTTATGGCCCCTGCACCAGGCGAAATTCAATACATCCGCAAAGGCCTTAAAATTAGGATATCAACTACCAAATTAGTAATTAAAGTTATCGAGTAGCAATTAGTCAACGCGGTTACAGCACTCGACGAAGACAGTACAAATGCGGATGCACTACGGGGTTCCGAATCTCCATATGAATATTTATAACAAACTAATTCTAATGTACATCTAAACGTCCGACGACAACCGCTATCGGTCGACTACGCTCGCGTCAGGGGCACATCAGCCTCGTGATTGAAAAATCAATAACTTAAAAACATCCTTAGCCGTCCGTTTAAAGGGGGATTTACACGAGTCGATTTTTGCCGTGCACGAATCGCCTCATCGAGACATCGCTTGCCTATTTACACAGGTGACAAAAATTGCATGCGGCTCGGTCATTTTCTTTCCAAATGTTGAGCAGAATGGCCGGAATCGAAATAGTTAATCAATCAATTATTCAAAAATTGCATATATAAACTGAATTGTATTATTTTTATTTATGGTTAACGATTTGTACGTAGAACGAGGTGCGCGGAAAACGGCAGGCGATCGCCTGCAACTGATCGTTCACACGGTCGACTTTAGTCACCGGTCGCATGCGGCCGGTACGCCGCACCGCAAAAGTCGGATGCTAGCCAACTTTGCGGCTCGCAGCTTTAGTCACATGCGACCTAGCCGAATTGTCATGTAGACGGTCGATTTTAGCCGCACGGCAATAATCGTGCGGCTGTAGTCACCCGTGTAAACCCCACTTAAGTCTTCACGCAGCCCTACACGCCAGCACACGCCGAGAATATGAAATATACATCAACAATTTAGGTAAATTCAACTAACACGGTCGTTAAAGCGAAAACAATATTAACAAAACTCCAGGAGTCTCCTTACAGAATATAAGTTCTTTAACTACTTAGACATATTACCTAGCACTTGTGAGAACGACTGAGTCCCATCGTCCTCGATATGCATTGCTTTTGTGAGTTTGTGATTAATGGAGTTTTATAATTATACTAATTGTATGAAAAATGCATACTTATGGTTAAAATTACCTAAACATCACAAAACGTTTCAGTATTTCATAAAATTTAACTATAATAAATAACAAAATGGAATGTATCAAAACAAATTTTTATTTTACTTTAATATTGCCGTGACTGTTCTTTAGAAATACTGCAACATTATTTAACCCATAGAAATTGTTGTGATATACGCATTCCTAATTCATCTTAGAACAGGACCTTCTGAAAACTCGGCTGACTCTCGGGAGTATTATTACGATCTGGAACAGCATGAACTGTCACCTACCGATGATGTCTTACCGTTGATAGGTCCCAGACTTCCATCGTACTTTGGCAATTCCTTGCATTTTGCTTGCTGGAAATAGATAAGATCGATGAGCATCTAGGTTAACGCTTAAAAATTCCGCGCACTGCAATGTGCTGTCGAAATGTCGCAATACAAGATGAAACCGGTTACGATTTACTTACACTACTGCTGCACTCTTTTGTTAACCTCACCGAGACGGATATAATTATTTTAGATATGATTATCTAGGTACCCACCCTATAAAAACTCTATAAAATGAGAAATCAAATCCTAATCTGAATCATAATTTATTTATTTATCTAAAAATAAACAAAAATATCTGAGATAAGTTTTAACACCCGAGATTTCAGAATATTATAAATATTCACAAATTACAGGGCCTGCGACTTTCTTCAATTAGTCAATCTATGGATATTTGTAACTGCAGTGAACCAAAATGCCAGGGTTTAATGTTTATACTTATTGGTAGTTTTATAGTTTATAAAACATTGCCTTAGTCCATCTACCCAAAAATAACTTGCCATTTATTTTGTCTAATAAATACACAGAATTTTTTGGCGTCGGGACGTGACGACCCCATCGGGTGAAATAACCTGTGACAGAGGTTATTTCATCAGCGCAATCAGTCAACCCCTTCCTAGTGGGAGTGCCATGCTGTTGCCTTCGGGCTACAGCCAAATGGGCAGGCACGACCGGGGCAGTACCACTGTCTCTTAGAAAACCGGCGTGAAGTGATGCAATAGCTTCGCCTTATTGTACTCGCGTTTCGTGCGGTGAGAGAGACTCCCGGAGCCCATCCCCCCCCCCCCATATGAAATATGAAGGTGCAGAAAACAGAGAATCTACCCCAGGGGGGTACCACACGCGCTTGCGGTGGAGAATCCCCCTCTGGGCGTCCAACACCGGGACACTCTGCGCCCGGTGGGTTAGGGGGCTCAATTCCAACATCAACGCTGTCCACTACCACTTAGAGACTGCGAAGCCGGCCTTGCTCTTTCTTACCGAGACTCAGATTTCCTCCCCGGCTGATACTTCCTACCTCTCCTACCCGGGGTACAAATTGGAACATTCATTTGTGCCGCGGGCGGGAGTTTGCGTGTACGTCAGAGAGGATATCTGTTCTCGTCGCCTCGGGACGCTTGAAGGAAGGGACCTATCTAACCTCTGGCTGCGCGTAGACTGCGATGACCATCCGCGATTCTACGCATGCCTGTATAGGTCCCATAGCGGAAATACCGAAACTGACCGACTCATTGAGCACATCCAAATGGCTACAGATTCCCTGCTCGAAAGGGTTCCTACCGCTGAAATCGTGATACTTGGCGATTTTAACGCCCACCATGCCGATTGGCTCGGCTCTGAAACTACCGATCACGCGGGAAGATCCTTTCACGACTTTGCTTTAGCCTACGACCTGACACAAATGGTCCCTGCGATTACGCGAATACCAGATGTGGATGGTCATAAATCCTCTTTGTTGGACCTTCTGCTGACTTCACATCCGGAGAACTATCAAGTCTCTGTTGACCCACCATTGGGTTCATCAGATCATTGTGTGGTCCGGAGTACTGTGCCATCTACGCGCCCTTCACGGCCCCGCTTTATGGGTTGTCGCCGTATTTGGCACTATAAGTCAGCAGATTGGGACGGGATGCGGTCTTTCTTTGCGTCCTACCCTTGGGGGCCTATGTGCTTTTCGCCGGAAGCTCCAGATTCCGTCGCCACCTCTGTCGCCGAAGTGGTTCTGCAGGGCATGGAACTCTTTATTCCATTTTCTGCGGTGCCGATCGGTGGCAAGTCTCAGCCCTGGTTTAAACGTTCTTGCAAGGCGGCCTCGCGTCGAAAGCGAGAATGCTTTAAGGCATGGGCGGAAGCGGCGAAATCTCGTGATGCCAATACCAGCGAACTTAAAACAGCATATAACTCAGCCTCCAGGTCCTTTAAACGGGAAATCACTAAGGCAAAGTCAGAGCACATTGCCAGATTTGGCGAGAGATTGGCCCAACTCCCTTCAGGGACTCGAGCCTTCTGGTCTCTCGCCAAAGCTGTCCAGGGGAATTTTTGTCAGCCCTCCATTCCGTCACTGCACAGGGAGGATGACTCTCTGGCCCACACTGCGAAGGAAAAGGCCGATCTTTTGGGCTGTCTCTTCGCGTCCAACTCGACTTTGGATGACCAAGGGAGATCACCACCGACCATTTCGCGGTGTGATTCCTCGATGCCGGAAATCACATTCCGGCAACGTGCTGTCCGCAAAGCACTATCTTCCTTGGACATTCATAAGTCGAGCGGGCCGGATGGTATCCCCCCAATTGTGCTGCGTACGTGTGCTCCTGAGTTGGCTCCGGTCTTAACGCGCCTTTTCCGGTACCTGTACTCGCTCGGCACTGTTCCGAAGTGCTGGAAGACCGCTTCGATACATCCGATCCCAAAAAAAGGCGATCGCTCTGATCCGTCCAACTATCGCCCAATTGCTATAACCTCCTTGTTCTCCAAAATAATGGAAACCATTATTAATAGCCAGCTCTTGAGGTATCTAGAGGGCCACCAGTTGATTAGCGATTCTCAGTACGGCTTCCGTCGAGGTCGCTCAGCTGGTGACCTCCTTGTATACCTTACCCATAGGTGGGCAGAGGCAATTGAGTCCAAGGGGGAGGCACTGGCGGTAAGTTTGGACATAGCGAAAGCCTTCGATCGGGTGTGGCACAGAGCACTGCTCTCGAAGCTTCCAGCCTATGGGCTTCCCGAGAAATTATGCGACTGGATCTCCAGCTTTCTGGCCGATCGGAGCATCAAGGTCGTCATCGACGGAGCATGTTCCGACCTTAAACCCGTGAACGCTGGGGTCCCACAAGGCTGTGTTCTATCCCCGACCCTATTTCTTCTGCATATCAATGATATGTTGCAACTTAGCAACATTCACTGCTATGCGGATGACAGCACTGGGGATATTCTTTACACTGGCCGGGCAGGTATTTCTCGGGCAGTTGTTGATGAGTACCGGAACAAACTTGTGTCTGAAGTCGAAACGCTACTACGTGGAGTCTCAGACTGGGGCAGACTAAACCTAGTACAATTTAACCCCAAGAAGACACAAGTTTGCGCGTTTTCCGCTAAAAAAACACCCTTTGTCGCTACTCCTCTTTTCGAAAACACTCTTCTTAAAGCCACAGCCAGCATTGGAATACTTGGCGTTGACATATCGAACGACGTTCAGTTTCGCGGTCACTTGGAGGGAAAGGCTAAATTAGCCTCCAAAAAGCTTGGTGTGCTCAGCAAGGCGAGGCGGTACTTCACTCCGGGCCACCGCATGCAACTATATAAAGCGCAAATTCGGCCCCACATGGAGTACTGCTCTCACCTCTGGGCGGGGGCTCCCCGGTACCAGCTCCTTCCACTTGACCGTATACAACGCAGAGCGGTTCGAATCGTCGACGACCAATCCCTCTCCGAGCGGCTTGATCCTTTGGCGTTGCGTAGAGATGTGGGGTCACTCTGCATCTTCTACCGCATTTACCATGGAGAGTGTTCAGAGGAGTTGTTCGGATTAATACCTGCAGCTGAATTTCATTATCGGACGTCGAGACAGAATACGAAATTCCACCCGTATCACCTCGACGTCCGCCGTTCCACAACTGAGCGTTTTTCAAGGCAGTTTTTGCCGCGCACAACCACTATATGGAACCAGCTGCCCACTGAAGTATTTCCGAACCAATTCGACTTAGGGTCCTTCAAGAAAAGAGCGTACCTATTCTTAAAAGGCCGGCAACGCACTCGCGAGCCATGTCCATGGGCGGCGGTATCACTTAACATCAGGTGAGCCTCCTGCCCGTTTGCCCCCCGTTCTATAAAAAAAAAAAAAAAAAAACAATAGCCAAGGAAAACTTACTTCCATCAATTCCACAGCAATTTCCATAAATAAACGCTCAACATTTTCGGCTTCCTTAGCAGAGGTTTCAAGAAAATACATCCCATTACGTTGTGCAAAGTCATCACCAATATGTCTTGGAATTTCTCTATCTTCTCTGTCAGTTTTGTTACCTAAGCAAAATTATTAAATATTGAGTACTAAAATCATCAAACATTTTGACCATGTATGTTATAGATTAATAATAATTCTTATAATTATTTAATATTAAGTGAGTTGTCTCTATGCCTGTCTTGTGGCTCCGTCACCACATTGTACTACTTATATTCTATTCTTAACTTTTCTTACCCACTAATATTCTCAAAACTTTGTTGTTAGCATACTCTTCAATTTCTCTGAGCCAATCTGGTAAACAGTCAAATGTAGGCTGGCAAGATATGTCATATACTAAAATCAAAGCATGTGCCGACCTGTAGTAACTCTGTGTTATTGACCGAAATCTTTCTTGGCCAGCTGTGTCCCATATTTGTAGCTATAAAAAGAAATTTAATAAATATTTTTTTACTAAAGAATAAATGTAATTTATTACATAGATGAAGTAGACATTCCTCATATAAAAGATAAGGGTAGTTAAAGTTTCTAGCTTATATATATATAATATATTATATTATATACAAGACTGACGTTTATTTGTTCTTAGCCATGTAAAATCCATTTGTTGTCTTTTTATTTGAAGCCATTCTTCTTAGTACTTCCCACAGCCTCAGTAATTTTGTAGTTAGAATAACTAAAGTCCAATCCCACAGTCGTCTAAAGGAAATAGCCAAACAGGCATCCAAAAAGCTGAGCCTTTGGGTAGGACTAAGGAGTATTTCACTAACATCGACATATGCAACTTTTCAAGGCTCATATGAACCAATAATATGGATGGATACCTCATATTAGGAATACTTCTTAATTTCTGGGCTGGTGGCCCAAATACCAGTTTTACCTTTTGACCAAATTCAGGGGAGGCCTTAGAATCTATCAGTGATCAGTTTAATTCTCCCTCTCCCTCCCCTAATATGTCCCTGATTACATCACTATGTGAAAATTACAAAGAAATAAAAATTCTCGTTTCATTTCAGCACAAGCTAATCATGTAAAAAAATAGCTCTTGTAAAGGCTGGCATTATATGGCAGCCTTATACCTTAAGACGATAGGCTTGTTAAAATTTATACAACTTGTGTATCCTCTGTGTACTTAACTTTAGCTGTCAAATACGCCAGATATGGAGACAGGCATTGTTACTAGACAAATCATAATTTATTTTAATTTTTTTTCTAAAGTTTATATAAAATATATATTTAGCATTGATAATATAAAACATTCAGAATAATACAAAAGATACCTTCACTTTTTCGCCATCAACCTCCACCGTCTTGATCATGAAATCCACTCCAATAGTAGCACCTTGACCCGGTGGAAATAATCCTTGCGTAAATCTCCTTACTAAACAAGTTTTTCCAACACCTGCGTTACCGACTAGCACGACTTTAAACAAGAATTTGTAGTCCTCCATAGTACTGTACTAAATCACATTTGCTTTAGATTTTAATGAAAGAAATCGAGGAAAGAGCTTAATGCTAACGAATAATATATAAAGATTATTTTCGCCGTTCACTGTTCCGCTTTAGTGAGTTCACAATACGTACGAGATGATACACACTACCGCCGACATTATGATTCGCTCAAATTTTCAATTCAAGATAACATTAACTACTAAATCAAAATTTACTAATTCGCAAGATAAAAGCACCTAATAACTAATTTAATATAAGGTTCTCTTTCTTTAGCTGATGTTTTCAATAATTTACATAACATAGCAATAATACTTCAAACTATATCCACAGACTTAGTAAGAATGTATATTATATACCATCATTAATATTTTATTAGTCTGTGTAGTTGCAGGTGGGTCAAGACTCAAGTCTGTTTTTCTGGCGCGCACCGTAAAGGCGTACTTTTGCAATGAGTTTTCATTGAGTTAACGCGCAGGTTTAGATATCGCTTTGATATCCGCCATTTAAGTGATGCCCCTAGCATTCAGTTAATTAATTAGTGGGTACAATAGTTCAGAGCAACAGGATGATTACTGAATCATTCAATTCACCCGAAAAAAAGACCTGTGCGATCGATTGAAACTATCGACCGCGTCGCCGCTGCGGTCGCGGAATATTTACGACGATCAGTTAGAAAACATGCTGCCTCTTTGAGCCTGCTCCGTTCAAGTCTTCAACGAATTTTTATCTTCGGATGTAAACTTAAGATTACATCCTTATAAGATACAAATAGTCCAAGAAATCATACCATCAACCATCAACCATCGAAACATTTACTGTCACAAGATGTTAGAGATTTTTTCAGAGGAAAATGGGATGTGTAATGTTTATTTTAGTGATGAATCACACTTTCACCTCGAAGGGTACGTCAATCGTCAAAATTGCTGTTACTGGTCATCGAGCAATCCAAAAAAAACTTTCCAGCTTTCTCGCTGATCGGAGCATCAAGGTCGTCATCGACGGAGCATGCTCCGACCTTAAGCCCGTGAATGCTGGGGTCTCACAAGGCTGTGTCCTATCCCCGACCCTGTTTATTCTACATATCAATGATATGTTGCAACTTAGCCACATTCATTGTTATGCGGACGACACACGTTCATTTTCACGGTCATTTGGAAGGAAAGGCTAAGTTAGCCTCTAAGAAGCAAGGCGAGACGGTACTTCACCCCGGGCCTGCAACTCTATAAAGCACGAATTCGGCCCCACATGGAGTAATGTTCTCACCTTTGGGTGGGAGCTCCCCAGTAGGTACAAGCTCCTTCCGCTTGACCGTATTCAAAGAAGAGCGATTGGAATCGTCGACGACCAGCACTTTCCGAGCGGCTTGATTCCTTGGCTGTGCTTACTAAGGTAAAGGAAACTTGGGGGCTTCTCCAGTAAAGAAGCAGAAAGATTAGGTAGGGTTACCAATGTTGCCTAAGGCCGTTTCTCCACTGCTCCGGTCCGGCATACGTTAATTACCGATCCGATTTAGAAACTCACAACAGTACTAACGTGCTTCTCCACTACTCCGGCATCCGGTTTATAACGATCCGATAACTTGCTAGATCGGAACGCGGTGTTTTATCGGTCCAAGTATATCCAAGAGGTTATAAATTATTATTCATAGGTTTATTTATTTATAGTTATATTATATCATTAAGTATTAGTGAACTTATAATTAAGTAAATTATAATATTTCAAGATAGACAATATAAAAAAAGTAATAAACTAGCCAGGCAATAAAATATTCAGAATTTAGAACGTTTTATTAATAAAATAAAGTATATGGCTTTTAGTTAATATCAGTGTTGCATGATAAATATACAAGTATCGGTTATTGTCGGATCGGATATAGTGGAGAAGCGCAATCCGGCTTTCCGATATTTTTTTAATGACTCATTCCGGCTTCCGACGCCGGACCGGAGCAGTGCAGAAAGGGCCTAAAGAAAAATTAAAACATACGGAATGAGTGATTAAAAAGAGTACCGAGAGTTTTTTACGCCGGATTTTTCTCTCGGCCTACACCCTCTGTCTTCTTTGCCAATGAGTAGGGATGCCTACAAATTCAAATTCCATAATAAACATATTTTATTTTATTTTTAAACTGTGACTGACGAAAATTGTTTCTTAACTTGGTAATCGTGGTCCGAAGTTTTCAAAGATCACCCACAGTAAAAAGTTCTAGATCTAGCCCGGCAAGGGGCTACGGAGGCAACACTAGAGCTAGGTGCGCGCACGAGTAAAGGAACGGCAACGGACTTTTGGTTTAAATTTTTGAAGTGAAACTTCTTTATCGGGGTTGGAAAAATTTTCGGTTACGCGTCACATGTTTCGGTTACGCGTCACATTTGACCGTTACGCGCGTCTTTTTTTAAAAAAGGATTTTCTGGTGTGTTCTTTATACGTATATGAAGCCTGCAATCCCTAATTATTTACATAATATATAATTTGCCCATTTTTTGCTGTAAAAGTAGATATTTATATAGAGATTATTAACATTTTTAATCATAAACAGGTTTACTAAGGGACGATTACCTTCACGAAACTGAAGAAGTTACTGAGGCACTTCGCCGTTTACCTCAACATGTAGTTGATGAACGCAATAATCGTTTAGTTAGAGCTGTCCAATTGTCCGTTACTAAAACAATTTTACCAAAGGAGGAGTGGACAAAATTTGAAGAGGACAAACTCTATCTAACACCAATTGTTGACCAAGTTAAAAAGGAAAAGCAAGAACGTGAAAACTGGGAAGAAAATAATTAAAATCAAAGTTAGTTAGTGCATGATTTTTTGTAGGTTTTAAGTGAAAATGTTTTAAATCAATGAATAAAACTCTTATTTATTATTTTGTTGTTTAATTAGTTTGCCAATAAGCTAATATACATCACATAACTTGATTAAACTTAAGAATGTAATAAGGAAAATTGATTTATTGACCATTATTTATTCTTTTTAAATTTATGATGGATACTATTACTTCTTAATCATTACATAGGAATGTATAAATCTTAAGAACCTACTGGTATAGTCACTATTTCAAGAATTATTTGAGAATCATGTCAGTTTAAAAATGAAATTCAATGGTATTTATTCTTATATATATGTTAAATGTATGAATAAGAAAAACTACTTTAATTATAAAATTATGTTGTAGACAAATATAAGATTTGAAAACATAATAATAATATAATTGTTATCAAAAAGTCTGTACAAATATTAATATATTACAAGTATTACTATAAATACATACTGTATTATATTCTAATTTTATAACATTTAGTTAAAAAATATTGTTTTTGAAATCGAGATAAGTATGTAATATACTTCAATAACATAACTTACATATTTACTAAAAAAACTGAGCACATGACATAACATAAAGAAAACAATTCAATTTGTACATTAAATAGGATTAAAACGGTCTCATAAACAAATATTGATGATTGAATGATTATGAGTATTTCCAACATTTTATCCTGAATTCATATTTGAAATATTTTAAGGTGTCAAAATAATGTAAGCCACAAACAGAGACAGTATAAACACATATTATACAAAACACAAAAATTATTGTTAATTTTACACTGAAGTATTTGAATGTGTTCATTAAAGAATTAGTTAGTGTAAAAATGCTTAATAAATGAACTATGGTTATTGGGTATACATTACTTGACATGCAATCATTAGTTTATTCTTATCCCTACCACACGTGATTCGAACGTTACGTTAACGTTAGTAGGTACTACATAGTAGTACAGTAATAAGTTAAATTGAAATAATTGTATTTGTATTCATGTCTATGATAATAAAAGCCTTTTGTTAAACTTTATCTAATTTAACTTTATTTAACCAATTTCTGTAAAGTTGCATAATATAGTAGATCATTTTTCGAAAAATAAGGTCATAAAGAAGTTTCACTTCTTACGTGTGTACACCTAGTACACGCACATTTTTTTTTATTTAAATCAACAGAGTGACAGCACTTAATTAAGAACTAAACAATAATCAACTTAATATATGTTTCTTCATGTATTTATACATTCAGATTACTTACTAAGTATTGGTCGTTGCTAACACATTCGGCTTCGTGCTAGCAAAGCATAATATATGAATAGGGTTGGTACTCTTAACTCACGCGCACCCCTACACTTTACACGTAGGAATACAAATATGTCTTGTGTTTGCATTAGGTTTAATTACATGAGTTAACCCAATTTAATCAAACGTGAACCTATTGAACTTATTACAAAGAATATTTCATATAAAATTTTATTACTAATCAGAGGAATTAAATATACGGTATTTACAAGTTGATTAACCTAAATAACAATAGTAGAAATGATTAAAAATTCAAACAAATTTAAAAATTTGGTCCCTGTGGCAGTTTACCTTTAACACTGGCAGCATTTCCTACTTATTCGTTGAGCGAGGAAAGCACCAGCTTTATGGTCACTGGTACTACTGAATGGCGCAAAAGTACTGGCACTAAAGAAAATTGGTTTATTTTTTAAGTAAAACTTCTTTAGGCGCGACTCAGACTCAGGGAGTAACTCAGATTTTTTTCTGACGGAAGTAACGCTTAAACGTAGTTTCCGCTATTTAAAATAATACGATATCGCGTTTTATAAGTCCGTCAGCGCCATCTAGTGGTGCATTTGAACTGATTTAAGTCAGTTTCTTGGTAGTGTTTATTTAGGATAGCATTCACTCGTTTTATTTGATTCTTGTAATTATGTTATTGAAGTGAAACTTCTTTATCGGGGTTGGAAAAATTTTTGTGTAACATTTTTTCGTTACGCGTCACATTTTTCGGTTACGCGTCACATGTTTCGGTTACGCGTCACATTTGACCGTTACGCGCGTCTTTTTCTTGTTAGGGACAGGGTTGATTCAAAGAGATTCTAAACCATTAATAACAAAAATGTATAATAACGATAACAATGATACTAAAAATTCTATTACAATTTATGAAATTCTGCAATAATCTTAGTGGTAATAAGGTAAAATGAAATAATTGTATTATTTGTATTCAAGTCTGTGATATTAAAAGCCTTTTGTACACACGTTAGAAGTGAAACTTCTTTATGACCTTATTTTTCGAAAAATTATCTATATGCAACTTTACAGAAATTGGTTAAATAAAGTTAAATTAGATAAAGTTTAACAAAAGGCTTTTAATATCACAGACTTGAATACAAATAATACAATTATTTCATTTTACCTTATTACCACTAAGATTATTACAGAATTTCATTAATTGTAATAGAATTTTTAGTAGGTATAATTGTTATCGTTATTATACATTTTTGTTATTAATGGTTTAGAATCTCTTTGAAACAACCGTGGTAGGGACAGGAAAAAGACGCGCGTAACGGTCGAATGTAACGCGTAACCGATACATGTGACGCGTAACCGAAAAATGTGAGGCGTAACGAAAAAATGTTACACTAAACTTTTTTGGAACCTCGATAAAGAAGTTTCACTTCAAAAAAAAAGTGTGTGTGTACAAAGTACACATGTCAGAAGTGAAACTTCAGTGGCAAACTAATCTTGAAGTGTTTTTCATATTTATACAAATCTAAAAGTTTAGATTTCCGATACTTAGAGGGACGGAAAAAGGAAGATATGTTAGGAATTTAATGAATTTAATTGTCATTAAAATATTAAGTGTTGAATAATAAATAATGTGACGGTAATTTTTTTTCCAACGCCGATAAAGAAGTTTGACTTCAAAAAGGAACATGGCGCGTAACCGAAATACGTGACGCGTACGGCGTAACGAAAAAATGTTACACTAAATTTTTTTCCAACCCCGATAAAGAAGTTTCACTTCAATAATGTGACGGTAAATTTTTTTCCAACGCCGATAAAGAAGTTTCACTTCAAAAAATTCAACAGTTTTAAATTGGAAAAGTTTTTTGAAAATCTCTAAATATACTTATTGATTTATTACTTTTTAAAAAAGTTAATTAATAATAAATTTTGTGACGATTACATTCTATAATATTCAATAACAAGGTTAAATTGACATGTGTTGACCTAACCTTTGTATTTGAATAATCTTTGTAAAGCACATGAATAATAAAAATAATTATATTATAATATATTCATTAGCTGTTAAGTTAATATTTAATAATTTCAGTGATATATGCCGTCAACGCCAAAGAAGTTTTACTTCAATCGCGCGTAAATGTTACACGCACACACTTTTTGAAGTGAAACTTCTTTATCGGGGTTGGAAAAAATTTTGTGTAACACTTTTTCGTTACGCGTCACATTTTTCGGTTACGCGTCACATGTTTCGGTTACGTCACATATGACCGTTACGCGCGTCTTTTTTTTAAAAAGGATTTTCTGGTGTGTTCTTTATACGTATATGAAGCCTGCAATCCCTAATTATTTACATAATATATAATTTGCCCATTTTTTGCTGTAAAAGTAGATATTTATATAGAGATTATTAACATTTTTAATCATAAACAGGTTTACTAAGGGACGTTTGCCTTCACGAAACTGAAGAAGTTACTGAGGCACTTCGCTGTTTACCTCAACATGTAGTTGATGAATGCAATTATCGTTTAGTTAGAGCTGTCCAATTGTCCGTTACTAAAACAATTTTACCAAAGAAGGAGTGGACAAAATTTGAAGAGGACAAACTCTATCTAACACCAATTGTTGACCAAGTTAAAAAGGAAAAGCAAGAACGTGAAAACTGGGAAAAAAATAATTAAAATCAAAGTGTTAGTGCATGATTTTTTGTAGGTTTTAAGTGAAAATGTTTTAAATCAATGAATAAAACTCTTATTGAAGTGAAACTTCTTTATCGGGGTTAGAAAAAAATTTAGTGTAACATTTTTTCGTTACGCGTCACATTTTTCGGTTACGCGTCACATGTTTCGGTTACGCGTCACATTTGACCGTTACGCGCGTCTTTTTCTTGTCCCTATTCAAATAGATTCTAAACCATTAGACCTACAACGCACTAGCGGCTGGCCGCAATGCGGTGTGCCGCTGCGGCGGGTCGCACATCAATTATTACATGAAACCGCACGATAACAACGCACTGACTTTTCACTTCTTACGCGTGTACACTAGTACACGCACATTTTTTTTTTATATGACATTTCCTGTCATTCTGTTGTTGAAAATTGTGTAGTGAAAAAATGTAAAATACACTGAAAATAAACATGAACCGTTTTACCCCCCAAGAACGTGGAATAATCGTGTCAATGTTCTTACGGGAACATCTTTAAGTCTTTCACCAAAATACGCTGCAGGGTCCGTCTGGAATCTATGTATAATTTAAAATGTAGGGAATCTCTTAGAGATAAATTCAAGGAAATTAATATATGTACTTACCTTTCCCTCGCAATATATTTATGAAAATATTATGTATGTATACAAAAATGTTAATACACGAAACAAACGCAGGCTGCAATTTCCCCGTACTAGACTATTTATAAATGAACTTAATTTATTTTTAAATGTCTGATTTTTATATATGTTATTCAAATAAATATTACAAAGTTATATTTAATCAGTCAGACAAATTGTAATGACCAAACATCCCCTAAACACAAAAATTACTCAACTATGTTACATTTATTTTTTTAGAGCTTTAAAGCGTCTGACAAACGTTCTGGCCCATGGAAAGCGTCTGACTTTTTTGATATTACTTCAGAGTAATATTCTACAAATTATATATAAAAAATCAGTCATTAAAATTTAACTTAAGTAACTCTGATTTTTAGTTACCTTTCTCACCTGGTACATGCGCAGGTGTCACCGAGCCAACTCCACAAGCGTACAGGTATTAACAAGTACACGAGAGACTACTTAGAACCGAAGGTTCTATGCTTTAGAAAAATATGCGTGTACTAGTGTACACTGTACACACGTTAGAAGTGAAACTTCTTTATGACCTTATTTTTCGAAAAATTATCTAGGTATATGCAACTTTACAGAAATTGGTTAATTAAAGTTAAATTAGATAAAATTTAACAAAAGGCTTTTAATATATTATAAATTTTTGTTATTAATGGTTTAGAATCTCTTTGAATCAACCGTGGTAGGGACAAGAAAAAGACGCGCGTAACGGTCAAATGTGACGCGAAACCGAAACATGTGACGCGTAACCCAAAAATGTGACGCGTAACGAAAAAATGTTATACTAAATTTTTCCAACCCCGATAAAGAAGTTTCACTTCAAAAATAAGTTGTGTCTTATCGCTCTGGGATCTTACTCTATTACAGTATTTCATAAATTGTAATAGAATTTTTAGTATCATTGTTATCGTTATTATACATTTTTGTTATTAATGGTTTAGAATCTCTTTGAATCAACCGTGGTAGGGACAAGAAAAAGACGCGCGTAACGGTCAAATGTGACGCGTAACCGAAACATGTGACGCGTAACCGAAAAATGTGACGCGTAACGAAAAAATGTTACACTAAATTTATTTCCAACCCCGATAAAGAAGTTTCACTTCAATAAACAAATTTTCTTTAGTGCCAGTACTTTTGCGCCACCCAGTATATACCAGGCGCCAACTTAAATCTTTAATTAGCGCATGTGTACTTGAACCCTACGGCCTAAGAGTCTCTGCACCATAGGGAACCATATTTTTTTGTGTTATAGAGTTCACGAAGAGTATTTTCAATATATGATAATACATTTTGTAGAAAACTGTTACTTTTGACAACCGGGCACCGGCTACTGGCAACACTGCTTCATAGATAGATAGACCTAAAATCAAAAATGTCTGACTCTGTTGTTTGTACTTTGTGCTTCACAGCTTTGTGCACACTCTAAAATCTAAATAGATTATTCGTTCAAGGTTCACCGCTCAGGGCTCAGGACATAAAATCTTTAAAAAAACAGTTTATTCTTGAAAAATTGAAAATATTATATCAGAGTTCTGTTGAAAAAGAATTAAATATAATTAAAGCATAGTGAAAATGGCCACAGCTAATTATACAACTCGAACAGAAGGCCAAACAGTAGTAAATACAATAATATGGTCTATTCCAAAGTTTATACTCCTATTAGATGGTAAAACATCGCGCGAATTGCGGGTAAGTGAAAGTCCAAAAGACCAAACCATTGACACAAGATTCCAACTAAAGATGCAATTTCTTGGACGCTGTAATGATATTATTGAAATATACTACTTATCACCAGTTCCTGTATTTCTTAAGTCCATATTAACCATATGCTTAAAAAGATTTGAAGAGCGCTCTATAATTATAAAAGAATATCATACAATTCAAGCAAATAAATGGCAGTTCTTAGCTACTCTCTACAAACGTGATATTGCCAGCTATGATGGCCATGATATATTTCTGTTAAGTGATGGAAGCCTTCGTTTGAAGTTTCAATTTATGGTAACAAATGATGTAAAAATTGACAGAGCTAATATACCAGAGGCACAACTTAGCAATGATTTTGAGAATCTTCTTAATGATGGTTTATTCTCTGATGTGGTAATTACATCTGCTGATGGTTGTGAATTTAAAGTTCATAAAGCAGTTTTAGCTAGTCGCAGCATGGTTTTAAAAGCTCACTTTGAACACAACACAACAGAATGCCACACAAATATAGTTCAGTCTTTATTAGAGTCTGATGTTTTAAAAGAAGTTTTAACTTTTATATATACTGACAAAGCCCCAAGAGTTGATGAGATACCTGAAAAATTATTAGCTGCAGCAGATTATTACCAGCTCAACAGACTTAAAAGCCTTTGTGAGGAGGCATTACATAAAATACTTACAGTTGACAATGCTATTGACACATTGCAATTAGCAGATTTACATTCAGCTAAAGCTTTAAAGGAATTAGCACTTGAATTTATCAAAGATGGTCAAGCTAAACTTATAACAAAAACCAAAGGATGGGCTGAAGTTAAGTCTGTTGATTTAATAAAAACTATATATGAACATGTTATTACTGATGATATGGATGCAGATATTAAATAATTTTTTCTCTTAGTATGTCAAAACATTTTTGTATTCTGCATGTTTCAAGTGATGAAAAATATAATATGAAGCCTGGTGTTAAAACTAGCCTGGTTTAAATAGTTAAGTTTTAATTTATCTTGTTGGAAATTCATCCATTCCAGTGATGCGGGCAAGCATAGTCCACAGTGTATCAATGTCTAATAAAATTATGTTCAAATTTTTTATAATTTTCATGCTTTTGTAGTATTTCTAGCAAATGATCTCTAATTAGTAAAAAACTTAAAGAAATTATATAACTTCTAAAATAAAGTCTTGAACAGATTTTGTTTTTGTATATATTAAAAATTTATTACATTATTATAATTCTATACCAATATCTCTCAACTCTTTAATTAATCCATTTATCTACCTCTATAACATTGTGTAGAAAAAAATTGCTTGATACAATAAGTTGTCAGATACAGCACAATCTTTAGGCATTAATGTCACTATTCGCTTAATTCACTTGAATCACTTTCACTATAATTTTGGATTGGATGTCTATTAGTATTTTCAAACAAGTCATTATCATTGCTTACTGTCTGTTTCTTATCACAATCAAACTCTTTAGGCCATATGTTATTCTCTTTATAATACTTCATTGAGTCTTTGTTCATAATCTTGATTATTTCAGCTTTCACTTTATCACCTTCAACAATTGGTTCAACTAGAACATAATCCCCTCTTTTGACCCATATATTTTTCCGAAATTTAGTTGGCATTGAAACCAGAAATTCTTCACCATTAGGTGTAGTTACCTGTAAAAATATTATAACACTAAAGTTTAATCCAAGAAATTATTTCCTTTTTAACATCTTAACAACTACAAAACAATTTTTCAAAATTAATTTGTGTTATGGTCAAGACTAGATATCGTACAGATGACTCGATAAGGTGTTTTTATATTTTATGGTGAATATTCACAGAATTAACGACACATCTCAAGATAAAAGACTTTGTATTTCATTACAAATTGTATAAATAGGCGTATACACAATTAGTTATTTAAACTACCTCGTGCAAATTATTTCCCCGGCTTCTTAAAACTCGAACAACACTTTGATTTTCTTTAGGTAATTCATAATCATCCCACTGGGCTTCGTTCATGACATGTTTCCTTTTTGTTACCTTCGACATATTTTATGAATTATTTTTATCATTTATAATCTCTATCAACCAATGTTCATAACCTTTTCTCAACTTAGACATATATTAATATTATTAGAGTTCAGACTTCAGAGTTGTACCAAGATTATAATTATTAATTAACAATGAAGCTAACTTGTGATTTTTTTTTTTTTTTATCACTAATCACAGATAACGAAATTCCTATTTAGTAGATAGTAGTAATAGGTCTGTATGGATCTGTATCAGGGATAGTGTTGCCAAGCCCCGATTCTGAGTGTTATTGTGCGTTTTCCAATTACAGCACTAGAGCGCATTATGCTCAACGTTGCGTGTTCCAACTACAGCAACGCTTCGCACAATTGAGCACTCTCAAAATGAATGCTCTCGCGAGATTCTCGCAAACAAAACCAACAAAGTGACAGAAAATTGACCAGTATTTTTCTTTAAGTTGGCATTTATCGAAATTTTCGTTAGTAAATATTATTTATTGTTGAAAAATTTGTAAGGCTTTCGTTTCGTCGTAGATTTTGAAAATAATTAAAGTTATTTCAAACTTCTAAAAAAATAAATATTATATAGGACTAGCAAACCCGGCGAACTCCGTTTCGCCAACAGATGGCTTCGTTTTATGTAACATTTCGTTTGGTGATTTTTTTTGTAAGATTTTCCCGCTTTTCTGTTGAAAATTTTCCTGAATTCTTTGCTATAAACCTCACGGAGCCCGAGACCTTTCCAACGAATGCGAAACCGTGGAAATCGGTTCGTGCGTTGTGGAGTTATAGCGTCAGGAAGGAAAACCCGACTTATTTTTATATAGTAGATGAAGGTATAAATAGTTACTTTTTTTATATTCCACATTTAAAATATGAATACAATTTTATTTTAAAATTCGGATCTGTAAACAAATTTACTTTACAGGATTATACTTTAGAAAAAATTGCAATGGTTTTGAAAAAGTATATAATTTTTTTAGAAATCATTAAAATATATTACTCAAAACGTAAATGATGTAAACTTCTTACATGAAACTAAATATTTTACTGTTAATTTAGCTTGTTAAAACCTTATATTCTTTAAAGGTTTTCTCTTATATCAGTAAAAAAAATTTAATGAAATAATTTGATTATTAAATTAAGCGTAAAAAGTTTTCAACCAATTATTATTGTTTACCAAATTATTTATACATTAATGAGGTTGCTAACTCTATTCAGACCATTTTTTTGTCAACACTGACTAAGCGCACTCTGCTGATGCATTAGAAAACTAATTCACGTTCCAATTAAGCTTCAGCATTATGCGGCATTGTGCGGCAATGAGTCGAAAAATGCTCTGTAATTGGAAAACGCACATTAACTCCCGCTTGCAATGGGCTATAGCTAGTGTAATTGAATGAATACATTTTAAATATGGATTTTTAAAGTTTTAACATATAATATTTTTTTTTTATCAAAGAATCCATTATTTTAAATATTTATTTTTATTTGTAACCTAAGGTTGCGTCCTTATCTGGCGACTGTACCTCCGTTTGCAAGCTGCATATTCGCCAGATGTCGACGCACCCTAATATTGCATTGGAGTAAAATTAAGTCATACACGGTTTTTTATCTAAATATTATATTTGTGTACTCAAGAACTTCGCACCATTTAGTCACCGCACTAGAGCAGAGTTTTATCGGGTTCTTAAAATTACGAATGTCTGAATATATATATGATATTATTGAGGATTTGTAAAATAAACCACAAATTGTTTCTCTGTTAAAATACAAAGAAACGACATTTAAAGTTTACTAATATCGCCTCCTCAATTACATCCTTTTACCTATCTTTTTATAACAATACAATGCACTAAATAATCTGCACATTATCCGCCATTCCATCGCGCGTCACTCCGAAGTCCGATCGCCGATGCGTCGCCCCCTACCAACTTTCACAGATAACTTGTAAAAACACGAAGCGCGCCAAATTCAAATGATTGAAATATCATTTCATTACATATAGGGGAAGGTCGGGACCCTTCGTACGGTTTTCACATTTTATTTTTTTATTTTTCCATGAATTAATCACCTGATTAGCTTAAATTTATAGTCTAACTATCTGAGATTCATATAAAAAAATTACAAATGATTTCATCTGATGGTTCAACCATAATTATGATTTAAACTAAATCTGGAAAACGTACGAATCTGCCCCATCAACGGGGCACCTTCGTACAGTGTTGGCGGTACCTTCGTACGCTGTGGGGTAGTTCCGTACGTGCTATTAAAACGACACACATAAATCAAAATTCATTTATTAGCTATGAAATTAAACAGAAATATAAAGATTTCATTTCTATTGAACAAAAATAAAATAAAAATAAATAGCAACACAGGACAAAGTAAATGCAAAAATTTGCAATTAGCACACTAACACAATCGTACCTACCTACCAGAGGGTTTAGTCAAGATGCCTTAACAGTAGTATGTAGAAAGTCAAAAACTTAATTTGTATGAAAATGACAGGTCGTGTCGACAAATTTTCATACAAATTTAGTAGTACAATTCGTTCAAATGTGCCCCATCTAGTGCTGTCCGAAAGTACCCCACTAAATGAACAACAACAAAATATAACTTATTTAAATAATAATAGGAAAACGTCAGAAATTAAGTATTGGAGACATATCTTAAGTCTATTTCGCAAGTTCTGATAGAATACTCTACTCGAAAACGTATTTATCTACGGTAACAATTACTTACCGAGCGCGAAAACACGTCCACGCCTGTAACTTCACTCTCATCGGTGCGAATTTCGCGCAACTTCGTTGATGTATAGTTGGTACCTCGACTCATGCACACATACAAAAACAAGACTGTACTTTGTTTCGTTCAAGTTTTATTTTGACTGTATGAATGTGCCCCGCGTACGAAGGGTAACGATCTTCCCCTATGTATTATATAGTAGGGAAAACCACGATGCTAAATGGGGATTTACTCGAGCGTCATAGAGACCTATTGGGTTACGAAGCTTAGATAAATATAAGAATATAATGTATACCTTTTCATTGGTCCGCCGCTCTCCACGCCTAAACTTTCAAAAATGTAAAAAAAAATTGGTGCGTGTACTTATGTCCGCGCGTAAGAAGTTATACTTCTTTGGCTTTCTTTATTTTTTTTAAATATTCAATAATTAATAATAAATATTTAGCGTTAATAATTTAACAATATTTAATATTTAGTATATTATTAAATTATTAATTAATATTAATGATTATTTATTATTTTATTAAATTATTAATTCAATTTAATAACTAGGTATGTTTCATAACCTTTTAACTTAGTAACAATAGGTCTTTGTGAAAAAGCATTGCTAAATTTATTTGAAAAAATAATGAAAACTCCTTTATTTGTTTAAAAGGTACTACAAATGTCATTATGGTCATTCAAAATTCTTGGCATAGCTGCTTACGTCACGAATATTCTATTTCTTTTTACTTGTAGATTGTCTTAATCCCATCTCGCTCGCGCACGCTCGGCGCCCATACTGATAATTTTGTGTCACGGTGCGCGCGCATCGTAAAATTTCACTCTCATAAATTTTTCATAACGCGCCTAAAGAAGTATAACTTCAAAAAAGCTCTCATTTAATAATCTGACGATTTGGATAAATATAATAAGTACTTACCTACCTAATCAATATCAACTGAGGAAAGTCTCTCAAAATCGGGATTGAAACAAAATACCTACTTAATAACGGCCAAATCTGTTTGTCTTAACTGCAAGAGTCTTGCATGCTTAAGTCTTGCCTTGCTCAAGTCTTGCAGGCTTCAGTATTGGTCTTGCGAAAATGCAAGAACAAGACCAAGACCGATTTTGGGCAACACTAGGTTAAATGAGTCGGTTAGATTCCCAGACGAGACAAGTAATTTTTAGAAAATGATTAAAATAAAATACTATAGTATGTTAATTATAGAACAAAAGATACAGGTACCACTTATTCCACGTCATTAAATTATTAATCACTACTCATCGGAGACAAAGAAGACAGAGGGTGTAGGCCGAAAGAAACCGGCGGAATAAAAAACTCTCGGTACTCCTTTAAAATAATTAAAAATGAAATTGAATGCAGAAATACTTACTTTTCAAAATGATATAAAGTCTTCTTTCAGCATAATATCCTATCTACGGTATTTAATGTACTTTCCCTTGATGTCCCATAGTCTTGGGAGTTCCTGTAGATTCATCCTTAATGATGAAGCAAATTCAGGACGGTGGTTTAACTATAATATAGGCAGCACAGCACGACGTCTCGACGAGGTGCGTATAGGCTCTAATAATAATTTATTTATTGCAAGAATATGGTAGAAAAATGTGTAAGGATGTAAAATCGTAAATTCGCATATACACACAATGGCGCGCAAATTTGTCTTAAGGAATTTTACGTTATTAGTGAAAGTCAATTCTTATATTATTTGTATCGTACATATAATATCATACTTTATTAAATTTATATCAACTACAGTGTCTCACGCAAATAATCATTTATTGAATAATAATTTTTTTCCAAAAGTTATACACCAAGTCGCTTTTTAATGACTCTAGTCAGAAGATCTTTTAATTCTTTTGGTAATTTACTGTAAACACTAATTGCCATACAAAAGGTATTTTTCTAAACAGTTCCAGACTGATTTTTGGCACAGTCAATTCTACTTCTCCCCATGTCTACTTCTTATTAGGCCGGCTATGGGCGTGTCCCAGCGCCTCAACTGCACGCCGTATGCTACGTGTTTGGCCGTCCCGCTCTAAATTATTTGTGGCTAACTAACAACAGGTTATAAGAATTAATACGAAGCGATACGAAAATAATTGATCTATTTTACATTCTTAAGTATATCAAAAATGGTAAGAGATTCGCCATCGGGTATCCCATATCCATTTTCTAAGCCGTGGGGGTTCGACGGAGTTACACAGCTTTGATTTGAATCTTTTCGCAGCACTCTATCTATTTCCACGGACGAAAAAAAGGCCACCGACATCGGTAGGTCTCTTATGCCTACTCTGAAAAATAAACATGAATAATATCGTATAAGTGACGATTAAGGCCATAGTTTTGGTTTAATAGGACTTTTAGTATTCGTTAAATACCCGTCAGTACCGAAGTTATGATTGTTCAGATTTCATTTCAACATTGATCAACTGCTGACTCTCGTGGTTGTTCTAAATTTTAACAACTGAAGTTGCGCGGATACACCGAGAGCTCACAAGAATAAGGTTATGTACGTGTGCATAGGTGTAAGAAGTATTTAAGACACTTCTTACAATAAATCAGATTTGAATATTGCTTATTCATATCTCGCTTCCTCTCAAAGTGGCGAACAAAGACAAAAACAATAGATTGGAAGCCCAGAACCCGAACATTCATTTTGTATTTTATTGCTTTTATTTCGGGGAATTCCAAGTAAGACGTCATTATATTTTACTAAGTACGACTTACGGAGTCTTCTTTTTGAAGTATTAGTTATAGAGTATAAATATGTATAAACAATACTTCGTAGAGAAATAACATTTTGTTCGACTAAGTCTAAATAATTCGAGATACCGCGTATTTAGATTTTCAGCGGAAGGGAGCGGCAATTTTTATATACTTACTGAGAATTTCGACTTTCTAGGTTCGAGTTATAGAGATTCCACTGTATTTATATATTCGCTATTCATGTGTAAGGGTACATCTGTAGGGTTGTTAGGTTCAAACATCTCACTCTCTCATATATTTCGTTATTTAGTGCAGCTTGCTCATATATACTTCACATATACTATACAGATACTCCTGACATTCAATACATATAAATTTAAACACACATTTCACAGTCTCTTGGCTAGCAAGCAGGACAATGATGAAAATTAAAAATTAGTTTTTTAGATGTATCTCGTTCTCCTGTTTTTAAGAGTCTCGTCGGGGCCGACCTGATGTAGGGCAAAGTCATCCCGAGAATACACGTGTTTGCGCTTTTATTTCGCTTAATAAACCCTTTGTCGCGGCTCCTCTCCTCAATGCCTCAGCCAGCGATGGAATAATGGAGGCGAAATTAGCCTCCAAGACTCTTTACTCCACGCTATCGCTTGCATCTCTGCAAAGCGCTAAGTCGGCTCCGCATGTAGTAATATTCTAATACGAAATGTTCTTTAGTTTAAGTTTATTTCTAGTACGAAATGGCAGCCGCATTTCAAATACATGGATAAATGATATGATTGTTACCGATGGCACTAAGGAACAGGCTGATTTTCATTAACAAAAAGTACAAATCCACAAACCTCTGCGAACAAAACGCTCTCGTGAACAAATTGGTGATCTGCAGCGCCAGAGCGCTCTCATATTTATATTTTTCGGGCACCAGGTATCGAACTTCGTCGTGGAAACTCAGGCAGAACCTGAAACAGAGAGACGCGCTCTCAGAGACCGCGGACGGACGACGCCGAAGGACGAGTCGAATCCGACCGATACCTGGCCTCGGGCGCCAAATGAGTCATGCTGACGAGCATCAGGTGCAGGAAGTCCGCGGCGGCGCTCTGCACGGCCCAGTTGAGGCGAGTGCCACCCCACTTGCCGCCCGCCATCTCCAGGGCGCGGGACAGCCGCCCGCCCAGGAACGCAGTCTGGGGAGCTTCGGAATCTGTCGAACGACGCTCCGACAAATTACAGCGCCACCGCGCGTCTCGACGAAGTCGGAACTGAGTCCGGAACCGGCGGAGCGAACTCACCCGCGATCTCTTCCAGTTTGTTGAACATATCGGACTCGGTGCCGCCCGCCCACCGCGCCCGCCCGAACATCTCGTCCAGCCGCTTGCCGCTCATCTTCGCGAGGCGCCCCGCATCTCGGCCGGACATTTTCACGTCCTGCTGCGGGTTCGACTCGTTTATTCCGGATTATATACGTGTGTGCGTGTCAGGGTTAGGGACTCTCCGATCGGGTAACGTCGGGCGAAGTCCTTCTTGATATTATTTATAAAAGAAAAGTAAGCTCTTTCGTAGAATAATCGTCGAGAAGAGACCTGGCAGTCGTCCGGGTCCAACAGCCCGGCAGAATATTTCTCGTGAAGAGTGTAGACCCGTCGGCCTTTTGTGGTGGTGAACATTTTGGCGGCTTTGCTCTTCGCTTCCGAAATTGTCATCGTCGGATTGAACTGTTTTAAAAGTCGTTCCGCGAAGTTTTGACCGGCACCTGCGAACGGGACATTCTTAAGGGACCGGACGGAATCGGAATACTTTTACTTATTTATATAGGCACGCCTTTTCCCGAGACCGCGAATCTCGCTCTCTTTCGGAATCGGAAAATACAATTGGAATCTTAACATTCACCGTATATCCTCGCGTAATTGATGACCTTGGCGTGATCTCGGTCGATGTTCGCGGCGCTGGCGGTCAGGGAGTGCAGGTCCGTCTGCGACCTCTTGTCGCCGGCCAGCACCGCCCAACCGAAAGCCGTGCCGCCGCAGACGCCGAGGCCGCTGTCGCCCAGCAGAGCGGCTATCCACAGCTCCTGCGAATGGGAGGAGGAGTGAGTCGAAGGCGTCGCCGAGGCCGGAAGCCCGCGGGACCCCCGACTCGTGTTCGCCGGTCACCTGGGAGTCCACGTCGGCGCCGACGAAGCGGTAGCCGGGCGGGGCCTGCACCATGGCCCGCAACTCCGACCCGATACGCTCCGGTCGCGCGTTGCTAGCGGTCATCCACGTCGGTTCGCTGGCCCTGAGGGACAGAGCCCGATTCAACTCCCGCCCCGAGCGAAACTTTCGCATATATCGACTACGGTCTCACCGCCTGGTGAGGGTGCCGCAGGCCACGACCTGAGGCACGATGGCGCCGAATCTGCGGAGCGAGCTCCGCAGGTGCTCCGGAAGACACTCCCGAGGTAGCCACACCACCTGCTGACCCATCACTCGCTCTCGATTATTTCGCCAGTAGGACATCATCCGCCCGAACGTCAGAACCTGCGAATGAGGTCGGCTACCCTAAATAAACCTTCTATTGGTATATTTCGTAAGTGTGTTTTCGGTTTCTGAGCTGCGCTCGCTAATTAATTCCCGTTTTTATTAAAATGTTGCATTGAAGTCGTTCTGCGAAATGAAAAATTACCTTCTCTGCGTCGTTTCCCTGGGCCGACAGAACGTTTTGACTGAACATGTCGAGGAAGTCCCGAGCCAAGGGATTGCCCACTTTGTACTTGGGGCCGTCTTTGTGAGGCAGACGCAGGAAATGGCAACACCCTGGCAACAGATAAATTCCAGCGAGTTAGGTTACGCTTCGCTCTGCGCGAGGCTAGAATCGGAAGTAACAATAAACCTTGTATTTCGAGTCCAGTCCAAACGCCCAAGCCGTGATACTGATTTGCGGCTGCTCGCTCTTCTTTGGCCTTTCTCGCGAAATACGCCCGCCTCGACAGGTCCTCCTTTAGAAAGAGACAAAGGTACCGTAATCGGATTTAACTTAACGATCGAGGCCTGCGCTTAGATTCCGAAGCCCTCACCTCCACCGCCTCGGGAAGAACGTAAAGTTCAGTATTGACCTCGGCCTCCTTGGGATTAGCCAAAGGACAGGTTTCCAGCAAGCCTTCTAAAGGGATCCGGGGGTGTCCTTCCGGGACGTCGCCCCCGCTCCTGCTAAAAGGAACGAGGAATCCCCATCCCTCTCCCGGGATGTGGTGAAGAGGATATCCTTCCCAGGATAGGCGAAGAAGCTTCGGTGTAATCTGCCAATAATAAATTCCTCGTAGACTGCAATGGCGATGCCTCGACAACGTGATTAATATGAAAAGAGGGTAGGATAGGATAGCGGTTTACCTGCATACTAGTCGTGATGTTGTTGGCTCCCGGTACCCAATCGGGATCTCTACCAGGCTTCGTGCACAGCTTCCTGTACCAAGTTGGGTATCCGGCCAGGTGAGGCCTTTTTACCGGCAACATAGCTTTTAAGTCGAACAAGTATTCAAACTTGTTTGTGAAATCGTCAAATTTTTCTTTAGATTTATTAATTTCTTCGGCCTTTTCCAAAGTTTCAATATAATCTAACGATAACGTATCCGATGCCTCGTCCGTCTGTTTCTCTTTTGGTGTTCTATTATTTGGCTCAAAACGATTACTATACTTGCCTTTTGATTTCTTCAATTTTAAAATCTGCGTCGACCAGTCTTGGTCCCACATCCACAAATCATTTTTGTAGGCTTCGTTTTCCATGAGGCGACAAGCTTCGTCGGCTTTCAGAGTTAACAATTGCTGCGACTCGAGCTTATAGTCGTCGAACACCGCTTCCGCTGAATCGACGTACTGTGTCCAGTTAGAGTTCACCGGTAGATAAGCCGAACCTAAATGTCCAACAATGGAGAAATATTAATGTCGGTTGGTTTCTCGCACTTACACGGTACAAAAACTGCGCAAGAGAAACAATTTTCAATTAAATAACGTACCATGCTTTCAGAAAAAACGATTTGAATTACCCAAACTCTCGCTTCTAATAGGTCTCTCTTTCTATCGAACATAACAATTTATTGGGACTTTTTTCACGTTCGAATATGCGTGTGTATTTGATTGTGTGTGTGAACTATACTTGTTGGGGTAGTGAAATATATATTATATCACTATTAGTACTATCACTATTATATCACTCTGTTATAATAGCTTCACAACGGAGTCGCGCCAGCGGATATATCTAATTCGAAAATTAATTTATATGGTTGGGTAGACTGAAACTGTCTTTTAGCAAAATGTAAGGTAAATAATAATCGATATTACTTATTCTTCTACCGATTGAACGAGCTTTGATGTAAGGGTTTGTGCTTTATTACACTTGTTAATAGTTATAACTATTAACAAGTATAATAAATACCTGTACCGTAAATAGTCTGTACCGCGTTCAGAAGTTATAACTTATATCCGTTCGAAATCGATTCTGAATATCCAATTGCAGGATCGTACTTTAGACGTCTCACCCCTGACTGGAAGCAGTAGCCAATAACTAGGCTCTTAACCTTCTCTTGTCTTCTCGATAACGAGCTTTTGTTCCGTGCGAACCCACAGTTGCGACATCGGCGCTCCGTCGAAATTGCACAAGAAACCTATCCAATACAGTGACAGCGTTATTCGCGTTTTCATGTTCAAGAAAGTCTTCGTTATTTTGATGGACTTCAGCCAGGAGGCGGGGACAAGGAAGATTGACACGAAACGAAAGCTTAATAAAGACTGACCTAGCTCCAGCATCCCGGCCAAGGTGACGGGGTGCGGAAAGCGCTCGAGGAACAAGGGCAGTAGCTCCTTGAGAACGTTGTGCGTGGCGATGACGTCGGCGGCGCAGTAGCTCATCAGCGCTTGGAAGTGGCCCCGCACATCCTCCAGCCTGCCCTCCACGAACACGTCGCGTCTCTGTTTGTCCACTGCGACTCCGCAGTACAGCTTGTGGACCTGGTTCACGTCGCATCCTTTGAGCTTCCCTTTTTGAAAACGGAGAACCTTCGAAGCGCTACTCACCTCGGTCAAACTGTTCAATGAGCTGATGCCGATCCAGTCTTCGTCGGTGGGGTCGGGTTCCTTATTTTTGGCCTTCAGCACTGTCCTCTGATAGCTGGTCACTCCGCTGACACACGTGTGCATAGACATTGTGTCCATGAAACGTACGCCTGGAAATTCGTGAATAAATCCAAAGTAAGCGACGTTTCCGAATTCGTATCGACCAATTTTCAAAATATAGTATACACGTACTGTATACCAGACAATGTAAATGATACTTTGATTACTCATTGAGATTTCTTTCACTTTTAGAATCGTATTTTGATTTAATTCGTTTTGTTATGTAACTATGAATAGTTTGAAATCTTCGTAATTTAAGCTACAGTGTTATTTCTAGTGTTAAAAATCTAAATTCAACATTGCACGAGAATTTCGTCTCTTTTGTGCTCGCACTGAGACATGACGCTCACTAACCCAGCTAATCACGATATCAATATCGGTGGAGTTACAAAATTTGCCCGACATAATATATCACATAGTCATAACATTTATTACTAACAAAAACACACACATAGTAACAGTAATCAAAGAAAAAAAAGGAAAAAATATAATGAGATATCAAAAAAAAAAGGGTGCGTGTACTTATGTACGCGCGTCAGAAGTTATACTTCTTTGGCATTATTAAAAATAGTTTTTGATTGCATGCAAATAATTAATTACAATTAAATAATCAAAGACTGGAAAAGGAGTCATTAAAGTCAATAAAGTTCAGTTTACATTTGAAAAATTAAATAAATAAATATTTATTATTATTCTTACATTAAACAAATAAAACACTATTTATCTTTAAAACATTTTTATTTCATTATACTATTTATCTTTATGTGATTCTAATGTCTTCATCAGAATTTCGGTTTGTAATTTTAAATTAATCATTACTTGGTTGTGCATCTACGAGGCTTCTCCAAAACTAAAACTACTACTTGCTTTCTGCAACAAATAAGAGAATATTAATTTAAGCTCTGTCCATGCAAAACTTAAAAATTTTTATAATTCATATTATAAAATTTTTAACACATTTATATTAATATAATTATATAAATTTGTTAATAATATAATTTGTAGCACATGCTACAGACCTGGATAGCAACTTTCTTTTATTCTATTTAGAGATAGAGATAATTTAAATATAATAGCGGTGTCTTCCTTGTATGTTTCTTTGGAGTTGTTTGGGGATTCTTGTTGTTCAGTTCGACATGATTTTCTTTAACCTTTCTTTAATCCTACAAAATAATGAAATTGTTAAGTTATGTTGTCACTGTTGTGCACACCTTTGTTTGGCTTTTATAGTATTCAAGTTATGTCAAAACTGATTTATTACCTTGTCATTGTTAGCTTTATTTGCTTTTGGGATATCAATTGTTTCCAAAATGATTTTATTTGTAATATCCTGAAATATATAAATAACATCTATTAATTTAAGTATCATGGTGAGTGGTTCGCACTCAGGTATTAAGGTGTATTATACCCACTGTCCATTATAAGTGGGAATGGGCTTACTTCTGGCTGGACAGAGTTTCGGTACTACAAGAGCAACTTGCATGTTTTGAGGTATTACAATATCTCTAACTACCCTGTAGGGGAATAAAGTATGTGCCTATGCTTGAGAGGTTGAACCTTGAACATCACCATCATATTTATAATTAACATTCCTACCTCGACACCATCACAATCAAATTCATTGAAATCTACTTCAAACCATTGCGGTATCATCTCTGCCATATCCATTGTGTCTGGAGATGGTGATGGTGGCTTTGTTCCACCTCCAGTTTTTGATGTTTCACGGCGATAAGATGACAACTCTTTTTTTGTATTCAATTTAGTGCACTTCCACTGATTCATCAATTGTTTTTTGTCTCTTGTCCTTATATTTGCTAGATTAAATCCGAAAAATTACATGTTTTGATTAAATATGGTCATTATATGTATATATGATATAGTCATTTTTTTGAGATGCAGGTACTTATTAAAATGTTTACTTCTCTGTTATATCGCTCCAAGCCTTCATTTTCTCCTTATTAGTATTCGTGCTTAAATCTTTGTTCTCAATTATTGATATATAGGGTCGTAGAATATTTCTAAAAAGTTGCTGTAACAAACGCAATAAACAAAAGCAAAGAATAATGGTTCATGTTTCAGTTTTAATCAACAATAATACTCGATAATACATACGGATAGTTAACCTCAATTGTATTGAAGCACTCAGGAAGGTTGGCACAGTTTTTTCACAAATATTTTATCATATTAATTAGTATTGATTTAGATATTCAACTTAAATCACTTCTGATTATAATTCAGACGCACATATAAAAATCGCACTTGTATAATGAAAATAACTAGGTATATCTTTTATTGTATACAATAATTAAAACTCCTATATTTGTTTAAAAGGTAAATGTCATTGTCATTCAAAATTCTCGTTAAGCTGCTAAGCTAAGAAATAGAATATGCGTGAAGTTAGCTTCACGCATATTCTATTTCTTTTTACTTTTAGATTGTATTATTCCCATCTCGCTCGCGCACGCTATATCACACAGCCACTTTTGTGTCATAGGTGCGCGCGCATCGTAAAATTTCACTCTCATCAATTTTTCATAACGCGCCTAAAGAAGTACAACTTCAAAAATCCCTTTTCCTTTTCGGTTCGTTTCAAGTGTGTAATGCGTGTATGCTGTGGTTATAATTTGCCCTGGGTCAGCATTATGCTGAGGAGCAGACTGTTCCACTTTGCCAGAGACCACAGCAGCTAGTTTGCGCCTCAGTCACAAAAAAAGAAAGAAAAGGAATGTAATAATATCTAGGAGAAAAAAAATATAATAATAATATTAGTAAGAGTTAGCAGTGTAAGTAATATAGTCTTGTATAAAGGTGAATAGTAAATAAAATAAAATTCAAAGTTAAAAATAAGAATAATTGTTAAGAAGTAGACAATTTTGTTTGTTTTTGTCAAACGATAATAAAAAAAAGAGTGCGTGTACCTACTTATGTACGCGCGTAAGAAGTTATACTTCTTTGGCATTATTAAAAATAGTTTTTGATTGCATGCAAATAATTAATTACAATTAAATAATCAAAGACTGGAAAAGGAGTCAATAAAGTCAATAAAGTTCAGTTTACATTTGAAAAATTAAATAAATAATTATTTATTATTATTCTCTTACGTTAAGTGTAACATAAATTCTATTATTATTCGAATGTTGTTTTTAAATTATGTCCACAGTCCAATGCCGTAGCATCTTCCGTGGGCAACTGCATTCTGTTAATTTTGTGTCACGGTGCGCGCGCATCGTAAAATTTCACTCTCATCCATTTTTACCGCGCCTAAAGAAGTATAACTTCAAAATGAAACGGATCAAAACTATCAAGAGTTTAGCACATACTATTTCAAACCTCTTACATCAGGAAAATAATAAAATTAAAAGAGAACCTACCTGTCCGGTCCATCCAATACTGCTCTTTGATCTTTGCTCTGTCATATGATACGTTATGACCTACTATTATTCTTGGTCTCGTTAAATCTCCACATGGCGTTAAACCATCGGTCTCCATTGGTATTAAATCGGTGTAATTCACTTCAGAGTAATGTTCGTGCGATGTATCACTTGCGAGAGGCTCACTCACCCAGCTATACCTGAAGTCAATGTAACATATATATATACATAATGAAAAACAATTGCATATTCAAGAATGTTATCATTTCTTACAACAAAGTTAACAATGGCCGTCTTTTAGGGTACCAAGACGGCCACCAGCTGATTATCAATGATCAATACATCTTTCGTCAAAGTAAAAGGAAATTGAGTCGAAAGGGGAGCCGCTGGCGGTGAGTATGAACCTGCCTTCAGCCGGGTTTGACACAAAGCGCTCCTTCTAGCGCAAAGCTTCCAACCTAGAGAAATTATGCAACCGAATTTCCAGCTTTCTGGGTGATCGGAGAATCAGTGTCATCATTGACGGGGCATACTCCTAAGGGCATATACCTTGAACCCGTGAATGCTGTGTCCTACCTCCGACCTCAATGACTCCGATATCAATGATATTGGTAGGAACTAGGAGATCTTATATCAGTCGATTTCACTTATCGCATTTTTACCTCTCGAAGTCGCATTCAAAGCTGGAAATAATCGTGGACGATATTCAGGAACTTTCACGAAATTCACCGTGGACGCTTTTTATATTAGGTCCTTACATATGAAATTGGCGTTTTGCATGGGAGGAACAAAAAGTCGAATATTTTTAAATATAATATATTTAATTAACCAAAGTATGAACCATTGTTTTCTATGCACTTTTGCCATCTCATAGATAGTTCATTGATCCCTTTACTAAAAAAACCAGTCGGACGGGAATCAATAAAATCTGTGAAGGCGATTTGGACTGCCCCATCAGAGTTAAATTTTATCCCCTGCAAGAAGTTGTCCAAATTTCGAAAAAAATGGTAAGCTGTTGGAGCAAGGTCCGGGGAGTACGGATAATGTCTTAGACATTCCAATTGAAGCTCTTTCAATTTGGTAGCCGTCTGTTGTGCAGTGTGTGGTCTAGCGTTGTCGTGAAGTAGCAGTCGCGTGGAGCGATTGACCAGCCTAGGTTGTTTAGCCGCTAGCTTTTCCACCATGGTTTGCAATTGCTGACAATAGACATCAGCCGTAATAGTCTGGCCAGATTTGAGAAAACTGCAATGAACAATACCGGCACTAGTCCACCAAACGCTTAACGCTAACGCTAACTTTTTTGGGGTTAATTTTCGCTTGGGGCAGGATTTGGCTGGCTGGCCAGGATCCAACCATTGCGCTGAGCGCTTCCGATTATCGTAAAGAATCCATTTTTCATCACATGTAATGATTCGGTTTAAAATACCTTCATTATTGTGCCGGTTCAGTAGTGTAACGCAGCAGTCGACGCGCGTTTGCCGGTTTGCTTCAGTCAATTCGTGAGGTACCCATCTTTCAAGCTTTTTAATCTTCCCAATTTGCTTCATGTGAATTAAAACAGTTTTATCACTAACACCGCAGCCTGCAGCTAACTCGGACGTGGTTTGCGATGGATCCGCTTCCACAATAGCCTTCAATACTTCATTATCAACTTGGGTCTCAGGCCGTCCACGGGGCTTGTTCTGCAGGTCAAAATCTCCAGAACGAAAACGTTGGATCCAAAAACGAACTGTGTTGTCTTTTGCAACATGACCGCCATACACATCATTCACTCTTCGAGTCCTTTCCGCAGCACTAGTGCCACGGCGGAACTCGTAGTCGTAAATAATGCGATACTTTAAGTTTTCCATTTTTTTTTAAAATGAGTGACGCAAACAGAAAAAAACAAATGAATGACGGTCATCGAAGCACAAATACACGAGTAAATAGCTGTACAAATTTGAATTTGGAATTCCTTACCAAAGAGGAGAACATCGTGATTAAAGTGGCCAGTACGAAATACGCCAATTTCATATGACGTAAGGACCTAATATTATATCTCTCGCATAAGAATATAAAACTAGTTACATTCTTATACAAGAGATCTTATTTTATAGAGAGAATATATTTATGAGTATGTAATATTATGAATTTATGTATTAATAAGTTTTCTATTGCATTCATTTAGGGTTACTGTAATAATAAAAAATAAGAAAATATATAAGTATTTCAGAATTAAATAATGTAATAGTGTTTACCAAGCTTCAGGTGAAACCGCACTAGCAAGAGTTGGCCTTTTACCAGCTGACATCAGAACTTCTACATCAAAAATTAAACTATCATCCTGTGGGCATGGCACTGATTGTGATCCCTGAGCCGTGTACTTGGTCCAGCCTGCATTTTTGGACCATACCTAAAGTGCACATTAAAGACAGGAGAACCACATCAGATTTGTATGTTAGACAGATGAATTCTTATGAAGATTATTTATTAAATTTCATAATAACAACAACATTGTAATGATAGTGTAAAATTGTCATATGGAAGTATACAGTGGCAGGTATAGTATAGTATAAAACTAATTGAGAGTAATGACAGAGAAAAATTATGTTTGTTACAATGTAATTTATAGTTTACCTGGGGTGGTTGTGGAATCCTACTCAAAGCCAAATACTGCAACAATTTCCTATATGGAGCACATTGTTTTTCTCCTATATAATAAAAATGTTCAACAATATCTGACCCTTCTAATTTAGGCAGTTTTAATTGTACATCAGGAAGCCTAGTAAAATTATTGTATTCTATTCCATGATGTAAAAGATGATTTTGGCAACTGAAATACCATGTTGACATAATTAGCTCTATAAATTCAATTTCCAGCTAAACAAAATGATTTTTGTTAGGCGACACTCAAGGCTAGAGTCCAAATTATGTCTTCCTCATTAAGAACAAGACAAACCACTTATTTACAACATTTTATTTTGTGAGAAGTTTTTACAGTACCATTGTATAAAATGTGAACAATTAGGTTAAAGCATGTTCAAGAAACAAACCTTTTAATTACATTACTATCTATGCTAGCGTGAGATTCACTAAATAATTGGTCATAAATATTTTTAGATATCATTTGAATATTCACATCATTTACTCTCAATTCTTCTGAATCCCGTATAGAGTTTTCTGAACTTTTGTCGGATTTTGAGTCTGCATTATTCTTATTTTTTATTAATTTTACTTCACTCATAGGGAGGACATCTCGGCTATAATATTTTCTGAATTGAATACAAGCTTGGGATATTTTATGATTGAACTTTCCGGAACTTTTTAAAGGCATGATTTCTAAAATTCCAGTTATATCCAACTGTATTTGTTATGAAAGTAGAAGCCTGCTCTGAGGTAGATAACTATTAATTAATATTTAAGGGATTCATTATAATTATACCGCTTGGATTCGTTTAAAACTATTCGGTAGGTTCATTCATTTAAATATTATATAAAAAATATACAGAAATAAACTAAAAGTAAACAATTTCCTTTAAAAAAATTCAAATAAGCACTACCACAGGGCACAGAATGATATAAATGATACGACTGACCAGTGACCACAGCTTAATTTGGTTTTGATTCTCAATTTATTAGTGTATATCTGTGATTTGAATTTTAATCCAAGTTATTACACATTGAGAATAAAGATCCGTCCGTGCTATCGTGACAAAAATGACATGACATTGACACCTTAAAGCATGTGCTACACTGAGTACACGGTATGAAACGGCGGTTTGAAACGAAATAAAAGCGAGTTGCGCTTTTCGGCTACACGGTTTAAAACCAACAGTGTCCAAACGTTGCGCTGATATGACGTCTCCGTAGGGATGTGACATTCTGCATAAAAAATCATTTTTTTATTAATCGATTATTTTTTTAGCATGAAAAATCGATTAATAAGTAATCGATTTCTCTTAAAAAAATAATCGATTTTTTTTTATTAATCGATTTTTTCCTAATTTTTGAATCAATTTCAAAATAAAGACCCTATTTTTTTTATATTTCATGGTTTTTTTAATTAAAAGTAAACAACAGAAATTATAAACACAAATTAACGTTTAAGAATAATCAAAATCGAAATTAACTAAATCTCGTTTTGATAGATTTTAGGTGAAATTTGATAATTTTTCATCCTTTCGATGTTTTACAAAAAAACAATACATCGTCAAAGAATCGGATTCAATGTATGGCATTGTAAACATCGTTGTATATCGAATATCCCTAATAGTTCGAGGTCCGGGTTATAAAATACCAGACATAATGTCGGTGGCAGATAAAAAATCGACTATGATTGATTTTCAATTATAAAAATAATCGATTATTTTAAATATAAAAATCGCGTAAAAAAATCGATTTTTTTTTCACATCCCTATCCCAAAGACATGGCAATTCTCTGTATAATTCGAGCAATTCGGTAATAACTTCACGTTCATTTGCTGCTTGTGCCATTGTGCAGAACGTCGTCGTCGCGTGCGTCTACGCTCGCCGCTGCAGCACGACTGCCGAACGCGTGGTTTTAAACAAGCGGCTAGACTATTTCAAACCAACGGTTTTGGTCGCGGTTTGCAACGCAAAGCGTGCTGCAAAGGTCATATCAGGGTTAAACGAAATTTGGCATAAAACAACTATCCACACGGTTTGAAACCAATGTTTCAAACCGCCGTTTCATACCGTGTAGCACATGCTTAACCTTCCCCATCAATAATTTTAGATATCAGGGGCCTTAGTCAAGATTCCAAAACGTAGTGTATGTAGAAAGTCAAAAACTAAATTTGTATGAAAACTTTTCGACACGCACTGTCACTTATCATTCTTTATAATATTATGGGATGTTTTATCTTATAATAAATCACAACCCATAATTAACTTTGTTCATTGGTTTATTCACAAAACAAGAGTAATTAATTTATATTCTTATATAAAGGCCCATGGAAAAATTATCATATCTCACTCCTCTGAAGTCTGTCTTGAGTGACATTCGTTTTCTTCTTTTTATTAACCGCCGGTATTTGTGTTGCCACATACATCAAAATATGAAAGAAAGTACTACACAAACGCTACACCACCCCCCTACGGAGACAGAAAAACTAAGGCGAAAAATTAAAGTATATAACAATAAAATAAAAAAAAACTTAAAATATTTGACATTACAAAGAAAACTTAATATTTACAAATCTAACCTAGTCTTAAATCTAACCGTTCTGCCTGACCTGGTAACAACAGGATTAGGGGCAGAAACTGGAGGAATATTTTCCACAGTAGGCGAGAGTAATGACGGCAAAGCAGGACCAGCGGGTACAAAGCTAGGTGTGCGAGCTGAAGGAAAAACAAACTGCTCGACGAACGCTGGTTTAACGCGATCCACACTAACAGTTACGTCCTTCCCCTTTAAATCGATGTTCAGGGTTTTACCATCAATGGCGTGCTTTAAAACTTTATATGGACCCGTGTATGGTGGCTGCAGAGGACGTCTGACGGTATCGTCACGCAAAAATATGTGCGTCGCCCCAGGTAGCTCTTTAAATACGAAGGGCCGTTTGGTGCCATGTCGCGATGCCGGTGTCGGTTGTACTTCAGCCATTTTCCGTCGAAGTCGTACAACGAAATCAGCTGGGTTTTCCATTGCTGGAGTTGGCTTGTCATCTAGTACGAGTAGTTGTCCTGGTAGACGTAATGGCTCTCCATATATCATTTCTGCAACTGAGCAGTTCAGGTCTTCCTTTAGGGCTGACCGCATACCCAGCAATACCAAGGGCAACGCTCTAGTCCACGTATTATCGTGGCATGTTAGGGCGGCTTTAAGTTGCCGGTGAACTCGCTCAATCATGCCGTTTGCGCAGGGATGGTAAGCAGTAGTTCTTTTACGCCTTGTGGCAAACCTAAGCATCAGACGATGGAAAAGATCTGACTCGAACTGCGTGCCCTGGTCGGTTGTCAGAACAGCTGGGACACCAAAGCGTGGAATCCATTCACGGGTGAACGTTTCAGCTACTTCCTCAGCGGTGATAGATTGCATAGGCCAAGCTTCAGGCCACCTGGTCACTCTATCTATAGCTGTGAGGAGGTAACGGTACCCGTTACCGAATGGGAGAGGGCCAACGATGTCAATATGAACATGTAAAAATCGTCCTGATGGCAACTTAAACTCTCCTGTCGGCGCCGATACGTGTCGCGTAATTTTACTGCGCTGACAAGCCAGACATGAACGAGTCCACTCTCTGCAGTCCTTTCTAACTGATGGCCATACGTAACGATCGGTAACTAGCCTAGTCGTTGCTCTAAAGCCGGCATGACTCAAATGGTGAAACTTGTCAAAAACCGCACGGCGAAAAGAAGGTGTTAAATAGGGACGCGTTTTTCCAGTTGAGACGTCACAAATAATAGAAATAGCTGTTCCAGGAATATTAACCTTAGAAAGTTGAAGACCTGAGTCAGTTGAACCTAAGATGGTAGAGAGCTCTGGATCAGACTCTTGGGACTTTAAAAGAGCTTCAAAATCTTGTTCCATTGAAATTGCCTCTATTCGCGACATAGCGTCAGCTACCACATTTTCTTTACCAATTACGTGTTTGATATCGGTCGTAAATTGCGAAATGAATGAAAGCTGGTTGAGCTGTGCGGGAGCCAATTTCTCTCGACGCTGTACGAAAGCGTACAGCAATGGTTTGTGGTCTGTAAAAATGGTTGCATGTTGCACCTCGAGAATGTGACGGAAATGCTGTACACTTTCGTACACCGCCAGAAGTTCGCGATGGTAGGCAGGCCACTGCGACTGTTTGGGAGTCAGTTTCTTGCTGAAAAATGACAGAGGGCACCATTGTGCATTGATCAACTGCTGTAAACAGGCGCCGATGTGCATGCTAGAAGCATCTGTAAAAAGACCCAAAGGTGCATCATTTACTGGATGTGTAAGTAGCGTGGCGTCTGATAAACTTTTCTTGCAGTCTTCGAAAACTCTCAACAGCTCGGGCGTCCATGGATACGGTTTGGAGCCTTTGCCATTGATCTCGACTAAAGCGTCTACTAACTGCGCTTGAAACTTGGCGGCATGAGGGATGAAACGGCGATAAAACGGCCTTGCACAGTGTCAGGAGGGGGAAAATCTAATAGCTTTTGAACGCGGTCCAGAGGAGGCCGCGTACCATTAGCGTTAATGAGATATCCGAGAAATACAACCTCGCTGGCACCAAGAATGCACTTAGATGGATTGATCACCACCCCGTAATCTTGTAGGCGCTTAAAAAGGACGCGCAGATGCTCTCTGTGGCTGCTCTCGTCCACTGAAAAAACAAGCACGTCATCGATATAAGGAAAGCAGAAATCGAGACCCCGCGTGACCTCGTCGATAAAACGCTGGAAGGTTTGGCCAGCATTGCGCAGCCCAAAGGTCATGAAAGGAAACTCGAAGAGGCCAAACGGGGTAACGATGGCGGTCTTCGCGATATCTTCTTCAAAAACGGGAATTTGATGGTACGCTTTCACTAAGTCAATAGTGCTGAAAATAGTAGCTCCAGCGAGGCTGCAGGCGAAATCATTGATATGACGAACGGGGTATCTATCTGGTATGGTCCTAGCGTTTAATGCGCGATAATCGCCACAAGGACGCCATGTGTTGTCTTTTTTGGGTGTCATGTGCAATGGTGACGACCAAGCGCTTTTAGAGGGTCTTGCTGTGCCGCATTGAACCATGTCTTCAAATTCTTTTTTGGCAGCAGTAAGTTTTTGAGGTGCCAGGCGACGGGGACGACACGACACAGGAGGACCATCAATAGTTTTAATATAATGCACGGTGCTGTGCTTGATGATTCTAGGTAGACCAGGTGGACGCGTGACATCAGGAAACTCAGTAAGTATGTGTGTTAAACTAGAGTTATTAGAAATAACGGTCTTGACACTGGATTGACTGGAGGATGCAATGGAAGTGGGGATAGATAACCCAGTGCTACCATCTAAGAGACATTTGCTTCGGCAGTCCGGTAATAAATTATAATGACTTAAAAAATCGGAGCCGATAATCGGTGTGTCAACATCCGCAATAACAAAATTCCAGTGGAAATCCCTGCGTAAACCTAGGTTAAGATGCAAAGATATGTTGCCATAGGTTTTAATAGAACTCCCATTCGCAGCGCTTAGATCAAAATCTGCAGAAGCACGACGGTTTTTTGCAAGACGCTTAGGAAAACAACAGAGATCCGAGCCAGTATCCACTAGATACTGGAGTTTCGAATGTTTATCTGTAACAAAAATACGGCGGCTTTGATGAGAACAATCAGTCGCCGCGTCTACTGACTGTGTTTCCTGTTTTCCAACGGCGAGGTGTCGGGTTGCCAGTTACAGGGTTTGGTACATTTGGTTGCCCTGCTATTGAACCTTCTATGGTACCAACACATATCTGGATTTCTAGGTGAGGCACCGCGAGAACGCTGTCTAGATATTGATTTGCTGCGTGAGCGACCGCGAGGATGTGAGTTGGTAAGAGATGCAACTTGCTTGCTTAAATCTTCCACTGTCTTTACTAAAGAATCCAGTACCGATGGTGCAGGCGCTGGCATCACACAGGAGTACACCTGGTGGCTGGGTCCTGATATCTCGGTGATCTTGTCTGCGAGGTCTGCTATTTTGTCCAGACTCAGTTCAGTTTGCGAAGCTAAAATAGCCTGAATATTTTGAGGAAGACGGCGCATCCAAAGCTGGCGCAAAATATTTTCATCTGTAAGGGTGTTACCCGCTAACGAACGCAGATGACGCAGAAACTGCGATGGTCGCCCGTCTCCAAGCTCCTCTACACTAATAAGCTGGCGTACCCGCTGTTCCTCTGACATTGAATGACGCCGTACTAACTCATCTTTTACCTTTTTATACCGTTGGCCTATGGGTGGGGGTCTGGTAATGATATCCTCAATCTCCCCAGCTAACTTTTCGTCTAATCTACTTATTACATAATTATATTTGGTATTATCACCAACAATACCCGCTATATCAAACTGAGCTTCTACCTGCCCATACCATACTGCTGGTTTGTCAGGCCAGAAAGGTGGTAACTTGACAGCTACCTTGCACACCGCTTGCTCTTCAGAGTTGAGTGTTGATTCTGATGTAGATCCAATATCAGTCAGTTTCTGCTGAAGAGCTGCATTCTCCAGTGTCAGCTGTTGTAATCGCTGTTCTAATTCCCTATCAGCCATTATACCACACGACCAAGCAAGATGAAATAATAAAAAAAAATTGTAGCTGTGAGAGAGGTGCAGTGGCAGATCACACGGTTAGTATACAACTGTAAACATATAAGTTGTCATATCAAATAGATATAAATATAACAATTAACAATATATGCACAATAATATAGTTGAAGCGTTTTGTAAATGCGACAAATGACTCGTGAAAGGAAAAACCATCCAGACGATCGCGCTGCTGGCGCACCTGGCCCTGGAGCAACACGATTGGGGGCCGCACCTCGTCGTTGCGCCCTCGTCACTCGTGCTCAACAGGGAGTGCGAGTCCAAAAAAAAAGTGGTCACGTCACTTCGGAAAATTCACATCACGTCGGAAAATTCACATCACGTCGGAAAATTCACATCACGTCGGAAAATTCACATCACGTCGGGGTCACCAATTATGGGATGTTTTATCTTATAATAAATCACAACCCATAATTAACTTTGTTCATTGGTTTATTCACAAAACAAGAGTAATTAATTTATATTCTTATATAAAGGCCCATGGAAAAATTATCATATCTCACTCCTCTGAAGTCTGTCTTGAGTGACATTCGTTTTCTTCTTTTTATTAACCGCCGGTATTTGTGTTGCCACATACATCAAAATATGAAAGAAAGTACTACACAAACGCTACAATATAAAATATTATACTATTTAGAATATAGATTTCCAGTGTTGGCGCTACCAATTTGTATATAGAATTGACATAACTCACGCTTTGTCACGTGACCATTTTTACTCAATTTCGTTTAGCGTTAGTGTGAAAAAGTGTCTCAAGCCCTAGGGAACTGGGAAGTGGGAAGACATAAGAAAATAATTCTGCCATGATTTAAGAGTTGTACAAATATATTACAGAATTAGTAAATGTAGAAGTAGTAAACCCCTCTAAAATTTATAGTACAGCACAGTATTTTTTCTATGGGGTCCAGAGTCTAGACTGTGGAAAAAACCAACTATTATTTCTTAATGTTTTATGTGATCTTCACTATGTAAAATGTAATCTACGGTCTTAATTATTTATTAGTTCAGTTCTAAATCGAATTTATGTCAGATTTTTAAATATTGGTGATTGATTGTAATATAATCATTAATAATAAATATCGATAATTCGTATCTTATCTTTTAATGTTGTCTAGCTGTAAAAAAATAAACTAAGGATGTTATGCCCACATTGTATACCTTAATAGTATATATAGGTAATAATCCTGAAAGATACCTAGCTACAGTTAAAGTACCAAGTAATAATATTCAATTGATCGCATATTTTATAGAAATGATGGATTTAATTTATCGGTAGGTAAATAAAAGATAACCAAATTACTTTTTTATTAATATCTATCTGTTTTAAGATAGAAGACAGAAATTAGCCAAAATGGTCCAGCTATTCTCGAGTTTTAACCAGACAAGCAAACAGCTATTCATTTTAAAATATATTTTTTTACAAATTATTCTATAAATTAAATAAAACAAGTCTATAAAGATTAAACAATTTATTGTGTCAAAAACCTTTTACAATATAATACTTGAAATTAAATTATAACTGCATAATAATCTTAAATATTTTTAGTGCATAATTATAAAACATAGAAGGAATGTAACTTGTTAATTAGTTCTAAGCTGATAATCTCCATTTTGGGTGATGTACCTCACCCATGGTAGAGCCTGATACCCACTCTTCTCAATAATTTTTAAGTATCTCACCTGAATACCAGATGTTGTAAAATAAGGAATTTCAAATTTAACTTGAATTGGAGGTTTACCATCAGTTTCTTCACATTCAACAGAAGGTAGACCAAAATGAGCTCTCATTAAATACTCTTTGCCACCTGGGAAGGATTTTATGGACCAAGTAATTGCATTCTGTTCAGGTGTATACTTTACACTACCAATTGTTGTTTTGAATTTAGGGGAATCAGCATCAGCTGGTACAGGAATGATTATTTCAACATTGTTTGCAGTTGAACGTCTTTTAAACTGGGATTTAGCTTTGATCATATATTCAACTCTTGAATGAGCATGACGTTCAATTACAGACTCAATCCAAATTAAAGGCTTCACATGAGTGTTGAGCCTATAAGACATTAATTCAAATTCACCATCTGGAGGGATAAATGAAATGGTTCTGTCATTTTCAAAACGAGATAATCTCACGCATTGGTGAAACTTTACATCCTCTAATTCCACAGATTTTGATTTTCCTCTACCAGTGCTCTCAAAAAGGACTTTATCATTAAGGCCAAGACGCAATTCTGGCATTCCAGACAAGTATACTCTCATTTTAATGGCTCCAACAATCTCACTTCTAAGAACGTTTCCATTCGCATTTGCCAGTAGATTAACAGATTCTATCACATCAAGAAACACTTCATTTTTTCGATACTTGATACCCTCTGACCTCCATGAAACAGCATTTGTAACCGCCATTGGAATGCGAGGTTGCATTTCCAGTTTATGACCTTCCTGTGTTATATACTCTTGTAGTATTTTACTATCAGTTGTTTGAGGATATCCAAAGTCTAATAATTCATCTAAGAGTTCATATATGACAACAAAATTATCTCTGATACTCTCTTCTTCCAGTTCTTTAAAGTATTCAGTCATAACTTCAACAATTTTGTACAGAAACACAAAAACTAATGCAATATTTGCATTCTTCTTAGTTGTTGAAACAATGTATAAGTTATTAGTTTTTATGTAAGCAAAGGTACATTCACTTGTCTGTAACAGTGGTGTCAGCATGCCTTCTTCTTCCTTCTCCATTAGTAGTGGCATAAATTTATCGATCACACCCAAATCGACATCGCCACGGTAATTTCTCGAAATAAGAACTTTTCCTTTTACATCCAATATGTAAACTGCCGACGACGACATCTAAAAAAAGTGGATGAAAGCGTTTGTTGAGTTGGTCAATTTTAATCTTGGACAGTGAAAAGACAGTACAGCAACTACAAAATTTAATGCACTTAAAAATACCGAGTTCAACTACTTACTTTGGTTGATGTATGACGAGGTCTTATTTTAGTAAGAGTTAAATTTACATTTCTTTGATTAGCACTAATAGTAGGATTTATTAATAAAGTAGTTTAAGCACTTAGTTTTTATCCATATCATATGACACATGTGACATGACTTAATTAATATTTTTTTTTTTTTTGGAGTTTATGGCCTGGTATCTAGACCTTTAGGCCAAACTTCATTAATATTATATGTCGGATGTCCACAGACCACAGTCCACCAAAAATTTAAGTGACGTCATTTTGACGGATGAAACTCCTACTAATTTATTTCAGTTAATATTGGCAGTTGCAGTGTAGCGAATCGTAGATACGCACTAAAAATGTACATACTATATTGTGTAGTACTTTCTATAAGATTTTGATGTATGTGGTAACATAAATATAGGACACTATAAAAGACACAATAGAAAAGAAGAAAACAGACGTCACTCAGAACAGACTTTTAAGAGGAGTGAATATGTTTTTTTTATTGAGCGTTTCTATAAAAATATAAATTAATTACTCTTGTTTGTGAAGAATAAACCAATTAACAAAGATAAAAAAGGGTGCGTGTACTTATGTCCGCGCGTAAGAAGTTATATTTCTTTGGCATTATTAATAATACATACGGATAGTTAACCTCAATTGTATTGTAGCACTTAGAAAGGTTGATGAGCACAGTTTTTTCACAAATATTTTCTAATATTAGTTAGTATACATTTAAATCACTTCTGATTATAATTCAGACGCACATATAAAATTCGCACTTGTATAATGAATACACGCGTTTTAAATGTAGAAACTCAAAGCATGTGAATAAATATTATAAATATAAATACACAGAGCTTCCATTTCTGTTTTGTTGGTAGCATTTTTTCTTCAACTTAATGAGCGATTTAGTGGGCAACTTCATTCTGTTAATTTCATGTCACGGTGCGCGCGCATCGTAAAATTTCACTCTCATTAATGTTTCATAACGCGCCTAAAGAAGTATAACTTAAAAAAATGGTGCGTGTACTTATGTACGCGCGTAAGAAGTTATACTTCTTTGGCTTTCTTTATTTTTTTTGAAATATTATATAACTAATAATAGATATTTAGCGTTAATGATTTAACAATATTTAATATTTAGTAAATTGTTCAATTATTAATTAATATTAATAACAATTATTATTTATTATTTTATTATATTATTAATTTAATTTAATAACTAGGTATGTTCCATAACCTTTTAACTAAGTAACAATAGGTCTTTATGAAAAAGCATTGCTAAATTTCTTTGAAAAAATAATTAAAACTGCTTTATTTGTTTAAAAGGTACTACAAATGTCATTATTGTCAAACGTCACGCATATTCTATTTCTTTTTTCGGCGCCCATACTGAATTTTGTGTCACGGTGCGCGCGCATCGTAAAATTTCACTCTCATAAATTTTTCATAACGCGCCTAAAGAAGTATAACTTTAAAAATGGGTTGTGATTTATAGCAGTATCGTGTCTTTACTTTTTCTACATAAGCTGCATAAAAGCGGCAGAATATTAGGTAGACGTGGTACGTATATTATAATGATAGACAGGTCATTCGGAAGTTGGAATAATAATTATTATTATTGTATTGTATATAATAATTATTTGTTCATGGACGACGTGAAAAATGTTGGACTAAGTATTTGAAAGCATTCTAATTTTTCACAAATATTGCCATTTTAAAATTTCTCGGCTTCGTTTAGGAAATTTGACTTTTTCTCTAATTCATAGCTAATTCTAATGCTTGAGTTACTTTCAGCACGACATCAATTATTCACATTCATCAAAACAATCAATTTACATTCGACAACAATCGAATTAATAAACATATTATGGTGGCGCGGGGCAAATTCTCTTCAACCAATCAGCGAGCGAGGTGCGATCCGTTTTTCACAATTTGACGGTTTCACTTCGATAGATTACAATCTACCGAATAATTATACGTTGAATTGTAAGCAGTACGCTGAGGATCACAATCTTTCGACAGTTTATAATCTCGCGAGATAGATTACAATATAACGGTATTTACAATTTTACGTTAACATATTATATATATATATTTTAAAATTGCATATTTAAGTACCTCACAGACATTTTAGATGTTAAAACAGTGACTAGTGTAACCGTGGCCCATAGTTGTCAGTGTCAGATTCGGTATACGGCTTTTTATTTTTGATGTTAGGCGCGTTATGAAAAATTGATGAGAGTGTGCGTTTTCCAATTACAGAGCATTATGCGACTCAGTGCCGCACAATGCCGCATAATGCTGAAGCTTAATTGGAACGTGAATTAGTTTTCAAATGCATCAGCAGAGTGCGCTAAATCAGTGTTGTAAAAAAAAATGTTATGAATTGAGTTAGCAACCTCATTAATGTATAAATAATGTGGTAAACAATAATAATTGGTTGAAAACTTTTTACGCTTATTTTAATAATCAAATTATTTCATTAACATTTTTTTATTGAATTATTAGAAAACCTTTAAAGAATATAAGGTTTTAACAAGCTAAATTAACAGTAAAATATTTGGTTTCATGTAAGAAGTTTACATTATTTACGTTTTGAGTAATATTTTTTAATGATTTCTAAAAAAAATTATATACTTTTTCAATACCATTGCAATTTTTTCTAAAGTATAATCCTGTAAAATAAATTTGTTTACAGATCCGAATTTTAAAATAAAATCAAATTTACTAACGAAAATTTCGATAAATGCCAACTTAAAGAGAAATACTGGTCAATTTTCTGTCACTGTGTTGGAATGTTAATACACGGAACAAACGCAGGCTGCATTTTCCCCGTACTGGACTATCTAAAGTTAGTAATTCTTTTTTGGGGAAAGGGATACCCTTCTTTAATAAAATCCCAGAGGCTCTTTTATCACTGCCTTTCAAGAAATTTATTAAAGAAAAGCTGTGTAAAAAGGCTTACTATAAAGTCAACGATTATCTAGTTGATAAAAGGGCCTGGGACTAGTGCTAGACAGGCTACTTCTAATTAATTTGCGATATTTGTTTTAAATAAGTGTTGTTTGATGATTTGCTGTTTTAAAAGAGTACCGAGAGTTTTTTACGCCGGCTTTTTCTCTCGGCCTACACCCTCTGTCTTCTTTGCCGATGAGTAGGGATGCCTTCAAATTTAATGACGTGGAATAAGTGATACATGTATCTTATGTTCCATAATAAACATATTTTATTTTATTTTTTATTTTATTGTTTGCGAGAATCACGCGAGAGCATAAGTTTTGAGAGTGCTCAATTGTGCGAAGCGTTGCTGTAGTTGGAACACGCAACGTTGAGCATTATGCCGCATAATGCGCTCTAGTGCTGTAATTGGAAAACGCACTGTGAAATTTTTCGATGCCGTGACACAAAATAAACAGAATGAAGTTGCCCACTAACGAATTATTTTTAAACCAGCCGGGCGCCGAGCGTGCGCGAGCGAGATGGGAATAAGACAATCTACAAGTTAAAAGAAATAGAATATGCGTGAAGTAATAGCAGCTATGTCAAGAATTTTGAATCACCATAATGACCTTTGTAGTAGGTACCTTTTAAATTTTAGTTTTATTTATTTTTCAAAGAAATTTAGCTTTAAATTTTAGCTTAAATTTAGCAATGCTTTATCACAAAGATCTATTGTTACTTAGTTATAAGGTTATGAAACATATTACATACCTAGTTATTAAATTGAATGAATAATATAATAAAATAATTATTATTATTATTAATGAATAATATACTAAATATTAAATTATTAACGATAAATATTTAAAATTAATTATTTAATATTTAAAAAAAAAATAAAGAAAGCCAAAGAAGTATAACATCTTACGCGCGTACATAAATAAGTACACGCACCCTTTTTTTTATTTTACTGTGATATTAAGTATTAACAATCATTACAGTTACTACTAATCAAGTCTGTTTAATCTGTAATTCCGATTTCCGAATTCGAGTTTGAACCTCGGTTTCCGAAGTTGCGCCTCGGGAGTCGTATTTTTCTTTGTTTATTTCTTAAATTCAATTATTTTGAGCGATTCATTTCTGAATTAAGTATGATGTTATTGTCAATTAAATCATGGTTGTTTTTTTTCATTTATATATCGTTATAGATAATTGTCGTTGTGACCCAAATAAAGATGATATCAGAAAATTCTGCTAAACGGAGAAACCCATTGGTGTTTTTAGATATATCTATCGATGGCGAGACAGGTTTGTGTGTCTTGATGATGGTTTTAATTGTATAGTTCATCATCGTTTATTGAATACAATATGATTATCATTTAAAACCCGTTACCATACCCGTTGAAATTAGGGTTTATTCAGATCAGTGGGACGAGGTCACAATTGCATGAAAAATTGCATATCTGAATGTCAATAGATATTAAAGAATAATCAAAATAGTTTCGTTTCGCACACGACATATCGACTTCAGCACTTGCCTCTTCATTATTATAACATGGTGTCTAATATAGTATAGAATATATATAAATATAAGTAGTATTTCTTTATATAAATATAAATTAATGTTTTATATTTTAGCTGGCCGAGTTGTTATAGAATTAAGAGATGATATTGTTCCTAGAACAGCCGAAAATTTTAGGGCTCTGTGCACAGGAGAGAAAGGGATTGGTAAATTAGGAAGACCTTTACATTATAAAGGTGTTCGCTTTCATAAAGGTGAGAATTATTATTTCAGAAAGCTTACTTTTGAGAATAATTGAAGTGTAGCGTAAGAAGCGAATTGAAGTGTTTGTAATAAAGACTAATTAATATTTTTTTATAGCTATTACACAGTTTATGGTTCAAGGAGGTGATATTATAAATGGGGATGGTACAGGTGGTGAAAGCATATATGGAACAACTTTTGAAGATGAGAACTTTATTCTAAAGGTGGAGTAACAATTTTTGAGTTCTAAACTTATTCAATTTGGCATACTTGCTATGTTATTTTTTTGTTCCATAGGTACAGTGAACATGTTATTTGAAGCCTTCACTGTTGACATTGTGTAAATTCAAAATAATGTCTTTATATTATATTATTGGCCTTTGCAAGGTCGTAAAATTTTATTGTGAATGTTTAATAAGTGTTACCTTTTTAACAATTCCGCAATATCTTTAACAAATACCTAAAATAATATAATACCAATTTAAAAAACAATAGAAAGAAGTGAGTACCCACTATAAACAGACAAAAGTTAAGTCTTGGCTGCACACATTACACTTTCCGGAAGCCTATTCCAGTCAGCCACTACTCAGTTTGGGAGTTCTTTAGGGAATTTGTATTATATTAAGTGGTCTTAAGTTTTAAAGTGTAACTAACTAGTATGTGTATTTTCACTAAAAATAAAGAGCTCAATTCCTGGAACATTATAGTGGCCGGAAAGGATGTTATAGATTTCAATGAGATTTCTTCTTAATTGCCTACTTCCTAAATCAGTAAGATCAAGTCCTTTCAGACGCTCATTATAAGCTTTGTTTCTAAGTGCTCTGACCATTTTCATGGCTTTTCTTTGAACCCCTTCAAAGCATATTTATGTCCTTTATGAAATAAGGATCCCAAATGCTGTAGGCATACCCTAATAGTGGTCTAGTGTAACATTTATATATCTTTAAGAGTGTTCTTGGTGAGAGCCATTTGAATGATTTTGTTGCTGAGGGTATGGAATTAGCCTTTTTTACAATATTCATGATGTGACTTTCCATTTCAAATCATAACTGATTGTAACTCAAACTCAAACTATCTTTATTCAAGTGGGTAACCAAGTACACCTTTTGAATCGTCAAGTTAAATTAATCGTAAATTTACATTTACTGCCAGTTCGCAAGTCAAGGGCGTAGAGCGGGTAAGAAGAACTGGCAAGAAACTTTCCGCCACTCTTTTTAATCGCCAAGTATTGTCATACAAATTGTTTGAACTGGAGCAATTCAATCCCAAGGATTAGGATCATTTAAGTAGTCCTCAAATTTATAAAAAGCTTTGTTGATTAATTTTCGTTTAACGAGGGCTTTGAATTTATTTAGTGATAATTCTCTAATTTCGCTTGGGAGTTTGTTGTAAAAACGAATACAATTTCCATATAAGGAGTGGTTTATCTTTTGGAGCCTGGTTGGTCGTACACTCAAATTAGTTCTATTTCGCGTATTATACTGGTGAAAGTCACCATTTGATTGAAAATCGTTTATATTTTTTTGGACATACAACAAGGTTTCAAGAATATATTGACCAGAACACCTAAGTCTCTTTGCGTACATACTGGCAACTGCTGTTGTAGCCGATAAGTATTGTGCAGATTTTTCTTGCCTATTTGCAATATTGTGCACTTATTTCAATTTAAAGGCAGTAGCCACTGCTTGGTCCAATCAAAAATATCATTTCAGCCACCCTGTATTTCTTGAGATTGGTAGAGTGAATTTCCAAAAAAGTGTCTTTTGTCTCAAAGTCAAAGTCAAAGCATTTATTTCAATTAGACCATCTAAAATGGCACTTTTGAACGTCAAAAAAAAAATTTATATACAGGGTGGCCAAATAGTCGTGGATTTAACGCAAATAGGGGATAGATGAGGTCATCAGCGGCAAAAAATTGTTCTACGGGAGGCCTCTAAGGTCAACCCCTGCAGAGTTATGATTTATTTTGGTTTTATATGAAAATTGACTTTTTTTTACTAATTCTTCTTAAAATTCGAAAATATCTACATTCTGTATCTTTCTCATAGTATCCACTAGATTGGTACTGATGAGTTCTTCCGTTAGACATACTATTTATAGTTGTTTATTGAGTGTATTCAAGATAATATTAAGTGATACGATATAACATTTTTTCAAATCATAAATTTTTCTTTACTTTGGACCCCACTGTGAAAAAACATTACTCCACCGAAAAGTGTCCCTGTACTACAAGTTTTGGCGCATTTAATAGGGATTCTGAAAAGGTATTACACGTGGCCATGAGTTGCTCTAATATCTTTCTAGGAAGAATTACAAACAACGATTGTGAAATAATAATTGTATTAAAACAATTATTTCTCAATGGTTGTTTGTATGAAACAAAATATTTTACAATAAAATATGCTCAAAATTCCTGACTCTGACCATAATACTTAATCTGCACCGTCTAATCAAATTCCTACGTAACCCTCCAGCCATCTGTCCAATTTTTTGAATCTAGTCCGATTTACACAGTACTGGTCCCATGTAGGTAAATAATCTATCATAAGCCGAATCGTTGTTGTTTTTTCGTCCTAGAAAGATATTAGAGCGACTCATGGCCATGTGTAATACCTTTTCAGAATCCATATTAAATGCGCCAAAACTTGTAATACAGGGTCACTTTTCGGTAAAGTAATTTTTTTTCACAGTGGGGTCCGAAGCAAACAAAAAGTTTTGATTTGAAAAAAAATTATATCGTATAACTTAATATTATGTTCAATACACTCAATAAACCACTATAAATGGTATGAGTTAAGCAAGAACTCATCAGTACCAATCTAGTGGATATTATGAAAAAGATACAGGATGTAGATTTTATCGAATTTTAATAAGAATTAGTAAAAAAAAGTCAATTTTCTTATAAAACGCAAAATAAATCATAGCTCTGCAGGGGTTGACCTTAGAGGCCTCCCGTAGAACAATTTTTTGCCGCTGATGACCTCATCTATCCCCTATTTGCGTTTGATCCACGACTTTTTGGCCACCCTGTATATATAGAAGATTCTAGTTGCCCCTTCCAAAAGGTAGTTTCGTGTGGAGAAGAATGGGCAAGAAACTCCACACAGACAGTCAGTCTTCCTCTACCTGTCTTTCTTTGAGGGCTTTTCTGCTGCTGGCTGTCTTCTCTATTAATAATCTTATATTGTACATTCAAGTTTACCATTGCTGTTATCTGAAACAACTTGCATTAACTCACTGATCATCAATGTGTGTTATTAACGATAAAACTTAATAATTTCAGCATGACGCTGGTGTCTTGAGTATGGCAAATTCTGGGCCCAACACCAATGGCTCCCAGTTCTGTGTGACGAGTGTGCCCTGTCCCCACCTTGATGGTACTAATGTCGTCTTTGGGCAGGTGTTAGCTGGTCTTAGGATTTTGGAGGAAGTTCAGAAAACTGCGGATGACTCTCGACCCACCGTTGTAAGTAGTAAATATTAAAATAGTTCATGTTACATTTACCAGAGACTTTTTTTCTCGGAATATATGTCTCATAACTGTGTTTTAACTTGATCACCTGAATTGTAGAACTATATTTTGCACTTTTTATTTTTTATTTTTATATGTTATTTATTTTTTATTTATCGATGTTTCTTATACGAGTGTATCTGATCTATCGAGGAACTAAGAAAATCAAAATATGCGTCTTTAAGTTGAGGAATCAGAATGGCAAGTTCAATAGATCTCAATAGATCCGATCCCTAGATCGCAACTTCATATTGTTGCGAGCTAGGGATCGGATAGATAATGCCGTAGATATCTTCAAGGGTTTATTTTTAAATAAATTAAAGAGGTATTTAAATACACAAAAAGCCACAAATTACGCACAGAAATACCTTATTTTCTGTGTGTTAATTATAACAAAATAAGGTCACTAGTTACGTCAATTACACGCAATTCACACAGTACTTTATCACTTGTCTTCACTATTCGCACTTTATCACTTCGATGTTCGATCTTGGTATCGCACTCGAAACTGAATCTGGCTCTCTTATCCCTGGGAATAATCTTGAACGATGTTCGAGAACTCTCTAGGCAAGATTGCTACTGAGTAGCGATTTCACAATTCTAGAACGTCCGTACTCTTTATCTCTTTCGCACAAATGTTCGGAGAAATCTCCGTCCTTGCCGTACGGCGTTCTAGAGTGTTCGGTCTGGCTTCGAGAAGGTTCCAATCTTCCCTCTCTCTCGTATATCCCCTCTTTAGTTAACAGATCCACCACACCAGTTTGATAAAAATGTTAATATCTCTCTAATAGTCTGCGCACTTGCAGGAATGTATCATCGAGGATTGCGGAGAGCTAAAAGATGAGACGTGGGATGTCCGCTGTCGGGATGGAACGGAAGACCGTTTGCCCGAGTACCCGGAAGACCTGAGAGAGCAGCTGAGTGTGAGTTCTCTCGAGTGGCGAATAACGCAAACATTATTATATTCGAGTCCAATTAACTTGAAACTAGATTTAACTCCGTTCGAGGTTCTAGATTAGTCGCGAAGGAGAAATAACACCTGTTCGGTGATTGACAGTTTGACAAATAATTACTAGACTCAATCTGTTCACGGCGATGGAAACGTCGCTCTGTATATCGGGTCCAATGTGCCAAGAACCTAACACAATGAACGTTAAACAAATTCTAAAATAAGTTCAATATTTTTTGTTTTATCTTAAAATCTATTGAGTTAAATTAATTTCTGGAGTTATGTCGGAAGATAACGTCGCGCCCTAGGCTCAATCGGTTCGAATCCTTCCCAGATAGAAGATCTGCTGGCCGGTATCCTGAAAGTGAAGTCCAGCGGCAACGAGCTGTTCGGAACCGGCCGGTTCAAGGGCGCGGCTCGGAAGTACCGCAAGTGCCTGCGCTACTTGGAGCTCGTCGGAGACGCGGCCGCGGGCTCGTGCCGGTCCCAGTGCAGCCTGAACCTGGCCGCCTGCTACTCCCGCCTGGGGCTGCACGCCGCCTGCGTCGGCCCGTGCTCGGAGGCGCTCCGCCTGGAGCCCGGAAACGGGAAGGCGCTGTACCGGAGGGGCCGCGCGCACTTCGCCCTCAAGAACTACGAGGCGGCCCTCCGCGACCTCCGCGAGGCCGACAGGGCTTCGCCCCGCAACGGGGCCGTCCTGCGGCTACTGGAAGAGGTGAAGGCGACCAGCAAGACCTACGACGACGTGCAGAGACGGAGGCTGGCCAAGTTTTTTCGAGAGCGGAGGAGCGCCGCGGCCCTCGGCCCCCACTGAGCTGCGGCTCGACGTGCTCATCCGTCGCTTATAACTTATTCCAGAACTGAACTGCCTTATATTAAAGCAGTTTTGGGTTCGGACGAGATCCGCTCCCGGTTTGACCTTCGGCAAAGCATCGACAGCAGTGCCTTAAACAGTTCCGATTCCTTTCGATGCCGAGTTTTCTCGTGTTTCGCTCGCATTCAATTAAAAGTTTCTCATCGAGATCGGCCAATGATCTGCATAATAAGCGAACGGCAAGTGCCAAAGATGCGACCGCTCCGAAATACGTATTCGATAATAATGTAAAAATTGTAAATGTTTAGCTAAGTAACGTAATGTTAGGTAAATTATGATTTTTGATCTCTCACGTGTATTACTTAAAATTTTTAGTTCATACTTTTAAGACGGCTCTGTTCTCTAGCGGAGAGTCGTGTCCCCTCTCCTTCTTTGCCGGGGCTCTGTAATCTCTCTTTCATTCCAACACAGCTTTTAGAGAAATTTATTTGTGACGGTAATATATATATTAATAATAATAATAAGTGTAAGGGATGACGATCGATATACGTAATCTTTGTTCCGTGGGTTATCGAACGTGAAAGAGACGTCTCGAGTTACAATTAGCTAATTCGTAAGAGACTTCTCGTTTCACGCATTAGAATAGTTTTATACGTGACGTAATATACAATTTTTTATCTAAAATTTGACTTTTATTGTGTGAAAACGGTAACTAAGGGAGCGTTCGAGTATTACGTAACGATTTTTTTTTCTTTTTGTAAAACGATACGATGCGGGGCGGGGATTGAATACTCCTTAGATTCTACTTACACCACATAATAGTAACTCTAGGTGGTCACGAAACGTTTTACTAGACTTGGATACAGTACTGTACTTAGGTACTGAAAAACGTTACGGCGAGTTCACGGTAGGGGGAGGGCAATAATCTCCAAAAATTGCGTTAAGTGATACTTGAACGGTCCCTAATAAGCGAACGGATGACGAATAAAACAATATTTTCCAAATTATTTTTATTTAACACAATTAAAACAGGCTTCAACAAAACGATAACAAACGGTGGACACGCGATAGACGAGAGAACGGCGGTCTTCGGATTGAACGATTCGGGGATTTCAATAATTAGCCCGTCGGACGAGAGATTATAATGACTAGTAAAATACGCTCACTTAAAAAATACTCGTTCGACTCTTTCAAATATTTCTTACAAAATTGGACACGAGTTTTCCGAGCCGGATCGATCGCAGAGAAGTCGTTCGCTCGGAAGAACTCGCTTTTCAATAATAATTAAACGATTAAAAAATAAAGCGTAGAGATTCACGTAAACCGAATCGGTGCATATGCCGAGATGAAGAGAGACCGATCGGCACTAAAATGGACATCGAGGGCGAGTCGGTTCCCGTAAACTTATTAGTGAAAGGCGTGCGCTTACTCTTATTTAAATTATAAACTTAAATTAATCAGTCAATATATAAAACGTCCTTTCTGCCCGTAATTCGCTTCGTGGTCTGGGAATGTGAGAAGAAAAGAAATAAGCGAAAAAGCGCGTCCCGCGTGACCTCCTCGGGCGAGTGGCGGGGCGGCCCCTTTGTCCCCTTCGCCCCGGGGACGACGGTCAAATCGACTCGAACGCTTTTCATCAGTCGGCGACGATCTCCCTCCCGATCTGCGGGTCCCCGCTCGGCTCCCGGTCTTCTATGATCGACTCCGTTCTCTCGACACGTATCGAGTCGGCCTCGGGTTTGTCGCTGGAATAGTTTAAAAAACGTTTTAGCATAATATTTAACGAGAGACAAACGTCTGAAACGGTCCAACTGTACTGACGCGTCGGGGAGCGTCGAGGAGGCGTTCAGCGCCAGGGAGCGAGGCCTCCGCAGCCGATTCGTCAGCTCCTCCTGTCGCAAAACACGGCCGGTCAGATAGAGAGAGAGACGCGCGAAGCGAGAGCGCGACTACGAAACGGACCAAACCTGCGAGGCCACGAGAGCGGTGACGTCGGTCTGCGAGGCGCGCGGCAGCCCTCGGGGCGAAGACACGAAGCGAAGCACTTCGCGGATGCTGCCCCGGAGCTCTTCCACCTGACACATTGACGACATTCTCATTCGTTCCGCTGAACGTCGTCACGCACTTCGTCGTGAGACCGTTCCGAACGTAAATCGGCTCACCTGAAGTTGCAGATTGCCGCAGGTCTCGGTCAGCTGCCTCAGCGCGTCCGCGTCGTCCTCGAGATCGACCTTCGGCTTGTGGACCTCTAAAAATCATAAAAATTGCCCTGTCACCGTCGGGAAACATTTTCCTTATCGTCGACCTACTCCGGCCCACTCGGCGCCGCGAGGTCGGGACTCACCCGGCGCCTGCAAAGATGAGACCTTCTTCCAGAGGGCGTTGATGGCCTGCATCTGCAGCTGCTGGATCTTGCGCTCGCTCTCGAGGGCCGCCTTCGTGGCCTCCATGTCGCAGGTCAGCCGCCTGGAATCGGTCGAGCCCGGTTAGCGAATCGACGGGCGGCCGACGGAGGTCGCCGAGACGGGACACTCACTGGATGTGCTGCCTGGCCCGGGCGGCCTGGATGGCGTGCAGGATCCTCACGGTGTCCCTGTTGAGGTTGCGGCTCCTGTAGCCCCTCCACACGCGTTGAATGGTGGTGGCCGCCGAGTTCTCCACGCTCGCCTTCTTCTGGTGTCGCCGGTTCGACGCCAACTTGATCGCTTCCGATCTATCGGCCGGCGTCGGTCCGTTCGCAATTTCCGTCTCGGCGTCGGCTCTTCCGACCCGCTGCTCCATTTTTGTCTTTAATTTCGGCGAGGACGACGCGCTGAAACGTTCCGTCAGTAGTAAAAGCGTTCGTAGGTCTATTAAAAAACTTCTTCAGGCCGCTCTCACCTCCCGCCCGGCCGCGGCGATCCCTTCCGGCTCCCGTTCTCGTCCCCGTGTGCCCCGCCGGACTGCGACGAAGCGTTCGAGCTCTCGGGCAACTCTGTCCGAGGCCTTCGGATGTCGTAGATGGGGTCTTGGTAATCCGGACTCATCAGGGATTCCGGGACCGGAACCATCTTAGACGCGGCCTCCAGAGGCTGATTAGCCACCGAAGGCGGCTCGGGTCGGGTGTGTCGCTGAATTGGCGGTCGTCGTTGCCGATCTGGAACTTCAGGTTCGTCTGTCGGTGTGGAAAAGCTTCAATAGACGCGCTAAGTCGGCGGTCGTGATTTACCTCGCCTCTCCCTGGCCGAGTCCTTCGCGAGGAGTTCAGAACAGGACAAGGACATGAGATCGTGTGTCGGGGCGTGGGGCGCGGGCGACGACGTCCGCGACACGGCGGCGTGGTAGCTCGAGCTGAGGCGGTCGGGCGATCGGCCCACGTGGCGCGGAGTCATGCGGGCTTAACACGGACATAGGTTATTATGCGATACTCGGAAAGTGTAATGTAATTATAAGTAGAGCCGAGTGCTACCTTGCATTCGAGGCGACTGCAGTTTGGGTCTGTTGGGGCTGTGGTTTTGATCTTTTAGTTGCTGTTGATGCTGCTGGGCCTGAAATACCGAAAAAATTAAGCAATTTAATAAAATAGTAAAAACACAATAAACTCAACGTATACATTGAAATTGGTACAGATTATTATACTAACTGGGGAAGTTTTAGGTTGCATATTTACTGTTTGAGAAACTATTATTAATTTCGTATGATTGTTCATGTATATTTGATATATAACAAGCAACGAAACTCGCAAAGAACATTTTTGGAAAATGGCGCCAACTGTAAAAGAATATAAGCAGAGATACTTTTTTCTTCACCCGTTCTAGACCACAAGCCCATGAACAAAAAAAAAACTTTAGAAATTCAATGAATACCTTGCTCAGTATAAGCCTAAGTTTCCTCTGATCCTCCGTCTCCAGCGCGTCGGCGGTGAGGGGACAAGTCGAGGACAGATATTCGCACAACTCGCGGTGCTGTCCCGTCGGGAAGTGCCGGCCCTTGCCTTGGCTGTACAGCCATTCGGCTTTCAAGCTGCACACACAGTAGAAATCATTAATTGGCCTCTCGCTATAGACATTACGAAACGGTGGGTTACCTTTCGATTGCGCTGACGATAAAACCATCTATAGACTTGACGCTTAAAATCCAGTTGAGCACGAACGGCCGGTAATCGAAACCTCTGAATTCTATTAAGAAAATGACATTCATAACATTTTTATATTTTAACTCATCCACACTGATGATGTATGTAAATTAGTAAATGTTTTACTATCTTCTATTTCTATTATCTTATTAGCTATTCCTTCAAATCCAAAAAAATGCAAGCCAACTTTCAAATGCAAGATAGTAACGAAATGTCTAAAATATATGAATCATGATATAAACAAAGAAGAACAATCAAACAACCTAAGGACATTATTCTTGTAAAGTTGTCGAGTGATGTTTATCTATTCAAATGACTATTTATGAGAAGAATAATTGCATTTAAATAGGGTAATTAATACATACACTGAATATAAAGCATAGTCGTTGTTTAGTTTAACACATTATATATGAATATTTTTACATCAATCATTCTATTAAATCTTAATTTTAACTAAACAAAATATATAAAACAACAATTTTTTTGGAAAAGGATACAGTTTGTCTTTCCCAGCCATCGCAACACAAGGGTTTCCCTGTATTGTAAAGCTATCGAGTTCAGTCAAATGTACTAAGAAGGACACTTCATTCAGATCAGGAATGTTGTTATGGGCCAATCCCAAGTGATTGAGCTGTGTCGGGAGATATCGATCACACTGACGTAAATCCATTATACGATTCCGTTCTAAGTTTAAATGCTGAAACAAAAATTTAAAGCACTCATTCCTATGAGCAAGATTCAGGTTGCTAATAATAAAGTAAATTACTAAATTAATTACAAAAACATAAATTACTACATTGTATTTGTACTGTAAACCAACCTTTAAATGTTTCATGTAAGAAATATCAGCTATAAAGGATATTTGATTGTTTGAAAGATCCAGATGTTCTAAATGCATATTGTGGTTTAAATGCTCTATTGATTTTATATTATTGCCTGTAAGCAGAAATAGCGAAGAGAGAAAAATGTTAATAAAATATTTCAACAGTATGTTATCAGTAACTACATTTATTTTTACATTATTATCTTTAAAAGCAAATAATATATGAATACAACCTTAAATCTAATACATACAAATCTTCCTTACCAGCCAATTTAAGGACTTTTAAATAGATCATATCTTTCAACCCCTCTATTTGTAAAATTCCATTGTTGTTCAACGAGAGAATTCTGAGATTCGTCAAACGAGATACCCCATGCATTCTCAGTAAAAAATTGTTGCATATTGAAAGCTGGAAAATATATAGCATTTTAAAAATTACAAAATAGTGTAAATCTACCTTGGTTAATTTTTAATTTTATAGAAAAAGCATTACATATTTGATATTAAAGAATAACTTAATAATGTTGTTCTTTTAAAACTACATTTAAAGCATTTTAATTCAGCTAAAAAAGTAAAACGATATGTACATTTTCTACGCGAATATAAGTATCGATGTTGTCTAAACGTTGTAGTTCGTTTTGATCTAGAATTAAACTAATAATCGGTTTTGATTCTTCCGCAGGAGCTTTCTCTATTTTCTTGAGTCCACGCCTCGATAGATCCAAAGTTTCATCCTTCGAAGTATCTATAAAATTAAATGGTTTTAATATATATAATTGATATCAAATCCAAATGTATCCATTCAAACGAATTTACCTACCCATTTTACTGCATATTAAATTTTTATATGGACACAACGCTGGTCGCTGAACATAGAATACGCTTATTCAATAAAAAAAATCAACACAGGGGGTGTTCCGCGCTCGGTGGATAAACATTTTTTTTATGGGCACAACGCACAGACCACAGTGCATACATAACATAACCAACAGTTTTTTTTTCCTGTAAGGCTCTGGCACGGTTTGTGCATTAGCCAGCGTCAAGTATAAGATTTTTATAATTCGCACTTTGCCATCCTCGGCCTAGAACGTATTGCTACGTTCTAAAATCTAAAGTCTAAACCTTCACAGTCTCCTTTCTTAGGTAGCATACTCACTGCTTGCCTTAGAAATTCGACCGTGCCCTCCATGTACACCTCCAAATTTAAATTAAATTAAAACTTGCCCTCGAACCCGGTACCCCTCACCTAGCTGCCACTTAATAAGACCGCTAGGCTATGAGCCATGAGGCCCTTTAACTAACAGTTATGATCATTAATCATTTGCCAATGTAGTGTACCAGAGATAATATAACTTATACTAGTCTATGAAGACTATAGAAGAGAGATGTCTGTTATCTGTACCCTATATTATGTTGAAGTAACTGTCTGGACTGTGGGTCTGGACTCTGGATACTATGAATACTATGATCTCTATGATCAGTGGATCGGTTTACTGGTGAGGTTGGTGTGCTTTAATGTTTAATATCTTTAAAATTAATATATAAATCAGTGTAGACAAGCAATTTCCAAATGTGATTAAGGGTTTTTTAATGCACAATGATATAGAACACTACTCTTAAAATATTCGTTATTCTTCATTCAACTTTTGCAATAATAAAAAGGACGCGATAGTTGTCATTTTCTAGGATAGCGTATTTTTAACTGATAGCGTCTATTTATAAACGAATGCCTATGTTCCTTATGATTGTTCTATATTTATTCTTTTTTTTAATGTGTTTTGGGTTCATTTAAATTTTCCATTATTTTCACTATTACGATGTAACCTTTTTAGGCGGGAGAATGGCTTTGGTTATGGGCCTGGGTTTGCACCAGGTATTCTCCATAATTTTGCTGCTGAGAGTGTTGTCAGTGTTCCTGGTGAAAACGTGGTACGTCCCCGACGAGTACTGGCAGACTCTGGAAGTGGCACATAAGCAAGCTTTTGGATATGGAGCATTGACTTGGGAATGGCAGAAGGGTATCCGAAGCTATCTTTACCCTAGTATTGTCTCAGTGTTCTACACTGTTTTGAAGTTTGCATCATTAGACTATCCAGAAGTTGTGGTGAGTTTTATTTATACATATTATTTATTTGTCTAACTATAAGCCATTTATCAAAACATATGATGCTGTAGAATCTAAAGTATCAAATAAATTATAACTGTTAACCTTTAGTTCAGGTAAAGATTTGTTCTTTTATAAGTACCTTTTTCATTTTAAGGTTGTAACACCACGGATCCTTCAAGCTATTCTCAGTGCTTTTGCAGACTACCGTTTCTATAAATGGACAGGAGGTCGCAAATGGGCCCTGTTTTTGATACTCACATCTTGGTTCTGGTTCTACACAGCCAGCCGAACATTATTGCAAACATTTGAAACAGATTTAGTTGCTATTGCCCTGTCTGTCTTTCCTTTTAAAGCAGGAAAATTAGCATATTACGAACAAGGTAAGAATGTTTTTAATACAGCAAAACAAAATTAATATGATTTCCCACAATATCGATATATTTAAATCATGGTGACTTCTGCTTCAGACATGTAAAATTGCTCTAACAGTGTGCCTGCAGATGCTAATCCTGGTGTAATGTAACTAAAAATTAAATTTTGTCATAATTTTCAGAAGACAATAGATGGATTTGGCTAGCCGTTTTATCTGTGTTCGTTCGACCCACATCTGCACCATTATGGCTCGTCCTCGGCATGTACAACCTGTTTACTACCAACCAGGGAAAATTCCTTATTTTTAAAAACTATTTGCCTATTAGGTAGGTCTTTGTTTTTACCTTTCTTACCTGACTACCTTTACATACTAAATGTTACTTTTAATATACCTCTACTGTGTTAGTAGAGGAATATTAAAAGTAACATTAGAGGCAACGTTAGCCCTAAATTTACCAATAGAAAACTGGCATCGTTGGCTATATGCTATAATGTAAAATATATTTATCCAACTTTCAGTCTCATAGCCGGTGGAAGCTTGGTCGCTCTCGATACATACATGTACGGAAGATTGATCATCACACCCTGGGAGTTCTTTAAGTTTAATGTCCTGCAAGATATTGGGTCCTTCTACGGAACACATCCATGGTAACTTCTCAACCCTTATAATAAAATTAATATTAAGTTGAAATCTTCACAAACAGTGTCACGCACCGTGATCATTCTTTCGTACAATATAATTTCAATTGTTCATTTTCAGGCATTGGTATCTGACCCAAGGTATACCGGCAGTGTTAGGAGTGACCCTCCCTCTAGTACTGTGGGGTATCGTCTCGGTGCTCCGAAGACCCAAAGAGAACATAACTGGGGTCGTTCTGTTGACTGCCGCCGTCGTTCATTTAGGAATTCATAGGTAAAAATATTTCCACAAATTAGGCGAACTAAGATCTAGGCAGACTAAAATGGTGAATTTTGATAATTTCAGTTGCATCGCTCACAAAGAGTTCAGATTCGTCCTGCCTCTGCTCCCCGTCCTGCTGTATTTGGCCCAAGACGTCGTCGTCCCCTGGAGCAGGAAGGCTAAAAGGTACGCGCCTTCCGCTTTAGACTCCGACCGACCGAATTAAGAATAGCGGCGCCATCTCGATACATCGTTCGTTTCAGATGGCAACTGTACTCCCTGGCGGCGGTGATCCTGCTGGGCAACGCCGTCCCCGCGGCCTACTTCGGCTCGGTGCACCAGGCGGGCACCACGCGGGTCATGGCTCTCCTGCGGGAGGCGATCCCTCACAACCGCAGCTCCGTGCTGTTCCTGATGCCGTGCCACTCCACGCCCCTCTACAGCCACCTGCACACCAACGTGTCGGTTCGCCACCTGGACTGTTCGCCGCCTCCCCCGGGCCGCACCTTCGAGGCCGAGGCCTTCTTCAACAACCCCGGCGCGTGGTGGGCCAAGGAGTACTCCGCCAGGCAGCCTCCCACCCTGCTCGTGATGTTCGACGTGCTCCGAGGCCGCGTCGAGTCTCTGCTCGAGAACCGGTATCGGCCGATAGGCGAGCTGCCGCACACGCAGGTGACGGCCCGTTTTCCCTCACCGCCTCCGACGGTCGGAGAACAATAATAATAATAATATCATATTTCAGTTCCCGTCGGGCGAGGTCGGCGCGAGCGTGCTCGTGTTCGAGCGAGCGGGGGCGGCGGGGCGCGGGGGAGCGTAACCTCGGGCCGACGACGACTCGTAGTTATTATAATACATTTAAAAGCGTAGATTCACTTCGTCGTTCGGTCGCGACTCTACGCTGGAAATGTCTTCCAACCTTTTGACATTGTTGCTTTTATTTTGTGACATTTTGTGGGCACTTTTTTGGTGCAGTTTTAAGTGTAATTTTCTTCGACCTTCGGTCGTCGCATTTGACGTATCGCATAGATTTTTTTGCGAAATAATTCTCCATGGCGATACATATTTATATAAGTTTGACTTCGCTCACAAACGACTACGTACACATTGATCGACGTTAAGTTGAGCTCGAAATCCATGACCACAACCTACCCTAGTAAATAGGGTTGTAACCATTCAGTTATGCATTTGCCAAAGCGTCGCTTAGTACGGAATACTACTATGTACTACGGTACTCTACTCCGAAAATAGACTGACGAGACGACCACCGACGGCTCGCGAAGTTTTCATCTAACACTTAATAGTTGGCGGAGTTCGGGAGCCGACACCGTTTTTGAAATTGTGTAATATAAATAAAGAATATTTCAAATGGCAATAACGGTTCATGTGAGATGAGGTTATTTATATTGTACAAAACAATTCAATTCATTTTTTTACTATTTCCGGTAATTGATTAATGAAATATATTGTGTGATTTAACAAAAATATTATTGAGTATAATAATAATTTTAATAGAATTTAATAGAAAAAATTTTGAGCATTTTTTGGGAAATCCCAGTGTTGTTTTCTGTAAGTAAACGTATTTTAGAAATGTGTGAATTTTAATAAAGATTTTATTTTTAACATTTTTCTTTTCCCTTTCAACTGATTTATTCCTTATTTTATACAAGGTCTTCGGTTTTTACTGAAATCCGTTTAAAGACGTAGCTTAACGTATTAACAACGTCACTTTATAGTACCCGTTCATGATTATTACTAAACGGATTTACTCGAGCGTCATAGAGACCTATTGGGTTGCGAAGCTTAGATAATAACGGGCGGTCATATATATGGGGCTCATATTTGGTAGAGATACTTAACCAGGTACAAGGTATCCCCCTGTATATATCTGCCACGCCGTAGCAAATCTCGAAATACCCGCTTGAGCTCCCCTACTAATTATATTAGCAATCGTACTCTTTCGCTAAAGTACGATGTACCTAATCGAGTACTCCTAACCCACATTGATTGTACGGTCACGGGTCAAATGGCCAAACGGACCACTCAGTACTATTTCACGTTTCGCACAAACATGCTGTTTGTGATATTTATAATTTTTACTTTACTGTCAAAACGGCATCTGATATGTAGCGCCGAAGGTGGAAAAGGTAGTTTGGTGTTTGTTTTTGATACGACGTGGTCGATGTCAAACGATTTGAGGCAGTTGAAAAACGGCGCCGAAATGATACTGAAGACTGCTTTGGAGGAAAGTGACGTTATAGCCGATTTTGTTTTTGTGCCGTTCCACGACCCAGGTATGTACCTACCGAACAGTATCATAGAGTATTCGTTTTACTTCAGTAAATACGATAACATTTTTATTTGCACGTCAAAATCATTAATACAGGAATCAAACGCGACAACTGTGACGTGATAAAGATAGACATTATCTTTATCGCATCGAGTCAAGATCACAATACTGCAATCGCCTTTTGAAATGTACTTACAAAGGTTGCGGACGCGACAGGTCACGGGTCTCGTACCCCTCGAACATCACGAATATAGTAATGATTAAGTAGACTACACGGTTATCAGTCTTGCCTTGTCACCGAGACATGCTCGTGTGTTATTGCGCTCAGCTGGGATTCGAACGCATAAACTCAGCCGTGAGACGTTCGCAGAAATAAATAGATCTCAATCTCACTCTAGGGGTAAGACAGACAAGACCACGTGGAAAGTGGGGTGCTCTGATTCGGTTTTGGGTACTTTTTGGATATTAAAGTAAACACTTTATTCTAGTAAAAATTAAATAATATAGAAAGTTGCAAACAATGAAATACAAGTACTAATTAGGAAATACAGACGAGTAGGTATCGATAATTTCAAAAATTTTCGGAACCCTATAATCTATCAACACGAAATTAGGTTAATTTCAATGTTGATTATTCTATAACTTTAACTTTCAAAAATAAGGAAATAATCGATAAATAAAAAAAACGATTATTAACAATCGATAAATTAAAAACACGATTTTTTAAAGTAAACGCACATCTCTTATAACCAATAGAAAAGTAGAAAATGGCGGATTGTTTACAAATTTCAATACATTACACAAAACTTTAAATTTTTTTGTAAAAATATTTAGACGCGTTTCCGTAGCAAAACTCACTTGGAGGTGTTCCAATGAAGGTCCTCCGTGACTCTTAAATAATTAGTATCGAACACCCAACCCATTTAAGAGTCATGTGGAACATGGTGTAATGGTTGTAGCTCCTTACAAACGTTGTGACAACTTGGCGATTAAAAAGAGTGACGGAGAGTTTATTGCCAGTTCTTCTCTTCCGCCCTACGCCCTTGATTTGAGAACTGGCAGTAAATGTGAAACTAAAAGCATTATACATATACATATGTACTTCTTTTTTGACGTTCTTAAGTCTACATTGTGTTACCTATATGAATAAATGTTTTTTTACTTTTACTTTGAATATGAACATATCTTTCCTCATTATAATGAAGATGCAAATAAGATACGAATTCGAAAAGAGCTTTACGTAGCTTTAGCTGTCCAACAAAGAATTGTAGACGTGTAATATAATGAATTAAAAAATTAAATACCATTTAGCATCTAGCTTCGTTTCTTATTTGCACCTTCATTCTAAAGAGGAAAGATATGTTCATATGTTGAAATTTTTAATAATCTAAATTTTAGATGATTAAAAACTTCCTTTTTATAAAAAGCGAAAGCAATTTCGGTGCTTATTAAAAAAAATCCAGTAAAGTCGGTTTTTGCATTAGAGGTATAAGTAAAACTATTTTTAAGCTGTGGGTCCAGCAACGGTAACAAAAGACAAAGAGGTCCTAAAGGCGGCTTTGCAGAAGGTCCAGGTGTATGGGGGCGGCGATTGCCCGGAGATGTCTTTGGGCGGTATTCAGTTGGCTCTAAACGTCTGCCGGCCGCAGTCTTATATATATGTGTTTACTGATGCAACAGCGTTTGATCATCATTTGATCGGACAGGTGTTGGATGCAGTTCAGAGGAAGCAGAGCCAGGTGTGTAAAAAGTAAAAGATTAAGTTGGCTCCAATACTATCGTTACTTCATGTTAACTATATCTAAGTATTTGTTAGTAAAAAGTAATCGGGTCTTACCTCTGCTACGAGAGTAGAGCTTAAGTGTCGGTGTACTGAAATTGGGGGAAAAACTATACTTGCACAAAACGGGCTTTCATCTCTGGAACCACGTAGTACGGTCTGGGAGGTAAGGTAAATTTAGAAACTAATATTAAAATTTTATCCAAATGGAAACAAACTTCGTAAACAATATTTTAATTAACAAAATGGACGGTGTGTGCGTTAACAATATCAGCTACGCAGACGATATGGTGCTGCTGAGTGCGACGGTCTGCGGGGTTAGACGTCTCCTTAAGCTCTGTGAGGTATATGCGGCTAGTCTTGGTTTGAAATATAATGTAAATAAAAGTGAAGTCATGGTCTTTGGGGCCGGTTGGAAGGGTGTGTCCAGTATACCCCCCATGTCGCTATATGGGGTCCCTTTAAAAATTGTAAAAACATTTAAATATCTTGGACACATTTTGACACCCGACCTCAGGGACGATGCTGATATAGATAGGGAACGGTGAGCGTTGTGTGTCAGGGCGAACATGTTTGCACGATGCTCAATTGATGTGAAAGTAACCTTGTTTAGAGCATTCTGCACATCATTCTATACGAGCGCCTTATGGTCGAAATATACTCGATTGTCATACAACGCTTTCCGTATCCAATATAATAATGCGTTCAGGGTGCTGTTGCGGCTGCCTCGATTCTGCAGCGCATCGGGGACGTTTGCTGAGGCGCGGGTGGATTGTTTTTACGCCACCATACGCAAGAGATGTGCATCCTTGGTGCGCAGGGTGAGAGCTAGCGGTAACGGTATCCTTCGCATTATCGCGGACCGAGTCGATTGCCCATACTTGAATCACTGTTCCTCTATTTAGATTATTAAATTTCATGCGGAATGATTCCGGTATGAATTAATGTAAACATACTAACACTTAGATTTAAGGTATTAAGCTGTAATTTACTAACATCGTTATGGAACCTTGTTTTCTGAATTAAACAATTAAATTAAAAAAAATGGATCCTAAAAATTTTGTCACTTGTGTTTCTGCGGATGTGTGTGTATTGATATTGTACCCTGAATCCTGATAAAGATTTTTAGGACAAGGTAATGTTTCAGGTTGTGTTCGTACTAACAGGGCATTGCAATGATCTCCAAAAGCCGACATACAAAGTGTACCAACAAATAGCAGCAGCTAGCGCGGGACAAGTATTTAATTTGAACAAGACCAATGTTCATAAGGTATGGTACCTTACGTATAGGACTTATAGGTGTTACGTATTTGACAGGGTGGAGACAGGAGAAGGTGGATTTTTTTCTAAAAAAAGCTACTTCCTAGAGTAATAGTTGTCAACTACTTTACTCCCGAAGTACTCTTAGAAGATATCTTAAAGTAAAATTTCCACTTTGTCTTAATGTCTCTAATGCCTTAAAATTCACCTTAGCGTAGATTAATATTTATCTGAATCAATATTTAAAAAAAGTTCTTTCACTTTTGTTTATATACACAGTTTATTTATTAAAGTCCAGTCAAATTAGGTCAAAAAACAAGAGCGAAGCTACCAGAATTACCATCAAATTTTTTTTCATGGGTCGTAACGATGGAGAATTTTGAAAAGTTGTTTTTAATTGTGTTTTGAACAAGTTTAGGTACTCAGTTTCAGCTTGATGGTAATTCTGGTAGCTTGCTATGGATAGAGTGACCGGACTGTTATAAGTGGTGGACTTTTTAAATTTTGTAGATATATAAAACACAAGCTTTTTCAGGTGTTGGATTTCGTCCGAAGCTCTATAAAAGGCCGATCAGTAAATCTAGTTTCAACTGTGAATCCTCCTGGATACAATCAGACGCAAAAGGTTTTTTTTTATTTTCCTTCTATATTTAGATTCTATTACTTTGCGTGATAATACTGTAATTATAGAAGAATATTGTTTGCAGATCCCGATAGATGACTCAGTGAATGAAGTGACCGTCTCCGTGTCGGGAGCCAAACCCCAGATACGAGTGGTGAATCCCAGCGGCGAAGAGTTGACTGGGCCACCGCAGTTAGTCGCCACGCTTGATCTTTCAGAAATTATGGTATGGCTGAACATATTGGACCACAGACCATATTTTTTATTAAAAAACGTCGCCGCCCTTAGTGGCAGCCCTTTTTGGCATTTAAATATAATAACGGTTAATTCAATTATTTCACTTTATAAATTCTACATGTTTTGTTATAAACAATATCGTTTTTTAGATCGTAAAAGTCGTAGAGCCCGAGCCGGGCAACTGGAGCATAACGGTAGGCAGTTCTGCTGAACATTCGGTCAAAGTTGTGGGACTGTCCAACTTGACATTCAGTCACGGCTTCTCAGTGCTCCCTCCCTCATCCATGGAGGACACCAGCCATCGACCTTTACGGGGTACTTTTTTCGTTAATTATTTATTTCTTTTATATTCTTTAATAAGTCATAATATTCTTGGCTCAGTCAATTCGCATTAGATTAGTTCTCAATTATCTCTCATTTGCAACTTTCGTTGATTTCAGGTACCTATAACTACCTGGCAATATCTCTAAGCGATAATTCAAATGTAACTGAAAATATTAATTATGTGGAGGTATTAAGTTTAAACGGAAAGACGTTGTTCGAAGTTCCACTCGATTTGTTAAATAACAAGACAAATCTATACGTAACGAGAGCGTTTTTGCCGCCAGAAGAATTGTTCTATATTTCTGTAAGTAATTTATTGTCTTAAATACCTATTACAATATTTTCAAATACGCATTGTAAACGCTGAGGTTGAAATAATAACTTATGTTCGCAGTAGGTACTTTTTTGCATTATGCTGGGATATAATTCAGTTGCTATTTATTATATATATTCTATTGACGCTACACGACGTATACTGTTATATAATAATATTATATTAAATAATAGTATTAAAATAGTGTACATTCGCATTGAAAGGCAAATAATATGTTTTCCTTTGCCCTTTACGATTACGAGTGACAATTGTGTGACTTTATTTTGGATTGAGTTAAACTAAGGACATATCAAAAAATGTATTGGATATAAATATACAAATAATAATAGAATACATAAGCTAGTTATCAAAGTTAGATCGGCACTGCCTCAACTGAGGTTATTATGAACTCAAAACACTTATTTAGATAAATGGAGTTGACAAAAATGGCAATAGTTTAAGAAGAGTGGGCGCTACTGCAGTGCAAGCGAAGTCTCCTGGTGAGTTTTTTATTTATAATGTATAAGAATTTTGTATGAAGTAGAAGACAGACTTTAAAAGTCGTTTATTGTTCGTAAATGTTGGCTATTTCACCAAATATGTATGTGTTTTGACTCATGAGTCATTATATCTTACAGATACTCCGTATTTGGCCGTAACTCAGAAGGTAAGAAGTTACAATTTAAATGCTTTTGTAATTTAGATTATTTATTTATTTAAAGTAATGGAGAATTAATAAGTGATTGAATTAATTGTAAGATAGAGGCGCAAGCGCACGATCGAATAGTGTTGATATGTAAAGTGGAGAGCCTCGTCCCAGTCACGGCGGGGTGGCACAGAGACGGACAGACAATGCAGTCGAACATTTCCAGTCTGTGAGTTATCAATAGATTTTTTTCTGAATTCGCTCAACGTGTAATGGTTAAATATTATAATTTAAATAATATAAATTCCCTGGCTTAGGCAAAGTACCTCAGTGCAATACGTGATACAAGATATGTCGGAACTGGACGTCGGCACATATGAATGCGTTGCCGACAACGTTGCTGGATTGTCTTCTGCGGTGACTGTCGTAGATCTAATAGGTATTTCAATTGTAAATGCTAAACGCGATTCAACTAAAACTCAACAACGTCTAAAAACGTATGTTATATGTTGGCTAGCTTTCTGTTCTAAATCATCATTTATAAATAAAATTTCTATTGCTTTTTTCAGTGGAACCTCCTCAAATTATAGTATCGCCACTTAATACTACAGTCGTGATACAAGGAAATCTGAATATTTCGTGTTCAGTAATTAGCGACACTTCACTACAAAAAGCATTTATCATTTTTAACGGAACAGACCAAAACTATGGTAATAATTGTACGCCATTAATGAATTGACAAGACAAAAAATGTATTTGAAATTGTTAATTTGTGTAAACTTTTTTAGATATTCACTTCGCGTTGGAGTATAATTCTGATGGAGTATACTCTTTCACTAAAACGATACGCAATGCGACGGAACAAGATCAAGGAATGTATACGTGTGTTGCGATTAATAAGGGTGAGAGGAAAATGAATTAGAGACCTTTCCAATATTTATGTTTGTTAAAAAAAGTAACCTTTACTTACAGTAATATGAATAAACGTTTTGCTATAACCAGGTGGGTCTTCAAACTCATCTACTCACATCAGCATCCAATCTCATCCCCTGGCCCACATTCTCGGGCCGCACACGCTGACACGCCAAGCGCACACACGCGCGCAGTTCGTGTGTTGTATAGAGAACGCCCAGCAAATGTACTGGATGGACCCAAAAAAAAATATCCTGAACCAAGTCAATGTGAACGGCTCTTATAATGCACTTTTAGATATACATGATGTTATGGAAGATGGCGTTTGGACGTGTGTCGCCGTCAGATACAATTATACAGGTATGAAAGAATGAAAATATTTAATATTTTATAGGCTCTTTAACGTTACTATAGTAAGTGTTTGAAAATGTCTCTTTCAGCATCCGACTCAATAGAACTTCGTGTGCTAATCAAACCGGAGGTTAAAATAGAGGGCTCTCATAATATAACTGTTTTAAACGGATCGGTAGCGAAAGTCGAGTGTATAGTACTTGCCAAGCCGAAACCCCGGATTCTGTGGCACATGGAAACTGAACGATTTCTTCCACACGAAGTAATTATTACTACATTGTCAACTTTGGCGTTTTAACCACGACTTTGTCTCTATGTATTATGTTATTATTTTTCAGGTAACTATAGTATCGTCAAACCAATATAAAAGCGTGCTAACATTGGACAGCACCAAAGAGCCTGTTAATGGAACTTATTTCTGCTTTGGGGAAAACTCTGAAGGGATCGAACAGGACAGCATCACCGTGCGAGTGAGACGAAAAATGATTTTGGTCGAGGGCTTCAAGGGTGGGTGATATACTATTAATTGAATAAAATAAAAATAGAATTGCAGAACATCATGCAAGTATAAATAACAAATATTATTTTTATAGATCAATCGGTTGAAATTTACTCAAAAGTTAAACTGGCATGCCGAGTAGACTCGTATCCTCCACCAAAAATATCGTGGTTTCACAATAATACACAGCTTCCAGCCGATTCCACCAAGATGCTTAATTTTTCTATAACAATAGAGGTGGTAGATTTCGACGATCTCGGCTCGTACTCGTGTGTTGCTGAAAATGAGTATGAAGTCCTACAGGTGAATGCAACCCTCATGGTTAAAGGTTTGGGTAAGTTGAAGTGCTATTTATATTTCTAATAAATAAGCCTTTTTGCTGCAATTATTTACTATTATAAGCTTGTTTCTCGACAAAGGCCACATTCAAGTGTTGATCTGTCTTTCGCTATTCTAACCCGGCTAACTTTCTTATGTCGTCCTCCCAACGCTCCCCTGTCTTTTCTTGCTTCTCTTTTTATCTCTAGGGCTTATATTACCTTTCTTCTCTTCCCAAACATCCATAAATGTAGTTTTACGTTTTATTGTATTTAACTTTGCAGTATTATTTATGTATTCGAAATGTTTCTCTCTACCTCTTCATTGTGTCAATTAGCGCTACAATCTACTCTTGTTTTAATTATTCATATGTTTATAGATGTTCCCAGGTTATCAAAAGTCCCAGCCAACATCGTCACTCGAAAAGGAATTTCTGCTGTTTTGTCATGTAGGTAAGATTTTGTATTAAAAATTTAAATATTATTCTCACTGTTATAGGGAAAGATTAATACCCGTTAAGGGACATAAATTACTGTTGACTCTTGGCCGAAAGACCAAAGTTCAAAGATTAAAAAGTGTCTAGTGTCGCTCCATGTCATGTACCCAAACCATTCCACTTACGTTATGTATCGCTTTACCAAATGTTTTTGTATGATAGAAGAAGCTTTATATTTAGGGTTCTCAAGGGCAACCCCAAACCAACTCTATCATGGCAGCACAGACGACACAACTCGACAAATTATACAAGTTTGCCAAACGATGTTCTCATTGATGGAAATGATTTAAATATATCGAATGCAAATACAGAGGTTGAAGGCACGTATCGGTGTGTCGCACAAAATATTCTAGGAAAAGATCAATATGACATCGAGCTGATTGTTCAATGTGAGTACTTTCCTATTGAATGTAAACTGGAAAACTGACTCGTTTATAACTTTGTTTTCTTTACAGACCCACCAGAATTAAAAAGGCCAGATGATCTCAAGTCCAGTCCAATGAATGTAAAACTCGGTGATAAATTGAAACTCAGTTGCGATGTGATTGGGAATCCGACCCCCGTCGTTGTTTGGACAAAGGATTACCAGACGATTGCCTTCTCTAAGAATATGTTAGTTTAAAACTTGTTTAATTGAATTGTATAACTTTAAAAATTTTAAAGACATTGTGTCTTGTGTGAAAATCCTCTTTTCAGATATCTGAGTGAAGGTAACGATCTAATGATACGCAATGTGACTGAGTATGAAAACGGTATTTACTCTTGTGTAGCCCTGAGTCCATTGGGCTCCGTGAGCAACAACTTTACAATTAATGTTTATCGTGAGTGCTTCGCTATTTTAACTTGGAATTGTTATTACTTTAGTACTTTTAATCGGTTTTGTTTAAGTAATACAAAGAATTAAATTAAATATTTTTAAAATGTATAACGAAACTCTTAACTTTCAGAGGTTCCCGAAATTAAGTCAAACGCGGATCACGAGAAGGAAATATTAGAAGGGCAACTAGTTCAGTTTCCCTGCCTCGCTCGGGGTCTACCGTTCCCCACTATAAAGTGGACACATAATGGGAAACCTATATCTGAGACGCGAAAGTTTATTGATGAATATGGAATTAGGTAATGTTTGTATATTGTTTTTGTATCAGCCTAAAATAAATAAATACGTGAAATATTTTAAATTTACTTAAAATGCAGATTTGTAGCGAATTTAACCGACTTCGGCGAATACGTTTGTGAAGCGAGAAATGGGTTTGGCTCCGTCACTTTCAACTTCACTCTGTATGTTTGGGGTAGGTATGGTCACTTTACTTGATTTTATATATTTTTATCGTATAAATGACATTTATCACGTCTCGTCGTTTCTTCAGTGGCGCCTTCGATCGATCCGCCTCTCGAAGTAAATTTAAATATACGAGTTGCGGACAATGCGACATTAAACTGTGATGTCGTCGGGTTTCCGGTTCCAACTATAGTTTGGGAGTTCAATGAAAAATCACTCCAAGCTAATACTCCAAGTATAACGTAAGTGGAGATTATCGTTTATGCGATTGTTACGCAATCGTATTATATATTTTATAAAAAAATCAAACATCAAAAGTCAGGTAACATTTTAATAAATTCGTTTCAGTTTCAACGATGTAGGCAATTTATTTTTACACAACGTGACCATGGGTATGGAAGGAGAGTTTACGTGTGTCGCTGAAAACGTTGCAGGTGTAGCCATTAAAACTTTTTATGTAATTGTCGAAGGTAATTCGCCATATTCTTTAGTTTTTCCTACTTCATAAAAATCAATTCTCATTCTTATTATGTTAATGATTTATTATTTTAATGTACATTTTCAGAACGCCCCGTTTTCGACACTGAAAGCTTAGATGAGTATATCGGAATAGCTGGAAAAGATCTATCTATGGTGCTTAGTTGTAAAGCGACAGGGAAACCTCGCCCTTATATGCTTTGGGTAAAAGACGGGGTTTATTTAGACAGCGGTAGGTTTTTCATTAAATGCCAAGGAATTTCGTGTTATACCTATTTAATAAAACCGATATCGCATATTTTCAATATTCTTTTATATATAGGGGTACCTCGGGGTATCTGACGTTATGGAAGACATCTGGCGTAACCCCACTTCGTAAAATAAATTGTAGGAGCGAAATCGAAAACTACAGGCCTATTGTGACTGCGTTTTTGGCGAAGGTGTTTTTTTTTGCAATCTGGCAGATATGTGACCGAGTGGCTAAGCAGTAGGAGAGTGTCGAAATCTCCCCTTTCTTAAAAAGGGGCGTTATTATCTTAAAGGGTTGGCGTCTCCCGCCGGGCCCGGGCGACAAGTGTTTGGCGAAGATGTTTCCCCATACCCCAGTACACGTTAAGATCAGTTAATACAAACATCTCGTTGTTGTCTGATAATATATCTCAAAAAATTTATAAGCGGTCTCGGGTAGAGAGTATTATATTTCTTCTCCAGAATTTGGCCACTATTCGATGATCTGTTCTTCTTAAGTTTATTTCTAGTTATATAAGATCTATCTTTAGCTAGCTACATCAAATCGTAACTAACCTTTTAAATACAGACACTATATCTCGTAACCATATCCAACAAGTAATTGCATTAGGCGTAATTCAAATCTAAGACCGCTGCTATTTATGATTTAACTAACGACCTTCCAAGCGTTATTCAATCTTATGTGTGCATTCTACTCATTCGGTGTCAGCTCCCATTCCCCTCTCCCTAATTTTCTCCAATCTTTGCCGGAGAGCTATCTATTTGTGAAGCGAATAGGGATAATATACTGTGATTTTAACGTCCTTAAAGTAGATTAGTTATACCAAGAAGTTTTCTGCTAACTTTATAAACTTATTTTTATTTGTCTAATAACGCTTTTTGTTAATATTTTAGCCATTATATTGTAAATAAATTAATAAATTTACTATGTTGTTTAGATTCCCGATATGAAATAAATGACGAAGGTACTTTAACGATAAAACAGCCCCAATTGGAGATGAGTGGAAACTACACATGTATCGCTAAGAACTCTCTTGGAAATATCAGTAGAATTGTTCAAGTACATGTTTATTGTAAGTTATTTATATCCATAAAAAAACATACACAATTATCTAAATTAAAGAAATCTTACATTAACATACATGCATTAACGTACTGCAGCTATGCCAACCCTCCAATCGGACGAAGCGCAATCGTCAGTGAGAGACCTCGTCGAGGGTACCAGTGCAGTATTGGAGTGTCCCGTCCGGCACAGCGAACGTGTCATTTGGTATAAGGTTCGACGTTTTATTTCCATCTTAAGCTATTGTGTTGGTAAAATTATTAAATTTAAACATATATATTCCAACAGGATGCAGTTTTAATAGCGAACGGCTCTCTAGCATTTCCAAACGTGAGCCGATCCGTCTCCGGACAATATGCGTGCGTCGTGACTAACAGGGTTGGCTCCACCCATGCTTTGGTCACTGTGAACGTCGTGTGGCCTCCGAGCTTTGGGAATCGACCGGAAAAGGAAGTGCAGCTCTTGAAGGGTGATGACGCATTCTTTGACTGTGCCTTTGATGCTAATCCACGGGCGAACGTTGGTTACTCTATTACATTACTTATTGATTATTATTACTTTAGGGGCGCTATGGTAAATCATCTCCTTACTTACTTATTTGTAGATACAATGGTTCTTCGATTCCAAATTGCAAGTAGGAGAGGACGGGCACAAGTTGAAGGTGATGAACGCTCAGACAAGCCATAGTGGAATATATAAATGTGTAGTTAGCAACGACTACGGAAGCGTAATTAGAGAATTTAAGTTAGATGTACTAGGTATATAAATTATGATCACAATATTTTAATTAGAGAAGAGAATAGATTAATATGATTTTAAAACTTTTTCAGTTCCGCCATACATTTCTGAATTTGATCTGCTCGAGGTGTATTTGAAAGAAGGGACGAACGCCACTCTCGAATGTAAGGCGGAGGGACATCCCCTACCCGAGATATCATGGACTTTCGAGTAAAGTCATTTCTAGATTAGTGTTTCAATTATAGTTTTACAATTACAAAAGCTTTACAAAATGTTGTAATTTCGCAGAAACACGAATTGGCATATTGTTAACTTGACTCTTACATCGACAAACGTATCTATACGGTCTGAAGACATTTTTCGCTGTGATGCGAAGAACAAAGCCGGAGTCACGCACCTAGTCTACAAAGTCACTATAGTTAGTGCTGCCAGAGTCAAAAATATTGCCTTTTTTGTAGGAGGAGAAGGAAATAATGCAGAGAAAAGTGTGGACGTAGCTGTAAGTTAATGATTGATTACAATCAAATTTTTAAACCACAGGCTACTATAGTTAAAGTTGGCGTAGTTATTAATGTCTTCTCTTCTTGCTAATATTGCGGTGCAGTTTACAGTTGTTCAAGTTCAACTTAAATACCTTTCAGCTCAAGAATGATGTGCGAATATCCTGCTCTGCTACTGGCAATCCTTTTCCGACCATCCAATGGTTCCGAAATGGTAATAAAGTAAGCCAAAATATCGCAGATATTCCTTACGCCGATCTCTTCCTTGCCGACGTGACATTGACTCAGACAGGCAAATATACTTGTGTTGTTGCGAATGAGGGTGGCATCGACGAGAGGGATATAAGGGTCAACGTTCTTGGTGAGTTTTTTCAATTAAAGATCAATGTCAGCAACATTTGTGTAGTGTTTATTTAGCTACTTTAAAAAGGCGATGTTGCTTTCGTTTTAAATGGTACGATGCTTAACAGTATTTTGAGTATTGAACATTTTTCAGAACCACCAAGTATTTTTGGAAGTCTGTCCCAGAATATAAATGACTCCAATATATTTAATTTGGATGTGCTATCGGAACAATCTTTTTACATGCATTGCCATGCATACGGAAACCCTGTGCCCGAAATATACTGGTTCAAGGATGGTTTGCCATTAAAATTATATGATGAGAGCATGGTGTCCGAGGATTTCGGGGAAGTTATAGTTGTGCGGCGGGCTATAGAAGAACACGCTGGAAATTACACGTGTGTGGCCAGAAACAGCGTTGGGGAAGCAAGCGTCGTGTACCTGGTTGATGTTTTAGGTATTACATTTGAATTCCTTTGAAAATACGTTCAAATCATTAGATCTTGCATTCGACGCGCGTATTTCTCTTTTTAGTCGCCCCACCTCAGCCGAAAGACGACACGAAACATATAATTATTCATATGGGACAATTATTGAATCTGACGTGTCCTGCGACGGGTCGCCCTCTGCCCCACGTGACCTGGGTCAAACATCCATACAGCGAGTTGGAACCATCCGCCAAAATAAATCTGTCAAGGGATAACTACACTTTAGTAAGTATTAAAATACTGAATGTAGAATCCTCAGGATGCAGTTGAAACGACGCGCGACGTCTTAAACGTACGATGGGAATTTAAAATATTTAATTCTAGGCCATAAACAATACAGACGTGCTCGATAGCGGCAAATATTCCTGTGTAATGACCAACAAAGTTGGGGCCACCGAGATAATATTCGACGTGGTGGTTCAGAAAGCGCCTTCTATTGCGCCTAGTGGAAACGCTTCCGAGAAACACGTGATCGCGTTGCGACGCAGCATCGTATTGCAATGTGAGACTGACGGGAATCCTCCACCGAGGATTACTTGGTTGAAGGTAATTGACAAATAACATGATCGTTATATGGGGTATAATTTTGTTAGTGAGAACGACATTTGAGACCAATAAATTACGTTAAAAGTAAAAATCATTATCAGGATATCCAAAGGCTGCATGAGAATTTGCCAAACATAGAACATCTCTTAAGCACAAGTCTCCTATCCATTTGGAGCGTGAGCGTTCGAGACGCAGGGCAGTACATCTGCATAGCCGAGAACGAGGCCGGCACCGCCCACAAGAGATTCGATCTCGTCGTGCGAGGTATTCCTATAACATAACACGACGTATTCATTTGATGCTAATGAGAAAAGAGAAAACGAAAAACACAATATTTCAGTGCCAGGTAAATGGAGCCGTTGGTCAGGCTGGAGTTACTGCAATGTGACGTGCGGACACGGCTATCAAAAGCGCACGCGCCTCTGTCAATATATAGACGACAATGACAACATGTATGGTGAGTAAAGGCAGTGTTAGCTTAGCGAGCGTTCAAGTATTACGTCACGCAACTTTTGAAGATTATTGACCCCCCCCGTGTAACGCGCCGTAACGTTTTTCTGTAACCAAGTCTATACTATTAAAACGTTTCGTGACCACCTAGTGACTTTTTATACCTAAAAGTTACCATTACGTTTTGTAAAGTACTGGAAAGTCGAATAATATTAACAATAACGCGTAATTCAATCCCCGCCCCGCATCGTAACGTTTTACAAAAGGACCCCCCCCTCCAAAATTCGTTACGTAATACTTGAACGCTCCCTTAACTGGTTTTATATTTTAACGGATCTATCGATTTATTATGATTTATTACAAAAAGTTCCAAATATTATATTACTTCTCAGATAAAACTACCCAAACAGAAAAAATAATTTTAGAAGAGTCCGCTTGCAAAGGCAGTACTGTGGATAGAAGGAAATGTCACATGCCACCATGTGAGGTATTTAAGATTATATAGAAATAGAATGGAATATTATTTACTTATATATTCAAACTAAACTGTCGAAACTAACATAAAATCGTCAGGAGGAAGTATCTTTATCGCACTGGTCTGCTTGGTCTCGCTGGTCTGCGTGTTCGTCGCGTTGCGGGTCCGGCACGCAGACGCGCACGCGCACGTGCAAAGGACGCGCCTCTTGTAGCGGAGATAACGTCCAGGTAAAAGCTTTTACACTCGCTGTAGAGGAGACCGAGTTTCGTTTACGTTAAAGTCTATTTTTCTTTCCAGATAAGGAAATGTCCGAGCCTTCCTCCGTGTCGGATGAGCTCTTCGACGAACGACGTATACGGCGGTGCAATCGACAACAGAAATTCGGTAACTGTTCTATATTAATAAGCTAGAGAGTGCATTGTGGATAGTAGAAAATTTAAGTTATATTTTACAGAAATTTGATTTTTTGCCGGAGTTAACATTTGAATTGCAACCAGAAGCTCGGAGATCTGTAGCGGGAGAATACGACGACTATTACTCTACGTATTCGTCAGGTATTTTAGTGTGTGTTTACTTAGTTTTACTTTTCTCGAAATCACGGTTAGTGAGTAGGTAAATAGTCAAACCGCCATAGTTAAGTAACTTTAATAAAAGGAGGAAAGAGAAGGAATAAACATTATATGCTAAAAACTTTGAACCTGTTTAAGTAGTATAAAGTTCTTTTCACGTTTCAGCGAATAAACCGTCTCCATATTACGAAGTGAAGGTGACGGAGAACTCGCACGAGAGCCATCGCGGTTCCTGCGCCCCAGGACTCTGGCACGACCGAGACGACGACGTGTGTCTCGGTGAGCACAGACTGCAGTCTGTGACGGATACGAGCATACTTAGCTATTTAAATTAATTTCCCTTTTCTTATTAATAGATGTAGACGAGTGCACCCTAGACGCGAACCGGTGCCATATAACCCAAGTGTGCACGAACATAGTCGGTGGGTATCGGTGTTCGTGTCCCAGGGGCTACATGTCGCTCGGGGCTGGACAGCGCTGTTTAGGTTCGTAATTTTTAATAGCATAGCGGCCAATTTTATTATACGACAACTTTAAAATAGGTACCGATTCATGTCATGAAAAGAGGCGCTCGATGTTTCAGACGTGAACGAATGTGAGCAGAAGACGTCCGGCTGTGAGTTCGCGTGCGTGAACACGGCGGGAGGATTTGCGTGCGCATGTCCCGCGCATCTGCGCCTGCACGAGGACAGACGTCGCTGTGTGCCGCGTACGTACTTCGCTTCGCTCTTCGCTTCCACTCCTCGCGACATTCGCTCTCATTTCCTTCTGGTTTCCACAGGTGTGCCCTCGTCCGACGACTTCGGGGAGGAGTATTTGAGTACGTCACTAGACTTCCCCAGCCGAGCGAGAGGTTGATACGAGAAAATGTAACGTCCCGTTCGTGACTGTTTTTTATACCTTCAGTTTGTTATTTGAAAGAAAGAAAGAAAAAACACAATATACAGGATGTTTGGATCTTTATAACATAAAAAAATAAGTACTTAAGTGTGTTCCTATTGTGCTTTTACGAAATTTTGATGATGGGACGACGAAGATTGTTGCACTAAAAATTGCGACAGGATTACATTTTTAAGCTATTTTTCTCACAAATACTTCTAATTCAGTATGATTTCGACACCGAAAAATACAATGTCGTGTCACGTGACGTCTCATTGCGTTTCGACCAATGGTGAAAAAGTTGCGCCTTTTATAGTACATTTTATAGTTTTAATTTATAACTTAATAAAATGACCTTTTAGTCATAATTTGTGGTTGAAAAAGATTGGAGAAATTTTTTTGAGACAAATTTAATTGTTATTTATAATCCCTATTAAAGCATTTTCATTATATGTATATCTTAAACATGATAAAGATTAAATTTAAAGGAAATTCTTCATAGGAGAAAACTTTATTATTTATATTGCTCTTGCTCACTTTATCCATATGATTTGTGTAAATTTCTTTAACCAACAAATATTTAACATTCTTATACCTTCTTATTACATGCTTCTAATTTGCATTTCACACAGACTATACGTGCCTAATCTAAAAGTGAAAATCATGCTCTCTTATACCTTCTCTTTGTAATCAACTGAGACCTTGTAGCAAGACCGATTCATCCTAATTTTCTTTAGAAGGCGTACTTATATTTTTCTCTATGTCTTTTGCGATCATAATTCAAACATGCGTGAACTGAAGTGATAATTAATATTTAAGAATGTGTAGACGACAAGTTAAGTGACGATAGGTGGCAGACGATCGTTGCAGAATATTTTCTTGATCGGTCCACGTTTTGGATCGAGTACTCTTTCGTCGTTTTTGCGCGGAATATTTCTGAAACGAGACGTTTTGCTATAAATAAGACCTCTCTTAAATATTCCCTGAATAACACAAAACTCACTGCCAATACGCTCCGTTTCTCTGAAGGCGCGAGATGTTGTTTTGACAAATCATCAACTCGTTCTGCAAATACGTGCGTTGATCGTTGACTCTCACGAATAACTGAAATAAAAATATCGCATTGTTTCATATCATATATTATAGCTCAATTTGAATTTGGCTTCTTTTTGGATGGTTATATTTTGGGGAGAATAATGGAAAATTAAGGAATTTTATCCGCGACTGTGATTATGAAATTTGTTTACATACCTTAGATTCCGAATCCAGCCTCCACTCTTTACTGCGCAAAGTGCTCACGAGATCGGTCTTTAATCTTTCAAAACGTTTAACCGTTCGCAGTAACTCCGCCTGAAATCAACATACATCTTAACTAAAAAAAAAAATATTCTGCCAAACATCACACAAGTTAAAATGAGGACAATCAAATTATGAAAATATGTTATAGAAAGGTACATGTGTCACAATGACGTGAGAACTTATAAAGGCACAGCGCTAACCAGATCCATGCAACTTTCTCAGAATCGAGCTGCCCGTAATAGCACACAACTCCGCGTGGAAATTTTCGTTTCGAAGAAGTCCGAAGGTCCGAATATACAATGTAAATACATAGATAGCAATTAAGTAACATAAACAAGCAAACTAAAACGTATTAATCCGAACGACTGCTTGAACGCTGTCCATGGAAAACGCCGTAGGAGATAGAGAGAGACCCCAAATCCCTATACACCACCAAGCGATCGTCGAGAATTCGAACCGCTCTTCGTTGAATTCAGTTGAGTAGAAAGTGCTAGGGAGCCAGCCCAGAGGTGAGAACAGTACTCCATGCAAGCGATGGCTAGGAATGATGTACCGTCTTGCCTTGCTGAGCACACCAGGCTTTTGGAGGCTAATTTAGCATTATAAAACGTAGTATATAAGATTTAAGATATTTACCGGAGTTAGAATATCTAAATTTATATTTAGGTCATCATGTTTAAGCTTGCAATCTGAAAAGAAAATATAATATTTATACTAGAATTACTAATAGTATTATAAAAAAGGTAAAGTTGTGTGAGTTTGTTTATAATGAATATCTGGTTAATTTTTGTATTACCTATTTTGGCTAATTTTTTTCATCAGTTTCTAATTATGTATTTCCACGCCAACGAAGCCTCGGGAAACAATTAACAAAAAAATCCTTCAAATAATAACCGTTAATCGGACTGCGATATTTGAAGAATCAAATCAGTGAAAATAAATGTATCTATTAGAAAGGATCTTTATCGCCATACGAGATATTATGGGTAGAAATAGAGAAAGTTAAAAAACAACACTACAAGATGTTGTGATCCATGTAGTGACATGAAGTGGACGCTAGAGCTACTTCAAAATTAATGATCCCTATCCAGTACCTGGTCCACAACCTTTGGCATTTCTTATTTTTTCTCTCAGGAATGGGAGTTGTTCACGCAAGGTTTCGATGGCTTCCAGTAACTGTCGGTGCCTTGCGCTTTCTTTCTGCAAATCGTTATCGAAGTCCCAAGGGTAATCAACTTTGCGCAAATCCTCTTGAATACAAACGATTTGTTTTTCTAGCTCACCATTCTGCCACGATGCTGTTTCTCTACAGAATATGAAAAAAATATATAAAGAGCTAAGTAGTGATAAAATAAAAATATGTAATAGACTGTTATAGTGTGTTTTTTCATATAATTTTCGTAAAAAACCAACGTTCCTTTTAAATGAATTATTAATATTGAGTTTAGAATACTGCCACTTAATAAATTTATTACCTGCAGTTTTTTTCATGTTCCAATTCTGTTTTTAAGCAGTCTAGCTCGCTGTCGTTCATTGTCTAAGATAACTTCTTTACTTTTAATTTGTTTATTTAATATTGATCAAACCAAATTTCCAAATATCTCGTCTACGTTGCGACGTGTCGTTATATCAATTTGTAGATAAACGAATACCTCCGCTTTGCGGAGACAACAGAATTTTTTCTTTTAAGTTAACTTAAAAGAAATAAAATACCTTCATTTACAAATTCAGTTTAGTACTTGTGAATGCATGAAATAAAACCAGTTGCCTATGGATACCAGATATTTATTTGTTTAAACACCAGTCTGTGGTAAATTTCGTCGACACAAACTGTCATTTTCATAGAAATTTAGTTTTCAACTTTATATGTAGTACGGCAACTTGTACTTGACTTATGACTAAGCCCCCTGGTAGCCAAGACTAATATATTAACTGTCAACTTTAATGAAGATTATTGGGGGCCTCCCTAGCGGTCTTATTAAGTGGCAGCTAGGTGAGGGGTACCGGGTTCGATTCCCGGTTCGAGGTCAAGTTTTAATTTAATTTAAATTTGTTCTCGGCCTTTGGGAGGGTTGTGCGGTACCGGGCGAGTGCCTAAAACCGTACATTGAGCATATGATCGAATTTCTAAAGCAAAAAAGCACGAATGATAAAAATCTCATACTTGACGCTGGCTAATGCACAAACCGTACCAGAGCCATAAAAAAAAAAAAATGAAGATTATCTGCGTTCGTGAACGATTTCATTTTCAAAATTCAAATTTCAAATTGTACTGGAAAAACTTGGATTCATCGCAAGTAAAAAGTATCACTATTTGTATACAACTTTTTACTAGTAATCAAGTTCAAAAGTAAAGTAATGAATACTACTTGTGAAGATTTAAAAAAACAACGTAATGTATTACTTTCTAAACTTAGCGATCTCAGTGAAAGAATACAGATGTTGTCATTTAGTTTACAACAGAATTTTATTGATTTATATTTGAATTTCAACCCGATTAAGAAACTGGAACAGTTAAACTATACGAATCGTAAAGCTATGATTTATATAGAGTATGAAAAACTAAAACAAGACATAGCTTTTCTTGATGAAAACCTTGATAATAAAGCTAAAACAGAAGAATATCAAAACGCTTGTAAAAACTTAGACCATTCTATTGATTGTTTAAAGAATCTTTGTATCCTTGTTGAAGGTAAGCCATTACTTGATAAGGCAAATCATGATATGGAAAGATACAATTACTGTGAAGCTATATTAAGTATAAAGAGCCTACTTAATAAGCTTCTAGTTCTTAAGTTTGAGGGAAACATGGATAAAGCCCTAAAAAATTTAATTGAACAGAGTCAGAATCATATATCCATATACACAGCTCATTTGAGTGTTGAATGGGAAGGGATATTTTCATGGACAGAGAGAAAAGGTGTGCACCATTTAACATATGCCTTGTCAGTACAGCAAAGTGACTCCAATTTGATGAAAAAGATTTTAAAATCACTCTATGCAACAAAAAGGTTAAATGCAGAGCTAGCTCTCTTTTCGGATTTCTTTTTAAATAAATTGCTTCATAATATTATAAGGCACAATTGTGAAATTATACTAACAGAAAATCATGTTAATGCTCTAGTTTTTAATATAAAAATTGATTTAAATGACCACAAGCAACCAAATGTACAAACTATTTTCAATAATTTGACTGCAGTGTTTGAATTCCTGCAATCAACTCTTGGGTCGCAAATGCAAGCTGATTTAACATTTATTGAAGTCTTTGCCAAAACGATAAGGCACAGTTTTTTCACCAAAATAATTGATGATTGTATAAGGAATAACTTGCCATCCTGCGACAGTAGTTATGAACACTATAAAAACATTGTTGTTGAGTTGGAATTGTTTAATAAGTTTTTGGTAGATATAAAATTTATTGAAGCTAGCACATCACCATTAAACCAATTTATCAATGACACAAAGTGTGTTCTTTATAATAAAAAGTGTGATAAATTACTTCATGATGTTCGTAAACTTTTAAATGAAAGTATATCTTATGGAACAATCTCTGTTGGAACAGCAGCAGAAGTAGATAGTGATTCAAAACTTGATATAACACAGAAAGATTTTGTTTACAATTTGAAGAGTCCCTTATTCCTACCGAAGAGTGTGATATCGCAAAATGTTAAGAAGATTATGTGTATGATAATTGAACATTTAGAAGAAAGTGTAAAACTACCAGAGCAATATAGCAATCAACTTGTTGTATACATCAAGGATATAGCTGTTATGTATCAAAGCCTAGTGCCTCAAAAATTTAGAGTGAATTTAGAATACTGCCCATTGGATATAGGTTTGTATTACAAAGTAAACATAAGTCAGCAATCTAACATTTTTTTTAAATTTTGTCTGTTTCCTAAATAAGCATCATATCAAACAGTAATAAACCATAGAATCAGGACATAAAAGCACAACAGTTGGTCGAGTACATTGGTCATGTAGGGTAACTAGTGATAAGATGTAAATCACTGCATGGTACTAATGAAATCATGATATTTTTCGGGTTTGATGAGTATTTTATAATAACAAAGTTTATGGTAGGCCTGAGCCTGTTAATGTAAAGCTATAATAAATTTTGAAATTTCTAGCACTATTCTTCAACAACTGCTTCTACTTAGCTCATAGCTTATTGGGCCCACCGTGGAAAAATACTTTACCTGAACCATTGGCTGATGCACTAAATATAACACTGTTGGAATGCATTCAAGATCTGAGACTCATTGGTTTAGAGAAGATCTCACTTTATTTGCAAAACCATAGAAATATTATTGTAGAAAAGGTTGAAACAAATGGTATGTTTTGCTTAATAAGAGTTTTGTTTTTTGTATCTTAATTTTAAACTTTTTGCTATTTTCATTGATCATGTGAATTAAATGTTACAGTTTCCTAGTCCCTCAAATTAATGACTTACTTTTCTCACTTTCAGACCTTCCATGGACGTTAGATTCCTATGATACTTTTAACTATGCCATCAATTATTCAATTACTTTAATGAGGCAGCTGCAATCATATTGGTATAGTGTCTTACCATCGAAAATGTATGAGCTGTCACTTTGCACATTAGTGCAAGCTCTTTGTCAGACTATGTTAAATAGAATTTTTGTTGATATGCAACCAATTGATGAAGAACTGGTTTATATGCTTGTGATCAGGTTTGATGATACAATAAGAGATGTGAGGACTCTATTTGAGGTATATCCACTTGGCGGTCCAATGTTCTTTAGTTCTGTTTCATGTCAGTTAATTGTCAGTTTAAATGTATGATAAATTATTTCAGGTACCAAAATTTGAGGGGAAAGTAGAAGCGTGGAAGAAGTTCTGCAAAATGCCGCAATTACTCCGGGGTCAACTTTTGGAAATAGCAGAACTCTGGACCACTGATAAGCAGCTATCTGAAACGTATAGTTGTGAGGAGATACGTCATATTATAAAAATACGTTTTCCCGATGATAAATACAGACTTAAAATTTTAAAGGAAATTCAGTAAATTTTCAGTCAATAAATGTTATTCAAACCTATGGTTTTTGAATTTTATCTCTATAGGCTTGTCTTAATATCACGAAATAAAATATATAACGGTATATTTAAATTCTGTTATGGTTAAAATATTGAGCATTAAGAATGATTAGTTCGTGCGTGCAAAAATTCACATCGTTGCGTAAGTCAAAAGCACTCGTTATTAAAATAACGCACGGAAGAGCGGAAACAGGAAATCGGGAAATTGTTTTGCGCATTTTACAATATGCCATTCTATTAGTTTGCTTATTAGAGAAATGGATTGTTAATGGTGCATATCTAACAACATTTGCCTAAAACAAGAAGATATGCCGACTGCATATTAAGAATTAATAGAAAATACTTCAAATAGTTTATCCCTCTCTACATCAACAAAAAAAGAACTGATCTACACAACACAATTTGTTAATTATACTATTATTATGTATATGAGATGTTGGTGCAAATTAACTGTGCAAAACTGTGAATATTGTAAAATAAATTTACAAATATAAATACAAGTTTTTAATTTTTTTTTATAAAAGATAATAAGTTTAATACATATAAAGAAGCGTGTGAACATTTTAAAATTGACACGAGACTCGACGAAAACAATACAATTTAATGCTACTACATGTCATCATCTCAAATAAAATTAATTACAGGTCACTTCTGGAAAAATTGTTTTTTCACGATCCTGCCTACAAGACTCGTAGTCGTACTTTGGTTCATGTTCCTCACATCATAGCATTTAACTATTGCGTAGTCAGTATTGATAAAAAAACTCAGTTTTGTATCGCGCAGCCCGGATATACAACGACCAATATTTAAGCCTTGACTTAAGCTATCGCGAAATATGGTTAAAATGAGTATTAAGCATATGCATAGTGCAAAATCCCCTGCATCATGAGCAGACCTCATATACACACCTTCACTCATCACACTTACACTATCACTTTTACACCATCACACATCACAGCCAAATTAGGTATTACTTAGTTTAATATATATTTTAATAATTTTTTCCTTTTGTAAATATTATTGTATACCATCTTTGGCTATATTATTAGTGTAATTGTTTATTTTTATATATATTTTTGCTAGCTGTAGGATTACGAAATAAATAAAAGACAATAACCGATCAATCAAAACATGTCTTCACCCCCTATCTGATAAATTAGTCTTTTCTCCAGGAATTGAATCAATAGTATTCAGTTTATTCTACTCCCTCCTTTGAGGCCCTCGATATTTAGCGAGAACATAAATAAACAACAAAATTGCAATGAGATTTCAGCCAGCTCTTAGAGATATCAACATTGGCATTGACAGAGAAAGTAAAATACGACCCAATGCTATTTAAGTGTGTAATGCTTCCGCGCATCTATCATTGCGCGAATGGCTGCGATTGAGAAGTGCCACCGCACTATGCAACAAATATTGGTAGGTATAGCCGAAGTAACGGGAATTTCCGATTCACCTTTGACATGTGATGTGGTGTAAAAGTGAAAAACGATAAATATAAGTGAAGTGAATTTTGTGACTTCTCATGGCGTATGTGAGAGATTGTGAAGGTGGATAAAGAGAGTGAGAATATCCAACAAGGATTTGTCTATAAATTAATTTAACAGACGTCCGTTCATAAATAATTTTATATAGCAATTCATAATTATTATGTTAAAATGCGAATCCTGTGTTAACACGCGAGTAACTGTCTCAATGAAATACATATTTTATTATTATGCAGTGCTATCGCTGTTTTCTCTATGAATAGTAATGACAATATAACGTTCAGAATAAATGAATGTAATAGATATCTGCTACTTGTTCAGATTATTATATTTATTTTGTAATAACATTGAATACACATCAAAACTGCATTTTTATTAATAATATTTACTGTTTTATGAGTGGTGACTGCATAGCATAAAGATATAATTTCTTTCTTTTCAGACAGCTATCCTGATAATCGCCCTATCGACTGTAGTCTATGAATGCTCCGCGAACGCGACTGAAGATGCCAGCGTCGATCAAATCGCTATGGAAACGAGGGCTGTACCGGTCGTTGCAAACCTGACTACCGTCAACACCAAGCACAAGCCACAGCCAAACGGCACTTCAAACTACAATCAAACGTTGAAACTCGAGCATAGGCCCCCGAGCAAACCACCGATATATCTCACACCGGATAAAAAGTTCTATATCTCGGTTCCTCAACACTATTATAAATCACCACCCCCGAGGCACGTGTATTCAAAAGAGCCGCTCAAAGTGACTAACGGCATTTATAAGTTTCAAGGAATCAATTATGTTAAACCGGGTCAACAGGTTTCCCACTATTACAACAAGCCTCAGCAATTGATTTATGTACCGACCACTCCTAAACCTCCAACACCAACACCAAAACCGCAAACCCTCCATCAATCATCGGTAAAACCCAAGCCGCAGTCCTTGACATATGCTGCTTCAACTGGAAAACCCATCTCTGTCACTAAAGCTCCAGTCAAAACAAATATTCCTGTTCAAACGGTTAACGGTATACGGACCGATTACGTTAAGCCTCCTTCGCGTCATCACCAGTATATCCACGTCTTTGAGCTTTCTCCTCCGACAACGATTGAACCGACGACTACCACACGCCTTTTGAGGACGAAGCGAATATGGCCGAAGAGGATATTGGACAAGATGAATAACAAAACGGTCAATGCAAGCAGTTCTATCGGAAGCGCCAATTATAACAACAGCGATATAAATGTTGGCGAAGAGAGTTCTGGACGTTTCGTTGTTTACGGCGACAAGTCTGACACTACGACGGCAAATCCTGAGCAAGCGGCAACGAAACGTTCATACAGAAGGGTGACAAGAGCTCCTAAAAATGGAAATTCTACACACGAGAATGGTTCTATAAAACCTAACGAATGGGTCCCAATACAACCGTCACATTTCGCAAAGTTAAGGTCACGACGACATCGTAACAAACGTTCCGTCGAATCATATTTTGACAGTTCACCTTATGTGACTAAAAACTATCCACTGAGTTTTTTGAAGGATTACCAAACGGATGATTACTTTAAAGACAACCAACTAAATGACTTTTATAATACCTTCAAAGATAATAGTTACAATAGTTATCTTAATAATCATCAATCGAGTGCTGCCAATGCAAACAACCCACTATATTTACATACCTACGGACTGATTCCAATGAGCGAGTCATTGCAGAGTTCCAAGCCCGCTTCACCAAATGTGATGATTTTTGGTAAAAAGAAGAAACGTCAACCTAGTTTGCCTCCCGCTCCACAAGTCGATCTGAGTGAACTTCATGGCGAAGCAAGCGGCCAGTCTAAGGTACATACGAAGATAAAGCATCATCATCACCACCACCATCATCGATACATTAAGACTGTCGAGAAACCCGTGCAAGTCCCATATAAAGTCGAAGTGCCCAAACCCTACCCTGTCGAGAAAAAAGTGGCTGTACCGGTTCCGGTAGAAAAAATTAAAGTAGTCAACAGACCATATCCCGTCACTGTAGAAAAAAAAGTTCCATATCCTGTGCACATAAAAGTTCCTCAACCGTTTCCCGTAAAGGTCGTCGAAAAGGAATATATTCCAAGGCCATTCCCGGTTGTCCACCAAGTGCCCATTATTAAACAAGTAGAAGTTAAAGTTCCCCATCCGGTGCCAGTGCAAGTCGAGAAGCGAGTGCCGTTTCCCGTTCAGGTGGCAGTGCCCGTCGAAAAACCTTACCCTGTCCCGGTCCATGTCGAAAAGCGAGTTCCATATCCTGTTCCATTCAAAATCTTCATCCCGCGACCTTATCCCGTAGAAAAGAAAGTACCGTTCCCGATTGAAGTAAGAGTCCGAGAACCATTTGAAGTTATAAAGCATGTGCCAGTAAGAGTTCCTTATCCTAAACCATACCCAGTCAAAGTGCCTCATCCGGTCCCCGTTCATGTGGAAAAGAGAGTTCCCTATCCGGTAGAAGTCGAGAAACGAGTGCCCGTCCGAGTAGAAGTGCCAGTTCCGCAGAGAGTCGAGATTGAGAAGAAGGTCCCGATTTATGTTCCCAAACCTTACCCAGTCGAAAAAAAGGTCCCCTATCCTGTGAAAGTACCGTATCCCGTAAAAGTCCCAGTAAAAGTACCAGTGCAGGTGCCGATAGAAGTCCCCGTTTACATACACCATCCCTTCCAAATTATCAACGATGATAACGTTGCAGGCGGCAGTTCAGTACATCATTTGATCGCAGGAGTCACAGCGGATATGATGGGCGGCAGCGGGCCCGATGACGTCACGGGAACTCCCTACGGAGTCACTGTCCGTGGACACTCTGGCTATGACGACATGGAGTCGAGGTCAGACCGCGAAGTCACCACTGCGTCATCGTCGACACCCCGCACTGCTTAGAAAGACAATTTAGAGTAATATTTAGCTAAGTTTATTGTGAAAGTGCTTGTGTTAAATTATGAAATGGGATGCTGTGATATTACGTTTTAACGTTTTAATTTCAAGCTTAAAGTCCCACCTGATTCTGAAGACTGAACTTAATCTTTAAAATAAAACTTGTAAATAATGCGTGTATGAATGAAGATAAAAAATAAGTATTACACCTCACGCTGTTTTATTTCTAAGAAATTACTACGTGCAATTCAAATCCATTTCAAGTTATCACGCATTGGCTATAATAAGCGATCTATTACAATAATAAAGATAGAATACAAAAAAATATGAACACTAATATTTTATGTTTACACAAATTTCTCTTGCTCTTGTATCGTTTTATATATAGTTCGTCGCGCCTTATAGAAGCAATAATATGTACTACGAAGTAGGTTTTACCTTATACATAATATTAGTTTCGGATTGCTTTCTGAAGTCAAATTAACGTTATAAAAATCATTCATTCGTTAATAAGGAAGCGAAATTTGCGCACTTGGCGATTTGCAAAGTATGAACAAACTTACGTCGCACAATTCACTGAGCCGTGAATATTTCACTTTCGTTAATGATTCTTCCTTTTCCGTAACATTTTTTTACATAAATCATTACGTTTCATGCGTATAAGAAAGAGTATGATTGCTGGCATAATCTATAATATAAGCATATCATATTGTGATGGTATGTACATAGTATTTTCATCTTCGATATATACCACATTAATATGCCGCAGACAATATTGATATATTGAACGAAATAAAAACCTCAAAAAAAGTCGTAAATCATTTTAATTATAGTCAACAAAAGTAAATAAAACTTGTAATTACTTAACTTTTACAAAATTCCATTCAAGCTCATACACACCCACTGAGTTTTGATTCTTTTCATCATATTCTGCCCACTCCTTTTCTGATAAATCTACTTCTTCAAACTTCTTACCTGGAACCCAATTTTTCTCATTAGAAAATTAATGTAAGTATGTTTTAGTATAACTCATGTTATACTAAAAGAGAGAGAGTACACGTAGGGCGTATAATGAAAAAGCTAAATGTAAAATCTTAACGCCCAGAGACAACTTTTTCGCAATACCAATTTTCATACCTTTGACCGATGATATCTTTGGTCTTTCAATATAAGTTCTTTACAGATTCAAAATCATTACTTCGGGCCAACCGTGAGCTTTTATCCCAAGCCTATTGACAGCCCATAACTGGGGCCTACCAACTACCATGACTGAATAATAAAAATCAGCTATAGGAGCTTTGCAATGAGGTGCCAATTGACAGGTCTATAAAACGTCGAAAATGGAAATGGGTGGGCCATACACTCTGGAGGGCTCCGAGTGTTATTGCCAAGCAAGCCCTAGACTGGAATCCTCAAGCCAAAAGGAAACATGGCCGCCCAAAACAGACCTGGCAACAAAGCATCATTGCAGAGGCGAAGGAAGCTAGTATGTGGAGTGAAATTCTGAGAGCCGCCCAGGACTGATCAGACTGAACCAGTTAATCAACTTATTTAGCCAAAGCTCAACTTTTGTATTTTCATATATATACATACATATATATTTCATATATATAACTGATCATAAATTTGATTAACAGTCTCTAATGATTTGTCTGATATTTATACTTTTTGATCTGATTATTTATATATACTTATATTAGCATACTTATATTAATAACAAAAAATTTAAATAACCATTATCCTCTGCTTCAGCAATCCAGCCAGATTTTGGTTGAAAATCTACAGGTTCTACTCCTCTACAGTCAAATATAACTATTGTCTTGAATTTATTTTCATCTTCACTGGTTAATATACCTAAAATACAGTTAAAACTACATAAATAAAAATAACTAAATATGAGAAGATTGTTGTAGATATTAATTTTTTGGTATTTCATAATGAATAAATAAATATTTGATATACATATATTTAATGATATTTTTTTTATTAAATAGTCTTGTATTACTATATACAGGTTATTGATTTAAATTATCAGCAAACATTATTGACATTACATTGAAAAACTGTTTTAATAGATAGTAATCCCATATAAATAGGTACAACCTAGAAAGCACAGAGGGAGGTGTGGCTTAAATTTTGCAAGGCAGGACTTAATGGAGGGAGCTGGAAGAAGCTGACCTGTGAAATGTACACTGTAACTCAACTGCATCTTGTGACACAAGGTGTAAATTTAAAAGTAGTCAAATGTATGATATTTGCAAATAACTCTTTAATTTTTTAATTAAGACTGAAATTTTTCACAGGAAATTATGCAAAGCCTCATAATATAATAGTCAAAGCTATGTTTAAACAATGTGTGAAGATCCCAATCAATATAAGATATATAAGTCTCTCATTCTTGAGAGATATATGCTATCAAAAATCATTAATAAGTAAAGTGTTAAAATACTGTGAACATTACAAACACACCATTACTCCCTTCAATGACATCAATACTATTTTCTCTGGAACACAATTTGCACTTGATGAGCAAGTTAGTCTCTGATCTATTATGTTTTTGTGGAACTTTCTCGGCTTCAGTAAGATCGTGAAACTTGTCTGATTCCTCACCGCAACTACAACATTTTAGTTTTAAAAACCACTGGTAGTATGGATGATTGGTATACAATTTCTCGATACATTCAAGTGATGCTTTGATTTGAAGCGCTATTTTAACCATTATTATTTTTAAGATATTGAGAATTATTTCACGGGCCTAGGAAAATCTCAAGATCTAAAACATTTTACAATATAATATATATATTTATCTGCTGGTATTTTCATGTTCTGACAATTATCATATTGAACATTTTTTTTTTATGGCTCTGGCACGGTTTGTGCATTAGCCAGCGTCAAGTATAAGATTTTTATAATTCGTGCTTGCCTTAGAAATTCGACCGTGTCCTCCATGTACGGTTTAAGCACTCGCCCTGTACCGCACGACCCTCCCAAAGGCCGAGAACAAATTTAAATTAAATTAAAACTTACCCTCGAACCGGGAATTGAAGCCGGGTACCCTCACCTAGCTGCCACTTAACAAGACCGCTAGGCGCTAGGCTATGTATTGAAAAATTAAACATTACAATTTACATTTGTTGTACAGTTGTCAGCTGTTGTTTGCTCTATCATCACTACATAGTATAGTATATCTATATATATAAAAGAAAGTCGTGTTTGTTACAACACTTATAACTCGAGAACGGCTGGACCGATTGTCATGGTTTTTGATTTGTTGGATTTGTTTCCGTCCCGAATAGCAGAATAAGCAATAAAATATCAGATAAGTTATCGAATAACAATAAATAAATTAATTAATTTTACGAATGCAAAAACCATATGGTGCCATCTGTTGACAAAACTACGCATCATTTTACGTCGAATTCGTGTCAGTTCAAGAAATTCCGATCTTGAGGCGAATGAGGAGATGCATAACCATGCTTTGATCCTGATCAAAAGATGTTGGATATCAGAAAGTGCTTAACATGCAGTATCGCCATATTGACGCTAGAGAGAAGATGCCTAATGGGTAAAACTACCATTCTTCTTTCGCAATGGCAAGCAATAAAACATTTCTGTATTTGCAAAAAAGTCATTAATGTAATACTTAACATTAATGAAATCCTAAAATAAGTTAAATTAAAGTAACAACGATATTATAAGGTTGTAGGGCGGAACGAAGTTAGCCAGGTCAGCTAGTAAATTATAAAACAAAGTCGCTTTCTTTGTCCCTATATCCCTATGTATGCTTAAATCTTTAAAACTACGCAACGGATTTTGATGCGGTTTCTTTTAACAGATAGAGTGATTGACGTGGAAGGTTTATATGTAGAATAACATCCATTAAATAGTGGTGAAATACTGTTATTTCTGAGGTATCTAATGTGATGTCGAAAATAATTAAATTTTTTCCGCTTACATTGCAAACGCAGGCTGAACCCTACGAGATTTATCAAAATATCTACTGGATCGACTTAAATAATTTTTTCAGAGAGTGATAAAATATATATTTTATACCCGTGCGAAACCGGAGCGGGCCGCTATGTTTTTAAATACAACTTTCACAGTTTTTCTTTAGTGTATTTAGTATCAGCATTGCACCCGTACGAAGCCGGGGCGGGTCGCTAGTCTATGTATATAATCAGAAACTATATAAAATAACACTTTCAGATTTAATAATTATGTTGAGTGTTTTTAAATTAAAATATCCTTTGGTAAATGTCAAGTGCTTTTTATTGTTTACATAACATTCATTTACAATTTATAAATTAATCATCATCTATACAAATTATAACTTTCATTTGTACACACCTTCACAACTCACCATTTCATTCATTCTTAGAATTATGATTAATATATGAATTATGATAGAATTTCTATTTCACTTTGCCTATTACGGACAGAGTAGGCTCTATTTTGATGTTTTCCTTACTTATTTTTAATTATTGTAATTAATTGCTTTAGGTGTGACGAGGTGTATATGTGATGTAATGTTTGCAGCTCCTTATTACTTTTTAAAAAAAGAAAAACTTAGTGTTTTATAAGAATGAAGAAGAGTTTATTTCCAGTTCTCGTCGTCCGTTCTACACCCCAGTAAATAAAAAAGTACTTATTAATTTCTTTACCGACCGGGTATAAGTGTAATAATATAGTATATTTAGATTGATTATTATTCTACACATATAGCAAATATATGATATCGTTACGAGTAGACGTTTAATAAATTAGTTTCTCTGCAATGGCCCGACTTTTATAGTATTTCCTTGAGAGTCGACGTGTAGTGTTAGGCCCATCTCTTGCAATACTTCGTTGTCGACAGGACCTTGCAGGGTAATTTTTGATATTACCTCCTGCAATTAAAAATAACGTTTATTGACGTTTTTATTTCACTACTTATTAAGATGTTTTTAAATTACATACCTGGTTTTCAGGACAATTCTCACATAAGTTTCTTACTGCAAATATAACCCATTGCATTATCACTGGAAATTCATAATCAGGAAAATTATTTCGAAGATAAGATATTTATTTTAGTAAAGGAAAATTTCAAAATGAACCACTTATTTACCTAGCCAGTATTTGAGATAGCAGAGCAGTGAACAACATCATTCATAAAAATACATGTGCAGGCCGAGTTGCTTTAAGAGAATTGTGACAAATTTACTGCATTTTTCGATTCGATATTTTGTATTTTCAATATGATAATGTAATATATATTTTTCTTTGAAATTTCAACGAACAGAAAGCACACCAGCTTTTTTAATAAAGCTGATATTTTGACGGGTGCTCTTTCGATATTAATTCAAAATAAGGTGAAAAAATAAATTACAGCGTATTTAGGACATAAAAAGGTGAGTTTTCACAAAATTTCGTGGGAAAAAAATAAATTTTGTAAAAGTGAAAAATATAAAACCAAGAACTTGGTTTTTTGAATTTTTCACATAAATTTTGAGGTTATGTGAAAAATGTGTAAATACAAAAGTTTTAGATCTTTTTATTATCTACAACTTTGCAATTTGACTTTTTTCTATAGGACTATTAAATTGCCCTTCCCTTTCGTGACCTCAGATCGCCCGTAAATTATTTTCCCTTTAATTTTTATAATATTCTTCTCCTTTTCCAATGGGTTTCTTCTACTGTTATTTTTTTTCATTCTATATTATTTTTAAAGGCTTCTAACCTGGTCTACGAGGAGTAGGTTATAGTATATGAATAGAGAAAGACTTCTATGAAAAGGATACGGGGATTTCGAGCATCAATGTTGCAGCAATCCAAAAGTACTGGTATCACTTCTAATTCTCGCATCTGAAATAAGAAGTAACATACCTTAAAACAATTTGTTCCACGTCAATTACTATATCTTAGATCGAGAATATGGTCGGATCGGAGTTTTATTAGTATATAATAAGTTTATCATAATTTTAGATCCTCTCTTAAACGATATATTTCACGTGTCAATAAGTTGTATATTAAACACTTAACACATCATCACAAAAAAAAGTTCTTTTTTTGCAAGAACAAAGACTGATTGATTGATGAAGATTTATTAGAAATCAATTGGCTAGACGCTTAACAAGTTACTTTAACACTTTTGGTCTAGGTTGCCTTGACGCTGGGCCATTGAGACTTTTCAATATCCACTTCTTTAATAGCTCGGTAGGAATTAATTGGTAAGTTATTTACAACACTAACTAAAATTACAATTTTTTCTCCAAATCACATGAAAACCACAAAACCTAAAAATATACCTGTCTCTTGTTCTCCTGGTTTTTCCAGCAGAGATTTGCAAGCGTTCTAACTAAAGTTGCTTTGAATCCAAAAGCAACATGTCTCTCTACTGTATCTACACTTGTAATTGCTTTCTTTGGTGTTGACATATCTATTGCTCCCAATCTGGAATAAACAGTAAATTTAAGTATTTTAATAAGTTATTATGAAATAACTTCAAGTTTAACTTCACCAAATCAAAATCAAATGAACCAAAAACTAGTCAAGAATAAGCTTTAATATCCTTTTTATGCATATTTTACTAATTATACATAATAAGTTCAAAGTTCTAAGCAATATTACAAATCACTAACGGAAGGTAATATGTCATTAGAGTAATATAAGATTGAAAACTTATTACTATATTACCTTGTCTTTAGTGATTCTGGTGAATCAATTTTCACAAATGGCACCTTATTTGTAGTAATCTCATCAGATATCTTGACTTCTTTTGTTGGATCACTTTTTTTCTCCATTGTTGCATCTCCCCGGGTCTTTTCAGACGATATTCCTAGAATCTTCTGTAACTGTTCACTTAAATCAAAATCTGTTGATAAGTTCTGACTTTTCTTCACTTCTTTTGGAGTATCAGGTGATTGCTTTTGAGACTCTGTATCATGTATATTTTCAGATAAGGGAGGAGATATTTCACTTGGTGATGCTTTGATGCTTGTATCTTTAAGTTCTTCCTTGTTAAGATGTATTTCTGTAGGAGGATCATTTGGTGAGCTATCTTGAGAATCAGTTCTACTGTTATCGAATTCCAGCTTTGGTTGTAATGCAACCGGAATGACTTCCGCAATTGTGTTCATACTTGCGGTTGGAGACTGTGCATCAATGATCAAAGGTGGCTCATTATCATCACAAATATCAATTTTATGTTCCAAACTGATTCGGCGGGTTGGAAGTTGAATTCTTTCATCAGTCGCGCCCTTTGGAACCGAACTGCTTCGCTTGAATGCAACTTTTGTTAAATCATGATCTATTTTAACATCTAAGGGTCGAGATGATTTTTCCAATTCAAACTTTGGAGTAAAATCAGGTGGAGCTAAAATATCTAATTTATCATTATAAACTAAATTATCAGTACATTCAAAGAACTGTTCACTACTTTCTGATTCTGTGCATTCAGATGTAGTTTCATTACAAGAGAGCATATTATCAGCCGAGTCGTTTTTGCAAAGAGGATCTGAAAAATGTTTTAAAAGTGAATCTTGCACATTGCACACTTACAAAATTAAGATTTTTCCTTATTTTTGAATACTTTCATTTAATTATAGAGTATTTAATTGGGGTAGAAAATACATATATAGAAAAACTTTATTCAAAATTAGAGCCAGAAAGCGGAATGTTAGTTTTGAATCTAGCCTATAATATTCTTATGTCAACAGAATCACAAAAGATTAATGTGTCTGTAAAATTTATGGCACATGAATTTAAGGGCAGTATTAATGCAATCACTCTAATAACTTACTTTCACCTGGTGTGGTACATGCAGGCATGTTATCATCACATACCAATTGCTTTCCTGTTGCAGCATACAATTTGTTAATGGATGAAAAGAAGTTGTTGCTCTCTTTACCCAATTTGTGTATAGCTCTGAACAAAACTGAAAATAAGTTGAAAACTTTACATGAGTAGCTCATTTGATCTTATAAAATAAACATTAAACTAAATTGTAGTATGTATAATACACTGAATTTTATAAGATTAAAAAAATTACACTTACATGCACAGTTGATAAATAAAGATGTGTCACTTTGTAAGCAGTCCATATAGGTATCCATACTAGATGCTGTAGCAATAATCTCAAGGAGAAATACTACTTCTTGTGGTTCTATTGTATTTACATATTTATCTATTGTTTTCAAGATACAATCTGATTTACTCTTAAATTCATGTGCCATAAATTTAACAAAATTTACAGACACATTAATGTCTTGTGATTCTGTAGACATTAGAATATTATAGGCTAGGTTCAAAACTAACATTCGACTTTCTGGCTCTAACTTTGAATAAAGTTTTTCTATATATGTATTTTCTACGCCAATTAAATACTCTATAATTAAATGAGGATATTCAGCATTATCATTATTATACATATATGCCAAAGAATTCAATAATGTGACGTCATCTGGCAAGACATTTGGCTGGCCTAGTAAGATGTTGTACACAATCATAGCAGCAGCTGAAGCAATCTTATCATTTTGTCCAACTAAGCAATTGAGTATAGTTGGTTCGAACTTATTCCATATTATTATCTGATTAAATGGATTATTCACAACTAAATTTCCTAGGGTTTGTATGAGGACTGCCATACATGATTCATATTTCTTTTGTAATTCTTCATTAAGGTATTCAATATTTGGATGTTGATACTCTGTTGCCAAAATCAACATTGAATCAAGAATGGAAAGTTCTTTTGAAATGTATGTTTGCATTTTAGTTCCAGCTGCTGCACATGAACGCACCAGTCTTAGGCATTGTTCTGCAACAGCTAATGTGCTACGATTGTATGACGCTTGTTCAACATCTAGTCTCATAATATGTAGGACTTCAGCAATAAGACGTAATGTATATTCTGATGCTTTTTTCCTATAGAAAGAATAAAATGGTTTTTTTAATGTGTAATTGCACACAATAAGTTTTAAATAAAAATTAAGTTATAAATTAAATCGCTGAAATCATTAAAATCGTCAAAGTTCTTACGGTCTTAATCGTCCAGTTTCAGCATCTCTTGACAGTTGAGCTTCAGCGCGTAACATTTCCTCGACAGCATCCCATTCTCCGGTTTCCAATTGAAAATTGATAAGTTTAGCATCTAATAAAATTTCTTCGGCAAACCAAACGCTTTTATCTCGAGACATGATAGCAATATAGGTTATTACAATTTAGTGAACATACCCTAATCCCTAAAATCTAAATTAAACCCACTCAATGTAACTTAGTTTAACAAAACAAGAACAACATTTTTATTTTACACATTAGTATTTGTAAATTGTACATCGCTACTTTTTTTTTTATTTTTTTTTTATTTATGGCTGTGGCACGACATGTGCATTAGCCAGCGTCAAGTATAGGATTTTTATAATTCGTGCTTGTCTTATTAGAAATTCGACAGTGTCCTCTATGTACGGTTTAAGCACTCGCCCGGTACCGCACAACCCTCCCAAAGGCCGAGAACAAATTTAAATTAAATTAAAACTTGCCCTCGAACCGGGAATCGAACCCGGTACCCCTCACCTAGCTGCCACTTAATAAGACCGCTAGGCTATGAGGCCCCCACATCGCTACTTGGTCTGTAATTACAGTCGGTGACATTGACAGCTGTCTCCGAGCTCAAATTAGGAAGACTGTACTTAGACTGACCTAGAAAACTGTACCTAGAGGCTAGAACATAATAGAAACCGCGCAAAAACAGCAAACGAAGGAATATTATGTTGTTCCTTTATATCTTAACACATAAAATGTTATTAGTTTGTTTTTCTTAACACATAGAGAGGTAATGAGTGATTTAGTATTTGCGCACATTGTTGTTAAGTGCTAATAGTCATCAACTCATCAAATGCAAGCTGTCTGCAACTGGTTATTGCAAATTGCAATTATTACCAACATCTGTGTCAAGGCCCAGTTGCCGAATACACGAAAAGTTATAAATATTTAGGAATAGTAATACACATATATGATAATGAGCTAATTATCATTTTTACTTGTTTTCTTTCAGCTGCCCAATTTCGTATTAATATTCGTAGTGTGTCTGTAGACGATAGAATATCTGTCTTTGGGTTCATGTTAGCGAATAGTCTGTGAGTGTTGCACTCAATATGCTATCTGTATTTTGTGGTGCAAGCCGTGAGAAACGACTAACGAGAATGGCATTTGGCATTTCTGCGTGAAATTTAATTAGTTTTTGTGAACAAGTGCATTTTTCTTGCAATAGTAATTAATTTACCCCCTCAATATTTATTCGCTATTTGTATAATGGCAGCAGTTATTGTGATTAATTATGAGCAGTTTTAAGTCATTTTGTAGAATTGTTAAGTGAGTAGTGTTTAGGGTGGTTGCTCAGTGCTCCAGGTTTTGTTTCTTGTAATAATGGATTGAGTAGCCGCTAGCGTTGTTGGAATTCAAAATATTCGGTGAGTCACCGCCTTTTAGGATCTAATATGCATGTAAACTTTAGTAACTCTTTACCGTTACCTTCAATATAATTCAAAACTGATTTAAGTCATCGGTTTTGTAAATGAACATCTACGTTCATTAGGTATATTTTTTAAATGATGACTAAATAATGTTAACATTAAGATTCTTTGATTCTAAAGGCTTACTTTTTATTATTTTTATTCTTGTTTATAAGAAAATAAATGAATCTATTAATTTTCGTTATTCATTATAATAGAGGTTCAGTTATGATCTCTTCTTGTTTCTAAACTAAAAAAGCTTGTTCAAAATATATATAAGTACCACATATTTATTTCTTGTTAAATATTGTTGTTGTTACATGTTATATTTTAGAAAAAATAGACATACACGAAAATAAAATGTATTATTATTTTGACATTTTGTTCATAAAATAAACAAGTAAGTTAGCTGTGTTGTGAACTTGGCTTGGAAAACATGATTTTCCTAGAATGATAGTCATTGTTCAATTCTTTGAATACACTAAAGACACATACAATGCCAGTTCTGGTGCACTTTTAAGAAGATATTCATCTCTCATCTGGACTTATATGACTTGCAATTAAGAGTTAATTTTTTTACTTAATAGATAAAAATGCGATTTAAATAGGCCACAAATCCTACAAACGAGATTGTTGGGGATAGGGGGAAATATTTTAGTTTTTAATAAATTATTTCTGCAATTTTATCACGTAATAAAATTATGTTGCATGTAAAGCAATTATAGTACAATTGAAAGTGAGTTTTAGATTTGTTTTCAGTGTAAGGACGGGATGGATGAGGGTCTACTCAATGACCTGTTGGAGTGTTCAGTCTGTTTGGAGCGCCTGGACACATCATCACGAGTCTTGCCATGCCAACACACATTCTGTCTCAAATGTCTCAAGGTTTGTCTTTTTGCTGTGCTTTTCCAATGTTACTCAAACGTTAATGATACACTTCTTTATAAATCCATAATTAACTAAGGGATTGACTGCATCTCCATTAGAGATTTGGAGTGACAAGGAATAATTACATAAGCTTAACTTGTCTTTTGATTTTATAATGGAAGCTAAGATTATTTTTTACTTTAACTTATTCTTATGCTAAGGGTAAGATTGAGAAACTAAGACTTAGCATTAGTTTGTCTACAATACATCAAAAAATTATTGGATTCTCATGAACTACAGGAGTCATATTTGGTGAGAGTTGTTTCTGTATATCTCCCTACATTGTAGGTTTTTTTATTTTAGACATAAACTTGTATATCCTGCTAAATTATTCATTATTTATATTTTGTTGTTTAGTCATTGAAGTTAGCGGCGCTAACATATATATTGTCTAATTTCTATGATCGTACTTCTACTGTTGGCAACCATATGCATCTCCTGGGTTAGTAGTCCCTTCCTCCTGTATCATAAATAAACATGGTTTATTACCCGTTTTAATCTAAACTATTTGACTCACTTACTGACTCATCCGACTATCTTAACAATTGACATGTCTCGAATAGTCTTGCGCTTTGGGTGTCGTCTGAGATACGCTTTCCGCTGTTTTTGGAGATAATAGTTTCTTTATAATAGCACTTATACCAACATAAATATTTCAGCTCTTCATAAATTAACCTAGTGCAAACAATCAATTTGATATTATATTTAATAAAAGTATAACATATTTTATCAGCTCCATTGCTGACAATGTGCGGAAGGCGGACTCCTTTTTTTAAATAAATATTTTTGTGTATATATGGAGATGAGGCTTTTTTTGTGAAATATACTTTAAAACCACCCTTTAACCTGAAAATAGCAACGAAATTATTACAGCAAAGACAATCGTCTTTACCCGGACCGAAGAGGGGCTTTTATTTAAAAGTAGAGGATCCTATTTAATTTGAGTAAGTAGTTTAAACAGCAGGCAGGCAGGCTACGTATTGGCTATTTTTAACAATTAGGACACCCACGCCTCGAATCGCCGGTCAGATGATAACCCAACTTCATAATCTTGGGAGTCCATGCCATTGAACTTTAATACAATTAGCCTTATTATAGTTATTGATATTGATTATGGACATACGTTTTATGTAAAACAACAATAATTGTTACTATTCTCTAAACCAAAAATCATAAACTGGTTCGAGGATTTAAGCCCGAAAACGAGTTTTGTCTTAGAATATTAAAAACGATAATCTGGATACTTTTCACAGAACTCTGTTTTTCATTGTAGTAGTAGTAGTAGTAGTAAGCAGCTTTTCACATGCAACGATTCTGTCCTGACGTTAACTTTCTCTTGCTCTACTCTCATTGATTTTGCAAACCTGCTCGTCAGGCTGGTCTTGAGCATGTTGCGTCATCGAGAGACATTGAAATATTCAAATTAAAAGTAACATTATATAGTTTGTTCATACCTTAATTTTTTCTTTTCCCATAACCTAACCGAAAAGAAAAGTGTCGGCGGAGTAAGAGTAAGATCAATTTATTTGCTTTGTGGCTACGTTATTAAGTTATTCGTCATTGGTTTTAGAAAAACTTTACTAACCAGACAAGTAAAGTGGTACTTTTAACAGTACTAATCATTTGAGGTTAAATGAAACAATGTGTGGTTTTAGTTTTGTGGTGGAAATAACTATATGGCCATGATTTTTTGAAGTGAAACTTCATTAGGCGCATGAGGGTAAAAATTTTACGGAACGTCACAAAAATGTGCAGCGTTTTTATCGAAGAAAATGGAGAGAGCGATTGACACCGATTGAGAGAGAGTGCGAAGGGCGCATTACGTTAAGGAAATTCTATTTTTAAAATTAAAATTTCGTAAAGAGACTATGAAATATATGTTGTAGGTATTTTATATTTTATGTATATTAATATATTGAAATCTCAAACGACGTATTGTAAATTAAAAAAAATTGCTACGTGTTTTTATTATCGAAGAAATAAATTAAAATAATGAAATTCATTAAATTCCTAACATATCTTCCTTTTCACTCCTTAAAGTCTCGAAAATCTAAAGTTTAAGATTTGTATAAATATGAACAAGACTTGAAAACAAGTTTAGTTTGCCAAAGAAGTTTCACTTCTTACTTGTACAGTAGCACGCACTTTTTTTTATCATTGCGTGTATTCGCAGTATCGACATAAAAATAAGGTTTTAAGCGTCATTTCCCATCTGTAATCTCTCCTCTAATCAAGGAGTATTTTTGCTATGAAACATCTCATGGGGTTTACAAGGACATTGGTAGTGTAACGTTAGTAGTATGGTAGTTACCAAAGTTAGCAAGTGAGAATATATCAAGTCATGTGTAAAAGTATAATCATATACAATTATTTTAATAAAACTTGTGTTGCTGTCAAAATAAAACCTACAAAAAAATTATGTTTCTTATGTTGGTGAAATTTACCTCTTCCTTTCATTGATAACTCCTATTTTTTCAATTTTGCTGTTTCTGTATTTCCTTCCTAATTTATTTATTTATTTATTTAGTTATCGAGCTTACAACATCACAGACAATCCTAAGTTTACTAATTATTTTACAAAATCTTACATCTAAAATGTGTGCCAATTAATGCAAGCATAAGTTTCTCAATAAAAAAATCAAACATAAATTTAAAAAAAAAACTAAAACACACACGACAATACAAGCACAAAACTGATAAAATAAAATTTTCAACAACTATGGCACTATGCAGAAAAAAAAGAAAAATCATCAGAAAAACAGCGAAATTAGGTTCTAGAAAGGCAGGCACCCCACAATGCTTTCTCTAAAACCGATCAGCCCACTACCGAATATATCCAGCTCTGGATACGCTGTGTTCAATTTGTTGAAATCGCGAAGAATTCGAACGAGAGGTGCCTGAACTCCTAGGTTGGTTTTGGCAGATGGAATTTGGTATATATTGTTGATTTTAAACCTAGGGAATGAGATAAGGGACGACAAATCACTGCTCTGTATATGGTTAGTCATAATCGAAACGACGTAGGGTACGTCGCGTATTTCGAGAACCTAACATGCCGTAAGTACGAGGACTGCCTGTATATAAAATTCTCGTGTCATAACGTTCCGATACTCCTCCGAAACGGCAGGACCGATTCTTATGAAATTTTTTAAGCATATTCAGTAAGTCTGAGAATCGGCTACTATCTATCTTTCAAACCCCTAAGTGATAAGGGTGTCCACCGCAAAAAAAATTGATTTTATTTTTTTATGATACAAAAAAACATACAACTCCTACTTTTAACAACTAATTTTCACCCCTCTACGATCAACCCCTTTTTTTATTATTGTAGATAGTTTTATTGAACTACATTTTTTTTCCTAGAAATAATATACATGGCAAAACAACGTTTGCCGGGTCAGCTAGTTAAAATATAAAATTAATGTTTAATGTTTAAAGAACTTTATTTCTCATTACAAAAATTATTTTTTTTATTTACATGAGAAATTTAATATTAAGTATATATACGAACGAGATACACGTCGCCATCAGCTAGCCCAATTCTAGTCTAATGGGCCCATTCTGATGTGTGTCTTTAATGCCCAAACAACTTTTTTTTTAACTGATCAAACACGCTAATGTTACGAAGCTTAGACGGCAACCGATTAAACAATTGCACACCCTCATACCTAATAGATCTCTTTAAATAATTTGTGCGCGGCTTTGGCAAGATAAGCAAACTCGCTCGACGAGTATTGCGTGTAGTGGTGTATTTGATTTTATTAAATGATAAGTTACTATGTAGAGAGTTATTTAAAATTTTTTTAATAAGGATACAGGTGCTATAAACATATACAGTAGAACCTCGTTAAGTCGAACCTCGATAAGTCAAAAACCTCCAAATCTCGAAAAAATGTTTTGTTCCCTTCCCTTAAAACACCAAAACCTCCATTACTTGAAATCTTGACCCTCTGTTAATCGAAATAATCACCGAGTCCCTCCAAGCCATTTTGGTACATATTTTCACTCTATAACTCGAAAAATTAAATTTGACCTCTGTATCTCGAACATAGGAACGTTTTATTTTACAACCTTTACAACTTGATCATTTGGAATTTATTATCTCTATTGTTCGAACAAAAATAAGTTACCGACTTTAAGAACTTGCCGACAATGTGAGTACACTATTGTTTCTTAGAAAACATTTTAGGAGTATACAATAATAAATTTATGACTCATGGAAACACGTGTTTGCTTGCTTTGTGTCATGTGTTCAATTTTGATTCCCTTTGAAATTTAGCTAAGCCAGTCATTTGTTTTCGACTTAAATACTGTTTGAAGTAATTTGGTTCTACTGCAATACACATCAATTAGTACAACAGTTAAAATTAGTGCTGTGAAACGTAAACTAAAAACTTATGACTGCTGGGACATTATCTGATGACGAAATTATCGATTCAGTAGCTCAGAAAACCGATACTAATGATTTAGATGACATAGAAGACGTGAATAGTACATGCGCTCCATGGGTTTCCATCAAAGAGGCGCGAACCGCATTTAATACCTTACGTAATTTTATAGAGCAAACCAGTAACTCTGAAGAAGAAGAATTTTCTGCTCTTTATAGATTAGACAATGCTATAGATAGAGAACAACCAAATTAACTAAAGCAAAAAAAAATACTGACTTTTATTAATGCCATATTTTTTATTTTAAAATGATTTTAAATAATGTTGATTTATAATAAATAAAAATATGTTAGTCACCTCTGCAAGTTGAATTTTTATTTATTTTACCTCTGTAACTCAAAATTTATAAGAATAAACCTCAAACTCTTTATGTCGAATCAAAATCCGCCTAAGTCGAAATCCTCCATAAGTTGAAAACTCTATAACTCGAATTTTTTGGCGTCTCCCTTGATGTTCGACTTATAGAGGTTCTACTGTAGTTGTTTAATCGTCATAATTTTAGTTTCTTGGTAGATTTTATTAGTAGGTGTTAAAAAATTGTATCTGAATAGTGCTTTTATTAATTTATTTTGTAGTGTTTGTATTGTAGAAATTTTGTTTTTGCATGCTGTACCCCATATTTCAATTAGGTATATGAAATGTGGCTTGACTAAACAATTATAGATCAAATGACGTACAGATTGCGGAATGCATTTAGATATTGACCAAAATCTGCCTATAAGTGATTTTAGTTTGGTAATTATGTGTGATATATGAAAGTTCCATTTTAAATTTGTATCCATTCTAAGACCCAGATATTTCTCCCATTTTTTGTTATTGATTTCAACGTCTTGAACTTTAAGCGGTTGAAAGATAGGAATGAGTTTATTTGTTGCCTTGAATATTACATAAGATGTTTTTGAAATATTAATTGTTAGAAGATTTTGTTGAAACCAAGATGATAGAACATTTAGGTCTGATTGAGCTTGAGCAACCATAGTCTGGATATTTGAACCAAAGTAAAATAAGCAGGTGTCATCAGCGTAGAGAGTGATTCGGCCGTGTAAACCGAGTTCGTGAATGTTGTTAATATATATTAAAAATAACAATGGACCTAATATAGATCCTTGTGGGACGCCGCATGTTATTGGTATTTCTGAACTTTGAGCATTACCTATTTTTACTATCTGGGTTCTGTTTGATAGATATGATTTGAATAATTTTAGTGCACGATCTTTTATTCCTATGCATTCTAATTTTTTAAGCAATAAGTTGTGGCTTACGGTGTCAAACGCTTTTTTCAGATCAATAAAGACACCCAGCACCATTTTCTTAGAGTCAATATTTTGTTTTATGTCGCTAACGAGATCGGCTGTGGCTGATAAAGTGCTGCTTTTTGATCTAAAACCATATTGGCGTTTAAAAATGAAATTGTTAGTTTGCAAGTAAGTGTCAAGTCGTGAGTAAATAATCTTTTCTAATATTTTTGATATTGTAGGTAGAATAGATATTGGTCTGTAATTGCCGGGTTCGGTTTTGGGGCCAGATTTATGGATAGGAGCAACTCTGGCCTTTTTAAGAGAATCCGGAAATTCACCATTATGCAGCAGCTTATTAAAGCAGATCGAGAGATATTCAGAAATATGATCAACTACGCATTTTATTGTTTTAGTATTGATCCCATCTATTCCACTACTACAATTCGTGTTTAGTGTTTTATTATATTAGTGATTTCAAGTGTTGTGCATGGATTAAAGTTAGATAGTTCAGAGTTAAGACTTTGAGGAAGTGCTAGTGTAAAATTAATGTGAAATTGTGTTGGTATTTCATTGGCTAGTTTTAGCCCTATGGTAGAAAAGTATGTATTAAAAGCAGCACAAATATCGGTTGTTTGAGTTAACTCTTTAGTGTCTATAATAAGTTTGGAAGGTGTGCAATCTTTATTTAGCTTGTTACTAGCCAATTTATTTATTAGACTCCACATTTTTTAGGGTTTTTAGCGTGTTTAATAAATTCGTTGGAGAAGTAATTATCTTTAGTTTCCCTTATTTTCCTTTTGACCGTATCTCTTGTAGTAGTATATTGTGCTTGAACAACTATATTTGTAGGATCTTTTTTCAGTTCAGCCCATAATTGGTTTCTAAAGTGAATTGCACTAATGACTTCTCCACTTATCCAATCTTTCTGAGGTGGATTAAGTATCTTTTTCTTTACTTGTTTGCATTTCCTTACACAGTCCTTAATCGTATCTTCTAGTAAAGAATAATCAAGTGTTGCTACATCTAAATTGTAGGTCGTGAATAGTTTGTTAAATTTAGCATAGTCAATGGCTTCATATTCAGAGTATATTAACATAACAATTAAAATAACATGGAACTTTAAACAGTAATTATTTAAAATTGTGTGCCATCTTCGGTCTCATAAAATAAAGAACATTTTCCCTTAAACATTACTAAATTACTTTAAGCATTGGTTATTCTTTAACCTTGCTTAATAAATAAATTCTTATAGTAATTCTTATAGTTTGGTGCAAATAGCGGTAGCCGCGGCGCGGCGCGGCCGCGGCGGTCTGAAACAAAATGTTGACTCACAAGGTATACGTTGACTCGCGATATTGCGGTTTAGATTTTAATAAGCCGCCAATTAATTACGGAATATTGGAACATTAGAAAGTATTATCCGTGCCGTAATTCATAAATCGTTGTTTCACTAAATACATGACATTCACAAAATATTAGCGTTTGAACTCTGAATGATTAAAATTCTTATAATAGTTTTAGTTTTGTTTTTAATTAGTATTTAGTTATTTATCTGTTTCATTAACCTCTTTCCTTTTTTAGAAAAGCAGCTGATCGGCCCGCCTACATTTCTCAACCGGCGTATGTTAGCGTTTTTAATTAAAAATACATACCTATTTGAATATGTGATAAAAAACTGCGAAACGAAACTGAAGTCGAGTGTCATCACATGCGTTTAATGTTTGGTTTTGTGTGATAATATCGGTTCTATTAAATGACGTTTAATATTCATCATACTGTATGAAATAATACGAAGGAACTTGTTTCCTACTGGGAAAGCAGAAACTTAAGTTTGTAATTATAATATGTTAACTTTATCACCCAGAGGGCTTAAATTTAATTAATAGTCTCATATATCTGAGAATACGAGTGCTTTAATGTGGTACTAATTTCGTTAGGAAGCTCGAATTATAAAGCGGAAGCTATTTAATATATGAACCACATACCCGCATGTATGTGTGTAAACACTAGAGCTCACCTGGATCAAATCATTCAAGTTCACTAGTATCGATCATTAAATTGTCCTACTTATGTACTCGAATGTATTTCGGTGTGTTTCATAAATAGAGCACGGTAACTCTTGGCAACGGGACGTTTCTTTCTACCGTCGGCATATTGGGGATACGGTCCAAACGTCGCTCGTTTTATTCTACTTACAATAGCTCGTCTCCTCCTCCTGTTTTAAATAGAAGTATAAGATAAGAAATAGAAATGTGTTTGAAATGTTATTTTAAGTCTAGTACTGCGGTAATGCTTTGTTGCTCGAAAGCTCTGATTGACCAAGATTGACTGGCATACGGAAACAATATTGTACAAATTCAAGAACACTTCAGCACCTTGACTCATTTTATCCAATGTTTTCACTGATTAGATAACAGTTATTAATTTGCGATTTACTTCGTCAATGTCAAATATCGTCACATTGTGATGTCAATGATTATTTAAATAATAATTTGGTGTTAATGAGAAGAGGTAGGATATTTAATTGAAAAGAAAAGCTTCGTGATTCGATTTGATTTCGGCGTGATAAAAGGGTCTCGGTGTGTTGACTCGAATACTTCGAGACAAGCCCATTCACTTAAATTTTTATAATTTTATTACCATTGTAGATTTATAATAATATATATAAATCTCAGCAGCAGACGACATATTATATTCCTAGCTATAAACGCAAACGTCATTAGCTTTACGTTGCAGCCTGTAGATGCGGTTGTAACGTTATTTTGAATTGCTCACATCCGACTAGTAGAGGCGACAGGAAAGAGGAAATGAATTTGCCCTGTCATTATTGATGTTTACCTATGCGTCTCTGATAAAAGAAATTCTAAACCTAAATAAAAAAAGCCTTTTATCTCATACAATATATCCGAAACATTATTTACAATCCGTTCTTTGGACGCGTCCAAAAAAAAGTACTAAATTTCAATGTAAATAAATTAGTTTTTGTTGAGCTATGTCGGCGTAGTGGCTTCAGCGTGCGATCTCATCCCAGAGGTCGTAGGTTCGATCCCTGGCTGTGAAACAATGAACTTTCTTTCTATGTTCGAATTTAACATTTGCTTGAACGGTGAAGGAAATCATCTATTTGCCTATTAGACTGACACATGACGAAACAGAAACGCCCAGACCTAAAAAGGTTTTAGCCACTGATTTATTTATATTTTAAAATAGTTTTCAAGATTTTAAAATTAACGTTTGATTATATTTTTATTAACTGAATTTTAATGAATAATTTAAAAACCTTACAGCACAATCTAATCTCAAATTTGTTCACGAAATAAACAATATTTTATAGATATACTTTTTCAACACGTATTTGTGATTAGATTAGTGAAACACTTAAGAGAGTAGAGATCAAAGTTGGCCTAAAGGCTTGAGCGTGCGATTTTCAAACTTGAGGTCGCGACTTCGAAGTACGGCTGTGCACCAACAGACTCTTTCCGTCTATGAGCGCATTCAACACTCGCTTGTACGGTGAAGGAAAACATCGTGAGAACACCGGTACGCCTGACATCAGATCCATGGCGTCCATCCATGGCACAGAAGGCTGATCACCTTACTTGGGCGGAACAGATAAGGAATCCGATCGCAAGGGTTGTAGTGCCACTGTTTTAAGCTCTACCATTAATAATTCCACGATTATAAGTATTTAGTATTTTATTTTGTATCTTTAAGGTAATAGTCGAATCTCACAAAGAGCTACGATGCCCCGAGTGTCGGGTCCTGGTAGAGGCAAAGGTGGAGGAACTGCCTCCCAACGTCCTCCTCATGAGGATCCTGGAGGGCATGAAGAACTCCGCACCCAGGAAAGTCTCTATGCAGAGAGTTAGGACTGCGCACGCGCAGGTAACATATTGTAAAGCCAAATACTGCTAGATTTAGGTATATCCGCTGCGATTTTTCTTAAGTGATGATCGTAGACCAGAGAGGGCTGGAGAGAGATCAATGACCTATAATTGATATATTGAAACCATTATTACTTAATAAGAATTCTTGTAAACATGATGGAAATAGTTTATTTTGTGTTATTTTTCAAACTTTCAGGGCCAGGTACAAACGCAGCCATCGTCTCGATCAGACAAGCAGGTGCCACCTCACGGGAGAGCTATGTACGATTATATCTCAAAGGAACCTGGGTGAGTGTATCTGTATGTGTACCGCTGGTGATTTGATATAATTGGTATTAAACACATCTTCGAAAAATCTGTTTTATTTTTATAAGAAAAATGTAAACTTCAGATAAAAATGAATGATGATTTTTTCACTTTTGTTTATGCGCCATATTCCCATTTCAGTGACCTTTCGTTCAAGAAGGGAGAGACGATTTTGCTGCAAAAGAAGTTGGACCCTTTCTGGTATCACGGAGAGTGTTCTGGTCGCAGCGGAGTGTTCCCTATCACCTATTTGCAGGTAGTTTGGTTATCAAATGTTGCGTTCCATTTGTGATTCATGTGTTTGTTTAAATTGTATAATTCAACACACACATTTTAAAAGGTGTTATATTGATAATGATGTTGTTAGCTCTTCTTTCCGAAGCGAATATCGTTGCGTCATTTTGCAATTTTTTTATAATTTTCATATACATTTGTAAAAGTTTTGGCCCCATCAGATCTGAGCATATTACGGTGCTATATTTATTACATAAATATATGTATGTTAAAACCATTTTTAAAGTTATACTTCTCTTGGCGCGTGATGAGAGTAAATGTAACGATGCGCGCGCACACCGTCACAAAAAACGAGAAAACCCGTTCCAATGTGATAAAAAACATAGTGTTTATTGTAAAATATCATTATTGGTTAATGCAATTCGAAGAGGGAAACGTCCTTCTAAAGTGCTCGAAGAAAATTATTATGCCAAAGAAGTATAACTTCTAACGCGTGTACATAGCTAGGTAATACTGAAAATGTTTAGAAAATGAAAAACGGCTTAATGTAGAAAGTTGCCGATAATTTTATTGCTTTCCAAGTAATCTCCGTTCCTCTCTACACATCGTCGCATTCCATGGAACCACTGAGAAAGCAGTGGGCCCATTCTTCCTTATGGGTCTCTTCTTGGCATTTTCATCAAGACTCAGGTTTGTTCGTTTTCTACCAAGAAAGATCCTTTTGTCGTGTCTCCTCAATTTGAAGGCGCTCTCCTTAGTTCGTCACACAGCCTCAGTATCCTTGGGGTTGGCATTTCGAAAGAAGTCCAATTTCGCAGTCATCTGGAAGAAAAAGCCAAACTGGCTTCCAAAAAGCTGGGTGTTTTGGGTAGGGCTAAGCAGTATTTCACTGAGGTGCAACGTATGCAGCTCTACAAAGCTCAAGTACGACCTCATATGGAATACTGCTCGCATCTCTGGGCCGGTGCTCCCAAATACCAGCTTCTTCCTTTTGACCAAATTCAGCGAAGGGCTTGTCGAATTGTCAATCTCCAATGTCTTACTGATCGGCTTGATTCTCTCTCGCTACGCAGAGACATTGCGTCTCTTTGCGTTTTTTACAAAGTATATTACTGAGAGTGTTCGGAAGAATTGTTTGGGTTGATCCCTCCTGCCTCTTTTCAACACCGTACGAGCCGAACGACCTCTAAATTTCACCAGCATCATCTTGATGGCTGGAGGTCCTCCATAGTCCGCTTCACAAGGCATTTTCTTTTGCGAACTAGCGAACTGTGGAATCGGCTCCCGGGGGGGGTCTTCCCTCAGAGATACGACCTCCAAATGTTCAAAAAGCGAGCCTACTCCTCCCTCAAAGGCCGGCAACGCACCCACTAAAAATGGGTGTCTATGGGCTGCGTAGACTGCCCTTTTAGGTCCCGCAAGCTCGTTTGCCCCCCCCTATTATATAAAAAAAAAATACGCTTTCACCGCATCTTCAGGGCTCGTAAAGCGAATACCTCGAATTTTATCTTTCGTTTTGGGTTCGTTGCAATATATCCAGCTTTCATCACCTGTGACGATGTCAAATACAGTATTTGAGTCAGCACCGTTGAACTTATCTAACATTTGGCGACACCAGCCCATGCGAAGGTGTTTCTGGTCGTCCGATAAAGTATCTCCATCTAGTACAAAGCGTAAATGTTCGTGTAATATTTTTTGAACTTGACTCATACCAATGCCTAGGATTACCCGTATGCTGATAGCTGTCACTCTCTTATCTTCCTCTATCATGCGTCGCACAGCATTGATGTTATCTTCAGTAGGCGCTGTTAAAGGACATCCCTCACACGGTTCATCATTGAGATTGGCACGTCCACGCTTAAACTCGTTAAACCAATTATAAATAGTGGTACGAGATGGGGCTTCGTTGCGAAATGCTAATCGCAGCCTATCATAGCTTTGTTGTTGAGTAAGCCCACAACGAAAGTCATAATAAATCGTTGACCGAAAATTTTCTCGCGTCAGGTTAATTTTCACGTGTAACAAGAGTTTTAGATTTGCCGCCAATACACATAAACAAATGACAAATGAATGCAATATACTACATATGGTTACCAAAGAGTACTAAAATTGAAATTAAAAAAAATGTTTCTAACTGGCCCGCTATCGTATTAAGTAGACACACGTTTTTTATTTGTTTATTGCTCCTTTATAAAAGGCGACATTTAGCTTTAGAGGTCGGTGAAAGCACAGTTTCATTAAAATGCCCGATACCCGCGAAGATGAGACCAAGTAGAGATTGTGGTTCCAGGTGATAGTGCCGTTGGCCGCGGCCCCCGCATTGTGCAAAGCGCTGTACGACTTCCGGATGTCCGCCCCGGACGAGGAGGGCTGTCTCGCTTTCGACAAGGGTAAATTGAGAAAGAACTACACTTCGTTAGATAGAGCGTATTGCGGTTCCGCCTTTGACGTGTGACAATGTGCTTCGCAGGGGCTATCATCACGGTCCACCGGCGAGTGGATGAGAACTGGGCCGAGGGTCGCCTCGAGCAGCGAGTGGGCATATTCCCCATCGCATTCGTCGAACTCAACCAGGCCGCCTCTCACCTCATGAACAGGTACTTTCCGGGATTCTTCGTATGAACACGATTTTGCTCTAATTTAAATAAAAAAAAACTAACGATACGTTCTTCCAGCAGTCCGATAAATCGCCCCGTCCCACCCGCGCCGGAGCACGTCAGAGCGGGACACTCGGAGCACCGGCATCAGGCTCAGGTCGTTCGCCCCTACCTTAAGATCGCTCCGCTCGGGGTCGTTTGAGCATATTTCGACGTTCAAAGCCGTCTCTCGCCCTTTCAGCACCCTCATCGGTATCAACAGATGTCCGCGTCGACCCCCGCCTCGGTGCAGGGCAACTACCAGAACGTGGCCGACGCGACCCACGCCACCTCCCAAACGGCGACCCGGCCGTCTCAGACGTCGGGCCCGACGTCCGCCCGCCGCGCCGCCAGCCCGAGGGTCGCGGAGCCCACTCGGGCCAAGTGCCTCCTCGACATCGTCCACTTCACGAACGCGCACAAGGGGTTCGGGGTGCAGAGCGTGTCCCGCGTCGACGACAACTACGACAGGTTCGGGGCCAAGCTCGACAATCACTCGAACGGGGCCGACGTCGCCTATCAGAACGTCCGCGCCGAACGTTTTCCGGTCGCGGGCTTCAATTCCAACTTGAGCTCGGACTCGAGCTCCAGCGCGAACACGCCGTCGTCGACGACCACGCCCAACACTAGCTCCGACACCAGCACCAGCGAGAGCGCCGAGCCCAGTCTGCCCGACTCGCCCGACGACGACGCCGAGAGGAACGCGACGGTCGCGGCGCCTGAAGACGATCGGGAGCGGACTCGGGACGCCTCTAGAGACCGAACCCGAACGCGAGACCCGAAGACTTCGGCGGCTCCGAACTCGAGCGAGTGTTCGACGGCCACGAACACCTCGCTGAACGTAAGTTTACCGACCGAGTCCTGCCGCGTCGAGGCTCGCGAGGTCGAGCCGACGAGTCTGCCCTGCTCGTCGAGGATCACTCGATCCGCCGGACCGGAGGCGAGGTGCAGCGGTCCGGACTCGCTTCTCAACTTCGGCCTGGGGCTGCAGGCGGCGCTGTCGCCCTCTCACGGCAGAGACGACTACGCGGCGACGAGGGCCCCGAGGGACCGTCATCTCAGAGAGAAACGGCACAGTTTGACGCCGACCACGCATTTGCAGGGAGGCCACAACCAGAACAGGTGAGTATTGTCTCGTTCGGGGAACGGTTTCCGAAGTCCACTCGCTCCACCGAAACGTTCCTCGACCGACGATATGACGTGAATCGTCCTCCTCCAGACATTCGGCCGAAATTCTGGCGACGTCCCTGCTCGATCACACGCCGGAGCGGGACGTCCGGGGCGAGAGGGAGAGAGAGAGAGAGAGGAGACGGCGGCGGTCTCGAAGCGACGAGCGCCCTCTGCCGGCCGCGTACGTCGCGCTGTATCCGTACAGACCGCAAAAACCCGACGAGATCGAGTTGAAGAAGGGAGGTGAGGACGGACGGCCGAGAGGTCGCGCGGCTCCCGCGAAGACCTGGAACGACGTATAAAATGAATAGACCCGTTCTCCGCAGGCGTGTACACGGTCCGCGAGCGCTGTCGCGACGGGTGGTACAAGGGCTGGTGCGAGCGGCTCCAGCGCGCGGGAGTCTTTCCCGGGAACTACGTGGCGCCCCTCACGCCCGTGGGCAACCGGATCAAACACGACAAGGTATTCGCAAAGACTCCCCTTTGAATTTCGTCCCGTCCGCTTTGCGAGTGACGATATGTGTCATCACTCGAAATCTACGATTGCAGTCGGCGGTCATTTCGAGCGGTAAGACGGCGCCTCCGGCGAGCGACGGCGGCAACCCGAGCGCTCCGGCCGCCGCCCCCGCCGCTCCGGCCCCGCCCGACGCCCCGCCCAGAGCCGACAGTCCCCCGGCCGCCGTTCGTGAGTGCAGTCGTCCTCGGTTCCGTTTAAAGATGAGCGACCGGGAGACGCGAAGTGATAGAAACGATTTCAATTTCAGCTCAGCCGTCGACGTATCCCTGGAGTGCGCCGACCCAGTCGCAGCAGGGCGCTCCCCGAGCCGATAAAGTGAGATCTAGAGTCGATTTCGTCGGTCGGAGGACCTCATCTCGGTCAATGAAACCGACGAATGTCAAATTCCAGGCGAAGGACAGAGCGAAGTCCGAGAAGTCGTCGATCTCGAGCGGCGTGAGCCTGATGAAGCGATTGGCGGCCATGAAGAAGTGCAAGTCTCCGCCGCCCGTGGGCTACAGCATGGACAATCCGGTGTTCGACGACTCGCCCAACGCGTCTCTGGTGTACGCCGCGCAACACCCCGTGCACGTGCGGTATGCTCTCACTCTTACGTCCCGTTCTGAGCCGAACTGGCTTGACTCGATTTGCATCTGTGGCTGCACATTTAGTGTTCGCTGAATGTTTCACTCGTTTCACCTCACCGCGCGGACGCGTCTAGAACTTATCTACTGCGAGGTGTGCTCGGGATTCGTTCGCTCCGATAAAGTAGACTCGTCCTCTCTGACACCGGTAGGCCGGGAGATAGTGACACGAAATAGTGGGTCATTTGCACCACCACTTTGGACCAAAAATTAGCATGATACAAATGTTGATATTTTTTTTTGTTCTTTCTGCTCCGCGGCAATCTGTTTAACACAATAAGCCACTACTTTGTCCGATACGAGTGTATCCGCTTAGGCTTTTTAGCGTGGTGAGAATTCTCCAGTAGGTGTCTCATTCCATCCTGAGGAATCTATTTTTTAGGGTTGGGACACTATGTCTCTTCAATCTTTTGTGTTCAAGGCCTTGATCTCCACTGAGTTTGAGGGCGAGCTCATTTTTGTGGTTTGAGAGTCTTTTTTGGTATTTGAACTATATCTTTCTACCTCCTGTTTGACAGTTAGTAAATTTAAATCAAGGTATATGTTCTTATTACTGATGTATTGATATGTAATTGAGGAATCTTTCCAGTATCTCAATGTTACTTTTGCTAGCAGTACCCCATAGGTCCATATTGGTTTCAAGATGGCTTTATATACAGTCAACTTGTGTGTGTCGTCCTAACCTTAACCAGTGCGTTCTGCGAAGTTTTAAGTCCAGTTGTACAGTTGTAGTTGTTGTTGTCCGCTTTGTCCATATGTGTTTTTTCCACGTTAGTCTTCGATCCAAGTATTTTGCATGGTCATCTTGAGGGATTTCCTCATTATTAAGTGTAACCGGTGGACACGTGTCTCGTGTGAGAGTAAAGGTCACATGTGTGTTGATTTACTTTGATTTGCGTGTATTCGTCAGATTTTGAGCCATTCTTCAATTTTGTCAATGTGGTGTTGTAGATGTTCTGATGCGGTTTTTGGATTCGTGTGTGTAGATAGTAAAGCTGTATCGTCTGCATATGTTGCAACCGTAGTCTTGTCTGATGTTGGTATGTCGGCAGTATATATGGTGTAGAGAACCGGTCCCAGTATACTTCCCTGTGGTACTCCTGATTTGTTTTCATGCAAGTCGGAACGTTCGTCATTGAACTTTACTTCAAAACATCGCTTGCTGAGATAAGACTTTATTGTATGGTAAAACGAGTGTGGTAAGCATCTTTTTGCCTTTATATAATAGGCCCTCATGCCAAACCTTGTCAAATGCCTGGCTAATGTCCAAAAAGACGGCTATAAGCAATATTTCTTGTCTTCCAGCGATCTGCTTATAACGTCAACGATGCGGTGAACTTGCTCGATGGTTCCGTGGTTCTCCCGGAATCCGGAAATGTGATTTTGGGTGATGTCGCTTAGGTGTGCTTTCATTCTTTTCAGTAACATTTTCTCTATTATAGGCAAAACAATTATAGGTCTGTATGACGCTACTTCTTTTGGTGGTTTACTGGGCTTAGGTAACATTTTTAACTGGGCTATCTTCCATTGTCCTGGAAAGTGGCAGAGTCTTAAGCAGGCATTAAATATGTTAACAATAGCTGATATACCCTTTTTTGGGAGATTTTTTTAGAAGTACGCTATCGATTTGGTCGTAAACCGGTGCTTTGCCATCATTATTTCATCAACTACTTCGGTAGGGCTCGTATACTTTAATGGGAGACATATTTGCTGTGGACTTTCCACATAACTTTTTTCGGCATCATGCTCTGGTCTCAACTCAGGAAATGGTTGAAACACTTTACTAAGGTGTTCAGCAAGTAGTGTAGCCTTCTCCGTGTCTGACCTGGCCCAATTCCCGTTACTTTGTCTGATAGGAGGGCTGTGATAATTGGGACGTTTTAATTTCTGTGTCGCCTTCCATAGTGAGTAATTTGTGTCCAAGATGTGTGTTTGTGTGTTGACCCCAAGTCAAGTTAGAAAGGAACGTTTGAAGGTTGATTTGTAAAACTTTTAATGAGATCTTTTAGTTCATTCGAAGATCTGTTAAACGCTGTTTTGTCCGCAGGATTTGTTTGTTTGCCTTCCACGATGTGTGATTAAGCGTAAGCCCCAGTATATGTGTTTTGCATTCCAATCCCCACCACATACAAATCTAGAGCCAAGTGAAGAAAAATACGTGTTGTAGTCATTTTTTGTTATTGTATGACTGGGTGGACTGCAGAAAAGGTTGTTTCTACTTTATCATTAAATACTACTTTAATTGACGTAGCATGTATTTTATCCGTTAGATATTTTTCCAGTTCATAATGTTTAATATTATTTCTAACAATCAATGCGGTTCCGCCATGACTATTTCCTGATGGGTGGTCAGTTGTGTACACTGTGTTATTTTGTACGGCGAAGTGAGATCTTGCGGTGAACCTTGTTTCAGAAACTAACGCAATGTAAGTTAATAAAAATAAATTTTTTCTATAATAGGTTTTGTTTTACTGTTTGATCCATTATTTTGATCTCTTTTGTATTCAGGGTTAGGTGCTTTTATTTGTTGGTTGGTTTGGTTTTTAATAGGTTTTCTTTATATTGTTTATATTTTAAGCAACCCTTGTAGCTTGCCGGATGTCTTTCTTGACAATTTGCACATGTGGCATCTGTCTCAGGAGTTTTGGTGCACGAAGAAGTAGGATGATCGCTACCACATTTCACACATCTGTATGGTCTGAAGCACTGATTTTTAGTATGTCTACCTCTGACATCTTTTGCATTGCATTATTTCTTTTTTCTTATAAGTAGCTTCAAATGTTACTCTCATTTGACTTAGGTATCTTAAGTTAAATATTTCTTTGTTGTTCTTGTTTAGCTCCAAGTCCACAAAGAAGATGGATAATGCCTCTTTGGTAGACCTATGTAAATCTTTTACTATTTGTTTCGCCTCATGGCCTTGTTCTTTAACTCTTGTTTTATTAGTGCAGTGTCTTCTGTGGAGTGTATTCATCGTAGTAAAACTCTGTATGGTCTTTCACATTTTAATTTATAAGTATAATGTGAAATATTGTTGGTTATAAACTGCTCTCGGATTGCTTTATACGTTTGTATATCGTTGGGCATTAACTTAATGATATGACCCGATGTTGTCATTTGGTATGATTTGTTGTCCACAATTTCATTTAGAGTTGCTTTTAGTGCTATAACATCCAAGAGTCCCGTCACAAAGATAGGTTCCGGTTTTGGTATATTCTCTGTAACTGAGACCGGTTCTTCTGTTTCTTAACTGTTGAGGATGTCGAATTTGTTATGCGTAGGCACTGCGAAGGTATTCTTAGATTTCTTAGTATTGTCTTTGCAGATGGGGCTCGTTTCCTTTCTTTTTTGCCTTTTAGGAGGTACTTGATCATTTTGCCATGGGTTTAAAGGGTTCTTATCTTTATTTTTAGGCTCTAGTTCTGTGTTTTGAGATTGTTTATCGCTGGTTTTACTTGCTGCGACTGATGGTAGACTGTTACTACGGTTTCTGCTGAACATACTTTTGTGAAATTGTTGTTGGATCATATTATTAGGATTATTTGTAGTTTTATTGGTTTCGTTCATATTGTTCCCACGAGTGAGGTCGAATTAAGTAGTCACTTGAAGGGTGACGCCTATTCCTTTGTTAGAAGGCTCATACAACAACGATTGCCGGGTCCGTTGAGGTTGGCGCTAGCAGCTTACTACCCGTAAGCCATACATCCTCTCGGCGCGCTTCCCACCTTAGGATTAGGGTGAGTTTTTAGAGAGGCTTTCTACCTCGTGACACGGGCGGTGAAGCCAATGCCCCCGGCTCCATATACAATGGAGTTGCGGGTTGTGGAGGTCATTTCCTACCCCCAACAAGGATCTGCTTGTTAGGCAATCTGAGTCGGGTTAGTAACCGCCGCCCGAGACTCGGCTATCAGAAAATACTAGAATTTTTGTGGAACTAATCGTTAGATACCCTAATTAATTTATCCGACGAGTTCGACTGACGCCCACGCGATCGGGCCGCGCGCCTGTATCAGCGCTATGACCATCATTTTTCTTTTTTTCATTGCGTAATAGGACCCCTGAAGAACCGCCATACTGGTACAAATGACCCACTATTTTGTGTCACTCTCTCCCGGCCCATGACGGGACCTAGATCAACCCTCGTCAGAGCATAAGTTATATCGAAATGTAAAACCGATCAAAACGTTTTCGATAAAGCTATCGAGTGCCGTAGCACATTCGTAGCCCACCCGTAGCATCCCCGTAGCACATTAGAGCGTAGACTGCACCCAGGTCGGGCTCGTGCCCCTCGCAGTTGCTGCGAGCGTTGCCCGCGGGACCGACCTCGGCGGGGCAGATCCCGGCCCCCGCGGGTCTGACCGTGGCCAGGCACAAGGAGCGTCCGCACGATCATCGCATGCTCAGGTTTGCATATGCACTCGTCTCGCACGTGAAAGCCGCTCTTCGGATTTGGCAACTCTCATTTGAATCTTAAATTGCTTTTTTGGCTTTGACGCATTTTGCCTTTTGTCGCTTTTGTTTCGTTCTTAAGTGCTATATATTCATTTGCGTAAACCGAAAAGGCGAACCGAGGCACGAGTCGAGTGGGAAACTACGTTAATTGATGCCTCGACTCGCGTCAGTTTTCGACTCTGAATCTCTCGGTTCCGCTCGAAAGGAGTCAGTTTGTAATGAAAGTCTATTCAGTCGCGGCAGCACCGAAGGCCTTCGGCAGAACCAGCATCGCAAGTCGCAAAGTCTGGACGTGACGGCCGCCCGAAGGGACCGACATCACTCGCAGCAGGTCAAAGAGAGGTACGTTTCGCCGACCCGTCGTTCTGACGCGAGCCGACGCGAGCCACTCTGCGCTAACACTCTTTTCGGTCTTTTAGATTTCGCTGCGTGGTCCCTTACCCTCCGAACTCCGAATACGAGTTGGAGTTGAAAGTGGACGACATAGTGACGGTCTGCAAGAAGAGGGGCGACGGCTGGTACAAGGGCACGCTGCAGAGGACCGGCAGGACCGGGCTCTTTCCCGCCTCTTTCGTTCAGAGCTGCCCGCCCGAGTGACGGACCGACCGAACGTCGGACGCTAAACTGTCCGGCGTGAAGCGGATTTCGACGAGACATTTTGACTTTTCGTTTTGGTAATTGTGATGAGGAGATTCTCACTGCCGCGTCGACTTCGATATTTTAGGATCGCCTCGACCGGTCGCGGTCTTTTGGGCGACGAAGAGACGACTTTGTGTATGATAGTAAATGTTTTATTTAATGTGAAATCAAATTTAAACTTAGATTGTATAGATTTTTGTGAAGTTATTTTTAGTTTCGATACGCTTATTATTTTACAAAAAAAAACCGTTCCCGAAATGGTGAACGCCGGCGAGAGTCGCGACTCGACTCGCGTTTGCGCCGCTGCCATATTATTCATAATCAGTTTCTTTATTGACTTAATCCGACCGTTCGCTTCGTTTGCGACCCATTAGAGGCACGGTTTTCGTTATAATTTAATGCAACTCTGGAGCATTTTTATATAATAGATGATAGCGTGTATAAAGTTGAAGATATGGAAATATTTTGTCTAGGTATTTTTATGCGACCGATTTTCGAAGCAATAAAGTAGACAATTAGTACAACGATATATGAAATGCTGTAATCGGATTCCGATCCGACGTTTATCTTACCGGGGAGAGGCGATGTCGTTCCGTTACCGACTCCCGGGATCGGTATCGAGTCGAGCGTCCGACTACCTCTATCGGCTCTGAGCACGGGTGAATATTTGTCTCTGCCTTTGTATCGACTGTAACCTTTGAGTATCGATACGACAGTGAAATATCGAAATTCCGCTTCAAGGGAAACCCATATCACCGACCACCAGAGTCTGTGTTTTATGCGGCACGAATATTTGTATCTGAGTCCCCATTCGTGCACCCTTATTTGCCTGTTGCCACCACGATCACAAAATCATTAGCGAAAGCTTGGCAGTAGACCTTGTCGAACTTCAAAAAAAAGGAAAGGAGTAGTTTCCACAACTTCCTTACTATGCACTGGCACACATTCTTATCCTATCTCTTATGGCTTTAATTATGGAATTACTTTCGATTTACAGCCGAGTCTCTCAAATTAACTTAAAGATAAAGTGAAAGTTGTTTATTTTAACACCTGTGGATCTCGAGCGCCATAATGACAAATATTGACCGGCGTTCACGCGCCGCGTAATCGGCTGAAAGTCTCATGCTCGACTGGATATGGAATTCGGGTGCTGTAGCGGGTAACTTTTATTTTAAGGTAAAATTCTCTATTCTACTTTTTGACAATTTCTCGATGGAGGCTTCGAATGATCCGTTTTAAATTGAACTAGTTTAGATAAATATTTCATCAAATTAAAATTCAGTTTAATAACACATAGGAAATTGATTTTAGAGAATATTCAGCAATTGTACTAGCAACATTATTAAGGAGGTTTTCGAGGGCAGATATTTTCATTGGTTTCATTGACTTCTTTTCTTTTTTCTTTCGCTGGTTTTGCTCCGTCTGGGTGCAATTTTCTTCCTTAGAAAAGCCTTTGTCTGCCACCGAAAATCTCATCGTAGTTATAGCTGTAGGAAATGTTTATCGTTTCTACAAATTATTCAATAGTTTTAAGGACTGTGTATGTGCGAGTGCATGACTTTTGTACGAATAGACCTTATCCGACGTTTTGTGGAAATTTTCTAACGATATTTTAAGGAAATTGTAATTAAATTAAAATTATGTTTGGTTGGTGCGAATAACTTTTATAACAATTTGGGACGAGTGTTTTTATTTCATTGAACGTATATGCTTGCACCGTATTATACATTATTTACATATCGTGTCATTTTTATTAATTCGTTTTTCGTAGTGTATTGTCGGAAAGCATGCACTCATTTTGTGTAAAATGCTCAATATTTTTTCTATTTAACTCTTTTTACTTCGAAAAACACGAAAGTGCGATTAAAATTGTTGGAAGTGTTTTTCGAAGTTCGCTTCGTTCGGTTGAACCCTGCGAAGGAGCCGTCGAGTCGTGTCAAGTCGCGAGCAAGAGAGCCTTTAGTAGTAAGTTGTATATTCTTCGTAAGAATTATTTCCCGTATTTATTCTATTTTTACTCATTTCTACGTCCTTATACTCATGGTAACTATGAAGAACTGATTTTTTGTAAGTGTATTTAATTTGAATCTTTGTAGATGTAGATGGAACCCTTTTATTTCCATACAACGAATTTGTTTCTCTACTACGATACGAGTAGGTTTTGATACCAACGTTTTAGGTAAATTGTTACAATTATTAGTGAAATTTTAAAAATGTTTGGCTGAAGTTTACTTGTAAAAATTGATGTCATTTAAGCGTATGCTGTAGTTGGAAATTTAGGATAAAATATTTCATTTGATTTAAAGAGGCAAAAGTACCATATCGATGGCAGTTAGACGATTTTGGAGAGAAATAAATAATTTCTTCTGGATTTTATTTTTTTTATTTTCATCCGACGATCTAAAATAATGATTCTTTCTGTTATTGACACACGTTTCTGCGTTGGTAAAAATGTGATATCTTCTGAGTACTGTGATACAAACCAGACATTTAAAAAAAGTATTCAAACTCAAACTCAAACTCAAATCGCTTTATAATAACGCGTAACTCGTAAGAGAGTTAGACACTCGTTTATAAATCGTTTAAATGCACTTGGCAACCGTGAGTTGACATTTAAGTGCGGTTAGCCGGTTTGTTATGATAACACATTCTTTGTTAATCGCGCTCTGTTGGGCAGGCACCTGGCAGGCTTTGTATGTAAATATTATTACTCCACAAGTCACAAACCGTGCAGTGTTCTACATGTTGTGATATTTTAAAACATAATTATCATAATCTTATTAGATGTATTTTAACTAATATTTTTCGTTCCAAACGTAATATATTTTTGTATTATTGGCGATTGCATAAACAATCGTTGGCACTTCGGCCTCACACCGAATTTACGGCAAGGTACATTTAGTTCATATTATTTGCCTTTGAGCTCTCAATACGTCTGCAGAGACACGATCAAAACCTTGAGAATATGGAAAGCTTCGATGACGTTATTTGTTGTGTTTTATTAACGAATAAACTCGATATGCCAAACATAAAAATGTTGCAATACAAGTTAACAAAGCATTTATTTAATAATGGAGTCTACTCAGAAGCAGTTTTATTACTTCAATAACAGTAACTGAACTCATACGGGTTCTGCTTTCTGATGGTAAAGCTTTTTTGGCAAACTACTCGCTCCTGATTACTGACTACAATTGTAGGTACCGTATGCAGATTTTTCGTAAACCACTGAATTGCTGTATTGGTATGGTGTTATGTAAATACAGACAAGAAGGTGTAATCCGAAACAATGCTCAAAGCTTGCAGATTCAATAGAAAAACTTAAATATAAAATAATGTCATGTTTCCATTTTAATCTCGCGTGGAATGCGACCTTCCGCTAAATACCAAAGTTGCAAAACGCTTTCGCAGTGATTTGCTTTTGGTTTTATTATTTTATATTTGGTATAACTATGAGTCTCGATTGTATGTAAGGCAAGATTCGATAACTGACAACCTGTGGACGTACTCTTGCGAACAAGGAGGACTTCAGGACTACAAAACTTCTTAATACGTTAGATAACTAGATACTTCAGAATATTTAAAGAAACTTTTGTATTAAAGGGCTAAAACAAAAAATATCATCTACCAATAATAAGAGCTTTTCTAAGTGTATATCTACTTAAGTCTAATGAGAACAAGTGGAGGAAATGAGTATATTTACCGAGGTGTGATTTGAGACGCGATTAAGAGCTGTTTATTCTTAGCTCTGACCTTAAGGCTTTCTCGAGAAGGTCAGATGTAAATATTACGTCTACCCACGTGAATCGAATGTGTCTAGACTAGACTTGGAATTACTGTTCCCAAGCGTGGTTTACCTCATTATCTGCAAATCTTTTCGAATTTGAGGCATTCTAAAAAGATATCTTCACTTTATATTGCAATTTTATAGACAACCAAATAGTTATGCTGTTATTTTCTTCCAAATAAGTTTTAATCAATTTTAAATCGTCAAACAAATATTTTTAAACTAATAACCTTTTAAAAGAGTACTAATAACCTGAACTTTAGTTTAAAATATATGCCATTTGGTGACGAATGAGCATCAGACCGCTAAACTAGAGAATGTACATAATATTATTTTATTTAACTTGTATTGCAACATTTATATGTTTATTTAAAAGTTTTTAATATTTAAGTATGAAAATGACCTAATCGATGATTATAAAACCTAGTTGGACTAACATAAAGTGAAAATGCGAATTGCACCTTTCTAAAATAAGTAATAAGTCAGCTCCTAGTTTTCCTCATGAATCTTCAAAAAATGAAACTTCAAACCGGCGCAAGCTGAAAATAATTAAGTTTATATCTTCGAAATCTCGATGGTACATCATCGTAATTGATTAGTTCCACAACCAAATTACTGCTACTAAAACGATTCGAGGCATGTTGTGTATAAAAATTACTTGACTTTAAAAAATCCCAGATAACTATGGTTGAGTTTGATTTGCACAAGTCATTGTCTGGTCTTCGTGATTAAATGCAACTCAATTTGAAGTGTCTGACAAGTAAATAATTATCAGCTGGATCTAAAGGCTTAAAGTGAATGTAATCCAACGAACCAAGCGATCGGCCAACTATGCCTCAACCTCACCGCGCCGGCGCGAATCACGCTCGAAGAATTAATTCAGTTTAATTCGTCACCTCTAGCGCAACGCTAGTGCCGCGATTTTTTGTTATGTTCCTTTTCTAAACAAACACAATGCCGGCTGATATCATGTCTTCCTGTCGCGCCGAACACTTCGGGCCTTTGAGCAAAAAGACTTGCGATGCTGAAATCAAGTCTGGATTCTTGGTGCTCCTGGGTCGTGGAGGAATTCGCCAGGACGTGCGAGTGGTGGTCTACCGAACGTCCCAGGAACATTTCGCTTCTATATACCCAAGGAAACGATTATCGAAGCCAATAGGTATCGTCAATTTACGAAATACTGCTGTAGAGCGAGTGGAAACGAATTGTGGATTTTTTGTCAGACAAAAAGGTTATGATAATGCAATCTCAGCGAAGTTTATGTGCCCAGAGCGGGATATAGACGCATGGTTATCGGCCTTCTCTAATTCTTCTACAAACACGTGCCAACATCATACAAGTCTACCGGTTTTAGTGGAAGCCGAGGAAGCATAGGCCGACCGACCGATCGTGTCTTCTGTGGAACGTGAGAAATTTCGGTCAATGTTTGTTTTGCCATGGGATGCGAAAAAGTGAAAGCACGTTTTTTGCGGTATGAAAGTATAGACAGTATACTTCAATCATTACACCTACGTGAGATTGAGCTCGAAGATGAATGTTTTGAAAACAAGTTTTTAAAGGGAAAGTAATATTAATAAAGTTTATGCAATTTTGTGAATCAAACCTATCATGAATGTAGGCAAACTTGCATAATACTCGTATATCTGGTATCGAATGAACTAATTATTGTATTTTATACGTAGATGTATATAATTTTTGAACATCTAATCGATTATATACAGTTGGCTTAATTAAAATTTACGAGCATTTTCTCTAGTATTTAGTATTATATAGATATGGAATCAAATGAGAGTTTCTGAACCTGTCAAAGGCTCGTATTTTTAATTTGCTGCATGTTAAAAATTATAATTGGGTACTTACTTGGTTTCAAATTGTTGCATAGATTACCGAAATTATTACGCAAAATAATTTTACAAATGAACTTAGATGTTTTAAAATTAAAGTTCACAGAAAAGAATCGAATTAGATGGGGAGGATAAGCCTTGGGTGATCGAAAGGGTGTCCTTGGTTGAAAGGGAGGAAACTTATTCTTTCAAGGGGGCTCGAATAACTTCTTAATAACTTGCCAAGCATTAGCATAGGTAGAAAAATATATAATATCGATACTTTGATTTTGTAATATAATGGTGTGTTATTGATAATTATTAATGATCTTAGTCGATCCTTAATGTAACAAAATTAATATTTACCGACTGCAAAATGCAACCTTGCTCTAAACAATTAACATTTAGCGGAAGTTGCGTTGAAATAATGAATATTGCAAATTTTGTGTAATTTTTCCTATTTATAGTTACATTATATCGTCGGTGCGTAACTTTGGTTTACTTATATTATTTACTAGTTAATTTAAGGCACAATTTGCTTATAGTAACTACAGCTAAAGTTTAATCATTTAAAATGGATCCTTTCTCAGTGGCCTTCCAGTGAGCCTCAAAAGTATCGTCTGTTGTCCTAAACCGCGATACAGGTTATGCACTAATGCACTGTTAAAATGTTATTGGGCTAATTATAAAAAAACGCATGCGCTGTGCATACGCTATTCGTAATGAATCCTCATTTTTACATTCCTTTATTGATTTACAGAATGTTCGACTTTCTTGCAGCATTATGCAGTCTATTAATTTATTGTTGTGTTTAAAAAACCTTTCGTAACGCTTAAAAGTTTGTTAACCTGTTTCGGTCAAATCGTCACACGTTTCTTTCACAAAGCAACGAGAGCCGATCTACTATTCTTAGGTCAAGAATATTTTCAATTTATAAACTGCGTAAACAGTGTTTTAGAACGAATGCCTTAAATCGATGGAAATACCACGAATGAGCTTATAAATTGTGATGGGATTAAGTTAGACTAATGAAAAAGGGGGAAAATATCGATTTTAAGTACAAGCGTCAATTTCTATTCAATGTACTTTCAGACACTACGGCAACATAGTAAAGTTATTTTGAGTTATCTAATCAGACTAGAGTCCTAGACGAGTTATAATGAGACATAATGCTCGAAGCATAATTTTTTTAAAATAATTGTACTTAATTCTTAGTTTCAATTACAATTTAAAAATATTATTTTTAATAACATTTTTATCTAACCCATTAAAAATTGCCAAAACAAGAAAGCAAAGATGCCAAAATGATGGCGAACCTGTAAAATAAGTTGTGCGTAATTAAAGTAATAGTAGGTATTACATGTAATTTGAGAAAAAAATGAAACTGAAATAAAAGATACTATATTCTACGATATTAAGTACTTTTGTGGAGTTTACTGTTGTGATTTGTATTGAAAAATATTCGTGATAATATATCAAGTACAGATACCGGCAAACATCTTGAACAAATGTCCTTGCCTGCGCAAAAGCGATGTTTAGGTATCACTGGGAGGGCGGGCAGCGGCGAGAGAGTGGCGTGTCGACGCGTGATTGGTAAATCAGTTGACGTTTGTGTCGATGCGCAAACTTTCCCCCACTCCCATGTTTAGTGCTGAAGAAGTTTGCCGGTATCTGTATAAACCAGTACTTTGGTAATTGAGGTATGAAGTCATAATAAATGCACTCTTTTGTGTCTACGCATGTCGATAGATGCATTAATGTGATACATATGGTAAGTGCGTGTGTACATGTATAAGTTTATGCCCGAATGTACAATGTTACTTGAAATAAAATATAACGAATCGAATTATTTATATTATTGCTCCCAACCATTTTTCTTGCTCAACTTATTGTGGACTGTTTATGTGCGGTTAAAAATATTTAATTGTGCGTTACAAGTAAAATATAAATATATAAAAATGGTTATCGACATCGTAATCGCCCTCAATTTAAACTCTAGTTTAAATGTGCCTGAATCCAGTCTACGAATAACACGTCACAGCGATTGTAAACAGCTAACGACCAATTAACAGGCTAACTGTAGCAAAAACAGTTACTACCATGAAGATTAGTAGAGCGCAACGTTGACGTGAACCAGAATATCGGTGTATTCTGGTATCGAATATGGCCAATCTATTCATCCTCATCCTTGCATCGACATTCTATTTCACTCTCTCCTTTACGCCTCTATCGAAGGAAGAGCAGATACAAAACTTCAATAAATTGAACGACGACGTGGAACCGTTTAGAAGGAATTTAACCGAATGTGCGCGACAAGTCAAGGCGTCGATGGTAGACGTTGAAAATTTCCTTAAACGAATCCCACAATCGTCCGCGCAGGGTAAGTGCTTCGTCGCGTGCATTTTGAAACGCAATAAAATCATTGTCAAGAACGAAATCAGCAAAGAGAATCTTCTAGAAGTAAACCGAGCAGTATACGGAGACGATACAGAAGTGATGACCAGGTTAAAGTCTGCGATAGCGGAATGCAGTGATGTCGTAGAAGGAATTTTCGAAATATGTGAATATGCATCTATATTTAACGACTGCATGCACATGAGGATGGAGCACATATTGGACAAAGTGACAATGGAGAGGAGAATGGAAACGTTAGGACAAATGACATCCGACCCGGACATATGGACGGAGGACGATGACGAAATTTTGAAATTAGTCAAAGATGAATTGTAAGCGCCCGTTTATAAGTTATAGCAAAATTGGCGAAGTCAATATGACTCGAGCAAATTGTGACCCAGTTTTGCCAGCCTCTTACTTCTTTATTGTTTTAACTTTTGCTTAAGGGACTTTCATTGTAATACGAATAACGAAATTGATGTATGTTAACGAAATAAAAAATCATGATACATGCATAAAACATTTATTAACAAATTTAAAAAATACTAATCATATACACGATAAATACATATCGTAATCATTTGTACATCATTTGTACATCTTACGTATAGAAAGAAACCGAATTATCATTTTATTTTGTTTTAATTATAAATTAATTCTTTACTTGTAACGTGATATTACAAGAAGAGGAAAATTATATATGCTTTTAGTGTTTAACTAAAAAACTAGAATGAAATTTCAATAAACAATATATTTTGGGATATTTTTTTTTATTATTCGCCGAGCGAACTCTCGCCAGCCGTAACGGTATTCTCTCATAATCATTTATATGAGTTAACATTAATCAACTTACAATTTATCGGTCTATAGCGAATGGTATTTCAGTATCGAGAAAGCCATTTTACAATTATCTCGTGTACACCGGCCACTCTAGGCTCTGACACCGACCGGGCTCTAGATCTCAATTTCCAGATTGTAAAATTACAATCCTTCGAGGCCTCGGCGAGCCCGGTTCAACGTCGCCGGTATCACTGCTTTCCGCGTTTTCCGGGCGGTTTTTGAAGCTGAAAACTGTCCGTCTGAGACCCGAAACCGCTAAAGTTCAACGAAGAATTCACCGCCTGCGGCGTGGGCTGCCAGTTCGATCCTGCGAAGTCAAATCACGTTTAAAAAACCCTCCACTTTTGTCGTAGCGATATATTTAAAGGCACGGGTCGAGGCAATCAATGTTAATTTGTAAACGGCTGCAGACCTTGGGCCTCGGCGGCGGAGAAGGGAGACAGCGAGGTGCCGAGGCAGGTGAAGGGCGTGGGGCCGGCCAACCGCTGCGCGTTTCCTAAAATTGACATTCGTTACTGAAGCCCATCTTTCGTTTCGTCGTCACTTTATTATTTCGTTTCGGCTCACCTAAAGCGGCCCTGGGGTCCGAGAGCACGGCGCCGTCGAACCCCAGCTCGCTCGGGAACCCCGACCTGCTCTTCTTTCTCGTTCCTTCCGCGTCTCGTAATATCTGGTCCAGGCTCGCGCTCGCTGAAAAAGGAATGAAACGGTCCATTAGCACTAGTGAACACTAAATTCTCGTTTGCCTCTCGAAGAGACGGCCCTTCGCCCGTCCCGGAGGACGACGACGAGCTGAGACTCACCGCTGGTGTCGAAGACGTCGGTGGGGTCCTTCAGCACGTACTTCCTGAAGTTGAGGTACTGCTCCTTCTGCGCTTGCACCTGCGCGTGCACGGCCTGCAGTCTTCCAGCCAAAGCCACGAACGACTCGTGCATCCGGCGCATGCCCATGGTCAACTCTGCCGTTACGATACGTTCGACGTCAGTTACACTTTCGTGGTGAACGACCGCGACACGAGTTTAGAGAGGGATTTTGTTAAATTGTAATATTTTATTAGCGAGCGATACGAACGTGAGAAATGTCAATAAAACGGACCCTGTTCGGTGAGCAGTTTGGGCGAGGATTGCATCTGCTTGTCGGCCACGTCCATCTGTCTCCTGAAAGTGATGATCTGCTGCTCCAACTCCGATATCAGGTCCTTCACGTACGTCGGCGGAGTTATTCCTTCCGACTCGGAACCTGAGAAATCGGTCGAAGTCTCAGAGTACTGTATGAGAAAGCGGGCCAGGGGTGGAAGAAGGAAAGAAGGAAGGAAAGAAGAAAGGAGAGAAAAGTTACCCGGCGGGTCTCTGTTGGCGGTCTCGGCGGCGGCGAGGGCGGCGGCGGCGGAGGTGCGCAGCCGACGCGACTGAGCGCGACAACGCGACGTCTCGCCGTTCAGGGACATGGCCAGGCGCAGAGTGCACTCCGCTTCGCGACTCACCTGCGAGGAGGTTCACCGTTACCTTGGAGTCGATTAGCGCTCGGACGAGCCGACTCCTGTCGAGCGAGAAATACCTTCTGCAGAGGCTTGATAGACACCCTCATGATGTCGGAGCTGAGAGATTTCTGTTTCTTCACAAATTCTTTAAAAGCTTCCACCGTTGTCGATACCTCGTTTGGCAATTTTGCCTGCTTTGGAGGTTCACCTGCGAAGAACGTATTTCTGTGAGACCTTTTGATGATTTACGATCTCCGTTTAGACTAAAATATGATATGAATAAAGACGAGCCGAGTTGAGCTTAAGAAAAAAGTTCATACAGGACTCACTTTTGCCATCGCTGGCTCCTGCTGTGTTAGTGGGTGCCGCACCTCCCAACCCCAAACTGGTTGTTGCTGTAAGACAAAAATGATATTGTCATTGTAAATTCTTATTCACCATTAATGTAATTTTAGTTAATAAAAAAAGCACATCTAACATGAAATGATCTAAAAGTAAGAATATAATGTGACCACACATTCCTTTGTATTGTTTAAAAGGATGTGGGCCTCCCGTGTCACACTGATTCCATTAGTATCTATGTCCTTTTAACGAACCTTTGAACCAATTACAATCACGCAATCATTAATAATTATAGATAATATACCAAATCTTTGTTCCTCTTTAGGAGCCAATGAAAGACATGGTTCTTGTCCATTATACATATTTAATTTTCCATCTGCAAATAGTTTTATGATATAATTTTTACAAAATGTACAAATAATCTAGATAATATACTTGTTTTAGCCACTACTATTTCGCCAACTTATAAAGTTGAAGTCTAATATTAATATATAATGTCTACATTATGTGAATATAAACAAACTACATAGAAAAGAAATAATAACTCACATGAAGGTATTACAGTAGGATAACAATCACGCTTTGGGCACTTTACGGTATAAATTGAATTATTTTCAGCAGTATTTAAGGGTAAATTGTGTAAGGATACATTTTCAACTGTAAGAATATTCTAAATGTAGCTTCAAGATTTTACTAATCTTTTAATCTGGAAATAAGTGCTTTTAACTAAAAGTATAATTATTAATAATTGATTTTTCTTTTTTATTTTGCAGGCTAATATCAGATAAAGTTATAAAAAAGATAAGTTATAAGTGCTTACCAAAGCTCCCTGTAGTAGTTGTACCACCTAGCCCAATGTTAGGCTGTGCAGTGGTCGAAGCACCAAACCCAAAACCGCCAAGGCCACCCAAGCCTGCACTTGTTGTCGTTGTTGTACCAAATGAAAGACCTGGAATAAGTACATTTGCTTTAAATGTTTCAGAATTAAGTGCATGTAACAAATTCAAAGAGTCATTTCATTGTGACATTAGTTTATTACTATACTATATTGATATAATTATATATTACTGGTAGCTGAAGTAGTAGTTGTTGCTCCAAAACCCAATCCAGTGCTAAGACTACTTCCAAATGAGGTGTTACCAAAGGCCGGTGTTGTAGTTCCTAAAAAAATTGATATTATTTTCAAGGAACTCTCAAGTAAAATAGTTGCAGTTTCTTGCAACGCAGAACACTTGGCGATTTGTGAACTATTGGTAAATGTAAATTTAGAGGCATTCAATTTATTTTCACATTCATTACCTATTACCTACTATATTTAAATTTTTAGCAGTTGCATCTCTGACTAAAGTGGTGAACTGTCCAGTGTCTGTGACGTGAAGACATAGTTATCAACATCATTTCAACTCAAGAGGCTTTTATACTTAATTAGTAAGATTAGGTAAGATTTCATTTCAGATTCTTGTTAAATTCTCTATTAAAAGGGTTAAATGAAGAGCCAAGGTTACTAAATGCAGATGCAGTAGAAGCAGTACCAAAAGCAGGAGTAGATGTAGCTCCAAATGCTGGAGTAGATGTTGCGCCAAATGCCGGTGTAGTTGTTGCGCCAAATGCTGGTGTAGTTGTTGCACCAAAAGCAGGTGCTGCTGATGTGGCACCAAATGTTGAGGCAACAGATGTTGCACCAAATGCTGGTGTCGCTGTGGCCCCAAATGCTGGAGTAGAACTAGCTCCAAATGTAGGAGCAGCAGAAGTTGCCCCAAATGCAGGTGTAGCATTTGCTCCAAATGTTGGGGCTGTGGATGTGGCACCAAATGCAGGCGTGGAACCAAAAGCCGGTGTTGCTGTCCCAAATGCTGGAGCTGATGTAGCAGGCGTACCAAAAAGCCCTAAGGATGGCTGAGTACCACCTAACCCAAAGGCAGGTGTGGCGGGCCTAGTGACAATTATAATTATATTACATAAATTTCAATATAGCAACGATGTAGTCAAACTATTATGATTTAAAGTAGGACATATAGGTTATAACACCTAAGGAGTGTATGTCCAAAGAGAAGGTCGAGTTGTTAGTGTGTAACTGTGTTTTAGATTTTATGTTAATTTTCCATATAATAAATAACTTACTTGTTAGCGCCAAAACTAAAACCCCCGGATAAACCACTTGCTGGAGCACTTGAAGGAGTACCAAAAGAAAACGACATTTTTTTGTTAAAAACACGAACTGTCTTCAGTTTTGAAGTATACTGTATAGAACGAGTTAAACTTAGACCAACATAATTTTACAAGCAAACTTTGGAGTTATCAGACATGTTATATTTCTTATCCAGATTCCAGATTCTATAGATAATAGAACTCTAAACATCTGCCATGTACACGGTTTGGCATAGGGATGTGAAAAATAATCGATTATTTTAAAAGTAAAAATCGATTTTTTATGCGATTTTTATATTTAAAATGATCGATTAATAATCGATTATTTTTATAATTGAAAATCAATCATAATCGATTTTTTATCTGCCACCTCCCGACATTATGTCTGGTCTTTTATAACCCGGACCTCGAACTATTAGGGATATTCGATACACAACGATGTTTACAATGCGATACATTGAATCCGATTCTTTGAAGATGTAATGATATACTCGATACATTGATGTTTTTTTGTAAAACATAAAAAGGATGATAAAAGCAGTTAATTTTACAAAAACTCAAGTTTGAATGGAACACTCCAATTTAAAAGTAAAATAAATTTATTCAGCAGCACAAGACTACATACAATTAAAAATACTGCAATGTGCTACAGAAAAGAAATACACTCAGCATTTATCAAAATCTATCAAAACGAGATTAAATTAATTTCGATTTTGATTATTCTTAAACGTTAATTTGTGTTTATAATTTCTTAAGTTTATTTTATTTTTAAGGGTAAAAAATATTTATTTAGGGTGTTTATTTTGAAATTAATTCAAAAATTAGGAAACAATCTATTAATAAAAAAATCGATTATTTTTTAAAGAAAAATCGATTGATTATTTATGCTAAAAAAATAATCGATTAAAAAAAAACGATTTTTCATGCAGAATGTCACATCCCTAGTTTGGTGTATACATTTTTTTTTTAATATTATGGCAAGTTTTGACGGCGTATACATTTCAATTTAAAATTAAATTCAAAATTCACTGACAGTCCATACTAGTGTCATTGTTACTGTCATGGAAGATTTGGACTTTTCGTAGACCGTAGATAGAGTATAGAACTAGATGAGCTTCTAAAATAACAACATTAACTAAAGAGAGAAGGCATTAACGTGAAATACTTAAGTTGAGCGAAATAGAGTATCAGTTTTTCTGTCTCTATTTGCGTATCGGGTTTTATTTATTTACCACCGAACGCTCGGTGGTAAACAAAATGTCACCAATTTCCCACATTGCCACAATGTTGTCATAAATCTGTGAAACCCAAGTCAAACCCATATTAATTTAAGACTTTATCCTTATAAGATGTGTATTTAAAGTGTCAGTATTGGTGAATTGTTGCATAATTGGCTGTAAAAGCTATATTGAACGTAAAGAACTTTCTTGATAATTTATTTTCTTGGTTCAAATAGTTTCTTTTATAGTTTGTATTTTTAATTTATATGCTTGTTTGTATTTAACACTGTTTTTTGTGTCTACTTGATTTCGCTGGTCATGTCCACATGTTATAGGGACGGCACCGCTTTTGATTATTATTTTGTATGTATGTCAATTTATATCATGTGTTTGTCCTAATTTTGTGGTCCAAATAAAAAAAAAAGTACATCAGCATAAGAAAAAAAAAATGGTGCGTGTACTTATGTACGCGCGTAAGAAGTTATACTTCTTTGGCTTTCTTTATGTTTTTTAAATATTAAATAATTAATAATAAATATTTAGCGTTAATAATTTAACAATATTTAATATTTAGTATATTATTCAATTATTAATTAATATTAATAATAATATTTATTTTATTATATTATTAATTCAATTTAATAACTAGGTATGTTTCTTAACCTTTTAACTAAGTAACAATAGGTCTTTGTGAAAAAGCATTGCTAAATTTCTTTGAAAGAATAATTAAAACTCCTTTATTTGTTTAAAAGGTACTACAAATGTCATTTTGGTCATTCAAAATTCTTGGCATAGCTGCTAACGTCACGCATATTCTATTTCTTTTTACTTGTAGATTGTCTTATTCCCATCTCGCTCGCGCACGCTCGGCGCCCATACTAATAATTTTGTGTCACGATGCGCGCGCATCGTAAAATTTCACTCTCATAAATTTATCATAACGCGCCTAAAGAAGTATAACTTCAAAAAAAGAGTGTGTGTACACGTGTTAGAAGTTATACACTTCTTTGGCGTATGGAAAAAAAATAACTAAATGCAGTAGTGATTAACGATAAATATAAAAATTAATCAATAAAATTATTATTAGTAAATACTATCACCATCGTATATGAAATTGATTTAATAAAAACACCAAAATAATATTTATTTATTCACACTGTTTAATTGTACTGTTACGAAACACGTGTTCTAAATATAAAAATACTAGAATATACAACTTGAACATAGTTATTATCGATTTTCATGTCACCTCGAACTGACTTCATTCTGTTAATTTTCTGTAACCGTGCGCGCGCATTGTAAAATTTCACTCTCATCAATTTTTCATAACGCGCCTAAAGAAGTATAACTTCAAAAACATAATTTTAAAGTACCTACATACTCGTACTTTAAGAGTAACTACTTTTAGAAACTATTGAGATATATTTTAAGCTTACCAAAGTTGTCTCTATTTCTATTTCCATAGCAACTTCTTCTAATGGTACGGTTAGTAAGCGGTCATCTGTCATGTATGTATCGTCATGCTGAAAGATGTTATTAATTTGTTAACAATATTCCAGATTTGCAAAAAAGACAAACATAGTGGTAAAATTTAACAGAACAAATTACGGATATAGATAGATAATAGTCTTTATTTGCACACCATAAACATACAAAATCATAAAAATTAAAACAAAACAAAGGCCTTGTCACTTAAACCGATTCCTTCCATACAAATAAAAATATTTTTTGACAGATAGATGTGGTAAGATACTAAGCCACTTATTCTATCCTTAAACTTGTCTTCACTAATATTGCAAGAGTTAACTACTTACGTGTATAAAAAGTGTAGTTATCGCACGTGGATGTAAAAACGTTTTTTTTGTTTTTTGAAAACATATCATTTCAAAGTGCATGAGCATATCCGGGCGTTTTGAGTTGGACGCCAGTTTAATGTACCCGTACACTCAGTCAATTTATTATTTAAATACGGTTCATCCGAAAAACTGAAAAAAGTGGAAAATTTATTCGTGCTGGTAGCCCCAACGAGTTATAATCCAACTATTTACAAAGGACGTGTCCTTGTAAACGTAAAGTGTGGCAACTACCTGACGTAGGTAACATGATTCGCAATTTAGTCGGCTAGCACTGAAAAATATGTTTGAAATTGTCGTATTTACCTATTTTGGTCACATTCGAATGAATAATTCTTGAACAAAGTTACTGAGTCGTAACAAAATAAGCTACATACCGATGAAAGGTTATGTTTGGTTTTTTACATTCATGGCTTTTACAGCCAATTATGCAACAATTGACTGACACTTTAAATACACCTCTTATAAGGATAAAGTCATAAAATATGGGTTTGACTTAGGTTTCACTATTGTTATTTTAGAAGCTCATCTAGCTTTATACTCTATCTACGTTTCTAGTAATTCGACCACAGAACACAATAAATAAAAGAAATAAGATCGTAGATTGATTTATGTTTTATACCTTATTTGTAGATGATTCCAGTGGCGTTTCGAAATATTAACGTTGCTCTTGATGATTTCTCTCTTTACGTAAGTAATAGCCCTCTGTGCCTGAAAGATGATGTATGATTCCTCATGGCGCCGATTTTTGGACTTCACGGAAATAATGATCAATCGGCGAACATCCAGGGTTCAGAAAAACAGGCTTAATTTACTAGCACTAGTTAGTCCAATGGCCAATATTAATCTGAGACGTTATTAAACTGTCAAAAGTCAGTCAGCGTCATTGGCTATTTTATTTTATTATTTTCTATGAATCATTGTATCAACGAATCTCAAAGTAAGTAACATTCTAGTATCCATGTTTTAATAATCAAAGCATTTTATGCTGTGTAATTATACTCTTTTGTGCACTGAAAAATATTTTTGTTACAACAAGAATAATATGAATTTTCTCGCTAATGGTGGCTCTTTAGCGAAGTCATGCAAAGCTGTATTCAAAACTACTGCAACAATAACTGAAATGAATATAAAACCATTGGCATATCCAAACCCACCGACGAAGATTCTCAAATTCCCTCAGGTTACGTTAAAGGATGAACTGTACAGAAGACTTCCAACTGGAAATGTAACAGTACATTCGGGATATTCGAAAGCAATCGAAAGCACAGCTGGTGTTATATTAACCCCATCGCGAAAATAGAATAGTATTTGTTTTCTTTAATATCTAATGATTATAGCAAGAGCAACTTGCTACTTACGCATTTTCTTAAATTGGAAGCTCAGAATTTAAAAAAGGTTTCAAAATATAATTGCTTGAAACATGTATAAAATTATCATTACTTATAGGTAATTACTTATAATTTTTAATATATTTTTTGCCTCAAGTTCCAGGTCTGAATGTTGTTACAGTGCCATCTGTTGAATATGGTTTGAAACGTTTGGTTATTAGTATCAATTCAAATTCTTATTTTTACTAACAGATAGCGTCGCAAACATTCTAATCCTCTCTTTTTTGTCGAAAATGTTTTAAAATTATTTATAAATAAAAATTATATACAATTCTATATTTTCATTATTTGTATCACACATGTCAAGTAAAATCTATTCAGATTTTATTACTGTTATGTCAACCGCTGTTACTGCAGACATCACTGCTGCTCATTAACATTATATGTATTATAATTACAATAAATTAGATTCTAATATTGCTGTTTGTTAATTTCTCCCATACTCTCAAATTTACGAAGGCTCCTTCAAGGGCTTAGTTATCGTGATGAACCTACCCGATAGCTTTGGCAAAGCCAATACCCGTAGGGCACCGCCTGTTACCTTAGACGGTGCAGACATCCCGTCATTATTTATATATTCACTATTTATCTAAGGGTATCGATGTTAAACTACAAGTGTAGGGTTTAGGGATCCGTAGGGCAGTGATGCTAACTTAGGGGTTCTCTCCCCAAATGAATCAAGATGTTCATGAGGTTTTTAGAGGGTACTTTCTTCAAATTTTTATCTTTCAAATAACGCATGCTACTATATAATTTTTATTAAGTCTCGAACGTCATCAACAAACTAAACTCAATATTAACTTTAAGCGTGTTACAATTGAAATATCAAAAAGCTTTAAAGGTCGAAATAAAATTTATTTCTCACTACTTGAATGAATTTTTAATAAATATTTGAAATAACTTCTCGAACCGCGTATATATGTAGGTAACTTCAAATACCACTTGAAGTTGGTTCTAGGTGGAACATTCTGTAGACTGGCATCACTCCGGTTGGATGGATAGGATGTAAGGTTCTTAGGTTTCGCTCCCTCATATATAGCTCGGAATATATAACTATTCTTAAACAAAAATTATTGAAGTTAAACTTCTAATGCGACTTCCAACAAGGTTGTGATAAACATTTAACGGTCATGGGGAGGGGGAATAGAAAGAGACAGAGCGAGAGTGAATGCTTTCTATTTTCATTTCCACGTTACTAAGTTTCACTTCTTCCGCGCGGAGGGACTCCACGCACTATTTTTTTTACAGTATTTTGTCTGAACAAGCACTAACCGGTTTTCAAGATTCCTTTTATACTTAATTTACGTAACAGGTAAGATACCTTACAACAACCTTAAAGGGGTAAGATTTTTACTTATTTTACACAGATGCAGTAGTCATACATTTTATGTGCCACAACTGCGGCCAGTTAGAATGCACACATAATAACTCATTCGTTATCTGTGATGAGATCAATGCTTTAAAATGGTGATGCAGTACTGCAATTGCATTGTGTAGGTATCATCTTCGAGTAAAGCCCAACACGGATACAGCGGTAATAAAACACAAAATGTCGAAGTTTACTGTACCTTAGAAAAAGAGTACGATAGTAATATGTAACATGCGAAATTTGCATCTTTCTTCAATAACATTTCTTTCTATATAGCCAAGTGAAAATAGACTCCGAAAAAGTTAATTGCGAGCGTTTGGTGGACTAGTGCCGAGGTCGTTCACTATAACTTTTTTAAATCTGGCCAGACGATAACTGCAGATGTCTATTGTCAACAAATGCAAACCATGATAGAAAAGCTAGCTGCTGACCAAGGCTGGTCAATCGCTTTAGGCCACTGCTGCTTCGCGACAACGCTAGATCACACACTGCACAACAGACTGCTTCCAAATTAGAAGAGCTTCAATTGAAATGTCTAAGACATCCCAACTCCCTGGACATTGCTCTGACATTGTTTTCGAAATTTGGATTACTTCTTGCAAGGTTCAAAAATTCCACTCTGATGGGGCAGTCGAAACCGCCTTCAAAGATTTTATTGATTCCAGTCCGAATGGTGCATCTATAGCAATGAAATATACTTTGAATAATTGAATATAGTATATTTAAACAAAAAACTACTTATTGTTCCTCCCATATAAAACGATAATTTCATTTGTGAGGACCTAATATTTAAACGCCTAAGTAGAAAACAAATAAGACAGTGCAACAGTGTCGACCAAAACTTGTAATTTGACTACGATTTATAAAAACGTTTAGCATCGTTTGACATTTTTGTTGTTGACAACGTGTTTAATATAAATAAATTATTTTGGTTTGGTTGGTATTTTGGCATTCCTACTACAGTGAAAATAAAGCGTTTTAAAAAGCCAAATAAATTTCCTAGTACACATGTATCACCGGTAGGAACTCGTAGGCTTACCTTTCAAACCCACTCAACCATAACCGGACAGGCATAAAACAAGAGGTAACTCGAAAATCCAATGATCACAAATGCATCCCACCCATGCATCGATCCGACACACACCGACGTGGGAATAAAACAAAATGCAACCCCCTCCCTAGTCTAGTCTAGACAACAAAGGCCAGACGGACAAACTTACATTTCCATAGGGTTAAGCTAATCTCGACTCTGTGCCCGAGTTTTAAGGTTGAAGTACGTAGAAGAGTAATACAGGAAGCGATGTGTTAGGTAAAGTTTAAACTTAATTGCGTTTACAGATATTACGGTGCGAAGTGGAAAACTGATAAAGGATATATTCGACAAGGCAATTTTATATCTACGGTTCACGGGGCACTTCGATTCGAAGAGGAATTATTTGAAACTAGCAAACTCGGCGAACTCCGTTTCGCCACCAGATGGCTTCATTTTATGTAACATTTCGTTTGGTGATCCCGCTTTTCTGTTGAATTTTTTCCTGAATTTTCTTTGCTATAAACCTCACGGAGCCCGAGACCTTTCCAACGAATGCAAAACCGTGGAAATCGGTTCGTGCGTTCTGGAGTTATAGCGTCAGGAAGGAAAATCCGACTTATTTTTATATACGTAGTAGATGAGTCCCGCCGCTCAGGGTATGGCAACGACGCGATATACATTACTGCGCTCTGCGGCACCAGAGGCTTCTGTGCCTCGAACCCGTTACAATTAGAATATGTTTCGTGAGGAAACGAACTTATAGGTTGGGTAAATTTAACAAACAAGGCGCTTAACCATCGAGCCGTGCTTGTAGAAAATTAAACAATTTAATGAAAGGTTAATTTAATAAAATTCATATTTAAACCTGCTGTATTATAATTTTTAAATTTTGTCTGTAAATACATAATATTTGAATATAGTTAAACATTTAAGGAATTTAATACTTTATACGGTAAGTCTGTATTTCAGTTAAAGAAATATAAAACGATTTGAAAAGTCGCCTCGAGCAGCTCTTCCTTTGCGTGTATCTTTCCTCCAGTTTCCTAATTAAAAATCTTGAAAGTCAATTAAACTTGTGCCCTGACTCTGCTTGCTTTCAGCTAATGAATTGTTGAAGATCAAAGTTCTATGGGCATCTAAAGTTTGAATTGGAAATTATTCTTTAACATTTTCGTATCTTATACCCTTGAACGGATGATATTAATTAAATATCTTTATCGTGGATAATGACTAACATTTTTCAAACTTGGCCACAAAGGACAGAAAAAGTTTTTTTTGCTGTTTTTTTTAACTGATCATCCTTTGTTATTGCTTATTTTAATTCCAGAAAGTATTCAGGCATTTAATATATTAAGTAGGTAATACATTTAATAGAAATAGCATACTTTTGCAATTGTTACAATAATACATTTTTAGTAAACCATTTTCGTGAACAAATTCATTAACACGTTGTTACGTAGTTCAATTAAGTAAAGCTTGAAATAATATTCATTGTGGAATTATTAAAAAAAAAATCTAAATACAAAAGAACGATATTTCTTACTTTTAAGGGACTTTTAATTGCCCTTTAAAATACAAAGGTCTACAGTACAAGCGCTGGTCCGTGCAGTTCCGTGTGTTATGGTGCGGTTTCGTCGCGTCGCATCGATCGACACCTGTAGCCTTTGTGACTGCCAGACTTCCGCCATACTCTATATTCTATGCTATATACGCTATGGAATTATTCACGAGTTACAATGACAGTTTTGTTTATGCTACTAGAGTTTTTACAGCACAAGAGCTATGCAAAAACACAAAAGAGCTACAAACACTAACTAATTCAATTGTCCTTTAAATTGAAGCGATGTATTAAATTTTTCTGGCTTACATTTTTATTGAAGCTTAAAATATCGAATATGAAAAAGTACCTACATTTATATTACCGGGTCTAGTCTGTTACAAATAAAAGATTAAAGTGATTGTATTATTTATATAATTTAAAAATATTCGTTTTCGGTAAAATGAGGTTTTAAAATAAATAAAATGAATTTATTTAAAATAATTTCCATGAATGTTTGTACTTGTTACTTACGTAGAAAGTTTTCAGGCATATTCGCAAATGCAGCTTGGTTTGCAAATAAAAATCTATTCAGTTTAAATAATCTTGCAATTGTTCGTAATAAGTTACCAGTAAATAGTTCGTTTAGTTGAGGTTAGTGCATAATTTTTAACACGACCGATCGCCACATTTGATTTCATTTACTTTTTAATGGCTTTGGTTTTGTAATTGTTTCGATATTTGCCAATTTCGATATTATTTAGATAAATATAAATCGTGACTATTTGGCAGAGTTTATATGTATAATATTATCAGTCTATTTTTTCACATTGTTTCTGTATTTTCTGTTTCCTTATCCCTATGACTGACAATTGTGTGCCTTTTTGCGTATTTTTTTAAATTTAATAGGAGTCAAACGGGCAGGAGGCTCACCTGATGTTAAGTGATACCGCCACCCATGGACACTCAATGCCAGAAGGCTCGCAAGTGCGTTGACGGCCTTTCAAGAATTGGTAAAAATGACTGAATGAATGAATGAAAATGTCTTTTTAAGCTGAAGGATGTATCGTCTGTCAAGGTATGTATTCATATTTATTGTTAAAATAAATGGTGCATCAACGACCACCGAACCATTTGTTGTGGCACACCAGAATCTGTCAGTATCACTTACTTATATGTAGTATATACCTTACCTTAATCCTATATTACGGTTATAAGGCTGTAGCTGCTGTAGGTGCTTTCTTGAAATTAGCATAAGCAAATAGTATAGTTTCCATTCTTCATTACTGTAAATGGTAGACTAGCATAGCAATAAAGTCAGATGCATAAATAAAGCTCGAAGCTTTCAACCTAGAATAATGAGTTTTGAACGCAATTAATGCTTTCAACTAATTACTTGTGGGAAAGAAAGGTTCTATTTGGTTTTTACGTACTGCATCACTTTTCTATCGTAACACTAAACAGCTAGTCCAATGGAAGAATTTACCAGCCAGTCTAAAAAGAGTTCATTCTAGGCCCCAGGTACTTTCTTAACCATTAACAAAACATGTTAAAAATTAAAATCACGTAGAACATAGATCATTCTCTTTGTAATCAGATTTTAAATTCATTTGGAAAAACAAAAGACTTAATTTGGGATTTCTTAATTTTGATTAAAATATCTTAAGAGATTTAACTCGAACGCTAGGTACGAAACGATTCACATTAAAATTTCAACCGCCAAGGGTTTAGTAAATACATCAATTTGCGAAAACGTGAATTTATGTAGAAATACAAATGTTTACTCGATTATGTGTAGATGTCGACGCAAACACGACGATTTATTTTTAACTTACGGAGACGAAGAAACCCGTTTAGGTACACAAAAAGAAAACGATCAGCTTGAATTGCGTACAATTTAAAATATTACCAGTTGTTTTACTAAGCATATACTGATTGATTTTAAAAACTAATTCATATTATAATTAATTCAACAATTTTCAATTGATTGCTTATATATCTAATATAATAAAGAAATAAATAAACATTAGAATCGAATATTCTAACTTTTAAAAATAGTAAATTATTTTTGATTATAATTATAATTGTTAAATTTATACGTATAATTGAACCTCATTTACTAATAATCATAATAAATTCGGATTTAGACCACATATAATTATTATAAATAAATAAAGTTTTTTCCTGTTTAATTTACTGGAACCGTGGGAAGTTAACAATTTATTAAGAAATATCCTTATAATACTTCTTGGTTGTAAAAAATGGAGGACCCATTTATTTCTCTAATTTAAAATAACACATATATCTAATGATTCTTAACATATATAGACCGGAACTGATCTGCAAACTTTGAACCTAGGTTGTGTCTTTGTTAAGGTATTGCATTGTACTATACGCTAGAGGTATTATTTTTTTAGTCAAAAAATAATAACAAAGAAAAAATCTAATATAATTTACGACAGTTTAAAGTATTTTATTATGTCATACGGTTATGAAATTTTTTGCTTGCAACTTGATAACTCGAACGATGCATGCTGTGTGTATAATGTACTGCTTCTGTAGAAATATACTGCTTAATGGCCCATACAATAACGTATAGCTTTTAACAATATTAGTGTACAATAGTTTTATCTGTAATAACTCTAGGTTAGTATAAGCGTTTGTCCTATTATGTAACTTAGTTGACATCTTAAATTTTCTGAGTATAACTTATGTAGTATAGATTAACACAAAACCAAGGATGCACATCCTTCAATACCTTTTATTTATAAAAATTTATTTTGAAAGTAATACGGGTAAATACAGCGTCATGCGTTTTATTAACTGCTATGGTTCTGTGACCAATTGTTACAAGACGTGATGCGCTACGTTAGCATATATATTATGTTTGCTACGAAACTCGTAGCGTTCAAAAGCCTATGATGTGGTACAAATCAAATCAGATTTAGCACTTAGCACTTTACCGATGATGATAAATATAGCATAATATGCTACACAGAGAGAATGCTGCATTCTTATAGTTTTTAAAGAGTTTATGAAATCGATGTATTAGTGTTAGAGTTTATTTTCACAAATATTACAAACATTATCCTGTTTATAATGTTAGTATAAATATACGGAAAAAATCCTGGCATAGTTGTTCATTGTATATTATTTTGGGTAGCCGAAACATTTGAACGCAGACTTAACGAATTGAATTTTAATAATTCAAGGCTTTCACTTCTAAACGTGTCACATGTCAGAGTGAAGTGATTTACGACTATACTCGTGTGCACTTATGTTGGATTGCTTACGCTTCATAAGCAAATTTCGTATTCGAGTATTATGAATTATGATTCAAACGTTTTAAATCGTACCTTATGCTAAGAATATTTTATATTTCCTTTATGTTCAAAAGTTCACTTGGTTTACTACGGACTTCTTTACGTTCTACCATTTTTCCGAAAGTAAACGCTATCTCAGAAACTAATGGTTGGATTATTTTACAAGTTCCATCAATAAGATTTTCTCAGAGCAACATTCAGGCTGTAAATTATTAAAATTTAATATGGGAAAAAATTACATTAATATTTAAAGATATTATTGATAAACATCGCAAGACCTCTTAAATGTTACTTTTGACGTTTTTTTTAAATTTGATTAGTTCACTTATCGTCCAGCAAGCCGTGCCTTGTCAAATTAATATATTACGCCCAAGCAGGAAAATATAATAATTATAAGTTAATGTTGACTGAATTGTTCAATTTGTGTAGCTCTTGCTAAATACGAATAATACACGGCACGATCTCTAGTCCAATAAGATGAAAATAAATACAAAACTGATTAATTGATAGGCATTTCGTAGAGATAATACGTATAGATTTTGTGTTAAATAAGAATAATAAAATGTACATTCTAAGCAGAGATCGTTAATTCTCAAGTGAACGGCAAATCTAAGCATTAAGAAATAAAATAATAGCCATCAGGATGAAATATAGATGTATAAAACGTATTTATGGAGGTTTGGCGTGTGGTAGCGGTGAAATTTATTTCTCAAATGAAAATAATTTAATTAAAAGAGGTGAAAGTAAAAACAAGTGGTAAAAATCTTATTTCAACAGATTATTCTTTGTCAATAGTCTCGAACGGACTAACTACATACAAAAACCATTAAATTATAAAAATTATATTCATAACATCAAAAATTTTAAATATCATTAAGTAAACAGTATTTAAGCAACATTTTATGTCAATTTTCATCGAAAACTGACGCAGGCATTACGCCTTTATAGTGAGTTCTGTTTAAAGGTCTATTGTAAGTTAAGAATAAATCAAAAATTAAATCCAAACAAGGTTTCTTCAGCGTGTCCATTACAGAGATTAATTAGAAACAGTTGCAATGGCTTTTGACATAAATATAAAACGGAGTACGTTTATTTCTGTCACTACATCAATCTTAATAGTTCAACAATCAAAGTTTTGATCAATAAATTCTACAAATAATAACTCAGCAATAATCATTTAATTATTGCCCTTTTTTGTATGGGTGTGTGTGCTGAGATATTATCTCATTCATATCATCAACATATTTAATCATGTTGTTGAATTTTGTCATTATTGCCTAAGTAGAGGTCTCGGAACAGCCTACTGCTTTATAAAACTGTGCCGACAGCACACGCAAGCTTTCAAGTTAAACCCATTTATATGCTAATGCCTAGAATAGATGCTGTTACCCCCAAGATGCAGATTTGCTCGTCAAGATATGTATCATTTTCAATTATTAATTGCAATCTAATACGAAAACAAGTCCTCTAAATTTAGACAACGTATACACTTAATTTTGCTACATTTTAATATTTTTTACTTTGTACTTGACTGACTTATCAGTATTTACGTCAGTTTATTTACAGAAAATTCTCTAGTCAGTTGATTGACGAGCCAAATACTCATTAGGGGCTCCTTTTTTAATCGCTAGCTACATGACGTTTGACAAATTGTCAATATATTTATTCATTTATTTACCTAGCTGATGATTAGCAGAATGCCTATGTCTGGTATGTATTTCATAATTTTAAAAAGTAAATAGGAACTAATTTCGGTTTTAAATGCTTTAGGGATTTAATACTTATTAGTTTAGTTAGAGAATTACGAATATTTTACGTTACGTTATTTTATTATTACTCGTTATGTTGTTATAGTTACCTGTTTTCTTTGTAATATAATTTTCAATTTCATACAACATGTTTCGGTAATTTTATCGTTTCGTTCTTCAGTGATACTCTCATTCATTGAACTAAGGAATTGTCAAAATATGAAAACGCATTCGCAATGCAGGACTTGGGCGGGATGCACACTACATGGGGTTTTGAGGGTCTCCCAGACAGGAGTATTGATTTTGTGTCACCCTAGTTGAGGGTTGTTATTAAATATAAATGGCGTCGAGATGGCGATGCGTTTTTACGAGGGTACTGCTCAAATGAGTTTTGCTAAGCTTCTGTTGTTTGCTTTTTACTTGTCGGTATTGGAGTATGTTGTATGCCCTATTCGACGATTAATACTTGCAATAGCTTTTCTATAACAGCTATGCAAGTGTCAATTGTCTCTGGTCTGGTCTCTCTCATACGCCTAATCCTAACCCAGTGCCGGGTTTGCGAAGAAAACACATTTTGCATAGGTGGTATAATAATTCCTTAGGTAGATACGGGCCGCCATTTTAGTATCTTTGATGTACATACACGTTTTGGACAAAAAGCCTTTGGGTTTGTAAAAGTGTATGTATTTCATCAACACAATCTAAGAACAAAGTTCTAGAAATAATTGCTTATGGCTGAATAGTCTACGGTACGCGTAATACTTCGGAACTAATCACAGCGACCATAATTATTAATAACTATCACTATACTATCACCGTTGTGCTTACGAAGTTTAAGCGATTCTCTTCCCTATTGCCAGCCCACAAAGGTTTCAATCGTTTGTAATAATTGTAAGTGGTAAATTTAACTTGCCAAAGATGTCTTCGGTCGCAATTCCCGCTGCACTTAACAAACTTAAAGCTATTGTGAAACAGATATTGGTCATTCAATAATAGGCTTTGTTGTTAGGGCCTGTTTATATTTCTTTATAACAAGAAAGTATGACGCGGCTTGTTATAAAGGTTTGTTTTGGTACACGCATATATAATACGAAATATTTTACAACATGTTGTGTATTTATGTGTTCTTATTTACTTAATTTAGGTTCACTTTAATATGTCTATGTATCATCATCATCAGCCTTTTTAGACAGAAGACCTCCTCTATTCTTCTTCAACGCGACCGGCCTTGCACTTTTTGCATTAATTTGCAGCCTACATGCCATGTTGTCTTTTATACTGCCGAGGTCTTCGTTAAAGCGCGCTGTATGGCACGCCCATATCCAATTAACAACATCTAATTAAAGTATATAAATATAATCGAAAATGTATTATTTGAAAATTATGTAACTGATAGTAAATTATTATTACACTAGTATAATCGTGGGCTAACGTATCGAGTCCACTCCAACAATCGACTTATAACCTGATATGAATATTTAGTCGATCATAGCAAAAAATGGTCGAATTTAGTTGTAACACGACCATTTTCAATTTTCAAAGTCTGCCAGAGTTGTTTATTTACAACTTGTAAGCGATTTGTAAGTACTATATAATAAACAATTGACTTAAAGTGCTCTATTACTGTATACCCATTCACATATGTATTGAAGTTTGAACCATTGTTTATTTCATATTTATAAAGCAAAACGCCACTTCGCAACAATATCGACAAATACAAAATTTCCAATTAAGCTTTTCGTGCTTTTCGATCTAACGAAAATTACTCAAGCTATTAAAAACTTATAAAGCCTATTAAATTATCTTCTTCACAGAATTAGTTCAGCAGGACTTAATCAAGCTTAATTTAATCTATTTCTTGTAATATTTCACTTACAGTTTTGTTAAATAACTTTTAGAACTTTGAGAAGGTTATAGGCAGAAATAAAATTAATGCCTATAAAGGTTTAGGCGTTTATCTTTGAGGCAACAACACAACATAAAGATATATAATAAAACAATATATAGATAAATATAATATCAGCCATGACTTTAGCAAAGAAGTAGTAATATTGAGTCTGCCAGTATTCGCTCAGGAAACGTCTGGCCATATTAGCATAATGCCAAAGTCCATCTGTCTAATTGCGACGTCAAGTTTATGAATATTTATGACAGGAAGTGGAAAGATAAAATATTCCTGGCGCTCACAGTACATTGTTACTTCATATATCTCTTTTTACAAGAACTGCTTCAGACAAAAATATTTTGGTATACTGATTGTACACTAGTCAATTCTAGCCAAAAAGCTTAGGTTATTAAAAATGTTGTGCTATAATATCTCAATATATAACATACGAAAGTATGTCATACTTGGAATAACTAGTTATAATTATGAAATGATATAATTGATTTTGCGCACAGCGGTCATTATCCTTTGTCTGGCGTTTATTTAATGTTCCGTTTACCGGCCATTAAATGCGAATCAATATTCCCTTGCAACAAATCTCCCCAAATGTGGGGTGAATTTACCAAACAGACACCGAGACACCCCCACAACATTGTGACATCGTGAGTTACAATGATGTTAAATGAGGAAGTAAGTGCAATGTTAAATATTTACCAAGTTTATTATGCTTTGCATTCACACAATATTACATACAAAATCGGTAATTTTATACCCAAATAATTTGAAACGAGATTCAATATTAATTAAGACCTCTACATTCTACAAGCTATGTAACAAAAGATTTTACGGGTATTTATTTATAAAGGAATATGTTCATATTGGTAATAGCGAATTCTCTCAATAAGCTTTGCAGAATTAATTAGTCGTTAACGAACGGTCTCCTATATAAAGAAGACATAATCACCTGGCCGTCAGACTAATCACTTAGTCTGACTTACTCCAAAGTCCAGTACAATACAGGGCATTAATAACGAGACGGTACGTATGTATAATAAATGTCTTTATGTTTATGTTTGACTAGCGGACCCGACAGACGTTGTTCTGCATCATATTTCAAGCGATTAGTATATTATGGGCTGATTTGTGAATCTAAACCATCCTAGGCGTCACCTAAACGCATCCAAAAAAAATCATTGAAATCGGTCCAGCCTCTTAGTAGGAGTTTAGTGACATACACACGTTTTTTTAATAAATTTATTGATTTTTATTTGTATATGTATTTTATCAATATAATAACTCCGATCGAAGCATTTTTTTTAAATAATATTCATTTTTCTTACATTCTCTAAATATCGTCAGATATTTGCAGCACCCATTCTGTCAATGTTATGTCAAACACCATATGGTTAAATCAAAAAGTTTGAATTGTATGGTGGTTAAGTATTCTTATTCTCCGCGCAATTTTCTTAATTTTTTCTTTCATAAGAACCTTCTGACAGTGACAAACACAACAAAAAAATAATTAGCTAAATCAGTGCAGCGGTTCACGCGTGATGCCGTGACCAAGGGAAATAAGGATTTGTATATGTAAGTTAAATATTTGTAATTTTAAATGCTTAATTATGAAAAATTAAAATATTGAGACTTAATAATTATATAGGTATAGAGACGGTGTATCAATAATAAAATAATTTAACTAACCATAATATCATTATAATATGGTATGGTATGGTGGACTCAGTTTTCGCACTTAGACTCATAATTGGTCCGTTATGCGTAAAGTCCTGGCTAATTAAATTCAAATTCAAATTCAAAAATCATTTATTCACGTAGGTAACACAATGTACCTTGTGATTCGTCATTAAAGAAATAAATATTAATGCTTCTAATTTTACATTTACTGCCAGTTCTCAAGCGTAGAACGGAAGAGAAGAACTTCTCCTGGGCTGCAACCATTACACCATGTTCCACATGACATTCATAAATAAAAACAAAGACTTGAGCAGGAGGCCTTACATTCTCGTGGGAACTAGTCCATCACCGCATACACGAATTCAAGTATTTTCTGACGCACGCCATTCGCCATATTTTAGGGAGAGAGACAACCCGACGCATGGACGCCGCCACAAGCAATGACATTTAAGCGAGCATGACGATCCTTGAAATGTGGACTTGGCTACATAAGAAAATAATAATAATACTGAAATAATTGGTGGATCACGGTTTGTTCCCACTTTACATTAAAACAGTCGTGCGATCTCTGGAAATGCAGCCGAGAGATTCAGTCGTGTTACCTATAATATATACTGGAGCAACTCATATCCAAGCACTAGGATCGTTTAAATATTCATGCCTTAGCTGTACGATTTAAATTTATTTATTGACAACGCTTGTATCTCACTAGGGATTTTGTTAAAAAAACGTATACAATTGCCTTGGAAAGAATTACTCGTTTTATGCAGCCTTCTGTTTGGTGCGCTAATTTTGTCTTTATTACGAGTACTATAATTATGGAAGCTACTATTCTTTTTAAAGATATCTATATTTTTCCGCACATATAAAATATTCTCATAAATGTATTGACTTGCCAGAAATTAAGCCGGCCTAGCTCCCTCCAGAAGCACAGAATTCTCCTGGGCACTTCACAGGCTTCACGGAGCGACCTCACTACTCCGAGGATTTCTGCACGTTGTTTAGCCACAGCCTCGCATTCCAGGACTAAGTGGGTGACTGATTCCTCTGCGCTGAAACAGCCTCTGCACATGGGGCTGTCTGTCGCGCCTACGAAAAAGCGATGTTTATTAAGGAGACAATGGCCCGTAATTGTCCCTATCATTGTTTTGAGATATGTTCTATTTAAGCTTAGAATTCGCTTTGTAAATTGCGGGTTAACTGCTGGCGCCTGGCAGAGCCATTTTGGGCCGCACTTCGCGACCATCGCTGTTGTTGGAGTTCAGCGGATCTCTGACGAATCCAGGATCGCACTAGCGAGAAGGGCAAGGGTAGTGACACTTATCCTTATCCGTTCCAGTATCAGTTTGTCGTTTGTCTTTTTGTTTTCTAACGCCATCAGCACCGGCGCACTGTCAGATACGAATTTAATACAGAAGTTATTGTTTTCTAACCGCTGTACGGCTCTAGATAAACTAAAGCGGGCCATAGACGACCGCATGTTGCAGTCAAGACCGACAGTTTCCATACTAAATTCATATTCGCAATACACGGACCGCTCGAGCAGTTCCTGCAGCAGTGCCCGCTTAAGTGATATTATAATAATGTAAGTCTGAAAGTGTCCCGCAGTGTAATTCTGCAAAAATCAGTCCCTTGAAGTAGCTTATCCACCCCTCGGCTGATTTCTGATTGAATTAGATAACCTTCAAACGGCATCCTTAATGTTGCCTAGCGCTTTATTACAAATATTGATATTTAATTACCTAGATGAAAGTTTTTGTCAAGAAATAGATTTTATTTGCATCCCTAATGAATCGTGTAATGCATAACACCAACGTACCCTAAATGTGTTTATTACAAAGAAAAGGTATATCTTAAAACGTTGGTATGCTGTCCACTATAGGAGTATTTCGTTTTTTTGTTTAGAAACCAATATTAACTTACAACCGAATTGTTTACTTTAACTAAAACTACATATGGATGTAGGTAATCTGACGTCAAATGCTTTTTATTTAAATAACTCGTAAAATATAAAATATTTCATAAGATCGCTAGTAACAGTCTCGGCCAAACTAATGTGTTGTATTCAAATAATTGTAGACTCCATAATACTCGCCATGATTGAATAAAAACGAAATTAGACAAAAGTTGAGGTGACTTTGTAATTGTTTTGTTTCCAGGATTTTATATTGTATTGTGTTTTTAATTAGAGCCACCCATTTTAATTATATTGAAGGATCAACCGTATAGACTGTTTGTCTATCATCACATACTTAGAATCGAATCTACGATGAGTTATTTTGTTTATAGCCCGCTCTTAATCATTAATTATACGTTGTAAAGATTATGTTGTATTCAGTGCTAAGTAGAGTAAACCGCTAAGCCATTAATGTGATAGCCTTGTAATTCGCAAATCTGTTCCAGATCTTAATTAACCATGATTTTAGCTTCGTATAGTAACCTACACGAACGTGAAAAAGATTTGTATGAAGTTTTAGAGAATATCTTAAAATCATTAAACAAACCTATTCCGAATATATATTACATAAACAAGGCCACTAACTTGTGAAAGCCATCCTACAGGATATGATTTGGATAACCCGCGAATAATTGTTTCTAATCGCCAATCAGAAGGAAATAGAAGGCGGATAGATGCTTAGTCAAATTTACAATAAATACAGTCATCTACGTAATTGGTTGTTGGTTTGTGCCTTTATCATTATAATTAGTTGAAAGATTAACTATCGTGTAAAAAGCTTCTCTTTGCGGAGCCAGGTTCAACGAATGTCGCCGTGACCACGCACGCTGTAAAGCACGCGAAACGTCGGATAAATTTAAAATTATGTCAAATAATTGTAAATTTATAATAATACATAACTTTAATCCGGTAAAAGCTTTTTTCTCTAAATGTGTAAAGGTTATATTAATCAAAGACAATACTAGGTTCAACGAAGTTTCGGTGTAACCTTGGGTTTGCTGTTAAATTATTCTCTGTGATTGTGACAAGGTCAAAGTGTGTATTGTGTTGTGAGAGCAGTAGCCGGTGATGTACATCATAATAACAGGTTTTTAAGACTAAAGCCTCCTAATAGCTTAAACAGAAGTATTACATGTAGCTATATACGTGAAATTAACTGGCCAGATATAGTTCTACGCCACATACTATTCGATACACGTCCTGTTACATCGGATAGTAGCTATATTGTCGTGTTTTATATACAAACACGCATTGACATGAAGAACCTAGTCTCAGTTTAGCAGTGACCTCATACTAGAACCAAGGGAAAACCATCGAAGACATCGGCTATGACGTTCCGGTGGAATCGAAGAGGAGGTTTTGAGTGACTGCCGTTTTCAGATAGGCTTAGTATTCGTGGAGATCATATTGAAAAATGAACTGTTCTCATTTAATCTTCTTTATTCATTCATAGTTAGGCCAGATCATTTTAGCATCACCCAGTATATTAGAGCTATCTTCATATTTAGCCAATAAAGGCAAAATTAGGAATTCTTTTTCGAAAATGTATATTAACTTAAAAATAAAACGAACATTTCAAACCAGTTTCTTTATTTCATGTTCATCATTTTAATACAACATACAAGTAAATTTATCATCAGATATTATTTTATCAATTCTTACAGACTAACTTAAAGTACCTGAATAACAAGTAGAGTATTGACGCAATTTCATAACTGCAGTGTCAGTCAAAAACTCGGCGACAGTAAGATTCGAGCAAATCATACGTTTGTATGTTTTTAAAAGGCTTTACCAACTACTATCGTCAAAGTATTTGAGTCAGGAGACAAATGCTGTCCAACCCACACGGAATAATTTGCAAACAATGAACCAATAACAAACATAAAAAACCCTATCATGGAATGTTTGAAATTTCTTGCTTTAGTTAAAACTAGAATGTGTTCAAATTAAATAAGGATTCAAAGTAATACACACAATAAGCAATATACATTAAATTTCTTAGACCGAAGATTTATAATTTTAAAATAATTCAGCTACGAAACATACTGTTGAGCAAATAATTTGGTTAATTAACCAAGTTAATTGAATAAACATTATAAAAATTTAAATACAAACTCCCAAGTCGCACACAAATTTTTACTTCAACTCACAATGGAAAATTTAAAGAAAAAGCTGTATGATGTACACAAATTAAGAAACATATTTTTTCTACAACTTATTATTTGTATGGGTTGACTAAGAATTAAAACAAAAGGGTTAACGGAAAACACATTTTCGAATTAAGTCAGAAACCCATGACTAGAAAGAAGCGATAACTTCAAGAAACAATTTTACCATTTTAATACTAAATACATGTAATTACGAAACCATTATTCGTGGAAAATAAGCGGAACTTAGTAGCTAATCTAACCAATACACTGACTAGCTTCATAAATATATTAAATTATAAAATAAATAGCAATAAATTAGAGTTTAACAATATCAGACTGTCAGTGAAACAAAGAGTGCGAAATATAAAAGTGGGATGGAGTAAGAGTGCTTCAGAGGCGGAAACAAGTGATCGATTGTTTAAAATATAGAACCGTCGAATACAATCTAATGTAACATGAACACTAAACAACTAAGTCGTTGGCCACGATGCACCTTTAGCGGCCGATAGGGTCTGCTTCGCTATTGATAGAATCGTGGCAACGAAATTTACCACACTTTAATTTAAGTCCCTACACAAATATAAATCTTAAGTATCGATTATAGCATTCAAGTTCATTATGAAAAAATATATCATTGGAAATATTTTTCAACTCTCCTTAACATCAAACCATCCAAGAACAACTTAATTATGCACGTGACAACCGATTTTTATAACTACAAGGTTATCCCTAACAACACTTTGGCAACAAATAGTATTTCTCTTTTCCAATCAATTCTAACAGTAACGTTCACATCGTTGGAGTCAACATCACCATGGATCATATCAATCTTGTATCGATTCAATTTACCATCGTCTTTGAAATAGAAGACAGGAAAGTATCGACAGAAGATAAATGTACTATTTATAGCGACAAATATCAAATAATTTCTTCATCTGATAATTCAGACATGTTTGATCATTCCATTTGGGACTTCCGTTTTGTCATTGGTCGCTATAATCAACCATGCTATATAGTTTCTACCTAAGTAACCAATGAAAACAATTATCCAGAAATTTTGTTGCATCTTTAAACTTTCTTTGCTGTGTTCAGTCTTAAAATTGAGTCGTACGATCTAAGTTAAAATGATGAATCCTTATAGTTACCTTAAGTCATCGCTAGGCCGAACTAATACCGTACCTACCTGAGGTGTTTGCATACTAAAGTGGAAGTTATGACGGTCAGTAGAACTGGAGATATAAAGAGGTCTCGGAATAGACGATTTCGATCACATAATTGTTGTTCTTTCAATTTTACATCAAAGATGTTTATTCCTCACGGTTTCAATCACACTTCTTCGGTATCGCTTTATTACTAAGACAGACAGACATACAAAAGATTAACTTTCCAAGGAAAAGGCTTCATCACTAGTAAGGCTCTCGGGGAAACTAATTACACCATTCTTAACGCGTACATTATTTGTTTTAGAGTAATCAACATTGAATAATTTTCATTTTATAATTACCTTAACACTAAAGAGTACAAAAAATAAAGGAAATATTACGAATATATGAAAAACAACAAGTTATCAGCGAAATTATCGCATCTCATATAAGAACAACGTTTTTTCTTTCGTTACAGTAACATTAATTGTATTATCCACGCCCACGAAGTAGATACGACGACGACTCGACGAGTCCAAAATCGGATGGACTCTTTGTGCCTCCGCTCGGAGCGTTCAGAGCAGAGTGAGAAGTGCAAATCACTTGTCGACTTCATATTTACAAGATCGTTTCCCTTCGATTTTCCTCATTGTATCAAAAATATCTGCTAAAACAGCCCTTTCCCTTAGAGAAAACTCGATAGAGTAATTTGAACAGTCTCAAAGTAACTAGTGTAGGTAACAATCATCAAGAGATGGGGATATGCATGAATTGGAATATCGAAATCAACAATTTCTTAAAGTTAGGATAGTTAAAGCGCCTACGTAGAACCTACCGCAACTACTCTAAGACAGACGATTACTAACGATACACATTAGCACTTACGACAACTAATGTATGACGATGGAATACTGGAAACACTTAAGTCTGTACAAAAATGAAATTTAATTTTATTAAAAAGGAATAAAACATTCCTTACAATTTAAGGCCACGGCGCAAAGTGGTGTCTCAGTAGTTCAATATAATAAGGGTACAGAGTTACAGTTAAGTTGTTATTAATCTACGGTTTGGCCTTATTTACAGAATTGAAGCTCTTATATAGTGCATTTGCAAATGCTTGCGAACCTGACGTAGCGGGTGCGAAGGCTCGCTCGAAGCGAATGGATTCCCAGTTAGCTGGCTGGTTGCAAGGTCGGTCAGCGGGTGAGACTGCTCGTCTTAACTCGTAAAACGTCGGTGTCAGAGTGTACAAAGCTCAAGGTGTCTTAACCACTAATCTAACATAGACAATGCGATATCTAAAAATACAAACTACGACATACATCTAAGTAGGATATAATAATAATCTTCATAAGCATTGTGTCTCCTTAATCTGGCAGGATGGAATTAAATGGTTAAAATCGATTTGTGTGTGGACATTTTAAGCATCATACAACTAATTTAAAGTATTCGACGTGCGTTCCTATAGATAATATTGAATTATCTAAAAGCAATCTCTTTGGCGTCTAGCTTCGAGAAAGATTCCAAATTACCTACCCAACACCATTCATCAATCTCTTCTAACAACGGAATTGTTCTATTTAATTTAGTGAATTCCAACGACTCCACTACGTGGATGATATGTGCGTTTCAAAACGTTGAAACAATTTTGCTATTAAAACTTTTTTCCTTACAAAAACGAGAAAACTGTCTTAATATTGTCTGTAAGCCACACTTTCCTTCACTAACCATTTCTATCCTTCCACCTCCCCAACAGATAATAAATAATTTGAAACTTTGTTTGATATGTAATTAGCTTCGTATATTCCACCAGCATCATTTGGAATCTTTCCTCATATAAAACATTATTGTTAACTAAAATCACACACCTTACGCTTAAAAAACTACCTAACGTAAGATAAGAAATTATCGTTTCGAGTGAATCTATATTTTGTAAGTTATTTCTGTCGCTGCCGTTATTGTGTTCGTGGAAAAGGCAGGTGAAAATTCTTACAAAAATATAGAATTTATAGGTATCTACACAAGAAGCCGACACGAACGTTAGGAATAATAAGTAATATTTACGACGATAGTACTATGTCTTAATTCAATATTTAAGTAGAATCCGTAATATATAAAACACCTTAAGAATTCCAAAACTTGCCATAAAAATTATTATCACTGAGAAAATAAATACTATTATTTGCAAACGTTTCAACTAACATAAGCGATAGTAAAATATTTTCTTTTTTTACAATAAAATGTATCATAAATTCAAACGTGAGTCAATCAAAACATTCAGCGTAGTAATCTTTGAGGATGGATGATTTGTGCTCGCATGTGCATTGTTACTTTCACCTAAACTTACTAAACTACAATTTTGACATTTTGCGTAAAACCGGAATCGAGACGAAGGCTGCCAACCGATTACCCAATGGAGGATCGTCTCGTTCCGCTTTACACCGAGTCCAACACATAATTTTTCCATTTTAAACTCAACATCAGTCATTGAATGCAGTAAAATCATTGCATGTATTATAAGAAAAATATTTCAAAAATTAAGTGAAACACCAACGTTCAGTGCAGAGTTCACTTAAGCGAATTAATGAAATTCAACAATGATACAACATCGCCGCATCCTATAATTACTTACAAGCGATGGTAGAAAAATATTATAATAAATTATCAAAATATCAGAAAAATTAATACAATTCCTGAGCAATTAAAAACGTCTGCGGACGTCGACGTTCGATCAACTTGTCTACTATATACATTTAATGCACACTTAGCTTCGACTTTTACATAAAAAATTAAGTAGGATTACCGGAAGTAGATTGGGCCAGTTCGGAGTTAGCAAACGAACGCACAAGCATCAATCTTATTTACACGTAATATCATTAAGTATTGTAAATTCAACGATGCACTACGTAATATAAAGTGATCATATCATACAATCCGACAAGCTAACATCAAATACATTATTCTCTACATTGATGAATATATTAACAGGTGAATTTATTATCGTTATATACGAAATTATTAAATTTCAAACAAACTCTTAAAATTATCGATATGGTTAAGTCCTAAGTCGAGTCTAATCCTGGCGAATTCGGGTGTCAATCAACAAACCGGATCATTTTGTAATCACTTTTCAAATAACTTGCTGTCCTAGTAACGTCTTACTGAAATTAAGATACCTATCGTTGAATCATAATTTTCATTATAAAAATACACACTCTCACACTATGTAATCAACTTTTAATTCATCTAACCGAAACATGCCCATCTCGTACTCATCCCGGCACGCCTTAAAACTAAACTAACCAACATATATACATTTTTGCACACTTCCTGATTGAGGTGGATTTAATCTTGCGCTAAATAATTATAAAATGGGGTCAATAATCAAGCTTGAAATTTCATCAATGATCATCGAAGACTAACGTCAAACTTTTTCATTCTAACTGAAAGGCTATCGTATGTGCCGAATATTATATGACATGTATCATTTAAGGCTATTAATAGGAATGAACAGTTTAACAAGATTTAGGTGTGAGAATTAATCGAGTGGAAAAAGCAGATGAGTGGAGCCTAGAAATATAAAAATAACATTGTTGATGTGTTAAGTCTTAATTTTAGTCTTAGAGTGAGCTGAGTATAAAATTATAAACAATTTCGTAAGTCTAACTGTGCTTACTGTACTAGTAGGTGCTAGTTAGTAAAATGTTCCCTAGAGTAATTGACTTGGAAATAGTGGTTTAGGTCATAAAACGTACGTGCTGAGAAAGAATCAAATAAGCTCCGTCTGGCTTTAACGTTAGACGTCACCTTAGACGTAGTCATACGGTACTCTTATTTTAACATAGATTAACATTCTTAATTATAGCCCGGCCTCATACGGATGTGGTTTTGAGACCTCGATAGAGTATCCACCGCCTAATGCACTGAGATGCTACGTGAGTAGTTTTATTTAATACTACGTTGCAAGCTTTAAATGTGCAGCAATTCCTAATTGATTAAAGAAACAAAAAATGGTGCTCATCTTATTGTGTATTTAAAATCTAAATTAATACTTACTAATTTCATGCCAATGTTTGTTCCCCAACACCAACTGTATCAAATGAATTCTTATAAAAATGCACACACACACACACACACAAGAACCCCAAATTATAAAACTCACTTGTGGTTCCTACAACCGGTTGTTTGTGCTACCGAACCCTGTTTTTTAAGTTTATTTGAGATTGATAGAACTTTAAAGGTACAGTGCTGAAAGCGAATTCGGCAAGAGAGAAACGTGACAAAGTTTATGAATGTTTAGTAGTAAGGCACAGACGTTTTGTTTGGGGGATTCGATAGCACAAACCTGATTGAGCTAGCACTGTGTTAGATGGACTAGCACAGTGGTAACTTCGGTCGAATACTGAGCAGCACTACTTGGGCAAAGCAAAAATAAAACACACAGTCAAACTGCAAAGAACTGGTATTATTATAAAAAAGCAAGTATACAACAAAAATAATTCAAAACAAAACGACGTACATTAATTTAAAGAACAATTGTTTATACAAATACTTAAAAAAATATAATAATTATAACAACAAACATTGACAAAATATATTTAAAGACAAAACATGTTTCAAATTTAATCAGTCCTTAAGCTTCAGAAATGCAATTTTTAAGAATGAACGATTTACTCTTAAATCTTTTTGTGTTCTATTATGCTAAACCACAAACTTAGTCATTTGTGAACAAAAATAATACAAACTTAAAACACGTCTCTTGAAAAACAAAACTAAATAATTACTGTAAAATCAAAAAATAATAAAAACTGGATTACATACATAACGGGAGCAGTTGTCATAAGTTGCATAATCTTACATAGAATTTCGATATACTAAGTTATAGGTACTTAATATAAATATATTACGTGAATCCTTTTTAATTAAGTAAAAGCGTATGTTTTATCAAAGACCGATCGTTCGTGGGTAACGCGATGACTGAACGTTCCGGTCTAATCCTAAGAGATTTATTTAAACCGATAGTTTCTCGCGTGACTTTTATTCATTGTATCTAAACAAATATTTGGATCTCGTAATGATTGAATTGTCATTGATCAAAAAAGAAACATTATCGGTTTAAATCAAGCTTACCATAATGAGTGCAGTAGATTAAAAGAAATAAAATTCTGAAAGCCATCCTTAGAACGGAATAATTTACTAGGAACAGACGCTATACGTTAAATCATTGGTGATCAATCACTGCAATTTAGATTCTAAAGAATGGATCCAAAACTCTATTTCGCCTAATCTAGTGACAGAATCGGATGGAGTTAGATCGAAGCCACGTCAAATATGATTCCATTGAAAGCACCGTGGACTGCTAAATGCAGACAATTAAATAATCCCGAGAACCTTTCAGAAACTTTAATGCAAATTTGCGAACAATAATGTCTTACGTGCGAAATAAGTGTAAAAATCATAAAGCCTTTTTAAGCAATTCATTGCATTATTGACCAAGTAATTTGCACAAGTAGTAGTGAAAAAATTCGATAAACTTATGTATAAAATTCGGTACAAAGATATTATGGTACATATTTACAAACAACACTTAATATCACTTAATACATCACAACATGGTTGTATGGCACATGTAAAGCAGGTATTGCGAGATACCAGCAAAGGTCATAGTGGCGTGGCTTCAATCGTTCTACGGGCGTGCGAGTCCTACTCTAGTGTTTTATTCAGATCAAACATTAAGCGGCAGATCTGATTATTGTCATAGATTCAGCAAACTACAAAAAATATAACTAAAAAATGAAAACTAATGAAAAATCGAGCTAAAATAATTCCTCTAACACACTCAAACACGCGGTAAAGTAGTAATCTAACGATAGCATAATATTCGTAAAATAAAAAAATAAACGTTACACATGCACCGTAAACTAATAATGCTACAAAAATAAAGTTGTTTTCGTATAAAAAATATCTTACTAGAATTAGGTTTGTAAGACGTATCAAGTAAGCTATAATACTTCAGTGAGCGGCAAAGTGCGTCACTGTTAAAATCTCGAAAAATAGTTAAATCAAAAATCTAGCGAAACGAACCTTCACTAAGTGCTCTACTAGTTACTACCGTGTTTAATTAATATAAAATACCTACTTAAGTTTTGTATAAAAACGAATAATATTATATCAACCAAATGTTACTAATTGTAATAAAAACAACGAAATTGAGGAATTTATGGATCCGTGGGCTCTCAGTGACTAGGCGGTAATGACGTCATATCTGTAGTCCTAACAGTATTCCAATACTCAAAATCAAAAACAACCATTCTCAAATGCTTTATAATACTCTAAGTTATTATCATTCCAAGGACTGGCGCAACTCACTTCTCGTGTGATGTCTGGTAGATCTCTAGTTGTATTAACCGAACGTTTGATCTATCCGTACTTTAAGAAACGCCGCAGTCAACTTTGTCATTGATAAAACCCCTAACATCACTTTCCCTAATTTTTGTAACTACATTAAAAAGGGGGTAGTAACTAAAGGTTGTCCATTTTAGTTTAATTCCATTTAACACTTACCTAAGAATATGTAACAACTTCTTAATTAGATTCATAATTATTTTTCCATCGACACAGAATAAGTGCTAATTCAAAACAGGAAGTGCCATTGTGCCGAAGAATATCCTTAAAACTAACAACAATACCACTCGATGCTCTCTTAATTCAATAAAATCACTCGCTTAACGCCTAACAATTTTAAGTAATAATAGTTAAAATATTGGTCCAACAAATGGGCTAAATAATACAAACGCCCGTAATATTCATCCCTAATTTAACGACGTGGGATATGGAAAAATATTATTCATAGATCAAAAATGATAAGGGTCGAGAATCGTACGATATTTTCGGCTCCAACCAACGGAATAATCTCTCGTACTCCACTTAGGTACTTATATAACAATGTCAATACTAAAACTAATCTCATTACAGTTTCGTTTAAAATATAGGTACATAATGCATCGAGCCTCCCTCGACCCAGGCGTCGTTGCCTCGGCGGAGGGCTAACGGTCAAGTGATCACATCGAGACAGCCGCAAACGTAGTTATTTCTTATATTCCACTTCAACAGTCACTTTGTAATAAAAATTGACACATACGGCCCGAAATGTTAACTTTTCTTTTTGGCTTTAAGTGTCGCCGGAAGTTCCCGACTGCGCTGGGGTTGAGTGAGGTCGGGACGTTCACATGCCAATAGGTGGCACTTGCACGTAACGGTAAATATAGAGGCGGTAATCTTTGCTCGCGAGCACTACCGAGCCGTCGTCCATGAGAGCTACGTCGAAGCATTGAGCGTGTTTTACTTTACTTTCTAAAGCCGATACCAACTGTCCGTCTTGAGTGAATATTGTTAGGTTGAAGTTGTTGTGATTGTCGGCGATTAAGATTTCGCCGGCGGCATTGATGCCCACGCCTATCGGGTAGTTGGTCACACCTTCTCCTCCGATCTGTCGTAAGTAAATGCCTTCGTAGTTGAAGACTTTGACGCAATGCGCGCGGTTGTCACTAATGAATATTTCTTGTTTGTCGTTCACCACAACGCCGTTCGGAAATTCTAAATGTTTTGAGCATCCAAATTTCTGCAGAACGTTTCCTACTTGGTCAAAGATAATGACACGCATAACTTTACATTCCACGACGACGATTCGTCCTTTGTTATCCACGGTGACACCGCGGGGGTGTTGAAGAATATTGGCACCGAATTTCCGTACAAATTGTCCATACTGATTGTAAATTTGTATTTGGTGTGTCGGCGATCTTTCTGTTACGATAATATCTCCAGAGGTTCGGACAACGGCCACCCTATTAGGGTACAATAGCTGTCCATCTCGTTTGCCACACTCGCCAAATTGAAACTTAAAGCGGCCCTCTTTGTCGAAAATCTGAATTCGGTGATTGTTAGTATCGGCGACAATTATGTCGTTTTGAGCATTGACAGCGACTCCGCTCGGTTCTGTGAATTGGCCTTCCATCACACCGAACTCACCGAATTTACAGTGATATATCATCTTTTGCCGTTTGATCTGTGATTTTGGAGGGAATATGGCAGTGGATATTAATTTGTTTGTCAAATCTAAAATTGGATCTGAATGAGCGGCAGCAGAAAGAGAATATGGGTCCGATGTGGCAGGAGGGAACAGCGTGTCACATCCCCCATTTGACCATTTTTCGTATGGGTTTATGCCGTTTAAGTTGATGTCTCCAATAGCAGAGGAGAAAGGCCCGAGAGAGCTACCACTAGTAAAACGTTTGGAGATAATGTTCGTATCAAACGGAGATGTTGATTGGCTCGTAGGACCGAGAAGACCATTCGAGTAAGGTCTGTCTAAAACACCATTTAATCCAGTCGGTAGGTGAATACCACCGTTAAGGCTTCCTGAGCTTCCATTTACGCTGCTGCTGCTCGAGGAAGATCCGCCATTCAACAGAGAACCGTTGGTGGGACGAGCAATTGGTGGTTGTTTGGTAGGACCGACGTTCGCTTCAGAACTAGAGCGAACGTAACCGAAAGTGTTCCTTACGCCGACTTGTATCGCTTGATAATTCGATACAAATTCGAGTTCGCAAGCAGTTTGCACACTTTGTTCCGGGTTTGTGCTAATTAAAGATTGCAGTTTAGTATCTAAAAGTTTTCTAAACATCAATATTTCGGCGATGTTGGCGCATTTCGTTAACCTTTCGACGAAATCGCATGTTTGATATATTTTATCTACAGTTTCTTGAGCTTTCTGTCCCACGACAGTGAGAGCAATTTGTTTTGTCGAGAAAACACTTTCCAGTTCCTTCAGCAACTCCTGTCTACGCTCTTCTAGCATAGAGCGGTAGAATTGGAAGGTGTCGTTAATTTCATTTTGAGCTTTATGATATTGAACTTGAAGTTTACCAGCAGCATGTTCTACCGTCTTCACAACGTGTCTTATTTCTGTTGCACGTGTTTTAGCTTCATTAACTGCTTGCTGCATGAGTTCAAGTTGTTTAGGCCCGGCATCCGACAAATGTTCACAGTCGTGTAGCGCCGCGGGGTGTTCGATAATAGTACATTCTTTGCACACTGGAACAGAACAAGTGCGACAAAAGTATTTCAGAATATCATTTTTGTGTCTCGGGCAGAATGCGGTTTTATCACCGCTCGCCGAGAGCGTCGAGTTAAGAAGACCTTTATCATCTTTTAGGTCCGTGAAGGCCAGCACACGATGACCTTCAAAGCAATGCATAAATTGATGAGCCATGACGCAATTGGGACACAGGAAGTTAGCGCAATCTACGCAGCGCGCGACAGCGTCGGATTCCTTAGATTTGCAGCCAGTACAGGGCGCAGTGGGCGAATTAGTCTGACGTCCGGACGGCAGAAGATCAGCGTCCTGTTCGACGGCTGCTGCGATCACTAGGTTTGTGAGGAGTCCAGGTACACCGGCTGGGGACAGGTGACTATCCACACGGCAAGTGACGCAAGTTACTTTGTCGGGGTGGGTTTGTTCTCGCTCGAGGCAACCTCTGCAGAAGGTGTGGAAGCAGTTGAGAACTTTAGGGTCAACGAATGTCTCTCGGCAAATAGCACAGGTGGTGTCTAGACCGTCGAATTCGCGAAGATCACATACGGCGGAGTCACTCGCGGGAGGCGAGGAGCCGCTCAAAGTCAGTGGTGATAAGGAGCCACGCTCCAGCGAACCTATAGAGTTGGCACCGGGCAGCGACTCAAGGGACGGGGTGCGTGAGGCCATCTTCAGGACACCGGCATCCCTGAAATTACAAAAAATAACAATATAACTAAAAAACATCCCATAAAACTTCATACTATACTTATATTTTTAATTAAGGACATTGTGTACGGGAATGTTAATTTATTACAAAATATAGCTAGAGAGTCTGAGGAAATAAGTTATATTTAGGAGTATAGCCGTGTCGCGTTAAGGAAAATGGCGATGTTTGAATTTCTCGTATAAGATACCGTGCGGCGTAACAGATGGGGAAATGGTACATCCTCGCAAATGGGTATTCTTAAGCTATATTCGATACATATATTGAGTGTATATTTACTGAATATTATGCGAATACATGAAATGGGTAAAAGTATTTATTTAGGAATATTGGATTTTATGAATATTATATGCGTACAAATAGGCTCGTCTCTTTAATGCCCCGTCATAATAAATGTCACTTTTTATTAAAGATAAGACTAGCGTATCAAGAGGCAAGTTCATAGTTTCCTCACAGCGTGAAGCTATCGCCATAAATATAAGAGATTATCTTTTATATTTCAATTTTAAGATAAAGCACCTTACAGGTGGCTGCAAACTGCGGGCTGTTTAATGATAATTTATGTTTGAAAACTTGCCAGACTTATTAGGCTATATTAAAAGATAGATTCGCTGATAGTAAATTTAATTACCCTTAACTTTATTTATATGTTGTAAAAGTTGAAATAACAAGTTTTACTTAAAATTGATTTATTTCAACCCTAATATTATAATTAAATATCTTAAATCGGCAAAGATGGAATCATTTTCATTTTTGAAGTAATTTAGACAAAAAAACATGAAACATTATGTCTCTTAAGTAAGAAAGCCGCCGCCTAATTTAATATTATAAAAAGTCAACTTGACCAGTCAGAGGCTGGATTTAGGCATTAAACGAGGTATCTACTTAGGTAATCAGACTTAAGAGTCTGTTAATTCTGATGTTTCAATACAAAACATTTGTGCAGTTTGAGGTGCCTATGCACTTGAAGGGGAGTCCGTGGCCATGGCAACGGCGAGGGGATACTCGTCGAATTAGGGTGAGGGTGGTTATTTCGCAAGGGGCGATATTTGCAAGGTGAATGGCCTTGCAACGTGACTAATGTGTTCGGGGGTCGAATCTTGGCGTCTCGTAACACGGCGCGAACCCAAACTTATTTCGAAAAGATACGACTTATTTCGTAAGTTGAATTTTTTGTTTCATAGAGAAGTTTCAAAGATGTCATAGAAAACTGTTATCGTGTTTGTACGTCTTTTCGTATTGAACAAGCTTAAAACGATTAATGGCTATTGTGAGATATAATATTGAATAGATTTTAACTATATTTAGGTAGAGATAGATAGAGAACGGCTTCTGTAATAAATTTATTGTACCATTCCTTCCCTTCCAAGACTTCAGGAATAAGTTGGGGTCTGAAAATGCCATAAGTAAGCCTCCCCCAAATAACTGCTTAGTCCTACCAACAATATATTACTTTCCCAGACTACAAAATTAAGTCTTACGTAAGTTTCACTTGTAGGCGTGTTTCGCATCCCTTTACAAATGTCGTAAGAACTGATTATAAAAAAAACTATTGATAACAGCCATCAACATCATATTTATATGTGTAAAAATTTAATCAGATAACAATACGTATAGAAAAATTATATAAAGTATTCGAACAAATAGGAATATTAGGATGCCTTCATATAGTACTGTCGACAAGCAACCGAGCGTATATCACGTGACTATATATTTACATAGCTACAACTTGGAGCTCAATCGACTTCTATAGGGTTGTACAATTCTTTTAATTGTAAGCATACCATCCCTTGAAGTACGCACATGAATTTCCTTAGACAAAGGTAGTTGTAGAATAAATGATTATTTTCTTTATTGCCAGCCTGTCGTTATTTCTATTTTAAATAATATACTTAACACGCAAGACAATAAATTACCTAAATACATATATGGTTTTTCGTAACTTTCAGCGGTACAACATATTGGTTTTTCATTATTTTACAGCATTGATGAGTTTCTACAATATTATTAAAAGCATAGATTTGTCAACCCTAGCTTGGAAGAGGAATTTCGGCTAGGGCTGCAACCGGTCATAGATTACTGTCCCCCGTGACGTGACAGAGCGATCGGCCGCATACATAATGACTGTCCGTTTGTATGTAGTTTCCTTCACCGGTTATACATCAACGTGATATAGGGATCTCAATCTGTGCCTATAAGCTTCCGCCTTTCTGGAACTTATCCGCATCCATCCTATATTAAGACTTCCAATTGATCCAAAACCAAAGTATTAATGAACTTAGTTAAAGTCTCTCATTTTGTTTACATATTCTGTCAAAGCGCTATACACTATTTGAATTGTTATCGATCGCTGAATGAATAGCTTCATCAAATCAGATCCGGACACAAATGCCTTAAGACCATCACTATCAGTATCAAAGCGGTTCTACAATGCAAGAGGCCGTATGCAGAGGTTGCATAATACATCGTTGCGTAGACAAAGCTTCATGCTTGACACGGCAAAAGCTAACAGCCATTAGTGATAGAATGACAGAGTCGTGCATATACGTTCAATTTACATGTCTCTAATGTTATGTTCCAGCTCGCATAGAATACATTAGGCGCAATATTTAATTGCGCAAATATTCCGAACCTATGTGACACGTATTTTACTTATTATTGAATACGCAGCTTTACAAAGTAATAGAAGCCAGCTATCAATAAACTTGGTACACCTTTCCCGAAGATTCCCCGTCAACAATAGGGCGCAATTCCCAACAATTGCCAGCTCGATACGAACGCTCGGCTAAATTGCCTCACTGGCATACTATTCTGATTTACCTCCTCGAGAATAAGATACAAGATTGGACTGCTTTTACGATTTGTGAAATGTATGTGTCAAACAATGTATTTGTTATTACTGAAATGTTGCCGACGCCTCTGACATTGTACGCCGGAATTGTTCTTACAAAACCTTAAGGATCTTTTAAATTTGAAAAGTTTGGAATAAAAAAATAATAAAGTACATTCCATGTGAAATAAAATCACTTGAATTCTGCTCAAGCCTGTTACATCCGAACAAATTCTTATTTGTTTGGTCTCACGTTTAATGAAATCCGTTATATCCTCAAAGCTGGATTTAACAGCCAAAATCCGACGTCCTATATTATTTATGAGGTTAATTTCAGAAACGTCGAAGACTACCGACATTGGTCAAGCGAAGTTTTCTCCCCGAGGGAGATACACGAGCAAGATGTCTTAGCTCCAATGCGGAGATGCCGCATTTCTAAATTTCAACCCTCTCCCTTGAGGGCCGGGAAATAAGAAATACAGCTTCGAAGATATCTTAAAATTTTATATGGCCACATCTCGAAATTTAAAAGGAAATTTCAGCAGCGTCTGAGGAACTAATAGGAAAGCTATAAAGTGTAAGCTTTGAGAATATATTGAGACGAGCCTGGTGTCGTTAAAATATGAACATTTAAGAGCAAATTTCTGTTTACATTGCGTCTGATCTATGACATAAAATTAATTAACGAACGACTGAGTTTTCTAATTGATAACCTTCTCGCTTGTAATTAGGACGAAAACTTTGGTAACGGTTCAACACATTAGTCGAAAGTTACTCACGTCACCTATTTATTAGTTACGGGAGGCCATTCCTGTGAAATTATATCTTCGGCAATAGTACTCCGGGTTCCCATTAATTGCGATCGCTCCGAAGCAGATTACACAGCTCCAAAAGGTTTTCCGAACTATTGTAAATCACTCGATTCGTCGCGGGAATATGGGTCTTGTTGCTGGTTTGCTTTAAGGGCGAAATTGGTATAGCGTGGACGAGTTTTAAGGGTAGCATTGTGGTCAACCAATAGGCGCCAGTCGGAATTGCCATTATTACATCTACTAATTCGCAATCGTTAGTTACTTTTAAAAATAACTAGCGATAAGCTAAAACTTGGTTAAAAAGGCATTGGAATGCGAGTTCTTGAAAGATGTCAAAACAGCATTGTGTGTGCCACAAGTGCCCTAAGGGAACACGTTCATTCGATGGGGCATTTCACAGATAAAATAAAAAGCACAATATTATATAATAGAATTATTCATCTCGTCGCGCAAAGTTAAGCTGTAAATTACATATTCATACGGAGTAATCTTGTGGGGAAGTTCGCATTCACAAAAACCGCTGGCATTAAGATAAGACGTGTGCCATAAACGCCTTCTGTCAAAACGCGGTCGGATATGGGAACCGATGTTCTTATTTTCCTTAAGTACATACGCCGGTACGAAAATTCATATTTTAAAGACACTCTAAAAACATTACTTTGTCTTCTTGTATTAGGAATTCCCACGAAAATTAATGACACCACGGACGGCATCGTAAGAGCTCAACCAGTTATCATAGTTAGCACTAAAAGCTTTATCATGTTTACTGAAACAGTCACACATTTTATTTTATGTGTAGATGAGAATGCAAAAAGGACTACGTGCCCAATGCCAGGTTGGACACATCTGTGCGACGTTTTTCACTGATGATTCAAAGCCCTTCGAAAGCCTCAACAGGTTCAAAGTATACTATGGAACTAATTCCCCGAATAAAAAAAAATTGCCTTTGAAAATCATCCCCGTTGATAATTAAGTCGACTCCCCTTATTTTTTATAATTTAATGAAAACTTCCCTCCAATCAAATGAGCTCTGATTTTTTATATGAAAAATCTGTTACAAAAATATTCCTTTGACGTCGCTTAATCTTTAATATTGAATGGCGAAATTTGAAACTTGTTCAATAAGTGTCGTAATGCAAATCTGGCCAAGTAAATAAATAATGTATGAAACTCAGAGTTGGGAGTTTAGCATAATTCCCTGACACGGTATTAAAACTTAGTTCGGGTCATATCTTACTGTCAAAGTTAAATAAATCTCCCTTCTTGCTTTTATATTATTTGATGATCCATCAAAACAGTGACAGTTATTTTATTTAAATCGCAGTTACCAAATCACTTTTTGATACGATAATATTTCTGTCGGGCTTTCCAGTCACCTAAATAGACAAGTGCCATAAAGTTGTAGCGTGACTCACGTTTCGGAAACAATATTTATATAGAAAACACTATTTGTTGGTCACGTGACAAGAGCGTTTTAGCTTTGCATACAAATTGGTCGGCATCATAGAACAATCATGATTGTTTATTAAATTATGAAGTTTTGATGACAATTCCTACTATAATGACAATTTGTTTAGTCATACTGCATGACTATAGCATGCTGTAAAGGTAGGAATAGTTGCTCTCGATAGATAATTTCATATTAGACAAGTACCTGATATTCTCCCCAACCAGAAGCAATAGTTTCAACTAGAGTCGAAAGGAATACCTCCAACATAACCGCTTTGAGCCATTCAGGCAGTGTAATTGGTATATGAACCAGAAAATAATATCAGATCCGATCTGGAATGACTGAAGTTTCTATTCAAAAGGTTCATATATGGGTATACACAAATCGAAATTCGGCGGACGGTTAGTCCAACACATCGTGGTGAATAATCAGTATTCATTACATAGAGATCGAGTCAATAGACCCGGATTGATAGACCCTTGGATCCTAATGCAATACACAAGATCTATTTGAACGGGTACCACTTCATGCATTTTAAAGCAAGCCTATATCATCAATTGAACGATTGAAACTGTTTACTCAGTGTGTAAAGCAGTTTCGAATTATTGAGGCGGTTTAATAATGCTTTCACGTTAGAAGTTACTCAATCATGCGATGTGCTTCAGACAAAAGAATTATTCAGTTTCAGATTCAAGACATAACTTGAGTGTGAGAGGTAGACAGTCTTTGCAGACTTCGTCAGGTGTCAAGTTTAGTCATGGGCCATTCCACAATAATGAGTAAATTTGCGGCATGTACCCACCCTTAATTAAGCCCTCCCTTGTCTTGGTCTATCCGCGCTGTTAATTCGTTAACGAATCAGACAATGTCGAATTCAAAATGTTTATTATCCAATTAGTACGTATTTGCTTTGATTTACTTCGCTCTACAAACACTTTGATCTCGAATTGACTGAATTAAATTAACTAATCAATGGTAAATTTTAAAGGGACAAATAATTGGATTGATAGTACCTACATTAATTGGGAACACAAAATCAATTTCGACGTAAACAGCTTAAAATTATGATAGACCTGTGATATTTTAGTCGGTTCTGTTTAACGTTTAATTATTGTTAAAGAGTTATCTTTATTTACCATGTCACATTACTTTTATCTCGTTTTAGATATTTCAACGTGAACGTAGTGTGCGCGAAAACTTCAGTCTGCAAATGTATATTAAAGCGTCGCGCATTGGAACAACAATAAAGCAACTTTATTTGTCTTGATAAGCTTGAATAGATGTAATTCAGAAATGAATATTCCAAGTGGAAATAGGCTTAAAAGGGTTCTGTAACGAGGCACAGAATAAATCAGAAGATAAAGAATTATAAATTTTGTATTCCAATCCGAGAAATGTTTTCAAAGTCGTTTTAATAAATTATTTTATATAGCGGATAATCTGAGTTGCCGTTTGTTTCTAGTTTAAATACATTTAGCAAGTTGAATATTAAATTATAGTATAAAAGTTGGCTATGGGAAGCTAAGCATGTCGGTAAACATGAAGGAGTTTATAATTTGAACAAGGCCATTCATAATCGTAAATAATAAATAGGAATTTAAATATAATGAAAGTATATAGGTATGTAATATGTAAGCGTTGTAAGCTGTCAGGCACCTTATACTGACAGATACAGCGTCAATTGTAATTGAGACTTACTCGTAAATCATTCTTCAACATTTGGATATTGTGTTCTCCGTGTCGCGATACTCACCTGAAACAAACAATTAATAATAATAAGTACTTGCATGACAAGGTTATAAAGTTTTAAGGACTGTCACGTCACTTTTTTTTAAATTAAGAACTTGTCCTGGAAAAGTCAATAGCTGTCAAAATTAAAAAAAAAAACGAGCATACTTGCTCCTCCGCGTCCCTTTGGCAGGTTATCAGTAAAAGGCTAATAAAAACACGGAACACTCGAGACTTTGAAGTACTCATTAAAGGACGGCGGGGGAAATTAATAGAGCCGAAAGAAACCAGTGTGAGAATCAGGGCTGACGACGCGAGGAAAATATGACATGTATAGCGTTGTAATTAAACTTAATGTTGTGTTATAATCACTCTCTTAATCACAAATACTTATTTTATTTAACATAACATATATTTATAATGAATAAATATTACTCTCCCGATTTTAGGTGCTATACTAGGGTCACGCACAGATTGCGATGAATGTAATTTATTGTAACGTAAAATCCACTATCAAAAGATTGTTTTTGAATAGGATTTTTCCTAAAAGCCTAAACACGGGAGTCACACGTCTTAATGACCCGCATTAACACATGATTAACTGTTTCAACCCTAATACGTGCGAGCGAGACAGTTTCCGTAACAGCCAATATCCGTTCGATCAGCTGTGTGCGGAAACAGCTGGGATCGAGCGTCGGTTATTCCTTTTTTAAAATCGACTGACATTTTTTTGGACATCGATTTCATTCGAATCGTTATTCGAATGATGTACATCAGCTGTGTTGGTTTACACGAAATTAATTGGCGCAGCTGTATTCTGTAAATTGCCGTGGCTCTATGGAGTATTGTTTCAACTTTTTTCACGCTTAGACAATTTGTCTGCGGAACAGATGTGGACTTTTGGGTCGGCGCAATGCGCTTTGAGAATATTCTACATTTGTTCTATTTTATCTTGAATAATAATCGATGAGATGTCACTATCATGTCGTTGGGGAAAATATTACTCCCTTATCGAAGCATGTATATATGTACTATGTTTAACAAATGAGTGTGCATTAGTTAACACAACTGCGACATACATTATCGGGCACATTTGCATAATTCATGTTACTGCATTGTTACATGTTTAATGAACAAAAAACCTGCTGCTTACCCACTACGCAATTTACGACATACAAGTCGCACACGAGCGTTGTTCTTACTGAAGTCCAACAACTTTATGTAAAGACTCGCATATCACAGTATTATAAACCTTTTAAATCTGATTGTTATTTTTTTGGCTCCCAATGTAATACTATAGAATTACACCTATACAATCTTATTGATGAAGTTGAAACAGTAGTTTAATTGCTTCTAATAATAATTAGACATTAGGATGCAAATAAAGGAATTATTTGTTTATTTTTCACCAATTGAAAAGTAAATAAAAATGAAATAGTAGCACAGTCAGTAGTGAGATTAGTTAGTGAGTAGTAGTCATAACTCGGGTTGAACAAAAACTTAAAAGCGATATTAACAAGCTGTAAAGTTAGAATTTCGTGTAAGCATGAAACGTTTTCAATGCGGCTCTGCCGTAATAGTTCTGGTATTATAGTTACTGCGGAGTTTTTGGTTCAAATAAAACGATAAAAGCCTGAACAGTGTTCTATTTATCGCCCTTTATTTATATAGATTAAGACTAAGTCAAATTTAATTCTAGGTTTATGACGAGGAAAACTATTTGAAGAAGTTGTAACATACTACGTCTCGTCATTCATAATGTGTCTGGAACTAGGCCTCCTTTGCTGGGTTAACCACTACCTATTAAGCATCTCAAGACTGGAGACAGCTCGATTATAGTAGATAATGGTTAAAAATCATGAGAATGAGATACAAAAACGTTGATAATAAAAAAAAAGGATTTAGAAAATAGCGAATTGCTGAAGAGGATAAATTAATAATCTTTAATTTATATTAAACTAGACGCGCACGCCTTTAGGGTTGAGTTCAACCGAAATTGCCAATGTAAACAGGCCAAGCAGTTATGCCACAGATTTACTTTGGCATTCCATAACTAATAATTATGAACTATGAAGGCAGTAATGGTATTGTTCTAAAAACTTTCCCAATATTTCACCTTTAAAGTTTCAGTGAGCACGCGACGGAAGCACGCGGCTAGTGTACTATTATGGATTTAAAAAAAAAAATGTGATTCCGTCACGAAAATATTAAATTTCAGTAGACATTTAAATAATCAGTTCCGTTGTGTCTGTATTACAAAAATGGTCGTATTATGTATGTGAAATAAAATCAAAACTGCTCAGAATTTCGTTCCCAACATTTCGGGAAAACATTTAGAGGTACAGCGAAATTTCCGAAGGTATAATCCCTTTGTGTGACAGATGTAAAATGAATTTAAATTCAGAACGCTCCCGAACAATACTTGGAAATTTAAAACTCGTGGAAACTGGAGCTATTTATCATACCACCAAATTGAAAAGTCACTTCGTCTCTCGGACCTACAAGATCATTTAGTCTGTTTTCTGCGTTAAGTTCGAAATTCGATGCGCGGAACAGATAAATTAACTTTTAATTGTTGTCTGTAATAGGAATAAAGGTAAGCAGCCTATTATATGTTCAAATTGAATATGGCCGGGGTAAATTCTATCTACAATATATAGATCTATGGTGAGCTCTTCTCTAAAGCGCCGCGCTGTCCTATCGGCTATGAATTTCTAAATTCTTCGAAGTTGTGGCGTTGTTTAAAATAGGATTAATTACCATTGTTTCAAGAAAATGGAAAACTTTCCTAACGCAAGAGATTTCTCGTTGAATATTTCATTATAACTTAGCAAAATATTACACGAAACAAAAGATTTTAAAAGCAAAGCTGTATTTGATATCCTACAAGCTATAACTGCTGCTGTTAAACCGCACCTATACAAGAGGCATTAAATAAAACTATTCGTTTGTGAGTACTTTTTAAATCAAAAGTAAATTACGTAGCTTCATCAACCGAAATTACAAAGTCAACTCAACAGAGTTCTAAAAATTTTACAACCCCAACTAAAAATTACTCCCGACCTGTGCCAGGGAAGCATTCCCTAGTGCCAGGCCAAAACGAACTTTATTATTAATACCGCATACGACAGACTGAGGGGCAGGTTAATTACTAGTCGCGTATATTCCTCGTGATTACTCGATGTTATGACACTGTAGCTGTGTTGGAGTGCAATGTTGGTGCACTTTGAATTTTGGTCGCGCGTTCTTTTAAGTAGAATAAGAGTACTAGAAATCAAGCAATCAAAAGATTATACAAGTTTATAATTTTATCTATGATACAACAGACATGTTCAGAGATGTTGTACTGTTCATCTGCTGAACGGCCCCTTTTCTTTGTAACGAAAGAGCTACATGTTAATGTTTCCTAAATGGTACATTTACCCCACATCAGCTCAGGTGGAATTGCAAGATATTAACGTCCTAGGTTTTATGGCCCGGCTCGGGGCGAAACTGTCTGTTCTAGTCAAATTAGTTTCAGTTTATTGCTTCTGTAATAGCGCAGTGACGAGAATGATGTAATGCTCCGTAGTCTGAATTATTGAAGAAAATCGAGCGATCTGTCGATTCAACCAGTTTACCGATCAGTTGATCAACAAAATATTGATACGCAAAATTGAGACAAGTAAAATTCACTAATGATACTGGGCGTAAATGACATTATAAAATAATTCATCACCTGTCAAAATTACCTTAATATGCATTGATTCCTTAATTGAATATCTCACCGGTCAAACTGAACAATCGAGCTGATTCGATACTCCATCAATCTCGACTAGTTTGTTTGTATTGTCTGTGACTCCGACACTATGAGGCTAAAGGTTATTCTGGAGATACGCAATTGACGATGTGGCTAAATTCGATCGCAGCAATAGTTTAGTTTATAAAGCCGGAAAATAAAATGTATTGATGAACGAAATAAAAAGTGGAGTAAAATGCTGCAGTTGACCAATGAACGATGATTACTTTCTCATTATTAAAATCAAATGTATTGAAAAATATTTTTTATAAGAAAACAAATTTTTGACTATATTCCCCTTTCACAAGCTTATTAAACGCGATATGGCAAAGCTATAAAGTACCAATACGTTTGTAAGAGAAAATAAATTTTGATATTTTAGTATCTGCACTTTTGGACCGAGTTTAACATCGATGCCGACGAGCTTCCGCCGTACGTGCTCCACATAAAGAATTTCGAGGCACTCACGCGGGTTGCGTTTTTTTAAAGGAGCATTTTTTTAATGTAAGCCCGCATGAACATGACGTATAGCTTCTAAAGGAATTCATTAGCTTTTTTTCTGTTTCAAATGTCTTTGTGGGATAGAAAAATGGCTCCGAAGTCGTGACTGTAACCGATTAATAAATAATGAATTTTTGAACGATTGATGATGTGTTAAAAGGGACTCGTACAAATTAAGCTTTTAGCTTTTTTAAAGCGTAATTTACATAACAATGGTATGAATAAACTACTTTCTATGACGAAGAATTCAATAGATATAAGCAATAATTTATTGCCAAAGTAAATATTGTAAGGTTATCTAACATTACAACAAATTTAAAAGCAATAACCCTCCAGCACGTCTGAAACGTCACAGCCTCTGGATCGTTTACGTTCTGTACTTAAATGCAGGTGTTCAGCCATTTCGGATATCGCCCATGTGTGTGCTAATGGTATTGTGTTCAACTTTTCAATTTATTAAATTCGCCCTTAAAGGATATTTACGAGCGAATTACGTCTGTGTAGATTAGTATATTGTTGGCTTATGAATTTATGTTGTTAGGAATAATTAGCTCACAAATATATCACCATGAATAAAGAGATTTGTGCTTTGAGTATAAACTAGAAACATTAAAAGTTAAACCAATTGAACTAACCGGCAGTTAAATGTATCACGTTTAACGTGGGACGACCAATTGGGAAATTGAACTTCTAGTGATAATATAAATTTAATCGTTTCCACTTAAAAAGCTTTAACTATTGCAATAAGCGCACTGCATCAATTCGTTGTTTTTTATAATATACGAACCAGCTTAGTTTAGCAAAATAGCATTATTATGGGAACATAGCGTGCTTCATAGTAAACCGAGATCGTTTTTAAACTCTCAAGAGCTCAGGCAATTTTACCAAAAAAGTGTGAACAGGCAATTTAATTTCGCGCGGATAGGTAGGAATAAACAAGGCCATTTTTCAGACTTACCCAAATAGCATTTTAGTACGTATTGCGCTTTATGCGGACATAAATTTGTGTCGGACGGTGCTTTTAAAACTACACCACTATTGCACATCGTAAAATCCGGCGAATGATACATTAACTGATTAAATCGAGGCAGGGTTGACATCGCTATATTCAAAAAACCTTCTGTTCCTTCTATCGAAATTACGCGATTTTAAACGCATTTATAAGAGGAGTTTTTATAGAGAGGCAATTAACATCTTTGTTTACTAAAGGTGCATAGCTGTAGAATTTATAAGTGAAAGCAAACACAAACCCCGGCAAATAAATCCACCAGAATATTTTTATTTAAAGGAAATTTCTAAATAAAACCGACGAGGAAAATACGCTCAAATTGTTAGCGGCCCCGAAGGAATACTGGGCAGGCTGATAGGTTCTGTCCTATTATTCCATTATCACTGTATAGTAGTAGCAGTCATTGTAATTTAAAAATGTCACGTAATTTTTGAGAATGTTTTCGTATAACAAACCTTGCAAAAAGATGTGTTTGAGATTAAATGTCGTAAAAGAACACATTTAAAGCAAACATCGACAAAAATAAATGAGATTTCATAATAGGGATCGAACATGAATGTAAGCTAAATCGAATCAAAACCTGAGTCTTGAGATGAATGATAATATCGCGATTGTATTTAAGAATTCTAACCATACAAAGAAAACACTTAACGAGGTGAAAGATTTCAGCTTTGTGATAATTCATCAACAATCGTATAGACGTGTTCAATCAATCATCGCCGATCATCAATCAAACGTTCAACAAGTAAAAACAATGGCGCGACAGCCCTAGTTGAACAAAGCGTCTGTTTTATCTGTGTTAGTGTAGAGGGATATTAATGTATGCTATAGTTACGTGCGTAACGAAGCGTGTAGTGGATGATGATTATGCATGTGTGCGTGCTAGGGCTGGCAGATGCGAGTTCGCAGGCAGCTGTTCGACCCCTGAAGCTTGGAGCATTGTCGGGCACGAGCTTGCTTTCACTGAATTATAGGTTATTATTATTATTATTGATATTTTTATAAGTGTTACAGTTGCAATCGCGTGTCCCCGCGGCGACATACTGGTCGTAATGAATGGTTATTGCTTTTGTTACAAATGTTCGGCATACAGTGCTTTAATGTTTTATTATGAAATTAGATTTTTCTTAAATATTTAAACTAGTATACAAGAGCTTCAGTTCATTATGAGAAGGTATTATTTTAATATCGTGAAACATCCCGGTAATTCGTTAAACCCTTAGCAAACTCCTTAGCTTGATACAACGTAGGGTAAACAGATATAAATTTTATTAATGCACCCACTCAGTCTCGCGACGTGTCTCCAGACCAAAATTAACTTTGGTACCGTGTATGAGATATTACACCATTCGCGGAAGATTACCATTTATGTAACCAAATGTGGGAAACCTTTATATTAACATATTATAATTAATTTTGTTTACTCGTAAATAAAATAAAAAAATATGAACGTTATAATGCGTAACCTATTTTTATTAAAACAGTTTGCAATGGGAATGATACCGTGTACACATATACATGTGGGTCCCTACCCACGAAACATAGCCATGAGTATGTAGACTGAAGGGCGTCAAAGTACGGACGCTCCCCTCACTATTGAGTTACAATCGATATCCGAAATGGATGGACGCTAAATCAACACGGACAACGCCATCAAATACATCTAAATTGATTTACGACAACTATTTTGGGGAAAATATTGCAGAAAAATTGTTTACATTCGACAAAATATACATAAGCTATTAATATTGTACTATATTAATGTATATGCAACGAAGTGATAATAAATAAATAAATAAATAAAATAAGCTTTTTGTTTAATAAACCTACAAAAGAGATCATATTAATTTAAATACGACTTAAATTGCCCAAAAATTCGTCTAAATAGCGTCAGAAGCAAAGTTTTATAATTTCCCTTTTATTGAATATATATCGAGAGAGACCAGAATTGTTCGAGTTACGTAAGCAGTCATAATCGAAACGGGACGTTGTTAACGTAAATGAGACGTTTTCCGAAACCAATCACCGTTTAGTAGATTCGTAACGGCTGGTAAACATGAAAATCCTTTATAAGCACCCTGTTCGACCCTATTACACCCAAGCTTCATGTATTATAATACTTATTTACTTTGGAAATTCGTTAAATTGCGTGTTAAGTTGAGTTTCAAATATGATATTTTCCAAATACTTTCAATAATTTTAACAAAATTTGGGTAAATTATAGGTTGCCAACGATGGCGACCTCATCATAAAATCATAAAGATATTTCCTAGATGTGCCATACAAAAATATTATAAGAAATAAACGTAGGTATACAAAATATGTTGTATTGACGTTACAAACATTCGCTTTACAATATTTTCATATCACAATAACGTCAAATAGAAATCTTTCCTCAATCGATCACTATACGTCAAATAAGACGCTTGTTATTGAGTCGGTTTTCAGTTTGAAATGCAGATATTTCGAGATGTTCAGATACAGAATTGATTTAAAAATTGTATTATGTTATCAGACAATAATTTTTATATTTCATTTTAGTAACCGGGCTTTACCAAACAAAAATAACTCATTATGCCAATGAAAATAATAGCAGTTATTGTAGATAACTAATATTTTTGTATTTTTTCGTAGAAAGCTCTTAATTGCTACGAAGAATGACAGTACAATATGAGGCGTAGTATTAACGTAGGCATTGCTACGAACTGTTGCGGTAACGCTACGAGAACGCATTAGGTACGTATTTTGACTGTTATATGAATAAACGTATTTTATAAAATGTAATTAATCGTAAGTTGTAAAATGTCTGTTGTAATCATAATATGTAATAATTTGTGTCCTAAATATCTCAACGCATCGTACGTGTTAGAAAAAGCTAAAAACAGATACTTTCCAAATAAAGAACATAATATCCACACAAAGGTGACTATATACATTTTGTCACCTCATCAACAAACAAACAAAAGAAATTACAACGTTTACCACCTATCAATTAACCTGGGCTTAATTTGAAACGCGGCAAATGTTAAATGGCGCGAAACAAATTGTATAATTCCCTTTTACGTCCGCCATTTTGAATCACGAGCTGTCATATTTCCCGCCGTTTTTGACATTTTAATTCGCGGTTTCGGCATTAAGATTTGTCGGGCTTCCAATATCAACGGTGTTTTTACAAAGAAAATATATAGAAATTATCATGATTATTTGAAGTGCCTCAAATAATTATGATAATTTAATAAACATGAAACTTGCAACCTACCAACATAGTTAGACCGTTTTCAGTATTCAACTTCTGAAGCCACCAATTTGCGTCATTTACAAATATATAAGTATTCTTACAGCGTTAAAAGACGTATTAATTTAAATGAGTTTAGCTCTGACCGGTCACCCTTCGTAAGTTTTTCGCTGAGTCAGTCATTATATCGGCCGATTACAAAATGTTTCGTTTCGTTCGGGTTGTTGCTCTTTCTAGTGGAACGGGTGACTCATTGTTATAAATTTGAGTATCCCTTTTTCCTACATTTCATGGAGTCCGAATTATGACACAATTTTTCTGACTGAAATATTAACTGTACGTGACGTCAGCCGGTAAATTCATGAGGTCTTTCATACGAGAGCAGCCGAAGTTTGGACGAGGTTTGCTCTTTTATAAATTTGAACACAATATTATTTGTATTATTAACCCATCTCCTTTTAAGTGAATTTCATGTTATTTGCACTGTGTGTGCATCATATTCAATGCAGCTAAACAGATTCGTATGCAAATTGAAGCTCAAAAGCTGCAACCGTCCCTTATGTATTGGACTAGTAAACAAAGGTATTATTAATTGCAGTTTAAGCTTTAGGGGTTGAAAAAGGATTAGTCATTCAATATCACCCCAAATGCAGCTGTGTAGATCTCTTTCACTCGTTTTTAGTTTAGGCGCGTGTGAGTAAGAGGTTCGTCGGTCCACCCTTCGCAGAGAATGTACGCCACGCGCCAGAGGGACACTAATAATAATGAAACAGTACAATTGAACTCGGAATTAAGTAACATCGGTCACGAGATTAATAATAATACCTCGACAAATAAAAAAGCATAGTCATTGTGTATGAAATGGATTGATGTGATGTATTAAATATACAATAATGGGAACCAAATGTTAATAATAAATGCAATCATTTTTGTCTCATTCTATTTACATGCGCTTGGTTATTTTATTTTGGTCGTAACAGGTATAGAAATATAGTAATGAGGTTCTATCACATAAGTGCAAAGCAGTTGACACGTCACTAGTTCCGCTCCAAAAAGTTAAACAGCCGCGGTTTACGTCCTAATTAACAATAATAATTAATTCATAATTTAATCCGTTCACAAAGCGAACACTAACATATAACAATACACGGGGATTATGGCATTATATGATGAGCTCAATTATAAATGCCACTATTTACTATAAACTATGTTTTGTCATTACTTAGTTGAATAATTTCGTGGTTTCACTACGGATTAACCTATTTTTCATTTTGACTCTTAACACGAGAATTCCAGCTACAACAGCGGAATAAAAAGGAAACACAGAGAGAAGGTTGTAAAAAACAAAATCGAAAAGCAAAAAAAACATGAATCGAATATAATTTTTTTGAAGAAAAAAAAAGAACGCTTAGATAAACTATAGGGTTGCCAGCTGACAATATTTCCAAACCATAAATTTTGCCTAACGCGAGAATTTGATATAGCGATGGGAAGAAGCCCCTTAGTCATAAATAAACTACCTCAGCCCGTGAATAGAAAGGATAAAAAGATTTCGCGTATTATCGCCGAGGACATTTATTTTCTGTCTACTCAAATTGTTCTCCTTGGCCGCGGCCTCAACTAAGGGGGCAGCGATTCCCAGTTGCTGGTATTATTCAGTTTGACGTGACCGAGTATTTTGTTTTAAACAAAATATAGTCTAATCGAAAATATTTATGACATTTGAATAACTTTACATGGACGTTGAAATTAGTCACTTCTACTACTAAAAGTTGATCAATATGATAATCGATTGTTACTTGATCCAAACATTTTTCGCATTCACGCCATCCAGAGAGCTGTGAAGTGAGAACCCTTTTAGCCGGCCTGAGTATATATTGAATACTAAACGTACGACCGTCTTAGGAAAATCTGATTTGTTTTAATAAATTTATATACACTTTCATACAACTTTGTCACTGGAGCCTTCTATTTCAGTATAAAGCATGATTTTTGGAATGTCTTTAGCTACCCATGTGGGATCGGAAAGACCCCATTTAGAGTGGATTTGTTACATCCCCCGGCTTATGGCTCTGAACTTAAGCCTTTTTTATTGTTTCTGGTGTATTTTTCTTTTTAGTTTTATATAACTAAGAGTTCGTTCTTTTGAGAAAGTAAATATTTGTTTATGTAATTAAGTTGATATTATTTACAAAATATATTATTGGACAATACTGAAATTGATAGGATTTTCAAACGGACCTAAAATCATTAGAAGTATGAATAAAAGGCATAAGAAATCGGTGCAGTTCAATTAGCGGAATGCGGAACCGTTTAAAGGTTAGCCGAGATAAAAAACTACGGAACCTTAATTGGAGACGCCCGAGGCGGATTTTTCCTTTCCGAATCGGTTCAATTAAAAACGGATTTTTTATTGTTTAAACAATATACAATAATATATTAGTGAAAATTTGAAAGTATTGTTTTGGAAATTGGCACTAAACAGCATGGGGTATTGATATCTGGCAAAATGCCAACAAAATGGAAGTTAGATAAGTTCTTTTTCCATGACTAAATAAAACAGGGTTTTCTTTGTGCCAATTCACTGACCAACTATTAGTTATTCAGGGTTAGACGTCTAATTAATAGTTAATAAATAACGTAACTCGTACTGAGCACACCTTGCTTTTGTATATAGTTCCACTGAATGTAAAATACAGTTCTTTTCATTAACATTTGCATATTAAAACTTCCCATAAAGGTGGAAAAATACCGCCAAAGCTTTCCAAATTCCAATAAGTTGGCAATTCCGGCCGAATTCAATTTGTTTGATAAAAAATGTGTCCCAACGCCGTGGGATTGTTTGTGAACATCGCTCGTCATTTCCTTATTTGTTTTCGTCCGACTTTATCTCTTCATTCCCTCCTTTAGGGAATCGAAGATAGTGTTATTTAAATCTAGAAAAGTCATAAATTATTCGTCTTGCGTAACTAGCTTTGTCTTCACACGTAGCTTCGACTGTCGTTTCTATTTAAAAGTGCACAATTGTAGAATAGAACCGGTGACAAAACGGTATTCGCATTATGTCGTCGTGTTCAACATTTCTTTCTTAACGTTGGCTGACAAATTCTTGTTATAAAAGCGGAGAAATTCAAAGTAAATTCGAATCTCTCTCACAATAAACTCCTGAATACAATGTTACTCATCTGAGGAGGTCCGTTGGCAAACAAATTGTACGCTGTCATCGTATTTCTTGAAATATAAAATTGGAAAGCTTTGAGGAGCGATGGCGTAATTTGTCTTTGCGCACTTTGACAGGCGCCGCTCGTTACGAGTCAAATTGTTTCATTCGGGCCTAGAGCCGCCTTAAAACTAATTAATCACATGCGAAATTAAATTGGATTAACGAGACTCAAATTCATATGTTTTCATAGAGACAAATAAAAAAATATAGAAAACCATTCGTGTGGCAAAAACTATGCCACGGTCCGTTACAAACAATCTGACGTTTTCACAAAAATCGGGATACAACAATTTGACCACAGCACGTCGGTCGTCGAGCGGTTAAACAATAGTTTGAAACGACGTGGCTCCAACCTGTTGAGTGTGACCCACATTCGGCTCTAGATTTTATCTAATCTAGCTTTAATTTGTTCGCTAAACCGACGGAGGGTTCACCTGCGATAAAAGTGGTTTATTGGTGAAGTGGTGCGATATTGCTAAGTGATGACCAAAGCACTAAGAGCAATTACATGTGATATAACGTTCTATGTAAGTTTTGAAAAGTACGTATACTTTTAAGTGATTTAAATTCAGATTGTGAAAAAAAACCTTTAAAACAGCCCGTTTGAATAAGTAAAGTGTTCCCACGGGTCACTATCTTTTTAACATCAAACATCAATCAACTAAGATGACAAACATAAGTTGTCCAATCATAATAAAACGGACGATAGGGTCCTGTATTGTTTTATTAGAGAAACCTATAAATATTCTCGTCTTGTATTGGTATAGGAAAATGAAAAACAAATAAAAACTCCCTTTCAATCCGATAATAAACAAACAAATATTTTACATCTGTGGAATAATAACTATCCGATACACATCCCGTATGTAAAAACATTACGCGTAACGTCGTAAAAATCGTCGTAACCGACTACCTATTGGCATTCAATGTACCGTCCCGGCCGTTATTCGATTTGCCCTTCACCCCACCTGTGCCGCTACATGTAAAATATTAGACATTTATGGTCTAGGGAGATGGAAGAAGCGTGTCTTAATGCTCTTATAAATGATTTAAACAATAATAAAACAGACGCACATCGCGTTCAAGCTCCATGTGTTTTCGCTACGTATATACGTACAGTAATGCTTTATACGAGTATACATGTTTACTTCAAACATGCTTTGGTCCAAGGTATGAGTTTCGAATGTCAAGTAAGTTCGTGCAAGCTTTTGCTTATTAAATATAAGCTTCGTTCACTATCCCACTATTCAGTCGATACAGACTAGAGGTAGTTGAAGAGGGCCGGCGAACTACAAGCAACTGAGCCACTTGTTGCTTAAACAGCTATTTTTGAATGACAGCTTGAACCCTTTAGACTTGTTCTCTAACCTCTACGAATCCCCGTAGCAAATGTTTAAGTACCTACCTAACATTCAAAGGTTGGTTTTAATATCTAGTCGGCCACGTGCACCACTTACATAGGCCTAGTATTACGTAGGACCGATAGCTAATCTTAAATTGTTCGCTCAACTGGACAATATAACATTAGACGCATTAGTCACCCTGCCTACAACTTGCCTAACTACTCGTTGCATTGGGTTCTACCGATTAACTGATTAAATCGTAATGAGTAATAACCTACCTCAACATAAGGCGACTTTGCTTTTCGACTTACATTTATATAATTTGAAAATATTATCGCTTCGTTCATGTGAGACGCGCTTTATCGAGTTGATTTCCGGAACGATAGAAACTTTGGTAACATTGAACAAGTTTGTAAGTGGGAAAGTTAGATATGAATTTTATTTCGGGGGACAATATTGGGCGGGACACAAATTTCATTATCTCGAAAACATTGTGCTTAAAAAGAGGGAATAAAAGCAATTCAATAGAGACTCAAAATGCTTATTCTTTATTAAATTTACGTTATTTTTTTTTTTTTTATAGAATAGGGGCAAACGGGCAGGAGGCTCACCTGATGTTAAGTGATACCGCCGCCCATGGACACTTTCAATGCCAGAGGGCTCGCGAGTGCGTTGCCGGCCAAGAAGTGGTACGCTCTTTTCTTGAAGGACCCTAAGTCGAATTGGTTCGGAAATACTTCAGTGGGCAGCTGGTTCCACAAGTGGTGGTGCGCGGCAAAAACTGCCTTGAAAAACGCTCAGTTGTGGAACGGCGGACGTCGAGGTGATACGGGTGGAATTTCGTACTCTGCCTCGACGTCCGATGACGAAACTCAGCTGCAGGTATTAATCCGAACAACTCCTCTGAACACTCTCCATGGTAAATGCGGTAGAAGATGCAGAGTGACCCCACATCTCTACGCAACGCCAAAGGATCAAGCCGCTCGGAGAGAGATTGGTCGTCGACGATTCGAACCGCTCTGCGTTGAATACGGTCAAGTGGAAGGAGCTGGTACTGGGGAGCCCCCGCCCAGAGGTGAGAGCAGTACTCCATGTGGGGCCGAATTTGCGCTTTATATAGTTGCAAGCGGTGGCCCGGAGTGAAGTACCGTCTCGCCTTGCTGAGCACACCAAGCTTTTTGGAGGCTTTAGCCTTTCCCTCCAAGTGACCGCGAAACTGAACGTCGTTCGATATGTCAACGCCAAGTATTCCAATGCTGGCTGTGGCTTTAAGAAGAGTGTTTTCGAAAAGAGGAGTAGCGACAAAGGGTGTTTTTTTAGCGGAAAACGCGCAAACTTGTGTCTTCTTGGGATTAAAATGGACTAGGTTTAGTCTGCCCCAGTCTGAGACTCCACGAAGTAGAGTTTCGACTTCAGACACAAGTTTGTTCCGGTACTCATCGACAACAGCCCGAGAAATACCTGCCCGGCCAGTGTAAAGAGTATCCCCAGTGCTGTCATCCGCATAGCAGTGAATGTTGCTAAGTTGCAACATATCATTGATATGCAGAAGAAACAGGGTCGGGGATAGAACACAGCCTTGTGGGACCCCTGCGTTCACGGGTTTAAGGTCGGAACACGCTCCGTCGATGACGACCTTGATGCTCCGATCGGCCAGAAAGCTGGAGATCCAATCGCATAATTTCTCGGGTAGCCCATAGGCTGGGAGCTTCGAGAGCAGTGCTCTGTGCCACACCCGATCGAAGGCTTTCGCTATGTCCAAACTAACCGCTAGCGCCTCCCCCTTGGACTCAATTGCCTCTGCCCATCTATGTGTAAGGTATACAAGAAGGTCACCAGCCGAACGACCACGGCGAAAGCCGTACTGATAATCGCTAATCAGCTGGTGGCCCTCAAGATACCTCAAGAGCTGGCAATTAACAATGGATTCCATTATTTTGGAGAACAAGGAGGTTATGGCTATTGGGCGATAGTTGGACGGATCAGAGCGATCGCCTTTTTTAGGGATCGGATGTATCGAAGCGGTTTTCCAGCACTTCGGGACAGTGCCGAGCGAGTACAGGTACCGGAAAAGGCGCGTTAAGACCGGAGCCAACTCAGGAGCACAAGTACGCAGCACAATAGGGGGGATACCATCCGGCCCGCTCGACTTATGAATGTCCAAGGAAGATAGTGCCTTGCGGATAGCACGTTGCCGGAATGTGATTTCCGGCATCGAAGAATCACACCGCGAAATAGTCGGTGGTGATCGTCCTCGGTCATCCAAAGTGGAGTTGGACGCGAAGAGACAGCCCAAAAGGTCGGCCTTCTCCTTCGCAGTGTGGGCCAGCGAGTCATCCTCCCGGTGCAATGGTGGAATGGCGGGCTGACAGAAATTCCCTTGGACAGCTTTGGCAAGAGACCAGAAGGCTCGAGTCCCTGAAGGGAGTTGGGCCAATCTCTCGCCAAATCTGGCAATATGCTCTGACTTTGCCTTAGTGATTTCCCGTTTGAAGGACCTGGAGGCTGAGTTATATGCTTTTTTAAGTTCGCTGGTATTGGCATCACGAGATTTCGCCGCTTCCGCCCATGCCTTAAAGCATTCTCGCTTTCGGCTCGAGGCCGCCTTGCAAGAACGTTTAAACCAGGGCTGAGACTTGCCACCGATCGGCACCGCAGAAAATGGAATAAAGAGTTCCATGCCCTGCAGAACCACTTCGGCGACAGAGGCAGCGACGGAATCTGGAGCTTCCGACGAAAAGCACATAGGCCCCCAAGGGTAGGACGCAAAGAAAGACCGCATCCCGTCCCAATTCTGCTGACTTGTAGTGCCAAATACGGCGACAACCCAAAAAGCGGGGCCGTGAAGGGCGCGTAGAAGGCACAGTACTCCGGACCACACAATGATCTGATGAACCCAATGGCGGGTCAACAGAGACTTGATAGTTCTCCGGATGTGAAGTCAGCAGAAGATCCAACAAAGAGGGTTTATGACCATCCACATCTGGTATTCGCGTAATCGCAGGGACCATTTGTGTCAGGTCGTAGGCTAAAGCAAAGTCGTGAAAGGATCTTCCCGCGTGATCGGTGGTTTCAGAGCCAAGCCAATCGGCATGGTGGGCGTTAAAATCGCCAAGTATCACGATTTCAGCGGTAGGAACCCTTTCGAGCAGGGAATCTGTAGCCGTCTGAATGTGCTCGATGAGTCGGTTAGTTTCGTCATTTCCGCTATGGGACCTATACAGGCACGCATAGAATCGCGGATGGTCATCGCAGTCTACGCGCAGCCAGAGGTTAGATAGGTCCCTTCCTTCAAGCGTCCCGAGGCGACGAGAACAGATATCCTCCCTGACGTACACGCAAACTCCCGCCCGCGGCACAAATGAATGTTCCAATTTGTACCCCGGGTAGGAGAGGTAAGAAGTATCAGCCGGGGAGGATATCTGAGTCTCAGTAAGGAAGAACAAGGCCGGCTTCGCAGTTTCTAAGTAAAAGTGAACCGCGTCTAGGTTAGTTTTTAGCCCCCTAACATTTGTAAAGTCCACCGTAAGCGTGGAAGGGGTTGCCTTAGGTAAATGCTTCCGTTTGCCCCGAGATCGAAACCTATTAATACATAAGTTTTTAGCGCAGTTTTTGCCCCCCCCAGAATACGAAGGGCAGCCTGTGCATCCACCATCGAATACCAATTGTTCCGATGATGGACGCCCAGAGGGGGATTCTCCACAGCGGAAACGTGTGGTACCCCCCTGGGGTAATCTCTGTTTGAACTGCATCTTCATACTTATGGGGGGTGGATTGATGGGCTCCGGGAGTCTCACTCACCGCACGAAACGCGAGTACAATAAGATGAACTTATTGCATCACTTCACGCCGGTTTTCTGTGAGACAGTGGTACTGCCCCGGTCGTGCCTGCCCATTTGGCTGAAGCCCTAAAGCAACAGCATGGCACTCCCACTAGGAAAAACGATGGCATGGTTATACGATGGCAATCAATTTGTTTCTAATTTAAAATGTGTGTCGTTGCGATTAAAATCTATTTTTTTAAGAAGATAAATAAAGAACGCGTCGTGTGAATACCCAGTGCCTCATTTGATACTCCAAAAAGTTTGCCACTCGTGTCCCTATCGACCCTTACCATTGACCTTCTCCAAGTTCGAACAAGGACTTCGAAACTTGATCGAGATCATACTCCCGAATGGTCTAACGTTTGAGCTTTTTATTCACGCATTGACGTATATATAATTACGATTATAAAATTATAACAATTATCGAGTTTCAATAAAATAATACACGAACAACTCCACATTAAACTAATAAAAGCATTTAAAATGCGTAGTTGAATATCCCATAATAGTGATTCTTACGGTGCTAGCTCAATGGTATGAAGCATCAGTTTAAGTCACGGTTCGAGGATCAAACTAAGTCGAGCGTGGGAAAGTAAATTTTCAATTTATCGGTAATTACACTCACAATCCACAATACTATGGCGCAACTCTGAGAGATTGATCAAGGACAAGCCTCAACCACCGAGCCACACTGTATAGTTTAACCTACCAAGCTGTCATTACTTTTAAAACAATTATAAAGTAATTAAACTAACGTGTATAACACGTACTTCCTTATCTCTCCGAGATAAAAAATCTATTACAAAATGCAAATTAAAAACAAGTCATCGCGCTAACGTCGGCCCTTTTCTTCACGAGCTGAAAACGTAATTAATGTACTTCGTGAACGCACACGGCTAACCAGTGTATATTGACCTTCCTAAATTCAAATGAACCACATGCGCGCTCATCGTATGGTTAGAATATTCTCAACGAAATACATAGCAGCATAAGCTTACCTGCAAATCTAATGATATAATACAAACGCAACGTAATGACACAACATTTGTCCTATAGGGAAAGTAGGTTTAACGGTGTGCTAAAAACATTTAGTATCAAGTATCAAGGCGTCTATTTCCCTAGAAACGTAACAGTTTATGCAATTGTATAATTGAATCAAAGTTATTACGTCATCAGTTGCGATAGCAGCGCCACCCTGGGTCAAAGTAAAGTGGTCGCTAGGAGGAAGCGGGCTGCGCTTTACGAGGCATGATTTAAATACCGGCGGCCCTGTGTTATCTGTCATCGGCCGACGTGACTGTACACGCACATTCCCTGTTGTCTAATAGGTATTAACTTAGCTTGCTCGAAAAACGGGTAATTTTAAAGGCAATTTTATTTTTATTTATCTCCGCCATAGATTTGAGATTTCCGTCGTGCGTTTTATAAAACCAATCTGTAAAATTGGCAATTTATTCAACGAAACGTCAAACTCAAACATAGGCCCACCGAAGTGAATTTATAGACGTCAAAAACATAACCTCAAATCTGATCCTCGAAAAAGGTTTTATCTAAAAATGTCCTCGAGGATTATTGCCGTCCGAGTGTTCGGTAATCCCCCAGGGCCGATGACAATCTCATTTACGATTTGACGCTTTGATTACATCGATCCTATCTAAATTTTGATTCCGCTTAAGCTAATAAGAATCGTAATGAGAGGAGCTTATGTCATCAGAGGAAAATTGAACTGATATAAGAAATTCCGAACGGAATATAGTAAATTTGGATAAACAAAATAATTTTAATAAACTCCGCCGACAAGGATTCATATTAATAATGGAATAAATAAAAGATTTAATTCCCACGACATTTTTCCTCACTAGTGACATCTATGTTTTAGTTCTTATAGTTACGAAAAGAACTTGCACTGTAGCTTAACAGATGGCAGGACTAGTAGGTACGATGAGCAAGTAACGATATAACTGGTTCAGATTTGTAACAAAGAATCGGCTGGTATTTAAAATAACAATTAAACAATTGAAATTAAAGTTTCAATGTATTGTAAACATAAATCGTTTATACAAGTTCGTTAATGTCTAAACAATGTGAAAGTCTTGCCGGGAGGAAGTTGCGATGTATTAAATTTAGCTAAAATGAATAAACTTTGCTCGGCGGTACAACTCGAGTTAGGTTAAAATTGAATTTCGCGAAACAAGATAAGTTGTAATCGGGTAATCGAATGTTTAATGTAAATTATTTACAAATCAATCGTTGTCCTTGTTTACCTATTAACTTAATAAGCTGTTGAAAATTATCTCTAATAATCTATGTATTAAACTTCAACCACCTAAAATGGCAGCCGTTACAGAATTTAAAAATGCCCATCTATTTGTAACGCCTATTAAAATTCATGTTAATTGTTAACGACACTTCGCCCTAAACAAGGAAACTGCTAATAAATAAAGAGCCAGCCTGTCAACATGGGCTCGCCCTTGGCTAGAATAATTTAACAGCTTTTTACCACGACATCTTTACGTTTTACACTCGTTATTCGTCACCGGTTACCCGGCCACTGTGTGGCACAAGGCCGTTTATTGCTTTATAGACATACCTGTGTCTCTAGAGTGTAGACTAAGGAAAACGGTCAAATTTGTGACCACGTTTAGTTGCAAAGCTTTTAAAATTGCTTAAATTTCGTTTTCTTTCTGTATAGTAGCGTATATATTACGAAATAAATAAATAATGGTTCCTATACACATGATAAATATTATGTGTCTAGAGTCTAGACTGAGCGCCAAGTGACAAGATGAGTCAAAGACATCGATTAGCATTCGATGGAGGTCTCATAAATTATTCGCGTTTCCTGTACTGATAGTTGGAATCACTTGTTAGTGTGCGTTGGGCCTGAATAGTGTCATTTGCCAAATGTGGCTATGTAACACGTCAAACAATGTACACACGATTATATACTTCCTGCCATTTGAGGCATTTATTTAGTCGAAGGGAAGTTATGTTAGAGAGATGTGAAGTTAAACGACTTCGTTAAACATAACAAGTAATTTAAGGCTGTGCGACTTGAAATTACGTATGTATTTATGAAAACCGGTCACTTTTATTAAAAATACTTACTCGTAAAACTTGTACAAAGATGAAAAGTGTGATACGTACCTGCAACAGAAACGATAAATTATTTTTTCTCAAACACATTTATATGTCATATTAAAATGATATTTTTTTACAGAACAGAAGCGTATCTCACTCAAAACCGGTCTTAGGTGCCGTCTTAAGAACACGTAACACTGTCAAGTCACCCCTGAGATGCCGTTCCCACGATCAGGTGCAACAAAAGGCTGGTAGATTTGAATAAACGCATAGTGCAACGGTTCTAGCCATTGTATTTTCACAGGGGTAGTTTTATGTCTTACGTATAGAAATAATAGATTTTATCCCGCGGGAATCTAAGCCCCTATGAGAATTAATTGTCAAATGTCTAACGGTTAAATTTTACGAGTTTTCGACCTGTCAAATACTAGAATATGTAACGGCTTCATGTCATTCTTATTATTAATCATTAAATTGTTTTATAAGAAAAATAAAATCACACAAATTTAAACATTTAGTAACTTTTTGCAAATATTATCTATGAAACCTATAATTATTGTTTCAGTGGATAGTTTTTTATAAGAGGAAAGAAAAGAACAAGGCGCTCAGAACAAATCAGCGAGGCTTCAATAAGATGTAAATCGTGTCATTATAACATTAATAGGGAAATTAAGACAATAAATATTAATTATAGGGGAAATTCAATTGAACGTCGTTACATCTCAAATGAATACCTTTATGGAGACGAATTTCCGTTAAATGGATGTAGGCAGTCATTTAGGAGGACGATTTGGTTCAAGTCATAGGCAGAGATCGACCACGTCGTAAAGGGAGGGTTTAGAGGTACCTGTAAGATATTAACACTTACGTTCAGTAGTTCACATACTAGTTTCATTTGAATTGAATAACGAAACTATTGTTCTTATTCTGATACAATGTTATACAGATAACTATAGTCGAAATCAAGATAGATATTTCAAATATCATTGCTCATTCGGGCTCAGTAATCGCATCAGCTCTTGACTTATGGGCCTAAGTGGCGAGTGCCTCTCACGCGGAGAAATGAACGTAATTAATTTGATTAATCGCAAGTGCCGTCTTCGGAGCATTCCATGATTCAAGATGAGCATCGGGGACTATTACAGCCGAAATAAGATCCGAATTAAAAAATAATTTGCGAACTCTAACCAAATCCTTCAGCCTGGTTCGCTTTAGATAAAAAGAATATCGAATATCAAAATTATTTAAACAAGTCCAATACTCATTCATTATTCATTTTCTTCAGAAGTGGTAAATATACCACCAATACTTTTTATTAGGTATTTACAGCGAATTAGCACATGATTTTTAAATCAGAACAATGATAGAACAACTAGGCTAACTCCAAGACTATTTCAATTCGACACTGGACAATCGAGGAATGGAGTAAGAATTCCTTATTTCAACTCGAGCCTTGTACTGATAAATTAAAGTGATTTAATAAAATTTCCATAAATACGAAATTAAAGGAATTGGAAATATTTTTAAGTGAAGCGTAGCACAACAAAGGCGTTTATCGTAAGCCGACTGATAAGATTAGAGTGTGGCGCTGCAACTACCTGTGAGATGGGTTATCTAATCTTGAAGCTCAGGTAAAGGTTTCTGAGAACCACATAATTACAGTCCCTTGTCAAAACATGTGGTTTCTTTGGTTTTTAGCTTTCAATAAAGCAAGATGGCCGAATTGGGAGCCGATGCATCAGGCATAATTGGACAACATTCCTAACATTACTTAAACAACGCTGTTATTACACAAAGAGATTACCATTGTACATATAAGTATGTGTTAAATTCTGCAGCGGAGACAATTCTTCTTCAGTTTTAAATATAAATTTAAGCTTAGAAATATTATTATATATTTGACGAAGATTATTTTCCTCATATACATTACCGAAACTCTGTCCTAAGAAGTATTTCATAATAAATTAAAGAGCACGTTTCGAGGAAAAACTAAAATACACGTTACTCACGACTGACACAAAAGATATCCTACACAATAATTAGATGCCTATAAATACAAACCGGAAACATTCTTTCAAGACAACAAGGCAATATTGATAATAACGAGCTATTCGTAAATAATTATTTTATAGAATTCCAAAAATTTTCAATTGTAAAAAAAACAGGATGTCAGCGTCATCAAACAATGGGATAATACCATGATGCATAGTATATTTCTACGTCCGATAAGATCAAGGCAAGTATGATTTATTGAATTATTATTTGCCGGAAATCGAACCTAGGACCTCCATGTACTTATGCGTTGAGCACTCAGCGGAAGTTGTATAACCGTTGTCTCAACGTATTAAACTACAATGACTAGTTTTAAATTATATTAAAACAAAACACAATCGATAGAGAACCAAGATCATATCTATTCCCTTGACCACAACATTAACAGTGCCGACCGACATTTGCCAGTTAAAAAGTTAACCAATGTCAAATTTCGTTACACCATTTAATAATGCGAATACAATAAAAAGAAATAAATATCGGCAAAGTCAAATTATAATTGCCTTGTAAGCAGTCGTTACATGAACCGATTCATAATAACTAACCTTGACCTAAAATAGAACCTTTACTTACGAAAGTGTTTCCTACTTAGCAATTTGACATGACAAAATAAATAAGCAGCTAATTTGTCGGTTATCTTTTATTAATTTTGGCAATTAGGAAATAATACATGGTATTCTCACTTCATACGCAGTCGTGGATACAAATCGTACAAATGTCTAAATAAATTCATGAAAAGCAACAAAACATACCCAATGCCTAAAAATCCCGGCATAGTTCAAAAGGCACCCACACAAAGGGCGGAGTAATAAAATCGCAACTAAACGTAGGTACCTACAATACGCTCAAATTGAAAGGCAATTTCAGTGAAAGCCTCCTTCAAGGGAAGAATAAGGTTTTATGTCGACAAATGTAATTTTTCCACATAGTTTCACTTGAATATATGATTTTCCAAATTGATGGTTGACTCAATGGTTTTTCGTTCGTATTCATTTAAAACGGGTCTATCGACAACGATATTCCATTTTACTGTAAAACTGTATTTAGAAAATATGTCATCAAAATAAATCAATATGTTGAAGGACAATAAGGCACTATTTAACTGATAAAAAGTATTCCAGATAAGCACGATAAAGTGAGAGGGTAGATAAAAATATATAATAGAAATAAATCGCCGATATTCACAACGAGGCACACATTGAAACATAAGACCTTAAATATTTAGCCGTGAATTGTTGTAGGAACAACTTCTCGCCTTATAAAAGTTCGTTAAACTTTTTAACTTACCAAAGCAATCCAAATCCGTTCATTAAAAGTTAAATAAATTATTCTCAATGCTAAAAACTGTCGTCACTACACTACGAGAAAGACACTAAACTAATTTGGACAATGACTAGATATAAACTGTGAGCACATCCGTACGCGTCAACAGTCGATTCATAACTGACGGCTGAGTCGACACTCGGCGAGGGTCAAGTTTTTCGGAGAAAAAAAAATGAATGCAGGCAAAAGCGCCCATACGGACGAGATGCCTTTAACAAAAAGAACCCTAAATATTACCGGCAGCGAATGATTCTCAAATTGTTTCCGACAATTCTATAGATATTTTTATTGTCAAATTTATGTTGTGTATAGTTGCACATGTTTAATTAACAGATCAATATGTTGTATGACCATAAATCATAAAACTATACAGCGATGTTGTATTATAAAATATAGTTTGTAATTTCTAACTTCTCAATGTTTTTAAAGTGCGTTACTTCTAAGACATTGACAGTCACATTTCAAGGTAACCGCCGCGTTCATTGTACTCAATATAATGACCCCGCTTTGAATTATTTTTATGAATATTTAAAGAAAAAACTTGTTCCTTGAAAAATCAGACAAGATCATGGCATGATGTAATCATTGGTATTGATTGATTTTCGTATCCACAATTAGTTATGGACCATATTTGATGTGAATTAAACCAATCTAGTTTTGATTTTAATCGGTTTTATTTAAATGAGTGCCGTTTCTAAGGTTTATAAATAAATTCAAATGAAAAAGCTTCAATATTAAGACGAAAGAGAATGGTGATCCGGACCTTTAAGAAGATTAACTTTAAAGTGCAAATCTTTTGAAAGAAATTTACAGATTTGATCGTGGATTTCAAAGTTTACTTTTCAAAACGTATTTATTCAAATCTGATATCACTCTGATGAGAATATTTAGTTTTATTAAAGCGATACTTAAAGTTATTAAAGACTTAGCTTTTATCAAATAAATTCATTACTAATAATTGTAATAACATTTTGGTGTTTTTTTGAGATAATTTATTATTTGAAACCAAAAATAATAATATAGAGACTCAAAAACCGACGACACGTTTGAGAGCCGTTGGGTCGCGCAGCTGCCGTGCACACATGGGACACGGTGTACGCACAGCGTTATACGTGTGTGCGCGTGCAAGGGTGTTTAATGCGTGGGGTGTCCCGTTTAATGATCATTGCTATATTGATTTCACTATTATTACTATGTACTTGTTCATAGAAAAATACATTTGATTTAGTAACTAACGGTCGGGGCGATGTCGATAATACTGTTATGGGCATTTATTATTTACCTATGTTATAAAAGTTTCCGTAGTTTTTGCCAATTCACAACGAATACATAATCTCTGTTTTATTCTGAGCTTCGGTTGAGAGGTTTAGAAATAATTAGCAGGAGTTGTTGGGTTCCATTTAATATTTTCACTTTAATATGTTTTTGTCATGGGGTGGCTAATTATTATTCAACGCCAGATGTTGGCCAAATGCTCGACTTTATTTAACTATTAAATCTACTTTCATGAAGAGGATAGGGTATTTATTCTAGGATTTCTTACATCCGAATTATTTATATTATTACATACTTTAAAAGTGCCAGTGCTAATTCATTACAAACCAAAATACTGAAAGAGCAACTTACTAAAAGGACATGTGTACAGACGAATCAGATCGTATAGAAAAACGCTACCACAAATGTGTAAAAGTGTCGAGTTTTTTAAATAACCCTGTGAATAAACCTAAAACAAAATAGACCTTTCAAAGCAAAAGCTTTAGAACGATAGAATAATGCACTTTTGTTTATATTTTCCACCAGTTTGATTGATTCTAAAAACTCACACGGCTCAACGGTAAACAAAACTATGAAACACAAAGACGCACACACTGACAAGTGTCGCGCATGCGCGTTGAGGTAGGCGCAATCACCCATAAAGTGCATAGAAATTGCAGTGGGGACGTCATATTCTCTATGCTGAGCCCTTGTTGCTGTGCACTTACTCAATATCGCGACAAAAAGGATTATATTTCGAGACTAAGCAAAAACTTTAAGTTTAAAGTAACATAAACTGTCTACGTGTGAAAAGATGAATGATGTTTATATTGGTATTTTAGTTCAATAGTCAGTTGAATATTGCGTTTGATCTTATACCACTGCAAACGGCAGTAAACTGCAGGCACAATTACCTATGGAGGTAATAATATGATATTGTACCAGGGTCAACGTTCGGGTCATCGCCCCCACCATATGACGATTTTTTATGAGTTACAGTGTAAAGAGATGATTCATTCTTTAACGGTGGAGATACAATGCTCATTTTTGAATTATCCTTCATTTGTATTTAATGTTCAGTAAAATATTTAAATGTTACGACCTCGCAATGATTTAAACACATTTAAACCATGTATATCTTAAACAAAATTCACTATATTCCTGACGGTATTTATCGTTGGAATGAAACTCCAAAGAGCAAATGCAAGCTAGCGCCATCTACTAATTGACTGGTGAATGTGCCGTTCATAACCGAGGATTTCTATACATGTGAACGGAGAGTTTTTAATGACAATTTTAGCAAATAAAGCAGTCGCAGTCCAAACGGAATTAAAAAAGCATGACCTACACTGCAGCGAAATAAAATATGCCAAACATTTCGGCTTAATAAATTACATAGGTACTGTCAGTGACAGTGTCATTAAAACAGTCTTAGCTTTAGAAGACGCTCATTAAAAACCTTCCTCGTTAGTTTCTCGAGAAAAGTGAAGAAAAATAAACATTTCGTTGCTGGTGAAAAATCTTTATAAAATGTCGAATTACGTTTGCGACTGTACCTGTTAATTGGGTCTTAGGACGGGAATTTTCTATTTCCATGATATAAATTTTAAATCTAATAATAATTCAACTTTATACTGAGAGCCAAAAACGCCACCTTTAAAATTGGACCGATCTCTTCTGTCAGAGATAAAAGTTAATAAATAAGAACAAAACACCAAAACTGATTTAAAACTAATGTGAACCTTTCGGCTCAAGCTGAAACGACATCGCGCGCATCGTTTAGTCTTTTTATTTCGAGTAAATCGATTTTGAAAGTATCAACGCATTAATAAATGAATGTGGGACAGAATGAAGCTTTTACAACATCTGTGGTTACGATAGCTTCCTTTAAGTACGTGAAAAAAACAATAGTGTTGTACATGATATCGGTACAAAACCTGTACAAAGGCTTTAAATGTCATCTCCATGTAAATAACAATGCTATATCTTATTGTTTGCACAATAGGTAAGGAGCGTTCGGAGTCACTCCAAGTGGCCATTTAGCATATTAACAATACAATGTAATATGTTATTAACAATGTTAAACGGAGTTCAAGTATAAACTCAATGTTTTTAATTCATATCTCAAGAGCAATGACAGATAAGGAACTAATTCGCGGTTCACTGTTTCTTTGTTTTTATTTGAGACTTTACCTAGTTTACTTATCTTATCTCAATGTTTAATATAGTTCAATGCGTGGGATATAAATAATTTTAAAAGATTTAATCATGCGGAAACTTCCGTTCTTATTACAGACTATTAATAATAATATTTATATGTCTAGAATATGTCAAAAAGAGATGTGGTTTTTCCATCAATGACAGTGTAATTTAATTATGTGATCGATACGCTCGCACATCTCTATTTTACATAAGCAACAGTCCTTCCGTTTAGTGTTGCGTTTCGTGACGATATCGATGTCGGCTATTCGATATTATTTCATCATATAAATCGCTAGGACGAGGATACGGTTTTGCTCTAGATACGAGGAAGCCTTGTGTACATCCTTTCCATCCCATTCAGTACTTAGCATATTGTTTGCGTAGTCTCAATGAAATGAAAGCACATGCCACATTTCTGCGTTCACTAATAATTTTCTTCGGTTAGAAACAAGTTCATTTCGCATCAGTTATATGATCCTTCGTCACGTTTGATTAAAGTTTAAGGTGTGTTTAGGAACGAATCCTGCTGATAACCGACAAGGCGTGTTTCAACTTTTATTTTCAATAAGTTAATGTGCGTGAATCACTTTTTTGGGTTAAATCTATTGTTTCATCGTTACGAAATTAAATTATCCGATATATAGAACAAAGAGCCAGACAGAAGTAATATATGACATCCGAAAAATGGGTTATTTATTTCAAGTGTTTAAACAGAAAACATTAATGTTTCGTACCGCTAAGTAAATATAATAAATAATACATGATAATGAAGTATAGTGGAAGGCGAACCGGTAAGAATCCGGATGCTAATAGGAATGGGTTATAAAACTATGCAGTGCTCACTAAGCAAAGCACGTCGCGTCATAACAAACTCGCCGCGGGTGTGAGGTTTGGAGGGAAGACGCAGCGGTTGCCATGGTAACCGCCGTGTTTACCTCGCCGTATCGATCGGTTCCTGTTTACATGCCGGGGATTCGGATCCCGGCTTGTGCTTTATGTAACTAGCACGCTCTTCTGTTTTAATGTCTTTGTTTTTAGATTGAATCGCCTTATTGCGCGATACAAATAAATGATTACGGATTTGTTCGATTTAAGTCTAATGATGCATAAAACAACGCGATGCGAAAACTGCTATTTGGATTTCGATAACAAAGACATTTCTACGAAATTAACAATCACAAATAAACGAATTTTTACACTAGCTAATCAAAACGGCCCAGCAATTTATATTTCCACGGAAACCGACAAAATAACCGATTTGTAAGTAAATTGCTGTTTCGATTTCTGGTAAAGCTTAATATAATTGTCAATTTCCAATGTACACTTGTTGTTTTAATAACTTTAGTATAATGTATAGGAAAGCTTTACGCAAACAGTTCATCATCAATTGAGAAGTGAGTTATCACTATAAATCCTGTAAGCCTTTGATGAAAATCATCAGGAATTTGACTAATGAATTCGGGCAAGAGCCAGCGCGTGATAACAAACAAAGGTGGATATAACGATTGTTGCGTTTGTTTACGCGAGTCGGTTTTCCGTGCTCTGTACAATTTCAATTCGCAATTAATTTCAATAAACTGCTTTCATCTCAATGCGTCTCTTAAATCATAGAAACACACTCAAACATTTCTGGTACTGGTTTAGTTTATCGGTTCCGGAGAGGCAGACCACTAAGGTCGAGAGCTATATTAAACCTATAATAATTAGTCACCGGTGACCAGTTAACATTACTTAATTTTTGTATAGTTTTTTTATTTATTTATTTATTAAAGTTTACCATATCATAAATAGTACTAAATCTACGGCATATTGTACAAGCTCTTTTATCTAAAATGTATGACAATTTAAGTAAACATAAGTGTTACAAAAAAAATATTAAAAAATACAATTAAAATATATACAAGACAAAATAAGCATACAATACAATAAGAATACAAAAAATTATCAGCCCACTACCGAATAAATACTGTAAGTTTTTAACCTCGTAGTAGACTAGACTAGATAAGGTAGACCTGGTGGTGCACTATAGCCAAACGCAAAATCGCGGCCATAAACGGTAATTTGTGACCCGGAAAGAACAGTAAAAGTATCATTAATATAAGCGATATTTCAGCCATCCTTCATTGTTACGGCGAACAAAAGACACCATGGGCTGTAATTCCACGAGCAACGATTTAAAAGGATGATAAAATGGTCAAGTTTCAATTTAATCCCATAAATCTCCATTATGGATTCATTGCAGGAAACGTTTAATTATTTAATTAAATATTTGGTGCATGGGCCGGTTTTAGTTCGAGTCGACTACATTATCCCTTAATTAAACTGTAGCCAAGTTTGTATTGATGAATTATTAACCACTATTCATCACTAATTACAACTGTAATTACTATTGATACAAAGGCTTGTAATCTATATCTAGTAACAAGAAATGAAATGGGAAACGGGCAAATTCAATCAAAATATTATATTATTTTACACCAATTCGATTCAATTTACATTTGATAAATATGCCATTTTATTCACCGAATATACGATTTTAATCAATCTTAACTTATTATTTATCTTTCAAATAAAATACTTGTTTACGGGATATAAACAGTTTTCAACTGTTTGTGTGGGCGGTCGAATTGTCCTTTCAGAAACGAATCTCTTAAGGAAGTTCCTCCGAGGGATGAACTACCTTACACTGATAACGAAGGTTGAGCCTATCACCCACCGGCTGACCTAATTCCCACAAACATGTTTCATACACCCACGTCACCGCCATAATGAAATTGTCACTAGTAAATGTTATTACTGCTGGGTACTAGATTGAAATGTGAAAAGCTGCCTATACACGCACCTTCGTCCCACGGGCCCCGGATTAATTCACATATCGAAGCGTTTTTCATTAACCAATGTTGCAAACATAAAAAATACTAACAAAAAAGATGTATTTAAAATTATTGTAATTGTGATTTATAATGTTTGTCATCGAAAAAGAGTTTATAATATTTACAAGTTTTTTTTTAAGTTTCTAAGACCCCGTAATCCACGACCCGTACACCAGATCGAACTAAGACGCCCTCAAAGCGCCTCTTGTATAAACCGCCTAATTTGTATTACGGTGAGTTTGACGCATCCGGAGGGAAGTCATCTTGAATAATTTACCCAAGTCGAAGGTGAATGGATGAAATCCAAATTCCAAGGTAAACTATTAAGTTAGAGACGGGTAAACTGAATATGGGTCTTCATCAAGAAAATTTGCATTTTTACTTTGCCTCTATGTATTTTCACCTTTCTTCTATCCCTGGATAATGTATAGTAGAACTGTGCAGCTAGTACAAGCCAATTAAATGCCAAAGCCTAGCAAAAGCTCAGCTCATTAAAACTTGTGTCATTAGTAACAACTCTATAAACGAAACACGAATGTCAATGTCAAAAGTTTACATATTCATACGGTCTTTGACGTAACGGCGCGCAACTTATCGGATCCTAACGATTTTAGTGAAAACGTCTCCGCACTGTGTCGCAGCTAATTTGTTGAAACGGAAAATAGATTAACTGCCTAGCTACGTGACATGTGGCCGACGCGTTGAAGGCTGTGACATTTACACAATTATTACCAAACCCCGAAGTCTAATTGGATAATAGAAGCTTCGGAGCTTTAGTCGCCTTTCGTGCAGGTCATGTTTCTTGTTAGTCTAATAAGAAAGGCGCAATGGTTCTTTTTAATAAAAATAATGTATACAATGCGCAGATACGATGAGAACATGGATAAACTGATTTGTAGCACAGAAGGCAAAAGAACATGTACACCAAGCAGATGGACCGATCGAGGAAAAGACCGATCGTCTTCACTATACACTGTCACAAGAGATGCGCTGGACAGAAACCCGTAGAAACAGATAGTCCGCTCCAGATGTTTCCTTACTTGCTGGCTTAGACATGAGCTACCGACTGAAAAGACCATAAGTAATATAATATTAGCCGTAACAAAGAAATAAAGTGGGTCGGCCGTCCGAACAATTCGTGTTACATAACATAATTATTTTACGTCATCTCGTCAACTAGCTGGCTTAGTTATTAAACGTATTAACTGAACCCTAATACGAGACGTCGAAACTTCACTGCGACCACAGGTTATAATCAGTTGGGACATTTATAATAAACGCAAGAGGGGATTTGGAATTGGCGAGTACTACGCGTGCGACTAACTTGTTAGTATTTATCAGGATTGTTAAAAAGAAATAATAGGTAATTATATGTATTATGTATGGAGAACATGTAAATATAGATTTTGTATAATAAATAAATCATGTGCACATTTAGTAGATGTAGTGCATTTAAATGGGTAAAACTCGACTAAATGATGTGCCGGATTAATGGAGAAGATCAGCTCGTAAAAGAGACGAGTGGAAACAACATGAGGAGACCTATGTCGGAAGACTACTTGAACAACGGCTGCTGATAATTAGTGTGCAATAAAAAAAAATGTTAGAATGTATGTTATCGCTTAGGTTAAAATTATGTAAATGTATGTATTTGGTTCTTTAATAAAGACTTTTATTATTATTAAATTAAACTATGCTCAGCATAGTACAATATTGGCAAGAACGGATTTCGTAACATTCCTACTGTTCCCTCTAGTCTGCGAGGGCCGTAATTATACAATGTTAATTATGAATAAGTTACATATTCATTAACTTAAGGTTAAGTAAGTTATATTGACTTGTGAATTGTTATATAACTCGGAAACTTATTACAGGCTTATCGCATTAAACAAATGTGTTTTTTTCTGAACTTTTTACATATAAAATTGTCTACCAAATTAAATTAAATACTATTTTGGTTTCTTTGTGGAACTCTTCTATGACCCGAAACACTTGAGGTGATAAACTTGACTCGAGAAAGCACTCGAGTGATTCTTTCAAAGGCTGCTTCCTATCAAACGCTGTCTGTTTAGTTTCAAAGACTTTGGCGGCTTAAGTGGAGCGCTTTGCTTATAATCGACTACATCACTAGATGACCAAAGATGGCGCACCTAATATTTCGTCGAAAGCGAATTTTATATGAGTTTGATATTCTTGTAACAAGTTAGCGTCGGAGAAAACAGTAACGGAGAAACTACAACTTTTACGTTAGGTCTGGGCCTCAGATTTAATTAGAAAGTAGGTGATCAGACTTCTGTGCCTGACACACGCCGTCAACTTTTTGGGTCTAAGTTAAGTAACGATGTTTTCCTTCACCGTTCGAGCTAGTGGTAAATGGGCACATAGAAAGAAAGTCCATTGGTCCATTGCACAGACGGGGATCGAACCTACGACCTCAGGGATGAGGGAGACCCCACTGAAGCCACTAAGCTAACACGAGCATTCAAAGTATTGTGTTACAGTTGTTCACACGATGTTCAGTAAAACCTAACAAAAACAAAGATAAGCCGCTTACTCGATGTTAAACAGTCAAGGCTGGCTTCTTGTCACCATTTGTAGTACTACGAACTAGCATTGTTCCGATTTTAGAGTTAAAAATACGACTCGCATACACTTTCCGATATACTTCCAAAAAATGTCAAACGCACGATAGACAAACATTATAGCTACGCGTATTACAGCCCTCGGATCTGTTGGAGACGATTTGGTTGAAATTATTTCTTTTTAGGCGCCTGGTTTACAAGTAGTACCTACATCGCCTTCGAATGGAAGCAGACTTATTTTATTATTTACAACGTTAAAAACAAAGCTATCAAATTAGTATGGAATATAGTCGTCAGTCGTGCGTTATATCGCACGCGTCTATTTAAATAAGAGGCTATAATTAATTCATAATTAACATATTACGTGAATTACGTGTGCGTGATATGGCTTAGGGCTGTCACTTATCCGATTAAATCATCTGATTGTCATGACATTGAATTAGATTAGGTAATTTATAAGCTAATCTAATAATATAAGCCTTTTGGCAATGCTCCATTGTCTTGTTTTAATTATGAGTAAAACTATGATATAGTTAAATCTGGACGTTAATTTACGTTTTCGTCATACAACTTAAATGTCTGCATTTGTCAATTCAATAACATTATAAATAACAAGATTCACTAGTTTGTGAAGCAATCTAAGAATAAAAAGGAATATATTAAAATAATATGAAATGGAAATTGCAACTGGTACGCGACCGCGACTTCAATTAAAGTTTTTCTTCAGAAGTTATATTGAAAATTCATCCAAGTCGATGAATTCTTTGTTTAATGAAATTGGTGGCGGCCCTGTTTACATCCAGTCGCTATACTGATAGATGATGTTTTAACACTACATATATTAAAACTAGCTATTTTAGAACTAATTGCGTTGAATGTCGAATTCACATTGCTATAAATATGTTATAAATTTCTGTGAATGTTTATATAAATGCAACTTTTGTGCCGATATTGTTTTAAAAACCACAATAATAAAAGTCACGGTGATTACGCCTGTTTAAGGAAGTAAGTTCATTAAATTGTAGCAAATACCCCAATACGATTTAAACTAACAAACGCTAAAGCCACTATTGTAAATTCCCTAACTAAAGGACATCCTTAGAATTACAACCTTATCCCAAATATCTCCCGGCAGATCTTTAATTCTAATCAACACTGATGATTAAACGATAGACCAAAATGCCCACCGAAAACACACCCTAATACTAAACAATAAGACGCTTATTCCGACGCCCGACCGTTCTGTAATCAGGGCCTAAGTAAATATCTTCGAAAAGCCCCTTTCTGTTTGAATAATTACGAGTTTCTCAACAATGGAGGGTAGATGGAAAAGTCTTGTATGAAAAGTGATTTTATAATTATGTGCGTATTAATGTTAGTTAAATATGTAAGATACATTCGGATATACGTGATTTGTTCAACGGGGATTTAATAGAATGGAAATGTCAGAGATTGAATGTGGTACTTTTGTGTACATTGTACACTATACAATGTGAACGCATACAATATTAAACATATAAAAATCAACTTACGTTTCGATATCGTTTGCAGCGATATCTAATTCATGGTCGGAGGCCAATGCGCCTGCTCCGCTTCGTGTTAGCAATCTGAAAAAACATTAAAAAATAATGTTACAAGAAGTTATAGTTATATATATATAATAGTTTATTTACAGTGCCTTAAAAGTCGTAATAGTTGTTGTTATTCCTAGCCTTTAGTTTAATTATCGATTCTTAAAATCGTTTCAGCGTGGCCTTATTTAGAAAATAATCGTTGTATTGGAGTGTGAAATCGGCAGAAGGTCAAATTATGAAGACCGGCCCATTTCGGCCCACGCATGATCATTGTGAATGGCGTTCTATAATTAAACGGTTCTTTAAATATTATGGAAGAGGTTGTTTCGGTTAAAGGGACAATTTCATTGCACGAATTATTTAGAATTGATTTTTTTTATTAATTTATGTATAATTATCAACAATTTGAAATTTAATCCTACCTACCTTACCTATATCAAGTTTAACGAATGTTAACAATTATAAACTTTTTCGGGTTCGTACCTAAAATAGACAGTTATAGATTGAGAGAAATGAGATTAATAAAAGCTCTCTTTACACACGACACTGGAACAGGTGCAACAACCCAAGAAATCCCACAATCACACCAACATCACCTTATTTCCCGTCTCAAGTGGTTCTCAGGACTTGAGATAATTTAGGATTCTCTTTGAGAATGTTAACGCCGTCCTTTCCGCCTGCGACTGGCAACTCTCAAACGATTTCAAAGTGGACAGCTTCATAAATTATCCTTTCCACTTCCTTCATATAGTTATAAGGAACGTATCATCCTGGTTTGTGTACACAGTAAACTTATTCCTAAAAGTTTACTTTTAATGCGTTTCATAGATCCTAATGCCTTTGGGTATACTAAAATTCAATTTTCTAAAATGAAAATGTTGAACGAAGGAAAACAATAACGTAAACAGACGTAATTGCTACGAATACAATTCTTCACAATTCTTCGTCAAGTTCAACTTAGTTTTGCGTATACACAGCTAGACCTAGACCTGGGAACCGAACTGATACCAAGAATGAAGAGAAGCAAAAAGTAGTGTCATTATATCAAATAAGTTATTAGAAAATATGGTAAACCGTTTACCAGCGTTAAACAGAGTTTCAAGACAACAGTCTTTAGTAACAACTGATTGTATTCAAAACGAACAGTGTTACACTAAGGTATAAGTACCTACTTAAACATTAGTACGAAGTGTAAACGTAATTAATTACTCTCATAAAATAGTATTCAAGTCAAGGCAAACATACCATTATCTTTGTTATGTTTGAAAATGAAGATATTCTCTAGTAATTAAGCAGAAACGGACCTCAAATATCAGCACCTAATACAGAAGACAAAGCAAATATGCAAATAGAGGTCCCCTTTTAGGGACACCTGACCATTAAGCGCTTAAATCGCTTACAGCTTAATTAAAGGACGAACTCGTACGAGCTACAGCGTCAGTGTCTTCATTTAGATGCAAAACAACACTGTGGAAGGTTGACGCGATTTGATTTGCAATGAACAAGTTAAGGAATAATCGAAACAAATGAATGAATGAACGAATGAGGAATGACATGAGCAGGCTGATTGAATAAAGCTGAACATTTTGATCCTTAAAAGTGACCATGGTCACGGAAAAGGCTCTTTCTCATACTACAAATTCACGTTTAAAAGTGTACTAAGAAACAGCATCGAATCGCGGTCTGAATTTCATAATTCATGTCATCATCAGGTTCTAAGGACTGAGCGTGTGAACAGCTTTATATATTCCGCTTTATTTATTATTAAAACGGGACAAATTAGACTTAATGTCCTCTAAACAAAGACAAAGTTTCATCACATGTCCGGATAATCAGCGAATCGATCGAACTGAACACTCGGAGTACACTTCATTAGAAACTTGTGAGGTACAAGTAAAATACAACTAGACTAATAGGTTTGAACGACTGTAACGGAGTTGGCCTGCCAGCGGCTAATGAGTTCAAATGGCGAGGAAACTGTTTGCTTCCACGCTTCTTCGAAACGCCTGTTTCAAAATGATATAAATAATCAAACATAAAATGCTTTTTGTAACTTGACATGAATAATAATAAATACAATTATTTAATGTTGTTAAAGTTACGAAGCCTCGCGAAAGAGAAAAAGAGATGGAAACATGGCTTTATTAACTTTTATTAAAATTCATCGTTGAAAGCCGTCGAAAATTATCCAAAATCCTTAAAGGAAACGTCACTTCCTATAAATAAAGCAGAACGACACAATAAAACGTAATGTCATTTAATTAATTAATTAATATTTTAAAAGCGTCACCCCTACCCCTAACGGCGGGTGCCCTATGGTTTTGTGATGGTGCTCAATTAAATTTAAACCTTAGCGACATATCGTTACAGATCAAAATAGGTAAAGCGGGATTATTGTAGGCTCAAATGTAAGAGGATATTTAGTGAGGGATATTCTTTAATTGAATACTAAATTACATGTTGCTATGTGAAATCTTCATGGAAAATTTACGTAGACGATGTTTCGTAGGCTTTGAATGTCTTGATATTTCAAATAGAATTTCTGTCTATTTTGAGTCTTGTGATGAATGTATATGTATATGTAATATACAGAGGTAGTGAGTTCATGAAACATTGCCAAAATAAAACAGTTCCATTTTGATTCCTAATAACTTTTCTACGTTAACCATTTTTAGTAACTGCTATTTTGCTTATCAATGTAAATTGCAATTAATTAATTGTATAAAATCATTCACGTCAAGATAAAACGTATTTATTTGAACATTGAATTAATGAGTGTATGTTAATTTTAAATATCAATAACATCCGAGGTAATGATAACACAATATCGAATTTAATTTGTGCTTTTACTACGTTACATTATTATTTCCACATTATTATAGAATAAAATATTTAGCAAGAGCATTTTATTATTTTCTCTGAGAACTTCTTTGTGTAGATATAACCTAGTAGTATGTTACTTCTGAGGTTCCAACGCAAGTTTCGCAACCCGAGCTTTTCTGTGAGGTTGGTGAGCGAAAAGTTTGCAACAAAGCCGGCAAGTCGAATACTGATAAGGCACACACATTAACGCTGACCACCCACTTGCCTAATGAAATCAACAAGACATGTTGAAACGTGATTGCCTATGCCCTGTATATAAAAGGGCTTTACGTATTTTAGCAAATCTGCATCTCCCTTGGGGTAAAAGACAGCCGCGGTCAAAGGCTACTTCATAATATAAATTGCCTCCCAAGGGAATATAGGGACCCAGCGATCTATAAGTAAATCTCGTTGAATTTAGATTGTTTAATTAACAAACACGTGCGCGTCAAAAGCCTATCAAATTTGGTCTTAAATATGGAGGGATGTATTCAATAGCGGTAATAGTTTTGTGTAGACTCGGTCTGGTCTGGTGAAATTGTCTGAGATATACTCGTATTTAGGCGTAGAAGTATCATATTTTGTCTTAAATAATAAGTAAAAGAGCGTGTATATAAGTTTATTACAAGATGCTCGGATACAAGTAATAGCAGGAAGCCAATGGAGGAAGCAAGCCATGGATATGGTCTTTACCGTGACGGGGTTCCGATCAATTTAAAAAGTGTAAATCTCTTCATCTCGTTAGCATGAACATACATTTAAATAGCTTAATAAACATTGTACAACTACATATAGAGTATATCTAAAAGTCTCAATAGAGCAGAAACTAGTGACAATAAGCAAAAACACGACATACGGGCAAGTGCTTTACTACAATGATACGGGTATTAAAATACATGCAATATTTAACTTTAAAGTTCAGAAATAAGGTTCAAAGTTCTTCGCTAAGCAATTCGAAGGGTTTGACAATGACTTAACAGATGGCGTTGTGATCAACTCGAATTAATACAAAGGGTTGCAATCGAGTGTGACATAAAACGATTTTGTTTGAAACTGTCTGTTTGTTTCCTATGTTTCGTTATAATAATGTACCTTTTTAAATTAACACTATTGTTTGTTATGAGCTAATGGTACAGATGGTACTAATGGTACTAATGGTCCGATAATCAGATGTTTTCCTCTATAATATTTTTAATAACTTGTTATCATTATAAATTATATTGGGGATCGTTTGTATTAATAGCATAATAAAACATCTTCATTTCCTTTTTGAAACATTATTATTGGGCGCAATTAAAAATCAATTTGCCCCCAGTCGACCAAATAGGTGTTATTTTTCCATGTGTATTTTATTTCCTGACTTAATGGGCCTTTATGAAGTTCATATTAAAATTTCCATTTTTGTGTTTACTTTGTTACAAAAAGCTTTTGCTTTTAGATCGTGCCTACATATATGTAGTAGTAAAACCGATACAAAGTTATTTCATTATTTTCTAATATTAAAAAACTTTTTCAAGTATTTTCTATGTAGTTTTCGATATCCGAGATACGTTAAACTCTAGAATTTAGAAGGGTACGCAATAGATTCAGGAGGCGCAGTACAAAGTAAAATTTAAGGCAGAATGGGAAAACGGCCAGGTTTATATGAATGTAGGCATTAATAATTCATTTGCAATCCCCAAGTCTGCGGTGAACCTAAAGTGTATTGGTAGGGTGACCAGAGCTCGATGAACAACAAAAATTTAAGATATTTTAGGTTTACGCATTAAAACACTGTTCGTACTGTTTCAGGTCAATGTATTTAAATTCAGATGTTTCATATTATGTTACAAAACAATTATTTACAAAAATAATGGAAGTGAAACACCTAACCACCTAACTTAACAGTTTTTCCATCTGTACCAGAAAATTGTATCCAAAAGCAAGTCAAACACTTTCTAAAAAAATATATACTAAAAATGCCACAAGATACCAAAATCTTGGTCACCTCTTCACAAGCGAAACCATCTCATTCTCTCGCTCTTAAATAAAATTCCCGACCGAGGAAAACTTTTTCGTTTCCAATGGAAATTAATTATTCGGTAAACCGTTAAATACTTTGCTCCGTGAGAGGTATCTTAAAAGGAATTTTATACGCAATCATTAACTTCGCTGCCGATATAAAGTCATGCTCTCCAGTCTGGATAAGCCAAACCTTAAATTGTAAACGCACTGAGCACAGCATAACAAGAAAAAGTTTAATAATACCATAGACAAGTAATAATCGTTTCCAGTACCGTTTTACATCGGTGTCATCTGCGAGTTATTTCCAGACAAAAATAATTTAGAATGTTAGAGCAAAAAGTAGCACGTTTCGACATCATATTTCCTTCGAATATGAGAAAAAAGCTCCCATTTCTCGGGTCAATGTTGGGGCGCTCATATTTCACTGTGTCGTGTCGAAGTTTCTATAGAGATATTTCTATATTTGGCATCTATTTTCAACATTTAGTGTTATTAACGTTATCTACATGCCTTTTAGCTTCTGGACCCTTCCTTCAACTTTGGGGTTTTTAGATTTGAATCGGAAAATAAATACTGTTGTATTGGATTGAAACTTTTGTTAAATATAATAAATAGGATATGAAATAGATGAGCAATCATCAGCTAAAAATACCTTCGTGTTTGTATCTCTTAATATAGGTATGCATGTACTTGTACAATCTGTCACACACATCAACCTTCATCATATTAAAACACGCCCAGTGACAAACAAACAAACAAAATGTCCGAAAATTTCCCACTGACGCATACTGATTTCCATTGTTTCATAATTAGCTCCAAAGCTTCCATAATGTTTATGGCACCACAGCCCTAATCAAAAGCTTTATCCGTAAAACCGTAAAAGATTTCGCATAAAATTCGTGTTCATAACGAGCGAGATTTTTTAATTTGACGAATTTGTTTGGGCTGAATTAAAATAGCTATGTTGGTTTACACCTACAATATAAATTCACTATTTTATTACTAAAAGATCTGTCCTGCTTTCAAATAAGGAATTTTATTAACAATGTTAAATTTATCTCTTTTGTACTAGTATAGACTCAGTAAACAACTCGTACTAGCTAATGCTCTCTAAGCTATTTTAAACTGTTTTTCCCTTACAGTATTAAGAGTGAAAAAATGGTAATTCTTATAGTTCCAGGTAAAAGAAAAACAACATTATTAATCATAAGAAATATAACATTCTTAACAGGTTAACCACCAATATTGCCCATGTCATGAGTGAGTGAGTGATAATCCTAAAATAACGCAGAAAGGAAATATTATTTATCTAAAGGTGTACAAACAAACAACCCGTTGCGACCGTTTATAACCGCAAAAAACTCCTTACAAGTCTACGGTTTTGAGAATAAGCCTAAAACGTTCATAACAATCAGAGAGCATGTCATCAAAGAAGGAATGAGCCTCGTTCAAGCTGTTATTGCCCTCGCTGCCCCGTCATACGGTGTATATTGGCCCGCATGTATTTTGTTTATGTTGGTGTACAGTGCGGTGGTTACCCCACGTGGCAGCACACACGGTCACTCCAGAAATATACAACATAAACATTGCAATGTGTTCACAAGCATATGAACACTTGGCCGACTCATATATAGACGAACAGGGACGAACTTTCTTACGAAATACAATGGAGACGCTTCAGAACTGGGTTTCCATTTTTCACTCGTTATAATGGCACGGTTTAATTCCTTCATAATGCATACATTTATGAGATATACTTGATACTTATTGTATAGATGACATTTTAAAAATAGATTTAATTTTCATTTCAGTTCGTCGTTAATTGAGCCAAACTACGGAGTAGATACGGAAACAACAAAGATAATGATGATGATAAAAGTATCAACCATCAATTGATTATATCTTTAAAATACATTAATGTAGCGAGACACAGACATATTAGAGGGAATGTGAAGCTCTACAAAAATAGTTCGGGCCTCAATCACTTCCGTTCTAAGAATTGCGCGGCGTCTGCGCAAGATATGTTCAAATCTTTTTTTGTCGTGAACTTCAATGGAGATCTTTGGCTTCACTGTCCATCCGTTTACGTTCGATAGATCATAAATTTAATATTATTTCGTGTTCACAAAAACAAACCAATTTCTGTTTGATGTTTGAGTTTAAGACGTGCGTGTTTCGGTTCACGTACACCATTACAACTATTAAATTGAGAAATGATTCATTTATTTAGATAGATTGCGAAGTATTTGTGGTTTTTCTTAGCAATATGTTTGATTAAGTTAATTACTTTATTCTTCCTGAGAATATTGGTTTAGGCATTAACATGCATGCGCATAGAAAACAAGTCCTAAAATATAGTATGACTAATTTCAGAATAGAGTTTTGACTTTTATCCAAATCGATTCAACCTTGAGCTATACTTTGCTGAACTACACTGGAGATTTTCTGGAGAATGATTTAACCAAGAACTATTTGACGTCGGAATGATAAGTCACCACATACACTATATTCGTTTTCATAGTGTTGTAGTACAAGAATATATAAAAATACTATTTCTCAGGTGGAATTAATTTAAATATTTGGTTAAATTCCGTTTCGTATAAAGTATGTTGTACAGGTGATTAGGGTTGAACCTGCGTCAACGTCAGACGCACCTCTGAATGAGGATACTTCGGTTAATAAGATTCTATATGTCATTAGTGGACCAAATTAAACGGATTTTATTTATTGCCGGGTAGTTAAGGGACAAAGCGAAACGTTTGTTCCTGGCACTAAGTGTGTGGTATTTTGTTTTGTTGATTATAAAATGATTTTTTCTGTTGAAGATCCAGAATATAGCTCCAAGTTAAAGCGTACGGTAAGTACAACATCGCTTTCAACTTTGATTACCTGTTATCAAAACTTAACCTCCGCTTGAGTATAATAATCAATTTGTCTTTAAAGCCCCTTTGATAGTATTCCATTAAAATCATATTGTTTGTTATATCTATTTTGAGAACAATCACTTCCGAGTTTTGTAAGATACAAACTATACATATTTTATTTAAAATATTTAGACATTTTTACTGTCAACAAATCGTACTGCGGATTGTAAGAGTGCAATTCCACCAAAATATCTAAATTGGTAACAACACATGTTGAAAGTATGGATTACGATTCTGCGCTTTTTTAATATGCCTAAAATTGCCTATGAGAAGAAATACAAGCAACAATGACATGTGATTTCACTGCTATATGATACATATTTGCCGAGTTTTTGGGAAGACTGAGGGATAAATGTAAGATTGATTTTATTTCAAATAATATAATATTTTTTAGTAGTTTTAAAAGGTAGTATGTATGTTACTCTAAGTATTATTGTTTGGCTTTTCCTTGTAAAGAAATGAAAATAAATAAACGCAGAACAGCGATCCTAGTCCTCGCCGTGGGTAGGCGATGCTTTAAAAAAACTATCAAGACCTTTGTTGCGATGGTCAGTGCTCGAAACAAAACAAAACGAAGTGTAACAGGTCTCAAACCAGTCGAGCGAGGTACCCCGGTCTGCCTTAAGGCTCTATTTCGAATGCCACTGCAAAAACAAACCTTTTCTAGAAGCTATAAAGTTGAATTCAACATGGGCTGCAATAGATGTTTTTATAACCCGATATAAAGCCGAGGCTATGATTTAAGAACATTTCGATTTCTTTAGGAATTTCGGCCGGTCACGTGTCATATTGGGAGACGGATTTCTTGGAAGAGTTTTTGTTCGTCTGCGGACTACAGAGACATCGCGTGTTTCCGTTCATATTAGTTTGTATATCCTTGAGAAATCTATTGCACCATCATTAAAATTGGTTTAGTGAATACAATTAATTTGCCTTAGCAATAAATTAACCTTTTTTCTTTTAACCAGTATAGATAATTAAATTAAGACATTCTGATAAATAGTATTTAAAATTTAAGTCAGCTTATAGCTGTAGTGATTGTAAATGAAATAAGTTTTTGCAATTGTTCAATTGAACACCTAAGGAGTGGTAAAGTATTTAATCATCAATCAGACTTTCGATATTGATCTGAATAATGAGCGACTTTGAGAATGACACGGTTATTATTAGAATTTGACAAACGATCCTATTGTAATATCTTTCACGGCTAAAGCCGGCATAACATTGAAAAATGCATCCAATTTTGTAACGCACTTCAAGAGCTATAAATATAAGTGAGACCACAGCGAACATTCAAGGACATAAAAATAACCAGAAAACATATGGGATACAAAAAGAAATGCGACGACGGCGACCAGTTTACCGAGAGCCATGTCAGGAAGGACGTTCTTTATTTCAATTTAGGGATCAAGAAAACGAGATGGGTCTTCTTCGGCCGGTCGGCAAAACCAGTTGAGAGAACTCGCATGTTCCTTTAATGAGTCCTTTGGCGCAAGGGTCAATATACAATGGTGGTACAGTCACCCCGAGGAAAGGTCTCGTGGTCAGTGACCATGTCTCAGAATAGCGCATACCTACCTGCGCGGGCGCAGCCTGCGTTCGACTCTATACATCATCGCACTTAGGTTTTACTTGGTTTTATTGTGTCAAGACAAAGTTACACTTCATGTGATTTAATTCAAGAGAAGAGTTTTAATTCAAGTGCATTTTATTCTGTTTTTAAAATGTGATAAGGTCGCAACATATTTTACAAATTAAATGTTATGACAAAATATTATCATACTATGCGTAAGTAAACAAGGAGTTTATCGTCCTGTTTTATAAATTGTGCGTAAAAGCCCTTGAAACACAACAAGTATGTCACATATGAATTAATTACAGTTTATCTGCGTAATTGCAAAATTCTTCCGCATACAAACTCCGCACATGGGAATGCTGCCAGAGAGAACCTCTTCTAATATTAAAATGGAAACACAAAGAAAATCGTGAATAGAAACATCAGCTAAGGCATTGTCCCCGCATAGATATGAACCTAAGTATTAAGTTCTTAGTGTTAGGGCTGTAAATCAAAGATTTCTAGTTATATAACATATCAAAATTAAACATTATACAAGTTCTCAACACAAATAAGCCTAAGATCGCTTTAAACTTATCCGAGATCGGAAGCAAGCCTTTTAAGTTCAGAACGAAGAATATGTAAAATCTTTATGCTTTAGTTTGAAACTTTGAAAGAGTTATAGTTTTATACTTGATTAAGATGCTGAAAACTAAAGTCGATATTTCAGTTTCCATTAGGAAGCGCTGCATGAGCTTCAGTTTTTACATGAGATTATCCTGACACCTCTGCGTTATTGATACCCTTCAATATGGTGAGCCGGTTGGAAATAGCCGTACCATGTACTTGTAAATAGAAGCACGATCCCTCTGACATAGAGGATTTATGACCAAATGAAATTAACCTTAAGATGTCGCTACAAGATTTATGTTAAGGAAATAGGGTGTTTTTGAACGTTTAATTTGGTCCCGTGGCGTTGAAACTAAATCAAAGTATTCGTGAAACCGAAAACCGAATTTGATTAAGGCCGTTAATTTTTATAGTTAAGATTTGATATGATGCTTTAGTCTTTGTTGGTCTATGTAAAAAGAGTTAATATGGGCATTTTTGACAATATAATAAAACTATTATTTAATAAAAATGTTAGTATCTTTAGAAGTGATTTTTTTTAATTCTACATCTAAATTGTCTTTATATGTTAATATTATACGAAACATAAACGAAACGTAGCTATAATAAGTGAAAATCGAAGCCAATTACGGCTATCGCTAGGTAAAATACGATTGGTATTTTTTCAGAGTATTGTAGGAAGGCTGTGAGGCGGAAACGCATTGAGCCAATAATAATTCGCTTCCGATAGGCTAGCTCCTGGATAATAAATCTCAATAAGCACTGAATTTTAATAGAGTTTAATAATAACTGCCATGGTTCAACCCGCGTTCCGCAATAACCTAACTCTTTATACAAGTACAGTTTTAATATAGATATTTTTATGTTCTGACATTGACTACCGATTGATGCTGTTCGAGACTTCAGAGATAACATCTTTTCTACACACATTATTCATTTGTAATTAACACAAAACAGAATAATTTAACAGCGGACTTGAGTCATTAAACATTCAAACTATGTTAATATATCCCAAAATTCGACATTTGCATGCGCATGGGCACGAAGCGGATGCGGCTATTCCCTTTGTATTTCCACGAATTGTTGCGGTTTCCGACGCCCTTGTATTGTTCGGTAACCTAATACTTTTCGTTAAAGGTTATTCGATTTTCCTTGGAGCTCTCTTCCTAAACCGTTTGTTCGAATAAAATAATCGCGAAAGTATTTATTATCAGGGCTAGGGCCGAACCGTCATTAGTTTCGGTTAGCCCACAGGGCAAAGTCCATTGCATCGTTTAATTCGAGTGGGTTAGTTCAACCCCACCCACCCTAGGTGAGGTTGGATTTACTTCTACAAACAAAGTACACTGTGTCACGTCACGCTGTACGACGTGCGACTAGAATTTCATTACGTTCTTTTGTGATATCAAAATATGAAACAAATCTGGTTTTATAAGCATCCCTCAGGTTTAGTGCCAGTCCCGAATGGGGCCGCCCACGTATCGTTTTTTATACGAAACATCATCGACGCCAGCTCGTATTCCAATAGTCACGCTAAAACACCATTTATCAGGACCTCTTTAGAGGCGAAAATTGAATAAATGGGTCCCAAAATATTTGGCGGTCAATATAGCCCTTAGCAGTCACGTAATACGGGTTATTTGACATAATTTCAAGTCCATTGTGATCTTGAATAGCCTCTGATTTTGGGTTAGATGACGGGCGGCGCGACGCATTTTTTTAATATTTTTGAACCTGACAAAGGTACAAAACGGTGGTTATTAATCAAAATACACACTGAAATATACCCCTTTGTTTACGCTGTATTGTTTCAAAATAGCTACATCATTGAGAGGGTTTATGAAGTTAAAAGAATATTTTAAAAGTTTATGATGAGTTTCGAGTTTGTTCTCAGTTAAGTAGATTATAACTTTTTATAGGCATCTTTATCTTAGATCGTACGACTTTTTAAGTCTGTACATAATGTAGATGCCTCGCTTTTTATACCTACAATTTTATAAACGTAAATAAATGTATTCTCTAATGTGTTTTGCATAGAGATAACCTTGCCGCAATGACTTAGGATTCACCTATGTATGAATTTTAGGTTTTTTTGAATTTGTAATAAAACTTTGATGTTCTAAATATGTTTATATAATTTTTGTATACTATAAACTTATGTAAATAATATCTAAATGAAAAATGTACGTATAAAGGAGCCTTCCGCTTAGTGACAGCAAAGCAAAGCGGTAGATAAAAGCCAGTAAAATATTCCACATCCCGCGTAATATATATGTCATCAGCATAATATATGATATTGAAATCGGAGTAACTTGACACACTATAAGCTTCCATAGAATTTTGCAACGTGAGAATATTCGTACATAAAGAAATACTATACGTTTATTTCAATATGAATATATCTAAACAATTCACATAGTTTCCTAGATATGGTTACATACAGATAGTTGCTAGTCCGTCACTTAATAAGGCTACATTTAGTGTCACATGCTCCCAGAACCTTTTCTTCAATACAGTCATCTGTTATAACGACATCGAAGCGAGTACTCATATTTGGTCGTAAAAACCGATAGTCGTAACAGCCGATGTCGTTGTTATTAAGAACCTAATACAATAGAATTCCGCCGGGACATTTGATTTTGGTCAATATACCCGGTATGTGGTTCTAAACGATGTCGTCGTAAATGGTTTTGACTGTATTGAGTAAATTAAAAGAAATTGTTATGTATGAATTTGCGTTTATATACGTTCAAGTTTTATAACTAGAGAGAGATGTATATGAAGTCGAGACAATCCAGCAATCCAATTTAACTCGCGTTCACAATGTCCATTAGAAATAGTTATAATTAAAGTACCTAAGTAATATAACACGGAAGTAAGAGAGCACCTTGATACGCGGACACATGACTCATTTATCACGTTATTATATTTGTAATATGCGTTATTGCAAACATGGTTTAAGGTCGTGCTTTGTTCCAGGAATTAAAACAGTATGAGAAATGGAGTTAACCTCTATAATACTATTTACATATGCTTAGGTATATTTACCTTAAACAATGGTATGATCAAATTTGCCAAAAGAGCTGCTGGCTTTGCGTTAAAACATACAAGGAAAATTTCCTGAAATCGGCGCATTAGTTCAGCATCGTCAAGTTAACATACAACAAGGTATTTTTAAGGTGCTATCGGCCCCAAATCTTATAACCCATTTAAAAATAAATCGGGGCTGCTACTCACTGAAATTATGTTTAAGCACGTGACAAACGCGGCATTCATTACCTGAAACAAAAAACAATTTATAAAACATTTATCATGATTTTAGAAATGGTTCATACCCCACATATTTCGATTCGGCTTATCAGAGTCATCAATTAAATTATAACTAAAGGTAGATCAGCTAATTAAATTACAAGTGAACGACATAATTATTCTTCAATTGGGATCTATGGTAAACTTTTTTAACTTTAACCGTTCATAAGAATTTAAAAAAAAAAGTATATTTAGTATGATAATTGTAACATATACAATTATACTACAGGCACCGATATACAACAAGTGACCCATATATTAATCAGGAAATGGATAATTACATACAACTAGTACAATTACCATTCCTTATCATTAGATAAACCGGTAGTTAATTTAAATCACGAAACCGAAAGGACAACTCCTACCTAATTGGCGATAACAATAAATATCCAATTAAACTTTAAACGACAGTTAATTCAGTGTAAGGTTAAATCTTGTCGGGTCACAGGTTGAGTTTACCGTTTAGGATAAAGAACGCTATTTTCTGAAAATTAGTTGTACGCTAGGTAATTGATATTGCTTCATGTTTATATATTTAAGAAATCGAATGTATTACGTAGTAAATAATACGAAGGAAGTTAAATCACGCCAACACAAACCTTCATCAGATATTATGTAATTTTGATTCTACTATATTTTAGTTGAACAATGTAGTCCTACTTATTGTGCACGCTTATATATATGTTCTCTTTTGTATTGGTAAGTAAATAAATATGTCATATGTATGAAATGAAATGAAGGGACGCATTTGTGTGCGACATCGTATGCGACATATACATTTGGAGGCGGATTAAATACAATTCGTTATTTCAGAAATTGCCGACCTTGTTGGTCGGTAACTAATACTGATTGCGTGAACTAAAACCTACTTTAAGTAATATTCTCATAAGCACGAAACAAAACATCCCAACAATGCAAACAAACTACCAACAGAAAATCCTCTAAAGCACCTCCGAAGTAACCCGTCGTTATGTAAACGTGACCGTGGAGCATGTAACTAGCGTCCTAAACACACATCCTTTAGTTAAACTCCGGTTAAACTGCGGTTAATCCCGCGGTGACACTTGACGTTTCAGACGACCACCTATGTACGAGTGATAATGTAATCTCAAACAGGTTGAATGGAAAATCATCGTTACCTTGTAAATTACAATATAAACTTTGGAACCACAATACCATATTTATCACTTCTGAAACACTATTTATTGTTAGTAATTCCTAAAACGGACCATGTACACTGACTACTTGAATATGACTTATAACTCAAGTACAATGCAATGCGTTTGGTTGGTGACGATAAAAAATCTTGCCCAATAAGAAAGCAAAATATATCTTGCCAGTACTACCATAATCATACGTCATCATATATCTACGTTTGAATGAACACAAACAATTAGGTCAAGAGTCGTATTGCTTCCTCACAATCCAACAGATGGCAACAGCACGAAGTAGATGGCTTAACACTTAGTTTGTATGATGTACAAAGGTATTCCAGAAAGTGAAATCTGAAAAATCTATCATCAATATTTAAATACAGAAAATATTTATTGTACCTACAAAATGTATGAAAATAAGAAAGAAAGATTTATTTAAGATATACACACAAAACATACAATACATCTTTAACATGTTCTGCACTTGGTAAAATTGAGATATTGAGGTTAGCCCGTAATAAAACAAAAACCAATTGCAGAACTCAAACAAATGTATATATATTGATTACTGTATAAAGTTACTCTTCTATGAAGCGAGAGCCTAAAGCTTTATGTTGCCGCTATCCACGATTAATTTTAGGACTGAGTATTTCTAGAACGATAAGTCACATGAATTAGAAGCAACAAAAGTATTATCCCCAACAGATGGTACTAACACTCCTAATCCGTGTTGACATTCTGGTTAAGGCGTCGACACACAGGGACCTAATAAAATCTAGGCCTAATAGATATTAACTTAATTGTAAAAAAAGGTATAGAAAGAATCCCGTTTAGGGAGATATTTCTGTAACCTTTAACAACCTCCACAAAATACGCGCAAGGCTCACAGACATCGGTTATAAGGTCGTAAAAGCAGTTAAACATTAACGACAGTTAGGTTCTGAGTGTTAGTAAAAATAGCATTTAAGTTGTCATTTTAATTATTGTGAAAGCGTTTCTTCCTTTGGAAATAATATTTTTTAAATACCTTTAACGCAATTTATTCACGTACTATACGATGTGTAATTTCCAAAATTATGTAAATATTCTTATGCAAAAAATATACACATTATGATATCATGTTACTGACACACTTTTACATTATATTGCATTAAAAATGCACGTATCGGAAGTACGTATAAAATATAAGAGTAAAACAAAAGAAAAACAGAAAATCAATGTAAGCTTTCCTGAAAGCAGAAACATAACGTTAAGGAAAATTGTGTGTTACTACCTAAATACACAACAATAAGACTAAAGAAAACAACAGGCAGGCTTAGCGAGTAGGCACAAAGCCGCGGATTATTTCGGCCATTTTTACCCGTATTTATTGAGATTTATTGCCACGTTCTTTCGTTCATAGGCATTCTTAGGCAAATTAGGTGTTTTCTCTGTAATAGGATATCCTGTTTTGTGAAAAATGCTGAGGTCAACGGGAAAGCCGAATATAAATCTGCATTTGTTTCTGCTGTACAACCGAACCCAAGATGTCCGAGCAATAATAATTTTATTCTGATAATTAAAAAAACATTATTATCACTATATTTTCCTTCCCCATAGTTTCACCATTACATCAGAATTATATTCCACTTCCGTTTCCGCATCATTCATGTACAGGAATTAATTATTATAAACGAAATGATTAATTGCGAATCCCGGATCGATTGTTTTGCATATATATATATCTGTTAAAGCTTTAGTCGAACATATTATAAGTAAAATTTTGTTGTGTTTATTATAATGTAGGCCCACGCTTTTTGAAATTTGATATGACATATAGTTTCGTTTAACATTTTATACAGGCTAATCGCATATTTATGGTCGCATCGAGGATTTGAACGATAGACCTCATTCGACTACAGTCAGTCGAAGTTAAGAAAACTACTGGAGCAATATGGCAGTAGCAGCAAATAACGTACATAAATCGAGAACGACCCAAATATAATAAGTAGGTACTCCAAGCCACACGAAACTTTTAATTCAATTATAATATTAGGGATGTACTATCGTGACATATCGATAATTAATTAATATCCCTTCGATGCTAACTGTCAATAAGAGAGAGATTATGAGACTTGCAACTTTGTTAATACTGAGCGACCTCCACATTTAGTATAGGTACAGGGAATGATAATAGCCCAAACCCATGGAATGCAAAAGTGAATTAATTTGATAACTAAGCTTTTATACTGGATTACATTAAATCTTTTATAGCTCGAATAATTAGCACCTATTTCATCTTAACCATAACCAGGTGACTATTTTTTCATAGGATTATAGAAGTTCACGGTACAAGGTAGGTTGTAGATTACAGACACAAGCGATTAGGGTATTATTATGTAACCAAAACAAAAGAGTTACGGAAACCGGAAAGCACAATTTAGTGACCGACATTTCTAGAGCTCAATGAAAGATATTATAGCAAGTATATCGAAAGTGACAACGTTTATGGCATCGCATCTTTCGGCAATATTTAATTTTCAAACAATTAGCTTTCAGCCCAAACATGACCCACACGGTCCATATGCTATAACAATAATAGGGATGTACAAACAATGGCCCTACTTATCGATACAGGTTTTGACGAATCGAGCCTTAATTTTAGCATAACAAAAGCAGAGGGTCGACAGCCATTGTTTAAGCCAGACGTTATTTAAATATTCCGACGGGCCTGACGGCAGACTGGCTCGCGATTTTTTCTCTTTTGTACGAAATCTGACGCTCGCAGTCCTTGACGTATTGAAACTCTAATGGACCGTTTTAAACTAGAGCTTGAATTTTCGAAGCTAATATTTAGTGTAAGCGATAGCGTAAATCAAGAGACACTTGATAGTAATCGTTGCTTGTTAACAGATTTCAAAGCGAACTTCTCTCGCGAAGAATATTAGTTTCACTTTGTTTTATCAAGTCGGCGAACAAGGTAATAACGATAGCCATTATCAAAACTAGATTGCTCAGTTTACTAAAAGGCAATCGTGTACGTAATTAATTCAGTATCTAACGTATTGTGTAAGCGATTTTGAAATGTACGTAATGCAAAATCATTATCGCACGTATCAATTTTTGCTTTCGTATTTCATCGATTATCAAGCATTACAACACTATCGGACAAAGGTCGGCTATTGTTCCGGTTGTGTTCATGTTATATTTTGACGGAGATTACACTCGTCACGTGTGCTCACGTGTTAAGATTTCCTCGAATGCCTTTGTTTTAAAATTGCATCGATCGTTATAATAATAAGCCGTTACTGGACGACTCTACTGATATGGATTATGTAATGCAGTTAATCACTATTGTTGCATAATAGTAGCGATCTATAAAGTTAACAAATCGAGAAGTGCAGACGTCTCGATATTTGCTAATGCGAATTACTGTAATGAGTATGAAAGGTTAGTTTTGCTTTCACGATTAAATCTATATATATATATATATTATTTTTGATGGGTTGTTGGTGCCAGGAATATGTGATGGGAGTTTGGGTAGCATTATACGATGTGTAGGTACGTCGGATATAGTAAAACGAACAACATACGCCATACGTTCATTGTACTTAAAACTAAATAAAGATGGAACTGCTCATGAACTGTCGTGAATCAGCAATCATCGCTTCATCCGCTCCATAACTCAAACTAATTCCAATAAAAATTACATCAGACACTTGGAAATACTACGTTATGAGTAGTTATTATCCACGCAGTATTTTCTAAACATTTATGATATCATTGAAGTTTACAAGGGTTAGTTAGCAAGTAATTTACAAGACTAAAAAAACATTTTATTGATATGGAAAATCAGTGTTCGAAAGGTGAACGCCCCCGTTCACAACATATTGAAATATTAAAAATTGAAATTTATGTTTTGAAGAAGGCTCCTTACATCTCATAACGCGATGAAAACATTCAAGCAATATAAAGAAACACATTGCAACATGAAAGGAATGTATTCACGTAAACATCGTGGTATTTCGATCTCAGAAACTTATTACAAGTTAGTCTCGACTAAACGGAAACCGTAATAAAATATGTGGGCTTGTAAACTTCGGAGGACTCGTTCAATTTGTTTTAACAACGAAAATAGCCGGGGCCCGGTCTTTCCGTCCCGTAGTTCATTTGTGGGGTTAAGGGCGAACGAGAACGAGTGTATTTATCATCGTTTCTTTACGCGAAGTGAGCCTTGAACACGCTCCTTTATATAAATGTACTTCGTGTATAATATGCATAATTTAATAAGTTGATATTTCGACTCACAAAAAAACGTTTCTTTCCTTCTTGTTCTTCAGGTTAAGGCACAAACGTGATCGCCAGTTATAGATGGTTGAAATGATTTCAAAACTAAACAAATTGAACATCGCGTAAAACAAAATATCGTATACTAACGTGCACCTGTGCTACCAAGATTTCTGAGAATATATCAGATGCATTTTCAAACATATGCTTCCCTGAATGCATCTTCTACACGTGTTGAAGCCATTTGGGTATACAAAACATTTTTGTCGTACAAACGCAAGTTGTGGTACATGACTTTACTAAAAAGAATATTAATATTGAATTTTACAAGTAAATTACTAAATCAAAACAAATTTAATATAAACCCTCTTAATTTCATAAAAAACCTAACTTGAATGCCCGATCGCGAAGAATAGTTCAAAAAACCTCTTGGCTCACATAATCGATTCTGAACACAATGGAAATTTAGAATTTTCGCTAAATCGTCCCTCGAGCCCACTGTTCTAAGATTTGCTTTATTTTTCTCATTCGGAAGATAAAGTCTTTTCCTTTGTTTGTTTTGGTCAAGTGTTTTTATTATTTTTTTACGTCTGCTTTTTTACATCTACTACTCATTTAAGAATTACGCCAATAATAAATTTTAGGAAGGACTAATATTTAGGAGTAAAAGTTGAAATTTATTAAATTCATCGTTAATTAAATGAGTTTTTGGTTTATGTATTTCCTATCTGATTGACACCTAAAGGTTAATGTAATGCTGATTAATCTCGATCATTAATTCAGCCGCATGTGAGCGACACCGGCAGGTGTAGCCTAGACTTTCAGAAATCTTACAAGTTCATAAAAAGGCTAACGTCCGGCCGACAGCTGTCGTTCGTCCTTACGTGTTAATTGAATCGTTTCGAAAGTCCGTAACCGACATGGAAGGTCACTGAAACATTTTAAAATCTTATCGGGTCACCTTAAATTTTTAAACTAAAATTAAATTATTGTTATACGTGTAAGCACAATAATTACCGAATTGTTACTGTTACTCTAGTATAGTTTATTTCAAGCTGTTATAGCTGTTATTCTCTCTTTAGACAAATAATTGTACTTCTTCAAATAATACACAAATAAAAGTTGACATTCACGCAAATTCCATTTCGATTATGAACACAAATAAACCACAGTAAATAACTTATGTTTATTCAAAATATTGCGCATACAATTAGCACCATATTGACGAAACGTATGACAAACTCGACAAACATCACCCAATTCAAAAGACAATTATATTTTCCGGGTCAATGACCGAGCTCGGCATCGCGAAACGATCTTAAAGCCACTGAGACCACTTTACTCTAACCATAGACAACATTGTTTAACCTTGATTTATCAGATCGCGCGTCTCACATAATCCATTATCAATACGAAAAGTGCATAAGCCATGCTAACATAATTTACCAAACACGTCACGGAACAAACCACAGTACCTACTACATAGACAATCATAATAAATGTTATGTAAAGAATTCTCTGTGGTACAAGAAGTTCAGAACTTAAAGATCACAAGAACACTCAAATGTAATAAGGGGTATTAATTATCGTCTGGCAACCGTAAGGTCACTTTAACACTAACCTAGACCAAGCGAAGGTCAAGTTCTGAGAAACATCAACCTAGATCCTAGCCGAGTATTGCATGCATTGAGGCAATTCCATTAAATTTGTTATTAAATGTTTTATGTATTGATTGTATAGACCAAAAGACTTAAATTTAAATTCAAGACGGCCAATTTATTTTATATTAATAAATAAAATAACAAATTTTTCGGCGTATGTATAACCGAGCCGAGTATATTCTTTAGCCATGAAAATTCAAATAAGTTTACCAGCAACTAGGGTTTTCACTGCCCTAAGCTAGGTTAATATAGTCCCTAATGGAGCGTTGAATTTTATAGTTGCACCGTTCTTAGATACATAATAAATTTATAAAATATATATACATATTATGAATCAAAAATCTTTAAGATACTTATATTTTACAATAGTTAAGCTGTGGAGACATTTTCTTATCGTGAATGGGAATAATTCAATCCCTTATAAGAATGTTTTGTCTACTAAAGGAACTGCAACCCACGTAGGCATGATTTGCATATAATGCAAGTTAAAAAATAAATCTTCAGTGTCGACCCGTTATTTTAAATATTAATGAAGAGTACATGTAAATTACTTGAGTCTAAACGTATTAAATAATACTTCATGTAAATTGTAATTTTGACATTAATTACTATATTGGGGGCAGTTAATTTATCTGACAGATGTTAAATTTGTGCTTTACGAATACATTAAAGACGCCATCTTTAAACGTAAGCACATCTGCGATTTTAATAACGGTCAAGTCTAATATTTATTCAATCGGATGTATGCGTAAATAGTAAATTATATGGACTCAAAGGTAGATTGGGCGCTGCAACTCATTTATGGGTCATGGGCCATGGCCTTGTGGTCAAATCTGTATTATATCTGCGTGCGTTTTTTGCGTTATTTCATAAATGCTCAGCCTTTTGTGCCTGGAAAATGTCGAATATTGGTTCTTAGACATGCCGATAGCCAAACGTTGTGTTTCTTTACAGAACGAACAATGTTGAGGGTATACAATAAAGATCCATTGTTGCACATGCGGGGTTCTGACGCATGACATCAGGGTTAAGAATCGCATGCTTAACAACTCGGCTAACCGTGCTTTTATATATATATATATAGCTAGGGGATCTTCAAAGGTTTATTTTTAAATACAACAAGGAATTTGTTTACACTAAAAAGCTGCAAATTACCACACAAAATACAGTCACTAATTACTTGAATTCCGCGCACTTCACACAGTACTATCACTTGTCTTGACTATTCGTACTTTATCTCTTCGATGTTAATCTCTTGGAATCGCACCCGAAAGTCGAAACAGAATTGATTGGATGCGTTTCGGCTCGCTTATTTATCCCTGGGAATAATCTTGAACCATATTCGAGAACTTTCTAGGCAGGAGTGGTTGAGTAGTTTGTCTACGTATATATCGCACAATTCTAGAACGTACAGTCTTTACCTCTTTCGCACATCGCTCCGTCTTTGTCGTACGGCGTTCTAGAATTTTCTCTTTGGCTTCGAGAAGGTTCCGATCTTTCCTCTGTTTCGCGTATCATTCCGTCCTTGTCTCACACCTAGTCTGTTTACTGTAGAATATTCTTTAGAAAGCGGGTTTTCTAAAACCCACTCGACTATACTTGTTCTGAAACTGCCTAGAAAAATGTGTTAGCCTCCTGAAAACGTCTGTAACTAGTGGAAAAATCGAGAAACCTTCCAGTCAACCCGCCTTCGTATCAGTATTATTCCTACTCTTCTTGTAATACACAAGAAAAGTGACCCTTATATTTGCAAGCAAAGTCGCATACTATACTATATTTATAATAACTAAAACTAGTAAATAATTACATTGTACACTATTCAAGATTACACTTACTTGATGGCTTAAATTGAAACATCGTAATTATACAAAGATTGATATCTCTGTATTAATTTTAAGTAAATTCACACGTCCTTAGGTTTGAAACACACTCATTATATGTGAGTACCTTGAGATGGTTCGGTACTGAATATGCCTCGTTCCCATTATTAAAATAGTTCCTACGCATAAAGCCGAATTTACATTACGAAACTAGTGGCTCGGAATTAGTTTTATGACATAAATTTCATCAACAATTTCACGTGTAAATTTACAGTTTCATAATGCATGCATCGGTTTCGCGACACTGGATAAATTTCGTGCCATGCGCATATTTTTTGTAAAACTAATGTCACGCAACTACTTTCACGATGAAAACGCGACACGAAACTAGTGTCGCGAAAGCATTTGCACAGGGCAGACGTGTGTGTTTGAGTGCATCGTGCAGCTAAATGACCGCCAAAATGGCAAACCAACGTTGGTCAGTTGATAAAAATATAAAATTCGAATTTTATATATTAACATCTGTACCACGACGTTCTGCATCGCAAAATGAAGCTTTGATGTTGACAGACCCATGTCGTTGGTGATACTGTTGATTTCACGACACTATTATTTTTTGTTAAAGTAGTTTCACACGTGCTGCAACTATTTTCATGAAACTCATTCCAACATGCATAACACTAGTTTCGTAATGTAAATTCGGCTTAAAAGTAAATAAATTCCTAAATTTAAAAATATGAATTTCTTGTTTAAGCTTAAATACCAAAGAAATCACTGACATTTCTTGGCTACAGCCTATCGAGTGTGTTAAGACATACTTTAGGCATATATCAACGTGTGACCAACAAATCAGATTGTGCCCGGTGCACCACAGCACAATTCCCTTACCGCAGAGCTGAAATGTGGTATCGGGGGATTGATTTATTTAACATATCTACGAAATATTTGCATTCTAATCGAAATTCCCATTTAATATTAGCTACGTTTATCATTCATACATTCATACTAACATTGATATGAAGATGAAAAATGACAAGTAAAGCCAATTCTATAAATTTATTTATATGTAGAGCATATTTATTTATGTATTAACATTTATTTACTAAAGGAATAAGTGATATTTGTGATCTATATAAATAAAGAGTTTTAATAACGCTTTGGTAAATTCAACAAAAAGGAGAAAATATATTTTTATCTGGTATCCGAAGCTCGGACCAACCAGTAAGTGAATCTGCTCAATCACCCTACCCATAAAACCTGATCCATCCAGCAACAATGACTCACCCTTTTCATATGTTTTATGTTGCCCCAGGTATCGAGGAATTTGAATAAAAAATAAGCAGGTATAAGACAACCCGAAGTCGCGCCTCTGAGGAACGATTCAACAAACCTTCCTGTATATCGGAATAAATTGACAGTGCCTTCAAAGAAACCCTGTGAAAATGTGAAAATATATTTTACCTTATCTACCTACATTTGTTATTTATTGTACAAATTGAATTTGAGATAACTAAATACTCCTCCTAACTTCCCAGAACAGATATTTACGAGAATTTATCACACTATTTATAAACTTTTATTTTTTTGCTTTTGCTCTATGTCTTTCTTTGACAAGTACTTCATATATTCATATGTTATCCGCTTAAAATCATTCCCTATAAAGGATAATAATGTCGCATATGTCTTGATTGACGCAGTACCTACAGTCTTTTGTTTACTGAAATAAATATGCAAATGGCTTGCTAATGACAGCACATTGTAATTTCAAGCATGGCCGACTTATCACGGTTTCCGAGGGTCAACGGCTTACCCGACTGCGTAAAATGTTTCAGAGTATTGACCTGTTGAGGAATATCTGAGTTTGATTTCACAACTTTAATTAAGACTGGTTATGTAGCAGGGGTCAATAATACGGATCTCATGATATAAAACTGCATTCCGAATACAATCTTGTTCTGCCAAATTTGAGTGAGAGTACCCAAACATAGGTCTAGGTCCATTACCATTTAAAAAAGTGTTCTGATATCCTAACAGTTGGTCAAGTCATTAAGACTAAGATATGAAGCGCAAATTCCATCTATCTCATTCCATATGCTTTGTGTTTGTGTTCGAAATAGGGACAAACGTAACTTGACCCTTGACTTGGGTTACGTCTCAGCTATTCTGTGTACATTGGGAACACACAAAGATCGATGGCCAGAGAGAATGAGTGCGAATGGAGTCGACGCATCGACGCATACGTGACGCCTCCCGTATTGGCCCTCTACCGTGCCTTAGATATCGAGATAGTCTCATGAATTAATGTTACTCACTCACGCTTCTACGAAGACGTGTAATCGTTTAAATCAAAACCGCCTAATGTCCGACGCAATCGGACCCCATCGCTCACAATACACGAAAGTCGCATAAAAATATTTAATAACGCCTCTTTACACCCGTGATAAAACATTGGCATCCTAAATTGAGACATTTTATTATTAGAAATACGATTTTGACAGTCGTAAACGAGCGCCGATCCAGTTATTATATCGAGTTTACGAGTAGAAATACGCGGCACAGAATATAAAGAGGAAAATATATTTCTGTATTACGACTAGAATAAAGATTGTAAAATCGTTCGCATTACAAGACCGCAATGAACAACAAACTAATGCGCGGTCTTCCGCTTTCCGTGTTGAAATAAAGCCAATGTCATTGCCGCTCTCCTAGCAAAGTTGTCGCTTGGTACTTTTTTTAAATGCCTTAGAGGACGGTGGGCGCGTCGTGTGACTCCAACGTCGCCGGAGAAGGCTCAGCTTATACTGGCCGGCATGTGGCGTCTGAGTCACGTTTTTTCATCTGTGACGCAGTTTTTCCTGTCGCCCGCTGCGTTTGACCGTGACATTTGGTGTCTGACCGATTGTACGGCCTTCGCCGGCGGTCATCAACTCCGCGCGTGAGTCGGTACATCACTTTATACCGAGTTTTCTCTGGCTCGCTAGATCTAGCGTCTCGCTTGCTCTTATGTAAACGAGCGGGGAGATAAAGAGCGCTCGTTACTATTACAAGTTTTTCGTGCTCAGCTAGACGGGTAAATACATTGTACCCACCTATTGTGATGTTAATATTTAAACAGAGTCGGTTCTGCGATTTAAATAACGAACGACGCGAGTTCAAGTGAGTACATAATGGAGTCGCGGAAAAATGTATATCTCAACAATCGCCAGTATGACTTCTGTAAGCAGCGCGTTAACCCACGAGGAAATCACGTAATCTCAACTTTATATTCACCAATTACTTTATTGCTCAACACTGACATCCTGTTTTTAATAGTTTCGAGTTTGGATCCAACAAAATACAGTGGTTTCCGTTCCGACATAAATCACCGAAGCTTTCTCGTTTCGTATCAATCAAAGGCTTACATTTCGAGGTTTCTTAATGGCTTGTCTAAACACGACCACACATCTCGGCTGAAGCCATTAGAAGTGTGAACTTCTGATGTAAAGTTTCAAGTTAGAACATTATGGCCGCTGCAAGTGCATCGGATAGACCTTATGTTGTAATAAAGGTTTAAGTAAACTGGGCAAAGGCAGCTTTTACACCGTTGCTGCCGCTTTTAGCTAGGCTAAGACAACGATAAAGTTCACTATTTCATTCTCTTCGATAAATTAATAAGACCTGATCCGATGCGACCTTTAGATTTGAAATCAAGCAAAAGCGTCAATAAGGCCGTGGCAGGAGACATTTCACAAGTGTCGCGGGCTAGTAGAACTGTCAACGAGGAAGTAGGTCTGTATCACCAAGGTTAGTAGTGAAGGTAGTTCGCATAGTTAAGAAATACCTCTCATTGCTATGCGCCGTTTGATCAAGCACACTAGCATTGTTACGTCGTTATCTTATGTTGTAATTTAACATACTTTTAGCTGATTACGCTATAGCTTATAAAGGGTAATTTTCACTGAAATTTCGAATTTTCGTATTAACCTGGAGGATTAAACCATTTTTAATTGATATATTTAGCAAAATAATCAAGCGAATTCCGACAATTTGCGTCCGAACTTAGGTCTTTCCATAGTTTAGATATTCCATAGCTTAAACGTAAGCAAGCATACGGAATACAAACACTGGAAGCTAAACAGTTATTTGTAAGTTGTTGTAACATATTTTTACTAATGGTATTGAGGTCGCCAATGCTGAGGTCGACCTTGCGTGTTCACAATAGATATTATTTTTATTTAATTACTTCGCATATCGTATATTTCAAACGTGCCCTAAAATAATTGATATAAAACATTAAATTAAGGTCAAAGAAGGAGTGTACGATTTCTCATATAAAACGGCTTTAAACAGTAAATCTATATTTATGCCACCTCCCGCTTAATAATGTTTATACGCGCAATGTTTTCTGATTATCCCGACTCTTGCCAAGCAAAAAAATTATTCTTGGCAACATTCACATACACGCGCTCGTGGAAAAATAAAAACAGACGCCCATCTAAGTGCCATATGAATTTTAAATAGAAACATGTTAATGGCGGATTATATTGTAAACATCGCATTGTATTTGTTCAACGGCATGAATATTTTCAACAACTAACTACGTTTGAGGGTTTAACATCAAACGAAATAGTTAATACACATATTACAATAACAAATTCTAGAATTTGTGGCAATCTCACAGAAAATATTCAGTCAAAATAGTCAACGGTCCAAGCTACTCTGGCCTAGTGTTTCTCAAGTCATCAGCCGTATCTTTGTTCGAAGGTAGATTCAGGCGTTACTGATTTAGTGCTTGAGTAATTGAACGAAGTTAGTCACAGAATGCTTTGTGTTGTCGCTTTCGATCGTAGTTGATTCATTATTGCGATTTACAAACTTGTTAATTACGGTTCTGGTCAACTACGACAAACTACCAATTTCTTGCATTTCTTGCGTACCAACAACACACTGATTGCATTTAAAAAAAGTGCGTACGTACAAAGTACATGTCAGAAGTGAAACTTCTTTCTTATATATTAATAAATGATACTAAGGCTAATTAAAAACCAGAACTAAAATTAGTTGCTGTTATCTATATAGAAATACCACTATAAATATGGAAACAATTACCAAATAAATCAAATTCATTGTTTCAATTATTATCATAAACTGCTAACTTATGTCCACATGTTCTAAAATAGCCAACTTAGATGTCTTAGCAAAAAAGTCTTGGTTCTGTGCCCTTATAAAATACAAAACCAACAGAAAAAATGGTAATCTAGTTACTTAATAAATTGATATGTATTGAAAACACCATTGGTGTTCAAGTATGTATTGCACCATAATATTATACTACACATCATCTTTATTAAAGAAAAAAATTCAACAAAAATGCTGCACATCTTCGTGACGTTCCGTAAAAATTTTACCCTCGTGCGCCTAAAGAACACTTTAACTTCAAAAAGATATAGACCATATGGCCAAACGGAAGTATTATCATCTTGCGTTTTATTCCAAGTACAGCAGAATCTTGAATTTATTAAAGACCGTTTCGTAAAATAAAGACAGACAAGCGGGTCACCCCAACGCACCATAATTGAATGATTGGCAGTAATTACCCCAGACCCTTCGCTGAATGTCTGAGGATGTGGTTTAGCCGCAACTCATGGGAAATGGTTATAGGAACTCCGCATGATGGCTAATTACTATGGCTTACGTAATGTCATACTTTACGCCATTTTGTGTCGAGCATTACCGGTGTTCAACGTATTACATAAGGCAATATGGTTAAATATTTTAGGTAAAGATTCAAGTCCACTCTTCATCTAATATATAAAATTCTCGTGTCACAATGTTCGTTCCCATACTCCTCCGAAACGGCTCGAGCGATTCTTATGAAATTTTAGATTCATATTCAAGAAGTCTGAGAGTCGGCTACTATTTATCTTTCAAATCCGTAAGTGATAAGGGGTGTCCACCCCAAAAAAATTTTTTTAGCATACAAAAAACATTCAACCCCTAATTTTCACCCCTCTACGATCACCCTTTATTTTTTATTTATTAATTACAATCTTATATATATATAGAGAAAAATTCATAGAAAAACCTTAAAAGTTTTCATTCCAGAAAACCGAACAGTCTCTGGGTTAGCATAGCAAAACGTTCCATGTTGATATGTACTAAAAAGGTAGGCTAAATAAAATCCTATTAAGGAGAAATGAAGTTCGCGGGGGCAGCTAGTAAAATCTATAACTATTAAATCACCGTCAAAACATGATATTATGTAATTATAAAATATATTACCAAAACTACTTTAAAACAGTACATCTTACATAATATGCCTTCAATAGAACTTAATACTTTTTGTAGTAGAATCTAAGATCAGCTGAATTTTAAAAACAGCGAAGTAAATCCATTAGAGTGTACATTCTTGACAGCTAAAAAGATAAAATATGAAAATAAACGCATTAAAATCTCGTACCGAAAATGTCACAATGAATCATTGTGGAAGGTCAGTAACACCGATCTGGCAGCCGGCCGAGAGCGATCCGGAGTCGAACTCCCGTCCCCTGCCACGGTCAATCAAAATGCCACTTAACCTTTTAACCTTAAGAGTCCAATTTACAATGGCATTAGAGGCTACGCATCATTTGGTAAGTCACAAAGCGTTATCACAAAAATGCGCTCGTGATTGTGCAGTAGCATACTTGTATAAAAATTTCCTTAAATCGTGTATTAACACGGTACTTGCTCTTAGAAAAACATTGTACTAAAAGATAGACGCAATAAACAATTAATAATTTTATTCTGACTCTTTGAACCGACCTGGTTTTATTGCATTTTCAAGATGCGGACTTGAAAGGTCTGCTTTTTAAACAATATTTTTAGCTAATAAAATATATAACAGGACTTACTAGTTTGGAATCGTATTCCATTAAAAATACTTGATAGGTTTGGAAAACCGCGAGCCGAGCTTTTTGTTTGTGGAGTTTCTTTTGATCGGGAATTCTATGGCAGTGAATGTATCGGATATTTTCAACAGACCAGTTTTTTGTAAAATCCAACGCAATCGTATTTCGATGTACCTTTTGAATGGTTAAAAACAGTATCCTAAAAAGAAAATTCTGGAGCACTTCCATTCGGTGAGATCCGAAGGCTCGAAATTCTAATTCTTAACGATTTTACGGATTTTTCCTTTCAAAAACTCTCGCGTAATTCTATTCATATCCATACATATCTTACTGAAATTAAAAGATATTACAATCATAATTCAATGAGAAACGATTTAATTTTTCTGTTGGTTTTAAATAGATGAAACCCATAATCTTTAATAGATTTTAATTTTTGTATGCTACTACTACTACTAACACGTCGTTTGTTTTATCAAGCTATTATAGTTCTCATTCAGCCGTTATATAAGTAAACACGAGAGAAATACATATATATATGTAACAAAAGACATGAATAAATAAAATGAATATGAATTAATAAAAGTATAGTTTTCCAATACGGTGAAGGATCTCAATGAATCTCAGACATCGCCTCTATTTATGACACTAACTGCATCTGTATATTTTTACTACTTTTAAGCAAACAAAACCTAAAAATAAAGATTCCATGAATACATCAATTCCATACAAGAGCAAGCGGGACGGAAATAAACATCGTGATCTTCCAAAAATATTTCTCGTCCCTTTCCCTCTCAACCGGAGAAAGTGAAACAAGAATAGATTTCCGTGAATAGTTTTGTGTTGAATACCGAAGTACCTGGCGTAAAATTGAAGCAACTACTCACTAACCAACAATTATTTATTGATACGCGGTTGGTTATACCGTGTTTTAGCTAAACAACTGTCCAACGCCAGACCAATTTTGATATTTGACATTGTTATAAGCAACAAATTTCTTGCGATAGCTGAAAGCGTTTATGGGTAAGAATTTGGATGATATTTAACGGTAACTTAAAATTATTTTAAGGTTAATTCGCGTTTGACACGGTTGTAAGATGCGTATGAAACAAAAACTCTTTTCAACTAAGTGCTATTATAGCGTAACGCGTGGGAAACATAAAAATTACATATTCCGATTTCCTTTTGTGTTAAAAGGCGTGGCCGTTTTTTATAAATTGTTGAACCAAGACGGTTTCCTTTATAGATTAGTACGAGTTAATTATAAACATTAAAACTAAAAAACCGTGCCCTTCAAAAGTAAATATAAAAATTCATCTGGTCGTTTTGTACACATGATAAACATGATGAAAAAAATAACAATTTTTTGTATATAAAAAATGTACATAAATGAACTACAGTTTTTAGATTAGTCAGTAAACAGTTAAGATTATTAAACAAAATGGATATCAATGCTAGATTGAATTTAGTCCAATTCCTTTGTTTTTATTAGTATAATCTTCACCTACATATAACCCTGGGCTGAACCCATTTACAGTTCTGGGTTGAACCCAGAAAGTATTAATATTCTGTTGACTTTATGCTAAATTATATGAAAGGAAATCAACTTATAACTATTAACAGTAAGATTGAGTAATTATTGCATTGAATTAGATTAATACCATTGTTATCACTTCAGTAATTTCAACAAGATGTAATTATTAATCATTGCAAAATTATACATAAGTTGTGTTTTTTTATTAGAAACCATTAACAGCATTCTGACATAAACAAATATTTTACTTTATTAAGTTAATTAAACAAATAGAAATAGATTCAAAGTATAAATTTATATAGAAAATCTGGTTTTGTTTTATAAGTTTCATTGTAAACGATTACTTTATACAAAATAAAGAACTTTGATTCATTATTATGTAATTCAATAATTCATTCAGTGAATCTAAATATAAATTAAGGGATAATTATTAAAATTGAACTTTTGTTGAACTTAGGTTTTTAATTTTCTCAATGATACAAGATCAGTCATCAAAACCAGGTGATGCTTTTGGTTTCCAAGAAAATATTTCCTTTGTTGAACACTAAATGGCCAAACCATTTGATTCCAAATGAAAGACTATGTGTACATTTCAGTTCAAATACTTATAAAAATTCAACCTAAATTAAGTTTGTTACATATAAATTATATTAGGTACTATAGTGGTCAAAATATTAAAACTATTCCTTATTTATAAAGTTAAAGCTGTAAAGTTAGATTTGTTTAAGATTGCAATAACAAATAGAAAATATTTAATGCAGCACCTCAATTTGTATAGTCAAACAACTCAGCAATTTGTGATTATCTTGCACAATGCAATTCGATTTGTTAATTTTCGTCTGTCAAAGCAAAATTATTCATGTCATTGTCTGTAGGTATAGAAATTGCAAGCGTGGCTACGCTTACGTGAGCGGCCGCAGGCTGTTTCATAATAATTCGTAACATATAAGACCTACTTTTAAGCCCGAGATTAGAATGAAAAGCGCAACAGGTAATCTTTTTTCTTAAAATCCAAGCAGAATAAAGAACAAGGACTCTCAATGTCATAAGTCAACGTGCTAACAGGAAAATTAAAATGATTTTTGAAGAAATATGTAAATTTACGTATAGTTTCTAAACTGAATTCTATTAGCATTTATGCAATACTTAAACTTGACATTTATAGACAATCCAAAGGTAATCCAATCAATCTTAGTTGCACGCTTCTAAATTTATAATCGCCATCCATAAACCGGCTTACGTAAGTCTACAAGTAATAATACGGCAAGTTTTGCGAAAAACATTACCTATAATAAATCTAAATGGAGGTCACTGACCTAAAATGGAAAAATACGCACATTTATTCACATCGTTATAACATATAAATATGACAAAATCTCGACAAAAAATTAAATATCAAATATTAGTCATCTGTTTAAACGTGGCGACCGTTAAGACATTTCAAAAAAATACATACCTGTTTCTCGATTGTTACAAGTTCACCTTTTCATAAACTATGCCTTTGTTTCACTAACGGCTCCCGAAACCGTTCAGTTTATCTGGAAATAGAAACGTATTTTATTAATGCGGCGTCTTAAGCACAAACTACGTTTTTGGACCTACGCAACGAATCCAATGGTTGTAATGTAAATTGTAAACGCCTTGTCCACAAAAGAGATACGCACCAATATAAAATACACCTTTACAGCAGTTTTTGTTCACAATGCACTGTAGAATAGCCGGTCGTTCCGGAGTAACTAGTTTTATCACTCCGATTGTATCGCACTAAACAAATACGAGACGGCCAGCAACAGCGACGTTCGGCACGAGACTGAGCGACACTAGCGCCCCTTGGGCCTCAGCCGTGAGCCGCCCCACGTCTTGTTAGTGTGCGCGGCTTGTACATGTGAGGGTGCGCCCTGCGCCCCGACAACCGTTTATTTATTTTCGTATACAGAATGAATACTCCAGAGAGTGCATTCGTCGGGTCGAATTAAAAACTTGAAAGAGGTTTAGGTAGGGAAATATTCAGCGGACGTGTATCACAAGGATGCGAGCCGAGCGCCTCTTTATAAACGGCCGTGAACTGGCAGCGTCAACCGCGGTCATTGCCACGGGCACTGGTATAAAAATACGTCACAGAATCTTACGTTCCATCATTTTCAAGTTACATAGTTTAAGCCTATGATAACATCATAATGACTGCTTTTGTTATCACGACTCAGAAATAAAGCTATTCCGAATTCAGTGTAAGCTGCTTGGCCTGCAACTGGGGAGATTATTGCGTGATGCAAATACGGCTGAAACATACTAATAACGAATGTATTTTTATATACCACCTTTTAATCTGTCAGATAACAAATTCGTTAGAGGACGTGACATTTATTTTAACTACGTGTCGTTGCGATTCGCCGTAAACTATTATTTTTTGAAATATGCAACTAAAATGTTTTATTTATTTCCAATATATCAAGGACGGCAAGTTTTTAATGTTTTTTTTATGTCAAAGTGGATAATGTCTTTTTATTTAAACGAATCGCACGAAATTTAAAAATTCAACAATCTCTGGTAGGTAGTACAGACAATAACGTGTTGGTAATGTCAACAACTACAGACTATAGCTCTGTTAGATATTTCTTATAACAAAATAGAATAAACCGTTTCCGTCTATGACAGTTTTCACAGCTCTAGGCATGGTGTACCTATATGTATATATGTTAAACAAAAAAGCAAACTTTATGTTTAGTCGATCAATTTAATCCAGAATTATTTAAGTATATTAAATCGAACACCAGACATCGTTGTAAAGTAAATAATAATTTGAAATATTGTTTTAGTATGTCCATCAGCGCTGCTAATTAAGAGTCGAGAACGAAATTACTATAAATAAACGACCTATAGGTACCTGATATATTTCACCGCGCCGTTTTGAGCCGATGATTTAAGAGCAAGTTTATCAACAAGTATTTTGCTCATTTAAAAGATATATTGATTTTTAGAGGAAAAAACATGTCATAATTAGCTTTGTACGAAGAGTAAAATTAATATAAATAATAAGAAATCAAATTGTTTTGTTATAAAAAATATATGTATGTACATAAGTATGTCTTTAACCTATATTGTATGGAAATAGAAAGGACCTAATGTTTGGTTTCATGGTTCAACATTTGGAGTGAAAATTTCAGGCTGAAATTGTCACCTCCAAAGCAACGGGATAAGCTAGCAATCAATATTTAGTTCCAACCGTCTTAAAAGAGGATTACACCGAATGCCTAAACCTTATCTCGCCGATAATAATAAGAGTTTTCTCAATCCTGGCGGGCTCAAGCGATATCTCTGACTTTTATATATCTAAATTGTTGATACCTACTAGGTTTCATGAGAGATTTTAGGTTTTCAGTTTAGATAAACAATGTTATTATTAATCCTAAAACTACCAAGCCAGTGATGTCGTCAACTTTTTAGTACCCTTTTTTTATGTATTCAGAGCGATAAACACTACAAGAAAGAAAATAATATTCCAAATGTTTAAGCTCCATTTACGGATAATAATTCAAATTTCATACATTACTTTCATACTAAATAAAGAGTTATCAGACTAATGACTCGGTACATTAGAATGTAAACCACTGTACCATCATCATGTCAATTGTCCAACGCAGAGTAATTCTAGTTCGGATGCCTCGATATTTACGTAGAAAGTTTTTTGAAGTCCAGTAACCACTATCAATAGTGGCAGATACATCTGTTTAATTGATAATTATTTTTCTAAGCAAGGCTCTTTGTGCCAAAATCAATGGATGAACCTGCGACCTAAGAATTGAGAATTACTTTAAACTAAGTCTTGAAGAAAAAGTCGTGAAAAATTAATGAAAACAGAATTCTCAGTAAGGTGAAACACAATAAAGTGTCTGCCCCGACACTGGAGTTGACAGGACTTCGCTTTACGTATTACAAAGGGTACATTTATCATAAACACACTCTTATTTAAAGCACTTACTTCCCGTTAAAGAAGCTTTTATGTTCCCGAACGTTAAAATCAAATTGTCTCCGCTACCCTTTTGTAGAATCCCGAATTTTCCTAACGCGTTGATGACTACCTCTACGAACGCCTAGCAACGAATCCTTTGTCCCGGCTACAAACAAAAAACGACTTTAATTGAATACAATAGGGTGAGTTCTTCCGTGAACGAGACACAAAAAGGTGTAGTGGTACTTATGAGGAAATGGGCCTTATGGCGTGGCAATAAGGGTGGTTGAAAGGCCTGGATAGGGGTTAATCCAGACGGCTAGACGGCCAGACTGGGGGATTTTGAACTTGCCTATACATGTAGGAAGTGCAGCGCAGGGTGACAGATGAACGGTGCAATTTAAATCAGTCTGCAGCCGAAATTGTTTTAAGCAGTTTGTTTTCAAAGAGTTTGTTTATTTTAATTAATTATTATCTTCGTGTTTGTTTTCTGCAATATTCGTATGTGGAGTCTAGATCTATTGGGTTTATTTCAAGATATAGATGACATTGGGACTTTATCTGATTTATATTTCTTAATAGCCGTAGGTACATTTATTTAGTAAATCAAAATCAAATTAAATATTTTGATTTCAGTACGGTTTAATTGTTTAAAGTAAAACAAATAATTAACCACAGGAAAGCATCCGTTTGTATTTATTATAACACTGTGGATTACGTCATAGGAAACGGAGCCAACTCGAAAATTTAATCTTTACATCCTAATGAACGAAAAAGATTCCAAACATTAGATAGGTGATTCTGTAATTATCTTTTGTTATGGCACAGCATTCTGTTTTTGGTCCCAAAAATTTATAATCAATTTTATATATTTCACTTAATAAATAATTTGATAAGCGACGATTTGTATAATTTTACACGAATTCTCAGATTAACGTGTAATAGGTTACGGCATAACATGTGTTTATTTATTCCATACTAATAAAATATGTATGTATGGGGTTAGAACCATATCACCTTCAATAACATTAGTTGGTCAGTCTTCTGTGACTGATAGATGCCATAAATTTATGGATCTAAAACACGCCGGTTTCGTGACGATGTTTTTTCTTCTTATATATGAGTATGCCTAATGCACAGTCGAAGTTAGAACACACGACCTCCGGCTTGAAAAACACGCGCCTAGCCATAAGGCTATCAGAAGAAATATAAGGTAGCTACTACTTTTATTCTAGACTGAGTTTAATTAAAGTCGCCTTTTTTGTTTATCTTCAATTCCACTTATAAGTCTTATAAAATCTAATCAAATAACTATTTAAGACAATTATAATATCCATAAACGAATTAAAGCAAACTCCTTAGGAAAACTTTTTCAGGTGGCTGTACTTGTAAAGGTCAGTCCTTCAAACATCTCCCTTAATCTACAGGTCAACCACCAAGGGAGCATAAATCGCAGAGAACTCAGGGCCATAAATACACCTACCACGGAATAAAGATTTACTACTGATCTATTTTGTTTTTGGTTAAAAGGTATATAATGTGTTGTTTAACAAGATATATCAGACAATTGAATTTAATTTTTGAAGTTAAATTCAATTGTCTGATCTTTAGGCGCGTTATGAAAAATTTATGAGAGTGAAATTTTACGATGCGCGCGCAACGTGACACAAAATTATCAGTATGGGCGCCGAGCGTGCGCGAGCGAGATGGGAATAAGACAATCTACAAGTAAAAAGAAATAGAATATGCGTGACGTTAGCAGCTATGCCAAGAATTTTGAATGACCATAATGACATTTGTAGTACCTTTTAAACAAATAAAGGAGTTTTAATTATTTTTTCAAAGAAATGCTTTTGTGATGTCGACTTTGAAATTTCTTTAAAAAGCCTTAAAGCGCTAGGACCCCACGGACCAAGGGTCTCGACACCGAATGGGAAAATCATATTCTGAGCCCAGACCCCTGTATTTGCATGCTTTATTTTTTTTTATTATTAATTATTTAATATTTAAAAAAAATAAAGAAAGCCAAAGAAGTATAACTTCTTACGCGTACATAAGTACACGCACCATTTTTTTTATCCGACGTTTTTTCTACAAACGTAGAATACAATTTTTGAAAAGATTTTTATCTTGTTACGCCAAAGAAGTATAACTTCTAACGCATGTACATAAGTAGACACACATATTGTTTTAATTCCTTGAACTCTAATAAAGGATTTTATGAAAAGGACTTGAAAGAAAATATATAAAATTATTTTTATTTAGTATGTAGGTTTTTATTTCGGAAAAGCGAATAGTCTGTGGTAGCATAGCAAAATGTTCTATACGAGTATGTTGGTATGTACGAGAACAGGTAGGTTAAGTAAAACTTACTAAGGCGAAACGAAGTTTGACGGGACAGCTGATTAAGTTTAAATGCCATCTCATCATCGTCATATTTGGGTCATATTATTTGATGATAATAAAGTAAAATATAAAAATCTAAATTATAATGAAAAACCAGTAGTCAAAATCTGTATCTACAGTGCAATGTGTAACTTTTATGTTCTAAGAATAGACTACAAGAGTGTAAATGTTGACTATACAGCTGAAAGGATCGGTGAGTCAGGAGAAAAACAAAAAAGCATTCTACGCGTTCATATCGAGCAGACATCGAACCTGTGACCTTGCATACCGATCCCGTATTAACATTATCTGGACTACAGTTGTAGTGTAAGAGCTCATTTCACTGGTCATATCTTTCGGTCATCTTTCTTAGAAGCGTTTTTAGGTATTTATTCGTCTCAAGATAGTGCATATTTACAATGGAAGCATCATACAAACCAAATTTATCTGACTTATATAAATGTATATGTTTAGATTTCATCTTACATTATACACAAAATATAAAAAGAGATAATCTTTTCATGTCTGTAATTCCAAAAATAGATATGGTATTAAAAATAATACGCAAATTGCGGTTATAGTCAGTAATGTCTATTACTTTCTGCAGAACGTAGTTGGTTTAGCATATCTTGGGCTAATCATAATATAATTTTTCCATTTGTATTAAATTCCATATTCTTAGTTCTAAGCACGCCATGAATCTTCGAATGTATTCGTTAACGAACTAATTTGTTACCGACGCCCAAATTACGGTGTCACCTAATAAAATATGTTAAATACGTAAGACAAATGATAGATCATTCTTTAAAGTCATTTTTTAAAAGGTTTCTGAGCCATTACGTTGGAATAGTTATCGGCTGATGACTTGGCTACTAGCAGCTTACATCTTAGGCTTATAATACTTTAAACTTTATTTAAGAAATAAAGTTTATATAAAAAAGTAAGAATTTGCTTTAATTAATTTTAATTAAATAAAAAAAAAAATTTAATTTTGCATTTAAGCCCTTTTTTCATATTCGTAGAATTATTCTACGCTTAAGCCATAAGATGTCTTTATAGTACAGAAAAAAAGTTATTGAAAATAATCGAACGTTTCGACTTTTCATGTGCAATCATGCACGTACGCATACTGCCACATTGCTTAATTATTTGTCAGACTGTATTTTAATGATAAATATTTTTATAGACACCTCATACACCTTATTTTAGTATAGCTTGACAACTTCCACAAACAATTCCACATGTAAATAAAATAATATGAAGACTTGTGAAATGTGCAATATCCTCTGAATAAAACTTGGTTAATACCGAAAGCTGCAATTTGCAAACACATTTCCATTTCAAATGAGGGCAAATAATTGGACGAGCGACGTCGCGTGATGAAATGGGGTTCCGTTGCGTTGAGGTTTGTTACTTTGTTTGGAATTGGCTTTGCTTTTATTAATTCCACTTAGAGGAGGAAATACTCATTGTATGCTCACAGTTTAAGAGCGACCACTTTAAGCAAAAATTTCGAGGACCGTAGTCCCAGAAAAGAAAGAAAATCACTGACTCAGCAATAGTTAAAGCGAGAAAATTTAGACATAACAGACAACACTGCTGTTCTGAAGCCAAATTTTACTATTTATTATAATTACGTGATCAGCTATTAGGGGCCGTTCAAGTAAGAGCAAGATGGGGGGGTGTTTTTTTATATTCTTATTAATGGTGATTTCATCAAAAGTAATTATTTACTTTGTCTATGCTTGAAAACGAAATGCATTTCCGAGGATTCCTACAAAAATTAATACGTTTAAATGTACTATTTTTTTTGAGAGCTTTGCTTACTTTTGCTAACAAGAGAGAGATGGGGGGGATAAATTGCCGTAAATCTGCTTACGTAATTAGGGCCTGACGCATTTGGTCATTTATACATATGAATGACTATCAATTAAAACATATACATATCTATCTAGTAATGTGCTATTCAAATTTTTAGAATCAAGAAATTATCTTCTTAACATCAGGTGAGCCTCCTGCCCGTTTGCCCCCTATTCTATAAAACAAAAATAATACGAATGCAATGATTTGATTTAGCACAGACATGAACAGATTACAATTCACTACTTTTGGTTATGCAGACTGTGTCACAACAAAAATACTATTTCGATTTTCGAGTATAAAATTCAGTTTCAGTACGATAAATTTTAAATTCTCTTACCACAGCTGTAATTAATAGAAATTTACAAAGAAAATTTAACAAACTTGTACATTTACTGAATAATCTTAGCTCCAAAATTACGGGTTTCATTTATTCTATAAATCGTTTAATTACAGACTTTTAATGGACTAAGCAAGACCTTTTGTAGATATTTAATTTATAGAGATTTTAAGGTGATTTTTCGGAAAGAAACGACTCACATCTCTATAAAGTTTGTAGTTATTTAAAAAGAAGGTTCGAAACGCAATGGAGCAATAACAAATCATTAAAAATTTATCTAATATTGACAAAACAAAATTTGGACATGGTTATTATTAGTAACTTGATATCATCCAAGCATCTAGGTAACGATCAAGGTAACGGAATATAATCTAAATGATATAATGTTCACGCAGTCAATAATATCAAGTGATTCATATTGTTCCTAGTGGTGTTACTTCCAAGTGTCTCTCTGTATGGCGTATAATATATCCATCGAACATCTGTCGAGCTCTGTTTACATCACTGTTAACTTAAGCTAGTGATGATATAACTTATCGATGTTTTTTCAAGAAATACATAACCAGCAGACAAAATTGCCCATTTATTTATGAAGGCCTCCTACAACTGGAAATGTTTGATAATATTTTGAATGTAAATGTAGCATTCTAATTTAAAACGAATTTATTAAATCAGTCCAATAGTTTTTGATTTGATTTATTGCAAACATTAAAATACAAATCGTTCCTCCTCATAATGTTAATATATAGATAAGGTGCATTTAAAATTTAAAGGCAGTTTAATAATATGTTCCTTGTTTTACTCGAAAAACAATTAAATTAATGATAATAAAACATATCCTACAAATTAGTTTGACTTTAAAATTTATGCAAAGTGAAATTATAAATATATTAAACATAATTCAGTTTACATTATAACCTAATATTATTTCTACTTTAATTAAATCAGGTAAACTGCATTAGCGTTGTTTTCACCCGCTCTCTGGTCAGATTTAATTAAATCGATACACAATTTATATTATCGATAAATTGAGTTGAACCCACTCCGCTCTTAGCGAGCATTGTACCCGCATAAAAATGGTTTTACCGCCCAGTGCGTTTAATAAAAACTTTTTATCTACAATTTTATAGTTTTTTTTATTGTTCTATTTAGTTTAGTGTGTACTCATAAGTTTTCTACTAACAATGCTACTAATTTGTTTATTTATAGAACACTTCAGTAGGGTATATTATCAAGATAATGATAACTCTAAATGAAATTATCCACTGATCAAAGTTTAATATCCTTTCCATTTTTATATTTTTTCTTAATACTTTTTTATGTAATTAATTAAGTAGTAAATGACCGTACATGGTCACTTACTACTAAGCGTCTCTGGCCTAAGTATTAAATATTTATTGAGTCAATAACCACGTAACCGATTTCATTACAGAAAAATTGCGGAGTAAAATTTTTAAGCAGAGGATGAAATATACCCAGTATTATAATTATTTATTATTTTGTATTCCAACAGTTAATTGAAACTAAACAAACAACACTAATACTAAAAGACAGCTAAATATGCAATACAGATTACATATTAAATTTATAAAAAAAAATAAAAATCATTCAAATTACGTAGACAAACATATGTACATCTAAATGGGATGTGTTGCTGTGAAGTAATGGATTTAACGGCTATTTATTAAATTATTCACTTTCATATTTTACAAATAAAATATTCTAAAGCTTACGCGAATAAATTTATTTCGTTCTATAAAAATGTTATACGTCACGTATCCAGAACAAACATCCGTCGCTTTTCCGTTAAAAAATCTAAAAAAATGGATCGTTCGAAATTCAGAAACAAAAGTAACGCCAGGCTCGGGCGCGTTCCGGACGACCGCGTGTCCACACCAACTTGTGCGTCCAACTATGAATTGTAGTACAGGGGTTCCTTCTCTGTTGACAAAGCACTTGCGATCCATTTGAATATAGAACTGTTTAGATAAACTTCAAAGAAACTGGACAATTATTAAATTGATGAGTGAATTTGGGTTTTACTAGATAGGTGATAGTGATAAGGTTTCTTTTATACTTTAAAAGGTATAAAAGAAATTTATTGTTATACTGATTATTACGCACTTATGATTTCAAATAGGTCAATAGCGAATCATTGGTTTATGTCATGTGAGCGTCTGTCTGGTCAAATTGATTATAAATGTTAGGACATGCATTAAGTGATTCATTAATGATGTTTCTTTGTATTTGCTCAAGCATCAAGTAATCTATATACATCCATAGGAAAAATAAGTTTGCACTCATCACAGCTTTGATTTATATTTTCCGACATAACCCAAGCATCACATAAAACTTGAACGATATATATTTACCTTTTGACTTAGTTAATTCCCACTCTGCTCTTGGTCTATAAACAATGTGAACTTTTCATTTGAATAATTTCGTACGTGAGTCTGGTGGAGACGAGCTTTACGTTGGCTTCAACAAACACGAGTTTTAGTGTTAAATAGGTCGCGGATCTTCAATGCATTGCCCAAATTCTGTTTGGTTTGTTCAACAAATAATTGATCAAAGCTCACACGCATTTCGCTTTACTGCTAGAAGAAGTAGATAGAGCAATTCTTTTTCCACAGACTACCATCATATTTTCTGTTTTTGAAGTGAAACTTCTAGCGCCTAGCATGAGGGTAAAATTTTTACGAAACGTCACGAATATGTGCAGTGTTTTGTCGAAGAAAAGGGAGAGAGCGATTGAGAGAGTTAGAAGGGTGAATTACCTTATAAAAAAATAATTTATTGAAATATCAAATGACGATTTGTAAATTAAAATGCCACGAGTTTTTATTATCCAAGAAATAAATTTAAATTTATTTCTAAATTTACTTCTAAATTTATATTTTTTATTAATTTTCGGCACTTTTTATATTTTAATGACGATTAAATTCATTAAATTCCTAACATATCTTCCTTTTCCCTTCCTCTAAGTCTTAGAAATCTAAAATTTTAGATTTATATAAATATGAACAAGAGTTAAAAATTAGTTTGCCATAGAAGTTTCACTTCTGACATGTGTACTTTGTACGCACGCACTCTTATTTTTTTATACGTCAGGTTATTGAAATATTAAAAATATGTTGTTCAGTACTCTTAAACCAATACTAAAGAGTCAACTTAAGACATATCAGGAAAATTTGGGTGTAACACCCATATCTTCATGCATGGAAGATAATGTTAAAGCAAGGATTTCCTGTTAAAATAAATCCCTACTCATTAATTTGGACAGTCATCTATGTTTCCGCGTGATCAGGCGCAGTTAATGTAGAAATTTTAATGACAAATGGCTATAAAATTAGGGTTCCGTGGCGGGTAGGGGTCACGCGCCGCTGACTCTAATATTAATGTGAGGGAACTTTTAGGTTGTAATTACTGGTAGACATAACGTAGACATGAATCTTTTATTTTACAAGCTCCAGTATTTGATTTACTCTTAAAGTTCATCTTAGGGTATGAATAGGATTTAATTTATAATTTTGTTCTTTTATTCCGACGCGACGTGCATTTATAATATTAGATAATTAATATTTAATCACTTGCGGGTTTATTTGAAAATAATTTAAAAAACATCCAACGCTTATATATATTGGAAGGGGTATCTTAGGGTATGAATAGGATTTAATTTATAATTTTGTTCTTCATTTCCGACGCGACGTGCATTTATAATATTTGATAATGAATATTTAATCACTTGCGGGTTTATTTGAAAATAATTTAAAAAACATCCAACGCTTATATATCTTGGAAGGGATATATAAGCGTTCAATCGTCGGCATTCAATTAAAATAAGAACTTTGTAGTTACATTTCTCCAACGTAATTTATCAAAATAGATTCAGTCGAACTGTTGGTAACACATCAACTGTAGAACTAAAATGTGAATGTATGAATTAATATTTCCTTGCTTCAGTTTTAGCATAATAAATAGCTTGTCCATGGAAATATCGTCTGGTCAACCATTTTAAAGGGTCCAACCAAGGTCAATGTTAATACAATAATACTAGTTGATGCCCGTAACGTCGTCTCCATGTAGTACAAAAAGTAGCCCTTGTTCTAATGAATGTTTGGAAAACATACGCGCAATAAAGTTAAGTTTAGCGAAAGTTTTTATGGCTATCAATTAATGTTTTAATTTTTCTATAAAATCGAGTTCAAGTACGCTTACCCTGTAACTTATTAAGTTTTCTTGCCTCATAATTCCAACTTTGAGCCCTACCGTCGTCATCATCGTTAGATTACGTCAAAATTATTTAAATCGGTATATGTATATTGACTATTATTAACATAATCATAGTACACTTGAATCAGTTTGTAATTAATCCTTAGTATAATAAAAAGATAATGTATTATTAAAAGATTGAACTATTTAACTCTGTACACAGAATCCGATATGGTCTAGTGGCTAGGATACCTGGCTCTCACCCAGGAGGCTCGGGTTCGATTCCCGGTATCGGAATTATTTTTTACCTTGTAGTGTTTTAGGTTTTTAGAAGTTATAGTTTTTATGTTAAATTAATTCGTTTAAAGTTGATTTAACTCAATGTTACAGTTTATATTAACAATTCGATTTGCATAATATATCTGTTTTAACGACAATCGCTATGAAATTATGTTTATTCACTATTCACTGTAGATATTGTTTTCTGGCAAGCACGCGATGGAAAAAGAAAAAAGAGGAAGACAAGAACAAGAGATGGGCAGATGATATACAGACAAAAAGGAGGCACCAAATTGGACAAGAAGAACCAACATCAGAAAAGAATGGAAGCAGCTGGAAGAGTCACGCTGATTACCAAAAAACGGGTCATATGATGTATTAGATTAAGTTAGGTTATGTAACTTAAATAAGTGTTAATATATTATACTGGGTGTCAGCAATAAAGGCTTAATTATAATAATAATATATTTTCTGTGTTAAATTATAATCAATTTCTAAAATAGGTCTTGAAACTCAGCGCTCTTGAAAGGTCTTTAGTATCTCGTACATGCTTGCTTAGAACATAGATCCTTTGAATTAATAATAAGTCGCCAGACCACTAGACAAGATAGACTCTCTGAAATGGAGTATAGCCTTTGGTCGTCAGACTGAATAAATTTAATGTAATAGAACCTGAATACATTTTACTTATCTTAGGTATTTCAATTTAAATTAACTTAATTTTATCTTGAAAGTCAGCATTTCATTACACTTCTACTTGTTTCATTATCACAATACTTAATAATTAAATTACTAAAATTGACGAAATACAAGATTAAAATTTAGTTTTAAAGACAAATGCTTTGATCGCTTAGAACTGTATTTTATTTGAAACGTGTTTATTAATTAAATTAATATTTATATAAGAAGAAATTAATATTATTGTTTCTGGGCCTTTACAGTGATATTATCGATTTGAGCAAATTTAAAAAAAAGGATTTCGTTATTATACCCATATATTAAAACAATTTTTATTTTGTTACTGTAAATACTGAGTAACAAAATACAAATTGCTTATTCACTACCATTTGTGGCAATTACTATTCATTGCACATTTCACAGACCAAGTAACGACAGCTCGTAACTAAAAAAAAGAAAAATCTCCCGCCAATTTTCCCAGCACAGATAATAAAGAGGGACGACATTCGCGCGAATATGAAGAGGTATTCATGCAAAGAGTTCCGTTATTTTTTTAATTTCATTCTCTTTGTTCGTAGGCCTGAGCGAGATGATAACGATATCCTTTTATTAGATTTTATGACTGAGAAATATGTTTTATTTTCGGATCGTTTACATTGACTAAAATATTAGTATAGAAAGTTCATCATATTATATAAATTTCATCCTGAAAAATGGACAATTTAAAACGATTTAATATTTACATATTATATGACAGAAACGACAATATTAAATTAATTTTTTTGTTATTCTTTGTCCAATGAAAGTTTTATTAAATAAAGTAGCTACGATTATCCTTCTTAAGGTGTTTAATAATTCATGAATTAAGATCAAGGTAAATACAAATTAGACTCACGCCTTCCACAGTTCTTCATATTGTGGCCAAAAACTAAATTTCGGTGTTTCATATTACATTTTATGAATTGTTCTTTTGCCAGCTGCTCTATATAGATATTAAAGATATACACACACATGTTGAGATCAACACAAAACTTGCAGCTTTAAAACTGTAACCCATTTCTGAAATTGTTCATGTATGTTTTCTGAAGATGTATCTTTAACGAATGGACCGTCGCGTCGTGGCGTGGTCTTGCTATAGTATACATACGCCCTTGTGTGACAATGTAACTTAAAGTGTGTGTTTACCTTAGATTGATTAGACTGGACAGTTTGCGGCCTTTATTGTATAAACGTAACAATAATATAAACGTCTTACGATGCTTAATAAAACATAGTTTTCGCCTGCCTCTTTATTACAGACAGATTAACAAATAATTGAAATCAAATTGAACCTGATCCCCGTGTAATGAGTGTGTGCTTGTTTTAATTAAATTAATAACATCGGCATCGCTATCCAGTTTCGTATTAATTAACTAACGTAAACATTACGCATTTCGCTTAACTTTTTGTTAAATTTATATTCCTAATAATTTTAAGCTATATTATAAATTGGGATGAATATATCAACTTTGATTTTCATATAACAGTTATATGTAAGGAACGACGCAGCAGTGCGTCTCTTATTGCTGAGGTTGTAGGTTCGATCTCCGGCTGCGAACCAATGGACTTTCTTTCTATGCGCGCATTTAACATTCGCTCGAACGGTGAAGAAAAACACCGTGAGGAAACCGGCTTGCCTTAGGCCCAAAAAGTCAACGGCGAACATGAGGGTGAAGACCTACTTGCTTATTAGATTGATAAATGATCATGAAAAAGATACATAAATCTGAGGCACAGACCTAAAAAGGTTGTAGCGCTACATACAGATTTAATACAAGTAACGGCAATTGTCTCCCTAAAAGAATTTGTGTTAGATTCAGCGGATTACATAGGAATGCACATTTTATTTCAAAAGACTGCATTATACGATGAGAGCGACCTCAAGGGATTACGGAATCCACGAGACTGACACTACTTATGTTAGGGAGACATTGTTATGTAAGAGTTATTGTCATTCAGAATTAGTTGGAAAACGCAGTTATATGCAAAAGATTGTCTTGTGAATCCTATATATTTCTCTGTAGGCAGTTTTAAGAGATGTGTTTGCGCAAAGAATTCATGATATATTAAATAACTTGTACTTAACATAAATTGATATGGAAATTATTGTATATTGTATAAATAATTATTAATTCTAATAATTGATGCTTAGCAATTAAGCGAAACCGCAGCCTTTGCCCATATCCTTCGGGTATTCACAAAGGGTGAAACCTATTTCAGTGGTGAAACCAGATATAACGCAAAATGGCTGAAACATTCTAATATGGAAACCGGCTTAGAATAAGATTTGAGTCCCGCTTTGAGGCAGACTGGCTTACATTTTGCAGAAAATTGAAATAATTGCATCTACCAATAACCTTGGTAACTCAATGGTTATTGCCTAAGTTTGACAAACTTTTAGTTGATTCATGACATGAGACATTTTTTATTAATAACAGTAGATCTTTGCAGAATCAGTTTGTAAAACTTAATAAATGTATATATAACTAGCTGATCCGGCAAACGTCATTTTGCCATTTATATCATTTATAATAAAAAATAGGGGTTGATCGTAGAGGGGTGAAAGTTAGGGGTTGTATGTATTTTTTAAGGTTGTATCATAAAAAAATAGACATTAAAAATTTTGTCTAAAAAATAAAATAAAAAGTTTAGGGGTGGACTACGCCTAACATTTAGGAGGATGAAAAATAGATGTTGGCCGATTCTCATAGATACCGGATAAGCACAAAAAATTTCATCAAAATCGGTCAAGCCGTTTCGGAGGAGTATGGCAACGAAAACTGTGACACGAGAATTTTATATATTATAATAATTAAGCATATTATGAAACCAACGAAAGTCACAATCGAAAAAGTGTTCAGACCAAACTCGCAAAGCACGTCGAAAACGAAAAGTTTGTGTATAGGGTTGCTACTGTAGGAAAATAATCCTTTTAGTTTTTTCGATTATTGAGTTTACTTTAGCGCGTAGTTTTTGTAACACATATTTCCATTGTTTGGTTTTCAAATTATTGCAATATAAATTGACAGTTACTGAACAGTTATTGAAGTAGACAGTTTCAAAGGTGGGAGGACGAAATATGCACAAGAAAAGGTCAGAACAGAGCAGAGTGGAAAGAAATGGAGGAGGCCTTTGCCGTAGTTGGGCAAAGAGATGCGTGGACTCACTAGACAATAGATTAAGATTAAATTTATGTAAAAATCAGTCTGAATAAAGGCTTATATTATTACTGTAAAGGCTTGATAACCACTAATTTAACGTCAAAACATTTATTAGACTTTTAATAGTAGCAACCCTCGTAAAACACAGATACCTGAAACTGTAAACGACGACAATTTTATTCATTTACAGAGTTTCAACGATTTCATTGCGATGCTGTGTGTGCTGTTTAACTCTGTGTATTTACATATTCATTTATATTTAAAAGTAACTTTCATTTACCACAGCAAATAATCTGGGAAGAAAATATAACACTATATATAAATAATAAAAAAATCAATTGAGGTATTTATAACCACTAAATATACATTTGTAAATGAAGATTTTAAATTTTTATTGTCTTTCTTTATAATTATTAATTTAATGTACACGTCTATGTTTAATGTTCATGAGTTTAATTATTTAATTTTATTTGTATGTTAATTATAGTAGTATATTTCGATTTGCTATTTTTTTGTAACATGTAATGTACTTACACGATACATCGAAAGACCTTATGACAAAGACAAATTTAGTAAAAAGGTAACGGAGTTATGCAGATGAGTGAAAAGCAAAATTTAGAGTAAATGTTAGCGGCACATAGTTCGTTCACAGGATTCTTGTTAATTTTTTTCACTTAACTTGTAAAATGAAGCGACGGCTGACTTAATGAGTTCATGCTAGGTAGTATACTTTTTCGGATTAAATAGGACTTTTTGATTGCTTACTTTAATATTCTGTGACATAATTTAGTTATTTAGACAGACAATTTAAACCATGGAGTCAGCCTTTGTTTGCTAATACAATAATAAGTCAGTGGTGCTACATCCATTCTAGGTCTGAGATTTCTGTTTCAAAGTATATTTTATGATTATACAGATTATATGATAGCTAATCTTCTATTGTAACTCTGTTGGTGCACGGCCAAGTTCAGACGCACGATTTCATTATGTTTCACAAATGAGGTCAATCACTATATGTTGATGATTATCTTAAAGCTAGTTTGCCAGTTCCCATTTTATTTAATTATCCCTACTAATATTATAAATGCGAAAGTAACTCTGTCTGTCTGTTACCTTTTCACGCCTAAACCGCTGAACCGATTTTGATGAATTTTGGTATAGAGATAGATGGAACCTTGGGAAAGGACATAGGGTACTTTTTATCCAGATCCCGATCCCGATCCCGGAATTATGAAACCCCCCGTGAAAACGCGGGGTGCAGTTATGTATCGCATAATTCAAATACTCCTAGCCAGCTTTTAGAATACTTTCTGCCTGACATGTCCATCAGGCCCATCGGCCTATACACTATGAATGTGTGAGTGTGACGATGCATGGTGTGGTGTGGCGGGGCTGGCGGGCGCGGGCGCGCTGCGGCAAAGACGTGCGGGGGACGCGGATGGCTCGGTGGGAGGAGTGTAGATCACAAAGTATGCTTACCCGAACGGGCAGACACGTGAGGGCAGACGTCGTTGGCGGACGCATGCGATATCTACAATTTTGAGCTGCAACGTGTTCGCTTTCTTTACGTTTTTATTGGTGTTTAGGGTTTCTTGGATAAGCATTTTGTGTTATTTACTTAGTTGTTTTGGTTGTTATTATTAGTTTAGCATAAGTTAGTAGTAGGTAGAATTATAGTTAATAGGTAAAATAAATACTTTAATTCATTTTTTAGGATAGGTATAAAATTGTAGTAGATTAGTAGGCAGGTTTTTTTAAGTTTTTTCACATTTAGTAAGTAGTTACGGTACCTAAGAAGGTCAGCATAGTTTTTATTGAGTATTAATAGGTAAGTAATGTTGTTTTGTGAATAAAATAGTTCCAGTAGTTTCGCATATAATTTTATCGATTCATTTTGTTTTTATTCCATGTGGATAGTATATTTTTTTTAACATTTAGTTTTAGTGTAGCACTTCGTTTTGTTTTTGTTTTATTTCATGTGTAGAAGTACCTACCTTAAGTATAGTTTCGTACTCAGTACCTTTAACTAAATTTTTTTGTCAGCTAAAGAATTTTTTTTTGCATAAGTACTTACCTGTTTTTATTACTTTAGGTAGGTAACTGGTTAAGTAATATGCCTCGCAGACCTATGAACAAACTCAGGCCCGGCAGATTTTAGATGCTGAGCGACACGCAACGCAAAGAGCTGCCGAGACCTATGAACAAACTCAGGCCCGGCAGATTTTAGATGCTGAGCGACACGCAACGCAAAGAGCTGCCGAGACCTATGAACAGACTCAGGCCCGGCAGATTTTAGATGCTGAGCGACACGCAACGCAAAGAGCTGCCGAAACCTATGAACAGACTCAGGCCCGGCAGATTATAGATGCTGAGCGACACGCATCATTGATAGCTGCAGAGATGCCAGAAGAATCCCAAAGACGACGTGTGTTAAATGCTGAACGGCAGTCAGAAAGGAGAAATGCGTTTACAATGTATACATGGGGAGCATTCCACAATGCTGCTTTTGATTATGACCCATCGATTGAGTATAATAACCATCGATTACTTCTCATAGGTGGAATGGATAAAAAATGTATACATTGTGAAGCACTCAAGTGGAAAGAAGAAACTCCGGGTATGTGTTGTTCTGGTGGCAAGGTTTCAATTCCAATACTTGGAGAACCAGAGGAACCATTGAAGTCTTTACTTTTAGGTTATAACAACGAATCGCGGCGTTTTTTAATCAAAATAAGGAAATATAATTCATGCTTTCAAATGACGTCATTTGGTGTAGAAAATGAGGTGGTTATGCCTGGGTTTTCATCTACTTTTACAATCCAAGGTCAAATCTATCATAGGATTGGTTCTTTGCTTCCTACAAATAATGAGCAACCAAAATTTTTACAGATTTATTTTATGGGAAATGAAAACGACGAGGTTGACCGCAGGTGTCAAAACATTCAATTAGTAGAAAAGGATATTGTCTTAAAGATTCAGAGAATGTTGCATGAACATAACCGCCTAATAAACACTTTCACAACAGCCTTAGAAAGAATGCCGGGAGATGATTATAAGTTGGTGATTCACCCAGATCGTACACCAAGTGGGGAACACGAAAGACGATATAATGCACCTTTAATAAATGAAGTCGCAGCCATGGTTTGTGGTGAACAGTTTGCTTCCCGTGATATAGTTTTACATGCCCGTGATAACACACTAACTAGGGTGCCGGATACACATAAATTTTACGATGCGTTACAATATCCGCTAATATTTAGCAAAGGGCAAGAAGGGTATCACTTTCAAATTCCACAAGTCGATCCTGTAACTGGCCTGCCCTTGCCTAACAAAAAGGTATCATGTATGGACTTTTATGCCTTTCATATCATGATTAGAGAAAATGATTTTAATATTATATCACGATGCCGGCAACTGGCCAATCAGTTTTATGTTGATATGTACGTTAAGGTAGAAAGTGAACGATTACGATACATAACATTAAATCAAACTAAATTAAGAGCAGAAAATTATATCCACCTTCAAGACGCAGTAGCGAATGACGCTAATCTAAATCCAAATGATATTGGTAGAATGATAATTTTACCGTCTTCATTTGTAAATAGTCCGAGGTACTTACACGAATATACTCAGGATGCGTTTGCTTATGTACGTACATATGGTCGCCCTGACTTATTCGTTACGTTTACTTGCAACCCAGCATGGCCGGAAATAGTAAATGAATTAATGCCGGGTCAAAGCGCGATTGATAGGCATGACGTAGTCGCAAGAGTTTTTAGGTTGAAAGTTAAAAAACTTATGTCTGTTATTTCCAAAGGCAGAATATTTGGAGAAGTGATCTGCTTTATGTATTCCATAGAGTGGCAGAAGCGTGGCCTACCACATGTCCACATATTATTGTGGTTAAAAGACAAGTTGAGTTGACACATCTAAGTGTACACTTAGAGAACGGTGAACGAGTTTATTTTACAGAAGATAATTTCCACGAGCGACTATCTACTCGACCAAAAACCACCCTTACAGCTTTTTTTGAACTTTGCATAAGAGATGAGTTTGCAAGAACTCTTATGTATGCTGAGGTACCGAGATATTACACATGGGACGCAACCAGAAAAACTTGGAAACGCCGAATTCAAGGAACTTCGGTTCAGAACTGGCCTGGTGTCAAATCTGGAGATGCCTTAGGACGGGTTTACACAGTCCATGTTACTAACATGGAATGTTTTTGTTTAAGGATGCTTCTACACCATGTGCGTGGGCCAACCTCTTTCAATGATCTCAAAAAATACAACAATCAAGAATTTTCAACATTTCGAGAGGCATGTGAGGCAAGAGGATTATTGGAGGATGACAATCATTGGAATATAACACTGAAAGAGGGTGCACAATGTAGATCAGCGGCCAAGGTGAGAATGCTTTTTGCTATACTAATAGCGACATGTGGGCTTTCAAACCCTCAACAACTGTGGGAAAGGTACAAAATTCAAATTGCCGACGATATTTTACACAGAGTACAACATCATAATCCAAACGTTACATACAATGATTTCATTTTTAATGAAGCCCTAACAAAGATAGAAGACCAAGTCATAACTATAACTGGGAAAGATTTGTCAGATTTTGGGTTGAGCAGGCCGCAAAGAACTGGGGAAGTTTGCAGTGATATAATAAGAGAATTGAGTTACGATGCTGCTTCTTTACAACAACAAATAACTGAGTCTGTTCCGCGTCTAAACCCAGAACAAAGATTAGTTTTTGAGAATGTTGTGCAAAAAATCGAAAGTGGCGAAGGTGGTTTATTCTTTTTGGATGCGCCAGGAGGCACGGGTAAAACATTTCTTTTAAATTTACTTTTAGCCCAAATTCGTAAAGATAAAGGAGTTGCTGTTGCTGTAGCTTCTTCTGGAATAGCAGCTACGTTACTTAATGGTGGCCGAACGGCACATTCAGTACTTAAACTGCCATTGAACTTAGCTCATGAGGAAATGCCAGTTTGTAACATTACTGAAAAAAGTGACCGTGGACGAATGTTACAGCAATGTAAGCTGTTGGTTTGGGATGAATGTACCATGTCCCACAAAAGAGCGATAGAAGCACTAGATCGGACCATAAAAGATATTAAGAGTAACCAAAGTATCATGGGTGGTATGGTGGTACTTTTAGCTGGCGATTTTAGACAGACTCTGCCGGTAATTACTAGAGGCACGCCGGCAGATGAAATAAATGCATGTTTAAAAGCGTCTCCATTATGGGTGCATGTAAAAAAATTTTGTCTGACTACAAATATGCGAGTACAACTGCACAGTGATACACAATTGGTGCAATATGCGGATGCTCTTCTGAAAATCGGAGAAGACCGTATGGAAACAAATAGTGACGGAATGATTACATTGAATCGTGAATTTTGTAATGTTGTCTGTAACATGGATGACTTAAAGAACAACGTCTATCCCGATCTTGCAACCAATATGAAGAACAGACAATGGCTGTGCGAAAGGGCAATTTTAGCACCGACAAACGAAGTAGTGGGGCAGATCAACGAACAAATCATGTCAGATGTGGAAGGTGATTTTGTTGAGTATCTGTCCGTAGACAATGTCATGGACACTGAGCAAGTGACATCGTTCCCTGTAGAATTTCTTAACTCCTTAGAATTATCGGGGGTGCCTTCCCATAAGTTGAGGCTAAAAGTAGGTGTCCCGGTCCTGTTGATGCGAAATCTTGACGCACCAAGAATGTGTAATGGCACACGTCTACAAATTACACACCTGGGACGCAATATTGTGAGAGCAATAATTATGACAGGAACAGCAAAGGGAGAAGAAGTGTTAATTCCCCGTATTCCAATAATCCCTACCGATTTGCCATTCCAATTCAAAAGAGTACAATTTCCCCTGAAAGCAGCATTCGCTATGACGATAAACAAAGCTCAAGGACAGACACTCAAAGTAGCTGGTGTTCATTTAGAAAAAAACTGTTTCTCCCATGGGCAACTGTATGTGGCGTGCTCACGAGTATCGAGTCCACAAAACCTACATGTTTTGACCAAAGAAGGAAAAACAAAAAATGTCGTATACAAAAACGTATTAAACTAAGTTAAGTCAGGGATCAGGGTCAGGAAAAGTCTACCTATGTTAATCTCAATAATTCAATGTGCCGGCTTCATTAGAATCGTTTCATTATAGTTTCAGAGCCTATTCAGTCCAAACAAATTTACACGAAGTAGTAGTTCTACGCAGACGAAGTCGCGGGTAACAGCTAGTATGTAATATGTTGAAACTAAAACAGTGAATTCCAACCTTACCGAGCTATCGCCCCAAAGAACGGCTTCCATGTTTACCAAATAAGACTGTGGATCAACTTAGCAAACTCAGTGCGCTTTGACACAAAATTTTATTTCACGATGTACAGTTTTTTTATAAAAAATGACTCAAACGGTAAATTTGTTAGGCGCGCTGATGTAGAAAGGAGCTTTCTGATGCCATTCCGGTATGAGCAGTGCTTTTGCGAATGTATTAAAATAGAATTGAGTGCAGGACTAAGCTTTTATTTTCTACGATGTTATTTATGTTAATTTTTACACACATTAGTTATTATTTTAGGTGACAATAAGTATGGTTTAAAGAAATGACCTATTGAAGCATATAAAAAAAATAAAAGTAAATCCACGCCAAAACCAAGTCGTCTGTGTGAACTATTCTTACTTGTGTTTAGATTACTCCAGATAAAAAACATATCGATTTATAAAATACATTATGTCGTAGTAACAAAAAGATCAAGAACGTTTCTGATTACACTGTGTTTTTCTTCACCGAACGAGCAAGCGCCTTAAAAGGCCGGCAGCGCACTCGTGAGCCCTCTGCTATTGAGAGTGTCCATGGGCCGCGGCATCACTTAACAGATGAGCCCCCTGCCCGTTTGCAAGCTGTTCTAAAAAAAGCGCTTATTTTGCGTAGCTGGGTTACAACGCACAACCCCAGGATCGAGAATCATAGGCGCAACTATTAAGCCAAAAACTCTCCGATATAATTTAAATACAAAATATAGTGAATTTCTGCCGTTAAATATTAAATTTGTGTATCAGCTGTAACTGAAACTGAATTCCGGTCGGATTTAAATGTGAAATTCAGAAGCTCCGTTTGTTGTGTCCAAAACGATATATATCATTTAGTATTTTATTTTTAAAAATTTATGATATTTCTGTTATAAGAATTATATTATAATAAATAGTAGCAGTGGCAGTTGTGAATTGACAGCGATTCTAATCTGGGTGAAAGAGTTAATTTAGTGAAACCTTCGGTTATCTACAAAGGGTTTATTAAACTGAATAGGTTTTAGATAATTGTACGTCAAATGTTTTAGTTTTCAAATTTAATATCCTTTCATCAAGTTTAACTATGTAAAATTTTAACATAAAATTTATATTTATCAACGCCGGTATATTTAATATACTTAGAACATAATTGGGAGAAATATTTAATTCAAACACGAAAACAATACATTTTTTGTGCTTTAAGCAAGCAAACTTAAATAATTGTAAAAATGTTCATTTTGTACTTTCTCTAAATCAACAGAAACGTTGCACATACAAGGCATTTGTATTTACAAATACAGAGCGAGTGCATTATACAATAAATTCAAATCTAGTAATTGTTACGACATGGAGATATTTTTTAATGGATCTATTTAGGTATACTAAACATATCCCATCCCATCCCTGTTGTTTAATATGGATTCAACCCTAACATTAAGCTAATATCACCTGTCGTAAAGTGTAGCAACAGCAATATTTCACTCAAAAGTTCGTGATCGAGTTAATTAGTTTAAAACTATACCTACGCTAAGAATTTTAATTAAAAGGCTATTTATCTTAACCGGAGATGTCAACAAAAATAAAAATTTGTTTCACAATTTTCCAACATTTTATCGCAAAACAGTTTTATGTACTTGAACATTGAATATTCGAACACGTTGACTAGAAAATAAATAATCGAATGCCAATAATAACTAGAAAGTGTGGCTATTTTTTATAACTCAATATTTAACTACTCATGGACCACTCCAAACTTGGCAAACATATGTCGATGTTATTTTGATTTGCGAATTATTACAGAAATATCAAAGTTATGTATGGTTTTTACATCATTATTTCTGCGAAACATTTGCTCAAAACCGGAACCAATCGATATTGTACCGAATAAAATCTTTTTTATGACTTCGTATTATCAAACAGCTTATTATAAGCTGGACCGAAAAGAAGACCAATGAAGAGGTGCTGGGTATGGTCAGAGAAAAACGAAATCTGCTGAGTACCATAGAAAACCGGAGAGGGAAGGTGATTGGACACCTGGTGCGACACGACAACTTCTTTAAGACCATCTTGGAGGGAAAGATAGAAGGCAGGAGAGGACCAGGAAGACCGAGAATAGCTTACATAGACCAGATCATGGAAAAAGCTGAGGTTGTGACATACCAGGAGGTCAAGACACTGACGCAGAACCGCACTGAGTGGCGATTAATCCACAGACAAGAGCCCGACTCTTAAATTTGAAGAATTATCAAACAAAATAGGCTGGATATCTCTTTTCAAATGTGAATAGCGAACATTCATTGTTTTCATATGGATACAGATGTTTAAGAGTTAGTTTTTAATTTTAATTAATTTTCCATAACATATCGGTTTCGAAGCGGTGTAAGGTGATGCGAACCATAGTGTACACTCAACTAAGTTAGTTGTAAATATAAAAAGCCGAGTCGTAATCTATTCCATCTTTAACTTCGGTGAAAATTCCCCAACCTTGTGAACTCATGAAATAATTAAGTACACCTTTTAGCATTAAGGTGAGACGCTAAAAGCTAAAAGTTGGTATCGAAATAAAACTTAAATAGGTTATAATACATTCTTTGGATTAAGCAAAAGCTACATATTTAAATAATAATGCAACGCACACTAATCATATCATCGAATTGTTATCCGTCAACATAATGAAGTTAACTCTTGCTGACCATTGGCGAAAAGCGTCGAGTTGCGTAAATAATGTAATACATTTGCGTGTATACAGAAAGGGTTTTTTAGAAAGGGCCATTTTATTTAAGAATGGCTGAATTTCGTAGCGTGAAATCGAATTATTTCAATCTATAAAATCTCTTAACCCATTTTATTGGTTGTTATTGGAAAAAATATTTAGAGCGTGGCTGATTTCATATAGTATTAAATATGCTCAATGCATTTAGAAGCCTTCGCTGTTAATATTTAACGATATATTTTTTATTATTGTGGTGGCTTGACTTAATGTATACACTTTTATAATGTAGTTTAGTCTCTGTCGGTATTAGATTGGGAATGGAAGGGCTAGATACTTTTTTATTTTGAAATAATGCTGTTATTTATCATATTCGTGGATTTATTTAGATTTTTCTATTTCTAACTTCAAACATACATATACAATATACATTTATACGTATTCCTATTTGGCCTTGAGAAAACTTTTTGGAATCATTTTATAACATTATAAGGAATGGCTCTAGACTACTCGGTTAACCAAACCAATTGATGCTCAGATTGGGTGTGACATTGAATAACTGAAGTATTTTGATTGAAAACAGATCGGGAGGCCAAGGTGAACGAGAGTGAACTACTTTGCCAATCTCACCGAGCCGCCTTTGTCAATATTATGTTAATAAACAACTTTGAACTAGGATAAGGAAATTTGCGTTGAAATGGATGTATGCATGGGGTGCGTATAGCTTACAAAAGACGTGAATATTTGAGCTTACTCCATATCCTTATGTTGTACGGTTTACGGGTATATGAAAAAACGTTTTGTGAATAAAATTTTTAGAAAAAAAAATCACGTTGAGGCTTTGTGGACATGGCAAATTCTTAAATATCTAAAACTAACGGATAAATATACGAAATTGATACGTTTTCGTAAATAGATGAGATTAAAAAAGTTAATTTATATTATTTAAATTCAACGTTACAACGTAATTTTTCGTCGAAGCTTTTCTAGATATATTGCTACAGAAAGCGTAGAGCCGCCGTAGACAGTTCGTAGAAGCTGACCAAACGTATAGCAAGCTTCTTCGAATTCGTTAGTGTCCTTACAACCAATTAGTTATTCAGATATAAAACGATTTACTAAAGTTCTTATAACAAGAGATGAATGTTCATTAGTAAAATATTTCTTAAGAAAACGTTTGTTACGCCTCACTAATATTCATGATAATTATTATTTATTATACCTGCGTAAGAATTATTTTCAAAGGAACGTCATCATAATATTATTAAAGCATTTCATATATTTTGACGCAAAGCCCACATCAAACATTTGTAACAACAATTGAAACGTTTTCACCTTGTGTTTATATTCTCATATACGTAATAGTTATCGTTCGCCGATTAATGCATAGTTTGTCAAAGCGAGAAAAACAATAACATTAGCGCACAATGGACCAAAATAAACACAAACAATGTATTCCGATGCGCATCGGTTTGGAAACTGATACGAGAAATGCTTCATATATTTTTTACTCGGCGCACAAAAGACCTTTTTAATTCAGTTTGAAAATTTAAATTGAGCAAGTGTTAAAAAGGATGTCAGGAGTTTGTCGTATGTATTGTACATTATTATAATGAAAGTATTGGCTGGATCTTTGGAGATGAGATTTATGTGAATGATGAAATAGTAAAGTTAAATAACCTAATCGCAGCTCAGATTACTCGCTCAAACCGCATTACATACTTAATTTTACACTCAATCAATACTAACCACAAATTAATGTACCACAAAAACTGAGTAATTGCAAAATATTTTAGATTTGCCTTGTTTTTTGTTAAACACTTATCGTATTATAAATATGAAGCTACTATGTCTGCTAGAAGTGCCTTAGGGTTTAGATGACATGAGTGAGTGACAAAATTAAGAAATTTGACTAGTTATAATTCTTAAAGTTCTGGTTCAAATTAGTTTAAATTTGAAAAATACCGAGAAAAGGATGGCACGGCCGTGCCGCCTTTTTTCTCGACTTAGCGGGCGCCCTCAGATAATGCTAAAAAGTGAAGTTGTCACGTGTCATGAAGTATAAACTAGATTCCGAAGATCCTGGTTTAGAGAGGTTGGTTGGCAGAAAGTTTATCTTTAAAAGCAATGTCGAAGGCATCGGTAGTGCTGTTAAAACACTTGCTGGGCGTAATTATTACAAAAAAATTGAGTTGCCAATAGGTGATCGATTACTTAATAACAAAATTATGACGTGAATTATGGATCGACATACTTCACTTTGATGTATTAGTATGCAATTGCTCAATAAATTGTTGACGATGTATTTCTATACTCTTTATTTATAAAGTATATATAATTTATTTATAGATAAAGAGTAATGATTTATTTAATAATTTATTTTTATTTATGGTTTAGGAAAGATAAGAGTCGACTGTAATAATATTCTAAGTTTACAGCCGAATTCAGAGTCATTAGCCATTAAGAGTTACCGATTACCACAGAACCAAGAGTTTTATGAGATTTGCTTCCTGAAATCACTATTTACCATAATGTGAATTCATTTTCATAGACGTTCTTTGTCTATGTCTCGAATAGGTAATTCTTACAAATAGCGAATATGCTAATATAGATCTTAATCGAGTTCCATTTTGTAATAAATCTCATTATTAGACGTCCATAAATAAATAATAATTACTTCGCCACAAGTCATATCAGCGCGAACATTCGCAAATTAATCGGATATAATGGTCATAATTCATAATTTGTACAGCCCTAGCGGACGGAAATTAAATAATTCATTTTACTTGCTTAAATACAAAATGTACTGAAAATTTCGTAACTGCACAACAATGGTTTTAATATAGAAACAATATACTTCACATACAATATAAGTCGGGAATGTTATGCTTATAATTTAAATTGGAGATTGTTAAAAACGAATACGGTTTACGTTAGGGTTGTCGATTTTAATATTCTAGTTTATGTTGTGATAATTATTAATTAAATTTATTTTAAAAACTAAATAAATCGTCTTTAAAATGTATTATGTCCCTTATTGTTCAATACTTCGTTGGTACTGTGATGAGAAGAGATCAGTGTTTAAAATGTTAAATGAATGCAGGACAGATATAGTTTTAATCTAAATAGTTTTCTCTTTATTAAAGGTATTGTGACATCAAGGAGTCATTTATTTTATTCATACCTAAGTGATCGTTGGAAAACATTTCATTTCCAGCCTAATAAGTAATGTTATCGTTAAAAACCTCCATTTGCTTGAAGAGCCAAAAAGGCCCTTTTTCACATAGCGAAAAAAGGTATCGACAACCCTGTAATAAATAAAGCTTGATGGCGTTCATGAAATTTCAATAAAATATTATGATTGCGGTAATATTAATGAGGCACAGAGTTTGTTTTTCCTATATGAAGCGGTTAATATTGTTTTACAAAATTTTAATAATATAACGTCAAATATAGTTATTTACTTCCAACACAAAAATATACTACATAGTAATAATAATAATTAAATAGAAAATAAAAACAAATTTAAAAAGTTTGGTCCCTGTGGCTGTGTGCCTATTGCCTAACGCTGGCAGCATTTCCTCGCTGTATTGAGGTACTTATTCGTTGAGCCAGGAAAGCACTGGATAAAAAAAATATCTTTATCTTTATCAACTTAAAATTAAAATTGTATTATATTTATCATAGCCTCGAAACCGCATCCTTTTACATAATAAAGGATTCCATCCATTGAAACTGTATTCGTTTTGCAACAAGCTTCCAACGAAAGTTAGAGACTTATCATTAAATAAATTTAAGAATTAGATTTAAAAAAAAATAAGAATAAAAGTAAATTAATAAAATAAATTAACGTTTAATTAATCGCGAAAGCTTTTTATAAAGTTGATTATTTAATTGATTAAACGCTTGGGACTAATTTGGTCCAGTTCAAATAGGTTAATAATTACTTTGTAGGCGATTCGCCACCACTAATCATGTAAATATATTAATGTGAGTGTAATTTTACACGTTTTAGCTTGATTGTCTACGCATTCGTTACTTTATTATTTTAGCATTCCCTTGTAAAGCTTGGCGGTTTAAACGCAGAGAGTTTCTTGTCAGTTCTTTAATCAAATAAGTAATTAATCACAAGTTCTTGTGACAGAATGTTCTTCAACGTCGTCATCACCACAAATCTCTGTATCGAAATACATGAACTTTAATTAAGGAGATATAAACATTATTCCACCGGCCATTCTTCGTGGCATATGGAGCGCGGAGTATATTGAATAAAATTCGCCTTATATTACCACCACACCGCTCTTGCTTATTACATAATACCGGGTGTGATATAGAACTGGATGTGACAGTGTATTGTGTTGACAGTCCTTTCAACGTGTTATGAGTTTCGTACGAAGATTATATTTTGAAGTGTACATAATCGTGTCCACGTAACTTCTCTCTTTCTCTCTTCAGTCGGTAGCTCATGTTAGACGCATGTCTAACATGAGCGTCGTGGTCTGCAAGGAAACATCTGGAGCGGATCTGTTTCCACCGGTTTCTGTCCAGCGAGTCTCTGATGACACTGTATAATAGTTTAGAGGACGATGATGATCCGTCTATCTGGTTAATGAACGGCCACGTGATCTTTTGCTTTCTATTTTACTAACCACGATCAGTATCTCCAAGTTCTCATCGGCTCTGCGCATTGTATAGGCGAAATAAGAAATAACTTAAGTATGCAATATTTCTAACAAATATAAAAAGTAAACAATGTTTATTAAAAAATTTAAGACGCTTGTGGCAGGCAAACTTCTGTCTTATCTTGTTTCTGTGTGTGCGCTGTACCGACGTAATTAGTATGCAGCATCAAATATAAGGCACCCCTCGGGAGGGTGTAAGGCTAATAGATTTTATGCCCGGTTCACGTAACTAATTTTAGTGCGGTTTCCACAATATTTCTCGCTAAGTTTGCCTTGGACATTTTGCTATTAGGTTAAAAGTATGTTGAAGCTATTAAATGAATAAACGGAACACGTCAGTCTGAAATGAAGCCGCATCTTTGAATAGCGTGTGGGAGTCACCACGATTTCTGAGTAGTTGATGACATAGAGTTACCGAATGGATACATTTACATCAATGTGAAAGATGGGAAAGTACTTTGTTTTTAAGGAATGTTCCAAATTAAGACCTTAGGTTTTATAATAACTACAGCATCGTTGTACTCAATGCGGCAGGTCATTTTTGAATTTTTAGATACCTGCCGCACTATTTTAGAAACTCTATTATGTTAAGCTCCGACACGACGCATCTCATGAAAATTATTTTTTTTCCATTTACTTCATGAATAATGACGCCGCTTTTAAATTAAGTTCCCAATTTATATTATAAGTGAGGAGAGCCTGCACATAAACCAACATAAAAATGTGGCTGAAAAAAGGCCAGAAAACCATATTACAGTTAAATATACCTTTTAGTTTGAAGAAAAGTGTATCTATACCTCCCAGTTTTCCCAGTCAGTTTTGAAAATGAAATAATTACTTCATTCGTTTGTCATTTCAGCTTTAGTTAGTCGGTGTCGAGACCAGAGCTTTTTGTTTAAGCCACAGTTTAACTTAAGCAGCTAATTGATAATTAAGTTGGATGTTCCAATAAAAATACGATACTGGCAGAAACAATAGTTTATAGACTACATTTATATTGCGGCATTATTTATAAAATTATGATCGCAAAGGATTCTTATTATAAAAGGTTTTGAATTGTGGTCTTAATATGGCAGAAAATTATTTCTATTTAGAACGAGGGTACTATTGGTATCATTATGTTAACCATTTAAATTCGTGTCAGATCGGGGGAACCGATAACTTTTGAAACCTAAATTGTATCTTTCCATTCCTGTACATACAATCAACTCAAAATTGAACTTAGCCAGCTACATATTCCGGTCTGTGTACAGTGATTCGGGCCGCGGGATTAGCGACTCTATTAACGCCGCTCACTCACTTAGCCGGTCGCATCCCGGCATAATCCCCAAGTTCACACGTACCAATTCCTCTTGGATTAAGCTCCTTTATATTTTGTTACCATAATATATGGATTTATTCAATGAATTTATTGATTGGATAGTTTTGTAACGAAAGTTCAGAAAATGTGGCGTTCTTTTGTTTTGGAGGTCAATCCTGCACCAGCGGAGTGAATACATTTATATAGGTATATATACTTGTAATAGGTTAAGTTTTGCGCAGCGATAATATATAGCTTTAACGAAAATTGACTTTCTTACCATAATATTTCGTACAGTAAGTCCTAAAATCGTACTATTAGAAATAAAAATAAAAAGTTGTATAAATAATGATAGAAAGTTGCATATCACGAACACGTTTTGCATTTGCATCGATACGACTTGTTGCAGCTTATAATGATGGGCAAAATTCAAGGCAAGAGACGGGGTAGTAGAAGAAAGAAGTCGTGGTTTCGGAACGTTTGGGAGTGGAGAGGAATCACATCCGCGGAGGAGCTTTGTAGACAAGCGCAAGGTACCCAGCTATTCAAGTTGTTAGCAGCCAACCTTTAGCAATAAAGTGACTAGCAGAATAATGGTTTAATTTAGACACAAAACTCACAAAACTCTCTTTAGAAGTTACAGCAGTGTTTACGTGAGCAGTCTTAAACGATGCATGGCAAGGATCCTTTACTATCAGATCCGCCTAAAAATGGCTATGTTCTACAAAAAGCTTGAAGGCAGAATTCAAAGCTGACACAGATTGCGACTATTTCGATTGGACATTTAACGCGGTGACAACAAAAGGTTTACGATTTGTTTACCAAACGAACGATCAAATAAAAAAAACAGCAACGCCTATTATTTCCCTTAATCGACGTCTTCAAAAATGTCAAACAAGTGTATTAAATTAAGTTAACTTAAAAAGTAGCCCGAAGCATCGAACATTGTTCAGTGACTCGGAGACCCAGGCCCCTTTCCGTACAAAGGAATTAGCTTTGTCTCTTTGTCCATACGAAGTTCTGCAAAATGTTCTTTTAAAAGAAATTGACACCCAAAAGTGTAAGGCTTTTTGTCAAGTGAACTTTGAGATATCGTCTTGTTTGAACTCGTGTAAGATAGTCTTTTACCGAACATTATTGCCAAATATGTAAATGTGTTTAATGGAATCGATTTGACCAGGTCCAGGGTAGACAGATAGTTTAAAAACTGAAACCTATTAGTTAAATTGATTTTAATTTTAGTTTGGTATACATATTACAATACATACCTATATATTATTGTTTATATACAACTTAGTTTAACTTGCATCATTTATGAATTCCCATTACTCCACAAAGAGAATGGGACACTTCTACTATACCTTGCCTTGCCTTGCAGAAAACCAACCCATCTATGGAGATATGTAAATAAAACTCTGTCCGATTGTGTTGGTGGATGTTATTATGTTAATTTCGTATAAACTATATTTTGTGCACCGGCTAAATCCTCTTAATGGCGTATACTTTATAATTCCTCGCGTCTCGCGGTTGAAACTGGTTTACACCGCGCGTAACCGGATTTTTCTGGTTATAAGCACAAGAATTTGACTCGGGCTAGTTACGTTATTCTTACACAGTGGTTATAAAACATAGGGATTTTATATTAGCCCACTAAATGAGATTTTTAAATAATAATAAAGTAAAATGATGCAAATTCCTTTGAGATTGGTTAACGTTTTAGTATATATATGTATCTTGAACCCAACAAATAAAACGTTTCTAGTACATTTATTTTTTTAACAGATTTGTGTAATCGTTTAAAATATTATGGTAATCTGTAACTGTGACGAAAGGTCAAAGATAAACTTTACAATGTTTTAAATTACGCGTAGTATTCCCCGATGATATCACCCGAGTCACCGCCTCGACTTTGATTAAAGTAAATACATATAGATTTTTTTTGCGAATATCTATTTAAGAGATTGTACGCACCACACTTAATATAAGAAAATCTGGATGAATCATTTCCTTACGTATTTTAATTTTACATTAGTACTGGTCATATGTTTACTACCTTATCGCATCCGTTTAGAACACTGGAGTTGACAGTAAAACGCTCACGCCACTAGGCCAACATTGCTTATGTATAAAGTATATAGAATATATAATACAACTTAAATAACGTAGCAGATTATTCCAAGCTTTTTACGTGAAAATAAAAAATAAAAATATACAACCTTAGTACGAGAGAACATAATATATCTTAATGAATAATAGTAAAAAAATCCGTTAAAAGAGTCCTTAAGCTGTCTATTCCGTAGCTAATTAAGAAGATATAAAAAGCGGATACCTCCAGGCGATGGAACCGCAAAATAATTACGGAAAAAGCAAACAGCCCCTCAATATAATCCGAAAAACATCAAAAATAAGGAAAAGCGGATTTTCGCTAAGCGCGTCTCGAAACATTAAATTTTCCGCGAATCAAGGGGCATTTGATCAATTTCTCGTAATATTTGTCGAGACCTCTCGTCTCGCTATTTGTTACTTGGAGCGGATTGGCCGAACAATAAACGAAGTATTGGACATTTCACTCTGAGTGCTTTCTCTTTAATTGCTTTCCTGATAACGTTTGGTGTTTTTACTCTCGGCTTTTGAGGATTTTAGGCGTTTACAATCAAGGCTGTTTACTTTTACTTCTAATAGTCGGGATATAGAACATCTTAGATCTTTGAGAACCTTCAAAGGCTTTTTAATTACGATGAACAACAACTAAGAAAATGTGGTAGATCTTGGAACCTTAACGAACCAGGGTTAAATGAGCAGACGGGTCGTGTCGAATAGCTTTGCCTATTTGATAATTTTTATTTAATTAATTAATTATGCAACAAAGGATTAAAGACCTTAGTCGTTCGTTTTAGGCAATTGAACTCTACCTTGAAGCCTCACAACTTAAACACACAAACACAGTAAAACAAATTAGTTTAACACAAAATTACATGCTCAACACCACTTAACCTAATTTTCAAAATAAAGGTATTATAAGGTAAAGTAAGTAAAAAGAGAAAGAGGTGCTTTCATAAGAGTAGCAAATTTTAAATCAGATCGATTAAATTGCAATCGAATTATTCATTTTTTCAAATAATTTTTAATAAGAATTTTCCGAGAACTCTCGAGATTATAGATTAAAAACCTAATTTTTTTAAAATAAGTTTCATTATACTAATATTCGTAGAGAGAATGCATTAAAATCTGATTTGGACCTTCTCGTTTTATGTTAATCCATAGACAGATTGAGTAGAGTACAACCTTCCAAAATGCTTACAAGTACCGCAAAGCATTCATCAACCAAACGCTAATCTCTCAGACGCAATTTATTCAATTTCTTCTCATAATTAGCAAGTCCAGTCTTTGTTAGTTCAAAAGTGAAGTGAAAACTTAGCTTTTATGAAAGTTCAGCCGCGAATACTCGTAAAACACTAACCTTTTTAATTTAAACGCGATGAAACTGGTCTTATATAACGTACCTGAAACAAAATGAAAAACGTTTACATAATTTTTAGATTAAAAAAGTCTATTCAAGAAGGTTTCTTTTGAATTCGCCCTACCATCACACCCGACTGTAAAGTTTTGGTAATTAAACTGACAACATTTAAGCTTTAACTTAACTTTAGGCTATTTTGCTGAATAATGAATCTTTATCGCCATTGTTATTTTAAACCAAGTACGAGTATTAGGTGGTTTGAATATATTTTTTTTATATTCATAAAGTATCATGTTATAATATCAAACACCTTTTTTACCATGGTCATATCTGACTCTTTCTTACCCCATTCACAAAACTCATTAATCAGTTGTCATATAAACTTGTCGTTGTCAGCTTACACTCATGACAGTAACGTATTTTTTTTTTCAATTATATTGACAATTATTTGATGATATCTTTTGGTTCCGGTAGCCTCAATGAAAGTCACGGAAGTTGATTCCATCAATAATTGTATATCTCATTACCAAAGTGTTAATATATTCTATTCTATAAGAATTATGATTAAGTTTAATAATAATATATTTATAGGTTGGTAATTATGTTTCTGCATTGGCTTTATTGATCATTTTTCTTTACAACTACTGTATGGGGATGATTTTTGGGAACAGGGGAATAACGACGCATACATAAAAATATTAGTGAAAAGGTGCGAGTTAGAACGCACGATCTTAGGGTTTAAAATCGCAGAGTGGATGATTACTTTATTTCATCTTGAATAGTACATAAATAAAATGAAAATCAGCAGCAAAATGCCCATTTTCGAGATGCAGAAATAAAATTCATTTGTTTCCGCGCAGTTGGACGAGAAGCGAGTGGCATATTGTACGAGGTAAATCAGCGAATACGAGTTGCTACATCACGGTGTAATTGAGGTGCATTTTTAATGTTTCAGCCGTTACGAAATTGTTACCGTCGAATTAATGTCTCAATTTGTCAACCTTTGTTTCCATTTTACATTTACACTAACTCCGGCCTGAAGGTTTGGTCTAGACAAAAAAGTACTGCATTATGTATGTAGCTGAATGACATTTAGACAAAAGATGTAAAAATTTACAAATTAAATAATGCTAGCAAATTTTTAAATTGTTAATATCTTTAATAACGCATTTTATACGCGAATATATCGCATTAGAAAATACAGTGTAGCGGGTTAAGATGCGTTTAATATTGCGATATAAAAATTTGAGAATTTTGTTATTAACAAGCTTCAGTGATAAAGAATATTTATGAATACTAATGTTTTCTTAGTCCTCAGGATTCCCTAGCAATATTAAATTAATTTACTATAGTATATATCCAGTCGAATAAAAGCCACTAACAATATTTATTTTAATTCAAAATACATCACATCCTTTGTGCAGGTGTGACACCTAATATATTGACATAGGACTGCCACACATGTTCGCACACACAGCCTCCACGCTTTTATTCTGGGAACGTCTCATCCCGTCTCAAACATACCGGACGCTCTGCAACATCTAAGTACATTGATTAACATTTTGTATGAGTCAGAGCTGCGGCTTCGGCTCATGGCTTGCATGCCATCTTAAGAAAACTCGCGGAAAATACTCTCATTGTTCTTTTAACGGACAAAACAAAGTGTACAATCATTATGTCCACCTCATAAATTTCACTGGAATCTTGATAGCATTTCAACGTCTTAATTACGGACAAACTGGTAAAAATATTAACGTGATCACAAACTAATAGAGACAGTTGGAAATTATGTTTTTATTGGATTTTTGTCCCACGAGACTGTGAAATCTGCAAGAAAAATCAAGTACTGTTTTATTTTTTGAATTATTAGTGCTGCCGTGACTCAGATTCGCGTAACGCGTTCGCGTAAAACCCATTAAGGCCTGTTAGCCTTTCATTTGTGCATGCCGTCTGCGGCTATAATTAAGGCAACACGGTGTTGTCTTCACGTCGCCGTGGCCATTAAATATTGTTAAAAAAAGGAAAAAAAAACTAACGCATAAATGAGCCAGACTTTAAGAAACACTAAATGATGATTAGAAAAACTAATCATGTCTAAATGTAAGTAGTCGTAAAACTGTCTAAATCACTCTGTGCTCGGGACTCGTGTACAAGAATTCTTCACGTCAAAATAATAAGGTGGCGATGAGCGAAGAAAAACAAACAACCAGCAAAAAATAATTACATTTCCCACAAAAGTTGGGAAAAATTTCCCACAGAATTGCAAATAAGCCTGTTTTCTTTTGACTCTAATTAGACTATAGTTAACTGTTTGACATATTAAGTGGAATAATTAAGAATTGTAATTCGTCGGAAATATTTTTACGCAATTACTTTCGTGAAATTCAAGAAAGTACTTATCCACAAAACAGGTAATGTTTCTTGTATTAATCGTTATATTTACACTAATAATAAATATAAATAATTATATTTCAATATGGTGTGGATTCTGGCAGTAGCTAGAATTAAGTCCATTGGTGCACAGCCGGGTAGCTCCTGACTACTCAAGTTAAGTATATACCTTAATAAATTCTCGTTTATATTCATTAAATTAGTTTTATTTTAAAGTAACACTATGTTACATACAGTTAGTCGTCTAAATTGTAGTTAAATATACAGGAATATGTAAATTCCCGTAATATTGTTTTAAAAGTGTAAGCAATAATGTTGCCTCAAGTAAATATATATACCTTATATTCAATATGTGTCGCAAAATCCCAGCTTGTTGGTTCATTATGAAGTAAATCCGTGCGTTTTGTCAACAACACGTGCGAAATACGTGGGCTTAGGATGGTAAGCTATACAGGGTGATTTTATTAGTACATAGTCTGAATTATTGTGACGAAATTACTTTGATTTGCGTATACGTAAATTTGGTAACAATAATTTTCTTTTATTTTTTAATTGCCGTTCTTCAGTGTACCTTATGATTTAACCATCTATAACAATAAATGTTATTTTTGTAGCAGAATCTAGTATTTATGGGAGCGAAGACAAACGAACTTCGGCTGCGCACTATTTGGTGTTTTGTATGTGTGCAGTCAGTACTTTCTTGTATCGTAGAGGAAGGAACGTAGTCTTAGAAATAGCATAAAAGTAATACGACTTCATTGTTTTAAATGAACTGACCCAGAACATAGGGCTTACACATTTTCAGAAAAAGAATATTATGTTATGCATTCTCCGAAATCGAACCATGGACCGTACACGCCAATGGAGAATGTATCGTAAAATGTCTCCGTTTCGTCTAAATATAAATTATACATAAAGGTGTGAGTACGTATAATGGAAAACTGGTAGTGTTTTTAAAAAGGTGGCTATTTTTATCTTACTCTTCGATTTTGATATATATATATATATATATGCAGATTGGAGGTGTATAGCCTGTTCTTTCATTAAATAACGCTTGTAAATATATAAGACGTAATTCAAAAGAAGTACCTAATCCAGGTAGCGTATTTTATAATGAATCATGTTGATCAACTTAACGTCCGCTTTTGCAAAGTAATTGCTAAAACAACTGGCTTCTAAACACACATAATTAATGTTAGAGCCATGAGGTATGTGATGTGTCAGATAAGCTTAAGCGAATCTCCATTATTCTTACAATAGATCACTTAAGATTTAACTGGAAATATTATTTGGGGCAAGCAGTTAGAGTCTTTTAAAGAAAAAGCCACCCATATCCCATAGATAAGAATATAAAAAAGAAAAACTTTATTATTCACAATAACAGGATATTTAGGACAATAATTTATAATTAAACTATTTTTGCACAACACAAATTTAATCATCATTCATATGCTTCGGAATGAGTTCTTTTTTTTTTGGAATGGAATCTCGCTGTTAAGGGCCTATACATCTCAGCTCGGGCTGTTTTGGCGAGCGTAGCTTGGCCTAAATGGGCGTTTTTCCCGCGACTAGCTACGACCGCAGGCTATCGAGCGTGACTCCTAGATATTTGACGGATTTTTGCCAAGGGATGGCTTGTCCATATAGGGTTACCTCTTTTTTGAGGCGAAATTTTTCCCGAGAATGAGTGAGAGCACCAGGGCTGCTTCTGACAAAGAGAACTGCGACGCTTTTCTCGGGATTTATTTGGAAGCCGCATTTCCGAAACCATTCGCCTAGTAGATGTAGTTGCGGTACAGAGATTAGACTAAAAATGACACACTTTTCTACACTCAGTTCATGGCTCCACAGGGGTAGGTGTACACGATGTGAACTCGTTAATGACGTCGTAATATGTAAAGCCGTGTTCTTAAGTGTATCTTTCCGAAGTTAATAACGTATTAGATACTTTGGATAATCTTAAGAGATTCCATCCGGAATGTAGATTAATGTACTTTATTTTAGATAGAGAAACATTTACGAGGCTTCCCATCCGGTCTATTTTTAAATTCACATATTAAGAATTATAATCATTTAAAAATGGCTTTCATATTATTAGAGTATATATTTTATACATAAGGCAGTTTTGTATTAGTTTGAAATTAATTTGATTAAATGAAATCTGACCTCAATTAAGTTAGTGAAACGCAAGCATAATCAAAAATGCAGCGGTTAAATTTAACATTAATTTATATATACCTATGTATAATAAACCATATGCATATAACATATAACTAACGTAACCAACCATGAAATACCCAGGTATAATCAATAATGGCAAAGTTAGCATTCATTGCACATTACTTAGGTCTAAATCGCATGGCTTTAGTAAACTCTGGTTATTCATAGTAAAACTTTTGGGTCGATTACTGTATTCAATATTAAAGCCCTGCTCTGTTAATAAATTTAACTTGAGATTACGTGGCACACTTTGGTTATTGCCAGTGTTTATATAACATGAAACTTATACTATTTATTAATGCCTGTTGCTATTGCTTTTTATACAACCTATTATGAATGACAACTTAAATTGCTTTAACATATTGTAGATGGCGGCGAGGGCCCCAAATAATGGGCTATCAAATCTTCCAATCGTACATATACCGCAAATTGAGAATTCCAATTAGAGGCAGCCAGATTAGTGCAAAAATACGCTTTTACCGGGGAAGCATCCGTCCTGCCTTTCAGGCGATTGCCGATTGAGCACCCTACGACGGCCCAAGCCCAGGTCCGAGTCTCGCAGGAGACGCCCTTGCGCTAGTCGTGGGTAAACGCCCATTTATAGCAGAGCTATGTTCGTCAAAACAGCCCGAGTTGAGCTGTCAAGGCCCGTCCAAGAACGAGATCCGATAAAAAAAAGAAATTAGAAACTTTTGTACGACTGATCTCAGTATTCAGCCTGAATTAGGTCCGATAGCTGATAGCGTAGACTGTAGACAGCAAACAGTGTACATTAAACGCGTAAGTACCTGTTTTATAGATTATTTTTGTTACGGTGATATGTGCCCAAAACACAATATCAATTTTGCTACCATTTGACCTTAAGTATTGTTTATAATTGCACGAAAGTAGTATAAGGAAAGAAGGCAATGTAAAAATTCACAAGTATAAGTGTATTAGTAGTTATATCATGACCTATTTTATTACAAGATTAACCTATTTCCAAAGTACTTAGTACAAAATACAAAAGTTTATAGACCAATATAAAGCGGAGTAAATTAAACTCAAATAAACCTATTTGCTTTTAAAACCATCGCAGCTGTTAAATATTTCACTCAAATATTTATACTCAAGTGTAATTCATATTTACCTCAACGTGTATATAAACTGTACTCCTCCAACAATTTTAAGGGTTCAAATGAGATGAAAAGCTTTATCATACATTTTCTATTTGCAGCGTTCTTTTTTAAGTATATTTTACAAAACTATTATTTTAATGGGAGAGAGAAGATTTTTAGTGAATGAGATTTTTTTTTTGATTAAACCATCAATTAATTTAAAAATGGCATGTACAGTTTCAAACAATTATTTAACAATGTCTATCCTGTCATCCTAAATCTTACTTATCATTATCATCATTAAAATAATAACTGTATGCCATCAAGACTTTATTTGAAAACGTTTAACAGGTATATTGAATTATTATTATCAATGGTCTTGAAGTTTATCGAGAACTCAAAGGGCCCACTTGTGAACCTCGTCGTACAGCTGTACGTCTTCAGCGATGATTAAGTTTTTAAATTTAAATCCTGTAAACACCGATATATAACATTTTAAATGCCCAAACTCATAATCATCTTCAGAACAATGATATACAGTGGATATGTAGGCTTATACAAGCGACTTCACAATAAATCAAGACTAAACATATTGATATATTATTAAGTGCAATTTAGTAATTATTATTTTTATAAGATTGAAAATAATGTAATCACCATTTGGATTATATAAACACTCCTTAATCCACATTTGTATTAAAATCTGTATAATTTAATCATTTAAATTTCTGTACATGTGTACCCAACAACAACTTTTCGACATTTCAGACCTCGGGCTTTCTCGAAACCTCGTTTGAACCACTTTCGCTGGGTGACCCTATAATGACCTTGGCGGTTTTACTTATGTATTACCCCAAATATTTCGATGTATAACGATATTTTTCTTTTGAAAGAATGCTAGATAATCACCATTATTTAGTTCGTTTTGTTTTAAATAATATTCGCGTTTATAAAGATGAATAGTAATTTTTTGCCACACTCAATTCATATTTAATTCATTGCATTCAACAATATTAACCTTAAAACAAAAATATCAACGTTATGATTAAAAGTGATTCTATTAGTATTTTCCCGGACACGTTTCGCGTAAAGGAAAAATGTGAAAATAAAGGAGAAACGCGGGACACGGCTGTCTTTTATTGCAACTAAAGGTTGGCTCATTAGTTTTTATGTCACCTCGCCCCTAATTATGAAGTTTGGGGAATTCACGTCAGGTTTTAAAAGTTAGCTCAGGGATTCAAGGTAAATGATGACTCGTGACAGTTTTTCATAATGTACGAGTTTCCTTATTTGGGACAGCAAAGTTGGGAGTCTCTACCTAACACCTAATATAACAAAGAATAACATTAATTATATATTATATAAATATGATTATGCATTGCAAAAACTGACAATACAATTACTACAATGTATCAGAGTAACAATAGCCTCAATATGTTAAATTCGGACTACACTATCTCGTTTTATCTGCATACAAATTAGTACAATACTGGCGTTTAATATATCCGAATGATAGACGGGGTTGTTCACCCCTAAGTAACAAATTAAACTACGAAATGTGTTCTCACGTGATTTTTGATCCAAATATCCCAATAAAGGCTGCGCTGGAACATTCTCCCCAGGCGGCCAACCTAACAGAATCTCAGTGTCAAGAAAGCGTATCTACGTATAGAATACTGATTGGCCAAATCGTCAACCCGATTCGCCCAGATATAGCTGGAATGACTACATGGCGAGGTTAAAGTTGCCGCCCTCTTGACAAGATCAACAAAACACCAAGATTCATTTGGAGTCGCTGCGCCAGCGCAGTACTAAGCATGTAACATCAATCACATCATCCCACAAAATGGGTGGATTCAATATGTATTCTGTTCTATTCGTTTCTAGCTGTTCTATTTTTGTTTGAAGCTTAGCGTGTATGAATAAGGGTCTTATCACACCATTAGACAAAAGACTAATTTAACATTCGAGCAATGTATTCGACAAAATGTCGTTTAAAATTCACGTCTAAGTATCCCTAATCTGTTTTTCATACGTCGTTTACGCGCTAACTTGCAGATATCGCATAATCGTTTAGGTAATGGCTCGTAAAACGCTTTTCGATATTAAATCGAATAACCGAATCGATTAAGATTTCGACGATTAAAATTTACGAGAGCTTTTGAGATAGGCACGGCTGTCGGGCGTTAAGATTCAATTGGTTTGTCAATAGCCACTGCTAAGTCGGGTTAATGCAATCTAGAAAAGTAAATAAATTGTCGTAAGTATAGGAAATATTTCTCTTAGATAAATTAAAGAAGCACTGTCTTTACAATGTTCTAAATAAATATAAATAACAGTCAAAGTCAATGTAACTTCTCGAGATAAATTTATTATATTTGTGTTTATAAGTGCCACTGAATCGCCACGCTATATTGTTTTAGGTAAGATTATTAGGCTAATATTCCAAATGTTTTACCGAGAATTGAACCTTAAACGCACGGGTTACATGTTTTCTATTTTAGTTACTATGTCCCTTTTTCGTCAGTTTTTAAATGTATTACTAGTATTTAAATTATCGAGTCTCAGAGGCGCATTAAACGTATAAAAAAACCTTATGATTTTTCTAAAAAATTTAATCTTGGGTCATTGTTTAGACCACTAATAAAGCCTAATAAAACGTAATAAAACCAATACCTTTTGTGATTGGCATAAAAAGACTGTTTTCAGTCAAGTCATTAGAATAATAACAATCACCAAACATAGTTTCGCATTTTATGCGGCTTCGATAAAAACAGCTATAACGTAAACACCTGAAAATTAATGTCACCAGTTGACAAAAATGTTAAATGCAAAGGTGAAGCAGAAATAACGTTTATTACACTCTATAAATAGCGCTTTATTTCGGTTTCAAGTGAACTCTCAAGAAAATGCTCTATGACCAAATATCACGTTTAACCTGTAGTCAAAATTCCCGCTTTGAAATCATATTCCATTTGTGAGGTATGGGCAAGTCAGCCTTTTTAGAGCTTTACCTAGTCTTAAAGCAAAGCGAGTTTATTGCAATATGTTGTAAATATTGGAATGTAGAAAACGGCTTTATCAACATACCTAGTTCTCTGCTGATATAGTTCTTTACTTTATAATAAACAATATTATTTGCAGCTGTTTACATCCTTACGAAGGTTGCAATAGAGGTTAATTTGCCTATATATAGAACTATGATAATGTTTTCTCGACAATACGGGAGTATTCGCGGACAGCTCCATTGTAACGATATCAATTAACTTGACAGATGCGGGTTCCTGTCTTTGTCTCGTTGTGGAGTTGATTAGTTATATAAGTGTATTTTATAATAAACGCCCGTATTTGTTTTTCAAATAGCCATGGATGTTAACGTTTGACTCTTAAGACGTGTTACGTTGTTTTAGAAAGAAACTGTTTTTTGTGTTCTTTTCCAAAATCCCAATTTTGGCTGCTAGAAATCGAAATATGATTCCATATTTCATCACCATCAGTTATGGATACAAATCAAAGTGTACACAATTAATAACGATATACCTAAGAGCATTTTTTAAAGATTTGTATATTTGTGCCTATTTCAAACAATGGAATTATGCAGCCAACTAGTTAAGTCCGCTGACACAAAATAATGCAAAGAAAAAGCTAGTTGTGAATTACGTATAAACCAATTTCTTCACACGCCCTTCAATTAATTTCACCTGACAGCAAAAAAGTACTCCCTAGCCTCAAGTTTGACTTAATATTAATCACGCAGGGCCCTTTCGACCCCATGTCTCCACAAATCAAAAGAAACAGGGAAGTGACAAGCATACAGATAAGGCCCATGGGTTTACCCAGTTGTAATGTAATACTAAATTTATGACGTAAAAGTGTTTTTGATGCCTTCAGGAAGGTTTGGTGACATAAAAACCCTCTTCTTTTAAACAGCAAGATAAATGTATTTTTGTGACGGTGTAGAGTTGATGATTTTGATCATGATTGCGATTTAAGTAAGGGTCTTTAATACTATTATTAACAAGACACAATTAAGGAAAGATGAAGCGAAAATATTTTACTATAAAACATGAAATAGAAAACAAACATTGATTTTGTCTCATACAAATGTTATTTAATCATAATACACATTCAATATGTATGAAAAACACATTATTAGTATGTTGCAAGCCCCCGAGATTAAAACATAATTTAGTTCAAAATATATAAAATTAAATTTAAGCCAAATAGAAAGCAAATATAGGCAACAATACATCCCAACATTTTAATTAAATTTAGCCAATTTCAATGTGAGAGTTTAGCAATATTGAATAAATAAAAATAATTGAATTTGTTTAGAAACACTGAACATAGAATTTACGGATCGTTACATTGATTTTTTGTTTAAAGGCAAAAACCTCTTGTGTGGCTGACCCCCTCAAGGTCGGTGCCATTCTACGTGGTGCGTTGAACCAAAGTAATAATGGGATAATTAATATGGGTTGGTACACAACCGGGTCAATGGCCCTTGCGACATTTGCGGAAAATTACGTTTATTTTAATGTTGGTAGTTTTTTGTTCACTTTTGGATTTTATGGTTTACAGCACACAGCATGTGTAAAGGTACAATATTTGAACATATTTTTTTGATGAAAAAATGTCTTATAAAGCTAAATATTTAGACTGTTGTCAGTAGGGGAATATTATAAACATGTAAATGTATATAACAAAAATCTATATAATCTATCAAACGATTAATGTTAAAGTACAGGATACTCCTTTTTAACTGCCAATATTTCTATGATTTAAGTGCATTTTGATAGTGTAAACAGTAGGTATAACCTAGCAATACAAAAACAACCTTCTACTTTCAAGTATTAAAATATGTCTAAAGTTAAATTGAATTTAGCACGGTTAGAATAGGGTCCCGAGCCTCGTTGCATGTTTGTAGCACGTATGGATTAGATAGCGAAAATAAAATATATGTAAGATAGTTTTATTCAGAGTCATTAAGCTAAGTAGCACTTAAAGTGGCGTGCTGAGGTAAGTGCACTTACCGGCAGACCTGATTCACTTGTTCTAAGCTCAAGAGATATACTGTTATTGTTTGGTTATTAAACCGTTTAAAACGTTTGTTATCGAGAAAACCGTGAATGAAAAATGTAAATACTGTCTACCTTCCATAAGCCCTGCCAAAGCACTTAAAAGTCAACTGGAATGGTGAATAGGTAGCAGTTTTATTTCTTAACCTTAAATATGGCCTAACTGTTTAGAGGGATGACCACTCGCTACTAGGAGTAGTAAATTAAAAGGATAAATATTTAAAACCAGTGGTGCAAGATTTAAGTTGGGCCTCAAATTTCTGTAACTGCTTCGTAATAATATGTATTATTTTCCTAATAGGCGAGTAGCGAGGTGGTAAGCCTTCTGTATTTCGCACACACGCCGGGGTTTTGGGTCTAAGGCATGCCCGTTTCCTCACCTCACCTTGACTGGACGAGCGAGTGTCAAATGCGCACATATAACGTCCATTGGTGCACAGCCGGGGTTCGAACTAAGACCACAGGGATGAGAGCAGCACGCTGAAGTCACTAGGCCAACACTATACATTTGTAGTTGTTTCTATACACGAAATTAATGAGAAACTGATTGTAAAAGGGTGATATTGACATGATTGAAAGAGGCCTCTTATAGATTCGGCTTTATAAGGAGCTTTGACGAAATTATGTTCTAAGTTAATTCAAAAGTCTAGACAACAGTTAGAATAAAATTGGTTCTTAATGTTTGCAAATTACTTGTTTTGTCATTTTGATGCTTCTATTTGCCAGTAAGCCGTAAAATATGAGCCGTTTGCCCCTTGGAGCAGAGTGACCTTGTTTTTGGCCTTGTGTAGAGTAACGATCGGAGTTTTTATTATATTTTTTGTTAACTTAACGCTCGCTGATTGCTTAGATAGATGAAATGATAAAAATTACTTTAAAGTCGTGATTTGAAGCACTAATGGCCGACAAAAAACCTGTCTTTGTTTCTGTGAAACTACAATACTCGCATGTCCTCGAAATTTTGTTAGACAGTTGTTCGTTTTAGTTGAAATAAAGATTTTAGGCTACAAAGTGCCTTAGTTTAGGAGACTGCGAACATATCAGATTCACTCAGTTTATTGTAATCGAAAGGGACACTTAACAAGTAATTAATACTGAAACAAAAGAAGCTCCTATTCTCACTTGGCTTACCTTCATCAAAAGACTAAATTAATGAAAATAAATGTAATAATGAAGTAAAAAAAGAAACTCGCCGTTATTCAGACGTCAAATATTTTAGATATGTCCATTAATCCAGAACACTAATAACAGATCATTGCGATTTAAGTAATCCAACAGCTCATTATACAAATCAATTCGCAATTAGATACGCGTCAGCAATCTAATACATTATTAGTATTATGTATTGTTTGCGGAATGAGCAATTGTTGCGGTCCGGCTTCTGATCGGTCAATCTGCAGATTCCATTATTAATTGTTTACTTCAATTATTGACATAAAGGTAGTGTTTGTGATTTTCAATAGATTTATTATAGCGTTAAAATCGTGTCAAAGAGTTTTGCAACCGTAGTTTTACTAAGGAAGATTTAACATACTCAAAAATACAAATTTTTAATCGTGAACTTAAATGAAATATGCCGACTTAAATAGCCAATATTAGTTGTATGCCTATAGGTAAGTGACTTTCCGTGTGGCTTGATCCCTTGGCGTTGCGTAGAGATGCGGGGTCTCTCTGTATCTTCATAATCATGAAGATTGTTCAAAGGAGTTGTTCGGACCAATACCTGCAGCTGAGTTTCATCATCGGACGTCAAGGCAAAATACAAAATACCATCCGTATCACCCGTCGTTTCACAACTGAGCGTTTCTTCGACTTAGGGTCCTACAAGAAAAGAGCGTACCAATTCCTAAAAGGCCGGCAACACACATGATAGTGTCCATGGGCGGCGGTCACTTCACATCAGGTGAGCCTCCTGCCCGTTTGCCTCCTATTACATAAAAAAGTTGACTTCATACGACGAGTTAAGCCTGAAATTCATCTTGTTCTTACTGTCATTTTTGAATTATCTAACCACAACCTGTTTTATGCATCAAATGTTTAATACATTGCAAATTGTATAAAAGTATATTCTGTTTATATTGATGTCATATGGCAGGCGTAAAGTGGGCTATGAAAGTGAAAGGTTGTGTAATGAGTAGGACTGGTTGGGCCGGTTCGTGACGTGGGCCTTATTTCCGCACACGAGTGACACGTGGGCTGTAAACAGGCTTTGGATGTTACGCAGTCCTTACAGGCTTTACTGACTTCATGCTATCAAACTGTGACACTAATATACATTAGATAATTCACCACTGACATTTATATCTACTGCATTTTCTATTCTGTTACAAGTATAAACATCATTTGGATAAATTCCGAGTTTAAACAGCAAAAGGTCTCGACATAGACATTACAACGGATGCACAGCTTCAAGAAAGGTTAAGTCGAAGTTCAGAGAAACCCTATTTTTCCTTTTATCTATTCTGAACTCATTTTAATTTCAATTCAGTAAAATTAAGTCCTTAAAATATTGATAAACTTTGTGCTTATTGCTTTATAATATAAATCCTACAAAAAAACACTTAAGTATTACTAATTAAGTGAGAACTCATGTTTTGTCCTAATAACATGGAAATTAACAACGTTATAAACAGGGATTGGACTATTTGAAAACAAGTTTAAATATTAATTATTTTAATATTTACAATCAAAACGTAGCCCTTTAAGGACCGAGAGTAATCAATATAATAAAATAAATAAAAAATAAAATATGTTTATTTTGGAACATAAGATACATGTATCACTTATTCCACGTCATTAAATTTGAAGGCATCCCTACTCATCGGCAAAGAAGACAGAGGGTGTAGGCCGAGAGAAAAAGCCGGCGTAAAAAACTCTCGGTACTCTTTTAAAACAGCAAATCAGATAATTAGTAGGTTACAGTTAGTACCAAGACTCGGACCAAGTCCATACAATACCAAACGCGTCTAATTAATTTCAAGTATTTCTCACACACCGTTCAACTACTTGACATGCTTTTGACACGTTCCGAGCTCGAATTAATTTCCGTCCCGAGCGTGTTCCATTAGGGGCTAAGAAGTTCCAATTGGACTATTCGCAGAGCAAAGTTCACGAGGTTTCCTGTTCTGTAAATGTCTGATACGAGTATTTCCGAGTCTTTCCTAATTATTCTCTTTTTAAATCTCTATAACGATAAAGATTTAACAGCAATGCTTTAAGAATGCACGCATGTAGTTCACTTGGTAACTTAATTCTCATGGAACAAACTCTCTCATCTGTTGGAAGTGACGCTACGGTCACCATTACTTTGCTAGAAATAAACACTTTTTCATAAACAGTTATTTGATTTTTTTATTTCCTAGTTAATACATCGCTTCTTCGTTATCAAAGGGTAATGTATAGTAGGTACTGTAGTGGAAATATGATAATTCCATGAAATTTCACATGAATAACGCCTTCGATCATTGTCAAAGACAGTGATTCATATGTAAACGACGTGATTTACATATATCTCCTTAGGTATAGCGTAATCGAAAAGTATCGAGCCTATCTGAAGCAGCGGAACGGTAAATAAACATATTAACCTTAAGTGGAAGTGCGGTGGATTTTCTTTTGACACAAGGTATAAGCGGCTGCGAAATCAAAATTTAAAATTATTTGTTAAACCAATGTAATAAAAATAACAATGAAAGAAGGAATGAAGAAAGCGAGCAGACACTTTTTTGTTAGTTAATTTTCTATGTATATATGACCCTTTAATTCCCTAATGTGTCACGTGAGCGACACATTTGACTTTATGACCTATTAATAATTCAGTAAGGTGCTCGGTGATATTTGCTCAGGAGACCCAAAATGTCGACTACAATTTTTAATAAATTATGATTTCAATCGAATCAATTGAATCAGCTGTATACTAATACAATTTAGATAAATAAGACCACATTCTACGGCTTGACAGACATGGTTTGTTGCCATGCAAAAGATTGTTTCATCATAATAATCGTATTATAAATTATACGATTATAGTATTTAAATTTTATTCGTAAAATATATTATTTTGTTATGATTTTAGTAAAATGAAAATAAAAGGTAATTAATAAATCAGCCAATTAGGTCATCATCAATAGTTCTTGGCACATGAGCAATCCAATTGTGGCTAAGAATCCTAATCGCTTCCGCTCAAGGCCTAACACCATCAATTTGAGCAGCTTACCCGCGCACGCTTCCTGAATCTTTAATTTTATTGAATTCCAATCGATTCTTCGGCCTCCACCAGATGGTAGGTCGCGAACTTTATCCTTCTGATTATTTTTCTCTTCGTATTTGTGTTGATTGATTAAATCGCGACTTAGTTTTAATCGAGTTCCGCCTTGTTTGTTTGCGATAGGTTTCAAGAACTTTGCTTTTTGCGTGGGTGAGATTAGCGAGTTGTTTCAGTTTCGCTGATGAAGATTAAAAATAAAATGGGTTTTAAGACGCGAAACAATTCCCAAAAGGGCACTCGCGGGCACACCTTTTGGTTTTGTGGATTTCCATGGGTAACGGTATTACTTAATATCAGAGCTTTTTATAGCGATACCGATATCAAATAATGAGTTTTGGGACCACGCGATCCCAACCAAAAAAGCAAAGAAGTTGAAAGATTGCAACATCAGCGCTAAACATATTGAGAGAACTTCATCGAACTTGCATAATAAAACATCGGGGTCGGTATCGCTGTTGCTATTGGAAGTTACAAAGTACGGACCAAGAGAGCCTTCTTCTCGTATGCACTCTGTTTTATATAACAATTTTGACTACTTGTTCTGCAATGTGAAGACTCAAACTCTAAATTACTTTATTCATTAGTAAACAAGTACACTTATAAACGTCAAAAAAGAAGTTAAATTAATTGTAAATTTACATATATATACTACCAGTTCGCAAGTCGTAGAGCGGGCAAGAAGAACTGGCAAGAAACTTTCCACCACTCTTTTTAATCGCTAAGTTTGAGTCATACAAATTGTTTGAACTGGACCAAATCAATCCCAAGAAGCTCGAGTCTTCGAAGCTCAAACAGTAGAAGAGGCAAAGAAAATAACACATTGTCATCTGTTATATTTCTCATTTATGTACAACGACAAAATGCTTACTACTTACTGCAAGTTCAAAACAACGAAACAAGTCGTCAAAAAGTAGGTAAACTGGGCCCTAAGTGGACGAGGAGCGCATTATCCTAGTCTGATTAAAAAATAAAAGTATGAATCTATATTATTTAGCTTTTGAATAAGTAGGTTAAAAAGTTTTAATAAAAGCATAGTGTCTTCTGGGGAAAATGTTCCGTTTAAATATTAGCGTTGCACTCGCGCCGCATAAAGGAATCTCCTAGAGCAAGCATCTCTTAAAATATTGAAGTATCGGATGTGCCCTCACTTGCAGCGGAAGCGGAAGCGATTTAGATACGAGAGCCGAACGAGTGTTGCTGAAAATTCCGTTGGGATTTCAAAGTTTACATTTTATTAATACGCTTTTATAACTCATTCTGTTTTGTTAGCGAAAATATATTACGTGTAAAAAGATATGGATTGGAAGGGGAAAATAAATTTAAAATATATTTTTTACACTCAGATCTTGAAAAGGAAGATATCGTTCAATAGTTTTCTGTCTGCATAGGCTCCTGTGGCTCGATTATTGGGACTTAGACGTGTTTTTTCACCATATGATCAACATGGAAAAATCCAGTGGTGCACACTGCACAGCCGCAATTCGAAGAGACAACCTCAGGGTTGAGAGACACGCTTAACCACTAGGCTAACTCTGCTGCAGCTCTTTGTTGTAATAGCTCCTTTTGTTTTCAAGTTAATATTTTTTTAACAAAATAACACCCATTATTATTTCATCTTAACTTTTAAGTTTAATCGAAAATTCAGTGTATTCGTTACGACAACAGTAGCACCGAACCCCTATCATTAAAAGCCCAGCGCTGCAGCTTATTGCGTTTTTGCTGATCAAATTAAGGAATATTGTTTTCGTGCAATTTCGGCGTCCGTTAAGAAATATGGCTTGATAAAGGCCGCGTAATACTTTCAACTGCGCACTGAAATGCGCTTGTAAAAGCAATATTCCTTTAAAGCCTCCCAGTAAGGCATTGAGATGTCCTTTTCACTTAGGACTGACTTTATGTTCACAATTTATTAAACTTGGAAATAAGCTTGATTTGAAAATGGAAGTGTTATGTTTTAGTCAGGAATTTATTAGCTTTGTCGCAAACAATATTATTGAAAACTTTTAATAGATAAATCCTATCTGAAATAAGAAGGGCAGTGGGGAATTACTGGGATATTTAGATATGGCGTTTATACTATCATATATAATGCTTTCAGAGTGTACCTGGAGGGGATAAGAGGGTAATGCTACCCTGTACTGTAAATTTTGTAAATCTTAATTGTATTTTATTGTTTTTATTGTATTGTTTATTGTATTTAGTCTAAGTTTGGCCATTGTGCTGTTATTAAATAAATAAATAAATAATACGGATAAAATACTAAGGGTCTGTTTCATAATGTACGGATAAATTGTACATAACTTGCAAATAAGCCATTTATTACTTATTGGTAGGATAAACACTATTGTTGCGTTTCACGACTGTCAGATAGCGCTATTCGTCACATAAAATCCATGATAAGTTATGAGTCCGATGAAGTGGCAAATAGCACAATTTATCTTCCAAATAATTTATTTGATGCATAGCTGTTTGGTACTTTATCCATTCATTGTGAAACAGACCCTAAAACTAAGATATCTTTACCAAGTAATATCACAAGTCAATAAGATTTTTTGTTATATTCGCCAGGTATTTACCTGTACCTACAAATTAATTTCTACCGTCCCTAGACATTTAATAAAAGCGGTGAACTCATTACACGAACAAGTTTCGGACAACAGAATTCGTCTCGGAAATTCGAACAATCTATGCACACGTCCAGTCCCGATTTCCGTCCGGAATGTCGAAATTCCGTAATCAGACGGTAACAAGTTGGTAACAAATGGCTCAGGCTTAGACCGTTAATAATTGAACTTTTGCTCTGAGTTCCAGTCTGCCAGTGCAGTCTGTCTGAGCTGGAAAGCATCGTTGGGTTTACATTATTAAAATTATTAATTAAGATACCAGTCAGGTCAAAATCAGTTGAGAGAGAATTACCTCTAAAGCAAAACCTTTCTTATTTACCTTTGAGGTTAAAATTTATTAAGATTTGATTACATTGGTAGACGCATACCAATACGACTAAGGGTCCATCAACAAAATAACTGATTCCTTACAGGCCGGCAACGAACTCATACTACCAAAAGATCGTATGTTCGATGCACGGCTGTGCACCAATGGAATGTCTTTCTAATTAACTTAATATAATGGTGAAGGAAAACATCGTGAGGAAATCGGCTTGCCTTAGTCCCAAACAGTCGACGGCGTGTGTCAGGCACAGAAGGCTGATCCTACTAGTCTCTTAGATTGTCAAATGATCATGAAACAGATACTGAATCTAAGGCCTAAAAAGGTTGTAGCGCCACTGAAATAGCTTCACAAAAAACGAACATGGAGAAGGTCAAAATCAGTTGAGAGAGAATTACCTCTAAAGCAAAACCTTTCTTATTTACTCTTTCTTTTTTCCGTTTTCTGTTGTCCTCATAATCAATACTGTATGCTGTATACAATTGATTTAAGCCGTTTTGAGGTACACAACATTTATGAATATACTATAAATCTTAAATAGCTATTTAATAGTTTATCCTGTTCAGTATCTTATCATTTAAGTAAATAATTTCAGATTGTTTATTGAAGCTCCAGTGTATAGTAAGAGGAATTGCAGCCTTCCTTATAGTCTTTAATTAAGAGGGATCGGTCGCTTAATAATGTGTTAAATCTCCAGAGATCCAATCTAAACTGAAAAAAGGTATCTTGTCATCAGTCTCTTACTAATTGAGTTATGAATTTCTTCACTTAGTTCCTTATATATATATATATATATTATTTACTAAGTTTATCTACTACCTTGAGTATGCGTCAAAGTCCCTAAATTAGACTTAGCTGGTTACAATTATTATTGCGGTCAAGTTAAACAGCTTTTTAGGACAGATAGTTTACAAATAGTATTGATAGCTCATCGCACATTGGCCGTTTATCAAAGTTGTAACAGACTGCAGGTAACTTGCAACTAATTGAGACCGGGCCAACTTGCTACTCTACAAGCCATTTGACAAGTTACTAACAATAGTATTTACCAAGTTCGAGCACTTAGTACGGTGGAATTTGGAAGTTTCGTCATTTTGGTGTATAGAGGAAATTGATGTATTTAAAAAGGACAAGTTTTAAATAGACAGCTGTTTTTTTATAAAATAATTTTCTCAAAATTGAACGACGAATAGCTATAGTTGTTTTATAAGTGAAAGATATTAATAATAAGTAAGTTAAGTAATAATAACTATATCCACTTGGAACGCTGTTTATTATAAACTGTCTAGGTGTACGGGTTTTAATTAATACATTTTAAAATAATGTTTCTTTATTATTTTGATGAATCAAATTAAGTCCCTAATGAAACCTCTCTGTTGACTTTAATTGTAGCGCTAAGATCAACCTATAATCAATACTAATGACAAAGCCCTATTAAATGGCAGCTACTAATCTGTAATACAAATTTGCGTAGTGCTTAATCGTGAATCATTACACCTGCAGTTAGCTCCAGCTGATTCCCCAAATCTAATAACAGATATAAAAGCGAATAGACTCCTACTTATTATATGGTTTGTTTTCATTTAGTTGTTTCGATTCAAAATTACTGTTTTGGCATGTTTTCCTTTTTCCTTCTCCTCGCGCTAGTACTCAATAGACAGGAATAATAAGACGTAATAAGCTACAATCTTTAATATTTTAACTAATAAAGCGTGTCATCCTAGTTATGTATACAAAATCTTGAAGGGAAGGTTCAAGGACAATTCTAAAGTTAAGTTGTAGAGCCCCAAACTAAGTGTGTTCGAAATACATAACTTTTTGTTAATTATATTTGTCAATAGTGATTAGTGACGTCCTCTATTTAGAATTTTATAGTGAGTGTTTCGTGCGTGTTTGTGAACTATTGTAGGGCAAAGTATCAGCACCAGTCTAACCTTTCTTTATGCCCAAACTAACAATTTCTCCAAATCCTTACGGCTTACAATATTGTGTTCCTTTCTTCCTGATAAGGAGACATTATAACGAGTCATGTACCTACTCTACATTATATGAGTTATGTATCGACGGCCACTGAACCGTTCTTTGTGGTACATAATTTTTTACTTAACTTAACATAACTTATTCCAAACAACGATTTTTAACCTTTCCTCTACTTTATCCATTAACTGGTGATACGGAGACCTTTTCAGATATTTTAACAAATCAGTTACCTTCAAAAACGTATTAAACAACTCTCGTAAAGAAGCTATAAAGGAAATGTTTATTGGTATAAATCAGGCCACAACTCAAGATTAAACTGGCATTTATGATCATACTAGACTATTAACCTATTCGTCGCCGCATTAATTAACTAAACGCATTCATGCGTCGCATCGTGTACGCACTCTGATATAAGTCTTGTAACACCTCTCAGCCATACATAGATTTACGAATGCCAGTATTGAACCGTAATCATTATTCGTTTTTTTCCTTACACCAAAAGACAACTCTTTTGTCTTTTGATATCGGTTTTATAAAAAAAAATAAAGCAGAGGGGTATCCTTATAATTATCATACACTTAATAATTCCATTTACTTCGTCGCAGAATAGTAACCCTGAACATTGTAACTCAATTAATATATATTTTTGAATATTGAACGGTATAACTTTTAAACATCTTCCTATTAAAGCTGCGTAGCTGTGTTTTACAAAATTTTATTTAAAATCCAAATTTTATTACTCAATACTTCACGTTGTGGTATTTACATTTCGATATTTGAATGCTGCAAAAAACTGCAATATAATCGATTAGGGAGCGATAAAAGTGGAATCAAACTCACATTTCCGATAACGCGAAGTTGGTTCCAGGTAATGGGCCGGAATAGCGTTTGGATCTCAGCCAACTTCACTCTGTTCCCTGAATACCGGATGAGGTTTCGTAAACGTTAGCAAACTGGCGTTAGGTGCTGTTAGTTTTTATATGAAACTGAGCAATACCTGTATCCGCGAGACAGGGATATGTCTCTAGATTTGATTTTAGTTTTTTTTAGAAGCCTTACATGTAATTTAAAAGAAAGTAGAAAGTACTTTAAGTAGCTGTACTGTAATTATATTAATTTACACATTTTTATTTAATATTAGGTATTGGTTATTATTAGGCATACATTAGGTAATACAATACACTAAAGTCAAGCAGCCTCAATGGTGTGTAGCCTTCATGCAATAATTTCCTATTTTAATACTTATGATAATTTCGGCTACTTTTAGTAAGTAATTTGGTTTGATAATAAACATTCGACAACCGCAATAATAGCAGAATACGAAATCCCACCCGTATCACCTCGACGTCCGCCTTCCACAAATGAGCCTTTTTCAAGGCAGTTTTTGTCGCGCATCACCACTATGTGGAACCAGCCGCCCACTGAAGTATTTCCGAACCAATTCGAATTAGGGTCGTTCAGGAAAAGAGCGTACCAATTCTTAAAAGTCCGGCAACGAACTTGCGTGCCCTCTGGCATTGAGAGTGTCCATGGGCGGCGGTATCACTTAACATCAGGTGAGCCTCCTGCCCGTTTGCCACCTGTTCTATAAAAAAAACTATAAATTAATCATAGACGGCGCAATACCCATTTAATAAAATTAATAACATATACATATCGGCGCAAATTTTTCTGAAAGATGATTTAACTGGCAGCTTGTGCACTGAAACAAAAAATTCTCTGTTTCAGTTTAAAAGAATTCTATACTCTAACAAAAGTGAATTGAATTATATTTTAAGTTATCGGATCCCAGTAACGAAGCGGTGCACACTAAATTGAATGAGCGTCATTTCTACCGCACTATTGGGTTTTCTTTTAAAATTTTATCTAAAACAACCTCTTGGCTTTCCCACTATGTTTTTATTACTTAGCTATAGGATAGCTTTTTATAATAACGTTGGGACTTTGTTAAGGGTGAAATCAAACACAAAATATATATGTCTATAATATTATGTTTTTGTGTGTAATTGTGCTAAAACATAGCAAGTATTAAAAAAAAACAATTTCTTTTTCATGAACATTTGTTTATTTAATAGTCAAGTAGGTGATCAGCCTCCTCTGTCTGACACACGCCGTCGACTCTTTGGGTCGTAGTGCTTAAAATAGAATGAACGTAAGGCATGCCTTTTCCCTTCACTGTTCGAGCGAAATAAATGCGCACATAAAAAGTCCATTGGTGCACAGCCGGGGATCGAACCTACGAACTCAGGGATGAGATTCGCACCCTGAAGTCACTAGGTCAACACAGCCATTACAATTGCAATTCCTCCAATACGTGAACTTTCATCAAATAAAGTTTATTTGATTTGGCGAAAAAAATAATAATGGAGAAGTATTTTACAGAACAAACATTTATAAACACCTATTGATCAAAAGTCATGACATCTTGACTTTATCTTTGTTAATAGTTTCCTCCCATTAAAAGTTGTTCCGGTACCCTGTCTCGAAGCTTTCTTTTATCTCTAACTTTTCTTTGTCTTTCGATTATTGTCTTTGTAAGGCAATAGGAACACTTCAAAGTGATAATTCCTATTATTTATGGTCATCACTATTGTCCATAAGTCTTTAAAATCTGTGGTCATTCTCTTATCACTCATTGGTATCCTCTTAGCGTTCAAACTATTATATTATAAAAATAATTGTTTCGGGTTCTAACCTACCTAAAAATAACAACGACACAGGCGTATGACCTATGAGCTTTTGGGACCATAGGGGCTTTTATTTTTCATATTCACCTTTAAGTGTTTAAATCTTTATAGAAGTGTTGTGGGCCAACTGAGTTTATGACGTCATTGAAGGTAATCCAATGTGTTTTTGATAAACAGGAGTCATATTTAGCGTGAGACTTACCTAAAAGCTCATTTCCACGGTCACAAAGTTTTTCACTTGTCTCCAATAAACTATTTTATGTAAAATAGTGAAACAATCAAGGGGATTAGGTTGTAATTGAAAAGCAAACAATTTAACCTAGCTTAAGCCCGCGGTTAGGCCCGGCTCCACGATGTCAATTTAGGATGGATTACCATAATTTATCTATACTTAAATTATAAATGCAAAGGTTATTTTGACAATATTACTAAAGATTTTATACCACGTAAGTACGGGTGGCGTTTTCATAATTGTATTTTGATTACCCATTTTTTTCCCTACACACCTAAACTGAATTAAATGACAAACATTATTTTACTAATAAAATTTTATAGTACTTTTATGAAAAAATACCATAACCGATCTGTTGTTACATTTTGGGAGAAATTTTACAATTTTTGCGTTCAATTATTCAGAATTATTAGTTTAGTATTTACAGTGAAAACCCCTCTCAAATACAACAATTATTTCATATGGATTTAACCCTTTTTTCTTTTTAATAACATTCAATTGTTTGAAAGCAATTAAAATTCGTACAACGCCGTAATATAATTGGTGTCCATTGTACGGCCAATTAATGCTATCATGTCACTCTGCACGTCTGTTTGGGCATCCAACATGTCCAATACAGTTCTTAAAATCAATACGAACATTAATAACTTTAATGAGAACGCAGCGCTAATTAAAATAATGTAATGAAATGTTTGCGTTGCTTTTAAGGTGGCTTGACTTTAATGTGAAAATATTATTTTGTTATATATTAGCAGACGGCTTCGTACGGCCGGACATATATTTTTAATAGCCTATGTGACTCAGCATTTTACTGATAAAAATATTCGAAATTGGTCTAGAAGTTTTTGATTTTATTAGTTAAAAGATAAAAAATTATAAAATCTCCTCTTTATAATATTAGTATTCGCAAATGCTTTCGCTGATGCTGTAATAAATTTTCTTATAGATAAGTAAATGATAATCTTATAACGCTTTTCGATTCAAAACAATTGATAACGTTCAAATGTACTTATTTAAAAATACAAACGTGGAAATATAATCAGAAACAAGCTCAAAACCATTCGTGAAAATCGAATGATCAAATCTTTGATAGAAATCTCCGACAGTCAAACGTTATTTAAAGGAGCATTTGATTATAAGTATTCAAAATCGTAACTGCAAAAATCTTAAGACCTTAGGAAGAAACATCTTCTCATATAAAACAAGTTGTGGCTTCAAGCTGATCGTAAACCACACTTCCAGCTTAAGAAACTGAATGACAAAGGCGAAGATCGAAGTAATCCTATCTCCATACATGTTTGTCTTATGTAGGTATATGTATCGTATTGTTAGTGAAGACGGTGAAGACCCTTTTCAGTATCTGAAGGGTCGCATAGAATAAGGACGTGTTATTTTAGGGCAATTCGTAAGCGGCCTTGGTATAGCCTTAAACAGACATATCATTTACATTCTATAAATGTAAGACCCTGTAGATAGGCATTGTAAAATATTATATAGTAGGTAACCTTAGTCTTATTTTCCGAATGAGAAGTTGTACGAACTGGGCGGTGTCAGTACACTCCCGTTCATAAGTTAGTTATGGAATCACTGTACTTGTGGTATGCGCAAGCGCTTAGTCACTGTAACAATTTGTGTAGTTTATTTTAATTAATATTTATATAAATAACAATAGACACCGCATGTTATCTTTTTTATTAACGTTCGCGGTTATGCTAATCATTATGTCCTCATTAACTCATGTCAAAAATACAATTGTTATAGCGTAATAGATCGTAATATATAAACAAAAAAACAATTTAACCCTTAAATATAAACATACAATAACTTAATTCTTAGCAAATGACGCGTTAACGTTGTCGGTCGGTCAAAAATATGTCTATTCAGGAAAAGGTTCTCCATGACAATATATTTCTAGGGTAATTATTATTTGCCCTTGCCCCTTCACAAAGCATTCCGGAAATCTCTTATGAAGGTATAATTTGTCCCGGTTTCAATAAAAGCTACCTTCAAAACTGTTAAGAATCCGTAATCGCACGAACGTCGACCGCCGGTAGTCGTGGAATGACAAGTAATTTAATCCGAAAACCGTCAGAGGATTTTTCCTGTTCGAGACCCTTTTGTTCCAATGCTTTCTTGAAAGCTTTATTGGTCGAGCTTTTGAGTAGGCTACTAATCGCGCGATTTTGTTTCGCAGAAACTAGTTAAGTAACGAGACACCTAGAATTTTGTACTCTTCGTTGAACTATGTATATGATGACACGATGATTAAACAAAATTGTTTTTATTTATCAATAGATAGTTCAGATAATTCAATAAACTTTAGAGCTGCAGACAAGCACACTCCTGGGAAGGATCCTGAACCTAGGCAACCGTAGAAGATTACAAAAATGTTGTAATCTTCTACGATTTTAAATAAACTGTACTAAATTGTTTCTCAAATTATCTGAAGATTTAAACAAAAGAGGGCCTGAAATCGCTATGCTTATCAATCAGTACCCGCCTTTCTAAGAAGCCCACGCGGTAGGTGTCGGGTTGGATCAATTGTGTTATACGCGTGAATTGTCCCCCAAGAATTCTATTAAAGCTATCTTTGAGATTAGATATTGTTACTGAAGAGAAATTTCGCCTTCATAATGTTATTTTCCCTTTGAATATTATTATTTTGACACGTTATATCATTGTAAAGGATACAGCTTTTTTAAGCTGATTAATATGGAAAGTAAATATTCACATAAATTATTTGTGTTTTAAGTTATTTTTTAAGAATCAATTGTTTACGAAGACAAAGCAAGATTAGAACAAAATTGATTTTGCTCTTTACCACCATACGTATACGTAAAAATCTTTTTAATTTTGTTAATTTATCCCCCTCAAAAACTATAGATACATGTTAAACACTAAACACGTCTATATTCTATTTTTATCATCTTCATAGTACAACATTGTAAGGCGATAAATTCCATCAATACCTATCGAGCCGCACATATCTCGCACGCCGAAGGGTAACTGAATTACATAATAATCGTATATAAGCTTTATAGTGCTGCAGTAATCCGTTCGAATGTTATATAGTATATGGTACTGCATTATAACAATAGTTCACGTGCTCAGATATCAGTAATATAGTTTGGATAATATATTTTCTTGTATACTGTAGACTGGGAATTAAGATTTTTGTAAGGTATAATTGCATGCTGGTACAGCTTATTAAAAATTATTCTTATTAGCGATGGTTTAATTTATACATTTATGTATGAAAAAATACTATTGCGACGTAATGTTTATTACGTTAAATTAGTATTATTTATTTTAAATAAAAAAAAACATGGCGAGCCAAATCTTGTTTGACCAAATTATTTTGACTACAACACAAAGTAAAGGAACATTTTATTATCTTTATCTGCGAATACTCTGTTATCTATGTTGATAACATTTTAGTAACTTTTCCGGCCGAAATATCGTTTGGCCGCGGTCCGAAAGCAATATGTATGAGGTCACGTACATAAAACGAAATGACATCACATCTAGGATATACATATTTCATAACTATTCTGATCGTAAATTTAAAAAAAAAACAAGCATTCCCACGGATTAAGAACCACATTAATAATCTATTCATAAAAATTTATTTATAAATAATTGCCTAACGAAATTGCTTAAAAGCTTTGCAGCAGCCTTAAGGTGGTCTTTATAGTTGGCGTCTGATGAAAAATATTAAAGTACACACATATATAAAATGTATTGTATCCTTTAGACGCACAACGTCGTCTGCGAAGACATAGTGAAAATGTTGCTCAGAGTTAATTAATTTTGGTAGAAAATTATACTAGAATACGGCGACGTCTATAAATTTTGTAAGAAATCTTTAAATTAACAGGAATTATTATTGCATTTACATACAAGATAATACTCATTCGCCGCGCGTACATCTATACAGTTTTCCATTAAATTCCCTCTGAAGATAGTTTAACTAATTATATTTTTAAGCTGTTCGAGTTGTTTGAGTGATTGAGCATTAAAACCTTTATAAAATACTGTTATGTTATTTAAATTTAATTAATTTAACGAGTGGCTCAGATTACAGCAGTTTGGTATATTCAAAAATAAAAAAAATATTATCGTTATTAATAAAGTTAATATACACAAATATTTGTACTAAAGACTACATCCGTTGAAAACACGTGAAACTTGCTCATAGACAAGAATAACCTTTTATGTTACCTTAGTTTTTCATCACCTACTGATAGTAATTAGGAAATTGTGTCAACAGGACTTGGTCAGTATGTAGTTTGAAAAAAGGACAAAATTCTCCGTGGACTGATGAAAGGAAAAACGTGCGCTATCTCTGTCTTACTTTTCTAGTTTCGTGTGGTTCAAGTGAAAAGCGATTGTAAGATTTGCATTTTATAGATTTGTTATACATTGTAGAAGAGATATTATATTATATTAAATATATTATATTAAAAGCCAATCACAGAAAGTATTTTGCATTCATAAATATCAATTTAACGAGGATGCCAAAAGGATAACATCACGAATGTAGGTAGATATCACTGTAGTACACAGCCCCCATGCCTATAAATAAAGTAGCACATCAGTTAGATAAGTTAAAAATGTCCAGGAAACGTTTTCGTCGTGACCGTTTACATTTTATCATTATAAAAACGCGACGAAGTACCTCAAACGGACGATTAATTTCCCGAAAATTTATCTCGAATCCCTAAATCCGACCCGTTTTAAAACGAATCCAAAAATATTTTTATAAGATTTTTCCAGGGTTGTTAGAATAATCATGCCACAAAACGATTTGTTTATTATATTCTGTTTTGAGATTTACTGAATGATTTTGTAAGACCTAAGATTTACTTTGATTTTTAAAAACCTAACTTTTTATCATTCCAGCTACATTTTGCTTCAGTATTTTAAAAGCCTTCAACGTAACAATAAAATACCATAAGGAAAAATTTCTGACATAAATGTTTTCAACATATCAATTTGGGTATTTTCATTAGAGGGTTAGATAAAACACAATTGTAATATGATAATAACTTCGAGACTATTGGCAAGTAACAACCCTATTCATAACGCCGATTTAATATCCCGTAGCGTATCCCTAAGGGATCGAGTTGTGAATAATCTCAGTCTTCCAACATCTTGAACTTCATTGCTAATTCACGGCGCAATAAATTTCCGAACAGATCCAGGTTGAGGATCCACTTTGCCGCGTTCCTTGATTAGATCCAGAGATCGAAATAGAATTGTGAAAATTTCAATTACAAAATGTGACATCTGTACTTTGTCATAACGTTCACCTTTCAAATACTTCAAAGTTATTTGATTTCATAGAAATTGACTAATAGCTGAATACAGCTACGTTTTTGATACTAGTATCAAAAACGGACACAAGCTATTGCTTGTGTATTTTAGAGCGTGCAAAGAGATGCAAACATATATAAATGTATTTGTAAAACCTGAGTATGGTGAATACATTTTTTTTAAATACGTTTCCACATGCTCACTTCCACCTAACTAGATAAAACTAAACTCACATCCACACTTTCGTGTGAACAATAAAAGATAAACCAATTACGGAACTCGCGTAACGAAATATGCCACCAATTTTATTTGTACGTAATGTGAGGACATACATTTCGTTATAACATTCGCCTTGACTTCTATATTATTATATAACCAGTACTTGCTCAGTACGAACATTCTAGGAATTGTTTTTGGTCAACAGATCTTCCAGTTTCAAATTGCCAAATTGCTTGCTATCAGCCCTCGGCAGACAGAAAAATAATTATTTACCGTGGTTTGAGGTGAAACAGTCTATGGAGACGGGAGCAGTTTCATTTGATACTTTACGCGCTCACGTGCATACACATTACCCATACATATCACGCACACTCAAATTTATCTTTATTACTAAGTTTTTGTTGTTTTATTGTACCTCGGAAGAGTCACACACTACGACAACTACCTTCTACCAACTACCAACTGTATGTAAAATACTGCAACAATAGAAAAAATTAATTTAAGTTTACTTAATAAAGTTTTATTGTTATTGATACATTATATATGATTTGTAAAGCAAAAATTAGTCAGGAAAGTGTATAAATCTGTATTACAATAAACTTTATAAGTTTTTATTCCTGACGTTTGTTTGCTAGTGCATCTTATGGTTCTTGTAATTAGATAGCATCTGAGTCTTTGACCACTTTTCATTTAAAGGCAAGTAGCAATAGAGATCAGCGGTGGCCTGTCCAGCCTTGCCTCACCACACCATGTTTACCTTCACCACATGTCCAAGTGTTAAATGGCACTGAAAAATGCACAGCCGAGGTTACGTACCAATGAATCGTATTGAATCTAACGGCTAAGCACTAGGTCAAAAGTGCTCGCACGGATTCAAGTTAAGTACATTCAACCTTAGGTTTTATATAGCAATCTATATTGAGAGATGATCATTTTTATTTAAACTTCTCCTTGTAACGTAAATTTTTCTTCATTATATTAAATTGATTAAGCGTTACGAAATATCTCATATGCCCTTTGCGTGCGTATTAAATTCTTTCGCATTTACAAGATCAACAAGGCGAGAATTGTCTGATTTCTGTGATGTATGGTTTGGGTAATTTAATCCAGTGTCGTGTCTGCGTAAATAAATAAGCTCTGATTTCGCCATTCATCACATGAATGGGCCAATTTTACCCGGTTGACCTTTGTTGACGTACGAGGGTTTGAGTCTTTGTGTTCTTAATACGCTTGGTTTAGATCTTGGAGTTAGTGTCAATTCGAACCCATTGCAATTAGTCTTTTTTGTTAAGCTTTGCGAAACGATCGTATTCGCTATCAAATTAGTAAGTGTTTAAATTCGTTTAATTGAATAAAATATGTTTTCGTGGTTTTCGCACAGTGCAGATGGTTACAAGAAAGTTTGCCTCTCTGCATTACATAAGTTTTTTTGCAGGTACTGAAGAAGGGTTATCATCTATCCCCCATATGCTCGTACTCCTTGTGTGCGGAGGATGCGTAAAAGGCATTTTCACCTGTATATAAAAAAAGTTATGGCCGCAAGACCCACGGGTGCAAAACGATATTTATAGAAATGATCAATTTGAAGTCCTAATTGTCTATACAAATATTAATAAATAACTTTCATCTTAAATAAATAACACTAAATCATAAAATGATATAACATTCTATTTTAAAACACATTTATAAATGTTTCATAATAACATACTGATTAATTTATTTCATTGTTTTCAAAAGCGCATATAAAAATCATAGTTGTCCAACTGTATTCAAAATAGATTTGTGGCATCGGCTTAATATCTCTTTTTAACAATGATTCTGAAACCCCCTGATGGCTGTAAAAATGAGTTGCGAGTTGAAACCACGGATTATCTAAGGCAATGGTAAAAGAGCATAACATGCATAATTCCACAGCCTCCCAATTTTTCAAATAACTATTCGTTATACCTTTTATTACCCCATCCATCACGAGCGATAATTTTCCCTATAATAACTATTTTCCTTTTCTCAAGCCCCCAAAGAGTGGAAATTACGACCACAATAAAACCTCTTCATATAGTTTTGTGCGTGATCGACATACTAGCTCCATCTTTTGTCGACTATTTAGGTAAAGGTTAAATAGGTAATAACTGCTTGGGACTAGAAATGGGCTGGTTAACGTTTTCTTACAATAATTATCCCAGTGTTTCATTAAAGTAACGATAACTTGTTTAGTGAAATAGACAAAAAAAGATGTTATTATTATTTTAGAGTTCGCTTTTCATTTTGCCTTATCGGCATGAGTGCAGAATACTTTTTTTATAAAACAAGGAGCGGCCATGGAGGCTCATCTGATGTGATACCGCTGCTCTGAACACTCTTAGGGTGAGATCTATAGAGCGGACTTAGACTTTGCTCTGACTTAACTACCGAGCTAAGACACAGTCGGTATTTATAGAGCAAACTACGAATCTCTCCGAGTGTTGGCTTAGCTTAACCTCAAGTCCACGAAATCGACGACTTACCAAAAACTTTGACTATAAGCCTAACAAAAATAATGGCCTAAAATTTCCTTTACCATCATATCTTTTACTGGACTTTTTATTTTTGTCGGTTTTTAATGAACGGTGTTGCCATTTTGTATCGGAGTTCCATAGACTTTGGGAAAAATAGAATTTGAATTCAAAGAAATTATAAATGATCTTGATAAATACCTATGAAATGCATGAATTAAAATAATTACACATTATTATGGTATTTATTGTTGTTTATTTATATTATTTATGTAATTGTTCAAACCCCATTTTTGAGGAATCTTAAAAATAACTGGTGTGATTTTGTATGTCACCTGGCAGCCCTGGCATATTATAGTGACAACGAAATTCAAACTATAACCTAACCGATGTCTCTCGCTTCACATCTGTTATTTTCGTTTCCCTGAATCTTCTACCATTTATTACCTGACTACCCTAAAAAATTTGAGATAGGAGTGGAACATATGAAATTAAAAAATCTGTTAGAAATAGAATTTCTTCAACAAAAATATAAATTAGTATTAGAAATATGTATTACACTTAAAAAAAGAATCAGAAAATAAATGATTAAAATGAAACAAGTTTTGTTTTGATATTCTTTATTACCAAACAAATTACCTAGTTAAATTGTGCAATCACAGATTGCCGGAATGCTAGATACAGGTCTAGGAGATCTTTCATTGTTTCTGTGTTACTCAACTGCTGTCAGCAAGATCACCATCATCATAAGCATCCCCTCTCTGTATACCTATATTATGCAATACAGCACAAGCTATAATTATATATAACTAGTATTTGTCAATTTTGACTGTAGTCCTAGCTGTAAACATGGAAATTTCCTTTTTCACACTCCGAAAAACCTTTAAAAAATATGCCTAGTTCTTATTTGAGAATAATTATAAATATTGTCAGCTCTTGTCATTGGATTTAAAAGTGTTGTTAACATGAAGTTAAGTGCTGGATAACCGCTGTCACCTACTAAAACAGGCATTTTCTAAATATCCTGCTGTCGTGTGAACTGTCAGGCCACCTAGTCACTATAGCAAATATTTCCATATCAGGCCCTATTATTGCTTGAACATTTACAGAAAAATACCCTTTTTTATTTCTGTATGCTTCAGAGTGAGCGATACCTTTGGGTCTATTAATTTTTATATGGGTGCAGTCAATAGCTCTGATTATACTGTTTAGGCCATGGTGAGTATTAGATCTTCCTAATTCTTCAAACTTCGTTTTGGCTGTGTTCATATTTCTTGGAAAATTTACAAATCTAGGAAGTAATTTACTCAACTCTGCAGAGACTTTATTTATAATTAAACAGACTGTAGATTGGCTTATGCTGTTCAGATCACCACACACCATCTGTAATGTCAATAAATTATTATTAGTCACATATATGTTATGTTTCTGAATGTCAGAAGACCAAAGTCTTCAACATATGTATTTAAAATCATTTGAGAAGAGGTATAATATATCAACTTGAAAAACCATACATATTTATGAACACAATATTACCTGAAAACATCCAGTTGCATTTTTATGCCTTAATACAATAAGTATTTGCAATTGCGGTAGGTTTGGCGATCCTCTGTTGTTATAAGGTTGCAAGTTTGTAATGATCAGCGTCAGGATCACATTTAATACCGTGTGTTTCAAAATACGGTTCCTTCTTTTGAATTCATTCTCACCGTACAGGATGGAAGGATTTTGGTTTTATTAGTTCCGAACATATACAACACTTTAGGCATTCGTGGATTCATATCGGCTGCAGTTCCTACCCTTTCAATGTTTTCTATTGAAGATAGAACTCTCTCTCTCCATCATGTCACTTTCGATATTGATATTTCCAAGCGGTCCATGTAACAAAGCCAAATCACAAAACTTCACAGTGCTTCGGGAATGCGTAGGTCTTAAGTAGGTATACGTGTAACGTGTACGATCAATTTAATATTTATAAGCTCATACAAACAGAAACAGAAAAGAGAAAAAGTGGTTTAAAATTTTCAATTGTTGATAGTTGATACAAGTGCTCTGTTGCTGTTGTCAAAACATTTCGATCCGTTCTACGTAATAAAATTATTGTCATCTTTAAATAATTAATACATTTTCTAAAGGTTACTCGTGAATTTCTAGTTATTGCAATAATAAAATAAATGAATACATAAATAACAATAAATTGAAGATATATGTGTACCGTTTTAGATGTTTAAATATTTGTTATTGTTTACTTTTTTAAAGGATAATAAACAAAGTATTGCATGAAATGAAACATCAATTTGTATTTTGACATTTTCTGTCTTAGCTTGGGCTTAGCTTAATCTCACCGTTAAAATGTCTATAAATACGAAATCATAGTTTAACCTTAGTGTACACTAAGCAAAGTTTTTCGTAAGGTAAGTCTGAGCAAAGTCCAAGTGCGCACTATAGATCTCACCCTTAGTGCCAGAAGGCTTGCGAGTGCGTTGCCGGGCTTTTAAAAATTGGTACACTCTTGATCCTAAGTCGAGTTGATTCGGAAATGCATCAGCTGATTGCACATAGTGGTAGGGCGCTGCAAAAACTGTCTTAAATAACGCTCAGTTGTGGAGCAACCGATGTGTAGGTGATACGGGTGGAATTTCGTAATCTGCCCCGTCCGTCCGATGATGAAAATATAACTTTATTTTTACATTTAATGAATATGTTGTAGACACAGACCATAACTAATATTCTTTAAGTTTAACCTGTATCACAAATATGTAGAGGTCAGCGGATATTACTACATTAGTAATTAACATAACTAAAATTATGAAAAGGAAATAATATTCGTTTTTGTATCTTATCTTTACACAACAGGTATACACTACTGACTCACGTTTAAAAAGCGAGGTAATGTGCGTAATGTGAAAACATTCAATTTTTTTTTCGTGGAAAGATTAAAATGTGTTTTTTTATCATATGCATAATAAATATGAAGAGTCGCTTACTAAAAAAGTAGTCCTATGTAAAACGTCAAAATTTCAAGTTAAATTTAGACGTCTTATAAAATAAATGATGGATTAAACTAAGCGTTTTTTCGTTAGTAAGCTCTCATTTAATATACATAAAATTTTACTAAATGTATATTATCAGTTATCGCAAATAAAAAATAAATTGCAAAGTATTATCAATTATCCACATTTAAACATTACAGAGTTGTTTTATGTTTCAGATATATTATGACAATGTATAGAAAGGAGAATATGACGAGAATGTCTATGATACAACGCCTTGGTCATTAAAGAAATGTACTTAATAATGTTCCTAATAAGACACGTTACGACGTGTCACATATTTTTACGAGAGTCGTAAAATAAAATGTCTTATCGATTTTATATCCGAAGGCTCTAGTTGTATATGATCGGTCTAAAACAGATGACTTTTAAAGGATAACTAGCAAACTTGGCGAACTCCGTTTCGCCACCAGATGGCTTCGTTTTATGTAAGATTTCGTTTGGTGATCCCCCTTTTCTGTTGAAATTTTTACCGAGACCTTTCCAACGAATGCAAAACCGTGGAAATCGGTTCGTGCGTTCTGGAGTTATAGCGTCAGGAAGGAAACCCCGACTTATTTTTATATAGTAGATAAACAGGCATTGACACAATAACCAATATTTAAAGTATTTTTAAAGATAAGGCTACAATTAATAACTAAAATAGTCAATAGTCAAAATTGGCTGCTTTGATGTAGGCCTATCTAGGTCTAGGTATCTTCTGTTGCTTGCAAGCTAAATGAGGATAAATTAAATCATTGTTAGGTTTTCTAAGCGAACAGTTTTTGCGTAAAGACTTCTTTGGGGACGATCCATCTAAACTTTTACTTTAAAATGGATTTGGTAGAATAACTATTGTTGGAAAACTTAAGTATAAAGATCGATGCATTTTAAAGCAAGTGTTTTCTTCGTGCGCTGTTAACGACTGAACTTAACGACTATAGACGGGCGTCATAACGGCCGTTACACGTTATTGAATTAAACATAACGTTATAAAAATGATCATGTCACTGATGTTAAGACACGGCGAAAATTTCTCGCAATGCTTGCCTTAATGATAACAATAATAAAGACCGTTTAATTTCCAATCATGACAAAAAACTTATAATATACTTAGATTAGATTTTTTTTCATTTTATACATTATTTTTATCTTGCAATCCAACATATATCCTATATCCCAGCTTACCTTCAGTACCGTCGATACAACTTCACGGATAAAGGCCTACTCCAGCTTTTTCCAAATGACTCTGTCTATGGCTTTCTTTCTCTATTCGCCTCCTGCTACCTCTTCTATTTCTTCTTTTGGGGCGCCCTCTTGTCCTTCTTCCCCTTGGTCCTTTCTATACAGTTATCTTTAAAGTCCCCCTTTTATCTGTGTTTCTTGCTATATGCACCCCTCCCATTGCCACTTCTGTTTTAGGGCTTACTGTAAGGAATCTATCAGTTTTGTTTTTCGTCTTATATTTTTTTTTGCTTTTAAGTTTTGTTATTTTAAGTATATGCTTGCCATAACAGTATTTAATCGTATGGGGATATCATCATTGTCAAAGCAGGAATAATACAAAAAAAAAATCATGTTTACCCATGCACATGTCAATAAAGATGTGACCACTATTTTCCCTGCATTAATTTACACAGTTTTCTTGAGCTTAGTAATAAAAATGGCGGGCAGTTCCTGTTAACTAACCCTTTAGTCATATTTGCTAGGTTTATTATCGAAACATCCAATCTCAATTACAAGCGTGAAAATCAATGATGATAACGAATAATCGAAACGAATCGGACGCACTAAAAATAATCGATCTTTCCACGTGCCTTGATTACACAATCGTAATGTTACGGAGAAAATAGTCTGACATTGGCACTGGTCAGTGAAAGCGAATTTATTTATTCGAATTACGACTTTATTTTCTAACATTTAAAGTTTATTTTGACATACAATATTTATCACGGTCAGCGAACAAAGAAATGTTTGCATAACTTAATCTAGTTTTTCGTAACAATTGATGACGTAATACAAACTGTGATATATATTTGATTACATTCAAATATTATTTCATAAATAAATAATATTTGAATTGTATTAAAGGATGCAATCTCTGATATCAATGGTACCAGTTTTTGAAATGTAAGCAGACTATTCGCTGGATTTTGTGATATCAAAGCGCTTAATCAAAGTTTAACTTGTAAGACAAGGGTTTGAAGGACAAAGTTGAAGGAATCAAGCGAAAAAGCCTTTGTCAAACTTTTGTGACAAAACTGGGGCCATTCTTGTCAATTTTTGGGACAGTTTCGGGAGTTTGGGTCAAGTTATGTGAACTAATAAGAATTCTCTTTATTGTCTGTGACAAAAGTTTGTAGAACTAATGTCGGGCCGGGGTGAAAAATCGTGTTCGACACGTATCTAAGTTGTAATAATATTTTATATGCCCCCAAAGGAATGTAGTATTTTAACTTTGTTTTAGATGTTTTGTACAAAGCCTATTTTGTAGAAATTGACGATTTAAACATACATTTTGAAGCTTCCTATAGATTCCTCATTAATTATAAATAAATCTCCGATCGTCTTAAAACTTTTAAAGTATGTCAACATACAAAACAATGAGTGTACTTTGACACATAAATCATCGATTTGATTAACTTCCTCTTCGGTATTTTTTAAACGGTTAAACAGGCCAGTTGTCTGTGTGTTCTAGTAGGCATTTATTTCAATAAACCCAATATCTCTCTCTTTTAAGTAAAATACTATATAAGACAGATTTTTATTATAAATAAAGAGAGTCCGTCGTCGCATCTTTGTAATGGCTTTGCTAAACACCAAATGAGTGTCAAGGTCGAAGAAAATTGACACAGTTAACCACTAATTCAATCTCAGGCACTAAACGACACCAAAAGCTCCAAATATAAAACAAATTGTCTCTTACATTTTTCATTCGTTAATACATTTCCCCATTCATCAACATAGCAAAAGACAGAATGAGTGTTATAAAAATAACGCGAGCCCATCCTTCAATTAATTATGATCCCCTGTGGTTGTGCGACCTTTGAATGTATTCCATTAGCGTGCCTTAACACGAATTACATTTTATATATTTCGTCAGAAAATGTTTTCACAGACTCAAAGGTTAATTGATAATTACTAGCCGAAATATGCCCGGTTTTTATCGGGTGGAATGTGGAAACTTAGCCTTTCCTTTTGCTTACTTAACAATGCAGAACAAAATCCTATTAAGTCTTGGATTCTTAGAAACTGAGTGAGTTGCATGGCTAAGTGAATCCGGCGTAAAAGCTTCTCAATTCTGGGCCAAACAATATTTGTATCAGCCAAGAACGTTCATAATTACATTAAAAAAATAAATTAAACGAATGTCCTATTATGAATTATGGGACCTTAAAAATATGCATGTGATGTAAAACGAAGAGATTTTCTTGTTTTCCAAAATTAAGTCAGTACTGTCCCTATGCTGCTTAAAAAAATCCTTCAAATAATCTTTTTCATCTGTCAATTACGTGGAATAAATTAGATTTTCGTTGAGAAGAAATTCGTTACTCAGAGTGTGTTCACGCGTGGGAAATATGAAAAGAATTTTTCATCATTAATGTTCGAGGAATATTAAATATCGGATGGATAGGACCCGGTAGCTCTTTTACCTTCGAAAAAGAGGACCATATCAGCCGGAATTTTGGTGTGTGTCACACTACAATCTTGTACCAATTTGGATTCATTATTGTTTAATTTTTTAATTTCAAACGCAATATTATAAACTCACTTAGAAATTGTAACAGAATCAAGAAGTGTGTACTTAAAGAAAAAAAATCCCAGAGGCTCTTTTATCCTTTTGATAAATTTAAGTAATGTATTAAAGAAAAGCGGTGTAAAAAGGCTTACTATAAAGTTAACGATAATCTAGTTGATAAAAGGGCCTGGGACTAGTGCTAGACAGGCTACTTTAAATTAATTTGCGATATTTGTTTTAAAATAAGTGTTGTTTGATGATTTGCTATTTTAAAAGAGTACCGGGTTTTATGCCGGCTTTTTCTCTCGGTCTTCGTTGCCGATGAGTAGGGATGCCTACAGATTCAAATTTAATGGCGTGGAATAAGTGATACCTGTATCTTATATTCCATAATAAACATATTTTATTTTTATTTATTTTTTTGGATTTTTTAATAAAAAAAGAAAATCGTACTTAAGACTATACTATAAGACTCGTTAGACGCATCTGTAGAACTAAATGATTAATGCTTCTTGTTCGGAATAAAACTGTTGCCGTGTGTTCAAGTTGTACTAAGTTTGTAAAGTTACTACTACTTGTATGGTATTCAATTTGGTAGAGAAAGCGCGTTAAATTGTTTTGCAACATATTTCTCAGAAGGAATAGTTAACAGACGTAAATCACAAAAAGATGTGACAAAATTACTTTTAATTGATATTCAAGCTACAGTATTATCTTATTCCTGCATGACTTTCAAAGTAAGCTAAAATGTGATTACTGAAGCATATAATATATATCTATGGAACTTCAGTGTCAAACTTCTCGTTCTAGTAGAAATAAATGTTATACGTTCCAGGTCTACAGCGCCTGCATCTGACATAGTATAAAACAAATCTGTATGTAGATACGTTTAAAATGATTTGTAATATTTTTATTTCCAACATACAAATAAAAAGTATTTACAATATTCTTAACCTACGTAGTAATAGTAAACGTACGTGAGTAGTCATAATAATTATAATTAAAAATTTATAAATAAAACAAATTTAAAAAGTTTGGTCCCTGTGGAAGTGTACCTATAATGCTGGCAGCATCTTCTCTCTGTATTTCGATACTTATTCGTTGAGCGAGGACCAGCTCTGGGGTCACAGGTACTATCTTCCAGACGCCAACTTAAATATTTAATTAGCGCACTTAGGCTGCTGCCTCGAATTTCGCGGGCAGCGGGGCGGCAGCGGCTGCGGCGCGGGAGCGAGGCGGCCAACGCATACCTGTTCTCCAAACCAGCGGGCAGATCGCGCGGCACTATAGCGGTGTAGTGTTGTGTTCGTGGTTGTGTAGTCGAGATATTTGTTTTTATTCGCGAACGAAATGTCTAAAAAACGGCGACAACATCTTTTTGATTCAAATTTATTCCTAACGCTCGATTTATTGTGGGCAAAAATATGTTATATGCAAAAATATAGTTCCATATGGGTCTCCTTTCAAAGATTTCTGAAATAATTTGCTCTTGCACGTCCAAGGTCATTTTGATACGTCACAAAAAATATGTACAGCACTATACTACAATGCATACGCGCAACGCGGGCGGTCACCGCTTGACTGGATTGCACCGCTCGTTACCCGCCCCCGCGCCGCTGCCACGCCGCTGTTTTCGAGAACCGGTCCATTTGATTGTACGCATAATATCCTGCCGCTCCCGCGCCGCGGCCGCCGCCGCCCCGCTGCCCGCAAAATTCGAGGCAGCAGCCTTAGTGCACTTGAATGCTTAGGAGTCTTAAGTCTCTCCTCCAACTTTGATTTTGTTCCCGTTGGAGTAGAGACTCTTATACTTGAGTCGTTTATTATTTTATGCGTCAGCTTTTGTGCTTGTGCATGCTGGGAGATAAGACGAGGCTAACGTGTCGCAAAGTAGCAACAAGATGCTACTTGTATGGACGCTGGACTGGATGCTCCAAGATATCAAAGACATCCCATCCGGCCGCTTGTCGTCGTCTCTAGCGATGCCTGTTGGCTCCAAAATGGCTAGAACATTGTCGGTGGTAAGAGAGAAGCGGCGTATAATGTCGTTGAGCGCGGCGTGGCGTTTAAAACAAAACTGATTTTAATGTGGTCACTGATATACATATTCCAAAGGAAGGTTCATATGTAAAATAAACTTTACGGTAAAGAAACGAGTTTTACAAGTATTTTATTATTTTTGCTTAGTGAGTGTTTAGATGTCATTGGCTAGAGCTTTTGTGGTATATTTAATTTAAAAAACATATTACTTCATGAAATCAAAATCAGTATGTTTCGTAAAGTGTTCAATTCCCGAAACAACGCGTTCAACCAATTTCGTGCCTACAATCAACCGGCAAAGTTTGTGTCGGTTATTTCGTTGATTCTGTAGGACTAAGAAAAATCAATAACAGTGAAACCATATTAAAAAATCGAATTAAGGTGCCTTTTATATCAAAATTGTTTTCGAGAACGCATTTTGTTGCGATATAAATGTAACGTGAAACGTAAACAAAATGACGATGATTTGAATTCATAAACAGTATCTTTCGTCCAATATCCAATGACGCACGACAAGATCCGTCATAATTTTAAACCTGTTTAACAATTTAATGCAATGTTTTCATCACCAAGTTCTTTTACAATCCTACTAATATTTTACGCACGAAAGTTTGTAAGTATGGATGGATGTTTGTAACTCCTTCACGTAAAAAATAATGAATGGAATGTAATTATTTATTCCGATATTGTGTGAATTGTCCAAAACATCAAGTAAGTAAAAAAAAATCTACCATCTGCGAGCTATTATGGCGTGCCAAAACTGCTAACCGAGTTACACATAATCTGTAATGTGTATGATGGAAATGTTTATCTTAAAAAGTCAATATCTTTAGTGGTTTTTTTCTACGCCACGCAGAAGAAGAAGAAGAAGTCGTGGGCACCAGCTAGTTAGAAATAAATTAAATAAATATATTTGTTTAATTTGAATTTTTCATTCAAGACATGCAATATTTGTAATAAATCATTTCTCTGACTGACTGACTACAAGATATAAACTGTTGTCTGTTACTACGGATTCCTAAAACGCTACATACATCTATTTTTGTATTTGTCAGCGGCAAAGGGAGGTTTTATCCTTTGACTTCGTGTAGCCTCGCGACGATTGAAGATTTAGTCCGCCAATTCTGCTTTGTACGTAAAAATACGATCCCGTTGGATACGATTTTGCCCAAATACGACGTTGATGTAAAATAGATGAACTGTAATATCGAGCTTTGTGATTGAAATTATCCTTACCTTTAAGGAGAAATCCTGAATGAAATATGAGGTTATCAAAAAATTTATACCTGAGAAGTAAAGGTATGGTGTAGAGAAGGGATAGGTGAATTAAGTTCGTATGCCTAAATTATTTGATTTAACTGACAAAGGGTCTGCTTCATGTCAGTTCCTATAGTGTTAGAAATAATAAGTCTTTTTGTAAATATTTTAATTTATTACTGTTTAATTTTGTAAATGTATTCTTTTCTGTGATATAAATGTGAAAATAAAAAAAGTCTATACAATTAATATTCAAAGGCATAAAAGAAAAGTTAGTTTATGAAAATGCATTTGTTACAAGTGGTTAATAAATTTTATATCAGTAATATATTTGATGGATGTTCGAGTGATGAAAAGCAGGTTTACTGCGAAGTTCAACGAACAGCCGCTCCAAGGTGATTCAGGTGCAAAGTAAATTTTCCTTGTAAATGTAGACTTTGACTTTAGAATAATTTATGCTTTTTAGAGGAATATAAGCTATGCCAATGGCTGACTTTGTCTGCGTAATATTAATTTGTGCCATATATTGAATTTACAAAGGTTACTCAAAATCAACACAGAGTGTTTACAAACATACTGATATAGATATAGGTTACTCAACATACAGTATCAAGATCGCAGCTGCGTTTGAGTCATACATTGACCTAATTGTTTATTTAAACAATGCTTTACCACTACCGACTTGCATGGAAAACTCTAGATTTATTGAAGCGTAGAGAAGACATTATAATAATAATATCACCTTTATATTCCGAAACGGTTGTAGCATGCTGTTAATTTGAGTTCGTCCTCCCTTCTTTTGCGTTGCCGGCCTCTTCTTCGTTTTCCGTCACTAGGGTACCATTACGGGAATATTTAACTTCATTTTTTATGGGGATCCGTAGCATTTTACCCGTCTATCTCCATTTCATTTGGTCTAAGTGACAATGTCTGTCTCAACTGTTCTAGCTCTGTCTGTGTTTCTTTGCTTGTCTAATTTTCTTATTCTCAGCATGCTTCGTTCCATGGCTCTTTGGCAGTGTGCTAGCATGTCCCTGTGCTGGTTAGAGAGTGCCCAAGTTTCGCAGCCATACTTAAAGCAGGGTAGAATACTGGTGTTTTGGTGTACTTTTCTCTTTATTTTTTGCTGAAATCTGTTGTTTTCATGATCTACTATTGAAGACATTTTTCTGCTTCTTCATTTGCTACTCATCTTTTGAGGACTATACACTTATTTATAAAAATTAAAAAGAAATTGACATTAATATATTTTTTACCGATAAAATACCGATAGAGCCATTATAAGAAAGTTGATGGTGTTTGAAGCCTTTGTAATCGAACTATTTCTTCTAGAAGAAGTAAAAATGTCGGAACGGTCTGATCTCAAGGTGAGTCGCGGTAGAGACAAGCTATCAAGACAAGCTCTTAATATGTGCATATTTAGTAGGTAACACATTAATAAAGTAATAATACCAAAAACACATAATCTCTTGAACAAAGAATAAAGGTTTTTCCATAGTCCGTTGAGAATGCGTAGGCCTAAAGAAAATATATCCACGAGCATTGCATTTATATTAATGCGATCTAGTTAGTTGGCCGTGTATCGTAATAGAAATAATTTAGCGTGTTGGAGAAATGTGCGGAATATCTACCATTTTTCTTCCTAATGACTCCGTAGCACTGTGGCTGTGGCTGTGGTGATAGCGGATAATCACGTTCACATACACTACAACAGTATATACAGTTTGTAGGTTTGTTAGTCTGTTTCAAAAAACTTATATCTTTTCGTTGTATAAAGGAATAAGTATTCTAAGATATGTCGCTTGGACGATATTACTCATTAGCGATAAGGCCGTATTTTGAGATTATTTTAAACGTTAATTTTATTTAACGTAAGTATTAAAAAAACTACCTATTATCATATACAACACATGACTTGATTTCTATCAAACTAGGTCAGATATTGCGTGACAAACGAATATTAATATTACTTAGCACTTCATTGGCTCTAATAATAGTCTCCGGTAATCAATAATTAATTTATCCCTTACACGACAAAATAATCAAAACACATTGTCATGACACAAAAATAATATTTTCAAGCAAATCTCGTGTGCACGCCTAGTTTAGTATCACCTCTCAGGCACACGAGCCCTACGAAGGGTGGCAAAGTCGCCAGTCACGCCACTCGATCACATCTCACCTAACGGGCTGTCGTCGTTAACACCGTAATTTTTTCTGGAGCTTCTTTCCTCAGATGGTACAAGATTATATTACCAAACTGAAAATATCTCGACATTGGTTTTAAACAATCTCAAAAGCACTTCAAGCTATTATGTAATTGATTATTACTAAACGATTAATGTTTCTAGTTGGTTTCGAAGGATCACAAACTTACCTATAAAAGTTTAGTAAAACAGGAATATATAGGCCCTTTAATAAAGACACACTTTACTTCGTATTAAAAACAATATTGTTACTAATACTGACTTTAAAACCTGGAGATATCGTCAAAATTCGCCAAATTTATTCCTCATTAAGTCAGCCTAGCCAAAATAATAATTTAACAGGTACTCACTGATTAAGAATCTAACTTCAATACAAGAATATACCTTTTAACAGACATAATAGTTAAATTATGGGTATATAAGCTATAAGCTAAACGCTACCGCTTATATTTGGGTCACCACAAATAAGCTTTGCCGCGTAAATTATTTCTTTATACGACGAACGTAAATATCTGTTGTAATTTTGCGATAAGGCCACTCGGTCCTCGGAGATACGACGGTATATACGACACTGTTTTCTTTTTATATTATATACTATACTAGTATTTTAATTAGGTATTACGTTAACAATTGCTATTTTTTTTGTTACAATATGTTTACACTACAACTGCTCGATAATATATATATGTTAGTTTAACACTTAAATATGTCTTTGAATTTCATTTACTGTAATTTTGTTTCATTTTCGTTTCACAACTAAGCGTTATTTGAGGTTTTCACCAGCCAAACCAGCTGCCTACAGGCGGTTTGTTTCCTAATAGTGACCTCCTTCCTTGTTCTACATTAAAACTTTAAATTAGTATGATTTTATGCACCATATAAGAAATTCTCAGTCAATTTTCAATTACGTGATTGTCACTCATGACATCAATTTACTTGATTCAATTCAGCGAATGTCTGTCTTTTATTATAAAATCTTCGATTAATTATTTTTGAAATGAAACTTCTTTCGGCGGATAAATTTTTACGAAAACGTCACGAAGATGTGCAGCGTTTTTGTCGAACAAAAGAGACAAAGCGATTGAGACCGGTAGAGAGAGTGAGAAGTGTGAATTACGTTATAGAAATTTTATTTTTAAAATTAAAATTTCGTAATCGAAATATTAGTTTTTATATTTAATGCAAAATAATTTATTGAAATTTCAAATGACGAATGGTGAGTTAAAATGCCACATGTTTTTATTATCGAAGAAATAAATTTTAAAAAAATGTATATAATTTGTATTAATTTTGACACTTTTGATATTTTAATGACAATTAAATTCATTAAATTCTTAACATATTATCTTCCTCTTTACCTCGCTCTAAGTCTCGTAAATTAAAAGTTTTAGATTTGTATAAATATGAACAGGTCTTAAAAATTAGTTTGGCAAAGAAGTTTTACTTCTGACATGTGTACTTTGTACGCACGTAATTTTTTTTAGGGTGTGGTCCAATCCCAGATGACACAATTTCTTTACGAACTGCTAAGATATAACCTACTTAGACTTAGTAGACAACCTGCATTACATAATTTTATATCTTTTACCTTAAACAGTTGTTTTACAAAGAAAAATACACTTCAATTTGTCATCTCAGGGACACTATTAAAGCTGCACATTTCCTAGAAGTTTCTAGATAATCATAGATCTCATCCATTACTAACTTTATTTCCCGGACTCATCTAGGCAAGTTTAAATTGTATTCTTTCGATTTTCAAACGACTTTGATTGATAGAGCTTTGTCTTTGGCGTTCACAATCGCTTTTCTTTGGAACGATTTTCTTAATAGTGTTTTCAAATATACTTTGCAGTTTTGTTTGGAATAGCGATAACAGTGTTTATTTCCTGTTGTTTCCTTTTTTTAAATGGATATTATTATGTCTAGCTTCGGATTATGTTTTCACCCTAATAACAATTTAAAAGTATCTGTTTATTAAAAAATCTAAAATAAACTTACTATTTTGATGTTAAAATATTCGTACCTGCAACAAAAAACATCGTTAAAATGTATAAGATTCTGAACGAACTTTAATTAATTCACTAATGCTTTTGCTTTTGATTCGTGTGATTTTTTTAATACTTACCTGTCCTATAAAAAAATTAAATTGCTTTCCGTACGTAGCTAAAACTCTTACTACGTATATTTTGTAATATGTTGAACTTTACTTGTTTTAAACACCAATTTTATTATTTTTAATGTGTGATACTCCGCTAAGTAATAAAAACTTATTTATTTGTTAGATAGTGTTAGATCGGTATATCGACTTTTGTCATATTTAAAAATCAAATGACGTACCACTTTGATATGGGTATGTCATTGTCACAACATACAAGGTCACGTTTAGGAATCGTTCACCTCGATATTTTGTAAGCGACATTTGTAAAATGCGATATTTATGTATCATATAGCTAATGATTCAGTCAAAGGGCAGAGACAGATTATACACTGTAAAAGATAATTCTTTTACAGTCTATTATATATTATATCTAGTGCACGATTATACTCGACATACGAATGTTACGCGCAAGATAGCAATATATTAACTTTATAACCATGGCATTAATAGGGTGAGAAAGAATTATTATTCAAATCTCAAAGAAAAATGGCAAAATGACATCAGACATTGAATGTGCAATCTAAATTTGTAGAGTACTTTTACTTAGCTTTGGAACAGTCACAGCTAGATATCGAGGCGCAATGGCAAAGGGAACTGCCAGGACTTTAAGAGTGCAATTGCCAGCGTTGTCACCTACACAAGTGCCAGAGGCGCTCTTTCGCATCAAACCAAACCGCTGCCAATGCGAGACTGCCGATCTTTACTGGCTGAACGGTACTTATGTATATAATTTGATCCCAGATAATTGTTACTTCGCAGAGTGCTGCCTATACCAAAAAAATTGGTACATTTCGGCGGCGGTTAAATAGGCATCTCTGGACAGCCGCTCCCTCCTATAGGCCACGTTTTACTTTACATTAGGAGAGATTGCTGCCAAATTTCCGTCCAGGTCGGTATAAAAAAGGAGACAAACATCAGTTATGGCATATAGCTGGTGGCAAAGGTATTCGAGACAGCTTTATACCAAAGCATATAAAACTGTTTCTCCTGCCTTTTGCTTTATCCTTTATTGTATTATAATGTATTATCTTCTTTCATAATCTATAATAATATTAAGATGTAATATGTTTATGTACATATTTTGTTTTTAACCAGCTTATCCCTTTTTCTCCTTTTGATGTCTTTGTTTATGTTTTCTCGCGTGTAGTTTTACTTGAAACTGGCATAAAGTTAAAACTATTATCATAATATATAAAAAATAATATAAAATAAAACTGTCAGACTCTCAACATCAAGTAGTAACTTGCTAAACGTAGTGACGTATGTTATACCTGATATGGACGCTGGCATACAGGTAGATGCGGCGTACATTGATTTTCGGAAGGCGTTTGTTATTGTGAATAACGATATCCGTTAGCTGGTTTTCGACGATATCCGTTTGGTTTTACTCCAAAATTGTTAAATTATTTGCTTTTACATTTTGGATCGGCATCAGTATTGCGATAATACTAACTGATTTATCGGATGAAAGCACCTCTGCTAGATGACTTCTATTTGCAAATGATCTTATATGATGGATTATATATACAATATATACTATAATAAGTCCTACAAGACGATATAGATAGGGTTCGTGAGTAAAGTCAAATAAGTAAGAACTAAATATCGATAAATGTGGCTCAAAGACATTCACTCGTGGAAGAACTCCTTATCAATATGTTTAGTAAGAATCAGGGGTATCACTAAGAAAAAAAAACATCAATAAGAGATCTTCCGAGAGCACATAACGGACATATGTAGAAAAGTATTTAAGATTAGGATATGTCCTTCGAAGAGAATTAACGTTCACGAACATCAAAGTCATTTGAATCCATTATAATGCGTTGATCAGAAGCATGCTCGAGTTGAATTCGTCAGTCTGGGCTCCAACACGAGACAATACTTTGTCTCATGTTGCAGCGCATACAGAACAAATTTACACGGTGTTTATACCAACGGCTTTATGGTACTTATACTTTCTATCCCTTATTTTACCCAACGTTGTTTGTGTTACAGCTTGCCTGCTACGCAGTTAAAGGTTTCGGGGAATTAGTAGTAATCCTAGTGTTCTGCAAGAACTCAGTTTATTTGTACCAAACGGCTATTTGAGTCGGCGTAAATGAAGGTTATTGGCAATTCCTAGGGGCAGAACGAATTTGTGGCACCGGGCCCTAACAAAGGCGTGCTTAATATTGTCTCTGAAGCAGTTTTGTATGTTCCCAGAGCAAATTTGCAGAAGCGACATTAAATGAGCTATGTTACCGTATATACTTTATGAAGTTTAAACATGTATAATTAAGTGCTAAATATTTACTATTGTTATTTTGTAAGAACTGTATCAAATTAAGTTCCACGTCTATCGCACTGCTTAATAGCTGATAGCTGTATACTAATTTAAACACCTGTTTGGAGTATATGGTATGTAAATGGTTGGTATGGTGATGACACACCCACCTAACATTGTGAACACCAAAAACATTACAATAAATAGATAATAACTTGAAGAATCGTGCACCAAAGTATATATTAATTTAATTTTTTTGTCAAAACTGGTTAAAATACACTCTTAAACTATACTTGTTAAATATATACTTAGAGAGACACAAATATATTTGTTTGTTCCATCTGTAGAGGAAGTTATATTTAAATGAGTATTCAAATGTCACAATCTCCGAAATAACAAGTTATGGTATATAGACAACAAATCTAAGTATTTGTCAAGCTTTCTGATGAATAAGCGTGGTGAGGTGAATGTATCTAGAGCTGACCTTGCAGTGTGAGGCCCAATGACAGACCCGCATATGATAAATCTACAATCAGGGTGACGATTTTCCAATTTCATTCATAATTTTTTATTGCAGAGTATTTACGAGAATAACTGTTTAACATGTTGGTTGATGTCGGTTTATAAAAGTGTAATTGTTTCAATTTTTTCTCTCACATCATTAAATCTATGCAACAAAGTTGCTAAAGTGTTCTTCCTAATCATAAGAAGATTAGAACCAAACGATCATTTATCACCCAACGAAAACAATCTAATTAATGGTTGACAACTACGCAGAAATCCTGAATGCAACAACATGACCCTACCACAATAAAAACCATATGAAACCAGGCTAAAATTATAATGTCGACGCACTCTGGGCCTACTCAACCCAGTTCCTGTTTAACACAACGTAACCCTTCTCAGTAAGTAATAGAGTTCAAATTTTAATAACCGATCTAAGCAGTAACGCTTTATTGAAATTGATGAACATCACCATTGAGTAAGGCAGAAAATACGTAACAACGTAAGTGCCTCATTGCTTTAATAAAATTTAATCCTTATCAGTACCGAAGAGAGTCCAATTTCGAATAACAAAAGGGCTATGCAACTAAGATTCAATGAACGGCTTTTGTCGATTGCGGAGGTTTTTGAATTTGGATCGTAAGGATATAAGCTATATTGCTCATAATCAATTGTGTTTATTATTTACTTTGGTTACTAAAGATAGTAACATCGCTTAGGACATTGATGTGAATAAGACTTCAACACATTGAGATAGGGCGCATATTTGAATTTAGTGTAGGCAAAATGTCATGACATTGCATTCCACGCGATGCGAATGACTCCAGTGACAACGGCCAGACAAGGGCAGTCGCATGCTTGGGGCATCGCCTACGCGTGCAAACTGCGAATTTCTTGTACTTTTTATGTATGAGTAATGAATTACACTTGTTATTAATTATACGCGTATTTCGTACATAATATACCAATGAAAGCTAAACAAGTCATCATAGACTATTTGACTTTCACTCGTTATCGTCTTTATATTTACTATAACATAAATAATATCAAGAAATTCCCATGAATATTTAATTCAATTTCTTTGTTATTTTATCATCCATGCAGTAGCAGTATTGGCCTAGTACACCAGTCATTATAGACATTCGAAATCGAAAATTTGATAATAATTCCAAAAGTTTTCAAACTTCGGTCAAGTGAATGGTACATTGGGACGACAATAAATCTCATTTTGCAACCTTGTCCGCAGTCCGGAACATTGTTAAAATTGCAATTAAATTAATTTTATGTCTGTATGGTCGTGAAAAAAATTCCAAAAGTTCTGCAAACTTGGGGAAGTTTTCGATATAATATTTCATATCACGTATAAAATTTGCAACCAACCTAAGTGTACGGAACATTTTTTGTTATTTATTTTATTTTCGATATATCTGTCAAATTTGCAGAACTTTTGGAATTTTGGTCTCAAGAACTAAGCAAATTATCATTTATTGCATTTTTAACAATGTTCCGGACCGCAGAGCAGGTTGCAAAATTTTATAGTTTGTATTAATACCACTCCCGACCTTACATCAAAATTTGAAAACTTTTGGAATTATAATGAATTAATTGTCTTGACTGACTGGACTATAGTGGTTAACCGTGACGTTTCAACCCCGGCTTTGTGCAATTAACACTTACTCGTACGCTGAAGGTAAACATCATGAGAAAACCGCCTTTCTTAGATCCAGTGTGACCAGACCTACTTACCTTTAAAAGCAATACCACATTTAAACTCAAATATCTTGGATTATATATTGACAATAACTTAACATGGACAACGCACATAAATCATTTAATAACTAAATTATCTTCTTTAAGAGGTTCCCTTAGACACATAGTTCGAAGCCTTCCTCGTGAAGTTCGTCTTCATATTTATAATTCTTTGGCAAAATCACACCTTCTTTACCTTATTGAAATTTGGGGAGCCGCGACTAAAACTAATATTTCTCACCTTCAAATTGCTCAAAATAAAGTAATTAAATTGCTTTTTGATTACCCATACTTAACTTCTACACAAAAAATTTACAGTGAAACAAAACTCATGAATATTAAACAATTATTCCAATACAACACCAGCTTACTAATATACAAAATTCTAAACGACCACATACATACTAACATTACCTTTACTAAAATAAGCCAAATTCAGAAGCGCACTTCACGACGCCCTCACAATCTTGTTATACCGAAGTTTAGAACTAATAACGGTAGAAAAACATTGAGCGTTGGGGGAGTGTTGCGTTACAATAGACTACCACAAAATATAAAAAGTGCAGACAGCCTGGCGATATTTAAACTTAAACTAAAAGACCATCTTCTGAGTGATCCTAATTACCTACGCAAATGACATTCCACCCAAGTTATACTTCGATGATTGATCCTTGCGAAACACGACGTGATAAATTGTATTTTTAGTCTATAAGTCTCATGTAAGTGACCATTGTCTGTAATGAGAAAAAAATAAATGTCTTTAAAGCTAAACTCAGTCCTTGCTTCTGATTCGGCCTGATTTGCCTAAATACTTTCATCTTCTTATAGTGCCATCTCCTTTCGAAGGTTGGCGATCATAAAGGCTACTATAATTATTGTGCAGTGCAAATGACAGAACCGAGCCTAACAGAATATACTTTATACGTTGAAAAAAACAGTGCAGTCTGAGACACAGACTGTTAAAGCGTTTTAGCGTCACTAATGATTAATATCCTCAATACTTAAGTGACAAAACACTCTGATTGATACTAGTTCTAGTGCTGAGCTAGTACTCGTAATCCCACGTCATACTCGTGATGCTACTTGCGAGTCACGAAGCAGATCACAGATTACAAACATTAATATGCAAACTGCGGACTGTGGAGAGGACCGTGGCTGCGATATTATGTAACGCTTTGGGTTGGAATAAAATTCAGTTTTATCAGATAAGACACGCCTTTTAGTTGTAATGTTTTTAGTAATAACTTAGTTGAGCATAAATAACATAAATTAAACAATGTAAATAGAGTTACACAATTTGATTTAAAGGTCTTTATGGAAGAAAGGAAGCTCGCCTGATCTGTTCCTGTTCCCACATTCAGTAAATACAACACACATCACAGTACATAATATATTGAGATTATCTATACAATAATATCGGAACGAAAAACCCAGTGATGTCCTGACACCGTAAAATAGTATCATACTACTACTAATGGTTTCAACAATTAAATTGTGATTTACAACTCGAATCGAAGACTAAATCTTTAATTGAAATAGTTAACTTTGAATTATTGATCGTTTTTTTAATTTTGTGACTTGACTTTATGTCCCATCTGGGGGATAGGTGGGGCAGAGGGTTCGCTCCACTTTCACATCTCACTCCACATTTCACTCCACGTCATTCCAGCTTCCTTCGCTGTTGCAACGATGCCACGTTTCCTTTGGCGTTAAGATTCCAGTCAAAAGCTTGCTTGGCAATATGACTTGGATCCCGCCGGAGCGTATGCCCCGCCCACTTCCACTTTCGGCGTTTTATAGACCTGTCTATTGGCAAATCGTTGTATTGCTCCCATAGCTGATGATTAGAGATTCTCTCGGGCCATAATATTCAAGAATTAGACGAAGGCACGTAATTTTGTAAATAACGATATATTAAACTTTAATTAAATCTCTTCTTAAATATTGTATTTTTTTGTTTAAGTTTTTTAATTATTTCTCAAACATTAGTGAAGTTTTATAATAGTTTATACTCATCAAGAAATTGTAAAATTAAAAACGTCTCATTCCCTTAAAACTGATTTTATTTCAACAGTTGTATTTATAGAAGTACGGGAGATACTTAGATATTCAAGGCACTACCAATTACAAGGAATTTCCATTTTAGTGATTTATTCAAAATTCTGGTGACCGATATCTGCGTAGAATAAGAAATGGATAGTTACTTTTCTTTATTATTATCTATATCTGTCTGTAGTATTCATAAACACTACTAAATACTAAAACTATTTTTCCGCCTATACATAATGCCTCCTTACTACAGAAAACATCAATTAAAAAATTAATCATCAATCAATATTACCAAAATTTTGTCTATATACTGTTTACAGTGATGAAATAACGAGTCAAAAAACAATTCGCGAACTTACCAATAAAAGTTAACATAAAAAAGGCGTTAGGAGTGGGAACTGGGAACGTATGACATCCGCACTAACCGAGCGATTTCGATGATTACGTAACCTGCAGAGAGCCCTGGTACAAGCTATGAGCGTAGACCCTATCTATAATAAATGTATTATCTCAGAACGCATTATGTATGTATATTTACCGATTAAATAATGATAATATGAGGGGATCACTGCGTGTTTTTTATCCAAACATAATGATAAAATAAAAGTAAAAAGTCAGTACTTATCAAGAGTTTATACTAAAGTTTAAAACTAAAGCGGTTATTATCACTTACTAATTCTAGAGTTCCTATTTGGAACTTGATTTAAAAAAAAATCCGGAAAAAATTGTATATGAGTCGCAAGTTCGATACATAAATTCTATCTATATCTCTTTAAGACCCTTAAAAGGTCCTAAGGACCAAAGGTGTACGCGGATAAATAAAACGATAAACTAAGTTTTTTTACACAAATATTTGACGCAGACTATTGCGACGTCTATAGAATATGGCTTTATAAAGCATATATACCATAAATATATATAGACAACGAATATTAGAAAAAACTTATGCAAAGTAGTTCTTGATTAACTTCATAGGGTCAAGTTTCCCATAAAAATATATTTCTAATAACAACCGCCAGCCCCTTCGATTTGTACCACGTTTCCGCAAAAGTAGAACTCTCAGTCCTACAAGATCGCTCCTGGAGTACCATTAACCCCTGTTCACGAAAATGGGAGGCTTTTATTAACCCGCCATTTTATTTTACCTCCAACACATAGACACATTCGCCTGGCGGTTACACAGAATGGCCGCTTTATTGCTTTGCTTTTCATTATTATTTTTATATGTAAAGGAATGTATCAGCTGCTCTCTTGCGTTTTTATTAAAAGCTAGTCAGCTCACAACTCACACATTCGATAGTTTATTATTCACTGTATACGCAAATTTATTAATTGAGAATTAAAATACTAATGTTTTAAAAATCTATAAAAAAATGGAAACATCTGTCTAACACTACAATATATGTTTTTTTTAAATAGTTAATTATACAATAAGTTTTATTGAAACTGGCCACGGTACATGGTATCTGATATCTTAGGTTATCCATACATCAAATGGAACATTTGTATGTTGTCAACACTTCCATAAGAATAGAATCTGGTCCTTCCGAATAAATAGAGCCAACAACAATATGGATTTCAAACGACTATGAGTATACGTTTAACAAGATCATGGTAATATTTAACTGCTAGCATTACTTAAAGCTGTAGCAGAGCTACGTGTACGTGCTACGTAAAGGCGGACTGTTGCTACGGACCGTAGCACAGGTCACCGGTATACGCTGAATACTTAGCGTACTTGGGTATATTTCTTTTCAGGCATAACTAGTCAAACTTGTATGAGTTGATTTAATACTTTACGATATAACCACAAATTCACATTAGAAATTATTGTGATACATTATTAAAACCTTAAAAATAAATCAAGTAAGTAAAGCTGAATTCACAATAATACAATCATTATTTATAATTAGTTTTAAAAAGGTTTAGGTTGTTATTGTGTATACGTAATATTATGTTCTTACTTTAATTTTTATATTAACATGTGTTCCATTGCATTAAGTTACTGTAATCATAGAAAATAAGGAAATATATAAATAAATAAAAAAAAATCAAATGAAACTTTACATCTTACATAAATTAAAAGCATTACGAAATACAAGTTGTCTTGTCTCTTCATGTCTCTTACGGTGTAACTTGATCTCGTTCGAATGAATCTGCATCTATACAGCTTTAAATACTAGTCTGGTTTTTATAAAGTTCAATGAAAAATCTCCTGAAAATATATTAAATTTCTATAGATATAGATATTATGTCATACGAACCGTTTCACTCTGCATGAAATCTTCTCGATAATCAAGCGATTACCCTGGTAATGTGTTTAATGATCAATGAAAAATAAACTGTGATGACATAAGTTTAAACATATATATACTTGTATTGTATCTTTCTTAACAGTAATATTATGAATTAATGTCATTAGAAATTAATCTACCTCTCGGTTTACGGCTTTGCAATGATTTTTTCAGTATTATTCTGTATGTATGCATTTCAAAATATTAATAATCCATTCTCACGAAGACGGTTAGAAGGAAACTCGTTTTAAAAAGTATAACAAGAGCTGAGTTAAATAAAAAGCCGATATTAAGTTTTAATGGGCGCTTTATATCTGCTAACTTTTAAATGACTTTCTGAATCACTTTGACTGTCATTGAAGTCTCTTGATAATTTTTCACTTTAATATTTTAAATGCAAAAATATTTTTATGTCGCAGTTTGTATTGGGACGCTGAATAAGGACTTTTATTAGCTTTATTGGAATATTTATTGCTTTTAAAAGCTTAAAATGTTTGATCTTTTCTGTCATTTATCGGTGGTTTATATAATGAGACCGCTTATTTTCGAGTTTATTTTATGTGAGAAACTGAATAGTAAATTAAATGTGAAAATTTGAAAGAAAATAAATAAAAACCATGTTATCACGCTCCTTACCTCTTTTTGCGTGGTTTCATAGAATAAATACGACCCAATGTCCTTGGTATAGACAATAAATAGTATTGTGCGTGATATTTATTGTTTACCGTCCATAAAACCGACTGAGGTCAATTCATTAATAAATGTTATCTTCAACGCCTGATATTTATTACTCACTAAAGAGCTCGTGACTTCATCTGACTAGATAATATTAAAAGTACGGATCCGATTATTTCTTTATAATAATACCTAGTATTTTGGTATCCAAGTATGTCTTAAAATACCTACAATTTTGTGCACAGAAGAAACATTTATATTTTAGTATGTTTATAAAAACACACACTCAAACACAACTGGACCGATTTAAAAAAAATCTAATATGATTAGAATGCTATTATATGCATTGTCTATTATAAAAATAGGCATATTATAAAATAGGCTATAATTATTGCTAAAATTTTCATAATATACATGTCCAGTCGTAGGAAACTGAAAACGCTAGTTTGTTATATTATATGTTTTGATAGAACTTTTTAAATTAGGCAAAGCTATTTTAAGCTATGCTTAACTAAAATTAAAGATAATCGTAATATATCTAGATTTCCTTTAACTGATATTAAAACTAAACAATAATACTTTATGATTTATTACAGCTCAAAAAAGGTTGTTCAGTATAAAGGTAATTCGATTTCCTTAAGTAAGCGAGTAATATTAAACGGCACGTGTATTTCTATTATTTATTAAATATCGTATTTTCCTCACACAAATTTCGTGATACATACAAAACCTCTACACCGTAAACGGGTATTCCGTATGATGAATTCGATTTCATTTACGAGGAAAGTGAAAGTTCTAAAGGACACTTAATTTGTATATAAATATTTCACATATTGTATAATATTTCCTTCATTGGTAAGTTGTATTTAGTATAGCCAGCTTTGTATGTATGACTAGGCGCTATTGGGCATGCTGGCTTCCATATCCTAAGATCAAACGTTTCTTATAAGAGACCCGAATAAACAGCCAACTCGCGTCTATGCCAGCACACTTTCACTCACACTATGGGACCATAAGTCCCTATGAGACACGGATCGGTCACATTTATGGTCTGTTTTATTAATTAATGTTAACATATCGTAACTTCTTTACTATTTTACCATAATTGAAAACTAGTTTTTAATGATGGTAAAATATTTTATTTATATATAATACTTTATTTGCCCAGGTTTTTATATTCAAAGTCAAAGTCAAAAATCATTTATTCATATAGGTGTACATTTATGAACTTCAAAAATAGAAAAATACATGGCACAAAAATAACTGGCAGTAAATTTAAAATTAGATGCATTTAGCTAATTTTAAATTTACTGCCAGTTCTCACATCAAGGGCGTAGAACGGACGAGAAGAACTGGCGAAAAACTCTCCGCCATTAAGTGACTCCAACCTATGGTAGCTTATAGAACATACTAACCTTTCCGAATAATACATATCAATTTAAAAATTTATTCCTTAGTTAAATATCTACTATAGATATGATATGATATCCCGGATCGCATGTTGCAATTAAACTGGACATGGCAGCAATACAATTTTTCAGAATTAAAGCCCTGACCTCATTAAAGTGTAAGAATATAACATGGTAAATATATAATATTAATTGCAAATGTATCGATGTGTGTGTGTGTACTGAATGTATGACACAACATGCAATAATTATGCAACATAGCATAGAAACGTTCCCACGGATTGCAAACGCATCACGCGATTTCATATTCCTTATTCGATTTTTACCTTTACACCTCTGCAATAGAGTTGAATTTATTTTATCGTATAATAATGTCGCATATTAAATGTGTAACATTTTATTAGAAATGATTGAAGCGAAACTAGGAAAAGTAAGGTAATTGAGGGTTAAGTGAAGAATAAGCTTTTATTACGTGTAATAGTGTATTAAAATTTCCTTTTATATGGGAATTTTTCGTTGCGTATTATTTATTGACTGTTTTTACATAAAGATCACCTTATATCGAAAGGTAGAAAGAGTAAGAGTAGTGATGGCCTAGCGGTAAGCATTTGGCTCTGAACCCTGAGGTCGACCTTTCCAGCATTGGTTTATTTGTGCTCGTTCGATAATATAATTATGGTGAGGAAACCAGCACGTTTAAGTCCCCAAAATCGACATGTAAAATATAAAATTTATATAAGAAAGATAGCATACAGGAATGATAGTAGCCACCATTGTTGTCAACATGGTTAGTCCTCAGTAAATTAGTGATTTAACGGCATAAGGGAAAATTACCTTGAAATAACAACACATAATTTTAATAGAAAATAAAGAGACAAGGGAAAATGCTTATCCGATAAAAATACAGGTATGTTTTTATCAATTACGTTATCCCAATTCCCAATCTCATTCTTTTGACAAATCCTGTCACGTTTACAAGTTGTCGCAGAGGTTGTTATATGAACTAACTGGTATTAACTGGTTTGTTTCACTAACAAAATTACATCAAAACTTTCATATATTTACTGCAAATAAATTGGTTATTTTGATTGGTTAGTATGCAATATATATTTTATTAAAAGTAACAGGTGATAATATTTTTTAGTTTAATATTAATAGTTAGATTTGAAAAATTTGGGGCCTTAGAAGTTAAAACAAAGACGAAACGGTAATAATAAAACGAAAAATATATTCAGGACATTGCCAGGTATCCATCCTGAGTTGGTTGTTAAACACGCAGGTAAGCCGAAATAAATTATATAAATAAAGCCTTGTTGGATTGTGACACTGAAATAGTTTCTATTAATAAAACAGTAACAACTATACACTACACGTTCAGAACATAATGAACGCGAGCTTAATGCTGTTATTAAATGTTACTGAGAGATACAGCCGTTAGTCTATGGTTAAGTAACGACAGAAGGCGGGTTGAGCTTTTTTTTTGTTACTCGGAGACAACGGAAAATAATATATTTCGCTGACATTTTGATGTAATAAATTAAAAGTGTAAACACGATTTTTGGAGCATACAGCATTCCTTATGATATTATTAAGTTTTTTTTCTTATACAATATGCAGAGTGTTAAAAGTACTTTTTCGATAACAAACACACAAAAACCACTTTAGGATTGTAGCATTCTACATAGACTTTATTGATAGAATATTATTTTGATAATCCAAAACAATATCCTTACCATATAATTATGCAAATATCTTCCGCCATACGTTACATTATATGTACATAAATGGCTGTCATTATCAGTAACTGTTTTCATCTTTGAAGTAGTTTAACCACATCGTCTATAAACATAATACTGACATCATCTTTTTAGTGACAGCTTCTACATGCCCTCTCGATGACTGTCATATTGTAGATTATATGTATTAAAACGCTCTCGCTTCGCTACTGTTCGTAACAATACCGCATTGAAGAACTTCACCACGTTTGAATTCCCATACCGTAACGCGTTTCTGCTGATAGCATTTGCATAGAGATTTTCACACTACCTTCGTGTTATTAAATTGTCTTGTTTTGCAATTAAACGTATATCTTCTCTATATTTAATCGTATTTTGTGCGAGCGTGCTCCAGTTTCTCAGCTTCAAGCGATTATATACAGTTTAGTATAATTAAAAACTTGAGTGTTTTAATAAAATATAGTTTAATTAAAGTTTTGTACTAATAGGAGAACGGACAAAATAGGAGTGTTATTTTTTACGTTAAGTTGTTGAAAGATTTTACTTATTGGTGGAATAGGAAATTTTGTATTCTGTAATGTTTAAAAATATAAAAAGAAACAGACACACAAAACAACGTCAAATGTTGAATGTTATTACCTTGATCTGTTTCGTCCTATTTCAAGTGAAATGTAAACCGATATCACCATAAAACATAGTCATTCAAATCACCGATGAAACTAAATCAATCAGTCAGTGAATGACAAATTGCTTTAGGAAATTCAAAGGGTTTCGGTCGGCTGCGCCTAGTTTGCCGATTTCGTTCTGACATTCGTCACGTGAAAATGTTTCAATCATTTAGTCGTTCAATCGTTGAATCGTTCACTGAATCTTCGACTATTGTGAAAATGAAATGTTGGGTGTGAAATGTAAAATCGTCGTTTACTTCACGGGATATAAAATGCATTGTGTTTTGGCCAAAATATATTCGTGCAATATTGAAGTCACTTATATTTTTTCTTGAATTCTCGTTTCATGTCGTTACTCAAATCCTTTAACGAATTAATATACAAAAGTTATTCAAACTCGGACTCAAAATATCTTTATTCATGTAGGTAAACAAGTACACTTATGAATTGTCAGAAAGAAGTTGAATTAATTGTAAATTTACATTTACTACCAGTTCGCAAGTCAAGGGCGTAGAGCGGGTAAGAAGATCTGGCAAGAAACTTCCCACCACTCTTTTTAATCGCCCAGTATTGTCATACAAATTGTTTGAACTGGAGGAAATCAATCCCAAGGATAAGGATCATTTAAGTATTCCTCAAATTTATAAAAAGCTTTATTGATTAATTTTCGTTTAGGGCTTTGAATTTATTTAGTGAGTTAATCTTTTGGAGCCTGGTTGGTCGTACACTCAAATTAGTTCTATTTCGCGTATTATACTGGTGAAAGTCACCATTTGTTGAAAATCGTTTATATTTTTTGGACATAAGTACAACAAGGCTTCAAGAATATACTGACCAGATAGTGTCATAAATTTTAATTCCTTAAACTTATTCCGTACCGACTCCCTCGGAGAAACACAACAAATACCCCGAACAGCCCGCTTCTGCTGCACAAATAAGGATTGAACCTCCGCAGTAGCACCCCACAGTAGAATACCGTACGACTATTGGTAGATAGTTTAATATATATGTGTTTGAAAGTAGGAATGATAGATAATCTAGAGTGTAGAGCCACTTCAAAAGGTCTTGTCATTTTGAGGAGTAATAAGATTTGCAATTGCTCCCAATTCACCAAAACGAATGAAAAATTAATACATAGATTTTTTAATTGAAATTTCAATGTGTTCATAGCAATGTTTCTAAATGACCGGGTACAAAAATTTTCCCTTTGAAAAAAAAAAACCAGTGGCGTATCTTTTTAGGTCTGTCTGTATCTGCTTCATTATCATTTGTCAATCTAATAGGCAAGTAGATGATCAGCCTCAAGTGCCAGACACACGCCGTCGACTTTTTGAATCATAAGAAGAATGCGCAATACCTGTGAATGGGAATAGTTAGAGTGGATAGTCGGTATCTAACTACACTAAAGCTCATCAGAACTTTGAAACGAAATACGCGAGTTCCGTCGATCCACTCTTTACTTCAAAAACTATTTGCTAAGATGTTAGTTTGAATTCAGGCTGTATAAATACAATCGCATCAGAAGTTTCGCCGAGTAACTAAAATATCGAGTAAGTTCAATGAAATAAGTACCAACTACCTCGCAGGAAACAGATCTTGACTTGTTACGCTATTCCAATAATAGAGATGTCATGTATCGATATTTTGCAACGCATTATATTTTTCAAAATGAAGTTACATTTTGACTAATCTTTGACCCAGATAAGAGAAATCTAAATGTTATAATAATTTATAATAACGTAAGCCTGATGTAATGGGACATACCTATAGTAAAATTCGATAAAAATTCTAATTAATAGAACTGTCGGTACTGAAAACACGGAGGAATCCCGAGCGCCGCGGTACATTGCTTATTTTCGTACACAGTTATAATTTTACTAGATTAACGACGTATGTTTATTTGTTAATAGTTATGCCAAAAGTTCAAAGTTTTATTAATATTTTTTTTTAGGTCTGGGCCTCAGATTTCTGTGTCTCCTGTGCCTGACTCACGCCGTCGAATTTGTTTTTGGCAAGCCGGTTTCCTCACGATGTTTTCCTTCACCGTTCGAGCGAATGTTAACTGCGCACATAGTAAGAAAGTCCATTGGTGCACATCCGGGGATCAAACCTACGTTGCACGCTGAAGCTAATCGGCCAACACTGCTCAACTCATTATGTATAACTCACTATTTTATCCATATATCCATTTATTTGCACAACCCAAGCTAAACTTGTGATGTCAATGCCATTTTTAACATAATGTTAATATCACAACACCTTTTTATACCGCAGAAGTTTATCGACAATTCTTAGCACACACATCACTAGCTCGGCGTAGTTTATGAGTCGCCTCAGGCTATGCTGCTCTGTGCACATGATACACACTCTGTTTCTTGTAATAACATTCTCTGGTTTCCTATTTATGAAACAATTACATTGTGAGCAGATACATTTTGTTTTGATAATTGTTATTTTATTAAAAAAGGTTTTAAAAAATTGCGTCATTTGTATTTTAAAATTCCTTTTTAACAAAAAAAAAACAACCGATTCCAAAATGCGATGCGATTTTTATTTGTTAACTTTACTTTATTTCTATAAAAGGCGTATTAAAATCGTATTAGGCTATTTATGCAAATCCGGTAAAAAGTAGAACATCTCTACTTCATTATATTTAACCTTTTTTTTTTTTAGACCCATCGTTTTGAGTTACATATATAGACTTGGAAAAGAACAGCCTTCAGTTATTACTGAATTTCTATACTCAAACAAAACAACTATATAATATATACACACAAAGTGTATTGTATATAATTTCCGAAGTTCCACAATAAATAATAGGTCTCGTTTAAGTCAACAGATGTGTACAAATTGTCACTATGTCATTATCCTATTCACACCTTTCCTTAATGACGACGATTTAAGCAAACGGCAGCATTTGGATTTCAAATTTCGAACACCTGTTGACTGAGTTTTCGGACTGTTTATAATTTGAGTATTTAATGTAAATTGTATTTTCAGTGAAAAGGAACGTAATGATGTCTCTTGCGTTTTACGTAACGATTTTGTAAAGGCGTTAACATAATGGCCGGAAAATTTCTACGTTTTAGGAGCTTCCAAAACCTGAATGTTATTTATATTGTCCAACAAATATACTTTACAATCCTATCATTTATATAACAAAAGTAATTAAATCAATAGCATGTTAATTCATTATGTTGTAGAATGTTTCTAGTGATAAAATTCAATATTTATTTAGTTGAAAACGTAAGAGACTAACAAAAACACTAAGCTACGTTTAGAGTTAAGCTAACTTGTGTTTTCAATTCAAACAATGTAAAATTTTACAACGACCTCGCCTTGGGACGATCCCAACAGATTTAACATGACAAGGATAGTCGTGTTATACTTGTACAGCTCCACTTGCAAGTTTTGATTAAAAATAATGCAATCCTAACTGTATAATCTCATATGTTGATAAATATTGACGTTCATAAGTGTATTGTCTAATTGTATCGGGCACTTCGAAACCTATTTAAGAAAAACTACAGTTCCCTGGATGAAAATGGTACCGGGTTTTTCAATGAAAGCCGTGACTTTCATTTAATCCCTCTTAAAAGCATTATACGACAAAAAATAGTAAATATCGTGAAGCTGGCATTACCAGACCATTTGTCAGAGAGACAGATCATCGCGCCTGTGACTAATGTTAGCAGGTAAAAACTGTCTACTGTAGAGTTAAGTGCACTTTTCAATTTCGCTATATTTTGCTAAGCGAGCTTTTTAAATAACGACTAAGCCTGGGCATTCTACGTCTATGTTCTAACTATTTCTCTTGGATCTTAGAATTGATCACTTCATGATAGTGACCGAATACTTGTAGATGTTGTATATCAGAATATGGCCAGCTAAACGGGCAAGATCAACAATTTAATTAGGTACTATAAAACTACAAATAAGCGTTTTAAAGGCAGTTTTCCATCGATGTATTTCCGAACTGTTGTGTTTCTCCGAGGGAGTCGGTACGGAATAAGTTTAAAGAATTAAATATTATGACACTATCTGGTCAATATATTCTTGAAGCCTTGTTGTACTTATGTCCAAAAAATATAAACGATTTTAAAACAAATGGTGCCTTACACCAGTATAATACGCGAAATAGAACTAATTTGAGTGTACGACCAACCAGGCTCCAAAAGATAAACCACTCCTTATATGAAAATTGTATTCGTTTTTACAAAAAACTGCCAAGCGAAATTAGAGAATTATCACTAAATAAATTCAAAGCCCTCGTTAAACGAAAATTAATCAACAAAGCTTTTTATAAATTTGAGGACTACTTAAATGATCCTAATCCTTGGGATTGAATTGCTCCATTTCAAACAATTTGTATGACAATACTTGGCAATTAAAAAGAGTGGCGGAAAGTTTCTTGCCAGTTCTTTTTACCCGCTCTACGCCCTTGACTTGCGAACTGGTAGTAAATGTAAATTTACGATTTATTTAACTTGACGATTCAAAAGTGTACTTGGTTACCCACTTGAATAAAGATATTTTGAGTTTGAGTTTGAACTCATTCGATTTAGGGTCCATCCAGAAAAGAGCATACCAATTCTTAAAAGATTCCGGCACTTGCGAGCCCTCTGGCAATGTGTTCATGGTATCACTTAACATCAGATGAGCCTCCTGTCTGGTTGCCGACTGTTACTTAAAAAAAACACTAAAAACATTATTACTTAAATATAATAAGTAACTTAAAAATGTCAATATTGGCTCATTTTTGTTAAAGGATGACTTAATCCAGTTTAAGTGAGGGCCAACAATTCTTATTTCAATTTTGAATTTCACATTTGGAAATGGAACGTGCCTTTGAAATTTAAATTTCCGACACTTCGAATTCACTCACACTTAGTGACATAGTACAAACATACATGTAGGCCAATCGCGAATTTTTTTATTCGTCTTTGTTAAGTCTTGACCATTTTGCAAACAGAGAGAGTGGTAGAGGGTCTACTGTGTGTAATTACAATTGTTTGCAGGAAAAAGTGGTATTAGCAAGTTACTATTTAACCTTTAATGTAATATTAAAAGTTGTGAAAAGCCATACGAAAACATACAAATTTCCAATACACTGGTCTTACTCCTGACACGAGTGAGACTCTTAATAATGCTAAGTAATACAGTTGTTGATTACAATTATAAAGATCTAAATGTTCATTAAAGCATTTCAATCCTCGTTAGATATTTACTATGCTCAGGAATAACTCAAATGTTGACATGCAAATCTCGACACAGAGTGATTTATGAATGGGATGGGGTCTGTGGATAGGTTATCTGTGGCCTTTTTATCGTAGTCCATGTCAGTCAAAATATCCGAATGCACTCGAACGAGGGACGTAATAACTATAGAATACTTTACGAGTATCCGATTTGACAACCTAATTCTATCGGATTTCTATTTTTGTCCGAGATTTATTGGTAGTTTAGTAAAAATATACATTTGTTATAACCATACATAATTCGGTTATAAATCATGAAGATTTCGTAAAAAAAAACATTCGTGTCAATGCTTTAGGGTTGCATATCTGATTCTTTAAACGTTTCTCCAGCTTAAGGGGTTTGAAATCCAGAAAAATAATGTAGTTTTGAAGAGCAGAGAAACCGAGTAAAAATTACTGTTAGTTCCGAAAAAAATAATAATTGAATGTAGTTTTTTCACATATACACAGCTTGTTCGCAAATTTTTCGTTAGCACATTTGGGAATTATAAAAAATTAATTTAGAAGAAACATTTGTTAATAATAAAACGTGTTCAATGATCGCGCAAAAATTCCGGTGGGCTCAGAATCATTGCAGTGCAGTATTTATTTTTATAGAACAGAGGGTTAACTGGGAACTGATTTTATGTGATGCCGTGGCGTGAGTTATCAGTGACTAGTATTGACTATCCCCCCCCCCCCTGTCTGTGCGTTCACCACTAAATGCTGAATGTCCCGATGGTGGACGCCCCGAGAGGGATTCATGTGGTACCCCTGGGGTAATGTCTGTTCGGACTGCACTCTCATAAGTCATACTTACTTATTTACTTCAAACTAGTTTTAAAATTTAAATAATAAGAATAATAATAATTGTATATATACTTGTGTAAATAAAGGATTGGATGATTCAGTCACGGATCATATTTGTGCGCGGTAAACCGTGAAATTCTCAATTTGGCCAACAAAAGGAATCAAACATTATCGACTACGGGGAAACCAGTATATTTCATAACCGGGCTATTTGAACTGTCCAGGGAAAGAGAAAAGCTTTAAGCTGAGTTCCGTGTTTTTAAATTTTTTCACATCCAATCTACGACTATCTTTGTATAGTATAAAAATTGTTTGTTTGTAAGCTTAGATCTCTTAAACTACTACTCTCTTCATTTTTATATAATTTCATCAATAGTTACTTCGCTATATTAATAGTGCCTCCGGAAATAATTCTTTTACCTAATAATAAAACATAGTCCGCTTTTTGTATGCTTGAGCTTTTACGCCTTTGCGATAAATTATAATAATAAAGCCAATTGAATTCCATGCTATTAAAAATTACATATCAAATGGTCGTTAGTTATGTAATACTCTTAGTCTACGTAAGTTATTGTTATTTCCATTTGTATCTGTTCTTTGTTTCCTCCATCCATTTCTTCCCAGAAATCCTAACTATGTCGTCAGCCCATCGCTTTTGTGGTATTCCAACGTTTATTATTCCTGGAGGTCCCCTCCAGTGGGTAGCTTCAGCGGTCCATCTTTTATCTGTTTACCTTGTAATATGGCCTGTCCATATCCATTTAAGCTGTAAAGCTTGGGTAAGCGAGATAATTATTTTTTTGTTGGGATAACATTCTTTAATTTACAATTAAACATGTACAAACGCAAAAGCAGCGGTGCTATTCGTAATATATAGAATAATGATTTATCTAGAAACAATAAATTCGTATTTCAGTGTTAGGTTAATGTAGTTAGAAAAGAAAGGAAGTGTTCTTGGCCCGGTTGTCGCAACATTACAAGTGAGTGGCGCTCAAGGATTCTGCGCTGAGAGACCAGTTAATGATAAGCTAGACATTAATGGGCATATTCGTAAAGCTTTTAAAATACATTGTCACATTTATTTGTTAAGTGACACTATAGTGTTAAGGATAAAATATTTATTGGCTGCTTTTAAGTATCAGTTTTTTCTAGGTCGATTTGCAATAACGAAAACATTTGTTGCGTAATTTTTCTCGCATACCAAGCGATATACACCAAAATTATATCAAAAATGACTAGACCAATAGACACTTAAAACAACTTTAATCAAGCAAACACAACGATTATTAGAATTGAAAAAGGCAAAAACTAGATTAACGTTTACTTTGAATAGTTTATCGAAGGATAGATTCTTTAACTGCTTAATTTATTGTATTTTTTTTTCTGCGGTTAATTGCAATCAGCCTCAAGGCTATGAGCAAATTTTTTCTGTGGTTCTGTCATGTGGAGTGACTTCCCATTGGAAGCATCTACTCATCTTCTGTCTAGAGCTACTGCCGGTCGTCTAGCTCTAGAATATGGTGACGTTTTAGTCGACTCACATACTGTCTAATGGTGAGTTGGCGAGCAAGTTCATTCGAGTGATAAGCTATTTGTATTTAGCTGCCAGTCTCCGGATTTCATCTTTGATAGTTCTCATTTTAAGGTGCTCGTGAAATCTCGTTGTTGGTAATGTACCATGGTACTTTTGCAACTGCTCTTAGGATCTTGTTCTGTTGTCACTGGAGTATATTTATGTTGGTATCACTTGCGCTGCCCCACAGTTGGAGGCCATATGCCCAAATGGGCTTTAGGATGACATTATATATAAGAAGTTTGTTATCTAGAGAACGTCTTGAGTTTCTTCATTCAGCATCCAGTAAAGGCTGTTGTACTTTAGTAATTTATTGTATACTAGCTGGCCTGGCGAACATCGTACCGTTTAACAGTCGATTCTTTATTTTTTTAATACTTATTCTGTTATTCGGGACACCGGTCTAGCTAGTAAGATAAAAAAAAATCAAGTTGATAACACAACAAATACATTATGTCAAAAATTAAAAATTTACCTTCCCGGAACCCCTCCACTAACACTTGAACTTTATGATATGGTATTAAAGTTCAAATTGACTTTTAAGTATTATTACGAATATTTTGTATGGGAATATAGAAAAGTGTTGTTTTTAGACTGTTTCACTCAATTTTTTTAATTTTTCTCCCCGTAAGAACCATCCTCGTACTTCAAGGAATATTATAAAAAAACGAATCAGACAAATCGGTCAAGCCGTTTTAATGTTATGTCGTGACAACGGAAAACGGGTTTCATTTTTATATATATAGATGTGAATAAATATTGTAGCCTCGCTTTAACCGGAAAACAATCTCAAATGAAACATTAATGCATGTTATTATAAATTTTCGTAATATCACAATATTATTTTGCAAATCGGTAATGATTCATACAAGTTTTATTAACTATAAACGCGCACCTGTCTAATGATAACAATCACATGAAGGTCCCGTTCGGCGTTCACTCAATCTTCACGTGATGCTCATAAATGGATTTTGTTTAGTTAATCTATTAATTGTTTTATTTTAACTTATATACAATCAGAAAAGCGATGCCTATTGGCATTGTACAATTGTACATACTTCTATGAGGTTTACGTAACAATTAAAGACATGCGCTTTCCATATTTTATAATAACGCAGACTGTGGTCCGATTAGGTATGTGGGATTGGTATCCCTGTTGCGCCATGACCTCTACATTCGATTAATAGGTAAAATCCAGGGTAAACGGTGTTGGTAGGATGGACAAACCATGGCTTCGTAACGTTAGGGAGTGGACGGGTATTGCAAATACTGCATCTGGCACAGGACACGCTTCACGAGACTGCCGGCCAACCTCCAGTAGGTAATGGAGGGGCACCAAAATAAGAAAAAGAAGGTTACCATGGGCAATTAGTATGTTGATTTATACGAGTACATTGCCTTCTAGAAGTGTGACAGGATGTTTTTCGAGACACTACTCTCAAACCTACTTGAAACGTTTTGTTTAAGAGTAAAATTCTTGATATACGATAGCCATGCTTAGCGACTCAAACATATTTTGTATGCTACCTAAAATCCCGGCATATTATCACTGTAGAAACCCTAGACCTAAATAATCTGCAATCTACCTTTCGCCAATATTTCTTCTTTAAGTCACAGTCGGGTAACCCGGTCTATTTAGGAGCAATCCTGCGGGCAATCGTTGATAGGGGTAATTAGAGTAATGAGTGAGCTGTGTCACTGAACTTGCAGTGAATGGAGTACAATGTGTGCGTTTTATGGTTTGATTACGTAGGGTTGCTATTTATCAACGTTTTTAAACAATAATTTACTTTCAGGTTCATTTTCTTAAGCATTAAGCACGAGGACTCTGATTCCTTAATTTGTTTGAGGACAAGGCAAGTAGCTGAGTCAACCTTATTTATATATCAACTGGAAATTTGTTGGCAGGAATCAAACCGTTTGTGATCAAACGCATTGCTTTACGCAAGAAAGGAAACGTTTAGTTTTTAGCGACATAAAATTATCAACGGATCAGACGCAGAAATGTTTCAACCAAGTGAGTTCTGATAGAAAAATGATAGATTTGTTTATAATATTTAAGTACGCGTCGAGTATACCTATTCCATGGATTAATTTTAAAATAGTTTTCTAAAAATACGTTATAGTATCACATTGTCGTTACTTTTTGAAGCACCCACAACCCTATCCACTCTCATGATGAAAGGACGACTGTATTCTTTAGCACTTATAAAAATTATTCATCTTTCCATCTCTACTCTTAAACCAATTATAACTAAGTTAAACCTATTTATAAACGTATAAACCTTCAATAACTTAACGTTTAAAATAAATTGAAACACTTTTTAGACGTTAATAAAGAAGGCTAAAACAACTTTGTAAATTTGTCCGTCAACTTTGATTGTTTTATATGATTAATTTAAAAAATTAGTTTTATTTAATTACTTCATTTGATAATTGCTTTGGTTTGCACCTAAAAAAAACAATAAAGGTAAAAAAGCATATGCTCCTGGCCATTCTCGGAAAAAAATTAATCATATTTTTTTTAATAAGTAGTAGTAACCTCCTCCTAAATTTCTTGAACAAAGGACTACTTAAAATAATAGCTAAGTTTTACTTGAACTCTATTTTTAGGATGAATGAACTCACTAAATCCACTCTAACGAAGACAGACAAAAGATTTAGGAGAAAACATAAAATAATAATTTCTTTGTGGTTTTCTTTTATCCCAATGGTCCTCCAGAGCTTAATTCAATTAAAATAAATACAATTTATTCGTATACATTTAAGAAGGATCTCAAAAGAGCAAACTCTTTATCCAAATGTAATGTAAAAACACAAATTGTATGATAATACCACAGTATGTATTAAGAATAACAGTAACGAATCAATGTGAATGAAATGTTCATTCGCCTTATTTATCCGCTTATATTAGAATAAGGTATACTGCAAACTTTGTATAATTGCATTTTTGATTTGATCGGCTATACTTTTCCCCTCGTCAACTCAACTCCGACCTCCATCTGAGAAGATAAACATAAAACTCTTTTTGGCGCTACTCCTCTCTTTGAAAAGCCTCAGCTAGCATCACAATACTGGGCGTTGACATATCGAAAGTCGTTCAGTTCTGCAGTCATTTGAAGGGAAGGCTAAATAAGCCTCTATTCTTGGAGTGGTGCTGGGTGGGTTGGTGTGTTCAGCAAGGCGAGACGGACATCAACGCCACCGCTTGCATTTCTACAAAGCGTGAATTCGGCCCCACATGGAGTACTGTTCTCACCTCTGGGCAGGAGCTCCACTTGACCGTATCAACGAAGAGTGATTCGAATCGTTGACGACCAGTCACTTTCCGTGCGGCTTGATCCCTTGGGGTTACGTAGAGATGTAGGGTCTACCTGCATCTTCTACAGCATTTGCTATGGAGAGTGTTCAAACATACAATATACCACCCGTATCAACTCGATGTCCGTTGTTCCACAACTGAGGTTTTTTTTGTTCGTTCGTGGTGCGCGGCAAATACTGCCGACTAACCACCACAATATGCATCCAGCTGCCCACTGAAGTATTTCCGAACCAATTCGACTTAGGATTCTTCAAGAAAAGAGCGTACCAATTATTAAAAGGCCGGCAACGCACTTGCGAGCCTTCTGGCAATGGTAGTATCTAAGGGCGGCGGTATCACTTAACATCAAGTGAGCCTCCTGTCCGTTTGCCTCCTATTACATAAAAAAATGCCCTGGAATTATGACGAACTTTAAAACAGAAACATTGCTGTTAAAAATGTTTTATTACTACATTATTGTACACTGTAACTGGTAATACAATTGATATAACGAGATAAAAGATAAGTGGGGGAGAACGAATTTACAATTGTTACATTTTCGTTAACGACGTTATAAATGTTTATTTTGGGCTAAATGTAAATTCGAATTCCTATTTTCCTATGCTAATTACATAAAATACATATTAAACCGTGTTTTCAATGCTAACTATTATCAGAGATAGACATAGAAATAACATTTATTACTAACAAAACACACACACAGAAACAGACGAAATAACAATAATCAAAAAGGTATAAAAAAAGAATGAAAGATAGATAAAAAAAAATATTATTTTAAAGAACAAGGTAGGTTTTAAATGTGTAATGCGTGTGTACTGTGGTTGTAATTGGCCCTGGCTCAGCATTATGCTGAGGAGTAGACTGTTATAATATAAAAATAAAAAGAATGTTATAATAATAATAATAAGTAGAAAAAGATAATATTAGTAAAAGGTAAATGTATATATTAAAGTAATTAATTTTCGAGTACATGAATGATAAATACCTGGTCGAAAGTAATGCAGGACACGCTATTTTTATAAAAGAATACCAAATAATCAATAGCACAATGACCATACGTGGCAAACAAACAAAATAATGTAGACTGAATCATACCTATGTTGGTTGAAAGCACTGCAGTATATTATGAAATGATATTGATTTCTTCAGGACGTAGATCCTTCGACTTTCGTGTGCTATTAAATCAGCGTTAATCCACGCGCAATCTCAACAAACAACTCTCGACGTACTTAGAAAATAACACGGGTCTATTTCATTTCAAAGGGAATGGGCACAAAAGCGTAAAAGAACATTCAGACAGAAAATACGGCGGGTTTTCAGTGAAAAAATCTGTCGAAATTACGCGAACTAACTCCCGTGAAATACTGCTATTAATCTTGAAAATGTCTTTGTCGCGTATTAGTTTAGCTCAGTTATTCACCTTAAGAATTCACGAGAGTGTACCTCATTTTCTTAGTATTCGTATAGAAATTATGGATTCAAGTAAGATTTGTGATGTAGTAAGAAAAATATCTCGCCGTTACTGTGCTATCAAAGAACACGGTAAATTTAGGCACCTTTAGTGTCCCTAAAACCAGTTACACAAGATAAAAAATACGAAACGGAACGGAAGAATTATGTTTGTAGTTAGTCTAAAAAGTTTTTCACGTTAGGGCCATTCAATAAAAATATATTTGTGTTGATACGATTTGGTGTATTTAAGTAATGTGTTACCACCGCAATGTGGTACCAGTCATGTGTATGCTTTCACAAAGGAACTAAGTTTTCTTGTAAAATAACGAGTGTTAAATATTTTATTTTGTTCAGCGTGAAACTAAAGTGTATCCACGAAAACGAAGCCAAACAAAACATGATCATAACTCATAAGACCACATATGTTCTTTGTGTCACAGAATACACGAAGAAGAATGCCAGTCATCCAGCTAGTCCACGACCTAACGAGTTTGCCCCACAATGTTCGCTGTTCTAGGTCTTTTGTTCCCTCACAAAACTTTTATTCGCCAGTGACGTGAAAGAGTTGAATTGAATTTCAAATACTTTTGTACGAAATAATACTTGTTTCGAATGAATGTGTTGTTTTTAAATAAGACTGTTATATTCGGTGGCTTTCGAATGGATATTTTATTTTCTATTATATTCTTTACGAACCGCCTGTTCGAGTATTACCCACACGCCCTTAAAAGTACCTGTAATCGTTAACAATTATTTAAATTTTAATAATTCTTAACGTGATAGACGGTGAATGTTCTTACTATATTCCCTTCTCAGTGAAATAATGGTGGACCCTGTATCATTTTAAGACTAAGTTCTCAAATATAAACAATTACATACAAGCTTGCATTACATTTTATATAAATTAAAGCAGTGGTCAAATCCAGTGATGTGGTACATTCGATTAACCTAAACAACTATTCACTTTGACCTTTAAACGAATCGAAACAAAAACTAATTTTATTTGAGTGCCAGTGAAGCGTGCGATCAAAGGCCCGTGAGCCTGGGAAAGCGCAATGCAAAAACAAAACTTGGAAGCCCGAAAAGCTCCACCTTATTAATATGTTAAATAAAATTTTGAAGTTAATATAAATTTAATAACTAACTTAAATTATATAAAGCCCAACGTTTTGACGGCTATATATTATTAATCAAGGTAACCTTTTTGGAGGTCTGCCAAAAGAAGTTATTACATATATGTAATTCCCAAATAATTACTTGCCAATAACACAATGCCAGCAAGAATGTGAATAGCAATATTTTTTAAAGTTATTTTTTTCATTCTCCCCTAACAGTCCTCATCCTTTTAGATTAACTTCTCTATAGAGCCAACGGAAGTGTTTATATAAGGATGTCCACGCACTTTTATAACTTTATATTTGAGCTAGAATAAACTAGTATCAGTTCTGGAACAATGATGTCATCATCGGTTCAATGACTTGAGCTCGCGGATGTTTACTACGCTGCAAGCAAATTGGTCGTTACAATTTACTATTAAGCTAGGATACTAGAGTAGAAAAATAACAGTTGCACTTAAACCATTTGCCTCAGTATTCTTTATATGTTTTTTGATTAATTATTCTTAATAGGCAAGTAGGTAAAGTCTTCTGTGCCTGACACGTCGTCGATTTTCGGTTCTACAAACGTACTTTTTCTTCACGATATTTACCACACTAGTAACGAAATATTTGTCTTAATTTGTTATTTGATTCACTGTCCCTATCTCAATAATAAAATAATTTTAACAATTACATTACAACTCTAAAAACATCGAAGTAGGTAGAAACTCATTATTGTGATTAGGTCACTGTTATGCAAGTCTGCGCGCGCGCATCACGTGTCACATAATAATGGAAATTACCTATTTCCTGTACTGGTAATCTTATTGGATATAGCGGTTTTGTTAGAATATTTATGCGTATTTGCGTGAAATACAGTATTTCTGCTATTAGTTAATTTCGACGAAACAATTAAAAAAACAATTGAAGAAATTACCAAGGTGTTACAAATGCGATATTGTTTTTTTTAAATAAAATGCGAAATATTGTAGTGTAAATTTTATCTTAATTCTTGTGATGCTTTATCGTTTATAAAGTAATTATGTTATTCCCTTATTTAGTATACCTTACACAGTTCAAAGTAGCGGTAATTACTGATTTGGATAAATTGCATCAAATAGCCCAGTGGTAGTCGCTAATATGGTGGGTCACGACTACGAGAGGTCAAAGAGTTGTTTGAAAATAGGGTCACCACTCACCGAACATTGGTCATTAACTATTATTGGAAACTTGATGTTATTACATTTGCACGAATAAAAATAGTATGCCAAAAAGGCTTTAAATAAATAAACAATAAGTCTACAAATAAATTAACTGCATATAGCAATTAAATCGGAATAACTTTGTTTTTTGGGAAAATAAAATAAAACTGAATATACTGATTTATTAGTAGCGCTTCAACCCTTTTAGGCCTGGGCCTCAGATTTCTGTATCTGTTTCATGATCATTGGTCAATCTAATGACACACGCCGTCGACTTTTTGGATCTGGCAAGCCGGTTTCCTCACGATGTTTTTTTTTACCGTTCGAGCCAATAGTAAATGCCCACAGAAAGAAAGACTATTGGTGAACAGTCGGGGATCGAATCTAACGACCTCAGGGTTTATTCGCACGCTGAAGTCACTAGGCCAACACTGCTTTCTGGGAAAATATTCACCGTTTTATTATTGATCGAAGTTAATAATAGTTGTAATTTTAATTATGGAGTAACGTTTACAAAGTCTTTATTTGGTTTATTAAAAATGTGACGTTTCACCATCTTACTACGCAAGCAGAAAAAAAATCATATATTTATTCAATTAAATTTAGAAATATTTTGAAGTATGCGGTGTCCTTATGTAAGTGCCTTTTACAGATCAAGATAACCCTACACGGTGTTCAGGCATTATAACTTGATTTACAACACATTATTATCGAAAACATGTGTGAATTGTTTTCCAATAAACAACCGAAATTGACCATTTTTAAGTTGGTAGCAACATCTTAGAAATGAATAAATAATATTTTTTCAGTTTCAACATCCTTATGTTTTACATTGGGAGTGTTTCTTTGAATCAAATTACAGTAAAACTATGCAAAGAAGAGCAGTGTTGGCCTCGTGGCACCAGTGGGAGACTGATCCTCTGAGGTCGTAGGTACAATCCCCTGTCTATGCACCAATCGTCTTTCTGTCTATGTACGCATTTAACATTCGTTCGAACGGTGAAGAAAAACATCGTGATGAAACCGACTTGCCTTAGACCGAAAAAGTCGACAGCATGTGTCAGGCACAGGAGGCTGATCACCTACTTGCCTATTAGATTGAAAAATGATCACGAACCAGAAATCTCAGGCCCAGACATAAAAGGTTGTAGCACTACTGATTTTTTTAAACTATGCAACAGTATAAAATATGCAAGAAACTCCTCTCTCTTTTTCAGTGTGGTGCATCAAGCTCTTTTATGGTACGAAAGTGAAATTCGCATAATAATACATTCCAATATATTAAAAATTATGAATATTAATGCACTATTTTAAGTAAAAAGATTAATTTCAACAAGTACATATATTTACAGTCAATCAGCCTTCTTATAAAGACTGCTAGTCTAAAATATGATAAAAGCCAGTGAGATGAGAATAAATGATATTTGCGGGAATACATACTAGAGAAGCCTTTTTATCTCGAAGAAAGATGGATATTTAGCATACATTGTCTTTATGGCGAGTTACTTTTATTTACCTGCAAAAATTTTAGAGTGGTACGAATGTCTTTTGCGGTTTATTTAATATAAAACGTTATCGTTTAGAAAGATTATTTCATTTATAAAATATAATCATTTATGATTGTTTGTTTTTGTTTCTCAATCGAAAAAAAAATATAATGGAATAAGTCAGAAAATAGCCAGGTTTAATTTTGTATGTAAAGCTATAACTTACAATATATATATAAAACAAAATCGGGTACCATTTATAACTAGAGAACGGCTAAACCGATTTTGATCAATTTTATTTTGATGTATTCGTCTAAAAAATTAGCAGTGTCGGCCTAGTGGCTTCAGCATGCGACTTTCATACCTGAGGCCGTAGGTTTGATCCCCGGCTGTGCACCAATGGACTTTCTATTTGCACATTTAACATTCGCTCGAAAGCTTAAGGAAAACATTGTGCTATGTCTAAGACAGACCCAAAAAACGTCGGCGGCGTGTGTTAGGCATAGGAGGTTGTTCAACTACTTGTACTTCAGATTGAAAAATGATTATGAAACAGATACAGAAATCTGAGGCCAAAAAAGATTGATGCGCCACTGAACACTGAACACAAATAGCATTCAGAATACCAATATAAAATATCGAAAAGATTTACGTAAGGAAAGTAAAATTTAAAGTAAAAAAAAATGCAACTTGCAATAATAAGCAATATGCTTCGACGTTTTCACAGGGACATAAAGACAAAAGATATCTTTATAGACAATTTTTGAGCTTAGCTAAAAGGGATCACGTAATTTATCAACCATTATGAGGTACGATGTTGGCGGGCTCAACTAGTGTTCACTAGTTTTTATTAATACTAATAAAAACTCTTTTAATTTAACCTATAAACATTCATATATATATCATATATCAAATGAAAACAACAATTAACAAATTAGTCGGAACAATGGACAAGTTAAAAGCATTCAATAACTACGAAAATCCACTTAAAAGACCACTGAAATAGCGAATAATGGATAATTGGTCAGGAATAGAACCCGCTAACTGGCTTAACTGAGATAAGGGATTGATAAAGCTTATCGCATTCATGGATATTGGTGCATTTTCTCTTTGATCGTACGAATTTCGAAGAGATTTTTGAGTGCAATGGAAAAATAATGCAAATATGGTTTCACATTTCGGATAGAAATGTTATTTGTTTAGTTTGATGTACTCGTACCTTAAGTCAGGACGCAAAAGTCGGCCTAATATTCGTTTTTGTCTTTAAACAAGACAAGTGATTCGTCACCGAGTTTCAAGCGAACGAAATATTACTAAAACATCTTTAGAATGACCAATTAAACTTCTGGGTAAAGAAAGCATAATAATCTATTCATGGTCTATTCAGAATAAGGCTGTATTGTTTCTTTTCTTGAGAGAAGTCTTATCGACGCTTCCATAATGATATGCAAACTCCACTAATACGGGATTATTCTGGACATAAAATCTACGTTTACTCTTGAAACAGTATAAGTGTGGTCACAACTTACATGTTACAAACTAACATGGCGTGTTTGTAAAAACACAAGAATAGACAAAGGAATATTTCATACAAGTTTTGAAACAACAAAACTATCAACCATATTAAAAAGGTTACGAGGTCCACACTTTTAAAAAATAGTATTATAAAGAGGATTCGTATGTTTGTAAGGAATACACTCAAAAAGTACTGGAGCGATTTCATGAATTCTTATGAGTATCAAATGCTATATTTATTTGAAAAATATTTGAAAAAATAAATATCCAGCCATGAGGAAGCCGAAACAGGCCGCCAGTATACAAATTGGTTCTACGATTAAAGAAGTCGAAAGAGTTATGTGAATAACACAGTCACAGAGTCAAGAGTCTCTCGTACGTAATGAGGAACGAAAACTGTTTCGGACTACTGCGACCTATATCTTTTGTTACTCTGTGACAAACACTGGGAACGTTGTTTAATGTCGATCTTGGAGGCCGTGCATTCAAATTTTCTTAAGTTATTTATCAAGTTTCGTAAATTAGCATTTTAGGTTTTGTCTAAAAAGTATGAGACCGCTTAATGCGTCTCAGTAAGGTATAACTGCCAAAAATTTAAACGATTACTATAGCTAATATTCAGTATTGGCCTAGTGGCTTCAGCGTACGACTCTTATTCCTGAGGTCGTAGGTTCGAAGCCAATCTGTGCACTAATGGACTTTCTTTGTATGTGCATTGTGCACATTTAACATTCGCTCGTGAAGGAAAACATCGTAAGGAAACCTTAGTACCAAAAAGTCGACGGCGTTTGTCAGGCACAGGAGACTGATAACCTACTTCCCTATTAGATTGACAAATGATCATAAAACAGATGTATAATTTTTTTTTATATTCAGTATACAAAAATTATTTTTACAGTGTGCGAAAAAAGGAAAGAGAAATACAATTTTTAGGAAAAAACACCAATTGCTGTAACAAGCGTACAAAACTATGCTATTGTAGGATTTTTCCTTATTTCCATTCTTTATTGCCCTCTAAAAAGTTCATTAAACAGATTGAATTCATATTGAGTGTGAAGAATTATTAGAAGAATGACATTCAGTCATTCGTGGCACAAACTATGAAACAATTTGAATTTAAATATGGAGTAAATAAACCAATTATTAATATTTTTTTCAATGTAAGTACCTACATAAGTACAAAATGTAACACGATTAAAAACTATATGTATGACTTCAGACAACGCCATAGCCAGTTAGCTAATAATGACACGATCTGTACTAAGAAATCTATAAATACGCTAGAATACTAAGCAATACGTAACTCTCACGGTACACGGAACAATGACTGTACATAATCTACACTACATACGTATGTACAGCGGTGGCAACGATCGGAGACTGGTCACGCGCAGGGGTCAAGATTCTCAGAGATTATGTTATAGATGCTCTATTCGAATACTTAAGTGTATGCAAGTATAAAGGATTGACTCTTAGAGGGAAATGATAATCACGTACGTAAAAAAATTGTTTAACAAAATCTACATGGTGTCTTGCAGACTGACATTGCTGTTAATTCCTCGAAACTTTGAGCTATCCAAGTCAAGTAATAAATTTATGATTATTGCCATTAAATTAATAATCGTATGTTTAGTATTAACGTAAATAAAAGACAATCTTACGTTTGTAAAAGAACACTGTTTGTGACATTTAGCTAAGTTTTTTTATGTAATAGGAGGAAAAGGGGCAGGAGGCTCACCTGCTAAGTGATACCGCCGCCCTGGACAACCACGTTGTCATGTGGCTCGCAAGTGCGTTGCCGGCCTTTTAAGACTTGGTACCCTCTTTTATCTCGATTTTGGAAGAATCGACTTAGGGTCCTTCAAGAAAATACTTCAGTGGCCAGCTTCCACATAGTGGTGGTGCGCAGCAAAAACTGCCTTAAAAAACGCTTAGTTATGGAACGACGGACGTCGAGGTGATACGGATGGTATTTTGTATTCTGCCTTGACGCCCGAAGTTTGTATTGAAGCAAAAACATCAATTTCACAAGACTAGATAAGAAACTGGACTTAGAAGATAGAAAATTAAAACTAAAGCGCTTGCAACCTCTGCGCAGTCGTTATAATAATCTATGACTACGATGCACTCGCGCTCGTGCGATGCCCTTGCCCTATCTGCAAGTTGTTGGGGTAGTCTCTCGTTCTGTTTTATTTTTCGTACATTTATAGCGCTATTCACCTATTTTTGTATCAAACGGATGCAAGTTTTTATTAGCAGGTGACACTGACTTTGAGGATTTTAAATTAGTGTAACACTTTTCTGTACGGTTCTTTTATTAAAGAATGCCTGTGCCTACGGCTTTTTAACCCCCAAGTTTACAAATTGTTTGTAAGGCAGAGCAGCTATAAATATTTGGACTGGAGCAAATCAATCCCAAGGATATGGATTAAATTTATAAAAAGTTTTATTGATTAATTTACATTTAACGAATGTTTTGAATTTATTCAGTGATAATTTTCTAATTTCGCTTGAGAATTTGTTGTAAAAACGATTACAATTTCCATATAAGGAGTAGTTTATCGTCTGGAACAGGGGCCCAATCCCAAACGCATTAGTTTTCCTTTAATACATTCCCTCAAAGTCATTCCTTTTTGGGATTCATATCGTAACCGTGAGGCTACTTACACTTCCTAAGTCCTGCTTTAGACATCGGTATGGATAGATAATACCAAAAATAATAGGAATTATAAAAAATCAAGACTATCAGAAACAAAAACGCACAAAAATTCATATTATTAAATTAAAATTAGTAATACAGTATTTGAGTATCGAAATCCATTCATTTGAAAATAAATCTAATTCTACATCTAAATTTCCCGAGCCGTAACAATCTGCTATTGTTATGACAATTTAATATTTTTCGTATAAATTCGAGACCAGCTGTGTTTTATTGCTTTTTTACCCATATATTCTCATTAAGCCTGGATTATAATTACGACTCCATGGAACCTATGTTTTTACAATATTTTGAAGCTGAAATTCGATTTGATAATATTTTATGTCATATAGTCCATTCATTGAGGAACTGTATCACGCTACGACCAGATTTACAGCTAGTACGAAGCTCCATGGCCTTTCGAAACCCACCCTTTTGCGGTTAATACAGGTGGGGTTTACAGTTGCTTTGGGCTTCTCCACAATGGGCATAGGCTCAGGGCAGATCGGCCTCACCTTTACACTGCTTACGCCCATGCCTTAGTCCAGAAATTTCGTACACTGCACCAGGGGGGTCTGATCTTCAACTCCCTTTGAGGGTCCAATTATGGAAGGTTAATGAAGGTGCAACAAGAACACCGCAATCATGAAGCGTGTGGTGTTACACAGTTATACTTTATAGAAAATTCGATGAAATACTACACTACTTAACTTTTTATTTATTTATTAATTAGCTAACAAGATAAGAGTGAGGCTGTGGCGACTTCGTTCATCTGCTGTGTACTACTGTGCATGACATTTATTAATTAAATGTTGTCTGTTTACTATATGCCAGTGTGAGTTTAGTTAGCTTTAAAATCCTCCTCTATTTTTAAATTTAACACGGAAACTAATTTACATTTGACAGCAATGTTTCTAATGTTTCCATATTAAATCTTTTGACGTCGCTATCGGCCTAGTACTCGCCACTTGGTATTGTAATTAAATATACGGTGGACTGAGGAGCTAAACTGGAATATCTTTTTACCATTCAATGTATAAAACCAACAATGTGAACCGACAAATACAGAAAAAGAATAATCTAAAACTAAAATAATTTAAATAAAATGCTTAACTGTCAGTTTCATATAAATGACACATTTTATAATTGTGGTATCGTAAAAACATTAAAATAACATTCCGCTAACCTTTTGTGGCTGAAAAAAGCTTCACTTTTATTGTAGCTTAGCTTGCTTTTGTCCTTTGTCTTGCTACAGATTAGTTTTCACAAAACAGTGTGTTTCAGGTTTTAAAGCAAGCTTCGACTAGAGAGCTTTGTTATGATAGCTTTAACCCGTAATTGTGGTAGGTTAATTCAGCATCCCATTGGATTTACACTCAAAAACTACCATTATAAGCAATATGAATAACTTAATAACTTTGCGAAAGAAGAAGCGTTTGTTGTATCTAACTGTAATCAGTTTCAGTTTTCGCCTTCGCCGACATTAGAAAGAACATATTTAAAGCAAAATTCTCAAAAAATCTGCTTGCTTTGATTGAAGGACCACGGATTAAATTGAGGGACTATGACTGGCTCAATTACTTAGTAATGTTCATAATTTCTTCAGATACTCGCTTACAACTTGAGCCTATATTTGCTTTTTGTAGTTTTATTAAAGTACCGAGTGTTTAAACGGATAAATAAAACTTGAAAATAATGTATATTTCAGATTGGCAGAATTTATATATAGATTAAATTTATTCCCATGTCGTAATATCCTTTTGCAAGCAGCTGATTTGGTGTGATTTATTCAAGTTAACAGCACAGCTGTGCTTTGCATAAGCTCTTGCGTAAGTTGTTTTGACATCGAAGCTTTGTTACAAATTCTGAAATATACATAATTACTTGAATATAACCTTATGAATTGCACAATTCAAATAGTATATGTCGGAGAAATATCGTCACTCCATCGATATTGATTTGGAGGGTTTAGTTAAATGACTCCATCAGAACATTTTATGGTAATCCGAGCATTCCCCTATATAAAATAAGGCAGTAGGGTCAACTTTGAAACTGGAAATTTATTTTAATCGATAAAATATTTCAAGCCTTTAGAGAAGAGTATTTCGTATATCGGTTTAGAAAAACAAAAAGTGTGGAAAGCACTAAATGGCAAGGAAAATAAAATATCGTTAATAATAATAATCTTTTGTTAAAATAACATTTGTTAAACATCTCATAACTTTATCTTTAGCATACTACTTATCTTTTAGGTAATAAAACTAAATATGTTATTATTTGATCAAACTATTGGAATTCAAGTGTTACCTACATTCGAATAAATAATTTAATTTTACTTAATCAGTTTTGAAAGTTTAACGACCAATAACCATAGTGGGTTGAAGATTTACAGATTCACATTTGTTTCTGGTTATCTATCACGCCTTCAGAATTGTGCATTGTGTTGGGACAGTACTAATAAATGGACTTTTGAATGCTTCTGACTATTTCAATTTAACTTAACGAAAATAAAACAGTGTTAGTCCATTAATTATGAGCACACAGACAGTATAAACAAAGATTTTATATAATAATTATTTATCCCGATGTGTATAAGACGTATTTAACGGTATTTTTCTTTCAAGTAGGTAATCAACAATCTTCTGCTGTATACATTTTTAAGGAATGTCTTGTTTGATTATACAGTACACGTAATTTTTGCTACGTACCTATACATAGCCAAAACATTACATATAAATTTCAGACACATTCCTGCGTTTGTTTCACGCAGTTATATTGAACTTATTAATAAGGAAGTGTTAGATCCCTAGTACGGGAATAAACAAAAATAAATTTGCCTTTGCTTTCGTTACAAATTTACATAATAATGATGCCTACGAGTATAATAGGATTAGAGTCGTTCTGTGGTAGAAGGTCACCAGCCTTACATCGGGGATAGGAAATATTTTTCAACACAGTCTGCACTAAAAATGGTAACACTATTACAGAGGAGACGATATAATAAAATAAACAAACAATAACTAAATCATAATTATGAATGTTGAGTATTCAATAAAATGTCTTTGTATATTGTGTCCTAACACCGTTCATTAGTGTTATAAACGAAGTGCGATAAACGACGTAGCTGCACAATTAAAACCTATATGTATGCCAGATTTTATTAAAATAGATTTGACACAATATAGATTTTGTGTATATGTAATATTAACACATCTGGACCGTGACGGAAATCAGCAACATAAAATGCATAAGGAATTTATGGCGGCCATTAAGCGTGTCGACAGGAAACTGCCTCGTAAACATCACACCTTGATCGAATCTACAATTTATTAATGGACAAATATCAGTAAATCTATTTCATTGTAATACGAGATACTAAGATGTATGGATTTTATATGTTTTAATTAGGAATGACGTGGACAGATTACTTTCTTAACAGTTATAACCGACGCAGAAAGCAATACGTCGAGTAATAATTTACAGCTATTATTAATAGTTTGACTTTATCTAATTGTGCTGTAAGGAAAAAAATGTAACAACCTACCGAAATTGCTTAATTTTGCTTATAGATTATATAAGCTTCCACGATTTTTTTGTAGAGGCAATTCGTATTACCAATTCGGTACTGGCCTCATGAAGTAACCGGGGAACAGAGATAAAACACAGACCGACTTCCTCTTCTTGCAAGTCAGTTAAATATTTAAGAACAATATTACATTATTGAATATTGTCTATCCATTTACGTCAAGTATAAACTCTATAGCGTTTCTTAATAAATTAATTAATTCAACATTTCAATTCGAAGCATTAGTAATTAGCTAACTAAAATAATAGTAAAAGTTTAATATTTCTAGATTATATAAGCATTTTTTTATGATTATTACATCTACTTATGCAGAGGTTTTATCCTGGTGACGTAATATTGGATGATGGGAAATGACATCAGAGGTTACGAATGATTTCTATGCTTATTGGGTGCAATGAACTCATGCGCTCGGCATTGTAAGGTGTCCTATGCATTGAAGTATCCAAAGAAAATCTTTGTTTTCTCCGTATTCGTTTAAAAGAACCGAATGAGAAAGTTTAATATTTAATCCAATCACACGACACAATAAGTCAACAATATTGTTCTCATCGCATTTTATGAATAGATTGGTGAAGTGTGCTCATGATACCGGTTATTTAGCGCTATGGATATTCTCCTATACTCCTTTTAATCTTATTCCGCGATAGTTTAATCAAGTCGAGGCTTAATTAGTGTTGTTTGTATGTCCAGGCTGCGAAGGAACATGAATGATGAAACAAAGCACGATTACGAGTCTGGTAGGAAGAAACGTGAAAGTTCAATTTTTATTTTCTAGTGGTAAGCTTAATTTTATCTGAGAGGATGTCATGTAGAAGCATTGTAACGTATTTTTTTTTTAATTTTACTCGCGTCTTCATACGTATTAAACTTATTATAAGTATTAAAGGAGATGAATTTTCTAAGTCGTTTTGAATCTTCTCAATTTTTACTCTTTATGTATCTGTAATTAGGAGGATCGAATTCAAGAACACTTCTATCATATGTATAGAATAACATTTGATACAGTTTACTTGAAAATGTACACTGACACGTTTTGCAAAACCAATCTGCTTAAAGGCTTTGTCAACTTATTGTGTCAATATGTTTATTATACGTAATTCTATAGTCCAGCCTTATAATCGGTAGGGTGAAAAGTTCATAGGTTAACTTATAACCAATACTTTTGATAGAATTTGATTTGATTATACGAGTATAGTAGTCTTCGAGAGCGATACAATGATTTAAGCGGACCCAACATTTTTTGATACAATTCTTTTAGTACGATTTGTCTTTAACCTCAAAATAGGCTATAGTTTCAGCGATTACCTCTTCAAAGTGACAAACACAATGTTCTTCTGTAACTGATATGTTAATAATATATTATAACTTGTTAAAGTCTGGTCGCATAAATATGTCATAATTCACTCTACGAGAGTTTATCTTAACTATAGTAAGAGTATAAGCTTCATAACCGACATCCATTTTCCAATTTCAGAACTTTCAATATGTTCGATCAATTCCGGGTCTTAACCGCTTTAAACCGGATTCTGCACTGATTCCCGGGTAAAGTGAATACCTTTCTATCACTAGATATGTTAAGTACATCCCCGGGAAATGTCTAGAACATTTTGGAGCCCAGATATGCTGATGCGTTTTGGGAATACCGCATCGAAAATGCACTTGCAACGCTGTCTTGTAAGGGTAAATAAGTACTTGGTATTACGGTGTAAATTAAGATTTATATACTCTTTCTCTTATTTAAAAATATATTTTAAAGAATTTATTTTAATTTCCTTTTGTCAGATTTTATGAAGAAGTATTTTGTAAGTTAGAAGACTTGAATTATATATTTATTATATGCACAAAATTTCACCATCGACAGTGAGAGAGAGACGTGATAATTAAACGCTTTATTAAGTGGAGCGGCGATAGATCCCAAGTAACGAGTTTTAACCGGTTCGATTTTAAAGTGTTGTTAAAACAAAAAAATTGGATGTCATATCTTAAAATAAACATGCAATTGTAGGGGCTACTTTTTTGGATTTTCATTTTTCTATTTATAGTAAAGAAAAAAAAACCGCGCCTAAATTAAATACTAATCTCTAAACTTAAAGAGGTTATCAAATTCTACACTATGGGAGTTTAACAATTACTACATTTTAATTGCACCGGTATAAATAAAGTACACGTATGTGATTATGAAAAGAGATTATTTTTGACTAAGATTGATATTAATTAGAAATTTTAATGGTTAGTTGGTAGTCATTTCAAAATTTATTTTTATTTGTGGCTTTCGGTGATATTTACAATAACGTGTTAAATGTGAAGGATTATGCCTATAAACGTAAAAACTTCTATCGATTTGTCTATAAACAATATCAACACTCAACAAAAACCATTAATCAAGCGGTTTAAGTAATATCAGGAAGTTGACTGATGGTCCATAGAGGGACATAAAGTTATTACAAAACCAGCCCATTTTTAAAACATAACATATAACATAACATGTATAACATTTCCTAGTTTTAACAATTTGTTGTGCGAACACCCTTATTTTATTGAGCGCCGTTTGTAAATTATTTTAATGTCTTTTTTTGCATTTATCTTATATATTTTTGTCCAAAATGAAATTCTTTAATCTTCAGCTGACACCGCTGCGTGTAACTTAGTATAAACTATACAAATTAAGTATAATTTTAAATATTAAATTAGTTATTTTATATATAATATATAATTACTAAAATAAATTCTTCAAAGGAGTCCCTTTAGGCAAAGTTCCGAAGATACCGGCAGTGTTCCCCCTTTGAATAGCTAGACTAATTCTTTGTCCGAGGTAGTATACCAGTCATTATAGACATTCGAAATCGAAAATTTGATAATAATTCCAAAAGTTTTCAAACTTCGGTCAAGTGAATGGTACATTGGGATGACAATAAATCTCATTTTGCAACCTTTTCCGCAGTCCGGAACATTGTTAAAATTGCAATTAAATTAATTTTATGTCTGTATGGTCGTGAAAAAATTCCAAAAGTTCTGCAAACTTGGGGAAGTTTTCGATATAATATTTCATATCACGTATAAAATTTGCAACCAACCTAAGTGTACGGAACATTTTTTGTTATTTATTTTATTTTCGATATATCTGTCAAATTTGCAGAACTTTTGGAACGTTTTCCTACAGTTTAATAAAGAACAACATTAATTTTTAATAACAAAAAATGTTCCGTACACTTAAATTGGTTGCAAATTTGACACGTGATGTAAAATAATATATTTAACACCACTCCAACTTTGCAGAACTTTTGGAATTTTGGTCACAAGAACTAAGCAAATTATCATTTATTGCATTTTTAACAATGTTCCGGACCGCAGAGCAGGTTGCAAAATTTTATAGTTTGTAGTAATATCACTCCCGACCTTACATCAAAATTTGAAAACTTTTGGAATTATAATGAATTAATTGTCTTGACTGACTGGACTATAGCTGCCAGCTCTTCGGTCTCCTGTCATGTCGATTAACCTTTTTGCTTTCCTTAAAATGAGACAAAATCATATTTGGATCCTAGCATTATATATATATTTTAATCGTGCTGTTTTCAAACGTAGGTCGGGAATTCGAACCTTGGTATAATCAGTAGAATTTTGGTTAATACACCTCATACCCGTACCCTTACTAAAGTATAAAATACATTTGCAATATATCAGACTGAGACTTCGTTGACCTTGCGAATAAAAATGTTAGAATAGTTCATTTGACATTCACGAAGAGGTCCATATATCTTCAGGTACGTGTGTAGAATACGCAGTCATAATTTTACCACATTAACGTGATCCAGTGATGTATTGTGGGCTATAAAAGGTAAGATAAAAATATCAAAGTATTTTAAGTAATATTAAAAACGACTAGCTATTACTTTTTTGTAGACTGTGAAGTAGCAGAGTCCTTTCAAAATCAGCTATATTCAGCTTGTACCAACCGATTTCTAAACTAATAATATTAATTATTTCTTTCAGTGGCGGATTTATAGATTTGCCGCCCGTAGGCTATTCAATTTTTGCCGCCTCTAAATTTTGATATCTTAGTCCACAATCATATCAATTTTCTATCAATAAAATTCCAACTTTTCCATCATCCTCGTTACATCAACTTTTCCCATATATGTAGTTATTATTATTGAGAACTATGGTACCGTGTTAGATCCTTGATTATTTTTACAGCAAAGAATTATCAAAAAACATTATTTTAAGGAAAAAATATCTCAATCGTATACCACTTTTAAAGTAAGGTAAGGTATGTCTTAAAACTATACAATACTTAGAAAATATGAATTAAGCTTACGTAAAAAACATACATTTGGCGAACTTTGATTAACATTTATTATTACACTCACTATATTGAACTAGTTTTTTATTTAATAAAAATTAGTCAATTTTAGTCAGTATTTTTATTAGACCATCGATATTATATCGATTGAATTGGGTAAGCAGATCTCATAATTATTAGGTACACGGAGAAAAAATTATAGCAGTTATCAGTGAAGAATATATGTAAAAATTACTAAATTTCGATTACAATATCGAATCGCGATATTCTAAAAGTTCATAATCATTAATGTATAATTAGTAAAGCGTTTAGGAATTGTTCATGCAGAGATGTTGAAATATTTATTAATTACCACTGTATATGAGAATATTTCGATTTTTGTTAAATATTTTAATTTCTCTCCAATTTTCGAAATTCGTATTATGTGTGTATAATATATATTTTTTTTTAATTTGTAAACCGAAATAAAAATTATTGAACTAAATTTGCCGCCCCTTAAAATTTGCCGCCCTAGGCTCCAGCCTACTCAGCCTGCTGGTAAATCCGCCACTGATTTCTTTATATAAATACTAGCTGATCCGGCAAACGTCATTTTGCCATGTTTATCATTTATGGTTATTGTGCCTCACTCGACATAGATAGGTATAGTGTGTCCCGGACTTTTTTGTAGATATTTATAAGATCTACAATTACTTAGAACATTTTATGGTTCTATCTTTAATAGTTTAGGCAAGGTACGCAAAATAAGTAACTTTTTAGGTTGATTTTTTACACCTTGTGTCCGAAAAACCCTAATATCTTACGGAACCCTATTTTTGAAATTAAATATAGCCTATATTACTCGTGGATAATGTAGCTTTCGAATGGTGAAAGAATTTTTAAAATCGGTCCAGTAGTTTATGAGCCTATTCATTACAATCAAACAAACAAACAAAGTTTTCCTCTTTATAATATTAGTGTAGATTACTTGGAATATTTCTTTAGACAATCATAAAGGTAAAGAATTAAATTAAAATACAAACAGTCATTCAAACGTCAACAGGCTAATACGAAAGTGATAATTTACAGCATTCCTGGATAAATGGACTATCCAACACAATAATAAGATTATCAGTAGTTTTTGAGATTAACGCGTTTAACGATACAGACAAATACTAAAAAAAGACTTAAAAAACCAGCTAACTCAACTAAAACTTCTAAATAATCCTCGCATAAAGAACAGCAAGTATTTTCCTATCTATACATTACAAAACTACTATTCATCCGCAAATATTAATTTCTGTAGGTAACAATTAGAATACCGATCGTGTACAAAGTAATAACTAAGAGATTATTACCTAACTAGGGTAAGTGCACCTGTTGCAAATCGCGTGATTCCTGGTATTACACTGTAATCCGCCATTTTGAATCCACCCAGTGTATGCTCATAATAACCGCCTTACGTGACAACTGACACGTCACGTTGCAACCCCGAATTAGCTACTTAGCATACATTGTAAATGTTTCTTTTTAATTGAATTATATTAATATTTAATATAGAAATATAGACAAATGAACAGTGAGTAGTATTTGAATATCTTTAGAGCAAGATAGTGTCTCATACCAAAATATTGATTAAGTAATGGATTGATTTAAAATGACATACGGCCGACGTATTGAGCTAACAACATGGGAAGACCATTTTATGATTTAAAATTACAAATTTGATTCGTTAAAATCAGTGAAACTCCAATCCGTGGCTCAATAATAATTCTTGCTTAATTTTACATATAATCAGGTGATCTTAGCTGGATAGGTATTGTTTTTTGACGTGATAATAACGTCTTATCAATCGATGATTGCCGCCTGCCCGCACGCTGCGGTTGCATATTCGACGCATTTCTGATACTACAGCCACTTAATCTCGTTAATCCTATCCCGATCCCATTGCATACCCTACTTGTGACGCATCTATCTCTCTTCCAAACCATCAGTCGAAGCGTCCATGTAAAAGAGAGACAGCGTACAGTCTTTCATACCTGAATAAATCTTATTATTGGGTTACAACACAACTTCAAATCTCAAAGAAAATGAAAAAGTTTCATCCTAACGCGCCATTTAAAGATTACAAAACTAATATTAAGATGAATATAAAAACATTCTCAGAAAAGCTATGCGCCGAAGATTTTAATTTCTCGGAAATACTTAAAAGAATTTTCATTTTTTAAATTGATCCGGAGAAAGCTTTCGAATTAAGTGAAAGTATTTAGGAGTAACGCTTTTATTTTCGTAACCAGCTTATATTATTTCAAAATAATGTTCTATATTTTGCTCGCAGATGAATGAAAGAGGAGATTTTGGGTGTTATTAAAAAGGTTTCGTTAAGTTTTTCATAAAAACTTTCTTAGTTTATTATGACAAAATCAAAATATCTTTGAGGAAACATAATCTACACACATTATGAAAAGACAGATCTATGTTTTATTTCTATAAATGCGTGTACAATTAGATATGGATTGGGATTTTGGATGACGAGGATTGGATGACGGGTCGTTTAATTCCCTCAAATATGGTTGAGTAAAACGATGGCTGGCTCACACGTCATGCCTGTGAACAGGTGCCGCTTCCGGAAACTGGAGTGCGAGGTTTCTGTTCAGTTTTGTAATTTAATACAAATAAAGAGCGAACCGTATCCTTCTGGTTTCATCTATCTAGTTTTGCCATAGTCATTTTGTATAATGATTTGACATTTTAAAAGAGTACCGTGAGTTTTTGCTCAGGATTTTTCTCTGGGCCTACACCCTCTGTCTTCTTTGCCGATTAGTAGAGATGTCTACCAATACAAATTTAATGATGTGGAATAAGTGATACCTGTATCTTATATTCCAAAACAAACAAATTTATGAATTAATAACGTGAAGGCAGACCGCGAAATTCCACCCGTATCACCTTGATATTACGACAGAACGTTTTTAAGACACTTCTTGCCACGCAACACTTTATGGAACCAGCTCGCATTTCAGGTATTTCCGAATGGTATCCATTTCGGAGCCCTAAACAGAAGAGCACTACTTTCTTAAAGGCCGGCAACGTACTTGCAAACCTACCGTTATAGCTGCACATCATGGCAAAACAAGATTTTAGTTTAAACATTTAAAATGAAGAATAGATGTAGTTTCTGATCCAAATGCCTTTCTAAATATCAGAATATTGGGGAAAATACCATTCTAAGATAACGAAGAAAAATGAAATGTAAAATAAGACTTTGATAAATTGGCTTGTCGTAAACAAGGTATTGCGGGCCGCCATTATCAATCTTTGCTTAGTTAATTATAAAATAACAAGCAAAATATCACTTTTCTATCCGGTGAAGATTCCACACGGGGATCATTAAATAAAACTAATCTCAAAAATCATATAATATTACTCTTATAATATAAATCTTGCGATGCGTTAGCTTTTAATAGTTGCCTGGAAGCGATCGCTTAATGGCGATAAGGCCGCCTGTTGTACTGTGCAAAATTTTTTCATTAATTTGTAATTTGTTTTAAAGTGTACAACAAAGTGTGATTAAATAACTTCTAGATTTTTCATAATTCGCACAAAGCCATCGCCAATATAATTAAAATTAACTACAAGATCAAGTTTATTATTGATTGAGCCGTTTTAGAATGAACACAACAATTTAAAACTACTGTTATACTAATCTAGTAGAAGATAGAATATTATAAATTACAAACAAACAAAATCCGTCACCATGGCTTAATGGTTTGGTTTTTGACTCGATTCCCGCGGAAACGAATATTGTTTAAGTTTACTAAACACAGAAGGTGCCACTTGCCATAAATGACAGGCAAAAGTGTTACCCAATGCTCCAATAAGACCGATATTACCTCGTACGTATGCAGTGTCATGTTGCAAACTAACAGACCTTGAACTAACAATAATTAGTGCCATGCTCATTTGCAAATTTATCAATTTTATATGTCATAGTGTCAAGTGATACGGAAATAATAACAGGAAGAACCTATTGACCTAAGATAACCCTGGAATATTTAACATCTGTTCGTGACTCATTCATACTAATCTATATTACTTTGCACCCGTAACACCCAATGAAGGGTTATTTTGTATTGTTTTTATAGAACAGGGGAAAACGGGCAGGGGGTTCACCTCATGTTAAGTGATACCGCCCCGCCGCCCATGGATACTCTCAATGCCAGAGGGCTCGCGAGTGCGTTGCCGGCCTTTTAAGAATTGGTACGATCTTTTCTTGAAAGATCCACTAGGAATACTTTTTTGAAGACAAAAATTATCTTTCTCCGGTAAACTGAAGCACAGACCGTCGAAGTCATTACAAAATTTGTATCATTATTGATAACAGCCAGGATTATTTTATTTAGGCACGCGGGATACGCATGGCCCCCACAGCAATCTTCGAAAATGTCCATTTGCAATGAAAACTGAAAGAAATGAAAGATTAAAAAAAAAAAAAAAATTTTTAAACTTTGAAAACATTATAGGGGGTCAAAATCCTAGAAATTATTACAGATTTACTATTCGTTCGTTCTTATTACGAGTATAAGCAACTTTCAAGATATAGAATGCTATTATAAAAATACAGACAAAAGAGTGAAAAAAAGACCTGATAACAGCTATTATCAAACCTTTTTATTTCATTTATACTTTCATACATAGTGATTATATCTAATTCATCCTTATTTTGATGAAGCGTCAATTGACGTTAACATAATACTGCAGCACTAAATATAATACCATATCTTGTTCACTGGCAGCGCCCCCTACACAATCGACCCTTAAATAACATAATAAATAGATACATTTTTTTAAAAGAGAGTCAAATTTTCTACTGGAGTGGGTGTGAGGAATCTCATCTATTCCTCGACTTGCCATCACGGCTTGCTAGATAAGTTCTCGCTGCAATTCAGCTTGAACTGTTGAACTGTTTGACCTCTAACGGGTCTCCCTCTCAATTGCATCGGGCAGGACCAAACCCTTTCAATTAATTAAACCACAATATGCGACACAGCGTGCACGCACAATAATGAGACGGACTTTGAAACGGTTCCGTCACCAAACCGCCTCCCTCAGTAGAAACGGACTCCCCAAGAAACTTATACAGATTATACTATATAATGTTACGCGCTCGGAAAACTTCGTTAGCGCGTTTCACAAATCACATCGAATTTGAAAAAAGTGTTTATAAGTGGATTTGATAAGTAATTAAGATACTAAACTGTGTAACAAAAATATAAAAGTTATTTAAGTGAACAAATTTTTATTTTATATTTTTATGTCGAAATTTAATTATTGCTGTCTCTTATCTGTTTTGCCACGTTTGTTTGCAAAGTAAAATGAAAAGGATTTAATGAAATCTACGAGTATAGCTATTTCGGTATTATAGTGCATGTATATAGTTTATACATATAACGAAATGTTAAGTTTAAATAGACTTCTTTAAAAATTATATCTGAATAATATTTAATTACAAAATAATCAATAGTTATTATTACATGAGTTGGTGTCATCTAAATTATGTAGTTATGTACCTGAAAATTACTAGAAATAAAAATCAATAAAATATTTCAAGACGTTTGTAATTTGACACCTGTGACTCCGTGATTTATGTGCTAATTAATATAATAAATAAATTAGTACTACGTTTATGGGGCAAAATACAAACCGGTTCATACACCAAAATCTCAATAGGCATCGCTAAAAGGGCTTGTTTTTTATAGCAGCTTGTAGCAGTTTGGAAGAGGTTCATAGCAAAATGTGCGTTAAAAACGGTCGGGAACGCTAAGTGTGAAGGTGACACCGATGGAATTCCTATCTACATTAAACTATAATTCTGAGATTGTCATTTATCTTCTTAAAAAAGGAAATTTCTAGAGAAAAAACATGTACGTAAAAAACTACGTAATAACGCGTGGTTCATCTGAATCATAAATTGATATTTCGCGTGTTCGTACTTGTAAACTGTAAATAGCCACTGTCCTAAAACAAACTTCTATCACTAGGTTAGTCTAACAAAGGAGCGGCTTTACCAAAGTAGTATGGTGTGCGACCATCAACCCTGAGATTCTGCGTTCGAAGCTTGGTGCACAAACCAATAGTATTTCGTTGAAATGAATTGAAAGGATTTATCAATTTATATAAGGAGAGATTGTGTTGATTTTTATTAATTGTCTAATGTACCTACAGACAAATGAAATAAAAATTGCAGTACCTACGAATATTCAAGTACCATGCAAGTTATGTCTATGTCTATGATTCCTTAGTATCATTTTACTAAGGAATCATAGACATAGACATAACATTTATTACTAACATAAACACACACACAAACACACAAAATAACAATTATCAAAGAAAAAATAAAATAAAAAATATAAGGAGAGATATCAAACAAAAAAATGTTTTTTTCCCTTTTCCCATTCGGTTCGTTTCAAGTTTGTAATGCGTGTGTGCTGTGGTTGTAATTGGCCCTGGCTCAGCATTATGCTGAGGAGCAGAATGTTCCACAGCGCTGGTCATTCTGCCAGAGACCACAGCAGCTAGTTATCAGAATAGCTAAGAATCAGAATATGTAACATTGGGACCTTGTCCATTAATAAAAAAGTATTTTCTGCTTACAAGGCTAAGAAGAAGAAACATTATTAGCGCGCTAATCCGCTTACTGCTGGTCGTAATAAAAATATATTTTATGTTGGATAGTCATAACAAGTGTCGGATACTCAATATATAATTTATAAACAACTCGTCATTTCATTAATGTTGCCCCTGTTAATTCTTGGGGGATTTTAGATCCACAACTTCACTATTTATTTGTCAACAACAACGAAATATCACGATTTAGATTTTCTTTTAAATTATAATACATAATATAAACGTCATTGTTTTCCTATTACGCATATCAAGATTTCTTATGTTTGGCAAACAATGGTGGCGTTTTTGAAAGAAAGAATAACAAAGAAAATAGTTCTGCAGCATTTCTAAATCAATTTCAATTAATCAGTCTTTTATAATGAAACTGCTGCTTAGTTTTCAATTTTGTTTTGATAAGACATATAGAGAATATCGACTTTCAAGTATCCCGTTGAGGAACTAATTTGAAAGGTATTCAATTAAGAAATTCCTGGAAACGCGAAATATTGTAGGATTCATTACTTACTGTTCAAATCGATACTTCGTTACAGACGCGGACTTTCAGATATTACCTGAAAGAAAGAAATATTTATTTTACTAATTTTTGTACAAATTTTAGTCTACAATGCAGGAGACAGACCTAACTACTATTTACTATCCATTTACGATTTGTGTTTAATATATTATTCTTAAAATTATAAAGTATCGTATTTCTATTAGCAGAAGGTTGCTTTTCTAAAAACACATATTTGTTCGTTGTTTACGTTCCTCTAGTAATTGTTTACCTACATATAAAATAATATAAAAACAATTATAAATAAATAAAATAAAAATTCAAATTTTTAATATAGTTTTAATAATGAAGAAATAAATATTCGTTTTTAAGTATTGTATTATTACTTTCATTTACAATTTTATGAAAATCTATATACCGCTTTAACTAGTGACCTGAAAATGACCACACTGTAATTTGTCAAAGAGTAAGCCCCTAATTAATATTCTACAGTACAAAGGCCCCTCTAGCCGAGTGCAACCTATTTTAATACCTTTGTGTTAATTTTTGTCTAAGACTAGCTGATACCCGGGGCTGTGTTTACGCTAAATATACAAAAATTACATGAAATTTATGCCATCAATATAATAATCTATATCATCAGCCCATCTTACAGCAATGATCGTCATCATTGGAAGGAAATGCATGTACTGCCGAAATTATTACATTACCACAATTCGTTCAAGTTTATATAAATTATTAGAAAAGTTCCGTTTTAATATACATGCATTTTTACTATTGTCGAACGAAATCCATTAAAACGCCTTACGTAAACATCAACCGTTTCTTAGTAAAAGTTATTTTTTGAGATTGTCAGTAAACAAAAGAACAATGAAACATCAACAAAGGCTTTAAGATATTTTTCCGCTTCGATTTTCCACTCATTTTGGGATTTTCCAGCGGATTTTCTGAATAACCAGTGCATTTGAAGTTTTTACACGGAAAATTCGGTTCGAATTTAATTCTTGAGGTTTTTGTTTTCTTTTGGCTTAATTGTTTTATAACGCGTTTTAACAGTGACATGCTTTTAAATAATGAAATCAGTCTTGCTTAAATATACATTTGTTTACAATAAGTTAATAACGCAAAATCAAAAGTCAAAAATCATTTCTTCATTTAGGTAACACAATGTACACTTATGAACGTCAAAAAATAAATATACATTAAATGCTTCTAATTTTACATTTACTGCCAGTTCTCAAATCAAGGGCGTAGAACACCATGTTCCACATGACATCTTAAGTAATAAATAATAATAAAATAAATTAAAAACAAAGATTTGTCCTCTATCAGCAGTAGGCATAGTGAAATAGGAGTACGTACTTACATTCTACGAAGATGGCAATCCAATACAGTATCCGAAAGCATTGTGCAGGGCTCGAAGACTGGGCCCATACGTTAGGGGCCTGACATATTATGTTAACACTGAGACTAATATCATCAAATACTGTAAAGTTTACGAATTTGCTGACACGAGCTTAGTATGGGGATAGTTAAGAGGAAGCAGAAATAAAGTTACAATTGGACTTTGACTCCTTGGCGAAGTGGTCTCATGATGCAGGATTCGTACTCAATGCTAGTACTACAAAGTTATTACATATGAAGTCAGGTCATAACACTTGCGCAACTAATTACTCCGAAACTTATACGTATACACAAGATGTTCCTGCTCTCCAACGTAACTGGCACCATAAACCGTAACTGTCATACAATCGGGTATATATAATACATGTAATACATATAATACACAATACTATACGTAACTAGAAACTAGAATCTATTGTATCTTACGGTTTATCCAGTTATGGAAGAACCTGTAAAACTAATCTTAACCAATGCTAAAGAAATAGTTCTAATTAAGTTAATTAGAAGTTTAATTTTTTTTTGTTGGAATTTTAATTTTTACTAGTTATTTTTATTCTTAAGTAATAATAGTATTTCAATGAAGGTTGAAGTTTCCATGGACTTAGTTTGTTACCAAATTGTCTTCCATCATAACAAAAAATGAGGTCGGGATTTCCATTTTCTCGAATTCAACGGATGTCGTTTGAGCAATAGGTCATTAATCTGAGGTATTGCACTGGAATATAATATCTATAATAAATTACCAGTGGAGCAAACTAAAAAACGCATTTTTAAATGAATTTTTTTAATTAAAGCTGTAGGTCTAGCAGGTCGCAATACTCCGGTCGTGTCGGCTATCTGTTCCCATCTGACAGATATGGAATTGTTCACTTGTGTCTACTTAACATGTTTTTTTTTTAATTAAGGTTCCTCTTCATTGCTGAAGATAACGTGTCCTTCTTGGTCTTGGTAGTATAGTACGTCGTAAATACGTAGCATTTGGACGTTACTTGGCAAGATTTTGCTTAGGTACTTGTACTTGTAGCAAAAGACCTAAGCAAGACTTCTGCGATTTTAGCAGCTCCTGCCAAATTACGTGCAGCGAATAATAAATATTACGCATTGCAAAATTATTACTTGTACGAACAATACTTTTGCCCACAGATTCTATAACCAATTATAAATGCGAGAAAGTAGAATCTCCATTATTCTTTGATCCCTTACATAATTTATAGGTTACAATTAGTAGTGAACTATATCTAATTACAGATTTTAACAAATACAGATCATATATTAATGCGAGTTAAAAGATATACCATTCACGTATATACTACTAGCTGACCGGGCAAACGTTGTTTTGCCATGTTTATCATTTATAATAAAAAATAGGGGTTGATCGTAGAGGGCTGAAAATTAGGGGTTGTATGTATTTTTTAATGCTGTATCATAAAAAAAAAATTAAAAATTTATCTATAATTAAAAAAATATAATTTACGGTTGGACTACCCTTAGCATTTAGGGGGATGAAAAATAGATATTGTCCGATTCTCAGACATACCCAATATGCACACAAAATTTCATTAGAATCGGTCAAGCCGTTTCGGAGGAGTTTAACTACAAACACCGCGACACGAGAATTTTATATATTAGATGTATCAAAAACGACACCTCATGGCAGCGCCACTTGATCAGTGCGTTAAATTGGAAGAATTGTCTTCCAGAATTGCAAGGGCACTCAGGACTTGAATAACACAAACTTAATATGGGCTTTTGTCTCACACTAGATTCAGACAGTTTTTAGACAAGAAGGTTGCCTTAATTGGCAATGTACATATATATTATGATTTTATCTGTAAGCCGATTTCCTTATAATAACATTCATCGTACGAACAAGTGTTATATAAATAGAATTAATGATTCTTGGGAATTCAACGTGTTTTGGGGTCGAGAATTGATATGAAACCAATAGCTCAAAGCTGCTTCGTCAAAACATTTAATAGCAATTTAAGGCTTTATAGTGTATAAAACCACCTATTTTCAAAGCACTTTGGCAAAAATATAAATATTCACGATAAAGCGTACAAAACTCTTCATACCATTCATCAAATTTCTTAGAAGCTGAAAATAATTTACTTTCAAAAGCGTTGAAATGTTTTGTAAGAATAACGAGTGGTTTTTAGGTCTCCTTTTCATTTTAACTAATTTAAAGTTGCTTGAAGTTGGCACGGGACCTGTAAACAGATGCAACTGACGTGATCGCTGACAAGTGAGGCAAGTTTTTCAACAACTATTCATTCCCTAGGAATTGATCTTAGAGTCTCCTGGTATACAGTTTAAATACACCAAGTAGTTGACAGCGGAATGTTCTTAAAAAGTATAATTTGCAATTATACATCGACTATGATGTAAATACCAGTGCAGTGTTGGTCACACCGTTTACTGTGTGTAGTGGCTTAGTGCGAGTCTCATCCTTAAAGTCGTAGGTTCGATCTCCCGCTGTGCACCAATGGACTATCTTTCTATTTGTGCATTTAGCATTCCTTTGAACTGTGAAGAAAAACATCGTCACGAAAACGGCTTGCCTTGGCCAAAAAAGTCGACGACGTATGTCTTATTAGATTGAAAATTGATCATGAAACAAATACAGAAATCTGAGGCCCTGCCTCAAAAGGTTGTGGCCACACTGACTTATTTATTTATTTTATGATGTAAATATAGTCGAAAACATTAGTTAATATTACATAATTCGTCCCTTTAGGTGTGAAATCCTCCAACTATATGTGGAAAATTAATTGAAAACTCAACCTAATTAAGTTAGCATTATTCCCATTTAATTTCCTCACTGTAACTCATGATTGAGTTTTAGCACACTCGCAACGAACTAAACTCGGAACAATGAAAAGTAAATAACTCAAACACTAAAAATTTCAAAACTCCCAGTTTTCCGTGCGCGGATTGTTTTCAATTTTCCACTTTTTTGTTATTCTCTGTTGCAGTACACGTCCAATTAGAAGTGCTGTTCAGAATGCAATAACTCAATATCTTAATTAAAATGTTTTTATATAGCACAGGTCAAGTTTTGACTGGACTTTTAACCATATTTACAGTAATATATATAGTCCCATTGTGTAAATGGATTTACACGGAAAATGTTCTTCCTAAGATTTCATCTGAAAAAAACTCATCAAATATTCTTGTGGATTTATTCATGTAGCTCGTGGCTCGGATGGTATGTGATTAATCATGCGATTTTAAACCTGACGTTGTGTGGTCGAATCTGGCTGGTGCGTTTTATGAGCGCAATTTACGCTTTTAGGAAAAGCCGACAAGGCAACGAAGTTAGATAAGTCTGGGACCCAAAAATCGACTGCGCCAGTAGTGTGTAATGATGCTGATATCTTATTGTACTAGAAAGATCACTGTATATATATACTTTTAGGGTTGCTTTTAACATCAATACTATGATGCTAAAAGTTAGTCATCCATGACCAATTTTAGTCACGCGCTTGGATACACATATAACGTGAGTTTCATTTCAGTAAAGATAAAATGTAATTTTCGGATCACAGTAGGCTTATCCTAGTGGTTCTACAAAATATATGATACATATTCATAAAAAAATATTTGATAGGACTCCTCATGTTGTCCGCGATTGTTTCACATGTCTTATTACTGTTATAACACAACAGTTAGCATAGTGAAGTGATGAGAATAAAGTCAGGTGTATAATAAAAACATGTGTGCAATTCACACGTGGTAGAAGTGAATCCTTCAAAAATGTTGTTTTCCAGATAATGAGACGAAATTTTTAAGTTTAATATAAATTATAAATTTTGATAAAAAGTACATTCATTAAAAACGTTTTATCATCAGGGTTTTAAATCATATGTAAGTTAGACTTTTTTTACTATCTAAATGTAGTATTGGACTTTTCTTTAAATTAATTTTTTATTTCGATTTTAAATTTATAAAAACTAAAATAATTAAAAAGTTTCAACAATTCATGATATGTAAATAAAATTAATAAGATTCATCTGATTTTATAATTGAATAATATCAATCTGTTATTTAATTGTTTTGCACATCTCAGTTTTTTTTATTCAGAAAATGATCAAACACACAATAATTTAAAATTTATACACTGCTTTCTATCCCATGTTAAATCTTATGTCTGAAATTTTAGCTTTTTAGTTACATCGACTTTTAAAACACAACGATATTATAGAAGTTTTCACTTCAAAAATCATATATCTATGCTAATTTTACATTGACAAGACAAAGAAAGAAAACATTAAAATAAGACAGGACATTTACGATTGCATTAGACTGCCTTGCTTGATTTACATTCTGTATGTTGAGACAGAATGAATTCACCTATATAAGTCACAGGAAAAAGGACCTGAAGATCTCCTTCGACAGGCGACAAATTGGCAATCGGTAGCAAAATCTCTTTGAAGCACCGCGAAAGAATCCACTTGTCTCTCAGAATACTTTACTAAACTCGTAGAATTCTATAAGAATATTTATAGGTGGGAATAAGGGCTTTTATCACTAACTTAAATGCTATTAATATAAATTAATACTAAACAATACCTACAATTAAAATACATTGTTTACTAAAAAGCAAATAAAATCACTAAGACTTTAGGTAAAGTACTTCGCACGTTCGGTTATGAGATTATTTCAAGTATAGCTTTATTTTATTAGTAAGACTGATAGTGTTTAAATTTAAAGTTCTATTGCCGCGAAAATAATTGGATTATGTAGGCATTAATCGCAAATTACTACTTTAATAGCAGACAAAATACACTTAACTACAACAATTCAACATTACATACAAATTTTTTTTTAGTTTGCTACAGCGGTAAAAGGCAACTAAAACAGTATTTTATACGAAATAAAGTGTATCACATCCCCAACAGTGACTTGACTATCTCTGATCTGTGCCTGACTGATGGTTCCCGCGGAACTAAGCCACGCGTTTAATTCAGATTTGTGGATCGTGCTTTGCATTAAATATCCTGCATATATTAAAATAACTTTGCTGAAATAAGAGACACAGTTATGCATTATTTCTTATGTTTAGCGTATAGGATAAATGCAAGACATGAATGTGTCTTAAATATATAGATACGTATATATTATATAAAATTCTCGTGACACAATGTTCGTTCCCATACTCCTCCGAAACGGCTCGACCGATTCTTATGAAATTTTTTATGCATATTCAGTAAGTCTGAGAATCGGCTACTATCTATCTTTCAACCTCCTAAATATTAAAGGTGGTCCATCCCTAAATTTTAATTTTTAGATAATAGATATGTTTTTATTTTTTATAATACAGCATATAAAAATACATACAACCCTTAATTTTCACCCCTATACGATCAACCCCTATTTTAATTATAGTACATAGTTATTTTTATTGTACTAAAAAAATCCTTGAAATGACATAGGTACATGGCAAAACAACGTTTGCCGGGTCAGCTATTTAATAAATATTGAAATAGATGATATTCATAATCTGCAGTAATAAAATAAATAAATAAGTGGCACTAAAACTTAGGTTAGCCTTGAATTTTTGTAACTGTTTCATGATATTTAATCAATCATTTGGCAAGAAGGTGATCAGCCTCCTCTGCTTGATGATGCCTCACGATGTTTTCCTTCAGCGTTCGAGCGAATGTTATAGAAAGAAAATCCATTGGTGCACAGTCGGAGATCTAACCTACGATCTCAGGGATGCGAGTTGCACGTGAAGCCACTAGGCCAACACTGCTGAGTAATCTGCTCAGTCACATAATCTACAGTAAACCTTACCATTTACTCGCTGAACAAATAAAACAAGCAATAGACCTATACACATGTATGATTCTAGTAACCCATATACTCGTATTACTCATATATTTTGACAATACGATCCAACATATTTAACAAATCAATGTTAGATCACTGAGCTAAGCGCTTAACGTTACGTTCACATCGCTTGTTATCAACGAAATATGACACAATGCTATATTCAAGTCGTAGTCAAATTACCTATTTCTCAGATACAAAGCCATTAGCTAGCTAATTGTGCCGGCGTCGCTTGATTTATGAGCTGACAGAAGTGAAACGGCTATTCATCAACAGTAAATTTTCAAATAAACGATTTTCTCCATTCACTCTGCGCCCCTAAGTGAATTGTGTGAAGACAAAAATGTAAATATTGTATTGTTCGATTATGTACATTATTATCTTCAGTGCTTCTTTTAATATTTTCTTTACTACGAAGTTGTTCATAAGATATTATTTTGATTGCTAATGAAATTAAACTCCTTTGAAAATACGTCGTAAGTAATATAAATATTGTATATAAGGCGATTAAGTAGCACAGTCATATGTAATATGAGCAAGGTATGCCACAGGGAACAGACCTTCAATTGCTACCATTGGACTTATCTGGTTAACCTTTCGTCTTGTTAATAGGAATGGAACTCCCTCTCTGCGTCTGTTTGTCCAGGGTATCAAAACGCCGCGCTGGCGCTGTTCAATAGAAGATCAAATGGGTATAGGCAGGTGTGAGTTACCACCTAAGCCTGAACCTAACCTTCCACGAAGCATGGTGCTGGAAACGCTTGTATTTCTAAATATATAAAAAAAGATTCTGACTTACCTCATCCACTGCCAAATTCGATTCCTAAAAGAGGAAATGCATTTCATGTAGCGAAAAGTATTTCCTGTAAGTTAATTAAATATATATTTCATCTAAATTTCACTAATTAGCGAGATATTTTTGTTCAAAATGAGAGTAAAGAAAGCCTTAAATAAGTAACTTTTTAACTTAACTTAAAGTCAAACTGAACTTCAAACTAATTCGCACCCTAAATCATTAACTTCATGAAAAGAAAAATCCTCCGCCATAAAGGCTCCAAGTTGTGAGATAAAGTAAATATCCGAGATCCGTCGCAAAAAGACTCGTTAGAATTAATTCAATTGTCAAGATGACATATGACGTACTTCAACTCTGGATTTACGCCAACATTATTATATATAGTTTTAACTGACTTCAAAAATAGGAAGTTATCTGTTGGAATTAGATAATATCTAATCTATTTTTGGCTTCAAATTTAAATCAGGTGTATAGTAGATATAGGTAACAGTCCAAGTTTCATCAAGAGAGATATGGGTATCCTCGCATATCTGAAAGGTTTATAATATCGGTAGGTGAATAATATTGACCAATATTAAAACTTTTATTTTTCTAAATTAATTAATACTAACCTATAAGTTGTAAGTGCCTCAGCCTAGTATTTAAGCTATATATTCAATCCAGACACCGTGTGTTTGAACACTTGTTATGTTCTATTCGCAATAAAATTCGCAGCCCAGCAATGGGTATATAATACAGTATGTTTAGTTTCCATAAGGAGGTTGTTGCGCGATGGATTAGTTTCTGTCTATTGTTTTGGTAGGGCGAGATGTCGATTAATATGAATGAATACATATGAATCTTCAACCATAACTATACTAATTAGTAAAGTGTTATTTACTAAATTAATGAATAATAAACTTCTAGATCGTTTTATAAACAGTTTGATAACAGTAGTAGACATTGTACTGTAACATACAAGCACATAGATTAATAAAAATTGTTATTTTCGTGATATAAAATGAGTAATTAAATCATTTCGCCTCCTACGACCCACGACTAATTAGTAAAAGTTGCGATTCAGATTTTCTTGTACTGTAACCACAGTTAACATTACAGTGGTGAAATCCGATTTTTTTTTAAAGACCTAATCAAAGTAGATAGATAAACAAAACCACTGTTCTCATCTCATTAAATACTTAGGTAATATTGTGTATATTTAGTTTAGATACACATTTTAAGTACCTCTCCGTTATTTAAATAAAAAATAAGAAATAAATAAAGATTATTATTATTATTTTATTAACATGTTTGGCTAAGCCATCAGTAGATACATTTACGATTAAGATTATTACTTGTTAAACCAGTTATTTACAAAATAATAAAGGTTGGGGGGCTTAGGAAAATCTGCTCCAGGAACCAAGCTAGTAATGGTTTCTATCTTTGAGCTTTATACGTAGTTTTCGTAGAAGAGTTTGTTTAAAGGAATCCTTAAAAAATACTTTTTTACCACTGAATGTAGTATGTTCTGCGATGATAAGATGGTTACAAGCTCGAGAAATTGTCACTGAATGATCTCTGAGATTTATTAAGGCCATTTGTCTCTCAGTTACTAAATTAAGGCTGAAAAAAGAAAATTCTTCTTCGCCGTCCGCGTCACACCTTTCGACTTTGAGCTCTTCGCGTAAAAAATGATGCTCTACTTAAGTGAATTTGTTAAGTTGAGACACGTTCAGAAAGTTTTATATCAAATGGACGTGGAGCTACATTTATAAACTAAATTATGATTAGGATTATTGACAAGATAGGATAAAATACATGGAATTCACAGTGGTTTAGAAAAAAAGCATCTATGAAACAAAACAACATCGTCAAACTTAGCGCCCCTTCACTCAATAATACTCAGCGAAACTATGCCCACACGGAATAGCAACCCCATGAAACCGTTCGTGCGCTGGTGAAACTAAAAAAAATAAAAGAAAGCGGAAATAAATATTAATTTATCAAGGGAGTCTTAAAACTTTTACGTTCATAATACTAGCTAGAATTGAGGACACAAAGCTCACTCAAATATCCTTCAACTATCCCTTTTGATCCCACAACGAGAACTCAGAGAAACTTTGAAAATCTACCTCTTTATAGCCGGTAATTATGAATACGAAACTTTGTTATTATACTGACACTTTTAAATCCTGCTAGAGGTCACGAAAGAATTCTAGTTATTTAAAAGCGTTTGGAATTTATAGAATTTAGTTATGCATTTTATATACAATGTCCAACATTAAAAGGAGGACAGTGCACACCCACGGTGCCAGTTGGTTAAGTAAAGTTGTTTTAAATTTGTTGACTCACCAAATGGCGTACCATATATATACCTACTTCCAAGTTATTAACAACAGAGGTGCATTCCGTAGGTTACGTAGGAATTTTATTAGACAGCGCAGTATAAGTATTATGGTCAGAGGCAAGAATTTTGAGCATTTATTGTAAAATGTTTTGTTTTTTTTAAACAATTATTTCAAAATCGTTGTTTTGTTTTTTCGTCCAAGAAAGAAATTAGAGCCACTCATGGCCATGTGTAATACCGTTTCAGAATCTCTATTTACTCACTTCTGGTCACTTTTCGGTAGAGTACTTTTCTTCACAGTGGGGTCCAAAGTAAACAAAAAGTTATGATTTGAGACAATTTTATTTCGTATAACTTAATATTATCGTCAATACACAATAAATAGTATGTCTAATGCAATGTCTCATCAGTACCAATCTAGTGGATATTATGAAATACAAACTGTATGTGTAGATTTTTATAGGGTTCTATAATTTTTTTTAAAGATTTGGTTATGCACAATTATTATAAGGTGCAAGAACCTTACCCAAATTTACTTTTTAGATTTTTCCCTAATACTAGGCGTACTAGATACTAATAAGGCCGCCCGTTGCATCTCTTATAATTTTTATGTATTATGTTATTTGTTTTTCTTTATAAATGTAAGGAAGTTTAAAAATAGAAAATAATAGACTTTTCTATGACTTTTAATAATAAAAGGATGAATAGGACTCATATGTAACACACAATTGATCTTTGAAAATAAAGTTAACAAAGGCCTTATCAAGAAGTAAGTTTTGAGGCATAAGGGCACATCACACAAACTCTGTCAAAATGAGGCATGAGGGTGCGTAATAGGCTTTTCTCACAATACACAAGGGACAAGTACCTAAGTACCAAACTACGATAAGCCAAAAGCCGACAAACGGCTGCGTGGTACAAGTCACACAATTTATATCAACGATCACAATGTATTGTTAATTATTGTGTGTAAAAATATCGCGTTATGTAATTTTTATTGCATTAAAATTGCGTTCACTAATCAATCACGCCATATATTTTAAGTATATTGTATAAAACATCTTTAATAGATAAATCAGAAAAACTATTACAACAGCACCAAGTTTGGAGAGCTATGCAACAGTCGTGGTGAGTGAGGAACTGCTACAATACACATATTTATAGGTCATTCACAAATTCGTTTATTCATATAGAATTTGATCGAACAAATATTTGTTTATACTCTGTTAGAAGATGTATTGCGTCTACACTGGAAGAATAGCCAAGAAACTCATTACAATAGATGCAAAAATGAAATAGAAAAAATCTTCAGCGTGTAACTTGATTATCATCCGCGTAATAAGCAATCCTGTGAACTGGCCGCAGATAACGAGTTCGCTAACAACGCTATACGAGCACTTCATACACTTGCAGGAATCTATTCAGTTTTGTTAGATGTTTATACTTACATGATATTCTTGTTTAGGATTATACTAAAATCACCCTACATTTTGTTCCGATACAGCTCTCAATATGTAGAACAAAGATTAATTTAAACGAGAAAACTTATGACAAATCTAAGTACCTAACTTATCATTAAATAAAGCAATTTTAATTTTAATGTGAATAAAAGAATGTATTTATATGTCTATACCGTTTTCTAACAACACTATTCCACCAAATAAATAAAGTATTTGAGATGAATTTTATATACACGAAATAAACGAAGGGTGCCTTTATACTCTAATATCAACTTGACTTACCTAACAAACCTTTCCTCCAAACGTATATTGTTTATATAATATATTTTACGGGAAAAGGGTGTTTTGACTCGAAAATAAATCGTCTGTGGTTGCATGAAAAATGACAACCGCGGAAATTCGTTTGTTTTTACACCGCAACGCAATTTCTTACGACTTTAGAGAATATTAATTCTGTTTTCATTCCGAATAAAGATTGTGTACTCAAATTGATTCATCAGTGACTTTTACATGTTGTTTGCAAGTTTGAAGTATCTTTGATATAGAAAATAAGATAGATTTGTGCGTAACTGTCAATTAAAGCAATTCACAAATGAGATGGAATATTTTTTTATTTTATTATTATACTAGCTGACCCGGCTAACTTCGTTACGCCTTTCAGTTTAATAATATCGTTGTTACTTTAGTTAAATTTATTTTAGGGTTTCATTAAGGTAATAACATCAATACAACTTTTTTTGCAAATACAAAAATGTTTTAGTTCTTGCCATTGCGAAAGAAGATTGGCAGTTTTACACATTGGGCCTCTTCTCTCTAGCGCCAATATTGCGATTCTGCATGTTAAAGCACTTTCTGATGTACAAAATTTTTTGATGAGATTAACAATCGTTTAACTTTAATTATAAACACGATTTTTTAAAGTGAACGTCACATGAAAATGGCGGATTGTTTACAAATTTCAATATATTACACAAAAATATTTTTTTTTAAATACCCGTTTCCGGCAGCAAAAATCGCGTGGATGTCCCCCGAGACTCCTGCATAATCAGTTTCATCAAATTCGTGCGACACATTAACACGTAACCGAACTCAAGTTGAAAGCCTGGTTATGCATCTCATTCATCAAGATCGGAATTTCTTGAACTGACACGAATTCGACGTCAAATGACGCGTAGTTTTGTCAACGGATGGCACACAACATGCTGTTTGCATGCGTAAAATTAATTTACTTATTTATTGTTATTCGATAACTTATCCGATATTTTATTACTTATTCTGCTATTCGGAGCTGAGAAGAATCCACCTAAAAAGAGATAATTAACATCGGTCCAGCCGTTCTCGAGTTATAAGTGTTGTAACAAACACGACTTTCTTTTATATATATAGATATTACATTATTCATATTTTTTTATGTGGAATTAGAACTTGATTTAGCAAAAAAAGTATCGTCTTAAACTATTATTTTTATTATATGATTATCCGAGGATTTATCAATGAAATAATATTACGTTAAAAAGTTAATAAAAATAGCATAGCTTTTTTTCGTCTAACATTTTCACTACGCTTCAAATCCCAGTAAGTTTCAGGTAAGTTTACGGCATTCGTTTTTTACGAGAAAAGCATCGAATTAAACTGTTTAAGTGATTAATTAATTGATCCGATTATCCCAGGATTTATCAGTGAAACAATATTGCGTTAAAAGTGAATAAAAGTAGCGTAGCTTTTCTTCGCGTAATGCTTATTATATACTAAAAATTATGTACATAAATTAGTTATTATTAGAAAACCCATACGCAGTTAATTTATGTTTGCAACGACTTGTATATAAGATAGTTATGTTAAAGAATTGAAAATAATTTCAGGCTTCTTTCTTAATTGAATTGCCCGGAAAACCTAAACTTGGAAAAGGATGTTTAGCAATTAAATAGTTCATTACGTGTCTACATTTTCAGTGCGCTTCGAATTTCAGTAAGTTTCAGGTAAGTTTACGGCATTCGTTAGCCAGTTAATTTATTCTCGTTTAAAAACAAATTTGTACTGCTTCTAGTATTCATTTAGCAATTTTCAGTTTCGAATGGAAATGTAGGAAATAGACTGTCTATTTATGAAGGTTTTGAGTTGAATCTGTTAATTCCGAACTGTATTTGTTGTATCTGACTCCCAACAAACTATTATCTGCTATAAAAAGAAATATTTAAAGTGAAACAATACAAAATAACAAATTCTTTACACTAAAATAAATCGGACAAATCATTTAGTATGTTAAATAATATGTTAATTTGAATTATGTATATATGATTACGATATGTCTTACAATTAGGTAAACATTAAGCTTTAGTAAATATATGACAATCGTATCATGGGGTATATTATCATTTATGAGGTCATACCTCTAATAATTAAAACCTAGATGTTATCAACAATAATAAAATTACATCAGCCGAGCCAACAATTTAATACACGAACAATGGGCCCAAAACAATAGCGCAAAACAATATACAATCGTATACATTTGATCATGAATTCAGGCAGGTTACTGGGGTACGCCAGACCTAAGACAAAGTGTTACATAAATGAGAGCCGACTTTGGGAAATTGTTCGCCTCTGTTAGGCATGGGGTGAGTCGATATAAGTCACATAACATACAAAGAAAAATAGATTAATTACTCTGGCAATACTTTTATAATACTATACTATATGCGATAATATAATAATTTTAACCCGGTAAAAGATAAAATTTGAATTTTCAAAAATTTATGTATATGTCTTATTTATGATGTTGTCAACATGACTATGTAACTTATCTGCTTCATGCAGCATACTTAGTTAACAAATATTTATTCCACAGGGACAGAAGTATGGTAACATACATTAAAGTTTAGTTGAACCATCATCACCAAATGCCAATGATGAGGCAAATCTTAATGAGTACTTAAGTTTGCATAAAAAGACTGTTTCTATAAATAAAGAGTTATGATGTCAAAAAAGTGTTGTCTATATAAATACCACATACATTTTATTATATAGATCAGTTAACAATACACCGGCCCTAGCGAGTTACATAAAGCCAGAAATTCGGAGTGTACTGTATCAATCATTCACTGTTCCTATTACCTTTGCTAACAGGTATTTACCAAAGCCTGTTTGAGGCTAGACGTAAGGCTTTTAGGCTTGCCACAATACAAACATTCAGCTAATCCAAAGTGGATAAGTCGATGATTTTTTTAATCACAAATAAAATAAGTAAATCAGTGCCGGTATACATTTTTACGTCTGGGCCTTATACTTCTGTATATGTTTCATAATCATTTATCAATCTACTAGGCAAGTAGGTGATCAGCCTCCTGTGCCTGACACACGCCCTGAACTTTTTGTTCTAAGACAAGCCGGTTTCCTCACAATAGTTTCCTTCACCGCTCGAGCGAATGTAAATACGCACATAGAAAGAAAGTCCATTTATCTTAAAAGGTCGAATTTTATATAGTATAGTAGTTACATATTACATTACATTATTAAAAGATATGGTTACATTATGAAATTAATATTAATTAGGTATAATGTTTTCATACGCATCTAGATAGTAACAAAAGCGCAGAAAGCATTATAAAACTAAACATGCATTTTCTTCGCGGCGTTCTATTTAAGCATCTGTATCAACCGCAGCGTTCCTTTTTTCTCTTTAGCTTACGGTCCGATAATTTTATCATCTGCACTTTTCTCGTAATTTACTTTAGCATCTCAAAGCGTGGAACATCTATCACTAACAGTATTATACAACTTAGGCGCGGGACTGCACGCTTCATGGGGCCCTAAACGGGGACGTATTGATGTAAGTGCCTTCTGATGATATCTTAGTTCTGCTATGTTAGTAGTCTCTTAAACCTTCTGATTTGCTAAACGTTGAGCTGCCTCTGCTGCCTGTGAAGATAATTTTTGGTGGGGTTTTTTCTTGAGATCTAAAAGGCAGATTAAATGCACGATTGTAGTTAAAGATATTAAAGTCGGAATAGTACCTGGACTTGCCATAACGAGGTATGTTACTTTTATAAAATGGGATGGGAAACGCCTAACAGGCCCTAACGATAAATGGGGCCTATTGCCTATTGGCCTATTTGTTTCCTGAGTTCTATTAATGCCGCCCTGTGTAGCCACATCTAGTGTAGTAATTTTATTACGTGGCCACAGGAGGCTTGGCTTTCAATGTTTCGCTCGATATTAGATTAAGTCGGAAAGCCTGACTTTATTCGATTCTGATGGAGGTCTCTTCCCAATTATTCGAAAGATTTACGATCTACGAATAGTTAGTTTAAGAATGATATAAGGTGATTATATTTATATTATTTTGAAATATAATTTAAACAATAATTTTGTTAATATCATAAATAAAAAATGTGACTTACCACTATGGCAGTACCGGTTTCTCTAAGTATTCACGCCGTGCGTACTTTAAGGGAAAAATTTGGCCCCTCAAACTTTTGCTTACATAATCCTTTTGTTATTCTGGTTAACCGTCTTTATCTGAGGCTGATACACACATCATACTTTTAAGCAATATAGAAAATGTAAGATAAAATCTCTATACATCAAATACATAAACAGAATAGTAAATGTGTCAATCAAACATTCGTCAAAAGCAATATCGGAAGTCAAAGCGGGAAGTGAATTGAAAAAAAATTCAATTATTCCGAGCATAATACAGTCATTCGACGCTTCATATCAATTTGTGGGAAAATCCGATGAAATTTTAATATTGGGAGAGCCCATTTAATTTTAAAATTACGGAAATGATTTTTCCATCTGAATATATTATATTTCAAGTTGCATAAGTACATAGTCATACAATAAAAAGATAGGGATAATTTTAAGAATTGTAATCAAAACAATACGAATAATATGAACTTGTACTACTAAAAGAATTTTAACTAAACTCATTTAAAGAATTACGTCCTGTCGTATAAGCGAGACGCCTGAGACGTAAACAATAAACATTAGTAGGTACTTATCTATCATTTATAATCCAATTCCTTATATACAAGTGATCTACACTATTGTTTAAGTTACTTAGTATTGTATCTGTCTCACATACTCGTATGTCAGAATGAAAGAAATATAACTTTGAACTTAGTATCGTACTAAAACACTCCAGTTTACAGTTAGCACATCTCTGCGGTTTCTTTTTAGTCCTATATGGTATCTGAATCCACTAGACTGAATAGTCTTATACTCGTAGTAGTTATAATTTAGAGCTTTAATTAAAAGCATTAAATTATAACCTAATTACGCTTCTTTGCAAACTTCGAGGATCATGAACAAAACTTCGAAATTCAAAAACTATTCTGCTTTCAAAACCAGATGACAAATCTAAAAGTTCTAAAAGCGACAAGCCAGATCTTTTCCACACTCAGATGAACTTACAGCCTTGGAAGCCTTCCAAACACCTATCTGCTATCGTTATAGCTCTTTATTTTAACCGAGCTTATCTGATGTACAAAGTTTGACTTGACAAACCTACGAAAATGTACATTTAATTGCTGATATCTTTATAACTTCCTTACTATATCTAGGTCTTGGGGAAAGGTAATTTATGTTAGTTACAGGTTTTAACCACTACATAATTCAAAGATGGATTTACACCACGTCATTTTGCAGCTCCTTCCGTGCGTTTTTATCTATTAATTATGTTTCCTGTGCTCATGAAGAGGCTTCTTTTATTTCGTATTGAGATTACTTTGTAGGGCAATGCTTTAATAATACATTTTAATAAATAATATTCAAAAATTCAAGACACATTTTACATATCGCTCTTTTTAATATTTTTAAAAGCGTTTATGAAACAAAACAAATTCATTTTTTATTCACGATTATATGAACCCACGTCATATAAAATTCTATCAACTAAAAGCCTATGCGATATTTATCTATAAAACTATTGGTTACAGGTATGGAAGTGTATAAATATTAAATTATCTCAAGAAGCTATTAACGGTATTTGAAACTCTAAAATCAAATTATTTATGTACGAATTTACTTAATAATTCACCTGAACATTATACTAATTAACTAAGCAGAAAGTTAATAATCAAGTCGTGTATTCGACTCTACGGACAAAATGACTGCACAGCGGAGTAAATAAAACTTTGTAACAGTATGTTACCTCATGCCTGCGGGCTAAGTCTTCGGCGTAAACAACGCACCCCTTCAAACTTTGAACTTACGTGTTTGCGAATCGAATTTTGTTCAAATTTGTGTTGTGAATTAGAGAGTTCTAGAACTTTACATGCTTCACAAATTAAAAAGTATATTTTCAGATTATTACCACACACCACCGCCTGAGGCAAAACTTTACTCGACATGACAGCATGGGTCTAGAAGATTTAAAAAGTTAAATTTGCGAAAAGGTGCATTGCTATAACGTGTTAAATGTAAGTAAAAAAACACAAGAATAAAATGTTGCCGCCTTAGAAACTTTAAGCAGTCTTATTGACACGGTCCCTTTGCGGTTAAAATACTTGCCAAAGCTCCTGGGCTGGATTATAGGCAAAACTATACATTCATGTTCGCTTGAGAAGGCATTGCCCACCCCATCACACAAAATGTCTATCGTCGCATACGCTATATAGCGAATGCCCTTGCCAAAACATATGCCATAATACATATAAAAATATTAAAACATGGAAACTGTTTGTCCGAAAAAAAGATTCGAAAAATTGTGTATGTAAACGTAAATTAGAATTCAAATAGTAAACATAAGTTCAAACAATTTCCGATCATGAGTTTGTCTTTATTGCATTGTTTGTCCGTAACAGCTGTTATGTGTATGTGCCAATATTGAAGTGTCGATTGATACTTGTTAACATAATTTTAGTGCGATGTTTTTCTTTCCAGAATTTACATAAAATATAATACCTTTAATCGGCTTAACACTTTGTGTTCGAGCTTTTTTCATAATATACTTAGGCGTGGAAATTGTTTCACTGACGGAAATAAATCTTAGGTTAGGTTTTTTTTTAATACTTCTTTACTTTATACGTAAAAAAACATGGCGATTAAAAAGAGTGGCGGAGAGTTTATTGCCAGTTCTTCTCTTCCGTTCTACGCCCGTGTCAATGTAAAATTAGAAGCATTTGTATTTCTTTACAGACAAGTCATAAGTGTACAAAGTGTTACCAATATGATTAAATGATTTTTGAATTTTTATAATTCTCTGGTTGTAAATTATAATAATATACTTTTTAAAACGGAGCTTATTATAATACAAAGTAGTTGATGTATTATGTGTAAGCCATGTCACTCGAATTGTGCATCTAAAGAACTGCCTCATGTATCAGCATCTATATGATAAATAAATTTACGTAATAGGTAAAAAAAATTAATAAACATATTAAAAATAAAGATTTAAATAATAATAAGAGTTTTAATATCGAATATTGTAAGTTAATTTTATAATGGGTGATGTAACATTTCTGACAAAAATTAAACTATGAGAGTCTTGACATCAGATTCTGTTTGTTCCATAATTTTTCTGTGATTGATACTTATCTTTTATAGACTAAGATCTACCTTATTTAAAATAATGAATTGGTTTATGTAAATGAAATGCCAATTTGTTACATTATTTAGATATGACCACGATTGATGTAAAGTTTTCGAACATCATATATGCAATATTTTTCACATTCACAATATAACACAATACAATGTTTTGTTTGTGTACTTCAATAATTTTGTTACACTGCATTGCAGAAGCGGCAGTCACATGCAACTTGAGTTATAACATGCTCTCTGCATACCTATAGCCAATCTCATAGTACAACTTTAAATAAAAAATCACTTATTTTATACTTTCGGCTTATCTGTGAAATTCAGCATATCCAACAGAACTGACAATGCAATCAAAACCTTTGATTCTATTTTATACTTGCCATTAAGCTTAATTGCTAAACAAAATTTGGTGTAAATTATTTATTTATTGATTACAGAAATACATACATTATCCTTACAGACTGTCAATACGATAATGTCGAGAAAAATAAAATAAAATATAATAAAGTATATGACATTACTCACATAATATACACAATATCGCTACTGAACATATTAATATGTCGATAGTGTCGGAGATTCGGAGATTCAGTAGGCGCAACGTCTTGGACAACGGGGATCTGTGCAACAGACTGGTTTTAACCTAGGCCTTCGCCGTCGCACATATCCCATAGGTACTAAGAAACCCAGTACTTGGAGTACACTTGGGTTGCACACTACACCCCTCAAGACTTTCAGTACATAGTAGGCCAAAAGACCCGTCTGGTTTCCAATTTATTGTACCCCACCATCCCTAACACAAATAATGTTGCGTACATTAAAGGATAGTAGGGATTGACGCCATTGGTAAGATCCCGTTTTAATTTTTGCTTTGGACAGCACTACTGAACATTGCCAAAAATGTCTCACCACAATAATCTTCTTCTATCTACATAAGTTAATAAATAATAGCCAAAACAAAATTCAAATATTTCAAAGTCTCTATACAAGGCAATAATTCACATAAACTTCGAACCTTGGCATTGAGCGGGATACCAAGCATGATGTCGTGAATATTAATAAGCCTAGATATTGTCTAGCGCTCGAGATACGAATAACGACACCCAATTACCTATATAGGTTAGAGATAACATAAACTTAGCCTTTATTCAAAGGATAAAGATATTCTTGAGCTTTTCAACAGAACATTGCCTTAACAAGCGCAGTCTGTAAGCGTATTATGATAATTGAAACCATTTTTCAATTTTATTTTAATGACGCAACAACTAAACATCGCAATTGTTAAAACTGTTAGGGCAGCTTACTTCAGATAAAAAAATCAGTGGCGCTACAATCTCTTTAGGTCTGGGTCTCAGATTTCTGAATCTGTTTCATGATCATTTTTCATCTAATAGCCAAGTAGGTGATCAGCCTCCAGTGCCTGACACACGCCGTCGACTTTTTGGGTCTTAGACATGTCGGTTTCCTCACGATGTTTTCCTTCACCGTTCGAGCGAATGTTAAATGCGCACATAGAAAGAAATTCCATTGGTGCACAGCCGGGGATCGAACCTACGACCTCAGGAATGAGAGTCGCACGCTGAAACCACTAGGCCAACACTGCTCTACTTAATTCAGATAGGGCGTAATAAATACAGGAAGACTTACCTTTCGCAATTGCGGATCTATTCTCAGCACTGGACTAAAGCTGGATCTCAGTTAACTGCAAGGATAAAACAGTATTTAAACTGACATTGTCTATCATTATTCGGCTTGTTTACCTTCCAACCAATAAAGGCCCGGAACCTCTCACTCGGTAACCTTTGCGCGGTTTTGCAACGCGATTGTCGTTGGCCTAATTGAGATTTCGTCCTACATAGCTCTACATTGTTTTGTCTATGGTCTATTCAATGGCAATCTAGGGTCAAATATTAAAATTGTAGATCTATTTTTATTGTTAACTAAGATTTTAATACATTACAGATACATTTTGCATTTGAGTTTTATGTTGTTATAATATGATAAAACATGCATTTTAAAAACACACAAATATACCGTGTTAACAACATTCTTAACCACAGTAATAATAATAATTTAAAAGTAATGAATAGAAAACTAAAACTAATTAAAAAAGTTTGGTCTCTGAGGCAGTGTACCTTTAAAGCTGCCAGCATTATATACAATTTAAATCAGTATATAAGTTTAAATATGCTATATGTACTATGTGAGTACATTGTGTTAGTGATGAAACAATGAATAGCTAGATGCATTGAATAGCATTTGATTAAGAAATACTTGAAGAAGAGACTTGATTTTGAACCTCTGAACTGATTTCTTAATTTTTTTTATTACTATACGTCATTTTTCTATAAATGCGGTAATAGAATCATATTATTCATATGAATTAGTGATAACATTCTTTTGAAGTCATATCCTGTAATATAGATAAGTTTCCTCGTAACGAAAACCATAACCCACTTTTGCTATCCGTCGGTTAAATGCTGATAATTTGTACTGAGTACAAGCGTTAAAGCAATGCGCTAACATATTATTCAAATAGATTAGGGTTGTCAATAGAAAAATTACTGCAGTATATTTTGTATTAAGTTTATATACACGATAAAGCCAAAAACTTCTTTTTATCGCTTTCAGATATAGACGGAATTCATGTGTGTGTGTTAAAAGTTAATTATATTTATAGATATTCATATTTATGTTAAACATATGTAGATTATAAAAAGACTAGCGGCCCCCGCGAACTACGTTTCTCCTTAATTTATTCTTATTTCTTATTTTACTTAGCCTACCTTTTAGTACATACCAACATGGATCATTTTGCTATGCTACCCCAGAGACCGCTTGGTTTTCTGGAATTATAACTTTGACAAAAACAAAAAAAATGTCAAAAAAATAAAAAAACTGGATTGGGCACCCCTTATCACTTAGGTGGTTTGAAAGATAGATAGTAGCCAATTCTTAGACTTTCTGAATATGTATAAAAAATTTCATAACAATCGGTCAAGCCGTTTCGGAGGAGAATTTTATATATAAAGAGATTTTGCTTTCTTCAGAGTTAGGTATATATACCAAGGAGCGCATGCCCTGATCAAAAATTTATGTTGGTAGACGGTACCAGTGACTCCAAAACTGGTGCTTTCCTCGCTCAATCTCGTGTATAAACAGCGAGGAAATGCTGCCACATTGCCCATTTGTGTTACGCAGAGATTAAGCTACGCTTAGATTAAGATTGTATTGAAAGTATTTCATTACTGCATGAGAATTAATTGGAAAATAAGGTTATATTAAAGCAGTTTCCTTATTCGTCCAATGTCTAAGAAAATTGAAAAAGTCCTGACATCCTCCAACAGAATTCAAGCACTACTAAGGTAGTCTTTGGGAATGAACAAACAGGTTTCAAATTTCAAATGCTTAACTTTATGAAATATAAGGACTATTTCCTTATTACCTTTTCAATATTAAAGTTCAAAGGAAAGTCTAGACTAGCCTATGGTACCGGTTCCTTTGTAAAATAAAGCTTTGCTTTTATTAAAACGTGTCTACGTCTTTATTCTTTATGACTGCTACAGGACAGATTAATTCCATGAGAATACCTAGAAGACGAAGTTTATTTTTTTAACTCCAGATCATTTTATTCATACTATTTTCTCTCAAATAATATTCTTCCTGTAAATATGTAGAAATACAATAAATTATACATATCCGTAGCCGCTTCGAATATTCTGTGTAACATTCTAATATAAGGTCCTGTCTCTGCTGTGTGCCACATTTAAACGTACGATTATGTGTTGTGGAAAAAAATCATGTTATGTACTTGTATATTTTATAAACCATATAAACAAAAATTATCAGTGTTGGATTAGTGGTTTCAGTGTGCACTCTCATCCCTGAGGTTGTAGGTCGATCGCTGGCTGTGGACTTTCTGTCTATGTGCGCATTGAACATTCGCTCGAACAGTTAAGTAAAACATAGTGAGGAAACCGGCTTGTCTTAGACCCTTAGTTAGGTTAGAATCGGGGCTGTCCATTACTAGCCTTTCTGTGGATTGCCCCATTAACACTTGCTGTTACAAAGAAGAAGGTTTTAATGAAGAAAAGCGATTAGGTAGGCAAAGCGATAAAGTCATTAGGAATATAAAATAACTTTGTAATTTTCTTCTAAATTTTATTGATATTTGTGCACGTTCATCGTTTCATATGTTTAAAATAAAGCACTATATCATACAAAATAAATAAACTTAAGTGATCACCGTTTACATTATTATCCAAATATTTAAAATTATGCATTTTTTCAGTTCTTGACTATCTAAATACTATTTTTTGAACTTTTCCCTGCCAGCCCTATGATATATCGCGTCAACTTCCCGTCGACACGGTTACCCAGCCTTGTACTGAATGCTATACGTTTTGTTTTAATTGATTTTAGTGATTGCACTCAATGATGTTATCGCTATCAGCTGCTCACCCGTGTAGCTCAATAAACGAAGCGAAACACTTATAACACTGCTCAAGTACTGTTATAATATGAAAACGCATTTTAAGCATAGCAAAACCACTATGACGTATTATACCATTAATTTAAAAATAAAATCGACTGACAATACGTCAGAAACATGCAAAAAATGCTCGTAAAAGTGGAAAATTGTATTACCAAGACAATTGAATGTATAAAACGATATTAATTTATTGGTGATATACCAATAACTATATACATATATATAGTGGTAAAGGCCTCAGAGCAGTGTTGACCTAGTGGCTTCAGCGTGCGATTCTCATCCCTGAGGTTGTAGGTTCGATCGCCGGCTGTGCACCAATGGATTTTTTGTCTATGGGCACATTGAACATTAGCTCAAACAGTTATTTATTAAGTAAAACAACGTGAGAAAACCGCCTTGCTTTAACTCAAAAAATCGACAGCGTCTGTCAGGCACAGGAGGCTGATCACCCACTTGCCTATTGGATTGTATAATTAATCCTAACACAGATACTGAAATCAGGCCTAAAAAGGTTGTAGCGCCACTGATTTGTTTTATAGCCAAATTTTTGGTAACAACCCTCATTTTTGATAGTCATAAATAATAAAGAAATACACAATAAAAATTACACGTCTTCCTTACCCTCATAGTCAGTTTTTTTAAATGGCTTAATTGTTTAAGTTTCTAGGGCTCGAAGATGTTTCTAGGTATTCGAAACAACAACATATAGTTTTCCATGAACGCGAACCTAAAACCTGCGATCAAATGACATTGAACACGTGCCAACTAGGCAGACTTGCCAACTGGATAAACGTTATAATTAATTGATTATTTCCGATATAGGTTTTTTCACGCTACTTATAATGATTATTTACTTTCTCGTATAAGTAGCGGCACGAAACTCTAGCGCTGACCGTTATTGCGCAGAAGTAAAAAATAAGGTACCTGAGGGGGGCTAGCGGAATGAAGAGCGTCGATTGGCTCTCCAGTCGCATTTTGTCCCCCGCGCGACAGTACACATGCGCAGCAATCCCCTCCACGTATCGGCCAGCGCTAGACTTACGTGCCACTGGTTATACTTAAGGTGCTTAAAGCGAATTCCCTCTTAAATGGCTTGAATATTCACTGAGTAATAGTATTTCTTGGTCTATTTTTAAATCCTTGTAATTTCAATAAATTTAATAACATTATTTCTTATTTTGCGAATGAGACGCAAACTAGCTGCCCCTCAGCATAATGCTGCGGACCAATTACAATCACAGCACACACGCATTGCACACTTGGGAAAAGGGAAAAATATTTTTTTTTAAACTTACATTTATCTAAAATTATTTTATTTTTTTCTTTGATTATTATTATTTTGTGTGTTTATGGGTGTTTGTTTCTGTTAGTAATAAATGTTATGTCTACGTTTAATAAAAATAAGTACAACAAAACAATTTCCCTTTAAAATCTGTTTTAACAATCACCCAACTACTTTAAAAATAGTTTTTAGGTTATTTTATTGAGTACAATAGCGGCAATGTATTTTCCGAGCCGTGTTTCCTCCGAGATAAGCTTATCAGTGCGATTGCGTGAACACGTGACCCCGTGCCTTTGTAACCCACCGCCTACTCAGGCCTGGTAGGCTATAGATTGTAAGCTGTGAATAGCCGATTATACAAGCGGATTTTTTGGTAAATTTGCGTTTTATCTAAACTTGCTTGATACCACAAAATAGCAAGATGTATTTGAGTGTCTTTCTTTATAACCATACCTTTATGTCTGATTTATTCATTTTCATTAACAAGGATTTTTTAAATATAATATATAAGTATATATATCTGCAATACGTCGCTACAAGTAATTAATAAAAACACTGGTTATAATCAAAATTGAATTTTTATTGAAGGAGATAGTTACAATTCTTTATGTAAACAGAATTGATTGTAATAATTGTGTAACTAAAAGCGAGTCGATATGAAAAGTTATGTCGTATTGGAGGTTCAAATAAATATTTTTTCTGATGTTTAATTTCATTATAAATTTAGAGTGCAAAATAACTCTACAAACGGAGTCGACCGTATCGTCTAGTAAATAAATGAAAGTTACTAATTACATAAAAACCTGTCAATCAATTATCTTAAAGTAATTTGCACAAAACAAAGACAAATGAACGAATTAGAAAGTGAAGGTTTTAGCATTGAGATTTTGAATGCAGTAACTGCAGCACTTAGGCATTCTAAATTACGAAGACTTACATAAACCTATTTGTATTCACAAGAACAAGTTTATGCGTTTGTCAAATTATTATTATATTATTTAAATGGCTATGACTATATTATAAAAACTATACAACACTTTAAATTCAAATCCTATATTATAACGGTTATAGAAAACTGTTCCATTAACTTATTTTTTAATATAACAGGGGGCAAACGGGCAGGAGGCACGAACACACACATTGCCAAAAGTCTAGAAAGTGCGCTTCCGGGCTTCTAGAAATTGGTAGGTACGCCATATTCTTGAGGGCGAGACCCTGAGTCCTATTGGTTCGGAAATAACTATTGAACGCTAAAAATAATGCAATGTTGTCTTGGTTGGTACAACCAAATACACCACGTTCAAATAAAACTTAGCGGAAAGATAGATCTTTCGTTGGCCATGGCGGCTGAAATCATATTTTTGGTTGAAATCACTACAAGTGTCAGCATTATTGTGCATTATGATGCACAATAATGCTGTTCACGGTTCGTTTGCGGTCTGGTAAAATATAATTCAATGACAGTAACAGTCAAATTCCGGTCGTATCAAAATTAAATATGAAGAATATTTCACCAGACTGGAAAATCCAGCCTTAGTGTTGAATTGTTTGCTGTTTATGGTACATAGTACATATACATATACGTAGTATAATAGTTCACGAATTTATTTCATAACCTCGACTAGACTAGCAATCACATCTTGTTGACAGATAGCAATTTGTTAATGATTTTCTAACACATTAGATTATTCTATTGAACGGTCGTAGTAACGCCATCTATTCCCTAGAAGGTCGTATATGCAATAGAATTTTAGGCATCACGATTAATGAAAAACCTTCAAAATATGAGATTATGTAAAAAGTTTATCAAACTCGTTCTTATATTCGTCAGGATTTTATAAAAATATAAACTCGCCTACAATAAAGACAAAATCATTCAATAGTTTTATCTTGTAGAGCAATGAAGGGTTTCTCAAGAATAAATAAATATTAAAATGTAATTTTTACAAGAACATTTTATATCTCTCAGCATTGAATTCTGTGAAGTGGTTTAAAAGTGATTCAAACAATGACGACACACTAATCAAGACTAGTGTTTGCGCGTATCATCAAAAGTAGTGCGTGATATAGATAAAATCAAAATCTCAATCAATACTTATTATCTATTAAAATAACAAAACCTAAGTACCCAATTGAAGTATGTACTTCTGCGGTGTTGAATTGATTTCAAACGAGTTTATTTAACACACTTCAACGTTTAGTATACAATGATAAGAAATTTTAACTAGAATAAATATATTGAATTTTAGCTTGGGATGTATATGATTAAATGTAGTTAATTTGTCATATATCTTAGAAAATATAACTTGTAATATACACTGTAAATATAGCATTACAAGTAGTAGTAACTTCAATAAATAAATAATTCGTGGAGTAAACTCAAAATAACTTTTTTCATATAAGTAAACATTACACTCATGAATGTCATCAGAAAAGAAGTTAAAATTATTCTAAATTTACATTTACTACCAGTTTGCAAGACAAGGGCGTAGAGCGGGCAAGAAGAACTGGCAAGAAATTTTCGGCCACTCTTTTTAATCGCTAATTTTTGAGTCATACAAATTGATTGAACTGGAGCAAATCAATCCCAAGGATTTGGATCATTTAAATATTCGTCAAATTTATAAAAAGCTTTATTGATTAATTTACGTTTAACGAGGGCTTTTAATTTATTTAGTGATAATTCTCTAATTTCGCTTGGGAGTTTGTTGTAAAAACGAATACAATTTCCATAAAAGGAGTGGTTTATCTTCTGGAGCCTGGTTGGTCGTGCTCTCAAATTAGTTTTGTTTCGAGTATTACACTGGTGAAAGTCACCATTTGTTTTAAAATCGTTTATATTTTTTGTACATTAAACAAGGCTTCAAGAATATATTGACCCGATAATGTCCTTTGGGGAAACACTACAAATTCCTCGAACAGCCCGCTTCTGCAGCACAAATATGGATTGAAAGTACAATGCGGTTCCAAAGAAAGGAAAGTCAAATTGACATATCTGTCAATCGTCACTTGAAAAGCGTGGTATGCAAAGAATAATTAATTAAGCATAAAAGTTAATTTTATTTGGTTTAACTGAGACTTCTTCGTTTTTTTTTTAAATCTGTTAATTAATACTATGTAATTAAAATATAATTTCGATCCAAACCAGTAGTTATTAACGAATTTTGCAAACGCAAATTGTAAAAGTTAAGGAATTCCTCTGACACAGTGTAATCTAAGCGAACTGAATAATAGAGCAAACTGCTGTTTGTCCTCACTAATCCTGCGTCAGGGTACTGGTGAATAAGTTACAGCTTAACTACTGTAAATATTACAGCTTGAGTTTAGCTAGACGAATAGCTAGTTGTCATATAACTTTCGGAAGTAACTGTACGAGTTGTTTATTTATTGAAATAAAGAGGACTCTTATGCTTCAAATATTACAAAAAGCCGCCCAGCCCAGGAGAGAGACAAGACAATGCATGGACGCCACCATAAGCATACATATAATATATTTGTGATACAGTTAACGTCAACGTTTAATTACATTAACGTATTATTTTACATCGACTAACTAAATCTTTTATTGAGATTAGATATAAATTGATTACATGAAAAATCCGAAGACTGCTTGCTATTAACGTATCTCGGTGCTTCACACTGCCTTTGTCATTTGACGTCTTCGAATATTATAGCGACAATATTTGTCACTTTGCAACGACAAAGAGGACCATTTATTATGGGCAAACGGGCAGGAGGCTCACCTATTAACCGATACCGCCGCCCTTGGACACTCTCATTGCCTCGCAAGTGCGTTGTGTAAAAAACTGGTACGCTCTTTTCTTGAAGGACCCTAAGTCGAATTAGTTCAGAAATACTTCTAAGGGCAGTTGGTTCTACATAGTGGTGGTGTGTGGCAAAAACTGCCTTAAGAAAGAGCAGTGTTGGAACGACGGACGTCGAGGTGATACGGATGGTATTTCGTGTTCTGCCTCGACGTGCGATGATGAAACTCAGCAGCAGGTATTAATCCGAACAATCTCCATGGTAAATGCGGTAGAGTATGCATAGACCATGGATCATATACTGAGGATTTAATGATAATAAAAGTAGAAGGTTCTTATCTGTTCGCGATTTCGTAAAAGCTCCTGTACGAAACACAGATTGTTGTCTGTAGAAATAAACACGGTAGCATTATTTTGCCATCAATTGGGATACATTTCAGCCTGTTGCACTGATCATGTGTCACTGTCATGTAAGCAGTATTCTGTGCCTATGTATCAAGTTTTCTTCCCATAAATTCAGTATAGGATCTCCCAGCTTTTAGAAACTACGTGCAAATCCATTGTCTCATATAGGATCAGCGTTTTAGTCGAATGCCTACCTAGACAAATTGTATATCAATCTAGAGCAGTGTTTCCCAACAATGGAAGGAAGGAAAGAAAGAAATTACTAGGTTTTTAACGAAACAGTAAAAACATAATGAATAACTAAAATTTAAATTCCACATAATTTTAATAAATTTTAGAATAGCCCCCCTTAACAATCAAATTTCCCCCCGTGGGGCCCACGCCCCACGTTTGGTCTAGAGGTTGTTGTCAAGGTTATTGTGATAATTTGTTGTCAAACATAATTTATAGACCATTAAGTCTGCGCTTAATCAGTTTTATTATCAAAATGAACGTCGCAATTACGAGAATTGAAAACAATTATAACAAGTATGTTTTTTTTTAAATTTCATGATCTAAAACTTACGTTTTGGTTAGTTTTAGTTAATGGCAAAGGTCTTCTTATTTTATTTATTTTACACCACGCACAGTGCTGTCTATTCAAAACTATAGTTGACGCCTATTTCAAAAATATTATTTGTCTTTTCGTGGAAAGTATGACAGATCATGCTGGAGTTACTAAAATAAATTTAGCTTTTTCCTCCTTGGCCTACAATAGCAATTACAACAATAAGTCTTGCCGAATCACCTAGTATTTTCCCAGTATATATTTAGACTTGTATTGTGAAAATACTAATTAATATTCGAAATGATTTTGTATGGAAATGGTGCAGTATTTTTTGGTTGTCGGTAGTCTGTGACACGTTATTTGTATATTATAAGGCTCCTTAATTCACGTTTATAAGGAATTATAACAATAGCATCCAAAATCACTGGTAGTAACTTAGAGAAACTCGTAAATTGTTCATTTTACCAGTACATTTCAAAAATTTAGGATTCTTTAGTTCTAGTCTTCCTATGGTTGTTTCTAGGTTGGTAATTGTCTCGAGTTCGCTACAAAAATAATTCAACACATCAGCGCTATTCGAGTCAAAAGTAAGAGAGGTTTCTGTATATGGTAAGAAATAACTAAACAAGTTATATTGGAGTTACGTCATGCTAAAACCAGCTGTTTATCAGTGCCGCGGAAATCAATATACTTATCATGTTTATTCCCGCTCAAATAAGGATAAAATCCTGTTTGTTCTGTATCTGTGGTTTTGCAGTATAAAAATACCATTATGACCTCTATAGTCGTAGTTTTAAGAAAGCATTTTAAGTGAAAACATTTACTTTGAGCCTTTCAACCTAGTACACAGTTATGATTTTCGCGAGCTATTTTTACATGATTGCGATATCAACAACAAACTTTATTATTGATTTAACAATTGAATGGAATTACTCTTTGAAGTAAGGTGTTCGTTTTACATATTCTGGTCACGTATCATTACTTTTAATGTTTATATTTTTGATGTAAATATAGCTTTTATTATTAAGAACGGCCAGAACCAGAGTTTCGCTCTATGCAACCTGTTTTTGGTGTTGGTCAAAAACATAAACTGCAAGACGGAAAAGTTAATGTCCAATATAAATGGCCATTTTCATTTCATAAATCGTATTTTGCCATCAATCAACTCACCTTCAAACTCGCCGTTCGATCGATAAAACACGTGTAGGTGCACGCCGGCATAAAACAAAACAAAAAGAAACACAAATCTACAATCCAATAAATGTCATAGAACGTAGCAAGAACAAAGAAAATCACTAAACAACATAATATTCACAAAACCGGCGTTTTTCCCGCGCAAATTAAATAAAAATAAACAATGAGAATAGATAACGTTAAACACTCGTAGTCAAGATAATTATGCGGATAGAAAGATGAAAGGTAGAAATTGAAATGTTTAAGAGTATTATACTGTTTAAATATTAGTTAAAATACAGCGTAATTCGCAATATTTTCCACAAGCGGAATAACATCACACGCGACGGAGCCGCAACTAATACTGAGACCCAACTGATTGAAGAACGGCCTAAAGCGCTTTGTAGTAAAAATTGCGCGCCGGTCCACTTTGATAAGAAAGCGCTTACAAATTAACTTTTGTGTTTTGATTGTGTGCCTGATGCATGTACTTTATATTGCTTGTATATGTCACCGTTAAATTGTAAACACCGTTAGATTGTAATCTATCTCGCGAGATTATAAACTGTCGAAAGATTGTGAACCTCAACAATCTGCTTACAATTTAACGTATTATTATTCGGTAGTTATATGAAATTGTTGGGAAGTAAAATTAATCTGTAATTGACCAAAGAAGTTTGAATGATAACTAAGTTAGTGTAGTACAATTTACCGAATAATAATACGTTAAATTGTAAGCAGTAAGCTGAGGTTCACAATCTTTCGACAGTTTATAATCTCGCGAGATAGATTACAATCTAACGGTGTTTACAATTTTACGTTAACATATACAAAATAACTATAGCACATTTACAAGTAATTATATTTTACAATAACTCATCAAAAGAAGCGCTTTATTCAGCATGTAGACCGCTGAATTTATTACTTTCATAAAAAAAGCGTCAAGGCGACCGAGCTTTAAGGAGACGCAACGGTCAAACTATATTTGTTCTTTTCACTCACACCGTTCGACCGCATTCAATTAATTTGTCCTTGTCTTGAGTAAGCCTCAAATACAGCTGAATTGACTAGCGAAGTCTATTCAAAGGTTTAAGCATCGGTAGTTAATTAGTTAAACGAAAATTTAATTAAAGTTTAATCTCAAAGTATCAACTTTTTAATCAGATCTTTTGAGACGGGCCAATTTATGTTTTCAACTATTAATGATGAGATAGATAAAAATGACTTTAAATTAAACAACGAGGTAAGGTTATCTGTATAAAGCTAAGGCGGGCTGGTTACACCATTCACTCAAGAACGGCTGGACCAATTTTGATTATATGTATTAATATAATATTTGGTTGGATGTCTCGTTCCAAATAGCAAAACATTATATATTTTTATTATTCTTAAAATTTTCTTATAATTGCGTTAAATCAATAAATAAATCAATGCAAATAAAAATTAATTGCGAAGGCAGTTGTAAGAATGAAAATTGGATTCATTGTCCTTGTTCCGCCCTACTCATATTCCCCCAGGCAATTGGAAATAATATCTGCATAATTACAGAACGTCTGGATAATTCTTTTAAGAATAACTAAAATGGCTTCATCGAGAGCAGAACCTGTGAGTGCGGAGCTACGATAGGCAAGAGAAATCAATGCAATACAATTCTTGTATGTGAAGTTTTGGGTAAGTTACATGTTAAGTGACCTTTACGCTACAATTAATCTTTAATTATATTTCTATGTAACAAAAAACCTTGGAGAGACTAAGAAATACTATAGCGCAATAAAAATGTTGCTTTAATCACTGCGGTAGGCTCCGCTCCATGACCTTAGAACAGCACGAATTTGCAATTTTCTTAATCGCTACATTTGAATAGGAATTCTGCCTTGAATCCAATTGCATAAACGAAGACTCTGTTTCAAATAGTCATTGACTCCATTTATCGCTTTATAATATAACTTTCCAAACGTTTGAGGGTGTTTATTGTGATTTAAAAATAAAGTTTGAACACACCATATGGTGTGTTGGAGATGCTACTGAGATCTAATATGTAGTTCACAGAAGAACACATTTCACTCACTACTCACTCACTCACACCCACACACTCACTCACACCCACACACTCACTCATGCATTCAGACGTGTTGAAAACAGTTGAAAAAACAAAAACAATTTTTAAAGTTGAAAGAAAAAGACATCTTTATGGAATTTCCTACTTACTTCATTTTGGATGGAAGAGCTGGGAGTTTCAAAGGGTTCCCTATTCTAACACATTACAATGAATTGTTGTCAAATGAATAAACACATTTTTATTTTTTACCTAAAAAATATTAAAGGAAAAGGTTTTCAGATAATATTACAAAACCTAATAATTGTATTATAGTTTTATTATATTTTAGTGAAAATTTGTCCATACATAAGCAGTTAATAAAATGTAAATATATGAACTAATTTCGTCGTGGAAACTGAAGTTGACTGCGAAGGGCCATAAGGTATAATCAGGCTATAGGCCATATATCAAAAAATGAGGTCCAAGCCATCATTGAAATTATGTTGAACGTGTCAGAGAAAACAAACCGATTAGGAGCCTTCGTTGAAATATATAATAGAACCAATTGACAATGTATGACCAAATATTTAGCTATAAAGAAACTCATAGCCGAAACGCTACTAGATTATTATTACTAATTGTATGTTCAGTCAGTTTAATAATACCAGTACCATCGATCCAGTGTAACAGACAGATAATTATGTCACTATCAATCCCTGTACATTGCACGTACTTTGTAAATGGCATACACAAAGCTTTGACTGCGTACCGTAATTATCTGACGAACTGGCTTCAATTTCAGAAATACTAATACAAACCGTGAGACAGAACAATAGGTAAATTAATATTTCACTAATACTTAGTTCAAACTCAAACTCAAAATATCTTTATTCATGTAGGTAAAAAAGTACACTTATGAATTGTCAGAAAGAAGTTAAATTAATTGTAAATTTACATTTACTACCAGTTCGCAAGTCAAGGGCGTAGAGCGGGTAAGAAGAACTGGCAAGAAACTTTTCGCCACTCTTTTTAATCGCCAAGTATTGTCATACAAATTGTTTGAACTGGAGCAAATCAATCCCAAGGATAAGGATCATTTAAGTATTCCTCAAATTTATAAAAAGTTTTATTGATTAATTTTAGTTTAACGAGGGCTTTGAATTTATTTAGTGAATTATCTCTAATTTCGCGTGGGAGTTTGTTGTAAAAACGAATACAATTTCCATATAATGAGTGGTTTATCTTTAGGTTGGTGTACACTCAAATTATTTCTATTTTGCGTATCATACTGGTGAAAGTCACCATTTGTTTTAAAATCGTTTCGTTCTTCAGTTGACCTGATTGCATTATTCGAGGGTTGTTAGTTTGTGACAGCCCGTATATATACAATATATATTATTACTATTAATTATTATTTATATTATTTATTATTAATACTCTACTCCCCTGTCATTGTGTCTAGGGACTTTTTCTATCATATTTTTTCCTGTGATTTATATTTCACTACTAATGTCTGGTATTTTCTTTTTATTCAGTATCTTCAATAATTACTATTTTAAATTGATTAATTTATGTTGACGTTGCGCCTACCCGCAATCAACTGCAATTATATATTGACATAAAACTCAAAATAAGCCAATCTTCAGACTAAGCCAAACTTAGCTGGCGTCGCAAGCTCTTCTCAAGCGCTACAATTAATTGTTAGTAGTGTTAACTATATCCTTATCTTGACAATTGTAGAGCGGGTAAAGTTTATTAAATTAAATACGTATTCGTATATTGTATATTTTTAGGTCTGGGACTCTGATTCTGTATCTATTTCATGATTTGTCAACCTAGTAGGCAAGAAGGGGATCCGCCTCCTGTGCCTGACACAGGCCGTCGACTTTTTGGGTCTAGGACAAACCAGTTTTCTCGCGATGCCTTCCTTCACCGTTCGAGCGAATGTTAAATATGTACATAGAAAGAATGTCCATTGGTGCACAGCAAGACAAACCTACGACCTCAGAGATGAGAGTCGCACGCTGAAGCTACTCGGCCAACACTGCTCACAAACAAGTAAAATACATGTAATAAGTATATAAATTTTATACGAAGAAAGTATGAAACCGTATATGTACTAACAATACAATAATTGACCTATCCGCTGCATTGCTTAATTTGTCAGTAATACTGTGTGCCTACTTTAGTATAGTAGTTTTATTCTAGGAGTACATTGTCTCACATATAATTATTTAACTAATGTATACAAAATATTGTAAAACCTATTTTAAAAGAGTAAGTGTGGAATTTCTTGCCCATTCTTCTCCACACAAAACTACCTTTTGGAAGGGGCAACTATAATCATCTTTATATTTTATTTAAAGATCAAAATTGCCATTTTAGGCCGACTAATTGGAATAAATGATTTGACTATTGAAGCTAAAAATAACTAGTAATTCAATGTATTATCGAAATCATACATAAATCATTTTCTTAAAAATCTAATTAATTTACAACAATAATTTTTGCAACAATCATGCATTTTAGAATTTAGACATATTCAATGGTTTTTAATCATCTCCATCATGCAATCAACATGAAACCCTTTAATGCCAAGAGCACTTTAATGTTACAAATCAAGGGACCAAAACGTCCATTCGAGTGTACTAGTGTGGTCTGTTGGACAATATCGCATTATCACGGGTTAATTGGAGTGGGTTTGCTCTGAGAAGATATTGATTGTTTTGTCAAAATCACATTAACCCTTTTCTTGTTAGTGTATCTGTAGAGATACATCAGAATTTAAAAAAATCTAGTGTTATTATTTTTAAGCGAAACCATGATATTTTTTTAAGACTATTTAGGCCATTTCTTAGTTTCGGAACCCAACTTAAGTTTTTTGTGTTGGTAAGACTGATGAGCTATCAAACTTCACTTTAGTTTAAGTTGCAACAAGTTGCCTCGCAAAAAGGTAAGAAAAGTTATGATTTTTTCTTGTTTTTATGTATTGAATGAGTGGATGTGTTGAGTTATTAATTATAGATATATTTAGCACTCAAATAATTACTTTGGACATTCTTTAATTGTCTGGTTGATGTTTCATGTGACTTTTTTAATGAATGTATCTCCTCGTGCACATTGCCAAGAAACTAACAATTCTTTATATATTTGATACGTATCTCATGGTACGCACTGCTAGCTTTACTAACAACTTTTACAAAATCGTCATGTATCTGTATGTGCACACTGCCAAGCTGATTAACTGTTCATATAGCTATGCATGGCTTATTTTATATATTAATTGTAGGTCCATATGCTTTCAAGAGCTAGCAAAATACTCACATTGGTGCCAAAACACAGTCAGTCATCAAATGATGAAGAAAGTTCGGATTCTAGTAGTGAAGTCGAGAATTTTAATCTTCAAAAACACGATAGTACTGAATCTTCATCTGCTCCTTCGCTTCCTTCTTCTCTTGAAAATCTTCACATACTACCTGCCGATGAAAACAACCTCACTTCCTGCCCTAGAGTATCAATGAAACCAGCGTCTGAAAGTATTTCTTTGGATTCTTCAACTCAAGATTCTCTTCACTCGGTCATACCTCCTTCACCAACTGCTATTGTGAATGTTATTCGTAATAAAAAGCCTAGATTTAACCGAATAGTGCCTGAAACACCAGAGTCATCGCCAGCAATAGTAGCAGCCTCACCATTGCCGTCAAATATAAATACACGCTCAAAACAGCCACGGCTAGCTGTAAGGCGCCTTGCACCTATACAAAGAAAGCAACTGAAATTCCATTGGAATAACAAGAAATTTGAACATAACGCCGAAATACACGATAAACAGTTACCTTCAGATACCATAAAAACATCACTAGAATATTTTCAATACTTCTTTGATGATGGCATCCTTAACATGATTACAGAGCAAAGCAATTTATACTCAACTCAAACAATTGGTCGTTCTCTTAATTTTTCAACACAAGACATCAAAGATTTTATTGCAATAAATTTGATAATGGGAATCGTGAATATGTATATACAATTGGTGTCAGGAATTCAGATTTTCACAAATAGCTGATGTAATGACACTCAAAAAATTTCAACAGATACGACGGTAGATCCACTTCAACGACAATCTGCTTGATGACCGTGATCGGTATTTTAAAGTTAGACCACTCATTGAAAAAGTACGTGCCAACTTTTTGAGAGTTCCTCATGAAACCAGGTTCAGCATTGATGAAATGATGGTGCCATATAAGGGCAAAAAAGCCGGTAGTCGAAAACAATACATAAAGAGCAAGCCTCGCAAATGGGGGTACAAAATATTTGTTAGAGCTGGCGTTTCGGGCTTCATTTAAGTTTCGACATCATATTATACAAGGGCTCTTACATTCTGGGAGACAGCAGCCATTCAAAAACTATGATTCTAACGAACGAACGAACGAACTACTGATTATTAACGTGTTTTTTATATTTATTTTCATATAAATTATTATATAATCAAGTCGTAGATAATTTGGCAATGTATCTGTAGAGATACATTGATAGCGTAATATATTTATCAATGCCCTTGGCAATGTATCCCACAAGATACGGGTGTTTTTTTTAAAGGGGTAGTTTGAATATTTTTTTAAATATTTTTTCTAGACCCCTTGGGTCATTAAAGTTAAGTGCTATGAATATTATTTTTATATTCGAAAAAAAAAGAGTGATGTTTTAGGTAAAATAATTGATGTAATTATAAGTATGGTGATTTGTAGTTAACAAAAGTGTTTAGTTCTTTACCTGGACACGTTATTATAATGTTTTGGCTTTCTGTACTGTCTAAGTGTTTGTTTTATAATATTATGTATGTTAGCTGTAAGATTACTTATAATTAAATAAATAAATAAATAATGTAAGAATACTACTAAGTAAAACGTATTAGTAAGTAAATATCATATTTAACTTAACTACATGTGTTTAATATTTGTATTTGTATCTTTAGATTTGGGCGGAAACACGAGGCGCGGTTGGCTTTTTTACAGACGGAGATGATTAAACGTTTGCGTTGAATACTTTGTCTTTGGTTACGATTTGTCACACACCTTTTCCTTAAAAATAAATACTATTTTGTTAAGCGTCAAGCAGGTATATGGATACTGACACAACGTATGCATCACTGTTGCTAAGTAATAAGTCTCTAGCTGATTTATTCCCTGCCAGTCGAGTAGTTTAAAAGTTTGACTATCAATCGAAGATAATTCGTCTTGGAAAAAATACATTTTGAATACTTATGACGAAATTATGTCAGACACGTTGTATCAAGCACTATTTATTAAGTTAAAATAAATTAAAAATACAGTTTTTATCATAAATGTCGAAACATATATGACTAGCTTTCAAAATAATAAAACAGAACTCAATTGTATTTTGTTTCGGATCGAATTGACCCCTTGAGCGCCATAGTGCGGTTTGATCAACAACATCGCTTTGTTATCATTAATTGAAGTGAATTCAATATTCAACGTCAATATAAACTGTACATAAATACAGTACATTAAATATTACGTGAATTCTCTCCTAAATGTAAATACAATAATACCTTTTTCTGCCAACTACATCGGCCTAATTCTTTTCTTGTCTGCTTTCTTCACAGCATCAACAAACAGCAGCATTTGACACAAACAGATAAATGATTATAGCACATCATAGTCAAATGAAAGTTAAAAGATTTAAATGACCTCAGAGGTAAAATAATGGAGCAAATAAGCGGATTTATTTTCCAAAATGGTAGGAATTATCATGCGAACCACGTGTCAGCTACATAATACGACGCATAACATATCTGACCGCACTGGTTTACTGCACTTGACAGATAAATACTTTTAATGCCATGACTTTTATATCAGGACGTTTTTGTTCTAAAATTCATGAAATTAATATGAAATCGTATTTGTCTAGGCGAATTACGGTTACTGGTTAAGATAAGCGCTCAAATCAAATTTATTTATCATGAAATCAATCAATTCGTAAGCTGTGCCTGCGAAATAATAATTAACTTATTGTCGATAACAAAAGCTAAAATCTGTAAATGAATAAAAATAAATAAGCTCATACAATACCGTTACGGTGTTATGACTTCAACATAGGTACTTATAACTTTATGTCCTGAAAAGTTCAAAGAAGCTTAACTATAACGCCTTTCGTTTTATTTTAATTAGTCAACATTATCTTTAGTCCAATCAGAGACACACAGCTTAATCCGTCCTTAAATTTGACCAATCACAAGCAAACGAAACGTGACATAATTTCGTTTTTACATTCCAATGTACGTGACATTCTACATAATTATCGATTACATGAAAATACTATTGCTAGCTTTAAACCATTTACTCCGCGACTAAAAATTGGTGTTTGTGGCAAACTGCACTATTAACATGTAAATTAGAACGCTAGGTCTAAACTGTGCGGTTTAAATTCCGAATTAGAACCGAATCGATTTGGCCTAATTAAATTAACAAATCACTTCTAAATTGTACCTGGTAGGTAAATTAATTGCGTGGTTTAAGCAATGCTGTATAAAATATTTAATTTATCAGATGATAGAATCAACATTCAAAAAATATAATAAACACATACTCTCTAAATCTGGATAGATTCTGTGAAAATTCCACAAAGAACAATAAAAAACCTTATAGAATGAGTCGGCATCATTTGATCGGATACTATTATTAATAGTTTAATAATGGAGGCGGTACTCTACTTTCTTGTTGTTAGTCACGTTTATGTAAAATTCCAGTGAGTCATCGACAGCCTTTACAGGCTTCGACGGATGGGAACTCCGGTGAGTCATCGATATTCCTGAAAAGTGAATGAATTTATTTCATACAATAACTTCAACACTGTACAACAATGGTTGTAGACAGATCACAGACACACCCTGTGTTGTGTTCAACTGTGGTTTTGGTGACATTAAATTATTGTATTATTAAAATTATATAATCTTGAATTTATTAAATTGATTATGTAACTTGACGTGCTTTTCAGCAGTCATAGTCAACAAGAAATAGTTTCGTAAAACGCGTGGTAATATGTCATTAAAGTTACATATTGCCACGCGTTTTTGTCTTCTAGGTAGTCATTAACTCTGGAGTAACCTTTACATATTAATGTTTTTTTAATATGTGTTTTGAATCTGTTTAAAGGCAGTTCTATTATTTCACTAGGAATCATGTTATAGCAGCGTATATTTAGGCCCATAAATGAAGTATTTCAATCAATTTATTACAATTAAACTATCGTGCCTTACGGAAGCAACTAATACACTCGTTACCTGTTTACTTAGTACCTTTTTTACTGAGAAAAGTAATTATCCTCTAGCCCCAAAAACCATACTATTATAGAGCAATTTCCTATAGCTAGTAGGCCCTTAAAAACGTAAATACTTTTCCCATAATTTCCTCTGGTACCAGCATATTTCTCTCGAAATTCCGTACGCGCTACTTTTAGTGAAATAACCATTAACTTACAAACTGAGCTTAGGTGATGTAACATTATTATACCGTATTTAACAATGACAGTAAGTATTCACAAATCACGATAAAAACACTCAGATAACTTGTCAAAATTCTTGAGCGTCCCGAGTCCTGACAATGACGCTTCATTAAACAACGTAAAGTTTCAAATATTCAAAAATATTCAGAAAACAATTCAATTTCACGCTGAGCCTTAATTATTATCATTGGAATTTGATAGACCCTTGACACACGATTCTTGAATTCTTAAATGGTTCTAACATCGATGCGTAAAAAAAAACCCGAGTGCCTTATTTATTAAATTGACATTCAGAAAGATATGTCACTGAGACAACAAGATGGAACAACACAAAATAAATTCCTATTACACATATGTTCTGAAAGTTTATTGAGTGAAAATTACTTTGCTCGGTAAATGTTTAATCAGTTAAAGCAGCCTCCCAAGTTCTAGGCCTAATAGATTTAGGAAACAAAAAGGAATACAGTAACTCTTTCGAAAGGTTTCGTTTATATTACTACTCTCTTTCGAAACACAAAGTTTCTATTACCGTATGTATGCAAGCATTTTAATATTTCTCTATAGTCTCCGTGTGCGAAAGAGCTTTTTCCCTCCCACAACGTGTCTAATAACTGAACATCGAAACAAAAGCCTCCTAAAAGTTTAGGAGCTAATATAAATTAGGGAAAACGAATTATTGTTGCTAAGAAAACAATTTCAGTCTAGTGATGCGCGAGAGCGTTTTAATTAAAATTAAACTTTTACAAAGTTGAAAACAAAATATTTTTGTTACTATGGTTTGCTTGCGACTCTGCTTACTTATTTTTCTGAATGTATATTTACGTTATTCACGAAATATCTAAACCTAAATCAATAATTCGCAGAAGTTTGTTGTTGGTTTCCACATTTTATCCGCGAGCATGAATTAGGACTTAGTAATAGTGGTAATTTTAATCAATAACCTTTCACTGATGAAGTATATCTATAGGTACGTGTAATTATAATAATAATCATGAACAGTGCGCGGGTATATTCTGATTTCAGCTGCATTTTCGTCAGATATGCAGGCTATATTCGGATATCAGGTTTTCATCCCGATGCATTAAAATCTGATAGATACATAGATGGCTGATTGCTAACATAGAAGGAAAAATACATTAGAGCAGAGCTTGGTGGAAACGCACAACCTCATGGTGAACATTTCATTACCGCCAGTCTAACAATAATAATATTAACCAGAATAAGTCTACTCAAAAATAATAGCTGATTTAGCCAAATGGTCAGCGGAATTTCGTCAGAGGAGAGAAAAAAACTTTATCTTCGAATCCTTGCTTAGCATGTAAATGGACAACCGTTTTACCATTTTCAAGTATCGAACATTAAGATCCCACCCCTAAAGCACTGATATTCAAATGACATTTTATCTGGCGACTCACGTCAGCTTTCATCGTATTTACATTTTCATTGCGTAGCATCGCTCCCACTTAATTTTCTCGGAGCGGTTATACTAATTGACTATTAACGCCATTAAGCACTTTTTTAAAGTAAATTGCTTAATATTTCCTAGCCTACTTGACCCTCCTGGTTATTGGCAATATACCCACCATTGCGTGGTCCAGAGTCACACTCAGAGAAACATACAAAGAAGCAAAAGACACGACCTATCTACTTGGTTGGTAATTAAAATAATAATTTAAATAAAACCGGGTCTATTAAATCCGTCTATTTGAACTCTCGTTTATAACTACTAGGAGAGAACCTAAATACAATAATTATGATTATTATGCATCTGCCGCAGAGCTGCAAGAGCAATGTTGGCCTAGTGGCTTCAGCGTGCGACTGTCATCACTGAGGTCGTAGGTTCCCCCGACTGTGCACCAATGGACTTTCTTTCTATGTCCGAATTTAACATTCGCTGGAACGGTGACGGAAAACATCGTGAGAAAACAGGCATGTCTTAGAACCAAAAAGTCGACGGCGTGTGTCAGACACAGCAATGTTTCAATGATCATGAAACAAATACAGAGATCTGAGGCCCAGACCTAAAAAAGTTGTAGCGCCACTGATGTATTATTTACTATATATTATTTATATAAAATATAATAACAGGCCAGAGGGGAATACATTTTTTTCCCAAATATCAAATTAAATTAAGGTTTTAAGTTTAACGAACGCCAACCTATTGAATGCTAAAAATATTCGACACATTCATATGTATGCTACTATGTCAAGTGACTTCAAGTTCCATTTCTTTTTCGTTACCGTTTTTTGAATACCACACATACGTTGCCAAACGTAATTAATATGTTACAAATTTTCTCTTTTATGTTGTACGAAACAACTCAGCGAATAGCGAAATATAAATCTAAGCTTAATTGGCAATAAACATTTAGCGGTATTCCAATGAATCTACTCGTTCATCACCGGAACTCGTAGGGCGTTACCGCATCCGTGGCGAATTCGGGGCCCAGAAGTATTAAATGGAGCCCATTTATGGGTATCAAATAAAATCTTCTGCATCGGTCCAGCAGTTCGCAAGATTTTTATCATCCCAATTTAATCGTTCTGTTCCGCGATAACATGTAATAATAATTAATTAAATAAATACTAATAAATTATAACATATCTAAAATGAATTTAATAACATAATAATAATAATAATAGGCCTTTCATCCATATATTATTAACATACAATAGAAAAAATATATACAAATGTTTAGAATTTTATTACACTAAGATTTTCTCTAACTTTTTCCACCTATTTTGTTTTTGCCATCGTCATACAATTTTTTTTCAGCTACCCTTTCGATCTCCTAGACCGTTTTTGACCATCTGACATCTGTATAACAACATAACAACTATAATAAAATTAACACGAATAATTAATAATACTCTCCACAATAAACTAAGCTGACAAATTCCATTTAGTATGATGGGCCCAGCATGTCTAGTCAAACCACATACAAACGATGTCATTCCGTTTAACCAATAAGGAGATGGAGAGGAATACATAATATCGTATTTGCCTTCCGGTTACATTATCACCTCTTTATTCCGAAGCCCCAAACACGGGCCCCATTTGCCTCAATTGCATCCCTGTAAACATGTATATGCGAATTATTTCAGCCAATGTACTGAGTGTAATTAAGTCAGCCATAATTGATTACGAATTGAATTAAGCTATTGAAAAGCGATTTTTGCCGCACATTCATGAACTAGTTTACCGGCTTTCTATTCATTTAATATTTTTATGCTGCAGTATGAAACAAAGCGTATTCTTTTGTTTATGTTTACCAGGGGTTTTTTTTATTTCAATATAACCTACCAATACAAGAAAACGATTATAAATCTTACACGTTCGTTTGTATCTTGATATAGAGATTATTGGTCTTCTGTGATAGAACACTTATTGGATCAGCCATATATATAAAAAGGTGGGAGATTGTAGTTTATTGTTTATCAGAATGCCAAATCATAAAATGACTGCTTCACGACAGATTTGAGAGCGACCGCCGATGCGAAAACCGCTGTGTGAGTTCGAAAAGTGAGTTACAGAATCGCAGGGCAGGTATATACGTAATGAAGTTTGCATTTGTTTTTATTACCTACTAAGGACTGGTTTGGATCTGCACAGCTGGTTTTTTTTTTTTAATTGCTGGCTTTTGAGTTTTTCACTATAAATAGACAAAAAGTTCTCTTCTTCTTTATTATGTTAGTAAATATAACAGACATAAAATAAACTGAATTAAAACATAATCATTATACCTATTTCTTTTGCTAGGGAAACATTTTGAATTCAATAGCAGTTGTTTGTAAGTTGAAATCAACAGAAGATATTCGAATATTTGAATCTTTAAGCTATTAATATTTGATATTCAGTTATCCAACAAACTACCGGAAATGGAACTGCGTGCACCGTTTCCGCCACTGCCCGGCTATATCCGGTCAATGAGGCTTTATGTTGCGCGCTTCCGGGGTGGACGTCTTCCACATTCAAATAAATAGTTCGTATTCGTACTAAAAGCTATAAATGATAAACGATTTCTAAAACGTTTTTAAACAAAGAACTTAATTCAATAAAATTTTATCTAACAAACTTTCAGTTTCTTTCAGATATTCCAACACTGTCACTTTTACAAATTACTAAATATGTCTCAAAGCAAAACGTAATTTAATTTGTAGTCCATACATTTAAGAGCCTATTCATTTATATTCTAAAGTCTCTGAAGCATAAATATTTGTGCATCTCTAGAGATCTTTTGAGGCAGTTCACTCTGTCGGAAACATGTTGCATTCACCAATATAAACTGAAACAAGAGTTCTTAGGGCAAGATTAAGAGATAAACCTATACAGTCGTAAGAACTTACGGTTAATTGGTAAAGATTAAATTCAGTATGGGTCCAATCGAAAGCTAAAAAAGTTTCCTACTTTCCGATACGTGCTTAATTTAATCGTTAACCAAATGTTTATGAAATTTCGTAGCTAATTCGCATCGTTATTCAGTAAATTAAATAAATATTGTGTGAAAAAAGATTAAGTCATCCAGCGTACTTGTTCATCATTTACTTCGTCTGTACGTTTTCAAACACTTAATAACACACTCGGTCTGAGATGAACAAGCTAAGAAACTCAGACGCAACTCATATTGCCCGATTGTGGTATGTGGATGAAAGAATCTTCTGAACACTGAATCTTTATTAATACACAGCAATTTCATTAATTCAAGAGTTTTATTTATATATTTACACTGTTGACTATTGCAAATAACATTCAAAAATACATCCTCAACAATTACTCGGAATCTGGATTAATAATTTTTGTATTATAACACGAATTTATCAGCAGAAAATCCTACTTCTTTAGCAACCATTTTTATGGTCAGATTATCTTCTGACATCTGTTCCGTAGTTATATGGAAGTAGGTGATCAACCTTCTTCATGCCTGGTTTCCTCACGATATTTTCCATCACCGTACGAGCGAGTGTTATATGCTCACTTAGACAAGAACTCCATTGGTGCAGAGCCGGGGATAGAACCTACCAACCCAGGGATGAGCACGTTGGAACCACTAGGCCAGGAATAGGACTACTTACCCATTCTATTCCATCCCGGGCTACCTTCAATTGCATTGGTCAGTATCTAGGTGTTTAATGGGTTCAAAGTTATCCGGCTTTCTTGCTATATAATAAATGAACCAGCAACAATAATTTTACGACGCACCTCAAGGAAAAGAACTTCGTAAATATTAAACCTTGGAAATTAACATAATAGAAAACTTTCAAGAGTTTCGTTAGGTTTGACAACGTGAGTTACTTCTATTGGCTTTGAAAAGTTTCAAAGGTCACACCTCATTACAAAACCCTTTTGCCAGCAATTTTTTGTTTATAGGACTTCTGCTTTTAGGGACAAACAAACTGGTTTTATAACTAAAGTCGAATAATTTTCCCTGTTCGCTTTTCGAGATCCGAGTAGCAGTTTTACAAATGAATTGAAACATTTAATTAACAAAACTCCTGAGATCTGAGCAACCGGTGGAGGATTTATTAACTCCGTAAGAGTGAATGTGTAAGTGGTTTTTTAGTCTCCATCCTTAACTTCCAGAGGCCCGTACTACAACTGTTTTTTTCTGAATACAGTTATCTATCTATCTATTTTCAATATTAACGTTTTTCAGGATCATAAACTACGTATAACAAAATAGACATTTCACATTCGTCATGTACACATATTATACACACGCAATAATTCCAATTATTTTCTAAAAAGCGTTTATAATATTTGGGACATCCAATGACCTTGTCTTTAAGGTCTGCATTTTCAGTGCTTCTACAACATCGAAGTGCAGGTGTGCGTATACGTAAATAAAATAACATTTGGTTATACGTACATACTTATGTCTGTTTTCATGTTTTAATAGAATAAAAGTATGTATTTATATTCAATACTAGCTGACCCGACGAACTTCGTACCACCTAACAGTCAATGAATATCGTGTTACTGCATTTAAACTTAATTTATGGTTTTTTTAAAGTAATACATTAAATACAAAAAATACTATATTCACTACTCCTCCTATCTCCGACATGCAATACTTAACGTTCCAATGTGCCTTGATTTGTTGTATACTTACGTATTTTTCGTAGACCATACAGAATAAATTTCTAAACGTAAAATAAATAACAGTAAATATTTTATAACCAACATATGTTTTAATCCTTTTTCATTAATGACATTATTGTACATTTATAAAATCTAAAATAAGCGACTATCCGAAAATTGTTGATCTCGTTGAGATTGTGAATCTCGTTGATTCGAGCTTTAATTAAGAACGTTCGACCGTTTGAGAGTTTACCGTATCGACGAAGAAATTAATTATTAGACAGTTACGAAACCCATGAGCATTTTGTATAGGATTTTTTTTTCGTTATAGTTTTTGTTAATTTTGCAATGTTTTTATTCTAATACTCAAAAAGGAGACAAATACAAAATCAAAAATAATAATTAATAAATAACAAATCGAAAACCATAAAAATCGATTATAAAATTTTCTTAATCAAGTGACATCTTTTAGTAAATTTACAAGTTAACCTAGACGTATTGATCAGTAACGACTATCAATACACAAGATTGACGTCGTTTTATATTATATCAACAGATGGCGTTGCTAACAATTTATTCATGGCACTCATGTTTTATGGCACATGGCATAAATATAGTTTTGTTCAAGTAATTTTACAACTAATATTCCGGACTGAAAAATATACAATACATTAACTACTTTATGACCAAATCGACCCTGATGAAGGTTTTTTCAGACATAGATTAAAAGTCTTGGTTTACTTTTTTATCGATCCATAAACTGTTAAGTTTTAACGCTTTTTCGAATATTATTCAGTACATTATTATAGCAAACTAGCTGATCCGGCAAACATCATTTTGACATGCATATTTATAATAAAAAATAGGGGTTTATCGTTGAGGGGTGAAAATTAGGGGTTGTATGTATTTTTTAATGCTGTATCATATACAAAATTTAAAAAAAAAATTGGGGGATGAAAAATAGATGTTGTCCGATCCTCAGCCATACCCAATATGCACACAAAATTTCATAAGAATCGGTTAAGCCGTTTCGGAGGAGTTTAACTACAAACACCGCGCCACGAGAATTTTATATATTAGATTAAAATTGATGAATACACTAAAATTTTTGATGATATTATGTATTCTGAAAATACAGCACCGCTTTCGTATAACAAAAATACAAAAAAAATGCATTTAAATGCGCCTGTTCATAATTTATTAGCAACTTTGGGTTGCAGAACAAACAAGAAAATACGATTTTGGCAGGAGTGTTACCATGAGTTTCTTATCATATACATTTTAAACTTTTCAAACGGAATTAATTCCTATAATAATACATTATAATGGTATCTCATTTATGAATTCTATTAGGCCTCCAATGGAATATGAGGCACACTACTATTGTTCATTAATCAATTTCTTCCGCGCTCAACACGCGGCGATATTTTAGTTTACCCCTTGTTCATTACGCGCATGGAAAACTAAGATGTTTCAAGAGCGACCCAGCTGAGGACAACGACAAGGTTGATACAAAATTCAATCGCACTCCTCACGTCACTTTCTCTACAATCTAGCCATTGTAGCCACATGTAGCCCATAATTTTTGCATCAGTTTCACATGATTCCTATAAAAAAAGGAAATAATATAGCAACTTTGAAGTAGTTTTTCGAAGCTTGGCTGTACCAATGGATCTATATCTGTGTGCAAAATTGATACTTCCTCATTACGTAACGGAAAATATGACGAGAAAACCAGCAAGTCAGGTAAGCCAAAAAATGTTAAAAATATTCTGATGAGCCCGCATTCATCCCAATTATCACTAGCCTCCCAACTATCATTTTCCGAATACTTTGTAACTTCAAATTAAGTCTCACGTGTAATTTCGTATGTATTGTAAACTTTTGAAAATCATGTTATGATTGTAGGAAAATGCATTAGATGCAATGCAATCTAAACGTGGTCCTTCAATTTTAAATAATTGCTACTGCATTTCGCCACCTAGAAAAACACAATTGCTTATATGGGTTGAGGCCTTTGTCTAAATATTATTATTGACAAGCAAATTTATTTATTATTATCAAAACAAATTGCTACCAAAGTTTGATAATACTACTAAGTAATTCTAAGATCAAAGATAAAATACCAATCAACACTAGCAGAAGTTATTATTAGTTACAGATAGTTCTCATAGATAACTCACAAATTACACGCCGTATCTGTAATCTTTGCCTCATGTTAATATTAATAATATTGCTATTGGTGGTTACGGTCCTCTGCTTACCTGTATATTATTAATATTTACTTTCACCGACGAGAAAAAGAGGTTAGGTCGAACCTGTTTCACCTATATTTAATGTTCTTGTATATCTTGTACATATAGTTATTTATATGTATTATATTTTGTAATTCCAGGACCGTTTCCTACGCAAAATGACCTCTGCCCCTCCTGCGGGAAATAGTAAGTCAAGTAAGTAAATTTTAATTCTATTTTCGATTATTGCAGTTTCAGTTAGGTCCTATATTTGGATGCGAAAGCAAGAACATCGGCAAAAACATATGTATCTTTACAAATTGTACGGATTATATATGCGTTCGAAGTGTCAAGTGGCAATACTAGAACATTATTACAATGGATAATTTTATTTATTTTATAGAACACAGGTCGCAAACGGGCTGGAGGCTCACCTGACGTTAAGTGATACCGCCGCCTATGGACACTCACGCTACCAGTAGACTCGCAAGTGAGTTCTCGGCCTATTAGGAATTGCTCGCTCTTATCATAAAGAATGAATATTTACTTCAGTAGGTAACTGGTTCCACATAGAGCTGGTATATGGCGAAAACTGCCTTAAATAACGCTCAGTTGTGGGATGACGGACATCGAGGTGAAACGGGTCGGATTTTGTACTCGATGTCCGATTATAAAACTCAGCTACTTAATCGGAACATTGTCTGAACACTCTCCATGATAAATGCGGTAGAAGATGCAGAGTATTTCTCCACCTCTACGCAACATGTCAAAAAAAAAAAAAACATTTAAAACAATATGTATGGTTCTATGGTTCATATTATCCAACGAGCTAAAGGACAAAATAAAACGAATTCTATACTAGATATTCAGCCCTCGAAATGACGCAATTCAAAAAACAGGAAACTATTTCAATCAAGTGAAAGTAATAATTTATATTTTCAGATATCAGATAAAAATAGAATCGCTATTTACGTTCTGCATTTCCGATGAAAAATCTATGAAATTGAATTGACGTATTGAATCAAAGGATTCACAATAATTTAGTTTATACTTCTAGACTATTTTAGATATATACGAGTGTTAGGTACGCTACGCATTTGTGTAACAAACGTTGTGCGTTCGAATCCCGGCCTACGATTAGCCGGCAATAGATTATTTGATCTAAATGCGCAATTAATGGATGGAAGTAAATATCGTAAACAATATCGACGGCGTGCTTCAGTTACAGAAGGCTGATTACCGACTTGTCTACAACTACGTTTTCAGCCAATATATGCAGTCAATATAAGGCAATTTTTTTTTACAATTAACTTCACAAAAGAGAGTACGACTATACATGAATTACAATCTAGCCTATAGATACATTAATTATGGCTGGTAAAAAATATTATGTTGTCTTAATTTCCTTCCTAGTGAATAGCTTAAACTAAGGTAATGTTTTTAAAGTCTTTTTGTTCTATAAACCAGTTCGTGTGTCCGAGATACCGCACTTGCACTTATCACTACACTAGTTTTAGTAACATGAATGCAGAATTGTTGCTATCCGGAAATAAACCTGATGATGAATTCCGGATTCACAATCCATTTATATGCTCAGAATGTGAGTGGATTATCAAAAATCACTTCTAAAATTAAAAGTTTTCCTCTGTCCCTTTTATAGTTCCATTACTTTTCATACATCACAGATTCCATTCAACGCCAACATCAAAGCTAGATATCGGTGAGTGAGGTCGCGTTATCGCGCTACTAAAAATTTTATATGTCGTAAACTTAGTAGATTCATTTCAGCACCATATTGGACAGAAATGGAATTGAGGTTTTCTCCTTTTCGTGGTTTAGATTACATTATAATATTAGGAAAGAATTGTAGGCTCTGAAACAAGTCTCAACAAATAGAAACGAGAAAGGAAGAGAAGAAATGAGACCGATAAAAAGACGAAATAAATGACATATTACATAAGGGAGCATAAAAATATTACTTATATATTTACAAGATAAGGCCGTGAGGTTCAAGTGAACGGTGGTACCGGTGAACGCAGAGCTGGTGCTTTCTTTTGTCATACAAATAAGTATCGTAAATAAGACTCAATAAAATATAAAACTACTTATCAAAATTATTTCTTAAAATGTAATATATTTCAAGCAGAAATATGGCTTTTTTTATGCCTGAGCTCAAGTTTCCGTACAGTGGGATGTGTTACTCTTAGTTACATTGTTTTTTTTTTGTGTAGACTCTGTGATATGGAGAGAAAGGCAACTAGTAATGTCGTTAGGAAGCTATAGGCGATCCTCAGGCTTCTTACTTGTGAACTGAAATATTTTCTTCGAAAATCCCAATAAACAAGAATGTGTTCAGTAGTGCTGGAGCAAAACGTTCTATTCAGATCAAAATCGCCTATTCTGCAATGGTAAAAAGGGCTCCTTGGGGTATAAAAGGGAAGGACGGTTTATTGTCACCTGGATAAAAGCAAAAGTTAAAATTTTATTTATAATAATGAATTGATTTGATCAACCTTTATTTAAAATTATAAACTTAATAATTTTATAACAAGTTAATAAGTAAAAGCATAAATTAACATGAAACACTTTAAAACTGTTTCAATAAAGCTTTGAATTTGAAGATTTATCGATGAAAAACTTAGGCAATTAACTGGTTCACGGCGGAGATAAAAAGTATCTGCGCGTGATCGTGCCGGCTCTTTAGTAAGAATAATATCCAACCCTTCGGCGAGTTGTAATTAGTTTGAAATTCTTGAAAAATTATACACAGCCCGATACTGAACATGCTGGATTTGTATAGAGTTCATACAACTCTAGAACTAAAATTATAACAATTTTATTTATTTTGGAAATAGGTATGGACAGAGTGCATAAATAGTAAAATAATCATGCTTACAAAGAGAAATATTACAAAAGGTTTACAAACATAGTGTGATAACAGAATGCCCTTCCTGTAATCGGATGGGTGATCTGAAAAAATATCGAGATTGTTCGGGCCCTACAGCCGATTGCACAATATTATAGTGAAAATTTATTGGTCCGTCTAAGCGTCAGAAGTTTGCTGAAGCCACTTTACTACTACGGCAATTAAGTGTTTAATATCAGCCCTGCGATTCTGTAACTCACTTTTCGAACTCACACAGCGGTTTTCGCATCGACGGTCGCTCTCAAATCAGTCGTGAAGCAGTCATTTTATGATTTGGCATTCTGAAAAGGTGGGAGCTTGTAGTTTATTGTTTATCAGAATGAGAGCGACCGTCGATGCGAAAACCGCTGTGTGAGTACGAAAAATGAGTTACAGAATCGCAGGGTAGTACGAAATACGTAGAAAGTACTATTGCACACCAACTAGCGTAAACTACTAAAAAAATCATGAAGTTATGTTTTTAATTGAAGTTCAAATAATTTATTTTCGAGTGCTATAAAGCAGTCACGTGAAAACAATGCATTTAATTTGCATTTGTACCCATTTGTGCATTTGTTAAAAAGGTTTGAACTAAATTTGTCATATTTGTATAACTTACGTTGTAACCACTCCATATAAATCCCAATTAGAGAAGACCATTATTGAAGTTCTTCAGTGGTTCCTATGTGCTGTAATTGGCTTTTGGACGCTGTTCGTGCACTACATAACTTTGTACCTGCCATATTGTTATTTATATACGTATAACTTAACCTAACATAATTCAGTTTAATTATTATTTAATGTATATTTTTTAATTCTTAATTATTATTATTAATATGTATATTAAGATAGATTCTGTATATTTGATTGTTACCTTAAGGTTATAATTTAAAGAAATCTCTGCATTAAATATCAGATTACTCTAACAGAGTTAAATCTTAAATAGCTTTATAATAATAATAAACGCCCTTATTGCTGTGATTACTTATACTAGTACATAAAAATGTGAAGTACTAATGAACGAACAGTAAACTAAAAAAAAATAAACACTAATCATTAATCGGCAAGCCGGTAAATTTCTGTTATATACGTATAGCTCGTCCTGGGACATAGGCCTTGTCTAAGAGCTTCCACTCTTCTCTGTTTCTAGGGCCATATAGGGCCAGCTACTCTTCGCATATCATATTCCCATCTTTTGATTTGTCTTCCTCGTTTTATTTTGTCATAGCGAGGAAGCCATTCCGTCGTTTTTTTTGTCCATTTATCTTTATCTGCTCTTATAATGTGTCCTGTCCATTTCAATCTTTTACTAGAAGTGACAGCATTTCTAAACTTTATCATGTCCTTTATTTCTTCTAGTATTACTCTATTTTTAATTAAATTTACTTATCACAAATCGGAAGCTAAAAAAGGTATTTCACTATCCTAGGCTTCTTTAAATTAATCGTTAATAAACCGGCGATTAAACTTCGTAACGGAAATTTTTCAGATATCATAACAGATAAATCTCGAAAGCTCTTTAAAGGCAATCAAGAAAACATAATAAAAATTATGTTTATACGAGTCTAAAACTTGAACAAATATTGCGATGGGAATTATCTTTATCGTCTTGCCATTATTTCTATAAAGAAGCTTTTCTTTAAAACTTGAACTGAGAATGTCAGCGGAACGGTTTTAGCGCTTTCAATTGTTCAAACACTTGTCTCGAGATTATTCCGAGCCATTCGTACTGGGGCGATTTTAGGATCTACAATGTATGAGATAAGAAGATTGATATTTATACGAAATGTTTCAAGAGAAATACATTACCTTCATGCTAGCAGATGGAAACATATTCATGCAATACTGTATGTTAAAGTAAGAACCGTCGTATAAGTGTATTTTCTTTAATATAACCTTATAATTATATTAGGTTGGGGAAAAAGTCTTTTTAATACAGATGCTCAAAAAGTGGCGTATTGCAGGGACGTATAGCGTTCGGGATGTGGGCTATTACACACTCGTGCTTTTTCTTTACCTTTTCCGAACTAGTGCGTTTTCTTTCCCAACTGTCAAGATAATGTCTATTAAAAAGAAAAAAACAACCACGAAGTTTTTACTAAAAAAAATCATAGAAGTTTTTATAATTCATGCAAATATTTCAAAAAAGAAGCTACTCATTTGTTTTAATATCAGATTTAATGATTTGATTCAATGAGTTTTAGGTTAGGTTTCATTTCATTTCATCTCATTAAATTTCATATCAATAAAAAAAATCTACTGAAGATTTGGCTATATAGGCATAGTTCCCTTTGCCTACCCAGAATGGGTGAAGAAAAAAAAATCTCTGCTCATATTCTTTTACAGTTGGCGCCATTTTCCAAAAATGTTCTTTGCTAGTTTAGTTGTTTGTTATATTATATATTAAATACACATGAACAATCATACGAAATTAATAATAGTTTGTCTCAAACAGTAAATATGCAACCTAAAACTTCCCCAGTAAGTAAAAAAACTGTAATTTCGATGAATATGTGAATTATACCTTTTATAAGAAATAACTGATTAGTTAGTTGAGGTTATTGTGTTTTAATATTTTATTAAATTGCTTAATTTTTTCGCAACTGTATTAAAAATAGTCGTTCAGTACACGTGCGGAACCATCATTGCAACTTGTTCCGACTGTCAACCCTCACCTTCGGCTACGCCTCGGCTCGGGTAGACATTTGTCGGAACTCTTTGCAATGACAAGCTTTCCGCACTCGTAATGAAATATACTATTTCGCATTATAGTATGTATGAACTTGTAATAAAATCTCTTTGGCTGTACTATATGTATCTGGCTGGTTTTGTTATCAAGGAAAGTTGAGATTTTAAAGAAGATAATTCCAAAATCAAATTAGGATAATGACTGTTTTTTATTTTTATTTTCGTACCGTCAAGATGAGTGAATCGAATGAAGAAATTCGATACATTTTAAAATGATACTACAAAAAAGGTCAAAATGCAACACAAGCCGCGAAATTTTTTTGCGATGTTTATGGACCTAGTGCAGTGTCTGTGAGAGTAGCACAAATTTGGTTTAAGCGTTTTCAATCCGGAAATTTTGATGTCAAAGATCCAAGTCGCCCTATGACAGATAAAATGGATGCAATTTTTGAAAAAGTGGAGCAAAATCGGCATATCAGTAGTTACGACGTAGCTGAAGAACGGGGCATTGACCACAAAACAGTTTTGGCGCATTTGAAAAACTGGGTACACAAAAAAGCTCAATACTCATACCTCACGAGCTTACTGTAAGAAACCTAATGAACTGTGTACTCATTTTTGATTCTTTATTACGACTTAATGAAACCGAACCATTTTTGAAGAAGCTGATAACTGATGATGAAAAGTGGATCACGTACGACAAGAACGTGCGCTGTGTGCTGTGTGTGTGGTGGGTGTTACCACCAGGCAGGACCATCGATTCTGAACTCTACTGCTAAGAACTGATGAGATTAAAGCAAGAAGTTGAGAGAAAGCGGCCGGAGTTAATCACCAGAAGGGGTGTGGTTTTTCATCATGATAACGCTAGACCTCACACATCTTTGGCCACTCAGCAAAAACTGAGAGAGCTTGGCTGGGAGGTGATAATGCATCCGACGTATAGTCCTGACCTGACCTGACCTTCAGATTTCCACCTGTTTCAGTCTCTTCAGAATTCTTTAGGCAGTGTCAGGTTATCATCACGAGAAGACTGCCAAAACCAATTATCGCGGTATTTTGATCAGAAGCCCCAAAATTTATAGCAATGGGATCATGTCCCTACCTAAATAATGGCAAAAAGTTATCGAACAAAATGGTACCTACATACTTTAGTTAAATGTAAATAAAGTATATTAAAAAATGTTTTGAATTTTCTTAAAAAATGCGAAGAAACTTTTTCCCCAACCTATTATTACACGAAATAAGATTTTTATATAAACTTGTACTTTTTTACTGGTTACATAATTTAAAATATATATTTCACACTTTCTGGACTACATTGAAACAGTTCACATTGGTTTTCCAGTTGAATGTTGGGTCCTTTAGCTTCAATATTTTGAATTTGAAAGTCATGTTTATACGTTTTCGACAAAGTTAGTTAAGTAATGAAATTGGTAAAAAGAGCTTTTTCAATAAAATAGTCAAATAAAAACCGGAACTCTGTTGAAAGTATTGCACATATATGAATGTGTTTCGTATGTGTATATTTATATTGAACACGAAAAGTATGTAACGAACCCATAATTAATAACAGTAAAATATCGATAAAAGAAAATATTAATATTTTAAAAGCCAATAAAATTTGTAAAACCCACGCACAGCAAATAACAAAGGAGTATTCTGCGGTTACTGATTAAATCTACAAGCGAACAATGGCGTTACATAATTGATTTTAGTTTTATTTCACGTTGAAATGTGGAGTGCTTTACTTGTTTTAACTGTGAGTACCGTGAACAATGAAATCTTGGATTCTAATTTTAATATTTACTTTAAAACAGTCGCATATCTACGGGAGTAGTAAAAAAAATATTGTTAAATAATAATTCTCACTTCCGATGCTAGTAAAATATGTATTTAATAGATTTAATATTTTCTTTATGATAATTCCGATATTTTGTTAGAAATATACTTTTTAAAATGTGTCGTTTGCTTAGATTTGGGATTTACGAATATAATACTAGACTTTACCGATTAGACAATTTAATATCTTTCATTTTATTTTTCAATACGATCAAAGTATGTGGTGCTAGGAAGAATAAACATTATAATACGCCGCTAACCACTTAAAACCCCTTTACTACTAAGTTTTCGAAAATTTAATAGTGAAAGCTACATAGATACTGATACCAATAAACCTTTAATTTTAGCTATTCTGCGCTACTATAGAGACAAAGCCCTTGGATGAAGATATGCTATTATTTTGGAGACGAAGTAAGGACTGTTAACTCTTTTCTGGTTATACGAAAGAATGTAAAACATTAAAATAATATTGTCTGTAGTTAACGCGAAAACATGACGTTACAATAAGTTTTGTCAAAATTCAACAGAATATTGCAAAGCTGCGGCGTGTTAACGAGAGACTTGATATGGCATTTTAACTAACTAATATACAATTGTTACCTGTCAACATGCTATTGGCAATCTCTCGCTGAGTCGACTGTTGTGAAAAACTTGAAAATTCGAATTACATAAATATTGTAATGCAGTCGCGTAATAAATTGTGGTATCAGTGTTTTGTTCTCACACTGTATATGCCAGAAAACATTGAAAATAACATTTATTTATTTATAAGTAGTTAAGTACTAAGCCAATACGATAATGTGAAACATGCTTGTCCTTTCGGAAAATGAATTCTGCCAATATAACGGGAAAACCTAGTAGCATGTACGGAAGGAAGCCTCGATTTTATGACTTGTCTTCTTCAGGTGGCTCAGTCAATTGCAAACCATTCACCGCTTACTCTGTAGAATGCAATCGATGTGTCTGTGGAGCTGATCGCGTCGAGTACTGCACGAGAATGTCTTGTTTGAAAAGTGAGTCTATGCTTTCTATATTCAACGAATTATATCTAAAGTCTGTGTTCAGAATTTAGGCTGTGGTGTATTTATTGGCGGTGATTACTGAAAATTGACTATGAGAGGAAATCAGTACTTTTAGATTTGTATTGTACAAGACGCGAAAAAGGTTGAAACGATTTAGATGCAATAATCATGGAAGTGCTTGGTACAACCCTTATGAATTTACTCATATTTTATCTCTTTTTCAGAGTCAAGACGTTTTGATGACTCGGATTATTCGGATTGAGATTGAAGATTTTTGTATTAAAAGGATCTCATAATTTATTGAATATAAAAAAAAACATGCCGGTGATTTAGCTCGCGTATGCGATTACAATTACTCTTTAATTGTTTTAGTAGTTTTAAAAACATGAAAACATGCTTTTCAGCAATAAATCCACTTTTAAATAACAGAATAAAAGCAGCTTTAGTTTTTTATACATCGTTACAATGTTATTTGCTGACAACGACGTAAGTGTGATCATACAAGAGCTACCGATTGAAGAGAGAGAGATAATGTTATTTTATTTATTGCAATATTGATTTACGCTGATAATAATAATCCTTGTAATGTTCAAACTTATACATTTCCCTTAATTGAAGTTAATAAAAAGGGGTTAGCGATACTAACGATGTCTAAAATGTAGGAACATTGTTAATGGAGGATGAGCAACACAAAGGGGATAGCAATTTGAGGATAAATCAAAGGATTCTGCCCGGGGCGGCCGCTTTGTCGGCGGGAAAAATTGAAAATTTTTTTCGTAACGAAAAATTTACGCCTATTGTGTTATTTTTAAGGGATTTTAATTACTAATTAACACCCAATGTACGATTTAAACAGAATATGAATTTAATAAATCATGCCATTTGAATGTCAATCTGACTGAGCCTTAGTGGAAAAATATTCACCTTTCCAAAAGTAAGCTAAATTTTATTGAAAATAAATCAGTGCGTTACCTACCATGCTATGAAAATTAATCCACGCTTTTTGGCCCCACGGTGGTTGGTATAATTGTAAAATAAATATATTGTATTTATAAAAGAACCCACAATCAAGCTATCTACCTCAATATAACAAACTAAATATTATTGTTATTATAATTAACTTAAATAAATAAGTGTGGGCGCCGGGAGGAATTTGGTTTATCCTACAAATCCGATTATAATGTGGTAATGTTAAGCACATACACGAATTGTTATTTAATTATCCTATAATAATTGTACATCCAATTTGAAGGCATTTCCCTAAGCTTAAAAAGAAAATCATTTCAAATAACTTCACAAAAATATAAACTAAACCTAAAATAATAATGAAAGAAAACTCACAAAGTTATCACAAAAATCTAAAATTTCATAAGGTACACAAGGAAAAATCTAATTCCAAAACCTCCAATACAACGGCAATTACCGGCCGTGTCTATCGTTTTCCACTACCCTCAACGTTGTGTAACAATATTAAATATGTTGGTAGCACTAATAAAATTGATTTACAATAAACTTTATCACTAACCTATTTTAGTCTAGCATAAGATTGCACCCAGGAGATCTATGCGTCAAATAGTTGACAAAATTGAGAAACTATTGGAAAGCAAAACACAATGCAAATTTCAACTCTGCGTCCAAGGTATTACGGTCAACTTCAATTATTATATGGAATAAATTTCTATGGTCCACTATTCACAAAGCCTGTTTGAGTTATTGGTGTATAGTTTGGGTTGCAAAGTGTACTTAGGGATGTCATTAAATGGACAATGAAATACTGCAAGGCCTGAAATAAAGAAGAGTATCGCTGAAATAAAAGACAGTAATGTAATAAGGAGCTGTTTTGGTCCTAAGATCGTGTTTCTAACCCTAGCTATGAACTAGTGGATTTTTCTTTCTATTTACACGTGCTCCTACTGTAAAGTTAACATCGTGTGACCTATATTTAAACCTAAAAATCTACATGTATGATTCAGAAGGCTGATAACCTACTTGTCTATAAAAATATAAAAAGAACCAAAAATGCTTACAATTTGCGACCAAGACTCATATAGGTTTACAGCGTTAAAGGATTATTATTTCGATCTAATGTAATGTACTGACGTACATTATAAATAAAAATATGCCATCTCTCTTTTATTTGAAAGTAAAGCTTGATAGAAATCATTCACTTCAAAAAACACCTAAAGTGATATAAACAAAAAGAATAATTTCAATAAATATTCTATGTATCTAAGGCAACACAAAATTTCAAAGAAAAAGGAATATTTGAGATAAATCAACGTCGTGTCCTTAGGGATAAGAGAGAAAATCGCGAAATCGTCTCAAATGAAATTTCTCACTGAATGTACGCATTTTTATGTAACGAATTCGTATAAAATTACACTTTATATTATTGTTAATAAGGTTGTTATTACTCTGGCAACTAAAGTAGGCTTCTCTGCAGATTTTGAAGCGTGAAATGTATTCGAGGACGCAAATTGTGCCTCCCAAATACAGTGTGTGGAAGTCAGTACGAAGACATAAAGTACGTTAATAATATTGGTTATTATATTTTATTTTAAGTTACCAAAAAGTAACCACCTAAAATTAATAAAACATCATAGTTATTATTACGAATCGTCTGTAATTACGATACGTTAAGTACAGGCTTTGATCTAGTCAAGTAATAATAGAAATAATTAAAAATAATTAAAATGAAAATCAAAACAAATTTAAAAAGTTTGTTCCCTGTGGCAGTGTACCTTTAACGCTAGGAGCATTTCCTCGCTGTATTGCGATACTTATTCGTTGAGCCAGGAAAGTGCCAGCTCTGGGGTCACCGGTCAATGCTACCAGGCGCCAATTTAAATCTTTAATTAGCGCCTGTGCACTTGAACCCCACGGCCCAGGGTCTCTACTCCATAGGGAACAAAATCTAATCTATACTTTGATTACATAATTATAAAATTGCTGAATGAATCATATTTTTGAAGTATACCTAAGCAGAGTAAAATCTAAACGCCTTGGTGTCATAAAATGAACTTGTTAATAAAACGTCTATCCAAAAAAAAGTTAAAAACATGACCCCAGAATGTATTTTACTAAGACGTTTAAATTCAACACTTATACCCCAATAAATGGCAATTATTTCTGACCCCTGTATTTAGTGTCACATGACCGAAGCTTAACTGGTTGATAATAATGATGTGCGACCGACCTATAATTGCTGAGATATCGCGTGCCTTCACTTATCGCCCTAATGTTAAATGCACTTAACTGTTGAGCCACGGAACAGGCGAAATGTACAATTACAGAAATAAAAACAAATATCTCATATCTGATGATGTGTTATTTAATTTTTAATTTATTTTATATTTTTATGTTAACGCAAAACCATTAGTAAACTTGATTAGATTGGGTTTAAACCGAAATTCTTTAAAGCTATATAAAATCAAATTTTAAAGCCATATTGCTTATGTAATACATATGTCATATACTAAAAAACCTAGACATGAAACTGAATTTAAATTATTTATTTATTGTAGTATTTCAGTTCAGTTTACATATTAAGAGATCAATTTTAGTTTGAGTAGTTGAATTGAACTTTTGTTAAACAAAATAGGTACATGAATAACAAAATATCAATTTCAACATCTACAATCTGCACCGAGATTGCATTCCAAAAAAAATTCACTGGGCCCAGTCAGCCCTTGCATCAGTACACAATCCTACTCCCACAATTTTCTGTAAAAAATAATAATTTTATTGTCTTTGATTAACATAACCTTTACACATTTAAAGAAAAAACTTTTTAATCGGATTAATCTTATGTATTATTACCGTCACCGTGACCACGCACGCTGTAAAGCACGCGAAACGTCGGATAAATTTAAAATTATGTTAAATAATTGTAAATTTATAATAATACAGAACTTTAATCCGTTAAAAACAGTTTTTTCTTTAAATGCTATAATCATATTTAACTATGCGTAAAGGATAACGCAATTTACTTGCAAGTACACTATCGCCATTGTAATGGCTTCATATACTTAGTTATTCTCTCCCACGGAACCCATTTCCTGTACAAGTTCTAGAGATCTCGTGAGACTTAAGGATTCCCAAAATGAAGTACTTTACATTGTTAATAGGGTGTGAGACGTCACTTTAACCGAGGGTAGTTTCTAATTACATTTACTTTAAAGTAATCACCATTCTCTAGGGAAATTATTGTTTGTAAGGCCACTATAGTTTTAAAAAGGCTTTTGATTACTAGCTAAAGCTCTGAAGCCTTCGTATACGTACTGTAAACTGTTAATGGAAACCATTATTAACGGCCAGGTCCTGAGGTATCTAGAGGGTCACCAGACGATTAGCGAGCCTTCTTGTAGGTATACCTTAATGGGCTGAGGCAACGGGCAGGGGTTTGAATCCAAGGGGGAGGCGCTAGCGGTTAGTTTGGATACAGCGAAAGCCTTCAACCTGGTGTGGAATATAGCGCTTCTCTCGAAGGATCCAGTGCGGAATTTGATAATATGCAACAAGAAAAAATCAACGTCGATATGTGTCGCTTTCATATGTGTCTTAGTTATAATATTTAAAATAATATTAATCAAGTAAACAATTAATTTTTAAAAGCTTAAAAGATATATGAAATATCTCCTTACGGTCATATTCATATCACATTTATGATTAAAAGGAAATTAACGGATTATAATAGTGCACAATAAGCCAGATCAAATTGAAAAGGAACAAATACTTTAACCGGCGCGTGCGCAGGTTCTCACCCTCTAGAATTCACACGAGACTCGTCCGCTCCGTGAGAACCGTAACGGATAATAACGACTACAATTATAATTCACTTTTGATCTTTAAATTTATACTTTTATTATAAATTTAATTTTTAATATATCTTTCTATCTGAGGCCCACACTTAAAATGGTTGTACTGCCACTGGTTTTTTTTGTCATTGACAACACCATATTATAGTATATGTTTGGTTGTATCATGAATAAAATAATGTATGTAATTGACAGTCCTAAAAACCCGCAATGGTCCAAGAGTCATTTTTGTGTCTGTATCTCTCTGTTCACTAATCCAAATAGATGTGTTCTTCGGGATTCGAGCCCAACGTATGGCTGAAGTGGGCATAGCAAGAACAAGTTAAATTTATGTTTTGTCAAGGATAATAAGGCAAAATACATACATTATCTCGCTAGTGAAGCATTACTAAAATTATGTATTAAGAAAAATCTATTACCACCAAGTTACGCACGAACACTGATGACATTACATTCAAAAGCGATATCAATATTGAGGTTAGGTATGTTATTCCAAGATTGCAAACGCAAACTTTTAAAAAGCGGCACTTCCCTGCAGAGTATATTCTTAAAAATCATTGAAAATAGCTATCGGCTTAACAGAATATGGCCAACTACTTAGTGGCGCGTGCGCAGGTTCTCACCCTACCGAGTCACACGGTTAGTGTGTGAACCCAGGAATCGTGTGAAATGTAACCGCCAACTAATATCTCAGAAGGAAGAAAGAATGTTTAAATAAAAACATAAAAAGTGTTAATAAATTTGATTTGATCAGGACTCTTCTAGTAAATTTGGATTTGAATAAAATTTTGGAATAATAATTGTATCAGAGAGAGATATGGAGCCAGTTTGAGGAGGCCTAAAGTCTATTGTTACATTTATCTGTAATTTTTCTTAATAATTTTAAGGGAAATGTATAATTTTTGTCTCGACCGATTGCCATGTTTTGTGATTGTTTCGATATTTGCCAATTTTGATACTATTTATCATTTATATAAATGTTATATCGTTTGTATATAGATGCAAAATATATATTTTGTTTTCAACTTTTCCCATTGCTGCTGTATTTTTTGTTCTCTAATCCCCTAGCCTTTTTTCGTCTAATTGAGTTGAATCAACAAGGTATGTAATCAAGCTCTTATTAATTTTTTAATCAAATTGTGTGTACCGTCTTGTGGCTACCGACCGTTCCTTGTGGTGAAGTTACTGAATACAATTCTCTAATAAGCTGAGAAATGACAATAGGACCATAGATTATAATAGAGGAAGGACAACGAACACGATCACGAACAACTTGACGCGTGCGCATATTCTCACCCCTCAGAATTCACACGTGAACTAAAATCGTGTGAATGGCGTATGTAACCGTCATTTAACTTTAAAAAAAATCAGTTCACAACAGTTCAAGCAAGGATTTTATATTTTAATACACAATCTCCTAATCACACAAGTAATTGTAATGATACACTAAGCACTCCTAGTAATTACTAGTGTGCACATTTTAATAATATATAGTCCACAATGTCTTTGAAGACTCGAACAAGACTTTGCTGAAAATAGAATTATGGATAATAGTGCATCCGTAACTAAGGCACACACATTCTACTTACTTAAAAAAACATGTACCTACTCTACAATACGTCCTGCACTTTTTAGTTTATAAAACCGACTGTGATCGTCGCCAAAACCAGTTGTTCTGAGTGACTTGTACGTGTTAAGTTAAAAATAAATATAAAAACATACTCGTGCAATCGTAAAAGTACCGTATGAACGGCCTTGAGTGCGTGAGAACTAACTGATACTGTGCTCAGAGCTACCCTAATAAACGCTTCAACAGACTATATATCATAATTTAAATGATTAAATATTATCGGTTCACAAAACTAGATCGAAAATAATATAAATAACGTTTATTCTTTGTCTTAAAATAATTTATACATATTAATCTATTTATGCATTATGAAAAACTAATTTTAAAAGTCAATGTTACTAATTTTACTTTTAATTTGTTTGTGCCATGTCTAGATGGCATGACATGATAATATATTACTATAATAGTATTTTTTCGTGTAATCAAAATAAATAACATTAACCACACATTTATAACACAACAAACAATCCAAAAACTCCTCCGATAAATGTTGCAATAGTTAAAATTGTTTACACAACTTTAAGTAATCATTTGTTATGAACGAGTCAACTGAAATTCTTGAACGTCGGCGCGTGCGCACCCCGCGGTCACACGAGATCAGAAAGACCCCTACGTGTGAACCACAACGGAATCCCAGAAAAACTTTGGGCAAAATGTTTACCCGTGAGAACTATTTTTGTGTGAGAATTTGTTCGCTATACATTTACAAATATTTGTATTTTTTTTATATACTGTATCAAATTGGTTATACTGGGTGCAAAAATAATAAATATAAATTAAAATTACTTAATCGTACTATTAGTAAATAATTAGTTTAATGAAAAAAAATTTTATTAATTTTATTGAAAGTATTATTATTACTCTACTTACCAGAAACAATAAATTACTTTAATTTTATTATTTGAGAGCTTAAATGGTTACATACTAAATCAATAACGCAATTGATTTTGTGGATTTTCTAACACATGATTTTTCTCTTAGAAAACCCTTATCTAAATGATTAGACCCAACACTTTAAGACTTATAAGAGAAATATTTTGCGAACTCCCTTGCGGCCAGAAAATAATGTCTTTAGTTTGTCTGGAGATGGCAGATTAAGATTTATTTAAAAAGGTCGAGTTTACAGTTACATAATTTCAGTTGCTTTTTGTTGCCCTCTGGGAATACAACAGACAAACAGCTTTAGGTGAAAAAACAGTAATGGTACGGGGGTCCCTAAAATTATTTTTTGTGTATATTTCAAACTTCAAAACTAGAATCCAATTCTTAGGGTCGATAATCTTGCTACAAAAAAAAGTGCGTGCGTACACACGTCAGAAGTGAAACTTCTTTGGAAAACTAATTTTTAACTCTAGCTAAAGCTTTAGATTTCCCAGGCTTAGAGGGAGTGAAAAGAAAGATATGTTAGAAATTTAATAAATTTAACTGTCATTTAAAATTGTCGAAAATTAATACAAATAATATTTTTTTTAATGATTTCTTTAATAAAAACAAGTGGAAATTTAATTTACAATTCGTCATTTGCGATTTCAATAAATTATTTTGCATAATATATAAAATACTAATATATTTTCATAAATTCAAAATATAATTTCTAAAAGGTTATTCACTCAAACGCTCTCTCCCTTTTCTTCGACAAAAACGCTGCACATCTTCGTGACGTTCAGTAAAAATGTTACCCTCATGCGCCTAAAGAAGTTTCACTTCAAAAAATACGTTTGCCTACGCTCGTATCCGATACTCATTGAATCTCTGTGAATGACTTAAATTAAAGCTTCCAAATTCTACGCAGATGAAATCATAAAAACTCCAGAGACCGAGACCGCGCTCAGTATTTATTCAGTGTTGATAATTAAAACAGAAATTCAGTGCACCGCTGTATAACTTAGATAATAAATGAATTATAATGTTATACGAAGTAAAGTTTGCTACGGAAGGTGCTGGCGGTTGTATAAATAAATGAACCGGATAATGAAGTTACTTGTTTTACGTTGTATATGTTAGAGAAACAATAAGGCTCGAAGTAAAGCGAAGTATTACGTCTAAGTTTGTTAATTATTTTGTTGTGTTAAAAATATAAAATTTCTCAATAAGATATGTTATTTTCTAATTCTAATTTAATAATTAAAAGTAAAATTTTAAGTTGAGATAAACGGCGAAAGATTGACTTGAAATTTGCAAACCTGATTTTATTTGACAGAACTAGACTCTAGAAGTCAGGATTGTCGGTCTTAGAATCAATGCCGAGAAAACCAAAATATTGATCAAGTTCAGAAAGAAAATAATACTATTAAACAAAAATATTATAGAATATGTAGCTACTTATTCGACTCGGTTTCGTATTTATCTCGATTTGGTACCAGTATTTAGCTGACCTTGGTCAAACAATTTCTATGACCGATGTAACAATTAAAGAAATTGACACACGAATAGCAAGGGTTGGAAGAGCTTTTGCTCTGGTGCTTAGAGAAGTCAGCTAAAATAATAAAACGAGTCTACCATGCTGCTAAAAGGAAGCTTTTCAATAGTAGTGTACCTGTACTAACATATGGATCTCAAACAGAAAAGTGGAGCAACAAAGTATAAAACTGGTACCTAAGGTACAAAAAATTCAAAAGAGAGTAGGACAGATGAGATTAAGGAAACAGCAGGCTTTTCCTTAATCCTGTAATACTGTTTATGGCAGTACCGAGGTCAAACCCAAAATTTTCAAACTATTATGAGTATAAGTCGAAGAGATGGCGGGTGTGGTCTATTCATTGCATTCTTATTCTTTTTAGCGAGTTTCACATACTCACACCACAAACTTCAGAAGACTATGAGATCTTTTCATAATAAATTTCATTTAAAAGATATGACGTTATTATATTTTCAAGTGGTGTATTTAACGTAGCTAATGAATACGTCACTGCAAGGTACGGATAATAGCGTGACACCCAATTCCAACGTAAATACGCGAATGTGAATGTTTGCCCGTGACAGCTTAAGTGGAAATTTTCACCTTGTAATTTGTTATAGGAAATATTAACTATAAAATTTAATCCTTTTCCTCTTTACCCAGCCGGTGCTTTTTTCACTAGCTATTATTGTTTATTATTAAGCTTATCTTAATCGGGATTAGAATAGTTAATTTGTACAAAAACAGTACACATTATACGTTTTGATTATATAATGAAATACGTAACAAAATGTGTGGAAGTGTCTACTTTGTAGTTACCACAAAATTATAATTTTCCCACAACTCGCCCGTTCCCACGGGTATGTGACGCGTTCCCACGGGAAACGACCTTGGTAAAGATAACAAATGAAGCAAATAATGTCACCTGAGTCAATTGACAATTTAATATAATGTTAATAACACAGCATTGTTAATAACTACTCAACGGCATTATTTACCTTTTGAATGTAGTGTGTTTAAGTAGTTTGGATAATTTACTAACTAACTATTAAATAAAAAATAAGCCGATGGCAGGCAATATAAGATTTATATGACGCAATTAAAATCAATTCTTTAAATTGAACCAGTTTGGAAAGTGGTTTTTGTGAACATTTAGATAAGGATTAGTTTTTTTTTTATTTCTAGTGTTCGTTAAAGTAATTGTTATTATAATTAGTACGACATTAGTAATAAATGTTAAACTATAACAAATAATATTTAATTATATTTCTGACTATGTCTCTAACAATATCTCTCCACTCTTCTAAAGAGTCATTCAAGAAAAGAGCGTACCAATTCTCAAAAGCCTTACGCGAACTCTCTTTGAGAGCGTCCATGGGCGTCAGCATCACCTAACATCAGATGAGCGTCCTGCCCATTTGCCTATTCAATTAAAAAAATATTCTAAGCAAAACATGATGGTTTCCATTATCAACTTGTTCTTATAATTTCTAAATATTTTTAAACATAAACTGTGATTTGTGTCAGTTTTGATCGTTTATTTACACAATTTACGGTCCTGACACCGCTACTCTTCTCACCTGAAAAAACATTCACATAATTATTCACGTTTCCCCAACACAAATAAGTGTTTAATCTCCCCTACACGCCGTGGCACGTGTCATTACCACCAAACGGAATTCCCACAGAAATTCATTCCTTTCCCACAAGAAATATTTGACTGTGAGAACATATTAAACCCTCAGTGCATATCACTCCGTTCGGTACGATGTTAATTACATTTATTTGTATCATTTGACTTTGAACATGCGTATTTTAGGCCCGTGCAAATGGGGCATGGATTTGCACCTGTGTTTTGACCTTTATTCAGGTCGTCTGCGTCAATTCGAACCCAAGACTTCTAGGTTACACCATATGCATTTAGTGTTAACCCACGATGCCGGTCGAACGTATTATTCGATAACACGTCTTTGTGAAAACTTTAACGCATGCATGTCTTAAGTTGTCCAGAAATAGTAATCGTCAATAAACTACTATGTTATATATAATAAAATAAATAAGTATGCATATATATATTTTAATATATAACTTTTTTTTTAATGTCGAGATTTATCTCGGGATCAAAGTTGGATAATAAATTGAACCGACAATGTATCATCCAATCAGATTGTTATAATTGGTGATACATTTATAGAGCCAATAAATATAATAATAATAAAACTATGTATAACATTGCTCTACGACCGAAAACGGGTGCAGAGCACATCTAGCGTAGTTATAAACAAATATATTATCATAATATCAAATAACAATATTCCCATAAATAGATGAAACGATGACTATTTTTATTTAAAGCTTATTAAATTCAGCTAAAAAAGAGAGCAAACTTTGTTTAAATCTTTTATTAATCATTCAATCAAAAATTTAATTAGAACATGTTAATTAAGGTTATAATTGCTATTCAATTAATTGTTTGGTCGTTAATTATCATGACACGAACAATATCCTGCCTGTTTGTGTTTCTCTAATTAATTGAATGTTCTTTGGTCATAAAATATAGATGCATATAATTTACATTCGCAGTAAGGGGCCGTCCATTAATCACTTGAGGCTGTTAAGGGGGAGGAGGTTCGGCAAAAATCATGAAAATCAGGGAAGTGTAGATATTACGTGTATTAATTTTTTCGTCAAACGCGCGATTTTTAAAATAAAAAGCGGCGTGTAGGTATACCTAGCGACGACCGAAATACGCAAAGCCCACCAGGCTCGGCTTAATTATTGTAAATTTTGGCGAGGAATATATGCGTAAATCGTAACCTCATATATCTTGCATTAAAACAAACATCTAAACTAGGTGATCTGTATAAATACCTATTTGACTGAGTATAAGAAAGGAAAAAAACCTAGTGTGGTTCAGAAAGAATTTAATGAGTTGTGGGCTAATGCGAATCAAAAATATACAAAAGAAGAAATTATGAAGTGGACGAATCTTTGTTTTTCATTTATTTTATTATTTTTTATTACTTAAGATATCATGTGGAACATGGTGTAATGGTTGCAGCTCTTTGCAAACGTTGTGTAAAACAAAAACTTGGCGATTAAAAAGAGTGGCGGAGAGTTGATTGTTCTTCTCTTCCATTCTACCCCTTAATTTGAGAACTGGCAGTAAATGTAAAATTGGAAGAATTTGATGCATATTTCTTTTTTTTGACCGTCATAAGTATACATTGTGTTGCCAACATGAATAAATGATTTTTGTTTGTTTGATCTTTTGCTAGATACCCGCCGAAAGCACCAAGCAAAGAAGTCCTCCAATATTATCTCTATCGGTATCTATTTAATAACATTTAACATTAGCAAATAAGTTTTTGTAGTATATATATTTTCGATTGCACTTGGCAGTAGCGCGTTCAAAAGAGGAATGGCGCCTTGATGCTGGGAATTATGTGGACTCATACTTCCGCATGATTCTTATGGAACCCATTAAATGCACATGGGAGGACAAAAGAACATGATCTCGAAAAAAAAAACTTTCAGAAAGGTGTAGAAGTTCTCACAGAAGTATAGAATGGTTATCGGCCTTCATGACGTTTAAGCAGAGTATGTCGAGCCCGATGACAGTGCTGAAAGCTTTATTCCAGACCTGCCTTCACAGTAGTGGCGCAAGCGAGCAGGTCCGAGAGAGCCAGTATTTGCTTCAGGTACATTTTTTCATTTATTTTTCTTATCCAATAGAATTAAAATATCTTAATATCATCACCAGGTGGTGAAGTGTGATGACCGCGCTTGCTGTGGACATGTGCGGAGTTCTGTTCGATATATTCTTTCGGAACGCTTCATTATACCTCCTTACCCGATTTTGCAGTCGTCCAGTGGCGTCTCTATTCCGAAACCCCAAGAGCGTGATGCCAAGAGATATGCTATATGCTACATTTCTCCTGAGTCCAAGAGTCTCTTGGCGTCTCTATTCCGAAACAAGAGCGTGATGCAAGAGATATGCTACATCCAGTGGCTTTAACAAATTGCCTTATGACCAGAATTGCCCTCGCCTGCAGAAGGATCGACAGTAACTTGTGGAAAAAACGTGCTAGTGGTGTGGATTGTACTTCTGTACAAGGAAGAAAGTTAAGGAACATGTTAGTCTTAAGCCTCACCACGTATCAACAAGGGGGATAGGGGGGTTAAAAATGCTCAAAAAACGTGATCACGTGATTCATGGACAGCGTGCCATTCTTAAACTTAGGCGGGGTGTTTGAACCCCGACTCTCACTTTCTTTCTATAACCGCAATCCTTTCGGTCTTTTGTACTTTAATCCTACCTATAACGTAAGGACATACTGAATGTGTCTACCTAATGCCCTATTTGGGGGTTTAAAAGCCTAAACATCAATTCAAATTAATCAAATCAATTTAAACAGCTCCCAAGCTACATTTAAAAAGCAATTTGAAAACTTCGCGTTTTTAAAGCATAAATTACGTTTTTTTTTATTAGTAGCAAGTTCGAGTCTTGAATGGTATAGCCGGTTCATAAATAAGCTATTTCTTTCAGCGTCGACGCCTGGCGCGGAAAATTTACATGAAATACTGTTCCGCTGCTTCTTTACAAATTTTTATACTATATTATTTGAAATATGACTAATGCCAAACCCGTATAAAATTAAAATGAAGAGTAGGTACACTGTGGGTTGAAAAATGATATAGAAAAACGAAACAAAAATTCCCTTGAATTTTTATTTCTTAATCATTTCTATACCAACATTAATTTAAGTGCCCTAGACTCTTAGGGTTAAGCAAATAATTTCATTCATCGCTACGATAGTGAATAATAGTTTTCAAATTTCATCGTATCACATTATTAAAAAAAAACAGTGGCACTACAACCTCTTCAGGTTTGGACCTCAGATGTCTGAATCTGTTTCATGATCATTTTTAAATCTAATAGGCAAGTAGGTGATCAGCCTCCTGTGTCTGACACAAGCCGTCGACTTTTTGGGACTAAGGCAAACAGGTTTCCTCACGATGTTTTTCTTCACCGTTCGAGCGAATGTTAAATGCGCACATAGAAAGAAAGTCCATTGGTGCACAGCCGGGGATCGAACCTACTAACTCAGGGATAAGAGTTGCACACCGAAGTGACTAGGCCAACACTGCTCTAAACACATTATTACTATTAATAAAAATACTTATAAATATAGAATCTTTCTGGCATCGAACGAACAAAATATACAGGAACGTTTTATAATTAATTTCATGTCTTATTAGCCCAAATCAAAAAATTTGAATCGCTTCCGAATAATCTCAGCGTGTCGTAGCCCATCACAAAATGCCACTGTAATATGAGGCTCGTTTCTTACTTTTCATGAAAATAGCTAGTAAAAACATCGGTGATAATCCTTCAGCTCAAACCTTGTTACGTTTTTAATTTCATCTAACTGATTGAACTTTGACTTTGCAATTACTCTGAGTGCTACCAGGATTTCATTTTCTCATTTTGTCGGGACAATTATTTATTGCACTCACATTTGTCTTTTTAGATAAACTGCTATTATATATAGGTTTAATAGTACTAACTGAACTCCCAAGCGAAATTAAAGAATTATCACTGAATAAATTCAAAAATCTCGTTAAACGTAAATTAATCAATAAAGCTTTTATAAATTTAACTATTATTTAAATGGATTGGGATTGATTTGCTCCAGTTCAAACAATTTGTATGACTCAAAACTTGGCGATTAAAAAGAGTGGCGAAGAGTTTCTTGCCAGTACTTCTTGCCCTCCTAACTTGCGAACTGGTAGTAAATATAAATTCAGAATCAATTTATCATCCTTTCTTCTGACGTTCATAAGTGTACTTGGTTACCTATATGAATAAAGTTATTTTGAGTTTGAGTTTGAGTAAACGGCGTATTGGTAGAAGGTAAAGTCATGGTTTCGTAAGGTTAGGGAGTGGACTTATTGTGGAGTGGAGTGGAGTTATTGCGACTGCGGAAGAGTTGCTGCATCTGGCACAGGACAAGACACGCTTCCCGAGACTGGCGGTCTACATTCAGTAATGGACCTCAAAAAAAAGAATCAAAAAAAAAGAAGAATATTATTCTATACATATAATGTGATTTATAGTAATATTAAAGCTTTTACTATGTAAGTAATAAAAGTAAGTTTATAGGGCGCTTAAAAATCACAATCAAACCGATTCGATTTATTACCTCTTCAGTTTTTATATTAAAAATTAACAATGGTAACAAACACAGAAGTATATCAATTCAGTTATTATATAATCGATTATCAGACGATTTATTCCTTTTGGCGAATTAGCGACGGATTAAATTAAATTTAAAAGGTCAAATATTCTTCTGCGAATCAACTAAAGTTATTCGCGCCTCCAAAAAAGCCGCAGTGATAAAATGTCATATTGCCGAAGGGTACATAAATTAAGCAATCTAACCTCTCAAAAAAAGTCAATTTCAATCTGACTTCGCGACGATTAAGGGACGGAATGAATAAACCTGTCAACAAGCCCAGCCTTTATGTAAAAGACGTTTTATTCGTTCTTCCCGCGACATGGACTGCTTAGAATATGGATTAAGAAGTTTCTATGCAATATTAATAAACAATAAAGTACAAGCTCCCACCTTTTCAGAATGCCAAATCATAAAATGACTGCTTCACGACTGATTTGAGAGCGACCGCCGATGCGAAAACCGCTGTGTGAGTTCGAAAAGTGAGTTACAAAATCGCAAGGCAGAATCCTTTAACTTGGATAAAATTGGTCTCTTTCTCCGGTCTCTGAAAGTACATTTTCAATTAAGGTCGTCACATGACGTCTTTTTTTTAGAACGTTAGAACAATTATATTAAATATCATGTCATGGCTGTCTCGCATGGCGGAGCCCTATGTTAGATTAATAGCGAAACAATATTTTTTCAGGTTTGTACTACAAAAAAATATTTATCTACTTGGTCAATCAAACGAACGCGAAAATTTACTACTCCTTACGCCGTTTAAACATGTAGCCTGACAATTTCATTTACGATTATATTTCTTGAAGTATTAATGATACCAAAAATGAATATTAATAATGAAATAATCCAAATAATATTAATCGATTCAGGGAGCGACTTGTGTAATTTCTATAGAAGAGTCTTATTCAAATCCGAAGAGAGAAAATGTCCAATAAAAATGCTAAGCGATCTCAACCTATTCTTTCGTCGGAGCTAACTGAATCGCTGTTTTAAGGTTATCTTTACATTATCAGCGTCAGCGTTTATATATGTGCCAATATCTGAAGCATTTTTTCTGAAAAGTATTTAAGAACTAGTGTACTCAATACTTGATGAATATCTGCTTATGTGGTGTTTGTAGAAAGTTCAGTCAAATTAATCGATCAAATTAAAACATAATAATATTCTTGATAAATTACACAGTTCTTGTCATTACGTAGAACGTACCAGACTACATAAGAGTAAGATTTTGAGTCAAGAGTTAGGGCAAACTATGACTTCCGAATGTGAAAATTCATGACATTTATCTAGCTATTCATTTCTTTATACAAGCTATATTAAAATATTAACAGACGATCGAACTTGGTACGGGCCCGACAGCGGATTCCGTACGCTCCATACCATATCCGTTCGTCTGGAGAGTTGTCTGCCGAACATTATTATTATTATTTCGTGTTCGCTCGGTCCGACGGTTTGCACATCGAATTTGGTCCGCTCCGTACCAAATCGGCGAGTCTGTACGCTCGCGGCTCGGACGGCGGACCGGACAAACGCACGGCACTGGCAGTCACGTTTGAAATATTCTGGAGGTAGCACGTGCGTCAGCGCATGTTCGCACTATGGCGGATATTTTAACAGAACACGAAGTCCTTGTCGATGTTTTGGCACTGTATAAAGACTTTCCGTGCTTGTGGGATACATCACATGAATTGTATTCAACTTCATGTGACTAAATTCATCACGGTTTTTTAAATATGTTTTTGCTCACTCCTTTCTTTTTTTTCATGATATTTGTGGCGGCATTACTGTTGCCGCAACAACAATCGCAATTTTAGCGCGCTTGGATAACGTCGGAGGCAAGACGTCTGAACTGTGTACACGCCACGCAGTTACTGAGAGATCCGGGCTGCGGCCGTGTGTTGTGAGTAGCGGATTTGGTACGCCATACCAATCCGCTATCCGACCCGTACCAAGTTCGATCGTCTGTTAATACTATTAGTAATACTGCAAGTCTCTCTGGTAAACTGTGGGACTAACGTCACGCCTTTTGGTGTATAATATATCCGCGATTTACAGAAATCCTCGCTGTTAATGTGTCCACGCCTTAACCAACTCTTGAATTCTGAGTGCATACAATTTTTCACTTATTTTCAACAATTGAATTCGACTTAAGAGCTTTTGTAATTGCACTCATTGAATAAAGTACTGCATATAATATCTCAAGAGCAAAACAAAAGACGTAGTCAACGTATTGCCCTGTCTTTGTTATGTGACGCAAACAATAATATAAATAAAGAAACATTTATTAATTCAAGGTAACAACGATCATTAAAGCTATCTTTAAATTCTTATTGTATATTACTAATAGTCATAATCTATAGTAATAATAAAAGGAAGAGAGGACGCTCACCTGAAACTTGAGAAGATGGAATAAAACGAATAGCGGAGAAGGATTTGAAAATAGTGGCAAGGATGAGAGACAAGAGGAAGAATTTTGAGGCATCCGTGTACTAGTGTTAAACATAATGACATGGACTTACTGTATACTGTATAGTACTGTGTAGTACTCATATAGAGGCTATTTTTAATTTATAATATTATAAAAAGGAACGATTTTATTTTATTTCTGACTTTCTGAAACGAATAACCTTAAAAGCTAATATATCAATTTTAGGAATTCATTCATCATAATCTAGCATTCATCATCGAATGCTAGATTATGCTGTTTATATGCTCAGTAAAGCACGATTCACGCACTTATTGCGAACCCTCATAATACTGCATCTGAGACATTATTCTCAAATAAATCATTATTTTACTGCATTGTGGTCGTATTATTCATAATTTGTTACAAAAAGGTTAAGACTTTTTTTTGTTTTTGGTTAGTGTTTTTTTTTTTTTTTATTAGTTATAAATTATATATTTAATTAATTGTCAAAACAGAAAATAAGGAATTAAATTATTCCCAAGTGTATGATACATTTCAAGTATATTAAATCATATACCAGCAGGGACCAGCATAGAAGATTGATCACCTAATTGCTAACGAAATATTAAACACATGAAGAAATCTTGCCAAAACTCATAAAGCAACATTATATATGATTATTTTAATGAAGTTAATAGAAATTAAAATTTTCTGAAACAACTAGGTTGCTTAAGAGACCTTGCATAACATGTGGCATTTCATGCACATACTGCAAACGATTTAATAAAATAAAATATGTGCCAATTTACAAAAAGCCTTAGTATACCATTATTATAAGGGTTTTGTACATTGTAATTGATGAACGGCAACTGAGAACGACTTAAACAACATCATACATCTTTAAAAAAAATTAATACTCGGCTCAAATGCTTAGATATAGAAAAGTTTCGCTTGTTTGACAGTTCAAGATTTAACACAGAAAACAGAGGTCTGTTAACATTGTTTTTCTTGTTAAAATTATATAATAATAGCTAAGAAAGGACGCGTACTAAGTATAATATAATTGAAATCTTTTGCGACGTTTAACGCGTGAATTTTAAGAATACAAAAAACTCATGCAAACGCCTTGAAACAAATATAAAAGAATAAAAGCAGGTCCCACCGAGATTTGAACTCGGATCGTTGGATTCAGAGTCCAAAGTGCTAACCATTACACCATGGGACCTCTCTCCTATTGAGCTAAAATCGACTCAGGTAAGCTTCGAAAACACTGTACTACGCATGTCCGTTGTATTTTTAATGGATGCGGAAAAGCTTTCAATTTACTATTAAGCGGCATGCAGGCAAAGCTTTCAGCTGCTAAATACAATACTGTTAATATCCCTTTGTATTTTCTTTGCATGATATTGAATTAACGAAGCGATCTTGATGAAATTTTGTACCATACAAATTCCATCGAAATACTTTCAAGTTAGTTTCCTATTATATGAAGGAATGAATGTTTGTGAAAACGCTTTTGCCATTACACATTAACATTAATAACATTTCTCTGTTAGATATCAAATGTAAAGTTCTAATAAAAATGCGTTTTGATAAAAAGCTTTTAATGAATTATAAAAGGGAACGATTTCCCAAACATAATTAAAATACAAAACATATAGTTATAAGTGCCATAAAGGTCTCGATGTATGTATTCATCCAAGCGAATTAAATGTTTCACTACCCTTTAATGCAGCAATAAATGGGCGTGGCTGAGGACGGTGTAACAAAACACAAAACTAATTATGTACAAAACGGTAGCCGTTTTGTCGAGCCCGCCACAAATTGATTGCTACGAGAACACAAATTCAATTGCTATTAATTTAAACGGTAAATCCTTTACTCACACCGCACGGATCTTGGAATCAGGATTAATACAAACTAAATTAATTTTAATGCAGTGATATTTCACACGATATAACCGGTTTATCGATAAGAGTGTTTCGCAAGAACAATATAAACCAATGGCGCTACAAGCTTTTAGGTCTGTGCCTCATCTTTCTTTATCATTTCTAAAAGGCAAGAAGGTGATCAACCTTATGTGCTACCAAAATATCCTACCCATGGTTACGGGGGGGTAAGGGGTTTAATCTTGGTGCCTGAATGGCTACACCACACATTTGAAATTTCTTATAAAATAATATGTTAAAAAACCAAGATACAAAAAACATTACAACAGACACAGACGAAAAAAAGGTTTTTATACGTTATAAATAATATTACATTTATCTTAAAATTATAGAGCCGAGCCAATAACATCCCAAGTTGGCTGAAAAATAGCTTTAAATACCATTGCAATTTTCAGGTGCTATTTTAATTTTCTTACACACAGATACTATATTACTTACCTATAACGTAACTTAGTAAATTATTGCTAAGATTTTTCAACTCTTTAAGCACTCATATGAATATCATTGAAATATAAATGTTTATTACACTGGTGGAGTACATTGTGCCAGAGAATAACTTTTGTATTAAATTCAGACCTAGGTTACCTCAATAATGGGACTAAGAAAGCTTTAACGGTGTAATACACAGTGGTTTAATTTCTACGAGTTCCATCTACTAGACGTAATAAGTTTTGTTTGTAAAGTTTTAAGCTACGCGCTGCTTTCAGAATTGTACTTTATAGTAGTTTTATTCGACATTTAATGTATTTAAATGTTCCTAGCCCGAGCTTAACGAGCGCAGGAATAACATAATACAGCCTTTCCCGAGAGGACTACAAGGCTGAAAACCTACTAAGATTGAGAGTATTCGTCTTTGTATTTTGTAAGACTGTGTTCTGTATTATATTCGTTACAACATGTAATACCTCCTCCTTAATCTAAGTATCACGACTCTACAAAAATATTTTTTTCCTCGCCCTAAAGTTTGTTTTATGATTTTTCGGGTAGTTATGCACAAAAACGAAAATAAATTACCTTTTTTTGTATAAAGTTTGCTTTTGTGATAGATATGTTACAGTTAACACTAGTTTTTAGTTAAAACTCGTTTTCCCTAGTTAAAAATAGTTTTTACTAAATGCCTTTGTCAAAACTAGAAATAACAAGTAAAAACTAGAATTTACCACTGATATAATTCATTTTCTGATAAAACTAGTTGTCACTCCGAGCTTTAGTTACAACTAGCACTAGAGAAACTAATTTGAATTTTGGGATTGAAAACAAGATAAAGTTTTAAAAATATTTATTAAAAAGATCTAGGGTATAAAAACATAGTACCGTACCTAGTAAAAAAAACTTACACTAAAGGAACATTTTAGGGAACATCAGCATAAAGAAGTTGCCAAGGAGACAACATTAATTAAAAGTAAATAAAATAATCAAACAAATCAACAGAATACAACCATAAAATTTAAAAAAGGAACATTATAATAATATTTTTAAGGGATATTGGTAAACATACAATAAAAAAATAATCAAACAACCTTAAAATTAAAAAAGATGACGATCTACTTGTTATTGCAAGACAAACTATCGTGGCATTTTGAATTACAAAGGTAGCCATTTTTCTTGCAGAGACACCTTTTTGACATACATCCTTTCTTACATACGCAGCGCATAAATCCCTGGCCTGTTCCTATGGATGCTTTCTTAGCAACAGTTCTCAAAGGTAAATTTGTATTCGGAACGTCTTCTTCATGCAAAAATTTTTCTTTGCACTTGTCGAATTCTGACCTGAAAAGCAATATTTAAATAGTTAGCTTTTACTAATATAGTAATATTAGTAGTAATAGTAATATAATTATATGATAAAACTATTAAGCAACACATAGGTAGGTACATACCTGCAGAATAAAGTAGCCTTGGTTGGAACAGTTTTAACTGACTAACTTCGAAAAAACGCGTTTTGTCTAGTAATAACTAGTTTTAACTGATATTCAATTGTGAGCATTAGTTAATTCTAGTTTTAACAAAGGCGTTTAGTAAAAACGCGTTCTAACTAGGAATAATGCGTTCTATCTAAAAACCGGTTTTAACTGTAACAGATATAGTAACAATAATCATTTTTTGTAAATTTTTATGGATTTTAAACCATTCAGAAATACCGCGCGGTTTCTACTACCACATAGTGCCTCTAGACGGTACTCGAGCCATAAACAACAATCGGTCTCCTAAATAAAACACATTTTCATATTATATATTTTTATAACGCAATTTTATGCTTTAAAGTCAAAGTCAAATTTTGTGTTGACCTTAGTTATAATTATTAAAGTATTCTATTTCTTTTAATTTTATTGTGTATTGTTATTTTTTTGTTCATTCTCTGTGTATCGAAGAATCATCAAAATTGTCTTATCATTTTGAAACTTTTCTAAGTAATATTTTTCATCAAGAGAGACTTAAGACACGGGAAAAGAAAAGTGGGCAGGCCAAAAAACTGGCTGATGACTTATTAGAAATATCAGGAAAACACTGGCAGACTATTAGCAAAAATAGATCCATTTGGATAGGGTTGGAGAAGGCCTTTGCCCCACAGGGGTCCATATGCACAGGCGACTAACATTTAGCTATAAGTAAATGCTAACCATACTGCTAACAACATTTGAAATGTAAATTAAATAAAACAAAGCTTTACTAGTATTATTATTTGTCATTACCAAAACCTGTAATCTAGTTACATTTCACACATATATTCAGAACGCACAGTAAACATTAATGCAACTGCTACGCAGAATGCTTAGTGAGTTGAATAAGAAGTTTAGTATTAAGAATACAATGAGAATAAAAAGTCAGTCTAACATCGACCGTAGTAAAGATTTGTTATTATTTAATTAAAATTAGACTATCTAGTGTACATGTAAAGAAAAAGCAATATTCCTTACATTTTCTATTTGATCTTTAACGAGATTAGAATAATTATAAACAAGAGGCGATCCATCATGTATTAACGATCAAACTATACATCATAGGAATAGATTTAAAAACTACGTAATTACTAATCAATCTAAGTAAAAGTTAATGAAGCGTTTTATTCGATTGAGTTATTTCGAACATCAAAGTCAAACTTTGGAGATACTCGTACGTTGAATTCGTATAGATTCGAGGCAGTTCTCTGCCATGTCATGTTTTTAAATTAAATATAAGAAGGCTTTAGTGTTAATCCAAATAAATTTAATTGCCAAATAAATTTAAAAACTCTTATTATAATAATATGTATTATTATTAAAGTAATTAGACAAGAAACAATTGAATATGTGGATGAATACATTCATTTAGGACATTTAATATCCGCCGTCGATACACAATTGTATACTAAAATAATAAGTCCTGAGTACATAACTCATTTTGATATATCCTTGACAAGAAGAAACGCACACATATATATATATATATATACGATATGCAAAAATTATATTAGTTTGGGAACAGTAAGAGAGGTTACACTGAAAACCTACGCACAAAAACACTCACTACAATTAGATCCCTCATCAAAATTTATTAAACAAAAATAATGTATTTCAAATAGTCAATAAAAGGCAAATTCTAAAGATTGAACGATAAGCCAGTCCTGGAAAAGGTTAGTCAAAGCTTCGTCAAGGTCAGTAAAAAGGAAATTATATTCACGTGTATCGTATTAAATGTGTTTCATAACCTGACCAGCTGGCTGCTGATAACTAGATATATTTTAATCGCTTAAGTTAAAATGATATAAATATATGTATTTGGTTGGTTAAAGTCTTTTATTATTATTTAACTATTAAAACCTTATAGTCTTAATTCGTGACAAACCTATTAAATGTGTATTCCTACCTTTATTGGGGTATTTAAGTATTATAAAACATTATTTTTTGCTGAATTGCGAAATATATGTTTCAATCTACCTCTTAGCTTCATGAAACTTGTTTAATACGTGTGTATTTAAATTTTAGCTAACGCTTTACAATGTACATGCTTAACTAATACTAGTATGCATTAGAGTATAGGTCAAATTTGGTTCGTATTTAAAAAGAAAGAGCCCTACTAAGTGCTTTAAGTACAAAGTAGATTTGGCAAAGGCAGGCTATCCGGTAGTGAATCATTTTGCACTGGTGTGGAACATTCTCTGATAGGGTTACCAATAACCAATTTACTTATAAACCCAACTTTAAGTATTACCGTCTTTTATTTAAAAAATATTTAATTAATATCCACAACCGGCCGCGATTTAAATTTATAGCTAACATTTTAAATTTTATCTGTATTGTAGTTCTTTTTATTAAAAGATAATATTTTAATTTATTATCTTTTTAATAAAAACTACTACTGTAGCTGAATTATTGGTACTGTTTTTATATGTAAAAAAAAGGTATATAGCATATATTTTATAATTTCAAGAAAGATTATATATATATAGTCTTTACGTTATTATTTCTCATATTTTATATTGAGTTATCCAAACTAAGTTGAACTTTGATTAAGCATATTATGCTCTTAAATGATTTTTTGTTGTATATTTTGTAACAATGTATTTAATGTCTGTATAAAACATGGAGTCCTTAGGTATTCTTTTAATTTAATTTCTCTCGTTGAAAACCCTGATTCGTAGCGGCTGAAACCGGTCGGATCCGGTTATTAAGAGGCCGAATTATGGCTGGATATTTCCACCCGGCTAGCCGTGAATTTAACTTGACTACGTTCAAAACTGAATGTTTAACTTGGCACTGTTGGCACGTTTGTTCTTTGAATATGGAGTATTGTATTACGGATTATGTCACGATTTTAAAAGGTTCATTTTCACGTATTACTCGCTTATTCTCATTCGATTTCGTTACTTGTTGGAGATATTCGATGTTAATCTTTGTGCTAGACATATAGTAGTACTATGTACATCTACAAGTACGTATGTTTGTGTTTTTACCAATAAATTATTACATATTACGGCGAAGTAGAGAGCGCTAGATGGTTAAGAAGATGGCGCAATATTTAGTCATATAGTTATTGAATAAAACTATATCTACATTGTAATTAAAATTTAATCCCTGAGATTCACTTACTAAGAGAAACTGGGTAACTTAGCCCGACGGTAGGGGATTAAAGCTCTCCTACAAGAACAAATTAAAAACCCTGTAAGCAAGTTCGTAGCCACAGGATTGTTCAAAGCAAATGCAACATTTATAGACGCTCAAAGGCGTACGATACATCAGATTGCAACATAAGATTTTTGTATATTGTTTATGTCAACATTTTATCACAATATTTAAACATAATTATGTAAAAAAATATTGTCCTAAGTAACTAAGAAACTGAGTTTGCTTTTGATAATTTATTAAATTAAATTGCGGTTGATAATCACAAATATCTGTAAGTGATATGTAACATAGTACATATTAATCGAAGCCCACCGTGACCAGAAGTTAGTTCAATCATGTTAAATAGAATGAATAAAAATTGATTGTACATAATTTGTACCAGTATGGTTTCATTTGAACATTCAAAATGGACGTATTTGTCACGTATCATACTAATATATATAGGAACATACAGGGAAGAGCCAAACAATAACGTTCGTAATAGGTAGGTATACTTAGTGCATACGTAGAGATCTCACAATATTGGATTACGCAAATTTTCCCAAGACTCGAGATTCCCGCTTAATAATTTTCTATTCAGATTCTAAGCTTGTCTGAATCTCAGCAAGTTCCCGTGGGATCCTTTTATAGTAATTTAAGATTCTATTTATATTTTATATAGGACATTCTTTGCTCTGTGGATTACTGTTAGTAGATTATGCTTTGCTGAATTTATTTCAAATGGGCACTGTAACAAATATTCACACAGGACATTAAACAAGTAAGCACACAAAAATTAAACATGTGATACCGCCGCACGTTGACTCTCTCAGTGCCATTTTCTACGTACAAATTCTCAACCGTGATCGTGCATATTAAAACAGTTATGCACCAATGTCCAAGTATAACGTTTCTCAAGTGGGGGTCGAGTTTGTTTTAAAAGGGGGTCGTAGTCTGTTGAAAAATAATAAAACAAACTACATATAGGTACAATAGAGTCGTTAAAAATAGCGCGCTATGTACATATTATTATAATTTTACAGTGACGAGGTCGTATGACTGTTTTACTTAACTTTTTGGTCTTTTCGTGGGTCGCGACATAAAAATGATTGAGAAACATCCTAGACCGAAAAAACAGCATGTATTAGGCATACTTGTTTTTAAAATTTATAAAATACTGTAGCGCAACTAGATTATGGTTAACTTAATACTAAAATTTACAAATAATAACAATTGACAACATATTAATCATTATAATAACCGCAACTAATGTAAACATAGAAATATTAAGTAATTGTTAGTACAACATAAAACCAAGCCACAAACCCGAAATTATAGTTCATGTTTTCTGCTGGTAAACCTATTATTTCCCACATCTGCAGTACCTTATTTAAACATTGATAAACTGGCCAAAATCGCACTTTGCCGCCCCGTCCCATAAATTATACATTACAGAACACGTAGTTCGAAAACGTAAAAAGCAACTGGACTATTGCCAAAAATATGTAGAAACAGCTCATAAATATTAGCCAATTTAATATAAATATGTCTGCGTTTGCCAAAGACTCTATTTCTTCCGCTCTTGTAAAGTAGGTGCGAAGGATTTCGAATTGCAATAACACTTATCTTGCTCCTTTAGTAATTGATTAGCCTCCAGAACAATTAAGTAGATCAACGAAAAGACATTATGGCACAATTTATCTTACCTTAGTATCAAAGCTTTCGTGTCCCACCAAAGTTGAGCAATTTTATAAAGGCCACCTAAAGGAATAGTTCGCACGGGGGCGTTTGACAGCTCTCTGCTATATTTGCCCGTAATTTTGACATACTAAAGATAGCTTAGTAGCACATATATAAAGATATTAACACAATTTTCTTTGTAATTTAGCGTAAGAGTTTAACAACCTACACTAATACGAATGTACAATATACATGTACATAAATTAAGTGGAAAGCTGCAGTGTTGCGTGTTTTCATGTTTTATAGTTTTTCCTTTTGTTATTCTCCAGTGCAATTACTACAGCGATATGTTGAGTAAATAGCGAGTTGGGAATTCTAATTGCTCGAAAGTAGGACTTTTAAATTGTTATTAAACATACGAGTTATTTCATGGTTTGCGTCCTGAAACGCAAAGTCGTTGATGTCGGCCTCAATAACATGTTATCTAGTTATTGTTTACTCGTTTCCTGGGTGGAATAGAGACAGTGTATCTTTTTTATTTTGCAGGAAATTATGCTCAAGTGATTGCATGAGTGTAGAGTGCTGTGTGACTTTGAAAAGTGGCAAATATTGGCATCATCTCTTGTACTTTGTGAGCCAGATGCGCAAGCAATGTCCTTTTCACCACATTTTTACATCCCCTATGATTTCATTATTTTTAACTGTGAAATTGTGAATTGTATGGGTTATGATTTGTTTACCCGATTCTGTTATATACAGAAAAGTTATTATTTTAAAATACATGTAAAAACAACATTTCTAATTAACCTTAATACTAAAAATAAATTATTTGTTAAGTAATTGGATATAAATGTACACACTTATAAATTTACAATGTAGGCCTATTTCCCATGTTCAGTCCAATTAAACATAAGATAACAGGGATCGGAGAGCTATAAATATAACAATGAACACGTTAACTTTAAACCACAAAACATTACATTGAATTTCAAATTTATTATCTCTGGATTCTCTTTTTGTCCATTATTGTTATTGTTCTAACATAAGAAAGAGAATTCCGGCACATTAAAACTAGTTATCACTTATCTTATATCCATTAGGATTTAAATAGATTTCAGTATATAAAGTACCGTAATCGTAAATAATTCGTAATCGTCGAGGTTTTTAATTGAAATTATCCCAGAAGCGTTTAACACTAGCTGACAGTTGACAATCACAGACGCTTAGAACATATGTAACTATGTTCTAATTTATAGCTGTTCGGAGTTCATAAGTAACTCGCTATCTACTTTTAGCTTAGGTGAATGTGTCACGCAGTTTCTGGCTATATCTAGGTCTACATTTGAATATATATAAATTACGTGTCACGTTGTTTGTCCGCTATGGACACCTAAACTACCGAACCGATATCAATCAAATGCACACCGTGTGCAGTTTGATCTAACTTAAAATATAGGATAGCTTACAACTCAATTTATACCCGCAATATTATTTTATTGCAAAGTTTTATTTGATAGTCACAATTCCAACAGATGGCGCAGTGTTGAAAGTACCAACGTTTCACATAAGCTACAATTTAATGGCATAACCACCAATAAAGCATGGTGGTCCCCATGACTGGTGTTCTCCTACCGTCTCCCTTGAATAGTTTACTACTTTGTAATATAACAAAAACCTTAGCCACAGCAACGCTTGGCCGGTCTGCTAGTATAGTCTGAATAATTGTATTTATTACATGCATACACCATGAACTGTATTAATTATTCTGTAGTTTTGCCTTCGATTGAAAATATATAATATTGAGCGAATGGCTGAGTTTAGGCCGCACTAATATAATTTGAAGGTGCATTTGGTGGTCGGGCGGTATGGCGGAATGTCTAGCAACGCCGATATCAAATATTTGCTAGACGGGCCTGTAAATTACAAGTTGAGCAATATTGTGGATATAACTTTTAGATAATTATAATAGATAAGAATGTATTTCTAAACAAGTCAGAGTTTACTTGTAATATGAACATAGGGAAGAATATTTGATTACAATTTTATTAATTAACAAGACATTCGTTTGGAAATAATTAATGAACTGGATAGATAGATTACCAGACGTTTTGTCCGTTGAGTGAACACAAAAGGTTCCTGTACTGTAACAAATAGTTAGTATTTTCGTTTAATAATCTTAGTGTTTAATATTGTTGTTTTTCTATCTTTCTTGTTTTGTATGTGATACAAAATAGTTGCTGCATTGGATTAATCTGTAATGGTAGCTTATTTTGTTAAAAATAACAAGTTGGACAAGATGGAGATTCCAAAACCTGTCATTAGTCGGGGTCGACACATTTCTACGTTATGTTTTTGCTTTCATTTAATTTTTAATACAGGCTTCGACGAAAATCATAAGGCTCACCTAACCTTAAGGATACTTTCGGGATACGCCCATGGACACTCTCAATGCCAGAGGGCTCGCGAGTGAGTTGCCGGCCTTGTAAGAATTGGTACGCTCTTTTCTTGAAGGACCCTTAGTTAAATTGGTTGGATAATACTGCAGTAGGCAGCTGGTTCCATATAGTGGTGGTGCGTGGGCAAATTTTGTATATACTCGTCTAACAATCGTTTAAAACCTATTTTTTCTTATAAATTGCTGAGTATAAATAATAATTAAAACCGTGGAAGTAATATTAATTAAATAGACGCCATATCCATATAATCGTTCCGTGCAATATTCGGAAAATGTAAAACAGCCGGCGGGCGCGGTGCGAGCTCTAAATGTTTCATAGCTCTGGTCGGTGAATTTTTACTTATTTACTAGTACACGAGCTGACAGTGCAGCCGCAAGGAAGCAATACCTTGAAATATGTATGCGGCATCCTGTAGGGCTGTCAATTTTACCCAATTATAAAGATTTCGTGCATTTTACCCTTAATATTTCTTTATATAGATTTTTTCTTACTAGAAGAGAAGCCTGCCTGAAAACCTTGCCTGGAAGATATCCCTTTTTAGCGATATGGTCGTCCGTTGCAATCCTTATAATTTTTATGTTATTCGTTTTTCTTTTATTGTAAGTTGTAACGAAGTATAATTAAATTAAAAAACTGAAATAAATAAAAGTGTTTCAAATTCATAACTGTAACAAACTTAAAACCACTTATAATTTAAGGCCAAGAGGCCAAGAGGACTAAGGCCCAGAGGACTTTAGGTAGTGGTTTTTTACATACCAAAGACCAATTTTTATATTTTTTTAAAATAAAATTTTAAAATCTTTAAAAGAGTGTAAGAGGTCTACAATGGCCTGAACTGCTTCGAGAAAAGGGTGATACGGCTCGACTTAGCAGGCGCACTGCCGTGCCGCCAGATAAATTTAATAGAACATAATTTAGATTAAAATTTTAAAAAACTTTTGACAGCCCTAGTAGAAGGCACGATAGAAACTGTTTGTGCATTCTATTTCGCCAAAACATTGACTGAGTACTCTTTGCAAGAGCATTCGGTGAAATTGTCAGATAAAATGTTAGGCCATTTTGACATCAGTTACTTTACAGTACCGTAAAACGTAAGAAGAGCTAATGTCTGTTCTCTCAATGTAAACTTTAGTTGTACATCTTGAAGTGCACATAAGCTTTTGTGTTTAAAGCAGTCGAAAAAAATACTATTACGATGTTTGCAATAAGAAAATCTTTATAAATCTTTTATTATTAAATAAGTTTCATTACACATTTCTCATCTATCTCTTTTTATAACAGCGTAAACATAATTTGACAGTAAAGCTCAATGCTTAAATGGATGAATGAATGAAATTTTTAATAATATCCATACACACCCCCACGTACATACGTACACTTTCACACCATCACACCATCACACAACACAGCCGAAGTGGGTATTACTTAGTTAAATGTAATTTTTATTGATTATTTCTTTTATAAATATTATGTATAGTATAATTGTTTTTTGTTATAGATAATTAATGTTAGTTGAAGGATTACGAAATAAATATATATTACTTTAGTTAAAAGAGTTCAGTTAGAATATTGTTTTAAAGAGAAAAACTGACTTAACCCCTTTTAAAACATTTTATTTCTTATTATTAATATATTTGTTTCATTTATGTGTGTATTAAACTCAAAATAATCAGATAGGTAACCAAGTACACTTATGAACGTCAACGGAAAAGATGATAAATTGTTTATAAATTTACATTTACTTAGATTTCGCAAGTCAAGGGCAAGAAACTCTCCGCCACTCTTTTTAACCGTCAAGTTTTAAGTCATACATATTGTTTAAACTGGAGCAAAGCAATCCCAAGGATCATTTAAATAATCGTCAAATTTATAAAAAGCTTTATAGATTAATTTAGAGTTTTGAATTTATTCAGTGATAATTCTCTAATTTCGCTTGGGAGTTTGTTGTAAAAACAAATACAATTTCCATTTAAGGAGTGGTTTATCTTCTGGAGCCTGATTCGTCGTACACTCGAAAGAGAACTAATCTAAATTAGTTCTATATCTATCTATCTCTTTCTAGTATTATACTGGTGAAAGTCACCATTTGTTTTAAAATCGCTTGTATTTTTAATAAATGCTTATATCTATAAAACCAGAGATGCATATAAAATAAACTAATTAAAACTCTTATATAAAGCTCACATACAAGATTTGGAAAATCAAAATTCCAAGTTAAAATCTACATTAACGTTCCACAATCAAATATGAAGGGCTTAATATGAAACCTTTCTTTATAAGAGCATTATTAATCAGGCCGAGTGGGATATAATCAAATTATGGCGCTCGTGAAATTCTGATTTAACCTAATTTCACTGTTGATTTTACCTTTATTTCGTTTTGTATTTGGTTAGGTTAGGCCGCGATTTTGTTTGTTTTTATTCAACATTAACATATTTATCTGCTTAAAATATGTAGAACAAGCTTACAACTGGATATAAATATATCTTATAACTTATCATCATATCGAATGTGTTTAAAGTAAGTTTTAGCGGTTCGAATCCACATTGGACTGCTAGAGCATGTAAATAAATAAACAACCGTTTGCCGATAAATAAATATAATAAATATTATTTTACTTGATAATAAAACAATTTTTTACAATCTCGTCATCGTGACCACGCATGCTGTAAAGCACGACGAAGCGTCGGTTAAATTTAATATTATGAAAAATACTTGTAAATACATAACTTCAATCCGGTAAAAAATTGTTTTATTATCAAATGTGTGAAAGTTATGTCAATAAAAGACAATACTATTATTTTACTTGTTACAAATCCATTGCACCCCCATTGCCCCGCATAAGTAATACCGGCACTCCTCTGACGCAACAGCATTATAAAATGAAACGGACAACAGACATCCATAGCTCCCCCACCAAGGGCGATAGAAGCCTGCCCCCGTAACGCCCTGTATCAGAAACACTACCCGAAGGGGGCATATGCCCTGAACGGGCCAAAGCTTGGTCTCTATCATCCCACACTTAAGTATTTTTCTTTCAGAATTTGGAACCACTATAGTGAGTAATGCGGTATTCCACAACACCCTACCATTGCCTAGACAAGGTATGTTATTTTAGTAGAGCCCTGCTAGCAGTATCAGTATTATTACGTATAAACGCGCCTATACCAAATGTTAATGTCCAAATTCCAAGTTAAAATCTACATTAACGTTCCACAATCAAATGTGAAGGGCTTAATATGAAACCTTTCTTTATATCCTTTCTTTTTTTGTTTTTTTGTAAAAAAAAATATTTATTTATTTATGTGTAAGTGGCGTCGACAGGCCAATAACACGAACTTCAGAAATGAAGAGTGCGACTAAAGAAGTGGCCCTGTCACCGACAGAACCACACTAATGCTTAAAAGATGACATAGAATAAGCGTTCTACAGTTGTAGATATTCATCATATTAAACAATGATTGTATTCAATTAAAAAAACGCACGCAAGCCTAAAAAGTTAATCAAGGTCACAAATCCAAAAAGTTGCAAATACACTGTACGCTATTTACATAAAAATATTTCTAACAGCGAAAAACGCTGTGGAAATAGGGAAAACTAGGTAATGTAACATATTTCTCACATATTTTATGAAAATGAAGACTCAGCTCCGTAATATAAGATTTCAGTTACGGTCGCAGTGGAGTTTATTTCCTTTATTATGTTTATGTGACTATACATTATCAGATGCATGAATTAACAGTTTCAAAGGATAAAAGGTTTTTTTTGTAAATTATGAAATATAAATGCGAATTTGCAGCAGATTTACAAGAAACACACACAACGATTTCAGTGTGCAATTACGTGTGTATCGCTAATCACACAGAACTATGTTTTTATAAATGCAGAATTAAATAAGGGGAATTTTTCACATTACTGTCTTGCACGCTTTCACTTAGATTTGTTTCGTCTTTCACACATACACACACAATTACACATTCACATCATCATCACACAGTCATCATATATTTACCTATTTATTCTATTGTATTTATTGTATTCTATTGTACATAACTAAACAAATAAAGATTTTTTTTTAAAAGTTACAATAATTAAAGTTATGTTTTTATGTTAATTGGTGACCTATATATATATATATATATATATATATATATATTATGTACGAGCCATGGCGCACTGATGCTGCATAAGTTTTATAAGCTTGGCAATTACCTAAATCGTCGTAGTATTTAACATACAACTTGTGTAAATGATGTAATAAGTTCGCGTTTATATTTACTTAATTTCATATTTGTTTTATTTCTCTTTTCCAATGTCTCGCGTGCGTCCCTGAATGGCGAAAGTTATGCCAACGTACGCGCCGGTCAAACTTTGTAATGGTGCTGCGATGAAGGTAGATTGTTGGTGTTTCATAATTGACAGACTATTAAGACAGGAAATACACGTAGCCAACCATACGAAATAATAATAATAAAGTTTTATTCACGATAGAAATGTGGTTGTGACAGAACTGATGTAACCCCACAATAGGGAACCGCTGTGTTGTGGGGTGTTTTTGTTGTTTTTAAAACAATTTTTATAAGAAAAAGTAGTTTTAGTGTTACGTCTAATCAAAAAGTCGTGTTTGAGTATGTGAGTGGTTGTGTGTTTGTGATAGTTTTTGGAAGCTCTGCAGAATCTAAATCCAAATCGGCTAGAATAATTTTGTATGAGTTTTGTGAGAATCTATCACGATAGTTTCACTATCTCAGAATGCTTCTATGACAAGTTATCCCGAATCCGAATCTCGCACGCGTATTATTTAACATTGAAGATATAAAAGAACAATTTACATCGAATAAGAATATTCGTTACTTATTTCCATAGTCCGAAATACAAATGTACTATTTTCAAACGGCATTACATTTAAAATAATGCAAATTACCAACAAAAGGTCAAAATTGTAATTTTTCCGAGTGCCGAGATCAAACAGTTATGTTACTTTTGAAGGCTTAACGAAGGCTTTAAAATAAAATATTGTAAAGGCTTCGTTGGATTTAACAGTTGCATTTGTTTTTCACAAAAGATTTTAATTGAAACAGCGTATGCACTTTGTGAAATATTTCACTTTTGTATCTTTATTTTACATATGTACATTGTAACAAATTATGTAAACATTTTAATATTTTTTAGGGCCGCTTCCTCTTTTTGTCTTAAGAATTCAAACAACATAGATGTGCTCAAGCGTACGTAAGATGTGTTCATGAAAGCATTCCAAAGCATCTTTAACGGTTTAACTTTAAAAAACACATTATTTACACCACTATCATATTAAACACACTTATTATATTGTGTAAAAAAATTAACTGAGTGCATAGTATAGATATGACATTCTGTTTTTTTATAAGTTACTAGCTGTCCCGGCTAACTTCGTTCCGCCTTAATAATAATATCGTTGTTACTTTAGTTAAACTTATTTTAGGATTCCATTAAGGTGATAACTTTTTTTGCAAATAGAGAAATGTTTTATTGCTTGCCATTGCAAAAGAAGAATGGCAGTTTTACACATTAGGCCTCTTCTCTCTATCGCCAATATTGCGATACTGCATGTTAAAGCACTTTCTGCTTTACAACATTTTTTGATGAGGTAACACATGTTTTCGATCAAGATCAAAGCCTGGTTATGCATCTCCTCATTTACCTCAAGTTCGGAATTTCTTGAAGTGACACGAATTCGACGTAAAATGATGCGTAGTTTTGTCAACAAATGTCACCACATGCCGTGTGCATTCGTAAAATTAATTTATTTATTTATTGTTATTCGATAACTTATCCGATATTTTATTACTTATTCTGCTATTCGGAGTGGAGAAAAATCCATCAAAAAAGACATTACTAACATCGGTCCAGCCGATCTCGAGTTATAAGTGTTGTAACAAACACGACTTTCTTTTATATACATATAGATTTAATTAATATGCCGGCTGAAGTGCTTGTACCATAGCGCAATTTATATTAAACAATATAATGTATAATAATGTAATTATTTATTTAACATATAAAGAAAAATGGTTTGGAATATAAACCTCCTCACTGTTCATACATTTAATGAATAGATAGTAAATGGCTAAATAGTCGTATTATAATGTCCTTGAAACTAACGTTGTAACCCACAAAACTAAGAACTGCCAAATTGTTCCCTTTGGAGTAGAGAACCATGGGCCATTGGGGTACAAGGGCCCTGTGCGTTTAAGTATTTATAAGTAGGTAAGTAAGTTATTAACTTTTATATCATAGTTATAGGAAATAGCATGTGAAACAGCAAGTTGTATATTGCAGATAGTGGCACTGTCCGACAGGAATGACAAGATTTGGAGGAGGTCTTTGCCAAAAAAGGGCACAGAGATTAGAGACATCTAAAAAGAATAAGATGATAGAAATATAGTGTTTCAGTGTAAAAGTATCTGAAATAAAACTATTATTATTAGTTATAGTTTCATTATAAATAAATCTCTCAGATTTTTGCATATTTTACATTCTGGATTACAGCCCTTAGAATTTATAACGCTTTTACATTCTTCACAACGTAAATACAGTATAGTGTTCGACAAACATCGCTAGAGAAATGAAAAATCACTAGAATTCTGAATTCCCCGAGGGTCCGACAGAATATCTAATAACACGCTCAACTAGTGATTCCTCTTTCTCGGTAATTTCAGTAGATATACAATTCCAACTCTTCTCCTCTCACGAAAAACTGTAGGTAGAAGAAACACATTGTATGCATATCTGTTGGTAATCGGAATTGTCGGGATAGCTATAAATGGTAGTTACCGCAGCCCATGTACACCCATGTCAGTCAGTGCATTTGCAGTACTTGATGGAGAAAATAACATATTCCCTTGTTTTTTCAATATACTGTAACACCCATTAAAAAAAAACAAATCATGCCTTCGCCTCAAGTTCCTGGTCCCTCTCCATCCACCAAGGTTTTTATAATGTAAGTTTTCTACTGTATTTTTTATTTATTTACTGGAAACTGTTCAACAGAGGTGTTTTACTTAATTTAGGTGTAAAAATTCTCGCAGCATAGTGAAGTGCATTTTTCATCAGCTACTCAAACAAGGGACCAGGAATAGTTGTGGGGTTCCATTAGAGAATTCTGTTCGTTACATAAGTAATTCTCTGATGGAACATACTTTATCTGTTGTTTACTACCTTATCCGTATACTAAGTATATTATTATTTTCGTATATTACCACAATGAGACGTAGTATTTTTCTGATTATTACTGAGCAGTGTTGGCCTAGTGGCTTCAGCGTGCGACTCTCACACCTTAGGTCATAGGTTCGATCCCCGTCTGTGCACTAATGGATTTTCTTTCTATGAGCGCATTTAACATACGCTCATAGAAACAACATCGTGAGGAAACCGATATGTCTTAGACCCATAAAGTCGCCGGCGTGTGTCAGGCACAGGAGGCTGTTCAACTTCTTGTCCATTATATTGAAAAATGATCATGGAACAGATTCAGAATATAAGGCTCAAATCTACAGAGGTTGTAGCGCCACTATTTTTTTTAAAATTCTGATTTTATATAAATTACTAAAGTATGTATTACATACTTTAGTAATTTCCAATCCAGTCCAAGCAAGTTATTTATCCATTGTAAGTGCCGTTCAATAATCTTTTTAAAATTATATTTCAGTCACTTCAAAATCTTTATAATTTCGAATACAAGAGTACATTTTAAAGAAAGAAGTATTTAATAAAATAAGGAAACTCTGTAACAATTTACATCGCAAATTTTTATCGTACTCGTTTCCATATTATTTGTTTAGGTGCTGTTTGAACTACGTCACGTTATTCGGAATTGTTTAACAGAATACTGTGCTTTGTGTGACGTATGTAATTATTGTATAAATTTGTTCTATGAAAACTTATTTAGTTCATTCGTTTGTTTTGTAACTCGTAACCTCAATAGCAGAAATAGCCAGGGTTTTTTCGTATCTTTTAGATTATTTAAGGTATTATTAATATCGATTCACCGGGAATCGAACCTATTTAAGGCCATACAAACTATCAAACATCTAAGATTCACTATATTAATGTGTTGATATTATAAATTTAGTAGCTAAGACACGATTATATTTCACTTGTAAACTAATAATAATTGTATTTACTTTGTGGAAAAATGAAGATGCTGTTCCTTCTCCTTACTCCTCCTTCTGACTCCTCTTTAACCACTGAAGGTCCGACTGGTTCTAAGGCTGTGATTAAAAAGTTGTATATAATATACTTATTGGTCTACTTAATAATTCGATTAGAACACTATTTAATAATAAAACTACATACAGAATTAACATTTTTTTTTTTTTTTTATAGAACGGGGGCAAACGGGCAGGAGGCTCACCTGATGTTAAGTGATACCGCCGCCCATGGACACTCAATGCCAGAGGGCTCGCGAGTGCGTTGCCGGCCTTTTAAGAATAGGTACGCTCTTTTCTTGAAGGACCCTAAGTCGAATTGGTTCGGAAATACTTCAGTGGGCAGCTGGTTCCATATAGTGGTTGTGCGCGGCAAAAACTGCCTTGAAAAACGCTCAGTTGTGGAACGGCGGACGTCGAGGTGATACGGGTGGAATTTCGTATTCTGTCTCGACGTCCGATAATGAAATTCAGCTGCAGGTATTAATCCGAACAACTCCTCTGAACACTCTCCATGGTAAATGCGGTAGAAGATACAGAGTGACCCCACATCTCTACGCAACGCCAAAGGATCAAGCCGCTCGGAGAGGGATTGGTCGTCGACGATTCGAACCGCTCTGCGTTGTATACGGTCAAGTGGAAGGAGCTGGTACTGGGGAGCCCCCGCCCAGAGGTGAGAGCAGTACTCCATGTGGGGCCGAATTTGCGCTTTATATAGTTGCATGCGGTGGCCCGGAGTGAAGTACCGCCTCGCCTTGCTGAGCACACCAAGCTTTTTGGAGGCTAATTTAGCCTTTCCCTCCAATTGACCGCGAAACTGAACGTCGTTCGATATGTCAACGCCAAGTATTCCAATGCTGGCTGTGGCTTTAAGAAGAGTGTTTTCGAAAAGAGGAGTAGCGACAAAGGGTGTTTTTTTAGCGGAAAACGCGCAAACTTGTGTCTTCTTGGGGTTAAATTGTACTAGGTTTAGTCTGCCCCAGTCTGAGACTCCACGTAGTAGCGTTTCGACTTCAGACACAAGTTTGTTCCGGTACTCATCAACAACTGCCCGAGAAATACCTGCCCGGCCAGTGTAAAGAATATCCCCAGTGCTGTCATCCGCATAGCAGTGAATGTTGCTAAGTTGCAACATATCATTGATATGCAGAAGAAATAGGGTCGGGGATAGAACACAGCCTTGTGGGACCCCAGCGTTCACGGGTTTAAGGTCGGAACATGCTCCGTCGATGACGACCTTGATGCTCCGATCGGCCAGAAAGCTGGAGATCCAGTCGCATAATTTCTCGGGAAGCCCATAGGCTGGAAGCTTCGAGAGCAGTGCTCTGTGCCACACCCGATCGAAGGCTTTCGCTATGTCCAAACTTACCGCCAGTGCCTCCCCCTTGGACTCAATTGCCTCTGCCCACCTATGGGTAAGGTATACAAGGAGGTCACCAGCTGAGCGACCTCGACGGAAGCCGTACTGAGAATCGCTAATCAACTGGTGGCCCTCTAGATACCTCAAGAGCTGGCTATTAATAATGGTTTCCATTATTTTGGAGAACAAGGAGGTTATAGCAATTGGGCGATAGTTGGACGGATCAGAGCGATCGCCTTTTTTTGGGATCGGATGTATCGAAGCGGTCTTCCAGCACTTCGGAACAGTGCCGAGCGAGTACAGGTACCGGAAAAGGCGCGTTAAGACCGGAGCCAACTCAGGAGCACACGTACGCAGCACAATTGGGGGGATACCATCCGGCCCGCTCGACTTATGAATGTCCAAGGAAGATAGTGCTTTGCGGACAGCACGTTGCCGGAATGTGATTTCCGGCATCGAGGAATCACACCGCGAAATGGTCGGTGGTGATCTCCCTTGGTCATCCAAAGTCGAGTTGGACGCGAAGAGACAGCCCAAAAGGTCGGCCTTTTCCTTCGCAGTGTGGGCCAGAGAGTCATCCTCCCTGTGCAGTGGCGGAATGGAGGGCTGACAAAAATTCCCCTGGACAGCTTTGGCGAGAGACCAGAAGGCTCGAGTCCCTGAAGGGAGTTGGGCCAATCTCTCGCCAAATCTGGCAATGTGCTCTGACTTTGCCTTAGTGATTTCCCGTTTAAAGGACCTGGAGGCTGAGTTATATGCTGTTTTAAGTTCGCTGGTATTGGCATCACGAGATTTCGCCGCTTCCGCCCATGCCTTAAAGCATTCTCGCTTTCGACGCGAGGCCGCCTTGCAAGAACGTTTAAACCAGGGCTGAGACTTGCCACCGATCGGCACCGCAGAAAATGGAATAAAGAGTTCCATGCCCTGCAGAACCACTTCGGCGACAGAGGTGGCGACGGAATCTGGAGCTTCCGGCGAAAAGCACATAGGCCCCCAAGGGTAGGACGCAAAGAAAGACCGCATCCCGTCCCAATCTGCTGACTTATAGTGCCAAATACGGCGACAACCCATAAAGCGGGGCCGTGAAGGGCGCGTAGATGGCACAGTACTCCGGACCACACAATGATCTGATGAACCCAATGGTGGGTCAACAGAGACTTGATAGTTCTCCGGATGTGAAGTCAGCAGAAGGTCCAACAAAGAGGATTTATGACCATCCACATCTGGTATTCGCGTAATCGCAGGGACCATTTGTGTCAGGTCGTAGGCTAAAGCAAAGTCGTGAAAGGATCTTCCCGCGTGATCGGTAGTTTCAGAGCCGAGCCAATCGGCATGGTGGACGTTAAAATCGCCAAGTATCACGATTTCAGCGGTAGGAACCCTTTCGAGCAGGGAATCTGTAGCCATTTGGATGTGCTCAATGAGTCGGTCAGTTTCGGTATTTCCGCTATGGGACCTATACAGGCATGCGTAGAATCGCGGATGGTCATCGCAGTCTACGCGCAGCCAGAGGTTAGATAGGTCCCTTCCTTCAAGCGTCCCGAGGCGACGAGAACAGATATCCTCTCTGACGTACACGCAAACTCCCGCCCGCGGCACAAATGAATGTTCCAATTTGTACCCCGGGTAGGAGAGGTAGGAAGTATCAGCCGGGGAGGAAATCTGAGTCTCGGTAAGAAAGAGCAAGGCCGGCTTCGCAGTCTCTAAATGGTAGTGGACTGCGTTGATATTGGTATTTAGCCCCCTAACATTTGTGAAGTCCACGGCGAGTGTGGACGGGGGTGCCTTTGTAGAATTGCTCCGTTTGCCCCGAGAACGATTAAAGATGTTTTTACCGAGCGCAGAATTGCCCCCCCCAGAATACGAAGGGCAGCCTGTGCGTCCACCACCGGGCGCATAGTGTCCCGATGCTGGACGCCCAGCGGGGGATTCTCCACCGCGAGCGCGTGTGGTACCCCCCTGGGGTAGATTCTGTTTTTTTTTCTGCACCTTCATATTTGTTGTAGGGGGGGGGGGAATGGGCTCCGGGAGTCTCTCTCACCGTACGAAACGCGAGTACAATAGGGCGAGCCTATTGCATCACTTCACGCCGGTTTTCTAAGAGACAGTGGTACTGCCCCGGTCGTGCCTGCCCATTTGGCTGTAGCCCGAAGGCAACAGCATGGCACTCCCACTAGGAAGGGGTTGACTGATTGCGCTGATGAAATAACCTCTGTCACAGGTTATTTCACCAGTGGGCGATGGGGTCGTCACGTCCCGACGCCGAAAAACATGATACACTTATAGCATGATAACACTACCTCAAGAAGCTATAAGCTCTTCTTACTAAGGATACAAAAATATATTGATAGCAATGCTGACAAAGCCTTGACCTTCAAGATTTCAAGTTTAGCTTTATATAAGGATTACACACACAGCCATCATCTGTCTCGTTCCTATATACATTACTATATTAATACATTTAAACGTGGCTTTGTTTTACGGGTACGCTGAGTAAAAACCCTACATTTTACTCTTAAAATTCAAAGCCAGTGAGAAATATACATCTTAACTTAAGTAATATTCAGTAATACAACAATGATTGCAAAAGCTGTAAGACGTAAAACAAAGCGAACGAGATTTATCTCTGGCAACAATTTAAAAGCACACGAAAAAGAAAAAGCCCCTTGTTTTAGTGCTCTATAAAACTTGCATACATTAACCTTTGAAGCTTTCTTAAAAGCCATCTCGGATCTTCTTTTATTACCGTTTCTTTGTTTACAAGATGCTGAAATACACCCGGGAAATGCGCTAGACATTGTTGTTTGCGGGGTGAATTAGTTAATAGTTTTTCCAAGTTTTTAACGCTCATAGCGTTGTTAAAGCTTCGAAGTTTCGGTATTTTAATATTCATTAAACAGTTACATAGTGGATCCCTACAGTGTATAGGATAGGGAATCGATACCTAGACAGTTTTTCAATGTTGGTCACATTATCACATGTACAGACTGTGAAACAAACCGCCACGATCCAGAACCGACCCTAACCCTGGTTGTGTCAGAAAGAAAAAAAAAACAAGTCTATTGCTTGAAACTTGCTAACAATAAAAGAAACGCAAAAATTGACGGTTCTGATAAATACAGATATTATTGAAGAAGATATATTGATTTTTGGATGGACGTGCTCCGTAAACCTATTTAGTATTAACGGAAGCCGGAACATGCAGCTTTTAAATAGAAAATGTAATTAACGATACAAATTGTATGTCAAATTGAAACATTTGACCTGACCAAAACAATGTCGGATTGACGACGAATATTTAACGATCGATTTCGTATTAAACTGTACCAAATTTATCGAGCTTATCTTGATAAACATAGTGCAATGCTTAGGAGATGACTATTGAATATGTTAGTGATGACGGTTAGTTATTATTAATTACTCAAGAAGTCATGTGGAACATGGTGTAATGGTTGCAGGAAAAACTTGGCGATTAAAAAGAGTGGCGGATAGTTTATTGCCAGATCTTCTCTTCCGTTCTACTCTCTTGATTTTAATATGTATTTCTTTTTTGACGTTCATAAGTATACATTGTGTTACCTATATGAATAAACGATTTTGGCTTTTGACTTTTTTGACTAGTCGCGTTAGCCAACCATGTCTGTTTTTACGAGAATCCCTTTTCGTATACATATAATATAATAAGTGCTAATTATTTTTATTATAGTAAATTTTATTTGCTGTTATAAAGCAATTTGATTAAAAAGTTGTATTTTTGTAATTGAACTGAAAGAACTGAAGTACAATTTATAGGTGTTACAATACAAATTACAATCTACAATTTGCTTTACATATTAAAAAAAATTTTAAACGAACTTACCTAAAATAATATAATAAAGAAAATAAAATAAACCTTTAATAAACCTTAATAAAATAAAGAAAATAAAATAAAAATAGACTTTATTCGAGTACAACATAATCAGGATTTCATTAAATACATGTCTATATATTTAACATTAGTACACGACCTCCGACGGAGAGATAGACTCTGTCCAAATTCTTCCACTGTCTCTCTACCTCGCCACCATTTCAATCCTTAGGTACACAGAATCTCTGTTATATGCAATATGAACCCAGTTTATTATCCTTCCGAGTTCTTTCTTCTTATAGGAAAATATTTCAGGGTAAGTTTCGAACTTACAAGTATTTACAATGTTGGAAGCCTGACAGACCGCATTACGAATGCATGACGTCGCGTTGCGCCGAACTACAAGCCAACATTGCTTTCAGAATATTGTTTACTCGGCGACCAGCACAAAACCTATAATGCAAAGTTATATTACAAAGGTAAAGTTGAAAAATACGCCAGTTTTTTTAATGATTTTGAACTAAGTTCAGTCAAAGGACTTTTTTGAAGTGAAACTTCTTTATCGGGGTTGGAAAAAATTTTGTGTAACATTTTTTCGTTACGCGTCACATTTTTCGGTTACGCGTCACATGTTTCGGTTACGCGTCACATTTGACCGTTACGCGCGTCTTTTTCGTTGATTCAAAGAGATTCTAAACCATTAATAACAAAAATGTATAATAACGATAACAATGATACTAAAAATTCTATTACAATTTATGAAATTCTGCAATAATCTTAGTGGTAATAAGGTAAAATGAAATAATTGTATTATTTGTATTCAAGTCTGTGATATTAAAAGCCTTTTGTTAAACTTTATCTTATTTAACTTTATTTAACCAATTTCTGTAAAGTTTCATATAGATAATTTTTCGAAAAATAAGGTCATAAAGAAGTTTCACTTCTAACGTGTGTACACTAGTACACGCACATATTTTTTGTTTTTAATTCTTTGTCAACTTATTAATTGTAATCGTTATATTTGTGCCGTCCGCACCTTTTAGCCAGGTTTACACATTGGCTACAAATTTTATAAGTTTCTTTCCTTTCTTTATGTTCGCTTCAAACAAAAATTGTCGGAACGATTCCTCAACCACCTCAACGCAATCCTAAACGAGAGACGAAAGTATTTCAAGGGTAAGTTTTATGACCTATTTCCTTCCGTTTTTAGGATCAAAAATCCATGAAAAGGGTCCTCTGCAAAAACAAACATTGAAGCAATTCTACTTTTTTATAGGAATACAATTAAATAGCGTTTCGATTAGTATTTAAAATTCTGGAAAACTGCAGCTAACTGAGATTTAACAAAAATATTGTTGGCATCGCAGCCAAATGGAAGCAGATGTAAGCAGTGGAGGAAACTATTTTTTGTGAATGCAAATTGGTGCAAACGAAATGCGGTTACAATTTTTGTTTTAACCGTGTAAATGGTATTATACTGCAATTGTGGTTTTTAACGCAGATATACCTTTACTGATAAAATTTAACAAAACATTTTAACTGTATAAACGGCGGATAGTTTCCGATTAATAAATTATTTTTAATCATTATTTTTTAACGAACTCCAACTGTTAGACACTCGAAGCGTCGCGTAATATTTATTATGATGAATTCACGTTTATATAATAACTAGCCGTTTCGCGCCCGCTTTGCTGGACGATTTAAAATAAATTTTATGTTTCATTATTTTATTTTTTTTCATATTTTTATTATTCTTCTTTTTAACTTCCCGCTAAGAAAATTGAAATATTTCGAAAATCGAGTTTTTAACAGATGTTGACGTTTAGAGGTTCTAGGAAGCCTCCCCGAATGTTTCCGCGGTGAAGTCCGTATGGATAAATTTTCATAAAAGTAAAACAGCAATAAAAAAATGAAGGAACGTTGCAATTTAATAAATAAATAGCCATCTAGGAAAAATTTCGCATCGAACGGCAGTAGTCATGTCGATACGATCAGTGGTTTAGGCGTGAAGGAGCCTCAAACGAAGACCATTTTTCTTTTATAAAGGGTATTTCAACAAGAAGTTTGTTTTTCAATTGTGGCAACACCGAGAACGTGATAGTTTTGACATTTAGTTTTTGGCGGTATTCGTAGCAGGTGCTTTGGCAATTATTACAATGAATTCAATTTCGCTCGAAAATCGCATTAAAATAATTCAAATCCACTATAAAAATGGTGGTTCTGTTAAAGTTACATTTCGTAAAATTCGTGATATTTTCGGCCAGCATAATCGTCCTTCTGAGACCGCTGTTAAGAATTTGGTCGCGAAATTTGAGTCGACAGGCTCGGTACAAAATGTGCCAACACCAACACGTGTTCGACCGGGTCGTTCAACAGAAAACATCGCCGCCGTGAGCCACAGTGTTGAAGAAGATCAAAATTTGTCAATTTCACGACGTTCTCAACAATTGGGGTTATCCAAAAGCACAACATGGCGAATTTTGCGAAAGGATTTGGCTTTGAAGCCTTACAAGATTCAACTGGTGCAGGAATTAAAGCTGATCGACCATTGAAACACACACAGCCAATGAAACGATCAATTTATTGCAAACCAAATTTCCCGAGCGCATAATTTCGCGAAATTCAGCTGTTAAGTGGCCAGCCAGATCGTGTGATTTAACACCACTGGATTATTTTTTGTGGGGCTATGTTAAAGACAGAGTCTATACGGAGCCAATCGAATCGATTGCAGCCTTAAAACTCAAAATCCGTGATGTCATTAACGAAATAGACCCTCCATTTTGCCAAAAAGTGATTAAAAATTTTGATGAAAGAATCAACATCTGTCAGCATGGTCGTGGTGGACATTTGCCAGATATCATTTTTCATTCATAATTGCCAAACTTTTCTCTTTGTAATACAATAAAATTTTTATTCATTTTCCTCTAAATTCTTTGTTTTATTTTGTTTTAGAAAACAAAGTTCTTGTTGAAAAACCCTTTATATATAGAAATGAAGTTAATATAATAAATTAGTTTGTTGGCAGCCCGTACGTAACGCAATTGATATTTTAAACATGCAATATAAGTTTAATCTGAAATACTAAGATTAACCAGTGTGTACTTTATAAATATATTAATGACACTTATACTGAATTACAAAGCAATATAATTATTATCACATTAATTGTATTGCATTGTAATTCATGAACTGTGAGATTAGTTTTTAGTTAATTTAATATTTGTTGATTGCACTCCTTGAACTATACCCTTAAAGTTTATTTTTTTAATTTTTTATCGAACTAGCGTTGCCTGGAAGAGATCGCTTGATTGCCCGTTACATCGCTAATAATGTTATTTGTTTTTATTTTAATGTAACGCATAAGTTTAAATAAAAATAAATACTTTATTTTTAACAATAATCTTCTTTTATGTTTTTTTTTAATTAATTATGTACCAATTGTTAACAAATAAATCTTCTGAAACCAATAAGGATAAAAAGATTAAACGACTACATCTAATGATGTCTCTTTTAACCGAATTTAACAAAGTAGGCAAAACTTAATTCGCGGAAGCATGAAGCAATGGTTCACTAATCTCAATAGAAGTTGGCTATCAGAGTCATGAGGCGGGCCGAGCCACAATACGTTCTTTGTGAGCTCACATTATGTGCTCTGCTGAGTCTCAACCCTATTACTGATCTCTCAAAACTCACCAAGTTGCTTTAAGACCATGCCTATAGTGGAAGCGGAAGAGAGCGCGTTTTGGTTCTGTCACTAGACATTTTAAAGTAGTCCTCACTAAACCTATATAATAATATAGTATTATACAGAAATTCTGCGTGTGATTCCCGTTAAAATACAATAGGTTTGGAATGCACAGGCTAATCAATGGGTTACACTCTTATGTTTAATAATGAGGTACCCCTTTGGCACACTATACGGCAATGAATTTCCCACTTTCCACAAAAACTTTTTGTGAAATCAGACATGTCTTACATCCAAAATCTAGGTCTATAAAGTAGAATTTTGGAATTGGAACACTTAGGAACGTGAAGGTTATTACTTTTTATTTATTATCTAAGAGTTTTTTTAATCAATACATATTATTCCGCTTCCGCTGTATTCATAACGTGATCATTACGAGGAAGGCGATCTTCAAGTATCGTGCAAGAAATTGCCTGAACCGTTCGAATTTTGCAATGCAAGCACCGAATTGTTTACAAAAGCACTTTATATTGGTATCACGAAATGTACTTAACTACGTAGTCCACTAAACGAACATAATTTGGAAAAGGCGACCGTTGCGTTTGCATTAACAATTTCCCGTACCGTGTTCTTTAACTAGTTCCATAGTAGTTTAAATATTTACCAAATTTATTTATTCATCAGCTACATAAATATTATAAAACAAAAAACTTAGACAAAACAATATTCAAATACAAAACAGATTACATAGATAAACAATATATATAAGTAAGTAAGTACATTAATAGACAAAATATCTCAATTAAAATATTTGCAAGACTGCATAACTGTCGAAACATTGATACTGTTTAAAACTAAGGAATTTCACAAACTTTTTCCGACAGCTTTTATATATTTTATACAGTATGGAGACCACATGGAGACACATTTATTTAAATAGTTTTATCAAATTTTTAAAAGAAAAATTATATCTTTATCTACTTACGCGTCTGTCGTACGCTTTGGGACATTCAGAAATGAGACAGCACGAACTATAACTGTTGTATGTAAAAATCCTATATAGTTTTGATATACGGAGGTCCTTTCTGAATCTTACCCTCAGATCTTTTACGAATTAAACTCACCAACTGATCCTCCGATAATATTCAATATAGAATACCGTTTTGGTGCTTTAAAGTTTTTCATTTACAACTGGTATCTTCTGCATTTGAGAGCAGTGTTGGCTTAGTGGCTTCATCGTGAGAATCTCATTACTTAGGTCGTTCGATCCCCGGTTGTGCACTAATGCCCTTCCTTTCTATGTGCAATGTTCGAGGGGTGAAGGAAAACATCGTGAGGAATCTGGTTTTGACCCAAAAAGTCGACGCCGTGTGTCAAAGGTGGCTGATCACCTATTTGCCTATTAGATTGACAAATGATCATGAAACATATTTAAACATCTGAGGCCCAGACTTATAAAGGTTATAGCGCCACTGATTTATTTGTTGTTTTGGGCATTTATACATAGAGCATAAAACCAAGTATGTAGTGAGGACTCAATTTCCACAATAATGTTGTAAACGTTGTGCGTTAAACAGCTTAAAGCTAATAATGTGTTTCTTATATGTATATAAAGACTTAAAACAATGTGCTGTACATTAGAATCTACGTTAATTATAATTTTACATTTAAGTTTTTACTGGAAAAAAAAAGTAAACCAAACTGTAAACCAAAATCTATTAACGAAATATTTGAAACATTAGTATGAAATGAAAGAGAGACAGCGGGTGGTACATCTTTATTTACTCGGTGTCACAAATAAAAGCCGGGTCGTTGTTTACATAAATAATTATATTTACAAACAATATACTGAAATACATATGGAATGGTATGATGGTCTATTTTGTTTTTTGAAAATTATTTCTGGTCATACTATATAATAAGGGACTGAGCCTTACAGTTTGATCTTGTTAACAGCTTGGTTAAGTCCTGCTTTAGCTGCAGCAGCTGGTTGAAGAGGGTTTTCTCCAGAGGCGACGGCTCTTAAGAACTGAAAACGTAATAGAAACATTTAATACGTGCGAGTGACGACAAAAAGATGTCGATGTGAAGTGTCGATAAAGAATACATAAAATGTTTATGCTAAATCACGTGTTCTAAAATACCTGAGCCAAAGGTTGGAGCGCGTACTGGGCAACCTTGATGACTTCAGGAATAGCGGCTGCGGAGACTCCGGCAGCGACGTTGTTGCTTCTAATGTTGAACGCGTTGTACAAACGTCTTGCCACGCAGTATTCCTCGTTCAAGAGCCTACAATTTTATTTTATTAATTAAAAATCGAAGTTATCAAAAAAATTTATCGCCTTATGCATGTTACATAAAAAATACTCACGCAGATTGAGCTGGTGCAGCACTGCTTAAGATGGCGTCCCAAGATTCTTCGAATTGGTAGGTTCTTCCACCACCAATGCAGCTTCCACGGGGGCCGACCTATAACCACACTCATTGATTAGGGTTGGCCTAGTGGTTTAATGTGCGACTCTCATCCCTGAGACTACAGGTTCGAACCCGGGTTGTGTACCAATGGACTATATTGGCTTTTAACGGACCGAAGAAGCCAGATCACTTAATTGCACATTTTAGCAGGACCAAGTAAATGGTTTTAGCGTCACTAGTTTATTTTTGTTATTTACCAAGGCATGACATGTTATATATATATACGTATATACGAGTAGCTCACGAAACGTCGAGTTATCCAATAAATCTTGTAAAGTTAAAAAAAATCTAGTTGTGACAAACTAAAAACATATATTTTTAATCAGTTTTAATTATGGTTGTAATTTAACAGATTACATTAATTCAAGAAAATCTTGTTCTGTCATGTAGATTACTTACTAATAATATCCTCGCAGAGTTTTACAAAAATAACTATTTTAAAAGCTTTCTAAAAGCATTGATAAATTTAAAAGTGCATACGACATCATCCTTCACAATCCATTATGCAGTGTGGACAGCTATCAATTAGCCCTCAGCGAAACCATTAATAACAATAATACGAAGACGCGATCAATACATGATAAATGCATTTCATGTAAATTGAACTGCAACTCATGCTATGCATCTATTTCTGACAGAATAGGTCGGGATGAATTGTTGAATAAATTCCGAACAGTTTGAAATCCATGGATTTTAGCCGCGTTGTATTTTATATATGTTTTTTGTTCTTTTTATAAAGAGTATTTTTTAATCTATTATTTATATCTATATCCACGATATATGTTACAAACTCTTTTTTCTAATTTCACGCAATTTTTGGAGATTATTGACCTCCCCGTGTAACGCGCCGTAACATTTTTCTGTACCCAATAGACAAACGTTTCGAGATCACCCAGTGACTCTTCATACCTAAAAGTTACCATTATGTGCTGTAAAGTACTGGCAAGTCAAGAATAATATTAACCATAACGCGTAATTCAATCCCCGCCCCGAATCGTAACGTTTTACAAAAGGATCCGCCCCTCCCAAAATTCGTAATACTTGAATAGGTAAACATAAATGTTACAAAAAATAATACTAAATACAATTAAAATACTAAATAAATAAATAACTTTTGTAAAAATATTGTACATATTGTTAGAAACTAATATTGTTATTTTATATTAGTTTATTTTCAAATAATTTCATAACACGATGTACATAACTAACTTACTCTTAATTTTATCGCTAAGTGAATGTAATTCTTTGAGAAATAAAGTATCTTTGAACAGAAAATATATACAACATAAAATAAACATACTAGAAATTTTTACTAAGCAGAAAAGAAATACCAGCCAAACAGTGGATTAGGTAAGAGATAGGCACTTAACGATGCTTTCTTTAAAATTGATCATCCCACTATCGAATATATTCAGCTCCGGGTAAGCACTGTTTAATCCGTTATAATCGCGAAGAATTCGAAAGAGAGGTTGGTTTTTGTAGACGGAATTTGAATTTTTTTGGATAATATGTAAAATTTCACTTACTAGATAAAACCAACTATAATTTTGTTATAATATAATTATCGTATTTGCCAAATTATTTTTGCTTTGAAAATAGTATTTTTCTTTGTCATTTTTATTTAAGATGTTAGAGACAATGTCATCGTTCTTTGTTATTCAAAACGAAACTATGTCCATGGAACTCGACCGCTTTAAAACACAAAACATATTTCATTCTGATATCGTTACCTATTTTTAGCTTTGTGCGGAACTTCTGCATAAAATTTTTACTAAATAAATAGAACGTGTATTAAATAAAACGTAATAATTAGCTGTCAACTTTCTGTACGTGTTATAACATCCTACAAATCAATATATATTATAATATAATACGAATTATAAATAAAATTTCTAAGTAGCGACAAATGAGTGGCATTTACTTAGCCTTTTCTTGACACGATTCCTTTGTAGTATTCTAGCCTTCATAGTTCAAAGAATTCTGTATTTTATTTAAAAATACTAACAATTTCAAACAACCAATAAAATAACCGTTTTTCAAGGCGAGTTTTTTTTAAAGAATGTGAAATATTATTAATAATAGTGTAAAGGGTATTAAGTGAATTTTTTCTACGGTTAGCGATACAAACCACTCATGAAAAGCTGGCTATACAACCAAGACTTGTTACAGTAGTTAATAATATTAAATATTAGTTACCGAGTAACGGACAGCGTTGGGGTTGACAATCAGTTGGGCAATGGTGTCAATGTTGTTGGAGAGACGGGCAACGAAGTTGGCAATAGCTTGACGGAGACCCGATTTGTTGCCTGATTTAGCTGAGTAGGCATATGCGTTGATGAGCTGAAAAAATTTTAATAAAGGAACGTATTATGTTATGTTGGTCGTGTGTTCAAACCCTGGGTCAATTTCTCAAGAACTCTGGACTTTGATTGGACACCTATTATTTGCCTGAATGATATCACATTCACTGAACGATTTGTTCCGGTATTGTACTTACACCAGCAGCTTCACAAGAGTCGCCAGATGTACCGTGGGAGAGTTCTCCAAGGGCGGCGATGGTCTGGATGACTGCGGTGGCTTTGCTGACTGGGTTGGGGCTGTTAGCCAAATCGTTTAGGATCTGGAGTAGCATCTGAGCGTAAAGGGGGATGGATCCTCCGTCTAAGTAGTCAACGGGGCCCGACACAATGTAGCTATTGAGAGAAGATATAATTATTAATTGCACCTTTAATTTTACACATTTAAATAGGCACCGTACGGCCCGTTAAGCATTAACCAGTTTGGCATCACTCAAAAATGTGTGTCTTGTTAATTTATCAATATTAGACATAGACATAACATTTATTACTAACGAAACAAACACACAGAAACTGACAAAATAGTAATAATAAATAAAAATAATAAAAAATATATGTTTCTTTTAAAGAACAAGGTACGTGTTAAATGTAATTCGTGTGAGTTGTGGTTGAAACTGGCCCTGGCTCGGCATTATGCTGAGAAGCAAACTGTTTCACAGCAGACTGTTTCACAACATATTGACAACCTTTATGTGCCTACCAAGCTGAAACAAGTATTACGCTGGGAATCGATGATGAACCATGATGTCAGGATTACGTGCTTTACCAACAATAGGCTATCCTTTTAGTAGCAAGGCACGCTATAAAGATATTTAGCTATACATTCATTAAATAATCATATCATTAGTTAAAAATGAAAATGTAAAGTGTAGTACAAGATTTCTTATGTAACATAGACTTTATTTATATAAACTACCTCCATTATAGTCGGGATTTCGTTTATTTAATTTTATCTGCTTTTATTGGAAACCAGGAAATAAAGCATGATAAAACAACTTAGGTCGTTTAAAAAAGTTAACTAAAAATCTGCTTTACCTGTTAACGAGTCCGCCATTGTCTGGGACTGAACCAACTTCATTTGTGTTGTAGAAGGTGACGGCAGCGTTGGAGGGTGCAGCGAATGCACTCTGAACAAAAAATCAACATTTTATTCACAATCATACATATAGGTTGCTAAAATGATCTGTGAACTTATTACTGCCTTTAATTTTTTTTTTAACAATTATCTTTAATTTCTAATAGGCAGCAGTGTTGGCCTAGTGGCTTTAACGTGCGACTCTAATCCCTGAGGTCGTAGGTTTGATCCCCGGCTATACACCAATGATATTTCTTTCTTTGTGCGCATTTAAGATTCGCTCGAACGGTGAAGGAAAACATCGTGAGGAAACCGGCTTGCCTTAGACCCAAAAAGTAACGGCGTCTATCAGGCACAGAAGGCTGATCAACTTCTTGCTTATTTAAGGTTGACAAATGATAATAAAACTGATTCAGAAACCTCAGAAGGTTTTAGCGCCACTGATTTATTTATTTTTAATTTCTATTAAACCTTTTTATATCTACTGGCTCTCTTTAATTTTTAATAACATTTTCTTCTGTTTATTTCATTTTTATAAGTACATATACTTAATTTTAAGCCAACATAGTATGGCTGCGAGAAATTATTAAAAAACTACGACATTACTATGACACATTGACTATGACATATGACTTCTTCTTCGATATGTGTTAAATTATTAGGCCTTTTCTTCGATAAATTTTCATATTTAGATAAGTGTATAGCCACCCTAATTAAAACTCATTGCGAAACCAAACAACGCCGTTCGTAGTTTCAATCAACAGACCAAAATCTAATCCTGCCAAAACATTGCTCTATGATAATTACGTACCACAAAGCACTACAAAACGATTTCCGCTCTCCACATCTGCAGTTAACAAGCCTTCCGCATAATATTCCCAATTTCAGGGATCGACTTTTGATTACCATTCAAATATATTGACTGAACATTATATAACTAACACATGATTTATATTGAAATTGGATACAATAACGTTGAAATCGGTATCGCGCTTGTAAATTATCAGTGCAGCTCTGCGATTCTGTAACTCAAAATGAAGCAATACAAAAATAGGATGACTTCCCAAACGTTCCCAATCAGCCTTGCATTAGCATTCTGATAAACAATAAACTACAAGCTCCCACCTTTTAAGAAGGCCAAATCATAAAAAGACTGCTTCACGACTGATTTGAGAGCGACCGCCGATGCGAAAACCGCTGTGTGAGTTCGAAAAGTGAGTTACAGAATCGCAGGGCAGGCGTAAATTTGGTACTAAGTGTATGTGGGCTGAAAAGTTCGTAGGCTGACACATAGATGGCGCTAGTAGTATTAAATTAATATACGTATTAGTTAGCCCTAACCATCAAAAAAAACGTATATAAATTTAACAACTGTCTTACTAATTGTTAGTGAGATTTTGATTGAAGGAACTTTGGTTGGTTTAAAAAATATTTCATCAACTTCTTTACATCTTCTGAAACTTTATGTACAGGTGACGAGTGCTAACTGACCACAATGGTAGAAATGTTTAGTATCTATTCACTGATCAATTCTTCCAACTTAAAATGTTATTGTTCTGTGTACTCCAAACAATTATTGCATTAGAATCGCGTTTTTAACTCAAATTGATTTTTATTTATTATTTATAATTAATTGTCTTATGTGTTGCTTGCTCCTTACAATGAGTGACGGAATTTATAGTCGGTTTTTTTCAACCGTCCCTACCTTGATTTCAGAACTGGCAGTAAATGTTAATATTCAGAAACATTGCATTTCTCTTTAAACCTTTATACATACATTGTATTACCTATATGAAGAAATTATATATATTTTTTAATTTGGCTCAATACTCGCAATATATAATACAGTAATGCGGAATGCGAACATCAACAGCTAAAAGGCTTTGGTAAAAGAAATTGGTTCAAACTTATATAATGACATACCTACCTATCAATTTCTAGATATAATGTCTATACACTGTACGTGTAGGTGACAAGAAGACAAGTAAGTGAGCCTAATTAATAATTTAAGCTACAAAACTTCGATGTTCGAAAATCCATACCTAATCCGAAAGCAATAAGCACTCGATTCTAGCGTTACGGTTGATTGACATGTAATACGGTTAGATGAAATCGTCCAATCTGGGCTATGAACACGTTTTATGCAATGACACGTAATTCTCTTTATGCGTTTAGTTGGATTTTCGTGGGAATTTCATTGCATTGTGAAGCAGCGAAAAAGATTATCATGGAAACAGAGAATCTGAAGCCTTAATTATTATATAGTAACACTTTTATTTAATATATAACAGACAGCTAACGGACTAGAGGCTCTCCTTATGATAAGTGGTACCGCCCTAAACAGTACACTCACATCACATGAGCTCGGAAGTGTGTTGCCGGTATTTAAAAATTGGTACGCAATTTTCTTGAAGGACCCTAAGTCGAATTGGTTCGGAAATACTTCAGTGGCCAGCTGGTTCCACATAGTGATGCGCGGCACAAACTGCCTTGAAAAATACTCACTTGTGGAACGACGGACGTTGCGGTCCGACAGGTGGAATTTCGTATTCTGCCTCGACGTCCGATGAGGAAAAATATAACTTATTGAAATCGATATAAAATAATTTATACACTAATAAGGCGTAAGTAGAACTACTACCTAGGGTTACAAATTATTTTACATTATCTTAAAAAATCCAAAATATCTAATAAATTGAGAAGTGTTTTACGTATTTTCTGTACAAATTGATATTATGTGATAATTATCGTTCTGTATTTTTAATAACACACAAAGAAATGTGACTCAAATTAAAAACCTACTCTTATAAAATACAAAAGCGAAAACACGCAGAAGGTACGATAGTGAAAAACTAAAGAAGCAATTACGCTTTTATTATAGTTAAGAAATAGAATAATTGTAGAGTCCTTTAATACTTCACCAACAAAGGAAAATCTCAAGTCTTGTGTAGGTGGAAAACTAAGTACTAGTACTTAGTTAGGGTGACCGTGATTTTGCGTTTCTGTTTTTAATAGGGTCTGAAATCGTATGGCCTTGCTCTATTCGCTTTTAATAAATTTAAACTTATTACTATTTAAATATTTGTTAGTGGCAAATAATAATAATCAGTGGTGCTACAACCTCTTTTGGTATGGGCCTCAGATTTCTGAATCTGTATCATCATCATTTTTCAATCTTTTTATTTATTTTTTATTTATTTATTTATTATCTTATAGGCAAGTAGGTGATTAGCCTCCTGTGCGTAACACACGCCGTCGACTTTTCGGGTCAAAGACATGTCGGTTTCCTCATGATGTTTTTTTCGTCACTGTTCGAGCGAACGTTAAATGCGCACATAGAAAGTCCATTGGCGCACAGCCGGCTAACGAACCTACGACCTCAGGGATGAGCGTCGCATGCTGAAGCCACTAGGCCAACACTGCTCAAATCAAATGCAATGCTAAATACATTTTTCTATAGTAATAAAATCACATATTTAAACTGTTGCTAAGGAGATTATTTTCAAACAAACGGTGTGATGTTAAAGTTCTAGATTTAAGAACACATTATTATCTATTGATAATAAAAAAAAAGAAAAAAAGAAAAGTTTATTTATTATTAAACTTTTTCACTTTTTTCACTATTGCCCATACCCCCCTAAATCATATTCCCTTTAGTGTATAAGATGCCGTCACTTGCAGAGTGATTTCTATACGGGATCGTGGATATCCCGCGAGGATGTCGGGGATATATTTTCATGTAAATTCAACGCGTTATTACTAACATCACTATGTATATATTCATCGCTTTACATGTTGGTGTTATTATTTACCATATTCAATAGGCATTTACATATTTTACGAATTACTAGATAGCTTTTTGAAAGGCTTACGTAAGGTAATCATTATGTTATAATTAACTTCAACAGAAATAAGGCAGTGATTTTATACATAGAATATTGTTTGGTTGCGCTAATCTTAAAAACTAACGATTTGAATTGAAAAATTGTTTGAGTTTAATAGTTCAAAACACGCTATGAATGAATACGGGTAGGTCTGCGTGCATAGAAATTTATAGAAACAAATCTGTATTAAGTAGAAATCTAATATTTTTTGCTCGTTTCCCTCGGACAAGCGTATATATAACTAGATAAGTCCTCAAACATACACACTACAGTTTGCTCAAGATTCAATACAGAAATATAATAAATGATAGAGTAGCTACGTATTAATAAAAAGCTAATTAGCTTATCAATTCTTATAGAAAAATCACTTACCTGCGCAGCGAGAAGTACCAATACGAAAGGCAGCATTTTGCTGGTCTTACAACGACCAAACGGTATAAACTATACACATATAAACTCTAACATACCCCTATATATACCTATATAATAATACATACAAATTGACCCCATATGTACAAATAAATGCTGCAAATATTGACCTATGAACAACATACATAAACCCTATTAGAAACACATAAGGTTGAAAATGCAAAACGCTTAAGATGTCGGATTAAAATAAATTTAAACAAAAGAGTTAATTGATTTGTTTTAATCAAATATTAAATTGTTTTAAATGAATAGTAATTGATTACAATGTCAGTCAATGTAAGATGTTTTTGTTTAATTATCATGAACTAGTTGGTCTCCGCAATTTCGTATGTAATTCAGGACATATAAAATGCCAATTCTATGCAGTTTTAACAGCTTTTCGGCTTATTCTATTTTTTAATGCTGATGCCGAATGTTAAATTATTTGGTCTATTTTTTTCTAAAAACTTAGCTAAGTCTACACATCTTATAAATAAATGTTGCCTAAAAATAATTAGAGGAATAGGTTTCAAGATAAGCCTAAATAGATACAGAAACAAACAGACAGACAATCTTTCCGTATGTATTATTTGGTTGTATGTATTTAATTTGAGTCTATAGAAAGGTATGGGTTCAACACTTTGCGAAACAATTTTCGTTTCAATCGTACGGAACACTAATCACGTACTTGCTTTTAAAAATAGCCACATCTTCCATATCTAATGGGTTGGGATATATAAAATGAATACTGTAAATATATATGTTTCATATTTTAAAGTCCTGTAGAAGATGGAAAAGTGCCGGAGAAGTGCAACTCGAACGCAGGCTTTCGTCTATATCTGTTGTTGTTTAATTCCCTCAAATATGGTTGAGTAAAACGATGGCTGGCTCACACGTCATGCTTGTGAACAGGTGCCGCTTCCGGAAACTGGATTGCAAGGTTTCCATTCAGTTTTGTAATTTAATACAAATAAAGAGCGAACCGTATCTGCCTCCTCCTGGTTTCTTCTATCTTGTACGATGATTTCATATTTTAAAAGAGTACCGAGAGTTTTTTACTCCGGCCTACAGCTTCTGTCTTCTTTGCCGGTGAGTAGGGATGTCTACACATACAAATTTAATTACGTGGAATAAGTGATATCTTATATTCCATAATACACGTATTCTGTTCTTCTTACCGGGGGCCACCGGCTCAAATTCAGAGCTCTGCGCATAAAAGACTGCATCATTAATGTTTGTCTTTTCAATAAATATAGATAATAAAACAAAATATTAAAACTAAGTTATCTAAGACGAAAATCTAAGCAGAGTTAGTATCGTTGTGTGTCTTTGTAAGCCTTTAGTAAAACTTTCCAGAAAATACGGTACATAAATATCAAGAGGATTACAGACCTCGCTTGACTGTTTTCTTGAAACAAATATGTGTTTACGGAATTGTAGTATATAAAATCCTTTGGGTTAAGAAATAAAGCATGTTTGCCTTGCTTTCTTTGGCAATTGTGTTGTCTTGAAAATGGGCAGTAAAATAAAGCGCTCTGTTTCGTAACACGACTATTTTTGTACACTTAAAGTATATTGGGACTCAGTAGCCATTGAGTTGGTGGGTGGCTTTAAACTTTTAATATTGCTATGAGACATTATCTACTAGTTTTAGTACAGTTGAAATCTCGTTTCTTCGATCGTATTATAAGTCGCTAATTATGTCCTACCCTCCACTAATGTACCAAAAGTGTGAAACTATTGTCGCAGAATTTTCAATCGGACCTCGTGACATTGTGGTCTAGATAAAAAAGTTGTCATGGAATCGTTACTTTAATATCCGATACACCCAAGTCTAGTTTGTTGCCCCGATAGCGTGTAACATTTCTGAGTGTGATGATTGGCCTTCTGTGCGTATCAAATCTAAAGTTTTGTTTCCGAGGCTCGAATCAGGCACCTGCAAGACGCCATAGTACCACCATTTGTAATGTACCCAGTATAAGAATATTAATATACCTATATTTTTTTTATTCCGTAAACATTGACAAGTACTTTCGTAGTAATTACAAAGTGTTCAATGAGGCAAGTTTTATAAACGGTTAATTTTACTCGAAATTACAGAACATTTGAAAATTATCTTGCTCTACCAAAGCATACAAAAGAAGTTGTGGCTGCATTGCAAGGGTTAAAGTGGTTGCTTCTTTTGTGGAGAGGGTTTTAATGAACTTTTAATTAGTACTCGGTGAGTTTGGTCCAGTTCCCGGCGATTTAAGAATACAATTTCACAGAATTTCTTGAATTTATTCAGGTTATCCGAATGATAATGAACGTAGCGTAATTGTTTTTATTAACGTTAGTGTTCAGTTTTACCACGAGATGGTGTTACCAGCCAAATGTGTTTTAATTTATCAACAAAAACTATATTATATAAATGTATAATAGTATAATTATAAACTGGTTCTTAATGTTATAAAATATGTTCTACGAAAGATTAGGCGGTATAGTCGAAATACTATAGCCTGCGCCATGGGCGAAAAAAAAAAGTTATAGATTATGATCTGTGCCCTTACTCTGTAACTTTCAAAAGCGATACTGACAACGATAGGTTGTGAAACCTATTTTAAAAGAGTAAGTGCGGAGTTTCTTGCCCATTCTTCTCCACATGAAACTAACTTTTGGAAGGGGCAACTAGAATCATCTTTATAATTTATTTGACGTTCAAAAGTGCCATTTTAGGTGGTCTCATTGAAATAAATGATTTGACTTTTTTTTTTTTTATACCAATTCCAATAATGAGGTTTTGTTCCGCGCGATTGCAAGATCGCGCTGGGGATATTGAGAGAACTGCAACGAACTTGCATACAAAAACATCTTATTTTATTATATTATTTTTGGTATATGAAAATGTATCAGGAAGAGATCGTGAAATGGTATCCCATTACTCTTTTCAAATCACCAATACAATTTTTTGAATGTATTTAATTAAATTCTATAGAAAGTGGCGTGTATACAGGTACGGGTTTGTATTCGTAGTACCGGATTCAAACCCTTCAAATGTATTTTTGGTGTATGAAAATGTATCAGGAATAGATCGAGAAATTTACTCTCTTATAATATAAAGTGGAGGCAGAACATGGGCGCTGTAATAACATATATTTGTCTGTGGGTTATATTTTACTATTATTTTATTTAATTTTAAACTAAACTACAAAATTAGCATTGTGTGCCTTCTTAATTGCCGCAATTAATGTTTGAGTGGGACATGACACCTGGATTTCCGTTTACACGCCTTGTCCATTAACATCTAATTCGTTACTTCTTCTTATCTTATATTATTTAAGCGTATTTCTTGTTTGCAATATCTAACTTGAATAAAGGCAAGTACAATTTACTGTGAATACACTATACAAAAATAATAAACCATAAATCTCAAAATGACAAATGAAATCCCAAGTTAAAAAATCATCAAAGAAAATCACTCTTAAATCAAAATTAAAGAAAACCACAAGCGAAATGGGAGTGAATATTTAAAGCAAAAGAATTGCCCTGTGGCGACAGATAAGACTAATAAATTATTTATTAACTCCCAACCGTTTCTGTTGTTCGGAAACGCTTTTCTGAAATTTTATTTTAATGTTACCGGAATCTTAAGATAAGCCTGACTGACGTTGATAACAGCTGGCACCGTCAAGGTGTCATTTAGATTTAGGTTTATTAGAATATTTATTTATTTACTAGCTGACCCGGCAATCATCGTTTGCTGAAATATCGGGAAAAAAAATTTCGTTCAATAAAAATAACTATCTACTGTAAAAAAAATAGGGGTTGATCGTAGAGGGGTGACAATTAAGGGTTGTATGTATTTTTGTATGCTGTATCATAAAAAAATAAAACAACGACCCTTAACATTTAGGGGGATAAAAAATAGATTTTGTTCGATTCTCAGCCTTACTGAATACGCATAAAAAATTTCATAAGAATCGGTCGGGCCCTTTCGGAGGAGTATGGGAACTAACATTGTGACACGAGAATTTTATATATTAGATTGTATACACAGTCAGAAAGAAAAAAAAAATCGAACAAATTTAAAATTTATTTCCAACTAGCGGATCCGACAGACGTAGTCCTGTACACACGTCACACAATAAAAACTAATAATGAAAATCATTCTCGACTCCACTTGATCACACACAAAATTTCAACAAAATTCCTCCAGCCGTTTAGGAGTTTAATTACGAACACAGAACACAGAAGATTCATATAGGTATAAATCAGCTGTTGATTTTCTGCATGAATATGAATTATCTAGATACCGACTGCAGTGCCATCTGCCGGGCTGATTTGTGAATCTATACCATCCCAAACACATACAAAAAAACTCATTAAAATCGGTTCAGCCGTTTAAGAGAAGTTCAGTGACATATACACTAATAGAATTATTTATATAAAGATTAGCATATTATCTACACCATATATGAAACAAATCAATTTATTGATAGTACAATACAATTTTATAATTTAAAGTTTAAGTAGAAACATTTAAAAAAATTATCCACATTGTGCCAATTTACAATTATTGTGAATACACAATTCAAATTGCGATAAGTTGAAAATTACCTACGTTACATACACTTCAAGCATGTCAATTTTTAATAGGAAATTCCAAATCAGTTCTTCTAGTGTATATTTTTCATACTTATATATAGTCCAACAGTTCATATTACTTTGGCAAAACCATAAAAATACCAGCCCAAAAGATAACGCCTAGCAATAGACGTTTATTGTCATCGTTTCCTTTGAGAAAACACATAAGCCTTCACATTTTACGATATTATTTTTTATACGGCGTGAATTCGTAGCAATACGCTACGTTGCTACGATGCTACGACGTTTCATAGGATGAGTAAAGGCTTCCTTTCCCACTTCCTTTCATGTTCTATTCATCTTATTTTCCTCCGTTTACCGTATTGCATTCGTTGAAAGGTTTTAAAAAACTTTAATATTACTTTATTTAGATGACATATTTTCTTACTATTTAGATTATAATAGTATGTTTATTTTAAACGCACTGAGATACATGGAACAAGTAAATATTTTCCTATTCACAAATATTTTATTTATTTAATAGATATGATTTAAAGGCCCGCAACACATCTGTGAGCCTGTCGGTGTTTATCCGCGATTAGCATCTTCACACATTGCGTCTTCTACGGTACCAGGTCTCCTCGTTTGCAGACAGGCATAGTTTCCCCATAAAGTTCACATTATATAATTATTGCTATGCACAAAAATATAGAAAACACAAACAATTTCTTCCATAATAATATATTGTCATTTTTTAATACATGTGTTATACTGAGGCGAACAATTAATTTTATCTAAATAATATTTCAAAGCGTAAATTTCGTTTTAAGCATAACCGTTTCGTATAACCTGCTTTAATATTGCACGGTTATAACTCAACAATTTGAACACGTCCATAAATGTAGTTTAAAATTACTACATATTCGCATTAAATTAACCAAATTATATTGTATGTCAGTCACAGGCATATTTGCTAAGCAAGTTCTCATTTTATTAGACGTTTGAAATGTGGAGAATTAGTTTTATAATTATAACGTGGATAATCGTAAGTATATATTAATACATTTGTTATGTTTTATATTAGCCTGCCCTGCGATTCTGTAACTCACTTTTCGAACTCACACAGCGGTTTTCGCATCGGCGGTCGCTCTCAAATCAGTCGTGAAGCAGTCATTTTATGATTAGGCATTCTGATAAACAATAAACTACAAGCTCCCACCTTTTCAGAATGTGAAAAGTGAGTTACAGAATCGCAGGGCTGGAAACGCTTGTTTAATGTCATAACTTTATGTGTTTTGTGTTATATATGCTATTAATGACACTGAAACTTTAATACACAAAAAAGTATTTGTTGTATATCAGCTTGACTGATGAAATAAAATTGCATTTCACTTTTATCCAGATCATAAGTTTATCAACAAGTCAGACTACAACCGAAAAGCAGCATGCAAAAATGGACAACATGAATGTTTACAAAATAGCATCAAGAGCAATAGCTTTCTTTCCACTTGTTGCATGAGAATGACATATTTTTAAAACATTTTATATTAAATAAATATTATTATTGTGATAATATTCATTCACATTACTATAGTTTTCTTCCATCTAGCTTCTCAATAAACCAATTTTTGAAATACACTATAAGTAACTCTTAATGTTTTATTGAGAAATAGTAGAGTATATTGCATATTTTACTATTCCCTAAAAGTCTCTCCTTATATGAATATTACATAAATATAGTTTAAGTATAGTTTAAAACTGCTCTAATGTAAATTGTCAAGAAGTTTGCAAAGTTTCGCAATTTCTTGGCAAGTATTCAATTAGCTCTGTCCCTATCATTAACTCGGGCTAAGCGTTAAACTCTATTTGGCCTAGCAGTTTTATTTCTTAGCAATTTTTATTCCGGAATAAAAAAGTTTTACCGTGGTATTTATAAAAGTACCGCATGTTTTTGCATATATTTAATATAGCATCGATTTTATCGTCCCCAGTGGACAGGAAATAAAGTGAACTTAATGCGTCTGGCTGAGTTTTTGGTGTCAGACATGTTGAATATTTCACGATTTTTATCATGATTTAAATGATTTCTCACATGGAAAGACGAAATCATAATTTTAATAGAAAATAACAAAAGGAAGCCTGGCGTAACACAACACAGCGCGTTTGCCCCCGGCGCTGTTGGTGTCTATGGGCGTCCGTTATCACTTTACTCAAAGTGACGCGCCTAGAACAGGCGGAACTGAAAAGGCAAATGTTCTCGAAGTTTAAAAGCATTATATGAATAATATATGAATTATATTATAATAGTTGTATCTTTGTTAAATCGCATAATTCCGTATTTACAGCTCAAAAATATACGTCAATCGTGTCAAGGTCATAAATACATTTATGATTTTAAAAATATTCTACATCACTCCGTTGTTCTGTCATAAAACCCATTCCTTAACATAGTAACAACAAATAATCTAAAGACGTTCATAATAGACATGCCACATTTGATAATCCATAGAAATGAACCTGACTTGCAAACTTAACTAAACCTTACGATTAACTATTAAGATCCCGGAGGATTAAACAATCGAATGCTCTTAGACACTTGACAGAGTGTCAATTGGAAGTTGCAGATATTGCGACGTTGTGGTTGCCACTTGCGACACTGGCAAATTAGCGCGGTTTACAGTTAACAAACTTGGTGTAATTACATTGAGAACGCTTTAGGATAAACTTGTCAATAGCATGACTTGTTTAGTAAGTATTACTATCACGAACGGATCCAAGGAGTAATGGCGGTCGTGACACACTATGGCCTGGACAATCTTGTTGTTTCGACATGGCTTTGTTAGTCACTACCATACGACGATGCTACGGTGTATAAAAAAAAAAATCAGTGGTTCTACAACCTATTTAGGTTTGGGCATCAGATTTCTGTATCTGTTTCATTTGTCGATCTAATAGGCAAGTAGGTAATCAGCGTCCAGTGCGTGATACACACCGTCGACTTTTTGGTACAAGGCAAGCCGGTTCCTCACGATGTTTTCCTTCACCGTTCGAGCGAATATTAAATGCGCATACAGAAAGAAAATCCAATAGTGCACAGCCAGGGATCGAACCTACGATATCGGGGATGAGAATCGCACGCTTAAGCCACTAGTCTAACACGGATATTCGTATAGTAAATACGAAATAAATATAAATATAAATAAAAATAAATATTTAACTACACTGTCATAGAAATATACAAATACAACTAGTGCTAGAAAAGAGCGTACCAATTCTTAAAAGGCCAGCAACGTAATAGTGAGCGCTTTGGCATTGATGTATGGGTGGCGGTACGTAACACATGAGATGAGCCTTCTGCCCACAGTCCGAAATAAAAAAAATGCTACCAGTTTGTCATAGACAAAACTTTGTCCTAATTCATGCACATACAACAAAAATCCACGATATCAGGGTCGAACGGCATACTTAAATGATTATACAATTATGTGTCTAAATTATTATTAAATTTTTAATTTAGAAATAAAAAGTACTTAAGATGCGAACGGATCGTTTTAGTTACGTCATTTAACTCATATTTACACAGATGTATCTTTTATAAGCAAATATAATGAATAACGCTTACTGCGTAAATAATATTATAGAGGACAGATTGTATGTTTGTAAATAATAAAGTCAAAAACGTCTGGGCCGATTTAAGAATTTTCAAAATTTAATGTGCATGCATTGTACATGTTTTAATGAGATGAGATTTTTTTATTATTTTAAGAAGCGATTGCTATGCTCTGTTATTTTATGTTACAGAAGGCAGACGGCCCATGAACATTCTCAATACCAGAGGGCTCGCGAGTGCGTTGCCAGCCTTTTAAGAATTGATACGCTCTTTTCTTGAAGGACCGTAAGTCGAATGGCTTCGGGAATACTTAGGTGGTCAGCTGGTTCCACATAGTAGTGGTACGCGTTATCACCATCTAAATATTTAATTTAAATAATTAATAAAAACTGTATTCATGACAAAAACATGGTTGTGACAAAAATCAACTATCGCTTTTCCCCCTGTTTTGTGGGTAACTAGATTACAATTATTTCACCATTCCAGCCATGTGTGGTACATGATTAAAAGTTTTTTTTTTAAGTATTTTAGTTTTGCAACTAATCAAACACAAGTCATATAATACATTAAGTATGTCTGTTTGTGCATGGGAATGGGTGCGTTAAATACACTAAGTATTTGTGGCTGAGCGTTGTTATAATATATAATGTGTTTGTATTGTTTTAGAACCTCAGAGTCATGCCAAAATATGTTGTAGGTAGATTTTCTGTAGATTCGAAATCCAATTCGGCTAGCGTAATTTTTGTGTTGTATCTGGATAGATTGACTATCTCCCAATCTATGGATTCTCTTTCTATTATAAAGGAAGGGGCACCTAACCACGTAATTTCAAGTACGCAACGCGCGCGTCAATGCTGCGGATATAAGAAAAAAAATCGGTTGTCTGTAAAGTCGGTTTACTGACGATAGTTGAACGTGACAACGTCACGAATCGCTCACTCAAGTAGGAGAGAGACAGATGTTGAACGCTGAAGAGCGCGGAGTCCGATTGTGCCTCTCTGTCGCTTCGCGCTCTCGCTTGCACTTCAAGCCTTAAATGGAACGCCTCAGAGCGAGGTAACGCCGCATGAGTCATGTTTTTTCGTGCGTGAGCCGGCTCCATCGATTTATAAGACGTTGTCACGTCAAAAACTATATCAAAATTTATATTATTTGATCAGCCAATTTACTTGAACGACGCTTAAAAATAAGACACAAAATCATCCAAGATTTTTAATGAGCTCTTTTAAATATTTAATATCTCTCTTATCATGAATCTCATCATCGTCGTCCATCGAAGGTGTAGTCCTCGTGACTGGCGGCGCACCAGGCAAGTCCAGCACAAACATACGAACCTACTCAAATATTAATTGGTTTCATGTATGTAGAATGTTACTCTAGATACATTTGTATAGATTTCGATCTAGAATAACATTCTACATACGTGAACGTAGTAAATAAACAGTCTTAGAGGATAACGCCTATCGTGTATAACCTGGAGATTCTGGGTGCTATTACAAATGCATCATTAATGACACCGCATATGTATTGAAAAGTTCTGACAAAGTGCCATTAAACAGTATATTTGTGACATAATTTAGATAAATTAATAAAGACTGAGGTCAATATAAATGAGCCGTAAATAATGTCGCCTACAGAAGTTAGTTCTGAATAAGCGAACTTCATAGCGAACTCAGTAAACTAAGTCAATATAATTAGTTTATCATCGTTTGTGTGGTTTTCGACATAAGAAGATCATGTAATTCATTTTCATTATTTTAGAATAATTTGGTTATATTTTATAAACTAGGCGGCGTTATAGGTTTATATTAATTAAAGAGAATTTATTTATACCTTACTATTAACGGCTCTAAAATTTTGTAACAGCTTAAGAGCTGATCTTTTCTCAGTCGGATGCGATATCTGGTACAGGCGCAACGCTCTGTGAAACTAAAAAATATTGTAAGTAGTGTAATAAGACAAAAATAATATCTCTCTCTCTTCATATAAGTTCTAACCCGTTCCAACAGACACCAGGTATCCCTATATTGATGTAAGAAGACAAGAGGCGTCAACACTGCTGCATGATACGCTGCCTCTCTGTCTAATGGATCCTCTGTGTCTGCCAAACCATGAATCGTTGCTCGATACTTCCGAAGGAAAGCTGTGTTGGCATGGTCCCGGTCAAAACTGGAAGACGATGAAGCCTTATAATGCGGAAGCAGAAAGGTAAAATTACTTTGTATAAATGTTGCATAATTGACATTGAACGTATAAGTCTTATTAAATATATCAAGCAATAAGTTATCTGGATTAATGTTTGTATATTTACTGGATACAATCTAGGCTAGTTTTTTAAGTATAAAAACTTACTAAGGTAAAATAGCATAAAATCGTTTGATTATATCATGACTTGTAGGCTTAATGCTCATGCAGGGCAGGTCGTCTTCGTACTGCCGTTGTCTGTATGTCCATCTATCCTCAGACAATTCAGGTACATCCACGTGTAAATTTGCCTTTGGACACTGTAACGGTTCATTTGTTTTATAGACCCAAATTATAAAGTTGCCGAGTAACACGACTTAACACAAACTGTTCATTCAAGGTAATTAATTTTAATAATTGTTTAGGAATTTTATTTGACAGACGAAACAGCCTTGCGATACAGAAAAGCAAGGCTGTTTCGTCTGTCACTCACTTTTCGAACTCATACAGCGATTTTCGCAGCGGCGGTCGCGGTCAAATCAGTCGTGAAGCAGTCATTTTACGATTTGGCATTCTGATAAGGAGGGAGCTTGTAGTTTATTGTTTATCAGAATGCTAATGCAAGGCTGATTGGGAACGTTTGGGAAGTCATCCTATTTTTGTATTGCTTCTATCCAGATAAAAACTTGTATTTTTTCAAGTAAGTGTCATCCGGAAATATAGGATACGTACTGTAATTCAAACTTACCATCAACATAATAATAACGATTTCATATAGTTGTCTTCCCATATCATTATTTTGTACATAATACTTTTATATTTAGTATTTTATCAAATGTAATGGTATTTTTTAAATAGTATCTTATGATGACAGAAAGTAATGACAGCGTTATATTCTGTGTAATCGAAATACAGAGCATTTTCTTCAAATAGATTTCTAATAATAGATAATACAAAGACGATATATTGTAACAATTATTTTCAAATTGAATTTCATATTAATAGATAAAAGTTTTGCGGCTTCCAGCACAGAGAGTCGTTTATTAAATTATCTTTAATGGTAGACTATACATCTTAAGACCAGTGAGACTCAGCTACGAAATTTATTGTTAACGACTGATTTAATGAAACACATAGAGTTCTTTTTAGTTTAGATATTACAAACTAGTATTTAACAGCTTAAAAACCATTATATCCGAATCAATGTCTTTTTGAAGTTGGTTTTCGTACTATTTGAATTCGTAAACTGATCTCTTTATTCACGAACATATTATAAACCTCAGATTGTTAACTTTTATTGTATCATTTAAAGATGTTACAAAACTCGATATAGAGTGATGAATGATGATAGCGAATTAGGATAGATACTGAAGAAATTATTCTACTTATAAACTCTTTCAAACCTCTATTAAGTTGTAATTCGATTTTAAGTCAGAAATATTTTAACAGCAGTTATTTCTGACTTGAAATCGAATTACAACTTAATAGAGGTTTGAAAGAGTTTTTAATTGGTTTTCTACGCAGGGTAGATTTATGTGTTGCTTTATTTTATCTTGGAAATTTGAGCAATAAAAACTAATATTAAAAATAATATATTTATAAAACAAACAGAAATGTAAACATTAATGTGAACGATTTAAGAGTATTTGATCTTGAGAATAATATAAGACTTTGTTCTGTTGGTGGTTCCATCATTTCCTGTATGTTTGGTTCCGCCGTCGATATATTTTTCAGCGTTTGATATATAGGGAATGCAGCCTTGAAAATAAGTCAAAGTTAGAAAGTATATTACTACCTGACCCGGCAAACGTTGTTATGCCATGAATATTATTTCTAGGAAGCATGTTTTAGTTCCATAAAAATAAATATCTAATAAAAAATAGGGGTTAATCGTAGATGAGTGAAAATTAAGGGTTGTATGTATTTTTGAATGCCAGATAATAAAAAAAACTTTTTGGGATGGTTCACTTAGGGGTTTGAAAGATAGATTGTAGCCGATTCTCAGACTTACTGAATATGCATAACATATTTCATAAGAATCAGTCGAGCTGTTTCGGAGGAGTATGGGAACGAACATTGTGACACGAGTATTTTATATATTAGATTACAAAACTAATTGAGGAATAGTGTTGCAACGGTGCGAACCCATTTTTTTACGCATCGGCCTGTTGCTGCAAGACTCAACCAGTACTTGGGCTGCCGTATAGATAATGCTTACATGTAGAGCGATGTGAACCCATGATGTACCCCGATCGTGTCAGGCACAAAATACTCGCCAATAATAATACAGTAATATATTCACGAATACTTCTTAAAGAATTCAAATAGTTAATTTTTTGTTAAATAAGGGTTTAGCTGAAGTGAGACATTCTTAAAAGAAACTTCTCACGGTTCAGATATTTCTAACAAAAGAGCTAAGTTCATTGTTGTAAGTGTTTTCTTTCAAGGAATTGTTTTAAAACTATTCCTGTTTTTACTCTACGAAGTATTGAGAACGCTTGCTTGATATTGAAGAAAATATCGCTTAATTAAAATAGAAAGTGCACAAAACAGAGCGGATCTTAAATATTTCTAACAGTAAGTAATTTAGTTCATAATAGCTTTATTTGATTCAATCTTAGACACCGCTTTTGTGGACTACTCTCCTATTGATAAAAAAAAATTAGATGGCAGCGTTTCAACATAAGTACTATTTCGTCTCTTTCTGTAAAATAGTGTTTACGCCGTGATGAAGAGAGACAGATAAGTACTTAGTTAAAACGTAAAAATTAGGCAAAAACATTCAATAACTACTTTTGGTGTGAAGTAAATTTTAGAGAAAATTTTTCACACAAATCATTTTATATTTGTATTTATCTCTACACAAATGCGCACTTTATATTGCATCAACGACTTTTTTTTAAATACTTACGATTTCGTTTGCGCGCTTTTTACCATGTTTCGCTGTAGAGCTGGAACGTCTCAATTTCTAAAACAAATATAGTAAGTTTAGGAATACGAAATACAGAAAGTTGAAGTTAGATGCAAAGAAGTTGATTGTAGATTCTAGCTAGGTCCATTCATACTTTTTACCCTTTCTCAACCGGAACGTAAATGTTACATTTTTGAGATATGGATATAATAATAACCTTTTGCCCAACAGTAGGTTTCTGGTATACATCAGTCGGTGTAATACTCTGTATGAACTCTTCCATTATGAACCGGGCACGTGCTACGACAATCTCCATCGAGCGCATTTGTTTTGCCACTTCGGAGCCACGCTCTGAAGATAGATACTTGTTCACCTTTAAACATTTTATACTTATTTTTAACCTATGCCACTAACATATACTAAAAAAATGAACAAATGAAAATATCAATAATCCATTTGTATTATACTGACTACTAATTAGTTGCCATAAATTGTCTAAGATAAAAGTAGTTCATTCAGCTTACAAGTGTAAAATTATTTAAAGAACACATTTTCAGAAAACCTTTGTCTAATAAATTATGTATTTCATACGACCTCAAAAACTTTCCACATTGCCTTAAATCTTTAGACAACATTGTTGTGAGTCATCCTAACAAAAATCGTATATTATTTACGTCCTATATTTTTAATTCTACCTTCTTTATAGGACACCATCCATACTTCTTAGTAGTAACGGGATCCGTAACAAGCATCCATATAATTGCTAGTATCCTGGGAAAGGTTGTGTGAGGCTCTCCCATCATTACATTAGGCATCCTCACCAGAGAGTGTAGATCGGGTTCAGAGTCAAACATTGAAGACTCAACAAGAAACTTGGAGCGAACTAGGACTTGCGTCAGCTCAGGCACAAGGGCGCCGTCATCACCTTCTAAATTCCTTAAACAAATATTATTGACAATTATATATAGTATTTAAGAATGTGTAGCGTGCGGAATTCAACCCGTAGGTAGTGCGAGTATATTGCGTCGCCGTAATTTCGTAAATAACATTTGCGTGTAGGATGAAGGATTATTAAAGTAACCGACATGCGTTGAACAATAATATCGAGTTATGTAAGTCAAAGACCGACCACACATAAAACCTTTATTAGAGAATGGTAGGATCCAAATTAAAAAGGCTTCACAGAGTAGCCTTATCACTCAGACAACATTATCAACCTAGCCTTCCTTATTATTTCGTTATTATAATTTGAACAGAATGTCTCCACGAAGTGATAAATTGAAAAAAATACATTAACACGGGTTGCAATTTAAGCGTATTCATAGCACACAAAAGTTAATTGTTGTAATAACTCTCTTAATCATTAGACAGATCAATAGACTTTGACTTTATCCGAGCACGCTTGATCCTTTTGGCTTTGCGTAGAGATGTCGGACACTCTGCATTTTCTACCGCATTTACCCTGGAGTGTGTTCAGAGGAGTTGTTCGGACAGCTGATTTTCATCAACGGACGTCGAGGCAGAATACGAAATTCCACCCGTATCACCTCGACGTCCGCCGTTCCAGAACTGAGCTTTTTTCAAGGCAGTTTTTGACGCGCATCACCACTATGTGGAACCACCTGCCCACTGAAGTATTTCCGAACCAATTCGACTTAGGGTCCTTCAAGAAAAGAGCGTACTAATTCTTAAAAGGCCGGCAACGCACTACGGTGGTATCACTTAACATCAGGTGAGCATCCTGCCCGTTTGCCCCGTTCTATAAAAAAATATCTATTTCATTTCTTAAATTAAAGAACACTTACTTGAGCAATTCAAGCATAAGTCTTCCAATTTTCCCGGAGGTGGGCTTAGGATATTCTACACAGTCTGAACTTATGACCCTCACTGGAGAGGCTTCCGTTTCGAAGGCAGCCGCTAATTCCCTTGCAATAAAATATTTAGTTTAATCTTAAATCTCTTATGTTCCAAATATTGTTATTATGTAGTTATAAATTAGAAAATCTTGCTAAGTTTAAGATTTTTATGTCTCTTTAAAATGTTTCGAGAGTAATGGGACACAATATTTGAGGGCTCATTGGTCTAGTGGTTAGTACCCCTGACTGTGAATCCATGGGTCCCGGGTTCGATCCCCGGCTGAGACAAACATCGATGTGATGAGCATTTGGCGTTGTGCTTAGGTCTTGGGTGTTTAAATATGTATTTATATGTCTATCTATCTATAATATGTATCTACATATATCCGTTGCCTAGTACCCATAACACAAGCTTCACCAGCTTAGCATAGGACTAGGTCAATTAGTGTGAATTGTCCAATAAAAAAAAATATTCTATAGCTATTTGATGCTTATATTTTTTTTAATGTGTGATACTCATACAATATACTACAGTCCAACCTTTGGCGAAGATCCTCAGCTGCTATCCAGTCAAGCGTCAAAGCTGAACGGTATGCAGCGATGCCCATCGGAGTAGACCTCGAAATGTTACTCTTGAACGAGTAGTAATAGTAGTCTTCTGTTCCAAACTAAAACAAGATATTTTATCCTATTTACGAAATGTTGTCTTTGGATTTTGTAAGTTCTTTACAATTCAGTTAAACGTCTTTAACCACGATCTTTAACCGACAATTTCTTACATTTTATAACTTCTTTATTAAATGGTGAAAAGCACAGGAATGTTGTGTTATTTAAAAATTTATAGAATAAAACAAAATTATTTGAAATTTAATTTTATTTAAATCCATTTAATTTATAAATGTCATCAATTTTAATGTCGGAGAAATGTTCTTATCTAAATTAGCGCAAGGGAAAACGAAAGCTAAGAAAATTTAAAACAAAGAGTTCTAATGTATTGAGTCTAATTTGTAAAGATTATAAACACGAACGAAGAAGGTTCGTTAGGCCAGAATTATACAACTTTTTCAATTCTCCTAACGATGGAGCACGAGTTTTAGCGAGATATTTGCGTTTTTAACACTTTGCATTTAAAAAGAATGGACGCGATTGTTAGGGTAACTGAGAACATGGCAAACAAAATAATGCATTCATTATACAGCTTTATTATCAACTTCTTTTACTAAACCCTATTTAATATACAGAAAGTAATGTAATAGGTATGTTAAGTTGCTCCGTGAAACATTTTATGTTGAAAAAGATAAAACAGGGAATGGCAATTTTTCTATAGATTTTTCGACTAATTCGCCAAAGTTAGGTTTCTAAAAAGATTGGCTTACTATTAGATATTTGACATTTATAACCTTCTAAATTACGTCCGAGGACACTAACGGCTGACATATAAAATTCAACATTCAAAAGACAGTCTAATTTTGCGCGTCGTAAACTTTCCCCTGACCTCATTATAATTTAATAGTGGTACTAAATTCATGAATATATCTTGCGTGACATCCTGATTTTTACAGTAAAATTATGTAGGATCGTTTTCGTAATTAAATTAAATTTGTAAGGCGTTGGTTTCAGTATTGAAAGTTTTAGATATGGCTTCTGTAGACTGTAGTTTCAGACAGATTTAATATAATGTTAAAGATTTTTAACAATATTCGCATTAGTTTTTTTATATTAAGGGTTAAACAGAAAGCAACGTTCTGTCCCCTTGGCTTACCACTGAATGCAGGAAATAAGAACTAATGCATTGCACCAAAATACCACTGAAACAGGCGGTTCTACCTTAAATATTATTTTAAGTATCTATGAATTAGCACTTTTACTATGTAAAACTTAGCTTTTCGATAATAAGACGTAGATATACCTTACCGCAAAAGATACCATGGCCACAGCAATCAATATTTCAATCATGTTGATCTTTATAAATTCATTTTGTAATTTTATTTATATTTTACATGGGCTGATACCACACATCAATGTCAAAATGAATTTACCATAGTTTAAAAATAAGTCAACTTTTCTCGTTTCGTGCAAGAACAGAAAATACAACAGTATATTTTTGAGATAATGTATTTTAGGAAAAGTTTTTAGATGAAAGTTTTTTGTTTTCAATGTTATGAAATCTGCATGAAAATTAATATTAAAAACCAACACGTCGGATTGTAAACATCGTCTTTCGTTCTTTCAAAAATAATATGTTGATATAACTAGAAGCCTGAATAATTTGTATCGGTAACAAATAATATACTCAGTAATTAAGCAAGCATTGTATAAGAAAATATATATTAATTTTTTTCCAAAAATGAGTGTGCGAAATCAATCTATATTTTATTTTAACCATAAAATAAATATGGATAATGTTGATATGGATTTATAAGATTGTTAGGTGAACTAATTATTTTATAACTTAACATATACATTTATAACTGACTTGGTATAAGATGGATCTCATAACTTTTCATGGTAGAACTCGGTAGTTCCGATACTAAATCATTTATAAACGTATAACGAATCTCTTTGCACCGACTATTACCAGTTACACAACACAAAAAACAAGATAAAAGAATACAAAAAAACAACAATTAATATAAATTTAGAAGTAATTTAAACAAATAACACACAAATCTATGATTTAATGTCAGTTATAAAGTTCAACAAAAATCTCTTTAAAAGCGCCAACTGTGTTTGTACCTGGTGATGGACGCAGGCATAAAATATTTTAGAAAAATTAATTAATGAGTATTCATTTTATTTTATTTTCTCTTGTATTCAACATAAATACAATTATGTTATTCCTTTTTTTTGTGAATGATTTTATTTAATTAGTTAAAGTACATATAGTTACTACCTACCTTTATAAATTTTAACAAAATATTTTTGCCTGAATATTTTTATCAGGCGTTAGGGGGAATTGTAATAACATTGTTCGATGTCTTAATTCAATGATAGGTACAGCATCAATTTTGAAAACCTAGGAAGAAGCAAATAAGAAGCAAAATATGAACTATGAAATAATCGATAATTCAATATAGTGAGTACACTAGGATAGGGGACCAGCCATTTAAACGTCAGAATGGACGGTCACTAAAATTGTTATGGTTCTCCCAAGATACTAAGGAAGCAATTGTCTGATAGTAGGAATTAAATAGAAGCAATTGGGAAGTAATTTTTAAACTATATTTTTAACGACTCGACTAGTGACCGTCCATTCTGACGCTCACAAATATTCTTTCTGTTTTTGTTCTTTGGTCAAAGTGGAATAAAGCATTTATAATTTTATTTTGCACTGTCTGTAGGTCAGCAAGCCTAGTTTTTGGAGCACTACCCCATATTTCGTGCATAATGCAGCAGGATATATTATGTAGTACCTACTACACAAAGCGTTTGCAATTTATTTTTTTATTGAATGTTTGGTATAAACTACATATTATGTAAAAAAAAAATTCAAAAAAATTCAAAAATCATTTATTCACGTAGGTATAACCATCGGCACGTAAGTCTAGCGCTGGCCGATACGTGGAGGGGATTGCTGCGCATGTGTACCGTCGCGCGGGGGACGGAATACGACTGGAGAGCCAATCGACGCTACGCGCGCCCGCTAAGCCCCCTCAGGTACCTTATTTTTTACTTCTGCGCAATAACGGTCAGCGCTAGAGTTTCGTGCCGCTACCTATAACACAATGTACACTTGTGATTCGTCATTAAAGAAATAAATATTAATCCTTCTAATTTTACATTTACTGCCAGTTCTCAAATCAAGGGCGTAGAACGGAAGAGATGTATGTGTACTGAACATTATTATACGGAATAAAATTATAAGAATAAACCATGCAAAGTGTAATAAAACAATATTGTAACATTAAAAATAGGATTTATTGTACACCTCATACAAAATTAACACTTATTCTATTTTATGATTTACAGCTGCTTCGTTCATTAATTTTTGTTTAATGTAAGTAAAAGTCAAAAACATCATTTCTTAAGGATTGTTACTGACAGTAAATTTATCTCTAGATAATACTTTCTCGATATAAATTTTTTAATATTAGACAAAATTTATAAAAAATATATTGTGATGGTATATTTTATTACGAGGCACATTCAAATATAAAACTACAAAATATTGTTCCCAATTGTAAAACATCATGTACAAATCTCAAATATAAAAATCCTAACAAATAAAAAAAATTATCGTATATTTACAAAAAGATTTGGTCATTTTTTCTTTATATTTTCTTCAGATTTATTTCCTTTTTGATTCTTTAATGTATATGTTTATATTATATCTTTTATTGCAAATTAATTATTTATTTTTTGAAAGCGTATTAATTGCCATTTAAATTTTGCTAGGCCATTTTTATTTTTCTAAATTACATTCCATTGTAGGCTGGTCCGCCACCTCCTTCGGGAACAACCCAGTTTATGTTCTGTGACGGGTCTTTGATGTCACAGGTCTTGCCTGAAACCGTTCAAACAAATTTAAAACAGTTGAAAACTAATAAAAAGTGTATACACGGCTAATAAATAGCAGGAAGAACCCGTTTGTACTCCTTTTGTATCAGTGCCCAAATTCTAGTTAAAAGTACATTTTAAAAATAGCTAGTTAATAAAAGTAATTAAATTAAACTTCCAAACACCTGTCAACTGAAAAAGATAAATTATTTACATTCATAATGGACATGTCCCTTTCAGAAATGCGTAATATCTCAAAAACAACTGAACAAATTTTGATCGCCTTAAAATATGTCAATAAAAAAAGTGTTTTACTTTCTGAGAAATTTGTGCATAAACATACATTCACTCGAGCTTGAAAGTTAAAAGAATAATACTAAAAATAAAAAAGCAACTCACAATGTATGCAATTTTGTGCGTTTATCTGCAGCCTCTCTCCGTCACCGGTTTCTAAGGGAACATATTCGTAGACACCTGAAAGATGAATTTAACTTTTGTCAAATATTATCGTTTTTCTGAGTATTTTTGTATGAGAATGTACTAATTAATATTGTAAAATTCTGTATTCTTAGAATAAAAATAAATTGCGTGCTTCGAATTTATAAATTTGAGTATACATTTTAAATATATTTGCGCGTGCTCTTTGTTTTATCAAGTTTAGATCAACTAAGTATGAAGAATATTAAAATTAGATTAGTAAAATATAACTCACCCGCAGGACAAAACCGGGCCTCGGGTCCATCGTACACATTGAGATTATTCTTAACAGGAACTGAATCGTCTTGCAGCGTCAAGTGGGCCGGTTGATCTGCCTCGTGATTTGTTCCTGAAAATAAATTATTTCATTCAGCAAATCTCTTGTGATAAACAACATATTAAAAATACTTTATATCTCTCTAAATTAAGAAGTGTTCAGTGAGGAGTGTCACTACTGACGCTTTTCAATAATTTTATAGCTGAAGGTTCGCGATTTTTCTCACAGTGGTTGTTTGGAAGAGATAGCTTAAAAGCGATAAGTTGCCATCAGGTGCCATCGTGCAACGAATAAATAAAATAATATTGTAAAAGTTGAAATTAATTGTTACATACATGAAATCAAATTACAAATTCAAATTTAATGACGTGGAATAAGTGATACATGTATCTTATGTTCCATAATAAACATATTTTATTTTATTTTAATTAGTATTGATTTCATTTCTCGTATCCTCTAAATTAAGGCTGAAGGTGTCCAAACCCTATAGCTCTGAGAAAATCCCCCATCATCCTGCCCGTAGTGCGTTCACTCCATTACTATATAGAGGCTCCTGACAGATATCACATTTAAAGAAAACCTTGTGAATTATTAAATGTTTTCTCTTTCTTACTCTCTCTGTCACTACATGTTTAACTAACTGATTTTTATAAGACATTTATAATAAAGCCAGTCTTGAATGCTTAATATGTAAAGCGATTTCGAATACAAATAATATTAACTACTTTACGAATACTGTATGAATGAACCTGTGAGCGCTACGGACGAGAGAAGGTCAAACGTGATGACACCGTCAGGCTTCGGGTAGTCGATGGGCTGACATTCCTTGGCTGGCTTCAGTTTGGAGTGGTCCGCACCTGGAATAACGTTCCTATTGATATATATGCTAATGATGTATTACAAATATAAACAGGCTTTCCAACTTTGTTTCATAGAAAGAGGCAAATTAGCACTTTACTTAAAACTTTAAATAGACTTTGATTTTTATAGATTAAATGGGTCGGAAGCGCTGTTTTTAAATCAAAATAATAAGTTACGCCGTTTTCGTTCACCGAATTTGAAATTACCATATTAAACGAAGTTTCTACGTTTAATTTACTTTAACAGATGCACCTATTTTGATAAAACGTAAACATATTTATAGTCATAATAATTTAAATTTTTAAAGAAACATTTATGCATTAAATTGAAGAGACAAAAGATCGATTAATAAAAAAATTACCTCCATGACTGAGAGTCCAAGGTTCTTTTCCCCGCACTGCTGTTGAGAAGGCGGAATACGCCAAACCGCCGTACAAGCCTAGAGACGTGTGGAACGATGGACGGCAATTCCTCACTTGCTGTAAGTAATAAAATCTTTATTTAATATAGATTAATAATTTGTTTAATTAAACACTATGCAAATTCAGAGTACGGCCACTGGTATAAATTAAAAATAAAATGTACTATCTTTCATTTTAAAAAATACTAATCTACTATATAAAAATAAGTCGGGTTTTCCTTCCTGACGCTATAACTCCCGAACGCACGAACCGATTTTCATTTTTGCATTCGTTGTAAAGGTCTCGGGCTCCGTGAAGTTTATAGACAGAAAATTCAGTAAAAATTACAACAGAAAAGCGGGATCACCAAACGAAATGTTACATAAAACGAAGCCATCTGGTGGCGAAACGGAGTTCGTCGAGTTTATTTATTTATTTATTTATTTATTTAATTATAAGTAATGTTTGCTAGTTTAATATGAATTCTAGACTATTTTCTTTGCCACTAAAAAACCAATAACGGTTATAAATTTGATCAAGAGATCTAATATTGGCTTTACCCTTGTTTATCCATTCCTTACTAAAACCGTACCTTCAATTCCTTGTAAACATATGACTCCTTGAGTTTATCTTCGTACAATGTAGGAGTCACTCCCTTTTCGTGAGTGGCTTCACCCGACAATATCAGTTCCATAGCACTCTCCGCAGCCAACATACCTAGAAGATTTAAGAATATGGATAGGAATAAAAAGAAAACTCTTATATGTACAGTATAGGGTTTTGAAAGCCTTATCTGGGACTGTACGAGCCAAGGCTGTACACTTTGCTCACTCAGGCTTTCTTAGTTTTATATGCGTGGCGATTTCCTAAATCATCGGAGTTACGCTCCCAGAGTATAGACAGACGCAGGCCCTGTCTTCAACATTTACATAAAATGCATTTAGCATTTAATTATTTCGCATATATTCTATTGTTACACCCGAGTGGTTTAAAAAATACGGAATGTCGCATATCTCGAACATGTTTGGTGTCATCATAATGATGGGCAACATTCAAGACAATCGACGGGCTGAAAGAAGGAAGAACCGGCATCGCATATGCAGAGGAACTGTTTAGACTAGCACAAGAGGCCCGGCAGTTCCAGTTGGTAACAGCAATCCTTTAGTAATAAAATAGCACCTGAAGAAGCTACGACTGCCCTACATCAAATGATTCAACTCTAAATATTACCCTATGAATACGTAGGATTAAAGAGATTTCTTTAATAAATAGAAATCCTGATATGACTGAAGGTGCGAACTCCCCAGGGATATTTAAAAGTATATTTACCGCTCTTCATAGCATTGTGCGTGCCCTTTATCCTGGGAACATTAAGGAACCCGGCAGTGTCCCCTGCGAGACACCCTCCCGGGAACACTGGCTTGGGCAGACATTGCCATCCGCCTTCCACTAGTGCGCGTGCGCCGTATGCTATTCTGGTGCCACCTGTAATGAGAAATAAATAGTTTAGTACTTTTTATAGAATAATTTGAAGTTTTTATTTTATTGCTTGTCATAATATATAACACTAGAAGATATTGTTTTTCGTTTTCATGTTTTCTATCAACAATTAAATTGCTAATTTAAAGCAAATATAATAATAATACTTAAACATTACACATACATTTTTTTCATACTTTTAGAAAGTGTCAAATAATTCAAAATAAAAAATTAAATGAATTAAAAAGCCTAAGTTTACAAATTTTTTACATGTAAGGAGGCTTGATGTAAAGTAGGTCTATTTGATTTGTGATGCAATAAAAATTAATATTAAAATTATTACCTTCAAACATAGGTTTAATATAGGGATGCAATTTAAACTTTTGGAACTCTCTAAAGGGGCTCAAGTAGGGGTTGGAGTAATCCAGGCCTACGACAAATCCCACAGCCACTAAGGGCGCTTCACCCTCTCCGGCCTGCAGGTGGTAGATGAAGGAGCCCCCGTAGGTGTTCTTGTCCAGGGGCCAGCCTATTGTATGTTCTACTAGACCTGGCTTGTGAGTCTGTAAAAATTAAGGAAATATATTACATATTATTTTATAACATATATTAATAACTATACTATAAAATACATTTATCTAGATAATTTAAAAATAAAGTATAAGGTTGTGCTGCAAGACCATGCAAGGCTGTACATCAAAATTGGTGTGCGACCGATGTGGTAACAGAACAACTACCAACCTAAGAACAATCGCATCAATAAAGTATAATTTGATCAATATGAAGAAAAAATACCAATGTTTAGTCACACTTAATTGTTTTATGAATAATTTCAGATTTCATTTTTAATCACTCAGGAATTTATGAACCAATGGTGGTTCCACCAATTAGAACCATTAGATTACTTTCCTTTTTTTTGCGCAATTTTACTCACTTTTTGATACCACTTTATTTTATTTGGTAGAATGCGTTCTAAGATACGTATTATTTTAAACTAAGTAATGTGATATACCTATCCTTACTATAATTAATAATATATTATATAATCTTTTAATCTTACCTCTGGTTTAACTTCCCACAATTCCTTCACCCCAATAGCATATGATTGCGGCTCACTGTTCTCTCTTAAATTATATTTCTTTGAAACCATTTTTGTTAGATGTCCGTGACAACCTGAAATACCAAATTTAATTGTAAATGCACTGAAATGTTCATTTATATTTCAATATTGTAATGATGATAAATTAATAAATGTCTAATTAGAGGCAGATATTGTCATATATTACAGATTTTTTCTTCAACTTTTTAGAGTAACTTATTTTGTACCATAATTTTTCAACATAATAGTTTTCAATTTCCGTCTAAATGAGTATGTATAATAAAAATTAAAAATAAGTAGAACTCACCTTCAGTAAAAATTGTTATCTTGGAATGGAACTCCATGCCCCTCTCAAACATGTCTTTAGGGCTGCCATCTTTGGCAATACCGACATCACCAGTAGCCACGCCTTTTAACGAGCCATCATCTCTGTACAATAATTCTGCGCCTGCGCATCCCGGCCATACCTGTTATAATTCAATATTTAAATGTTGTTTAAAGTCTTTTAATACACACAGGGCGGACACACTTCTGGGCACTTTTTATGACTACCTATTTATTTTTTGTCAGAAACCAAACAGCATTCTTAATACACCTTGTATTGTAATGCTGTTTGGTATTTCAAATAAAAAAATTCAAATATAAAATTTATAACATTACCTCGGCACCAGCCGCCTCTGCCTGTTCAGCAAGCCATCTTACAAGGTGTCCCAGTCTGACCACATAATTTCCATGATTGTAATTTGGTAAACCTATAATTTAAAAAGAAGCATTTTGTACAGAGTCAATGAAACTGGAAGGCCTTATATTCTATGTGTACAGAAGTAACTTTCTTGTGAAGATATGAAGCTGATAAATGTAGCATTTAGTATTCTAGACATCTCAATAAAACTCGTAACAGCATTTAACACAAAACACTCTAAACTACTAATGCTAGTCTGTAGACTTAATTCACAGCCACTTTAAAAAAACTGGTTTTCCTTAATTCCTTAGTAAACTAAAGAAATGAGAATAAGGAAAACTTTAAATAATTGTTTTTATCTTAATTTCTAGTAAGTTACTATTTTACTACTTCGAAAAATATTAAATTACTATACTAAGAGGCATTGGAATAATATCATGAACTGCAATGAAACCGTTAATTTATGCAGAGCTTCCATTAATAGGATTTTCTTTTTTCTAACAATACCATAAAACTTAATTACTATCTTAATAATGAGCAATAAATTATTCCTAATTATGCCTTTTAAACATTAATGTTTCAACTACTAAATTTCTAAAATTATTACCATTTATTTAATTTGTTATTTAAAGTGAAATTAAAAAGATAGAAAATACCTTAAACATATATATGAATTTTGTATTCCAATTAATGTGTTCATAGTTCATTTCCAAAGCAACTTACCACGAAAAGCTGGTAGAGGAATTCTTCCAGATTTTGTCAACAGGCCAAATTTATCTGATGAGACGGGAGTATTAAATGGAGCACCTTTTTCTTTCCAATCTGGTATTAGCTCATTCATTGCAATAGGGTCTACACATGCTCCTGATAATATGTGACCACCAGCTTCTGCTGCCTTCTCTAATAATGTAACACGGACTTCCTGTATAAGAAATAGCAGTAAATATAGAAGTTAATAAAAAAGAATTACAGTGTAAATCATTATTTATCAAAATTTTCTTGGTCAATTTACTAAATTGTATTTGAATATGCTTTTGTATTCTTTTCATAATATAATATATAAAAATTATTCTTGCTTATATTTCAAAAAACCCAAATCCCAAGAAATTCACTGGAAATTTTTCTATGTTTGAAATGAAAAATTAATTTTTTCAAGTACTTACAGCCCCCTTCTCTTCTGCTATTTGTCTTGCCCTGATGGCTGCAGCCATACCCGCTGGACCACCACCAATAATAAGTATATCTGTCTCTTCTGCCATACGTTCCATTTCTATGTCTGTGTATAATTGTTATTAATTTAGTTTAGATAACACTTTTCTTGCACCATCATATTACCATTCATGTCATAATAGATGTATTTTAATGTAGTGAAATTAAATATAATAATAAGTATTATTACTCTAAATGTACTTCACACAAACAAACTCCTTACTCTATAAAATTTATATACATATATATAAAGATAATATCTATAATAGAAATAGAGAATCTATATAACAGAAATATCTATATGTAATATCTGTGTGTAACAGAGCTGTATAAATTTTAAGATGGGGTTATTTGTTATCATTGTATATGTATGTTTACATAATATTGTATCTACCAAAATTGTTTGGTGTTTGATAAGAGTATTCAAATCTAAATTTTTTTGCCATTATATTATAATTTAAGTACATGATTCCCTTACAATGATGAAATTTCTATTAACAAAGCACAGCAGAAGCATGAAAATACTGAATAATTATTAAATAAGCAGCATTTTAGGTTGCTCATCTTGGTTATCAAATCCTTTAATAACCTTTTATTTAAAAACATCAAAACATTCCATTTATATACATATTATGTAGTCATGATTTTAGTTATTATAAAACTGACCTTTCCATCGTGGATCCTTATCACGCGAGTGTATGGTATAATGTGTAGTTATTTTAGGATAATCTGAATAAAGTCTCCTTACAGCATTAGTTAACCTCCCCACTAAAATCATAAATATTAAAAATTGTTAAATTTAAGATAAACAAAAATACATTAAAGTAAAAATTGAACTTTGAACTCGAACTTGATCTACATTGCATAACCCTTAATCTTTTTATTAAAAGTCAATCAATATTTATGATTAAAAACTGCGATTGTTAATTCTAGGAATAATTTAAAAACTCTAAAAATATTTAAAATTCGATAAAACTTAATAACAACTGACGACACGTATTGTCAAAAAGTTTTTCCTAGCATTAGTTATTACACTTGTAACAAACAAGTTACGTTTTTAACTTTTTTGAATTTACTTAATACCAGTTTTCTTTTATTTCATTATTTGTTTAGATAAAAAACTAAAAATTACCCTGGCGAGCCGAATTAACAATCGCTGTCGCCATTGCTGCAAAAATACTAAAGTTTAAAAACATACGTTCCATTTCATCAAATTTTCTGTCAGTTCTCTTATGGTTTTTTTTTTGTATTGTCTCCAAAATAATTATTGGTAGAACATGTAGTAAATTATTTTTATTAATAAATACCATATTAAAGCCTTTTTAATAAATTTCAACAAAAATATACATAAATAGTCTAGAACAATATAATAATATCACACGTAAAACCGACCGCTAAAAGCTATAAGCGGGAATTTTAAAAGCCTTTCGCGTAAACAGGCGTACTCTTATTAAATATCCGTTTTCTCCGAAGCAATTTTGATCAAATTCATTATGATTAAATTATTATTTAATTAGTTAAGTGTTCTAATATACAAGATACATCAATAATATTTTAATTCGATTTTAGTTTATGACTTTCATCAACTATTTAAATGTACTGTTATAACATAGGAACAAAGGTACTTATTCTGTAATTCACAATAAACATTTCAATGATGAAATAATTAATGAACTTAATAATTGGCAGAATTAAAATGAGGAAGTAGCCTACATTTGTCAAGTTAGATAATGCTAAATATAGATGGTGCTATTTGCCAAAGAAATTAATAATTTTGTGATGCAGACCAATAGATAGCATTTTCAACCTCTTTTTTATAGAACAGGGAGCAAACGGACAGGAGGCCCACATGATGTTAAGTGATAACGCCCTTAGAAACTTTCAATGCCAGAGGGCTCGCGAGTGCTTTGCCAGCCTTTTCAGAATTGGAACGCTCTTTTCTTGAAGGACCCTAAGTCGAATGGGTTCGGAAATACTTAAGTGGGCAGCTGGTTAAACTGCCTTAAAACACTTAGTTGTGGCACGACGGGATTGAAGGTCATCCGGGTGGAACTCCGTATTCTGCCTTGACGTCCAATGATGAAACTCAGCTGCAGGTAGGTATTAATGTGAAACTGCTTTGAACACTGTCCCTTGTAAATGCGATAGAAGATTCAGAGTGAACCCACATCTCTACGCAACGCCAATGAAATCAAGTCGCTGGGAACGGGATCGGTCGTCGACGATTTGAACCGCTTTTCGTTGAATAATGTCAAGTGGAAGGAGCTGGTACTAGGGAGCTTCTGCCCAGAGATGAGAATGGTACTCCATGTGGGGCCGAATTTGGGGCTTTATACAGTTGCAAGCGGTGGTGCGGATTTAAGTACAGTCTTGTGTTGCTGAGCACACCAAACTTCTTGAAGGGTGTTTTTTGCGGAAAACATGCTTAATTACGTACTTTTATAATTTCTCGCGGTTAAGAATTCTTTAAAAGTTCTTATTGTTATTTTATGGCGTAAAATTGTTAATTTCTTACAAACAATTATATGCATACAGATAACTTGCCACATATCAGCGTCGTCTGTTACCGTAACAAAATATTATAAAAACTCCAGACCAATAAAAGGTTGCCAATATTAAGTTTTTAATTATTATCTTCACTGTTGGTTTCATTGTTCAGAGATACAAAGTACAGGTTTAAGTAAATCTTAACTCTCCAGATTTGTGCCATACATATTTATTTCAGAAAAAAGCTTAAAATAATTTTATTAATATATGATAATACAATAATGGGCTTCCGCAGGCTTACTTCACTGGTTTCATTTGCCAGAGTCCATCATTGAGATAATGGCAGTTTTCTATTCCAACTCCTTTATTTACTTCAGCTCTGCAACAAAAATAAGATTTTAGAATATGCCGATGTGATACATATATACTACAATGAACAATACTTGGGATTTTTAAAACATTGACATGGCCACACTGGCTCAACGTATTTTGAAAATTAATTTTATTTATATGGAGCTGTATATAAATACAATCGTAAAATAAAAGTATTCTAAGGCCCCTTACATTGTAGTAAAATATATTTAATCTAATCAAATTATTTGATGTCAACATTTGTTAGTTTAGTTCAACATTTCAACATTATATTATGGTAATTATTACTTAGACTAATGATATAGTAATAAAGTAAATTACTTTGTTTAACAAATTTCAGTTTTCTTTTCTTTTATTTCTTTTTGTCTATTACTTATATTTTCTGTTTCCTATATTTTGTTTATCAATGTAATCTGTTTTGGCTTTGTATATTGTCTAAGTGTTTTGTTATATACAACCATTGATATACAAAAAACCCAAGATGCACAGTCTCGAATAAAAGTAACGCTCGAAAGTGTCCCGAAACACTATTTCTGTCCCTTTCTATAACAGTATGTCTATAACAGTATATGTTACAAGCATATATTATTGCAAAATCAACCTTACGCGAATTGCTTAAAGTTGTTATTACAACGCAGTGTATACGTACTTAAAGCAATAAAATTTTACGACCGACCGTGGTCGGTAGGACTAGGTATTGAGTGGAGTCGAACATGACTTTTCGGGTGCTTTACAGCGTCACGGTGGTCACGGTGGTCACGGTGACTGAAGACAAAAGGTGTTGGATGTTAAATAGTTGTAAATTTATAATAATACATAACTTTAATCCGGTTGCAAAGTTTTTTCTTTAAATTAAAAAAAAAATGTTAAATTGGCTACCTCCTGACCTACACTTTATATAGCGTAAATATATTTGTCAAAAACTACACATAAAAAGTTCAAAAGTACATAAATTTATTTATAAAAAAAACACAAATACCTAAATAACAAGGATTCCACTTATTAGACGCGAGACTATTTGAAATTAGCGCACAATTTAGAATGTTGCGCTCATTTTTTGAGGACGTTTTTTAGACGTTGAGTGTGCATTTTTTTGTATATCAATGTATACAACGGATGTTAACTGTAAGATTATTAATAAATAGGTAAAATTAAGTAAGTAGCTTTGTAGCTCTTTTCGTTAATCCAGGGGCATTTACCAGCTTATATTTCTAGAAATTATGGTTCAGGGTACCATGACATAGATATACTATTATTTGTCCCTTGATATTTACATTTCCTTAGTAGACAGCGAAGTGATGCCAATAGCCAATGCGTGTTCCTTCCCCTCAGCCATCACTGCCACCACGCTGCCCTTTTCCACGGAACTCATCCTCGCCCCTGGTGACGTCAGACCGGGACACATAATGTTGGCGCCACTGAGCACGAAACGTATGGCACCTTTATCGACTTGCTGCATGGGTAGGAAGAATGGATCTGTAAAGATATATCCAGTATTCATTGGGAGCCATTGTGAAAAGTACATCATGATACGTTGTACTTTTTAGACACAAGATGGCGCGGGTGACAAAAATATAGAGGGAAAGCATAAGCATAATTTAGAAGTCATACGCCGGACCAATAATATTAGATAGTTAATGATAGCGTCGGAATATTCCAAAAGCGATCCCAACTTCGTTATTAAGTGTTTATACCAGCATTATTATTAGTATTCCAGCCGGCCACTATTCGGTTTGGGATAAAGTTACCTATTTAGGGAATTTGTATCATATTGAGTGGTCTTCATTTTTAAATAACTACCTGTAAAAAGTTCTTACTTAAAATAAAGAGCTCCTCAATTCCTGGAACATTACAGTATATAGGTTTCAACGAGATAATCTCTTAATCGCCTACTTCCTAAATCAGTAAGATCAAGTGCTTTTAGACGCTCATTTCGGTTTGTTCCTAAGTGCTCTGACAATTTTCGTGGCTATTCTTTGATCCCATTCTTTATGAAATAAGGATGCTCTAGGCATACTCTAATAGTTTTCTAATGTATATTTTATATATATTTAAGAGTGTTCTTGATGTGAGGCAATTAAATGATTTTCTCACCAAATAGAGCATAGAATTTGCCTCTTAAATATTAATTGTTATTAGCACTACGAACAGTGAGGGAAAGAAATCGGCACTAATAAAATTGAAGGTTTAATCAAAATTGGATTATCATATAATCTATGTTACACATATTCAACCAGGCCGAGACGCTATTTACGTAATTGTATTTTAAGTTATTAACTCTAAGTTTCGTTTAATAACAATTATTATTATATTATATTTTAATGAAATATTCATAAGTAGATGGTAAACTTCGCATCACCTACTTATATAATATATTTGTATCAAAACTTAATACAATACTTTTAAAACAGAAAAATTAGTTTGGACCTCATACTACAGGTATGAAACAAAAATTTCTAAATATACATATAACAATTGACATTGTTTTATTTCTAAATGACATCAAATATTTCCCAGCTAGGAACAGTTTTAATTGTAAAATTCAATTGTCGTTTTTCGTATTTTTCTTTACTTATTATTTATGGATCCTACCATTTAAACCTTCCCTAAACTTTCACAAATATTTAAAGGTCACATTTAGCCAAATCGGTAAAGCCATTTTTAAGTTTTAGCGAGACTTTTGGTTTAACCCAATACCAATACATTACTTCTTCCCTCCCTATAACGAAACCTCTCTCTAACGAATAAAAATGCTCGTTCCCTTGAAATTCGTTATAAATAGTTTAAACTGTATATAGATTTAAAACTGTAGAATATTACTTTAATTTCGACACATACATTTATGTAGCAGTCTGAGTGTGGGCATCCACGATCCTTCTCTGTGTCTAAAGAAGAGCAGCTCACCAGCACTGTTAACCATAATTTCGATGTGGTCGTGGCTGAAAATGAAAATACCAAAATCTAATAAGGCTTACATTTTGTTATTAAAGAAGAAATATTGATTTTTGAAGTTATACTTCTTTTGGCGCGTTAGGGAAAAATGATGAGAGTAAATTTTTACGATGTATGCGCACGCCGTCACAAAAAACCGACGCCCTGAAGTTAGCTATAGTCAACATTTTAGTTTTTTCTACTGTTAGTGTAGTTTTTTCTACAAACGTAGAATAAAATTTTTGAAAAGTTTTTTATCTTGTCACGCCAAAAAAGTATAACTTCTAACGCGTCACGTACATAAGTAGGGGAGCGAGGGGCTAGTTGTAACAATTTTAACAAATAATTGAATATCATGAAGTATATTGGCTAAATTACTACCAAATAAACTTTGATCGATACTCTAACTATTAATCTATGAAGCCTAATTGAAATATTATCAAATCTACAGGTAACTATCTCACAATTATGATTTATTTGAAAAAAGGGAAGTGTTACAACTTACCCCGTGGTTGGGGCTAATTGTAACATCTGTTGGGGCAAGTAGTAACAACAACAAAAACAAAAAGGTGACACTTTCAATCTTTATTTTTCGCAGATTTTTTAACTTTTCCTTTCCCCTTTCGCTTTTCTTTATCATCTTTTTTTGCTTTTTCTTCATATTCTACTCTCAAAGCTTCTTTTTCAGGCGTATCTGTCAGAATAGGATACTTCCTTTTGCGTCTGCAAATTATATTTGTTTTTCGTGGTGGCGCCTTTGGTAATGGTCTAATCTTTCATTGGGAAAATTGATTTTGACCAGAGCAACTTGGAGTTGGTTTGTTCGCAGTTTCAATGTGGCGTATATTTCTGTTGTGCTGATATCCACTTCAGGAGCAGAATCTACTAAATAGTTGTGGATGTTCAAGATTCAACGATACATTTTCACTTTCATTTAGAACATTTTCTGATTGTTCTGTAGGATCTGGACGATCAGTAACATAAGAGGGCGCAAAGTCACTATCTTGGAAAATATTAAACATTCAAAGACCAAATACCAGAAGCTTTAAATCCACTGATAATATTTGCAGGGTTCAAGGCAAGTGATAATGACTCCTTCACTACACTTCAGATGTCATAAATTGCCATCGTTTTTCCTGGATTATTATACATCCATGCAGTCTGTGCTCTATTCACGTGGTTTTTAAAAGGGCCGTAGACTCCTACAACCATAGGTTGCAAATTTTGGGAGCAATGGGGGGGGAAACGATAACATGATAACATTGTTTTCTTTGGCTTTTTCGACAACTGCAATATTCATACGTGAGCCATGATTATCGAGCAGTAACAGAACTGGCTATTTCTTGGTAGGTTTCGCGTGTTTGATAAAATGATCTATAAAAATCAAGAATTCTTTTTCAGTCATCCACCCTGAAGAATTGCCAGCTCCAATGCAATCTTGAGGTCCACCGCGAATGAAAATTTCTGAGTATTTAAGCCGGGGAAAAATAAACATCGGTCGTCAGTAACTTACAGCAATCTGGGGCAAATTGTAACATGTTACAACAAACCCCGAGGTTTTGTTACAACTAGCCCCTAGATATAGGTCTTAATATTTATCACGATAACTATTAAATCAACTTAGTAATCTCGAAAACTGTTACACATCATCATAAATAGTTATATTTTAGCATAAAATAAAATACATAAAACTTCAAATCTACGAAAATAGTAAAACTAACCGAAAATTTACGTAAGTAAAATTATAGGTTACCTGTCAACAATAAAGCGTTTGCACACACCCACTCACTACGCCGTCTGGTGGGACCCTGGCTGTGTTAAAGTGGCGTGGCATGTTATAAGTTTAAGATTAGGTAAAAAAAAACGTGAATAAAATTCAAATTCCTATTGAAAAAGGTCTGTTACTATTTACCCCTGTTACAACAAGCCCCGCGCTCCCCTACACATTTTTTTTTAACTGGGCTTATATATCTGGGCAGGTACAATTTGGGCGTCATTTCTTTATATGTTTAATAATAATTTATTTTTCTTAATAAGCAATTAAGGTTAGCTTTCTGACACACGTAAATTTTTCTGTCTAACGCATGACGGTTTCCTTACGATATTTTCCTTGAAAGAGTGTTAAAGCACTTAGAATAATAATTTAGCGCACAGCTCCATCACACGCTCCATCCACTAGACCAACTGCTCTCCCTAATTAAAAAAAAATTACATTTTTTTATGATCCTACTATCCTATCGAACATATGATACCCGCTGGGAAGCGATAGATCCCATATATTTAAGTTACACAAAATGGATAATAATTAATCATGGTAGTCGCTTTGGTCTAGAGTTTTGACACTGCATTGACTCTCGCCACATAACACACACAAAAATTCTTTTGGTGTACAGTAGGAGATCGAATCCACGTCTCCAGGGATGAAAGTCGCACGTTGAAAGGCCAACAATGCTCATGTAAAATGTATATAGTATTACTTTTTCTTTCCACGGCACACTCCCCTTACACACATTACAGGTTCATCTTTATTTATCTCTTCTGTCGTCACTTAATCATTTTCACATCCATATTGGAATGTCAGCAAAACTTACCATTTAACAATCCTAAAAGTATCCTTTTTGGGTAGAATCTGGTCAATGTAGTTGTCTAAATATGGATAAAGCTCCAACAAGCGTGACCTGATACCCTTCTGTACTGAAGATTTTAGCTGCTGAACTCCAGAAATGCTTTCCTTTTCATCGAATCTGGAAAGATAAATACTCCTTTAAGTAATTATTATCGATGTAATCAAATGAATAACAATTAAATGACCCTTGAGTTTAGTTTGTCTATTAATTCGAATTAAATTGTTTAAATATATTTAATTTGGTATTATAATGTATAGTTTATCGAATGTATAATTAAAAACACACAACGAGAATCATTATACAGTAATCACTTTAATAATGACCGTTTTAATGTTATTGGTAGATATTTAATATTAATAGTTTTCTTATTTAATGGTTGGTACTTAGAAGACCTAAGATTACACTATTAAGTCATAGATCATCTGCCAGAGTAAATGTCTATGTTTCATTAAGACTATTTTTTTTAATACATATTAGCTGCCCCCGCGAACTTCGTTTCTCCTTGACGTTATTTTACTTAGCCTACCTCTTTAGTTCATACCAACATGGATCATTTTGCTATGCTACCTCAGAGACATCGGTTTTACGGAATAAAAATATTCTGTGAATATTTCTCTATATAAACCTCAGAGTTCAAGTCATAATTAACAAATAAAAAATAGGGTTTAATCGTAGAGGGGTCAAAGTCAAAAATCATTTATTCATATAGGTAACACAATGTACACTTATGAACGTCAAAAAAGAAATATACATAAAATGCTTCTAATTTAACATTTACTGCCAGTTCTCAAATCAAGGGCGTAGAACGGAAGAGAAGAACTGGCAATAAACAACAATACAAGTGTCTTGTTGAAATTGTTACCATTTTACGTGAAAAATCGAAACAATAGCAACCACAGTCCTTTATCATGTATAAGACGCATGCGCGATGCAGCCATTCTTTTGCGAAATACATTGGCTGTAAAAACAATCGAAATTCGATTTGTCTTTCAATACACATGCAATACTCTTCGCAAGTATTGACCTCATAGAATTAGTTACTATATTTGCAGTTCACGTGTTTGCGTGCAAGGGTTTCCTCACTTATCCTCAATGCGACTTTCGAAACACGTTGCTATAGTAGAAAACAATAACATTACTTTTATCATTTACACATTGGAACCTATATTCATAGGATGTGAGGAAATATTTTAGCAATCGGGAATACTTACTTTATTTAAAACAGTAGTAAATTGTCTTTATAGTTAGTATTTTAAAGTAAATTTAGTAGTTGTAGTTGGGTTAACGTTTAATTTCAGTTTTCTATTAATGTACTTAATTTACTTTTGTTTTTGTATTTAGTTCAACAATGTAATATGTTTTGGCTTTGTATATTGTCTACGTGTATCGTTTTATAATAATGTATATGTAAGATTACTTATGACTATAAAACCCTTAATTAACAAAATTTGACTAAATAAATTGCCATTTTCAAATCATAATAAAAAAAGTCGAATTGTAATCGAATTGTAACTCGATAAATAAGTGTCCTCGAATTCTATGAAAAACGATAAGAAACAGGAACTGAATAGTCATAGATAAATATACCATAGGTAAGTAGTTCGGTTCAAAGATACTTTATTTATCTCTCTCTCTTTCTTTCTATAAGAATTAAATTCACTTAGTAAGAAATTTTAGAGTAGGTAAGTTAATCATCATGTTATGAAATTATTTAAAAATAAGCTAAAATAAATATATTAGTTTCTAACAATATGTACTATATTTTTTAGCAGTTACTTAAGGCAAAAGTAGTTACTTAAGCCATAATATACACATGAGGAAATTCATTTGAACAAGAGAAACGAGTCCGAAGAACCTGCTCCTTACTCTGTAAGGTCGCAACCTTGGGACAGCGCGGTAACACGCAACGACATAAGTATATCCTAATTAACAAAACCGCATCGATATTCCATACAAACACATCGGGATTGGTAGCGCTGTCGCTATTGAAGGTACGGGGAAAGAGCGAAAAACCGCCTTTAAAAACCCGAAGCTTACAACGTTGTCATTTGTCTATGTGTACGACGAATAGACTACAGCCTGCGATTCTGTAACTCACTTTTCAAACTCACACAGCGGTTTTTGCATCGGCGGTCGCTCTCAAATCAGTCGTGAAGCAGTCATTTTATGATTTGGCATTCTGAAAAGGTGGGAGCTTGTAGTTTACCTTTATCAGAATGCCAAATCATAAAATGACTGCTTCACGACTGATTTGAGAGCGACCGCCGATGCGAAAACCGCTGTGTGAGTTCGAAAAGTGAGTTACAGAATCGCAGGGCTGATGCATAAGACACGGACCTTTTCAGCTTTCGATGAAATCTTTATGCTTCAAAATGTTGTCTTATATAACCGTTCCTTAACGAGTGCCTCTGTATATTAACAAATCTAAACGTATTTTTATTTACATGATATTATACAAACCTAATATTTAAGTCTTGTGTCGAAGCATATTTGATAACAACTGATTAGAAAAACAAAAACACATCACAAAGCGACATTGAAATTTAGGGTCACAACAAATATTTGTCTACATGTTAATAGACCAGAAATTCAGATTTTAAATAAATATCCACAGTGTAGGATAGGAAATTACAGTAAATAATTTTCAATATAATACATCCTTACAAATTATACAATGAAGTCCCCCTTGGCCGCGTCCGCTGAATATAATAGACTGTAGACAGAAAAACTACCGAGAGCATTTTTGTACGGTTGTCAATAATAGATAGTGTGATATCTGAAGTTATAGGTAGAAAAATAACAACATTATGGGTTTATGCCGAAATACACAAAATCCACTCGGGCGCTGCAAGCGAATGTATTAAAATACTCTAACACAGCTGTCATTAGAATATTAATAACAAAGGTAAATAATTTGGTTCCCTTTGCGTTTTATACTAACCGAAGAACCTACGTTTTTGTACTGCTCACATTAAACATCTTTTGACATTGTATTGATTACATTTATAATTGCAGAAACAAACCTTCATTATACATGGATCGGATGATGACCGAATCACTATTAAAGTGAATGATATCGGAATGAAAGGCAGCCCTATTGAACTGTGTCATCACGCGTTCATACAAATTCAACGTCGACGGCGCACGATTCCGCTGAGCGACACGTGCGCAATAGATCACGTGTTCGTGTACCACGAGGCTTACACAATTTTTCATACGTCCGTGAGCTATTTTTAATGTATCTCTGGTACATAGCGAGTGCAGTAACGACGTGATATAAGTTAATAGTGCATCTGTGACCTGTTTTTCTTTATAACGTCGTATAAGTCAGTAAAATTATTAAAAAATCCCAAAGCAACCTTGCTACAACATTTAAATTATGTGCAGTATACGCAATTTATAAATTGAAATATTGATTATGGACGCTACATTTTTTTTAAATTGATGTCAAAAAACCACAAGGAGGTTTTAATGTCAAAAGTCAAGTAACAAACAATAAAGCTTATACGTTGTATGTGCATTTCAGAGTTGTTATGTGTAACGAGATATTCGTTTGATAACTGCGTGTCCTGTTGCAACCGCAACGTGGCTTCCATAATAAGTAATGTCCTTATTACCTACTAAATATAGTACATATACGTCGTTCATTTCAATAATAATAACTATTGAATAAGTAAGTTTACTTAAATATTTAGATACATAAAAATTCATCAAACACGTCTAGTACTATAAATCCATAAAAAAACCAAATACCAATAAAGTATCAATAATTTAAAGTAGGTAACCGTATCTTACGAGAACATTTTTTATTGGTATTTATTAAGAAACATTGCAATTTAAAAATTTAAAAACCCTAAAAGCTAAAAATTCGGCCTATCCAATTATTTACTTAAGGATAATGGCGAAAGATGTTTTATATGGGTCCAGGACTTTTCAACGCACAAAAATCTCTCTCTATATTATTAGTATAGATCAACTCGATAAGCCTAAAAGTTTTGAATTCTAGGTCATAATTGATCGACCGCAAGCACTAAATTAGTTTACGTTGGCACAGAATGTACTATTGTTACATTAATTTAGACGACTTGAATTAATCAACCAAATCTTTGTTTTATGATTGGAATTTGGAACACATGACATTGAAAGTTGGGCCGTAGTACTATATTATTATAAATACATAGGAGTCGTTTAAGTGAAAGGAAGAAGAAGGAAGAGTCTCGCCATTTTGAGGAAAGCCGGTTGGTAGCCGAAGCCGGTTGCGCATTCATGCGCTGCATACTTTTTCATTCTTTTGCATTATTTACAGTAAGTGAGAAGAGTGTGTTTCGTTCTATAAAGACAAGTGTTTGAGGTCGGTGAGCCTGTTTAGGAGGTGCCATAGTATTTGTTTTTAAAAGATTAAGATTTTTTACGTTTTGAAGTAATGAAAAATTAAAATTGCGTGTAACCATAGCGTGTTTAAATTGGTTTGTTTTTCATATTTGATATTTAAAAACTTAAAAAACAATCCTTGATATTTGACGAACTGAACTGAATAAAATTAAATACATTAAGTGTGAATAATTATTACCATTAGTTACTATCGAAATTCTTATTAATGCTGCAGATGTTTTGAGTAACAATGATGAGGATTGAGGATTCGAAAAACACTGCAGTCTTCTGGATAATCTAAATATTAGTTAGGAATACTATTCGCATCATCAATATCACGAATTAAACTTAAATCATTAAAAAAGAGGGATTGAGTTATATTTAAACAAATCCTAAATAACTCCTCTGCTCCCGACTAAGCGCAGTCTTTAAAATCCAAGAAGCGCTGATGGATATTTTTTACTTTTCTAATCCCTAATGACTTTTGTATTAATTATTTTAATAATATAAAATGCGCACAACGGACCAAATGGGCGTCTAAGTGCGGAAACTGAGTCCACACTACATAATATCGAATCACGAACAAATTTAATAGACACACGAGTTCATTATAAGATTTTAGATAATGGGTAAATTTGTCGACACGAACTGTCATTTTCATACAAATTTACTTTTCGACTTCCTGCATACACTACTGTTAAACCATCTTGACTAAGCTCCCAGCACTGCTCTCACTGATAATGTATTGTTATTGTCTTAGCTTCCTCAGTAATATTATTAATTACATTAAATACAAAGTTTGATAAAACAAAGTTCCAAGAATTTATCATTCATATAATAGTTATAACAAAGATTTACGAGTTTCCTCAACTTTTCCAAACTTAGAAACAATATTACTTATAGGAAACGAATTTACTTTCAATTTATCGCTTAAGTTTTATCAACGTTAAAATTCCAAGTATACAGTATGATTATTAAAGTATTTCTCGTTATACTCATTGATTTTTTTATGTAACGGGGCAAACGGGTACAAGGCTCACTTGATGTTATTTGATACTGCCACCTATAGACACTGACATTGCCAGAGGCTCGCAAGTGCGTGACCAGCCCTGCGATTCCGCCGCTATGTGAGTTCGAAAAGTGAGTTACAGAATCGCAAGGCAGTCTTTGCCTTTTAATCGTTATTTATGATGATCATTTTGTGCCTGCCACACGTCGATTTTCTAAGGTATACTGGTTATCTCGCTACTTTCCTCTTTCCTTTTCCATAAAAAAATTCGTTGGAATTCGAACGCACTGAAGCATAACCATTCGACTGCTCCGCCTGCCGTTCAGTTATGCGAATTGATATCAAATCTATAAGCATTTAATATATATTTATTTTTTGTCGTTCATAAGTATACATTGTGTTACCAATATGAATAAATGATTTTGATCTAAACTATATTATCCCAGTTTTTTTTATATATATATAACAGGGGGCAAATAGACAGAAGGCTCATCTGATGTTAAGTGATACCGCACACAGACACTCACATTGCCAGAGGGCTCGCAAGTGCGTTGCCGGCCGTGAATTAGTACGCTCTTTTCTAGAAGGGCTCTAAGTCGAATGGTTCCGAAATACTTCACTGGGCATCTGGAACGACGGACGGTGAGGTGAAGTCGACAATGGTCGAGAAGCAATGACCGTCCATTGTTTCTTGCGGTTGGTGTACGAGTAAGAGGAAATATAATTCGCAACTCATTATTACAGGGCAAAAACGTTGACGTGGATTTACGTCAATATACCTAACGGTTTTTATATCAGCTTATTATTGCCCGCGCATCTGCGTTGCGGAAATATAAAAGCGTAATTCATGAGATCTGATATTCTATATAGATCTATACCTAAAAAGTTAAATTTACCGCCTGTCTAAGAGCGTAGAACGGAAGAGAAGACGTGAAGAAACTCATCGTTTTACCATAACCTTTTAAAAAATTACGGGGCCTAATTTAATCGATCTATAGTACTCTTATGTCTCACTTCATCACAGCTCATATGCAATTTGACAGAAAGAGGCTAAAGAGTACTTTAGTAATATTAGAATTTAGTGTATATGAATAAGAGGATAATTTAAGCGTACATGCAACGAGAATGAATAATAAAGCGACATTGTTAAGACTTATTTACTTTGTAGTCCTACAACTAACATAAATTACATCTGTGGCCATAGGTCAGAACATGATAAATGCAATTTCATTACTTTACAGTATAAGCAATTCAATATTATTAAGAAATCTTGAAGGCACTATTAAAATACGAAACACTCGATATATGAATGAATGTACTTATCTGTCTGATCTATGACCACAGATATATATAACAAAAAACAATTATACTAAAGAATATAGCAAAAGTTGGAATACATAATATATACAAAAAGGTTCAAGCATTTACAAGGAAAAAAATATTAAATACATTTAACTAATACTGCTGTGTTGTGTGATGGTGTGAAAGTGAGGGTATGTACCTACTTGAGGATGTGTGTGTAAGGTGTGCTCATGATGCAGGTGATTTAGCGCTATGGATATTCTTAAGCATATTCCGCGATAGCTTCTACAATATAAATGCGTTTAATTTTCTTAAGGATAATTTAAATATAACTTTAAATTACCATAAAAAAGCAATAAGTTTTCGTCGTCACCCTCGGTTTACAGTGAATTGAATTATGAATGCCAAAAGGATTATGCTGATTGGCCAATATAAATATGTCTGCTCACTACTTGACAGAATTCGCTTTTAATATTAACTTTATTAATATTATTTCTCTCATATATAAGATATTTCTTACTTTACTAAGTTATAAACAACTAAAAGCGTACACATAGTAAATTCAACGAATTTTAATGTAATGTCTAATGTACCTATACAAAATATTTTAAGAACTATTTTAAAAGAGTAAGTATGGATCTTCTAGCCCATTCTTCTCCATATGAAACTTCCTTTGGAAGTATAATTTTTTTATATTTTTAAATTGTATAAGTGCCTTTTTAATAGGCCTAATTAAAATAAATGGTTTGACTTTATTAAAATCTAATAAAATAAGTAGCATAATGTATTTATATATTCCATTCTGGCTATATTTTGAGTGTAACTGTTTATTTTTATATATAGTTTATTTTAGCTGTAGGATTTCGAAATAAATAAATAAACTCTTAAATTTAATGTTAGTAAAATAGTACTTGCAGATAAACCATGATTAGGCCATCTTAGGTCATACATGATATTATTATTATATTATGCTTGTAGCGTTATTTTCCGCTCTTATGCGCTATATAACAACCGTAATACGTTATATATATAATTAATCTAATTACATGACGTTAATATTTAAATAACAAAATAAATCAGAGGTGCTACAACCTCTTTAAAGGTCTGGGGCTCAGATTTCTGTATCTATTTCATGATCATTTGTCAATCTAATAGGGTGCCCCAAGGTTGGTGCAAGGCTTCCTTACGAAGTTTTTCTTCACTGTTCAAGCGAAGGTCAAATGCGCACATAGAAAAAAAATCCATTGATATACAGGCGAAGATCGAACCTACGACCTCAGGGATGAGAGTCGTACGCTGAAGCTGTTTATATAGAAATTAATAATTGAATCAATTTATCTCTACGTTTGTACAGTTAGGTTTAATACAGAAGAAATTTAAATGTTAGGCTTTTTTCAAAACATATAATAAAAACGTCAAGAATTTCGAATTGTCCCCCTTAACAATCAAATTGCCCCACCCCGTTCAACACAGGTTTAATACCACAGAACTAGTTGACTAACTACAAATGTAATTTAAGCATAGCTTCAACTAATAGGTAGTACAAATATTTTTACAAAAGCATTATCTATACCCCGAGAATTTAGATACGAATGATAAAAGGATTAGTACGATTGTTTAAGAATAATAAGAATTGTTTCGTTTAGGCACTACTTTTAATTAAACCTTCCTAAGAGACTGCCGTCTCGGTGACTACTCCGATTGATGAAAAGCACTCCAAACATCGAATACTGAACTGTGTAAATATTGTAATAAATTCGCAGTAATGTGATTAATAGTGTTTTATTTAAAAATAAACAATATTTTACGCTTAGTTTTTATCACACTATCTATGACATGTCAATCAAAACAAAACCAAAGGCTAGTAAAGTATAATAGTAAAATATGTATATCCTATATTTATTTACAAATTTACAATTATTTTACATAATTTTAAATTTTTCCGACATTTCGCGTGCTTTAATTTATAATAATACATAACTTCAATCCGGTAAAAAAGTAAGATATGATATTCCGTGATTCTATTTAAAATGTCTAGCTTCCTGTGGGTATCCGAAAATAGTACCCGATTTCTGGAATGACGCCTTGGTTTAGATTTCACAGAAACCTGTCTTACGCGTTATTTATACATTCAATCTTATAAAGAAAAATTAACAAAATAATCTTCGGCATCAAAAGAGAATTCTTTACTTTCTAGCGTATTATTATAAGCCTATAAGAACTTAAGCTTACAATAATCCTATTACAAGTCTAGGAAATTTTCCACTAGAATCCATATAAGTTGTTACAAGACTGTAACAAAGAACGCGCGTTTAATAATAAAATAATTTATAATAGTAATCGTACTTACATAAATAAAACTTGATTTGGAATTAATCACATTATTAACACAACTCCACGTTCGTCAATATTCACAGCGCGGTCAGCGAGAGTTATCAATTTTACTTCATTAAAAGAACATTAAAAATACATAAAATATATTCCAAAAAGTTTATAGCAAGATCTCTATACATTTAAATAATCAATGTAGGTTCATTGCAAGTGTTTATTATTAAAACCCTAGGTATTACAAAATCTATTGTCTAAAAATCTCGCTCATGTTATAACGAGTCTGAGATATCGCGCGTTCCTTTGTTTAAAATATTAATTATTTAATTAGTACTATGCTTATTTCGATAACAGTACAGTCGTTGCTTCCGGTGTACTGCTAAGTTTCAAAAAGGAAGTAGTGTAGTAAGTAATATTTTAGTGGGTATTGCTCAGATCGCTAGATTCTGTCTGAGGCAGTCTGGAAAAGAATGAGTTCTTTTAGAAAATACGCAGACACACTCCTAACTTGTTAATATTTTATATACCACTAGTCCCCGCGAACTACGTTTCGCCTTAATATGTTATACTTGACATACCTTTTTAGTAACTACATACCAACATATGGAAAAAAATCTATGCTACCTTATAGACATTGTTCGTTTTCCGAATTGAAAACCTAAGTACTACATAAAACTAAATTTTTCATTTTTTTTTCATAAAAACCTTCCTTAGAGTTCAAGGAAGAAATGAAAAATTTCGTCTTCAAGATTTGCGCTTAATAACATATTTTTATTTATATAGATAATTGTACTGTACTTATCAAAGACAAGTTTAAAGATTATTAGTAAACCGTTCTTGTTTTATCAATTCAATTAAATATAACATCGTTATTCTTATATCTTCGTAAGTAGGTTAAGACTAGTCTGAACAACGAAAATATCGACTATTAATTCATGCTTCTATTATAATATTCTATTGTAACGTTCTTACAATGCATTGATAACATATTCTTTGACCTACACTTATCTTATGTTGTTTCATGTAATTTTTTTTTTTTTTTTTATGTAATAGGAGGCAAACGGGCAGGAGGCTCACCTGATGTTAAGTGATACCGCCGCCCATGGACACTCACAATGCCAGAAGGCTCGCAAGTGCGTTGCCGGCCTTTCAGGAATTGGTACGCTCTTTTCTTGAAGGACCCTAAGTCGAATTGGTTCGGAAATACTTCTGTGGGCAGCTGGTTCCACATAGTGGTGGTGCGCGGCAAAAACTGCCTTAGAAAACGCTCTGTTGTGGAACGACGGACGTCGAGGTGATACGGATGGTATTTTGTATTTTGCCTTGACGTCCGATGATGAAACTCAGCTGCAGGTATTAGACCGAACAACTCCTCTGAACACTCTCCATGGTAAATGCGGTAGAAGATGCAGAGAGATCCCACATCTCTACGCAACGCCAAGGGATCAAGCCGCACTGAAAGTGACTGGTCGTCGACGATTCGAACCGCTCTTCGTTGAATACGGTCAAGTGGAAGGAGCTGGTACTGGGGAGCTCCCGCCCAGAGGTGAGAGCAGTACTCCATATGGGGCCGAATTTGCGCTTTATATAGTTGCAAGCGGTGGCCCGGAGTGAAGTACCGTCTCGCCTTGCTGAGCACACCAAGCTTTTTGGAGGCTAATTTAGCCTTTCCTTCCAGATGTATGTAATAAAATTGTTTGTACAAATAAGATAGCATTTATATATTAGTCAATATATTTCCTGTGTTCTAAAATTGATGATGCGTCATATTTTCTTGGCATTTAATGTATTTTTACCAGTATACAAAATTTGCATTCGTTTAACGATTTTGATACCACAAAAAAACCTAATTTTTATATTATAACCATTTTGTGGTTTCTTATTTTTTTATTAAACTTGACTTTGATGAAAAGGTGTTTTCGCTAGATAAGCATTGATTTTTACAATAGATAAACGGATGTTTTACTTCAATAACAAGCCATTGGCAGACCAAAATGTTTACTGTTTTCATGAATGATTTAGGAAGATCAGCTGGTCAAAGCATACTTAAAAACAACTCTACTCTGCAGTATCAATATTTTGCCTAGTTCCTGGCATTTTGCCACATTTAGCTATTAAAATAAATCCAACAATTTAAATCTGGCTATGTAAGAAGTTCTTTTATCACGCCATCATATTGTATAATTCCCAACGGAACAGTATTTATTCCGGGCAAAAAAAAGATCGATAAATCATAATAAATAACAATATAGATACATCAAAAACTTTGTGGGTATAGATTAACCAATTTAACAATTCAAGGAATTTCGAAATATGACTGTACTGCATATCAATTCAATATGATAAGTTATCCAGGCCACGGGTGATAACAGAAAAAATATCGGAGGGGACAGTAAAAGTTTCATTCGCGCAAGATCATCTAAAACTTTGTATATAAGGATATAATAACAAATATACGCTCGATGGGATGATGACATCAAAAATCGCGGGTCTCCAATGGATCCAAATATCTCAGGATAGAGAAAGATGGCAAGTCTTGGAGGAGGCCTTTACCGGAGAGGGTTGGTACATATGGCTCAAAAAATAATCGGCAATTTTATAGTATTGTACTTCATAGCCTTGTGAAGTGGGTAGCATTTAAATTTTAAACATAAACACATTCCACTTATCGCTATAATAAAATATAGCAATTGAACGATAAAATTGTCGTGCTAACGTGAAAATTTGCCTAAAACGAAATAAAATTTATGGTATATTTTCTTCTTTTAGTGCCTATCCATTACTGGAGGTCTTGAAGAGTGTCTTGTCCTGTGCCAGATGCAGCAACTCTTCCGCAGTCGTAATACCCGTCCACTCCCTAACGTTGCAAAGCCATCATTCTTCCTTTTATCAACACGCTGTTTACCCTGGATTTTTCCCATTATAATTAATTGAAGGAGGTGGTAGCGGTCATGGCGCAACACGTGGCCCAGTTACGCAACTATCCGTTGTTTAATCTGCATAAGTTTTTTCGACATTAAACGACAAACGAGTTGGTCGTTTAAGAACTTTCTCGTTAGAGACCGTCTGGATCCAGCTTATACGAAGCATGCGACAATAGCACCACATCCAAGCTTTACAGCCGTACAAAACAATTGGCCATATGTAACAAAGGAGAACTCGGATTCGGAGTTTAATGGTCAAGTGACGACAGCACAAAACATTCATAAATGTTGAAAGATCCTCGGGCAATTTCAATTGGAGTCCTAATTTTCTGATCAGGCTTCCACTCGTATGTAACCCAAGTACCCAATATAATATATAATATACTTGTATTGCCGCACTTGATCCAACGTTCTTCCAGCTACAGATAAATTACGACTTAAAGCGTCGTTTCGAGAAATGACCCTCACCTTCGTCTTTACTGGTCTGTTCTGTCTACATCGTCGTCTACATCTGTTTAATTGATAATTTTTCTTTTAAGGCAAGACTAGGTGATCAGTTTACACACGCGTAAATATAACAGTTATCACAATATTTTTTCGTCGCCAGTCTGCGCGGCATTAAACACAGCTACTTTTTGTTTTGACTTGGATTTTATATTACTATGTGTGTTGGAAGTAGTAAGTTGTATTACGTAACCCCTTAAGGTGAGAGATGGGACACATTTCTGTGTCTGAAATATAAATCATTTTCTAAACTGAGTAATGGCGATATTTTACCGTGTTTTAAACCAACGATCTCCGATGACATGCCATGTACGTGAACCACCACAATGTCACTCTGAATTTGTATGGTTTAATGTATTGCTTCCTCAAAGGTAAGCTCCCACATAAACTAAAGAAAAAGGTGGTGGATTCGCGCTTGCTGACTTAGGTACATATGGAGCACAAACTTGGATTTTCAAAAACAAAACGAAAGCCAAAATCGGTTAATAGATTCTATGGCACGCTGGCACGAACGTATTTTATATATCCATCTATCATAGATAGATTTATATATATATATATATAGATAGATTGATAATCTATTTTTGTTAAATTTATGTCAATAAGATGGATGATTAAAGACTTATATAACATAGTATATGAAAAATAAGAAAATGCTGAAAATAATGTGAAGAAAATAAGTCTTTTGTTTTATTGTGTTAAATAAATAATAAACTTTTCTGTATTTGTACCATAACGCCCAGTTGATAGTTCATGGATGACTACACACCTTTCACGGTTACCTTGCCCTAGTCAAGGTTAAAACTCTGATCGATATAAATAATGCAGATATTATACCTACATCGAAGTAATAGACATACGCCTATAACACCTTTTGTTATTTTCAACGAATATAGAACTAAACCTATGTCCTATATTATCTACAATGTTAAAAGAAACGTTAATACTAAATCAAGCGTCGAAATTTATTAGGTACCTACTTTTATTGTACACCCCAGTGTTGATAAAAATAATAAACTTAATCAATCATCACGCACTGCTAACGCGTCCATGGCTCAATATGGGACTTCCTTTAATAATTAAATGCGTGTGTTGGGTTTCAGTAGAACAAAAATTTAAAGCCAGTTTTATATACCGTCGGTGTCACTCAACTAATGTAAAAAAACTCCGGTGATCGGCCTTATGAAATTTTTAAACTAATGTTTTAGGTTAGGACACATAATATATAGAGTAGGCTTAGAAAACTTATAATTCAGCATATTTACTTAAAGCTGATCTTATATCATAGAAAATCAGTATATTTTTGAGTTAGGCTTGTCCCAGCTTGAAGATTTATATTTTAAATATAGGTATAAGTACTTGCTTTTACTCAAGGATAAAGTATATTAATTAGTGAAAGACGATTTGACGGTCCAGTACCTAGTTTTTAGGTCTTTTGGTAGAAACATACAAATTTTTCCTATTAATAATATAAGTATAAATACACATGTATAATAGTCCTTTTTTGCATTAGAAACCACCGACTGCATGAGATGCAAAATTCAAGACGCTTATAAGTTGTCAAGTGGAAGTTCACACTTCACTGAACTCACGGTTATTAAGAAAGTTATTGATTTCTTATCAGTAATTTCTCAGTGGAAAGTGTAGATGCATATTAACTGAATCATAACTATAAAATTATCAAAGTTTTGTTGTTATGTGTGGCCAGTAAATTATATTATACATTTTAGAACATTTGTAGAACAAATTCAGTGCTAATCCATGTCACTAAGACTAGATCATAATTGATACCCAAGATACTATTGCAGTAATAGAGCCTAAACAATAGGCCCATATTGCAAATTATATATCATTTAAACATGACAGCATCAAACATCATAATAAAGCTTTCACAGATTCTTTTGATTTCTCATCAATGTCGGACAAATGTATGGACAAAAATATAAAGTTGAATCATTTATGGTTTAACCATCCACCATGATGTTTAATCAAAAACAAATTTTATTTTTCAAATTACTTTATTCCATAAACACATTTTTATCCCATTTAAAACAAGAAAAGGTCTAACAAATTAAACAATGAATTCTGAAAGCGATAATATCTACACAATAAAGTTTAATATTACTACTTTTTTTTTTCTATTCTAGCAACAATGGAATTAAGATGAATTGGTACATTGAAACAAAACTTACTACATTGATAAATTTATATTAGTAGTTACATAAACATTGTTGAAAATATTGTCTTTATCAGTCATGAGCAGACGAATTGACAAATACTGCAATGCTGATCAATCTCAGCATAAAAACAAGTATTTTTTTGTATATCTAAAATTTTTGAAAATAATAAACAAGCACGAAAACTCAGTTTGTCACATAAATAACTTTTTTAGTTAAAATATTTTTATTTTCTCCATTCCACACATTCTACAATAATGTACTTTCCAATTGCTTAAATTTTTGTTTTATTTTCTTGTTTTTCCATAAAATCTTTATAATCATGAACACTTACAACAATTTAGAATATAATTTCTCATTATATCTAGCATAAGACCACATATTTTAGATATTGTTAACATAAAAAAACTAATCTCAAACATTGTTTTTCAATTTCAAAATGGAATGTGATTAATAATGAGGTAAATAATATCAAGACTTAAATCAAAAATAAGTGAAATGAAAAATATTGAAACATGGCCTCTCAAGTGAAATGAGATTCTTATAGTAAGGTCTCAAATTTCCCATTTAATTTTTGTAAAACAAGTGAATCAAACTACAATTTCACAAACATTTAAAAGTAGGTCACAATATGTGGTCATTGTCTAAACTACCACAAATAATTCTAATTAGTGCAAGTTACATCAAATAAATTAAGTACAATATTGAAAATATATTTGATGATTAAGTATTTTATACAAATAAATTGTAATAATTTTAAGTGTAATTACTAGTGCAGATATAAAGAAAATTAAGAAAAAGAATAACTAATAACATTAACTAATCTATAATATAAATAAATAATCAAAATTAAAAGTAACTATCAACTTTAAGACACACATCTAACAGTACTGTAACTGTAACACAAATTTCTGTCAATCAACATTCATATACAGCCTCATTGCAATTTTTTTAAAAAACCTAGTTAAAAATGTGTTAAAAAATTATGTAATTATTGTGGAAAATATACAGTGAAACTATTGAAAATTTGTGTTTTTTCTTAGTCAGTTATCTATGATCTACTATCACATATGGGACTGGGCCGATTAGAATGCAATTGAGGATTGGGGTATTGAACACTCTCCTACAGTGACTCTGTATGAAGCTAGCTCACTAATTCCATGATAGTGGACAAATGCGGCAACAATGACAAGCACATGGAAGATCTGGTGGGACTGGAACCAGATATCACACTTGCCAGGGAACCATCTTTCAGGAACACGCAGGGCATAAAACATTGCCCCTAGAATATACAAAAGCCCCATTAGCACCAGCCAACCTAATGACGCTTTACTCACTTGGCTTAACCAGCCTTCAGTGATACCATAGTGAATGGCAGGAACTACACCAGAGAGACCAAAACCCATAAAAACTCCTGCACGAAGAGGCCTTAGTCGGGGCTCAGAGAATCTATCCCACAGTGACACTATGATGGACAGAAAACCAAGCACCACAACCACTGATAGGTATATTATTTTCGGTCTATAATGGCAGTAGAAGCTGTAGTACAGCCAAGGAACAAATGAACCCATTATAAGCAGAGCTATTCCACAGTAATCCAATTTGGAGAACAGTTTTCCGACCATTTCCGAATGACAATGCAGTGTGTGATATGCAAAAGAACATCCCAAACAAACAATAGCACCAACGAAAAACACTCCAAATATCATCTTCTCTTGTGTTTGAATTTCAATGGAAGGTCGTGTTACAAAATAAATAGCTACGCCGATGAAAGCGATGCATCCAAGTAGGTGGGTCCAAATATTGCCAGTTTCTGTGTGAATGCGGAAAATAGACGCAAAGCAAGCACTGAAAGATGGTAGTGGTGGTCGGTGGCCTCTGTGTAAGTAATCATTGTCTTGAAGCCAACGCGGCAGGTGTCTAAAGTGGCATACATTCCACGACGCCTCCCACACCTTACGAACAAATTCTTCAGCTTGTTCCGCAGCGTTGTGCGCCAAAGCTCCGAGATCAATTTCATCGGACAAAACACCAGCCTTCAAAACCTCGGCCATTTCCGCATCGAGTAAGTGTTGATCTTCGGGAGTCGATGGTAGAGGACATCCTTCCTCCTCTTCCGCAAGGACCTCATCGAGCTCATCGATTTGGGATGCAAGACTCTCGGCTTCGGGATCCCATCCTTGTCTACGTCGAATACCATCCGACGATGCGCTCTGGGATCCCGTGTCAGAATCCAGTTCCCACATTTTGAAAAATAACACGGACTTACGGCAAATGGAGCCCCATTCACACAATTAATTTGTCTGTACACTGTAGCCACTCGCGTTTCACAATTTTACGACCGTCGACCGTTCTAATTACGTCACTGAAGAGATATTAGTTTTGGGTCACAATTTTCACAATGTCTTTGTTAATATGTTGTGAAAAATAATCCGTCGAAGAAAACACAATATATTGAGTGTACTAGTGGCTAGATATAATTAAAACATGATACAAATGATTTAAAACAGCTGCGAAAGACTCGTTGTCCAACATGGAGCGACCAAATGCCAATTGCCAAGTTTCCATTTTCTGATGTTTAGTGAACGTACCTTTCACCATTTTTTATTCCATCTCTGTCGGTGAAGAACAGCTATCTCACTTACGCAAACTAAGGATGGCACACTCGAAAAACATGGGAATTTAAATGGGAAATTAATTTTGGAAATAAAATTACTAATTTGCTTTTAAGAAAATTGGATTTAAAGTTAGTGCATTCACAACCGGAAGTCTATATTTTTGTGTTACCACCACGCTCTTATTATTTTCAAATCGTCGTAACAAAAGGGATATTTCACTTTTGGAGCAAACAAAAGATAAGTACAGTTGCCCATTTACGACATCGATACCAAATAATAATACTAAGTGTTTGTAATTAAATCTATATATATAATCAGAGAAAACAGCAAATTTAGGTATCAGTTTATTAACTAGATATTTAGTTGTAACTTGCAACTTGTAGTCAGCCCTATTTCAATCGGATATACGTCATATAACAAGGCAAGAATAATGCTCTCTCATTGGTTGACTTGACTTCAGAGACTCGATCACCATACGTCACAAAATCTAATGAATATACGATTTTGATTGGGTAAATGTGGTCTGGCATTCGCTATTTATTGAAATTGTCAAAACCAACTTCACTTCGCTTCAGTCTACTGTCTAACCTCAAATGATTTAATTATTACCGATTAAAAGACACCATGCACACGAGCCATCCAAAATATTAAGGCTAATATAAGCACTTACTTTTTGAACATGATGAATGTAGGTTATTGCACAATTTTACCACTATTCTTCCCTATAAAACTATCACAACATTAAATACTGGTTTTGCAGCTGTTAAATCAAACTTCAATGTCAAATTGTCAACTCAAAAGTCAAACATGTTTTACGACGATGAATAAAACCACAGTATATAAATGTAACACAAAGTATATAAAAACAACACGATTCAAATTTTCTTTGCAATAGCAAGCATTTAGCATTGAAAACAGTCAAAAGCAGAATTTAAATGGTAATTACATAATTTTGATATTAAGATTAACAAATTAATTATGAATATACGGAATTTAAATAGATAACAACGGATACTTTCTTCTAATAAATTTTAAATGTATCAACACTGTATCAAAAATTATGTTATATTTTAGAACTTCATACTAAATTTATCACAAAATCAATTTTACCAATTCAAGTAATTAATTTAGGATTTAATATCGATGTTCCGGTTCAAGTCAATACTTCATAGACGAATAAGAATAATTTTTAATCTGTGCAAATCACACGTGGTGTTTGGTTTTATTATTAAGCTTTTTTGTATTCAAATAACTAAGAATTCTAATTGTTTACAAAACTTGGCCCATGTAAAAATGTCTAATTTACAAGAAGTATTAATAACCAGTGATTCTAATAATACTTTATGGACAATTAGCGTATGGGACCCGCATACTGGCACAAACTTGATGTCATACCGCGGTGGTGGTACAGCCGAAACTAAAACTCTAACATTCATTGGAAAAGACTTCATAGCAGCTGTTGAAAAAACCAAACCTATTCTACACATATGGCAATTGAATTCTCAGCAGACGGTGCAAGGCATGCGATTTATTTTACCGGGAAAGGCTAGTGCCTTTGCAGTTTCATCGGATGGGTCCTTTTGCCTTGCTGGAATAGATGAAAAAATATATTTATGGCAATTATCATCAGGAAGTCTTTTAACTATCATTAACCGCCATTATCAGAAAATAAATCACATTAAGTTCATGCCTGATGGCCGTTTTTTTGTATCAGCCGCTGAAGATGGCATGGTTATGGTTTGGTCTTTAGTAACTGTTGCAGCAAATTCTGAAGTTGAGTTGGTTACACAATCAACAGCAGGACAACATGATCCTGTGTATATTTTCTCTGACCATTCACTACCAGTGACAGATATGTGTATCAGTAAAACAGGTATTCATGGACGCTTATGTACTGTATCTAGTGACAGAACATGTAAAATTTATGATTTAACCTCTGGAGAGCTACTGTTAAACCTAGTTTTTGATGAACCCTTGTCTTCAATTATCTTTGATGTACTCGAACTTAATATTTTTGTTGGATCAGTCGAAGGCAGAATACATCAAGTTAGTCTTACTAATGTGCCACGAAATAGAGATTTATTAGTCACTGACATTGACAATGCTCACATTTTTTCATCTCATACAAAAGCCATAACCTGTCTTTCTGTGTCATTAAATGGAGAAACTTTAATGTCTGGTGGAAATGATGAACAAATTATTTTATGGCATATTAAAAGCAGACAGCCAGTTAGAACATTAAGACACAAGGGGCCCATAACTAATGCATTTTTTTCAACTAATATAGATGCTATTTACAAACAGGATTTTTCTCCTAGTATTGCACTTCACAGTTTAGAGAGAACTCTTGAAAAGGAAAGTGAAGATGTGAATGAAGTTGAATTGCTTGTTAGTAAACAAATTAACTTTTGGCCACAAATCCATAGTGAGGAAGTTATTACCAATATTCCAGTACCTAATGAAATTGAATTAGACAACAAAAAAAAAATTGATGTGATGCAAGAAGAAATAGACAAACTTCAAAAAATTAATGCTAATTTGTATAAAATTTCCATTGAAAAAGCTTTGAATTCAGTTCAAAAGTTTGTAAATACTACAAAGAAAAACTCAAAAAGTAAGAATTAAAAATATTCCTCTACACCTGTGTTTTATTCTTAACTTATTATATTAAGATTCATTACACAATAACATAAAATGAAATATGAAAAAGTAATTATTATTAAGTAAGCCTCAATCTTAACCATTATGGTTTTATTCACTAATCACGACTTTGTTTTGGACTGTCTTAATATCAGTTGTTTGTGGGAAACAGCTCAACTTTCTCTAATTTACACTTTTTTACAATTTTTTTCAAAGCTGGAGAATGAAACTGTCAGCCAGATGTTCCATAAAACGGTCGGCGGGTGGTTAGCAGAAAGATCGGCCGGTCCTTATTACCAGCGTCACAGCGTGTAGTTTAGGCCTTAGTTTTAAGATATTATTTGTATACCTTGTGATACGGACGTTAGTCATAAGCTTGATTCGATTTGAAATTTTATTTGTCCATCACTAACGTTCGACCAATTAACGGAACTTTTAAATTTTACAACTCTACGTCGAGAATAATTTAATATTTGTTATCCCAAAGCAAACATTATTTTATAATCTGTTTTTAAAAATAATTAATGTCAGTTGTCAATCGCATCATTCTGTCAGACCGCAGTATGAGAATTTAGAACATCATAATATCGTTCGATTTACGTCAAAAATTAAGTTTTTAAATAGATTACAATAATTATTTTCTTTGCATTCGAATTTGAACATAACTTTTTAACTATAATGTGCTAAAATAGTGTTTTTATAGCCCAGACAGCATGTTTTTATGACATTATTCAACCCTAAGTAAAATGAGTTTTTATAATAAACGTTAAGAATTGTTTGCGTCATAAACAAAACATTTTTGTTTACTATTTTCAGTTTTTGTGAGATGTCTAAGGCTGTGCTTATCCCGGAATGCAACAAAGACTTAGGGGGAGTTAAAGGAGAGTTGAGTGTCTCTCCCAATGATAAAAAAGACGGTGCCATTGGACTGTTAAGTAGGCTGCTCCGTTTTGATGCTCTAAGTAAAAGGCAGGGAGTGCCTGATAGTCCTACATCTGATGAACCACTGACTACATACTATGGAGTGTATATACCTTGCGAATTAAAGAAAGGTCCTGATGAAGGTAACAATGATAATATCTTTAGAGATTACTATTAAGTAGGTCAATGTGCTACTGCAAGATAATTCGTTATCAGATACACAAAATACTCGGGAAGTTGAAATAATCTATAATAACATGATTCTACTTGTTTGTCAACACACGTTTCAGGAAAACTCCCTCTTTATGTTAAACTCATTTGTGTAATTTTTGGAACATACTGAATATGCAATACAATGTTTTTTTTTAATATTAAGCAACTGATAAAACGCAATGTCCGTCTATTTCAGAAGCTCTTCATGTGTACAAAACTAAGTCAGAGGCTTTAGAATTAGTTCGAAGGTATAAATCAGCTAGGTTTAAGGTATTTAGGAATCATCAGGATGCCTTATCTTTTGCATTACGTGGAGCTGAATCTAATGATTTTCATGAAGGAAATGTCAACTGTAAGTCGTCTTAATATATATTTTCTCACCATTACTAAGAAAAATGTCAATCATATTATATGTATTTACAAAACATTAAAAAAATTGGAATCACACTTTAATGTGGTGCCCAATATTGGAGTAAACCATAATAAATTCTGGGCAGTAGCTTTTGAGTTTATTGTGATCTGAAAGACTTGTATTTATATAGTATAATATTACAGACATCATCATTGACGTTTTTGTAGGCATCAAGATTTTCTTCGTGTCTCTTTTGGTATCTTTTGGTAGTTAATGTAGTGTTGTTTAGAAACATTTTTGTTGAGTAATTTTTTCTGTGAATTATTTACCAAAACTCATTGCGAAAAAGTTTTTTTTGGGTTGGTGCTATGAAACTCACATATCAAACTAGCCTAAAAGGAGAATTTTCTAAATCAGTTCAGTAAATCTAGAGATTACTAATCTAGAGGTTGTAGGTCCTCACAAACTTTATTACTAGTTTAGATAATCAAGTTTGAAGAAATTATTGAAACATCTATTAAATTAACACATACAACATTTTTTATTATGAGATAATGTTATCAAATCATAAAATTAATATAAAACATCTGCTTGATTTTTGTCCATGTACCAACTACTTTTAAACAATTTATTTTAAATTTATTGTCATTACAATATGTATTTACTTCAATTAATTTTGCCGTTTAAAAAGAAGAAGGATTACATAATCATCAAGGAATAAATATTTAGAGATTTAATAATTACAATATTTCATGGAATAAATAATTTTAACCCAAGGTCCACGCATCTTGTCAATGGCAGGCATAGGCAATCCACACGAATAACAGATCAGATTTTTCACATATTTATAATAATGTATTAATATGGTCTTATATATAATGTAAAATTATTATTTATGTAATATCCAATATAATTGATGTCACATTAGCTGTTATGGGAGAAAAACCATACCCGTTTAAGGCACCATCACCCCAAGATATGGTGACACTCCGCAAAGCTATCGAGGCAGGGTTGACTTGTACAGTACGAGACAGAGTTTGGGACAACCCTAGATACCTTGTTAGCAGTGGCAATACTCCAGCAATTGTTCAGGTATGTGTACAGTTTCTATAAAAATAACTTTTGACCCGCAATTATTCACAGAAATTATATCCTTTTGTATATTTACCGAAATATCAAACTATAATGACGTAACAGTGATGTCAATAACAAAGCTTATTTGGCGCGTTTGTAACAAAAAAAAATTTTTTAATTTGACACTGCTGTAACCTCAAAACCCACAGCGGTTCTCTTTCCATACAAATTCGTGTTTACCAAAGACAAGTTTGACTTTCGTCAATATTAGTATTAATTTAATTTCAGGAAGGATCCCGTTACAACGCCTTACACGTAGCAGCAAAATCCCTTAACGCTGAAATATGCAACCTTCTATTGACGACAGTGGGAAACCCCGCCTTCGTGCAAACCTTGTATGGCGCTGATTCCGAAGCGGAGTCTTGTAAGGTAAGAACTAAGATGACTTCAGGGAAGCAATATTATTGTTTTTTTTTAATATTTCTTATAGTAATTAAAAAGTATTTGATTACGATTAAAAGAGAAGTCTATTTTCACAGAAGACAGGGCCAGCAGAAAGTAATAGACTTCTTTTATAGCTTATTGCGTAAGAACTGAATTCATTTTCAAATTATCTCGTTCTCCGCTTTTACTTTTAAATCACTGTAATTGCACTCTTTTATCGAAAGTTCTTTTTCATCTCTTTCTGTAAAATTTTGTTTCTGCTGTGATTAAAAGCGGCAGATGTGCATTCTAATTAAACTAATTAATTTTGATGAACAAGTAGTGGAATGTTTAAAAAGTCCAAGTCTGTATACATCCAGACATACCCTGAGACAATTTATTAAAGTGCACCAACAACCACATACTGGGTTACGCGCAACTGGACATTTTTGTTTCTAATATTTTGGTAAAAATATAGCTTATATTATTTACGGACACTAGCATTGAATGGTGAAAGATTTTTTGAAATCAGTCCAGTTTTCGTTATGAACAGAAATACAAATGTTTATAGATTGTTTCTGTAAAATATATTTTTGCAATTTTACTATTATGCCATATATAAAATATTTTACAAGATTGTTATTGGTTTGTGGATTCAGTTTCCGCACTGAGACTCTAAATAGGTCAGTTGTACGTAAAGTCCTGGCTAACTAAGCCAGCTGAACTCCATCCAAAAGCACACTAGCCTCCTGGGCACTTCGCAGGCTTCACGGAGCTACCTCACTGTTCCGAGGATTTCTGCACGTTGTTTAGCCACAACCTCGCATTCCAGGACTACGTGGGTGACTGATTCCTCTGCGCTGAAACAGCCTCTGCACACGGGGCTGTCTGTCTAGGACAAAAAGATGTTTATTAAGGCGACAATGGCCCGTAATTGTCTCTATCATTGTTTTGAGATTAGTTCTGTTTTGGTTTAGAAGTCGCTTTGTCAACTGCTGTCTGCAGTTTGCCTTTCGCGACCGTCGTTGATTTTGGAGTTCTAAAGATCTTTGGCGAATCTAGGTTCACACTTGCGAGAAGGGCAAAGGAAGGATGATACGGGCCAGCAGGCATTATTTATAGCAGGAATATTTTACAGGAATTCGCTGCTATTTTAGTGGACCGCTACCTCAACACACCAGACAAGGCCATGAACGAGACTCCTCTGCATTTCGCAGCCAAATTCGGAGCCGAACGCGTCGTCGATGTGCTGACGTCATTTCCGCAATGCAACAAACTCGCCACGAACAAGTATGGAGAAATGGCTAAAGATGTAAGTTTTCCATTTTTAGTACATAATTTGTATCGATTTTGGGTAATTGTCAATTGTTATATGTTATCGGGAAAAAAAAACACATTTACGTGATACGTCATGTTTCGTTAAAATTTGACTAGCGTTCGTAATATCTAACAAAACTCTTAAGTTAGCCACGAAATTGATATACGCTATAATTAATGAATAACCAACCGAATGAATACGCTCATTATATTTTATTCATTCATATACATTAAAAATATAACTAAAAATTACAATTATTATGGGAAAAACTTAACTACTAAAACTTGAAAATTCACAAAGTGCTACTTTCTTGAGAGCTGTGTCAATTCTTAAAAAGACATTACTACATTCATGTTTGTCTATACAAGTACATAAATTATTTATTTCTAACGTTTTGATTATCATCCTCTCGGTTGTCTGCAACACATTGCTTTTAGTGAGACCGCCGGCGCCTCTTAATTTGTATTTTACCCTTTATATTGTGAATGTGATGTAAATAAAGAGTTATTATAACACTATTCAACTAATTTATTTTCCCCGCATTTACTTTTCATCACAATTAGACCGCATGTTCGACCGTTACAAGAAGTACATATTTATATCTTTATATATATAATTCTTCTGTGAGTGTGTATGTCACTGAACTTCTCTCAAACGACTGGACCGATTTTGATGAATTTTTTTGTGTGTGTTCAAGGGGATCTGGGAATGGTTTAGACTCACAAATCAGCCCGGCAGATGGCGCTGCAGTCGGTACTTTCATACTTTGTTTTACTATTCGCTTGAAATATCATCCAGGACAACGTCTGTCGGGTCCGCTAATTCTATTATAAATAAATAAATAAATTAATTAAAAATAAATAAAATAAAAATATTTATTTCTGAATAAATTTTAGATAATCTGTAACCGCGTCTCCAACGCAAATGCGGATTTAGTCCGGCGTATATCCGTAATGCTAACGGAGCGGTACTACGTGCCGGTGGTGCACGCGGAGGACGAGACGAGTCCGCCCACCATCGGGAGACCTTTCACACCAGCTGCGCCTCCTGTGAGTGAAGCTCTTTTTATATTGGTTTTAAACTCTAAAGCGGGCCATACACGGACCTCATGTTGCAGTCCAGACTGACTGCAATATGCGGTTTGCTCAGGAACTGCTCGAGCGGTCCGTGTATTGCGAATATGAATTTAGTATGGAAACTGCAGATCGCCGTGCTGCGTCTATGGCCCGCTTTATAATGATAACATGAGGTTGTTTATAGATTTATTTTCAAATACAAATATTCTTGTGTCTTACCGGCGGCATATCTGTTTCATGATTTGTCAATGTAATAGGCAAGTAGGTGATCAGCCTCCTGTGCCTGCCCAGTCGATTTTTTGGGTCTAAGGCAAGCCGGTTTCCTCACGATGTTTTCCTTCGCCGTTTGAGCTAATGTTAAATGCGCATATAGACAGAAAGTCCATTGGTGCACAATCCGGAATCGAACTTACGACCTCAAGGAAGTGAGTCGTACATATTTAACCTTCTATTATTAGTCTTATTTGTTGTAAATAAATCCCAGGACTTTTAACGTTTTCTCTGCATTCTAAGGGTTATTCTTCTATTTCTTGCCTTCAAAAGGAATGCTTAGAAATGTATCTTACTCCATATTGTAGGATTTAAATCGCGATCCACTATCACCTCGGTTCGAGATCCGAGCTTTCGCGGGTCCGATGGAGGAGAATGATGCTGAAAGCTTCCGTCGAAGGTGGAAAACACCTCCGCGATCTATCAAACCCAAATTCAGACTCAGAGATATGTCTAAAGGCCTCGAAGCTGTTGGAAGGTGAGTTAAAAGAATATTATTATTTATTTATTGACTTATTATTAAAATATTCAGGTACAATGTTGTGTTTTTGACGTTTTATTTTACAAATTATTTTACAAAAATATATTTTTTAATAAATAAAACGTTCAAGTATTACGTAACGCAAGTTTTGGAGATTTTTGACACCGCGTAACGTGTTTTTCTTTACAATAGAACGTTTCGTGACCACCAAGTGACCATTTATACGTAAAAGTCACAATTACGTGGCGTAAAGAACCGGAAAGTCGCTGAAATATCTTTATTATTGTTTTAATCGCGTTAATGCGTAGTGTTTGTTACGTACGCTTGAACGCTCCCTAATTATTTTGGAGAAACTTCTTTAGCCGCATGAGGGTAAAATGTTTACGGATGAAACGCAGTAATAATAATATTAGCGTCACAAGCGTGCAGCGTTTTTGTCGAAGGGAGAGAGCGATTGAGACTGATTGAGAGGGAGAGAAAGGGCGAACGTAGCATGAAGCAAATAGCCATGGAGGGAGAGTAGGGAGCAAATACACGCTATTGGTTGATGTATTCGTTTAGTAGTTACGTATTAGAACTTTAAATTGAAATTCTGTCGCATAACGTCTTGTGGAGTAAACGCAATTTTTTTATTTATTTATATTATCATAAGCACGTATATAGTGTGATTATATATATACAAATACATGGAGTGATCATATACTGGTACATGATCATCTATTGAGGCTGTTATCTTAGTAATAATTAATTTACAAAGAAGTTTCACTTCTGACATGTGTACTTTGTACGCACGCACTTTTTTTATATAAAATGAGGTCGTGTCCTCGAGCTTGATTTACAACACGATACAAAAACGGTATGGGGTGTTGTTTCTCACGTATATTATTGCTATAACCTATTAAATTAAAGCATACTACCATTTATTCATTTATAATTCGTAATATCACCGCATATAAGGATTCAATTCCGACCACAGTATGGATTAAATTAAATTCATCAAAATCCATTTGCAGGAACTTAGCCGAACAAATGAACGTCACGTGGAAGGAGTATTGGCCGTTTTTAGACACGTTCACAGACCTCCGGACCCCTGAAGGGCTCAATTTACTAGAAAACTATTTGAGCGCGAAATTCAAGGTGGCCTCCTTCGTGGAGGCTTCGCCCCCCGAGATACCCCTCAGCACGCCGAAAGAAGTGCTGAGCCCTATTTCGGATTTGTGCAATGCGATGAAATCGTGTAATTTAAGCGACAGGCCATATTGGAGCAGGACGGATCCGGTCAGACAGAGAATGTGTCGACAACCTAATGCGAGGTAAGGAAAAGGTTGTGTATGTATTTAAGTGTGTGTGTTAAGTTATTTACAGTATTTCCTATATTTCATAATTCACGGAAAGCTCAATTTGAAGAATTATTAATGATCTAATTGTTGTATTGTGTGGATCTCATGTAAACAAGAGATTGGTCTCTTACGTAATATAGTTTTAATATAATAAACACGACAATAACGTATAAATTATAGTTAAAAAAAACTTTTAATTCTAATTTCGTCAATTAATTTAAATGGTCTCTGTCCGAGAGAACTGATATTCGTAAATAAAATATATAAAAAAAAACCAGCGGCGCTACAACCTTTGTCTGGGTCTCAGATGTCTATATCTGTTTCATGATTATTATCGAATAAGCAAGAAGGTGATCAGCCTCCGGTCCATGACACAACGACGTCGACTTTTTGGGTAAATCGACATCCTCGAGATGTTTTCCTTCACCGTTCGAGCGAATGTTAAATGCACACAAAGAAAGGAAGTCTGTTGGGGCACAGTCGGAGATCGAACCTACGACCTCAAAAGAATCGCTCTTTTCGTATATATTAGTGAATATAGAGTTTTAATTATGTTTTTGATTTAATTTTTTGTTATATTTCACACAGGGCTACAACAAACGGGGAAACATTCCACATGAACCACACGGTCAGTCAACTGCTTTGCATAGAACGGACCTGTCAAGTGTTCGCTAAACGCATTGCGGATGCGCTCATTTTCTCTCTGACAGCGGAACCGGAAGTCGCCGGCGATTCCCTCAAGTCGGAAGCCACGCACCTCCTCAACACGATGCTTACCTACATGGACGACGAAAGGTTCAAGGGCATCGACTTCGCGTTGACCCATTGGAGGCTCGCTCAGCTGGTCGTCTTCAAACTGCGGCAGAGGATCGATTCGGACGACGTCAGCTCTCTGTTGGAATTTCTGGGCAGGACGAGGTGTCCCGACGACGACGTCAGCTCGGACGATGAGAAGGCGCATCGGAGGAAGACGGGGAAGGCGGTGGAGGCCCACGTGAAGTGCGTGTCGAGCTTCATCGCCGAAGAGCTGGAGGGCGAGGGGAGCAAGGGGCCCGCGGTTTCAGACCTCGAGTGTGCCGACATTTGGAGTAAAGCAGAGAAGTGCAGGTAAAGTTGTGATGGAAAATCTTCGCCTTTCTGCCAACATTCAATTAAAAAAAATACTGAATATAAAGATTAAATTAAGTTTATGTTAGTATATTTAATATTAGTACACGATTTCCGACATAGTGAAGGCCTAATTATTCCATTTGTCTCTCATCTTCTCTACTATTTTCTAACATTTCCTCATCTATCTCTTTTATTTTAACCCAGGCCCCACCAGAAAAAAGACTTTCTGGTGGGGCCTTTTGGGGTGACTTTTTCCATTGGGCAATTCCAAGCCCGTTTCCACTTTAACGTTTTTGAGTGTGTTACGTCTGTTTGTAAGGCTTCGTATTACGCTGTTTTTTACTGTCTTTAAGTTTCAACCGAACAAATGAACGACTGTCAACATTATTCACCTATATTGTACAGGTTTCTTCCAAAAATGCGCGGTAATCTCATATACTACTGAACTGATTTGGATTTGAAATGTTTTTTAAACCAGATTTAATTGACACAGTTTTTCTTATAAATGACCTTTTTTGTTGTAATTTAGAAACTGAATTTTAAATTGTTACGAAATATTAAGAGATAGCATCCGAACCACGTGGATTTATAGCCTTTTGAGAAAGAAGATTAAATTTAAATATGTATTAAAATACACATTATAAATAAAAAATTGTATTATATTTTAAAATAATAATAAACAGTCCTGATAATGGTCATATAAGTACATATTTTCTAAATTTATTTAGTTTCACCGTTTAAGCTGTGAAATAATTAAGTACTTCATTCTCCGAGATTTGTTTAAATAAAGCTTTGTTTATATCATTTTATCATAATCGGACATATATCTGTGTCTGATTTGCTGATAATCCTTAAAAGACCTCGCCAAAAAATTATAGTTTGAACCCTGAGTTTTGTTCTGTAACAATCGAAATTATTATTTTTGCTTATTTGCTTAATTTATTTCAGATGTGAATGGAAGATGGAAATGTTTGAGAGGAATAGTAAAAAGAACGCTTCGTTCAGAAAGAACAGGTCGATTCTCTCCAGTAGTCCTAAGAGTGACGGCTTCATTAGAAGATTAACGTTTGACCACGATATAGGTATGTAACTTGGAACTTCTGAAGGAACCGCAAGTGTGTGCCATGAAATAATAAAACATAGATTTTTGAAGTTATACTTCTTTTGGCGCGTTGGGAAAAAAATTATCATAATTTTTTCCCAACGCGCCCACACAGTAAATTTTTACGATGCGCGCGCACACCGTCACAAAAAACTGACACCCTGAATATCTGTTCAAACGTCGGTAAAACAGTCTGGGCCGCTAGTTGGTTGGTCTGTTTTATCGACAAGTTGCATTGTAGTCATGGCGTAGTGTTTTTCAGAGTCGTGTTTATTTAATCCACAATTATGATTTCTATACGAGAAAACCCGTTCCAATGTGATAAAAAACATAGTTTTTATTGTAAAATATCATGATGAGTACATATTATATTGTTTCGATTGGAAGTGAATATTAAAATGGACAACGAAAATGCAAGTCGAAGAGGGAAACGTCCCTCTAAAGTGCTCGAAGTAAATTATTACGCCAAAGAACTTCTAACGCGTGTTCATAAGTACACACACGTTTTTTATGTATGTAAAATGGTGGGAGTCAAATCAACTTTGTCGGTCGACCAGTTTAAACATAAATATACAAACATTATGTAGTCTAAGTGTGTTTCTCTGTGTTAGTTTCAGTTCCGTTATCTTAGTCTTAAAGCCAATTTAATATCTGTAACTAAATCCAAGAGATACTGATAAATCTGCTTCATGGAACGATAACATAATTTCAGGCGACGGCAAGCTTCAAAACATAGAAAACGTAGAGAAGGAGCCACAGAATATGAATTCGCCAGGAGGAGACAACGTTCCTACTGTTTTTACTGTGGACGTTGCCAAATGTCGAGTTGTGGACGCAGAGGTGAGACGACTGTACATAATTACTTAGGAGTATTCACTTTGTTGCTTCAGTGTGTGAATCTCAATCGCCCAAACGGTGAAGGAAAACATCGTGAGGAAACTGGGTTGACTTCGACCCAAAAAGTCGACGGCGTGTGTCAGGCACAGGAGGCTGATCACCTACTTGCCTATTAGATTGGGAAATGATCATAAAACGTTCTGTAATTTTATCTTGTTTTCTTGAATAAACCAAATGAGCTTTGGAAATCCTATAACCTAATGATATGTTTTTAATAATTTAGTCCATCCGTTGTAGATATCAGACGACGACTCGGACTCGGAAGAGGCCTATTTGACTGCGCCGGAGTCCCCCGAGAGCTCCGACGACGAAATGTTTGACGCCAGCGATCGACCCTTCATAGAATGCTTCATAAATGGGTATATAATGTTTAAAGAACTTTATTTCTCATTACAAAAATTATTTTTTATTTACATGAGAAATTTAATATTAAGTATATACGAACGAGATACACGTCGCCATCAGCTAGCCCAATTCAGTCTAATGGGCCCATTCTGATGTGTGTCTTTAATGCCCAAACAACTTTTTTTTTAACTGATCAAACACGCTAATGTTACGAAGCTTAGACGGCAACCGATTAAACAATTGCACACCCTCATACCTAATAGATCTCTTTAAATAATTTGTGCGCGGCTTTGGCAAGATAAGCAAACTCGCTCGACGAGTATTGCGTGTAGTGGTGTATTTGATTTTATTAAATGATAAGTTACTATGTAGAGAGTTATTTAAATTTTTTTGAATAATATATACATTCATATACGTATACATACTTCTATAATATGAGAAATGTTTTTTTTGTGTTTTGTTTTGACGTTAAAAATATATCATCTATGAGGTAAGCAGTTTGATCTCTATGTATGTGATATTGTTTGATTATTTTTGAGTTTTGAACTATTGAGGTTTCCAAACACGTCTACCAACGAACGGGTGTGTATGTTAACTCTCAAAATTCTGGGAAAGTCATACAAGTTCCATCAAAATCGGCTCAGTATTGATATGTTCACGAATTGCTAGAAGGAACATACGTCAGACCAATGACGTTACTGTCAACTGCCATTCTCATTATATGTCACAGCTCATAAATTCATAACATAAATGTCAAATTAGTTCAAAAACTAACACTAGTGGTTTATTTGATTTGTAAATGTTCCTAAATAGTGATTATTATTCAAAAAATATTGGTTGTTTGTAAAGTAGGTTTACGATCGAGATGTTTACGTGATAACGTCTTATTGGTGATATAAGTTTTTGGGAAGTAAGGAATTAATGAAGATAACAATTTTTTCAAATTTTAAATTACATCTATCGTTTTATTTACACTTTTGATGATAAATTTCGGGTGTAAAATGACAAGTTTACTTATTCGACTATGACATACATTTTTCTTACAAAACTTAACCGCACGAGAAAATCTCCATTCGTTTGTATGCCGCTAGAGTGAGATGAGACGGGAGATCGGTCCGTCTCTCTCTCGTTATACCTGCGATCGCGCTCGTGAGGTTTTGGTGTGACACAAGTTTCTGAACATGTCACCCGACTAAAACGATTTTAAAGACGTTATCACGTCAAAAATATTTAATTTGTCTAAATTACATTTTGGTTACACTTCTGCGAAATTTGAATTCTATTATAAATATTTATCTGTTTAACTTGAATCGTCTTTTTGATTTAAGCGAGGAGCCAACCAAAATAGACCGTCAAGTGTTCGAAGCGTTGTCCGATTGTGCAATATCTTCCGAAGAGTTTCCTAACATCTTCCGTTGGCGACATTGCATTGGACTCTACTCGGAACAAGAGAGGGAAAGGTAATGCTTTGTGTATTTCCTTTGTTTTATTTGTTTTTTAATTATTTTTTTATGGCATAACCAGGCTCCGCAGCCCATCATGATCAGCCATAAAACAGCTACAGCTTATGCTAAAAATATATTAAATAACCCAGTGGCTCTACAATCTCCTACATTGGCCTAAGATTTTTGTATCTGTTTTGCGGTTAAGTTTTTGAATATTCTATTGATGCACCTTGGATGCAAAATTCTTTAAGTTTAATTTTCTACGCGCATAAAAAACAGAGACTTACCTTTTTTTTTTCTTTTTTTGTATGTTTGAAGATACCTAGTTTAATTGCTGAATAATAGCATCGTTTGGGTAAAAAAAGTCGTTTGGCGCTGCAAGCATTTATCGTAAAATTTAAATAATTAACTGAAATATATTTCCAGTTGGCAGACAACATCGAACCCCGATGGCAGCATAGTGTCCTCGATATCTTGGAGTATTTGCAATTCCCCCCGAACGCCCTTGTCCACCCCCGGAAGGCCCCAAACGCCGGGAACACCCAACTGGCCCCTCACCCCAGGGAGCCCCGTTTGCAGTACCCCACAGAAAAGGATGTCATCGCCGGGGAGCAGGGAAGACAGAAATCCATCCTTACAGGTATACATGAGTTCATGAAAATGTTGAAGTCATTTTATTTTATTGAAGTGAAACTTCTTAAGGGGCATGAGGGTAAAATTGTTACGGAACGTCACGAAGATGTGCAGCGTTTTTGTCGAAGTAAAGGGAGAGAGCGATTGAGAGAGAGTGAGAAAGGGCGAACGTAGCATGAAGCCAATAGCCATGAAGAAAAAAATATGTATATATACAAATTTTTTTTTAAATAATATTAAAAAAATAATAATAATTTGTATTAATTTTCGACACTTTAATATTTTAATGACATATTTTCATTTTGACCTTCCTCTAGTATAAGTCACGGAAATATAATGTTTTACATTTGTTTAAATATGAACAAGACTTTAAAAATAATAATAGATCAATGCTTTACCTCTCCTTTAAAAATATATATTTGTCTCAGGTATCAAACTGGCTTCGGGTGACGGGACCGAATTCTCCCCGAGCGACGCTGACGAGTAAAAACGTCAGTCACAACGTGAGCTTTGGGTTCTAACACCCGCCTTCTATTCATTTTGACATTCATAATAATTTTTATTAATTATTTTTTAAATCCCAAGTCTTTTACGTATTTTTATTTTATTGCCTTGACTTAGGTTTTTTGGACTTAATAATATTACGGAAGCCCCATGGGCAAGAAACACGACTCGATATTTTTGACAATTTTTCATTTTTATTCGATTTGGGTCTACAAATACAGGGTGTTTAGTTTTGTGCTATATTTACTTAGATGACATATTATTAATCTTGACGCTATATAAAGAATTTTCTCGAAAAACTATGGTCTTTTGAGTTAATTTGAAAAAATATTTGTGTTAATTAAAGAAAATTGTAAACATAGTTTTTAAAATATATATATATTATACGTCAAGGATTTTGAATATTTTGTTGAGCTTAAAGTAAATGTAGAAAGTCCTAGAAACTAGACATCTTGTAAAGACCATATTTTGTAGTAGAATTCACAAGGTTTATAAACTTTGAAATTTGTTTTGAAAGTGCTAGGTCTTGTAGCTTTCGCTAGATTTTATTCAAATTCCACTTAATTTGTATTAATACGTGAAACGTGAATTTTCGGAAGTAGAAGAGTTTAGTAATAATTGATTATAAGAATTAGTTTTTAATGACAATTTATCATTGAACCCTTTTGGCACTCGACAAAGCTTCTCACCAATTGTTTAATAAGAGAAATGTTATGCCAAAAGGTAAAATGCAAATAGAAAAAATATCTAAATTTTAACCAGTGTTTAAGAAAGTTATGACATTTCACAGTGATACTAACGTTAGTTCTAAAGTTTAATTTTAACAAAAATGACTCCGCTTATAGTATCCATAGGCTGTGTTATTATTTGATATTATCGTATCAAATGTGGGAATGTCCCATATCAAAATACTGATACGACACTGTTTCGCCTATGAGTATTCTAAGAACTTTAGGTAAATATAATCTCAGCTCCGACTACACAAAAGACACTACTTTAGGAGCTCTAAAACTTTGGACTAAAAAGAGACAGCTATATTTTTCAATCTCTGGCTTTTGTGTATTCGGGCATATTTATTTGTATTGTTGTGTCCCTTTAATGTTGATTTACGCCGTCGGTTAAAATATACGTTTTGTGTTAAATATAAACCGAAGGCGTATCTCGATCGGGTTCTGTGTTCTTGTCAAGTTTTAAATGTCAAAAAATATTTTCATATACTTTTTATAGTAGAAATGTTATTTTATTTATTACAAGAACTATTTCCTACGAATGGTCGAGGGAAATAGTTCCTCGGTGCCCCGGCATCGAAAAAATAAGTAATAGAACAATTTGATTGAACAGAGCGCCCTCTTTGCATTTCTCAAATTTTATGTTAAAGTTGATCAGTTGACAATAATGGTTCGCATTCATTAGCATTTAATGTTTTTTTGCAAATGACGAAAAGTCGCCCTCGGGTGACCTCAGATGAATGTTTGTACTTTTATAAAACAATGTATATAAATTTACGAAATAAATTATGATTGGTTTAAAGTGTTTTATTCATATCAAAGGATTTCAAACCAAAATTTATTGGCTAACATCGATCGAAAAAGTTATCAATTTAAGTCTCCCAAAAGTTCCTGAAGTCTTCGGAGTCCTTGGCCAGAGATATCGGGGAGCGGTCGTACTCGGATCGGCTGTTGTAATTGTCGACGTCCGCCGAGAAGTCGTCGGGATATTCCTCTTGCCCGTCGTTCACGGAATCTCTCTTCGACTCCATTTGCATGTCGACGCTCGACACGTCTTTATTCTGAGAATGATATATAGCGTTCAATAAATCGTCGTCGGTCAGCTTTTCCAATTCGGGAGATTTGGATCTCTCTCTGTCGTTTACTTTTGGACTCACTATTATTGTCATCTGCGTTGATATTTTGTCTTTATCGTCGACTTCGCTATCCGACATCTCCTTGGTGTCGATCGAGCTCTCCACCACTAAGACTCTGTCGGAGTCCATTTTAATACTATTCATTTCACAGTTCTTTTCGATATCGACTCTTAGGAGATTTACTTGGTTTTCGTCTACGTCTTTAGTGACTTCTGGGATATTTTCTAAAGCATAGCTCTTTGTATCCGATTTCGGAGTCGTCACAGCCGGAGTTGACATATTGGGAGTGAGGTTGTAAATTTTGTTTATATTATCCTGAAGTATTTCCAATTCCGTCTCGTCAATAGAAGTTCCATCCGTTGGTTTTTCATTTGAGTCTTCGTCTAATATATTCATGGGTCTGCGTTTCGTTTTACTCGACGTGATTCTAGTGTGATATAATTTTCTAAATTCTGTTAATGGTGTTTCCAAGTAATTCGTATTAAGTCCAAATATTTTCTGCCCGATATCGGAGTAACCTGGAGGTATGGGTTTAATCATTTCCGACGTGGCGTTTTTATTCTTAAAAGGTATTTCAAACGATCGGTACTCTTTTAAATATTTGTCGAGATCATTATTTTTGAAGTTAAATCCTTCAAGATTAATAGGTTCGTTAAGCGTTGAATTGCTTCTTTTAATCTCTGAAAGAGTTGAATTGTTAGTTTTAGTATTGCCTTACAGAATTTTTTTTGTTTAAAAAATTAATCTTATTTTATTTATTAATTATAGCTAGAACTCACAATTACGTTCTTTTAGAATTTACTAACTAAACTCACCCAATTCCTTCCCTCCTTTATCAAAGTGACCCTGATTTAAACTGTCATCTCTCTGTCGTCTCCGGAAGTCCTGATACGACCTTTCGACAGCTTCCGCTTCAATCTCCAACTTCCTCAAACGCATTTTGGCCTCTCGCAACGTCGTATTCGGACTCTTTTCGCGAACAGGCGGAGGATCTCTTGTGCTGTGATTGCTGAAATATTTTTAGTGACGAGTTCCTGCTTAGTGCTATTAGTAGATAGTAGTTAGTACAAGTTTAGTTTCGAGTATAGACAATACAGCACTAGGTTCTACGAAATTACTTTCTAATATTGCTATATATATCAAATAATAATTTCAGTATTAATAATTTGATTCATTTTATATCCGTATAAATATTACATTAACTATTAATTGCGGCATTCCAGTGGTAGTAGCAGCGTGTGATGTATATTTTTTTTTTCATTTATCGACATTATATTTACAAACAATAAAATATATGTTTATTTTGTAAAACAATAATCATCATTTATGTGTTACATGAACAATGTGTAGAATGGCATTACACATTTGCAATATGTAAATTATTGTAAAAAAAGGGTGCGTGTAATTATGTACGCGCGTAAGAGGTTATACTTCTTTGGCTTTCTTTATTTTTTTTAAATATTAAATAAATACTAATTAATATTTAACGTTAATAACTTAATAATATTTAGTATATTATTCAATAATCAATTAATATTAATAATAATTATTATTTATTATTTTATTATATTATTCAATCAATTTAATAACTAGGTATGGTTCATAACCTTTTAACTAAGTAACAATAGGTCTTTGTGAAAAAGCATTGCTAAATTTCTTTGACAAAATAATTAAAACTCCTTTATTTGTTAAAAAGGTAAATGACAAATGTCATTATGGAATATGGTCATTCAAAATTTGCGATCTTCGAACTTCACGCATATTTCTTTTTACTTGTAGATTGTCTTATTCCTATCTCGCTCGCGCACGCTATAATCACACTAACAATTTTGTGTCACAGGTGCGCGCGCATCGTAAAATTTCACTCTCATCAATTTTTCAAAACGCGCCTAAAGAAGTATAACTTCAAAAATTTACATGAAGTAACTCACTTCCGTAATTTCTCTTTCGCCTCCCGCAAAACAGATTTGGGACTCTTTTCTCTCGGCTTTCTCTCGATATTAAACTCCACTTGCTTCTTCGTTTGTTCCGAACACACATTACTACAAAATGCAAAAAGACATTATATATTGTTCACAAGAAAGTGAAACACTATTAAGAATCCTTACCAGGCACAAGACGTGTTGTCTTCATTGTTTTGATCAGAATTTAAAGGAATATTTCCGCTTTTAGTCGGCTCTTCTGTTAAAAAAAAATTAATTAATTATTTATAATTTAATCTAAATAAATACTATACGTTGTAGCAAATGCATTAGTTTTCTATTGATTTATTCTTAAACCGCTAAAGGACAAATAGCTCCTGTTAAAAAAAAATAGACATTTTCATAAGAAATTAAATAGACGGGTTTATATTACGAATCATATAATTACCGTATTGTCTGTTTGTCACTTCTCTAGTGATAAGTTTTGAAGTAGTAGCGATTTGCGGCGTCACTCGGCGGCGTAAGGAGCGCCATTGGTTTATGAAATGTCTGTTGAAATAAGGAAAGATTTCTATTTTTGTAGGTTTCAACATTAACTGAAAAGTTACTGAATATATACATAATATATAGGCATATATTTCCAGAATATTTAAAAATAACTGTCCAGCCGCGTGAAGAATTTTTGAAGTTATACTTCTTTAGGCGCGTTATGAAAAATGTATGAGAGTGAAATTTTACGATGCGCGCGCACCGTGACACAAAATTCAGTATGGGCGCAAAAAAGAAATAGAATATGCGTGACGTTTGACCATAATGACATTTGTAGTACCTTTTAAACAAATAAAGCAGTTTTAATTATTTTTCAAAGAAATTTAGCAATGCTTTTTCACAAAGACCTATTGTTACTTAGTTAAAAGGTTATGAAACATACCTAGTTATTAAATTGAATTAATAATATAATAATAATTATTATTAATATTAATTAATAATTGAATAATATACTAAGTATTTAATATTGTTAAATTATTAACGCTTAATATTGATTATTAATTATTTAATATTTAAAAAAAATAAAGAAAGCCATGGAAGTATAACTTCTTACGCGCGTACATAAGTACACGCACCATTTTTTTTATGTTTCAGCAGGCAAACGGGCAGGAGGCTCATCTGATGTTAAGTGATACCTCCTCCCATGGACACTCGCACTGCCAGAAGGCTCGCAAGCGCGTTGCCGGCCTTTTGAGAATTTGTACGCTCTTTTTTTGAAGGACCCTAGACAACAACTGTCTTAACAAACGCTCAGTTGTGGAACGACCGACGTCGAGTTGATACGGATGGTATTTTGTATTCTGCCTCGATGTCCATGGTAGGTAATTGAGACACAAATAAAACATATTAGACGATTTTTCTCACATTTTTCTTTTGAGGATATCAGACTCACCTGCGACTGTCTGTATGTCTGTCTTTCAGCAGGCCGATGAAGGGCAGTGGGTCTGTGGGTGCGAAGACGCGTCTTTGGGGAAATAAGTTGACTTGTTCGCCTCCACCGATACTACTCACGAACCCTCTGTTCGTGTGGGTGCTAAAACTTATATTTTTATTATTATGAAATTCATTTAATAAGCTATTTACAATAATTATGTTAATATTTTTTTACAGTTTATTCATAATCGATAGCTTTTTTAAAGATAATATTTACAATTAAATTAAAGATCATTATTGGTCCAAGATCCCAGAGCGTTCTGACATAACTTATTTTCACATGGATGAAACCTTCACGAATTAGTAACGTCTAGTATACTTTAAATACCTGCTTACTTGTGGAGCTTGCCCTATGACACCTGGGCAGGTACCAGGTGAGAAAGGTAACTAAAAATATGAGTTATCTAACTTAAATTTGTATGGTTGAATTTTATATATATTTTGTAGAATATTATTCTAAACTAGAATTATAAAGTGTGAGACACTTTTCATGGACCAGAGCTTTTGTCAGACGCTTTAAAGCTCGACAAAAAATTAATGAACTTTACTTATTTTTTCATGTCTGACTTTTAAATATATTATTCAAGTAACTACTAAAAAGTTATATTTCATCAGTCAGACAAATTCGAGTGACCAAACATCCCCTAAACACAAAATTATTCAGCCGGGAGTGCGAGCGCGAGAGCACTATGCGTATGCGTTTCAGAGTAAAAAATTGAAATGTATTGAAAATACTTATTAATTTCAATCCAAGATTTTTGCATCCTTATTTCAGTAAGATCTCTTATTAAAAAAAAAAGATTTAAAAAGATTCAACCCAGTCAAAATGTATATCTATATATTTGTTAAGTTGAATCTTTTTTAAACTCTTTGAGCCATTTCGAATCTTTTCAAATCTCTTTTTCTAATCAGGGATGAGCTTCAATATTAAGTTGTGAATTGATAAATATTAAAGTGAATTTATTTATTGCATGTATTTTGGGATAGTGAATATATGAGGAGCCATTTTGTTTTATAAGGAATTATCTTTATTTTATTGTAAAAAAGATACCAGTTAGAAAATTTTTAAGAAAAAATTATTTTACCAAAAAATATATAACTATGATTAATTACAGCAAATATTTGTTTATCTTTTAATCATCGCAATTATCGACACAGTCATTGTTATTTTCATCGTTCATCCAATCATGATATTGTCCATTCAAGTCATCCTCGTCGTCATCAGTAATGTTGTCGTTGCTGGCAGCGTCTTCTGCAAAAAACAGTTTAAAGAATTAAAAAACATAAAATTATAAATACAATAAATTTAAAACTAAAGTCAAAGTATAGTACCTGAATTTTTAAGGAATTCACTAATGTCTCCGGGTAATTGGTCACCATCAAACCAATGAAAGTGATATTGGTTTTCTTCTAGCCTCCACCCATTGTGTTCAGGAGTTAAAATGGTTGGTAGTTTTTCATTTGCATTATTCCATATACTAGCAATGTAATTCGCTCGGAGAAATTGTTGAAATAATTCAGTTTTACATGGTGGTAAACTGTTTGCATCAAAATTTTTCAAATTTTTTTGATTGAATTAATCGTTAATACTATTTACGCTGTAATTATTTATAAATAGCTGAAGTCGGGCAGCATCAACATCGAGTACACCAGGAACACTGTAAATTTCGCAGATGAATTTCTGAATTTTTTGAAAAATGTCTTTTTGTATATGCTCATCAGTACACAACTCTGGATCTCCAAACTGCATAAAAGCTTGCTGATATTCATGTTTTTTCATTAATAAATTTAATGTGTTTTTTCCCTTTCTTAAAAAGGGCGGAATTGAAGTCACATCCAGTCAATGCATGAAATCCTGGCAAACTTCTACACAAAGATGGTCCTAAATGCTCGTAAACTTTTGTCAAATTAAAATATCTTTGGTTATTTCCGGTGCCTGCGTTTAACCATACATTTGAGTCATCATTTTTCAAGTTATGCATATGTTTAGGGGATGTTTGGTCACTCGAATTTGTCTGACTGATGAAATATAACTTTGTAGTAGTTACTTGAATAATATATTTAAAAGTCAGACATGAAAAAATAAGTAAAGTTCATTAATTTTTTGTCGAGCTTTAAAGCGTCTGACAAAAGCTCTGGTCCATGAAAAGTGTCTGACACTTTATAATTCTAGTTTAGAAAAATATTCTACAAAATATATATAAAATTCAGCCATACAAATTTAAGTTAGATAACTCATATTTTTAGTTACCTTTCTCACCTGGTACCTGCCCAGGTGTCACAGGGCAAGCTCCACAAGTAGGCAGGTATTTAAAGTATACTAGACGTTACTAATTCGTGAAGGTTTCATCCATGTGAAAATAAGTTATGTCAGAACGCTCTGGGATCTTACTCTATATGTACTAACAAAGACAATGTAGGTACTTATAATTTACTAGCTGAGGTGTGTGTGGGCGTGTGTGTCTGTGTGCGTTTATAGGTGATAATAAGAATTACATGGAAATAATATGAATCAAAAATATGAAAATATTGAAATTGAAGTCCAAGAAAAAAAAAGTTACCACAACTGCGTTTGAAATAAAACGGAAATTGAAATAATAATATTAAATATACAATTATTAAAATTACACGGGAATCGATAATATGCTCAGTTTTTTAGTAAGTCGGTGAAAAAATTTAAAGTCTAATTTAGTTTTTATTTGTAGTCAATAAATGGATAAATCTCACCTCGTAAACGGCTGTAGCAAAGTGGGTGCGGTTTGTGGTCTCGCACTCGTCACCTCTGAATGGAGACGAATGCGCTCACTTGCCAACGATGCTATGTGATCACTTTGCTATAAATTAAATTTAAAACGAATTAATCAAATACTGTTGTTACTTGTATTGAAGCAGAATTTTTATTTGAAACTAGCTGCGCCTGCGAACACCGTTGTGCCTTAATATGATTATAACACAAATTACCAGCACATAGATATATTTAATGTAACTAAAAAAATTTTAAAAATAAAATATAAAAAACTCTGGTAATTTTTGTTAATGGCTTTGTTATACTTCCTATATATTAAACTAGCTGACCGGACAATCGTCGTTTTGCCATGTATATCATTTGTAATAAAAAAATAGGGGTTGATCGTAGAGGGGTGAAAATTAAGGGTTGTATGTATTTTTTTATGCTGTATCATAAAACTTAAAAATATAAATTAAAAATTTTGTCTAAAAAATAAAATTTAGGGGTGGATTACCCCTAACATTTAGGTAAAACTGTGCTTTGTTTATGTTTGAATGTGTATTCCGTTTTTGGCTTTTGTGTATAATGTAATTGTTTGGATATTGTCTAGTGAGCTGTAAGAATACTGTTGAGCAAATAAATAAATGATTTTTTATTTAGCCTAACTTTTTAGTAGGTACTACGTACCAACATATGGAACATTTTGCTATGCTATCCCATAGAGACTGTTCGCTAATCCGGAATAAACAGTTCAGTACTGCATAAAACTAGTTTTTTTATATGTTGCCAACTTTTATATGCATAAAAAGCTTCCTCTGAGTTTACGGAATAAATAAAATAAATAAATAAATTTTTATTTATATAGATTGGTTAAAATTAATTGAATTTAAATAAACAATTTCACCTGTCGTGCTAAAACATTTAGCCGATGATTCTCGTTCCTCAATCTTAGCAGTTCTGCGCGATCACAAAAATCACGGTCGTCATGGTCACTCTGGTCACGGTCACTGGACGACCGGCTAGCGCGTTGGTAGTCGTGATATATTGCTTCGTTTGACTAAACAGTGAAACAGATATATTAACGTACCTACTAATGATTTATTTTAAATAATTTTCACCATGGAAGGTTATTATTGTATATTTTATTTCTGAATTGTTTTCTAGTTACCGACAGCACAGGGCCTCCCTAGTGTGGGGACTAGCGATTTATGATTTCTGTCACAAACCCTTTTGTCATTAATAAAGCTTTTATTATTATTATTGTTCTATGAACCTTCGAGAATAATAGAATAACTTTTTGATGCGTAATAAACGTGGTTTTTACTATGTAATTAATAAGGAGTACGATTATTTATTGTGATTTTTTTTACGTAATAGCGCGTTGCCGGCCTTTTAAGAATTGGTTTTTTTTTTTTATAGAACGGGGGGCAAACGGGCAGGAGCCACACCTGATGTTAAGTGATACCGCCGCCCATGGACACTCACACATTAACATTTGTTTTATGTTTGTTTTTATTTTAAGGGGTAATACTAAATAATTAATTTAAAATTTTTTTTGTCACATAGCTAAAAACAAAAATTACCATAAAATTAACATTCTTCTGCTTCAAATCGTTGACAATCAGCCTTTGTTCATTATTCAGTAAACTTTCCGTAGCTGTTCCCTTTTCGGCCAAACATTTCACATTTTTTTCGACAAACTGCTTCAAAACCTGCAACTCTTTTGCCAAATCTTTATCCAACTCCTTTTTATTGTATTTCTCTTTTAAAATCTCTAATCTTTCTCTTTCCATGTTGATGCTATCTCTCTCTTTTTTCATGGTCTGCAAGTGTTCTTCTAATGTTTGTAATTCTTCTGATATCTGTTTGCGCATGTCCTCTCCCCGCCTCCGTAAAAGATCTTCAGCTTCTTTTGTTTGTGATTTTAAGTTTTGTTCCTGGAAACGCGATGTTCTAGTATTATTCAAATTAAACACACCAATTATTGCCATATATGAATTATAGTAGTTAATTTAATGTATAAAATTATTTCGTATGTCGACTTTATGGTAGACAGAAAAATTACCAATTTATTTTTAATAAATAAATATCTAATTACGGAAATTTTAGGCAAAAAGAATGTGAATAAAATACTATATACCTACATATGTATATGTGTGAATATATATAGAATGTGTAGTCTCACACGACTGTAGTATAATAATTTAAAATTATGGAACATACATACATATGTTACTCAGGGGTAATATAGCATTTCAATCGTGAAAGAATATTTATATTAAATAATCCAGTAATTTTGGACTTTTTTGTTACTTTTCTCTTTATAATATTTACCAATGATATTATAAAGTAGTTTGCTAAATTACACACGTATTAATATTATACCTTAGCAGTCAATCGCTCCGTCTCGCTCTTAACATCGTCCATCGCCTTCGTCATGGCATCGTGTTGCTGCCTCAACGATTTCGCCAAGTTCCAAAGAAATTTCTTTTTCTCGTCGACACTTTTACACAATTCCAATTCGCGTTCCTTAAACGAATCCTCCAACTGTGAAAAGCCAATTTATTAACGAAACACGAACAAAATTATTAATTAAATTAGTATTAACAGGCAGCACTCAAAACTTTCGCAAGAGTTTCTTTGAGAAAAATACCAATGCTATTTCAGTTCGACACAGCCAGGGATTCCAACCTGAGAATGAGTCAGTCATATCATACAATTTTGGGTGTGTGGCAGAGAAAGAAGTGAACTAAATGCCGTGGAATTGTGAGCATTAAGAAGTGCATTTCGTGATAGAATATGTAATAATGAGCTGTGTGGGTTAAGAGCACAAGGATACGAAGGAGAATGATGAGGTGGCTGGTGATGAATGAGAAGCGGTTAACAAGGCAACCATGGATGGTGAGATTGAGTTGGGTAGGCATTGTCGTACATACAAATCCAGGTAATACCAGAGAAGGGATAAGTTAAAAGTACTAGGGAATATCATGAAAGTGAAGGGGAAGAGATAGGGACCGTAGCAAGGGTATATCAATTGTCTCTGCCTATCCCTTTGGGAAACAGGCGTGATGATATAAATAAATAAATAGTAAAGTAAACAACGACCCTGTATGTCGAAATTCAATAGGATTTTGGAATACGAGTCATACTTCAAACTTTATTTTACCCTTAAATAAATGGCCCTACAACTTTTTGAGGTCTGAACTTAGATTTATGTATCTGTCTCATGATCATTTCAATCTAATAGGCAAGTAGGTGATCAGCCTGTGCCTGACACACACCGTCGACTTTACGAAATATTACCCTAAGTTCCAGTTTAATGCTAGTATTTATATTAAATACTATACGAGATTAAATTGTCAGTATTAGACCGCATTACCTCCTCCCTTTGCTTCTGAAGCTGTATGGTGTGACTGGCGATAGACTTCCTAATGGTATTTTCTTGTTCCTCCTTTATCATATCAACTTCGGATTCATACACGGACTTTAGTTGTTCAAACATCTATGTAAATAGGAATATTATAAATGTAAGGTTAATACATCCTTAAGTCAATGTTATAATTAAACAATTGAACGAAATTAGCATTCTATATGGCGTCAAATCCTAATTAAATATATTAGGTCCTTACATATAAAATTGGCGGTTTATCGTACTGGCCACTTTGATCTCAAATATCTCCTCTTTGGGTAGGAATTACAAATTCAATGGCCCTAGGCCACTGCTGCTTCACGACAACCCTAGACCACACACTGCACAACAAACTGCTACCGAAATAACCGCAGCTTCAATTACAATGTCTAAGACATCCCTACTCCCCGGACCTTGCCCAAACAGATTACCATTTGATTGATAACTTCTTGCAAGGTAAAAATTCAAGTGTGCTGGGGCGGTCGAAACCGCCATTTAAGATTTTATTGATTCAGGTTCGAATGGTTTTTTTAGTAAAGGGATCAATGAACTACGTATAAAGTGGCAAAAGTGCACAGATAGCAAATATATTCCATTTAAAAAGAATCCTACTTTTTGTTCCTCCCATACAAGACGACAATTTCATATGTAAGGACCTAATAAATGTATATATATATAATTATACCATAATCAAAATGAGTTTCGTGGTTTACTTTTAACTATCCGCTCTTTAGACGAACACAAGTTTTATTTAGGAAATAATTTAGTTTTAGATAATTAAAGTTTCCGAAATAGGATAAATTGTACATTGTGTAACCTTTCCTGATTCTCAAATCTATTTTTATGTTTTCAATAAGATGACTTTAAGACAACATAGAAGATTTCAAATTTTAAAAAATTGTTGTATTTGTATATAACCAGTTTTTTTTATAGAACAGTGGGCAAACGAATCAAAGGCTCATCTAAGCCGCCCATGAACGCACACAGCTAGAAGGTCCGTGCGTTGCTGACCTTTTAAACATCGGTACGCTCTTCATAAAGGAACTTAGATAGAATTGATTCAGAAATACTTCAATGGGTAGCTGATTCCACATAGGGGCAAATATGCTTTATAAAACGCTTATTGAGAAACAATGGACGTCGAGGTGAAACACATCCTATTCTTAACGGCGGATGTTGAAACTCAGCTGCAGGTATTAATATGAACAACTGCTCTGAACGCTCCATGGTAAATGCGGTAGAAGATGCAGAGAGACTCCACATCTCTACGCCAAGGGATCAAGCCGCTCGGTAAGTAATACAACATTTTATAAGGGACCTCAGATTACTACCTTTTTTAAAGTATTTTATAACATTACAACTTTTTAATATTATAAGTCAAATAAGTGGTAAGCTTTTTACGCCTAAAACATCGACTTTGAGTCTTAATTACGCACACAGAAAAGACTCAATGACAACCGGGATTCGAACTCACGACCTTAACGGTGGTTTGGAATTAAATAACAAAAACGAAATCAGACCTCGTTTATGATGCCTTGTTCAACAACGGACAGGTTTTTCATAAAACATCCGGCGTCCAACGAATTCGTGGACTTTGGAGTCTGCAAGTTGTTTATGGTTATTATGGCTGTCTTAAGAAATCCTATTGTTTGCCAATTTTCATAATTAAAGAACATGAATTTAAAAAGTTATGACAAAAAACTAACATGATTATATTATTTTGAAATGGCTGCCCTGTAAACTTAACTATTTGTCAGATCCGTCACTATTCTACGACTATGACGATATGTGTGTGTACCAAGTGTGACTACCGTGTGTAAAAACTAGTGGATTTTAAATGAGAGGAGACAGGAGTTCGTAATTCTCGTTTTTTTTGATAAATTTACTTCTAACTCTTCCGTAACATAGAAGAGACTTTATTAAGAGATATTACAGTCAAATCGTTTACGACGACACCGTTTAGAACAACATACCGGTTATATTGACCAAAATCAAAGGTCCCGGCTGAATTCTGTATTAGGTAGCTACTTAATTCATTCATGGCAAAGATTCTCCATTCCGCTTTCGGGGTGTGGCATTAACTGGGGCAATGAAGCTTTTGTCAGAGCCACGTACCATTTAAAACTCTTCTAATATTATGAGAACTAAGACTTTCATTGAGAATGTTAGACTCAATTGAAGTTTTAAACAGCCCATTTACAGAGGAAGGCTGCTATAATATCACACCGCGACCAAATGACGGCAGGGCATAGCTATATTAAATTAATATTCTTAGTAAACAATTGAAGAAACAATTAATGAACTGAATTATACTGTTCTTTTTTATCAGATTCATATTCAATGAAAATACCTCATTGAAACGTGTCTTGCGTTTGTCGTATTTCTCTTTGATCCGAATCACGCGATACTGACACGTCTTACAGAAGGAATAATGTCGACATTTGCGTTTCTTGATATTTTTCTTAAAATTCCCATCCAATGTGTCTGTACTTTTGTCACTTGTTAGGTTCTCTTCTGATACTGTAACGGAAAATAGAACTACATTTAGTAAGAATATATTAAGATGTTCTTATAAAAAAATAACACATTGTAACTTTGTATGCACCAGCAAAAATCTTAAGGGTAAAATACCATTTAAAAAAAAATAATGAAATTAAATTACATTTTTAAAATTTTTAAACAAACAGTGTTTTTAAATTTTAGACTAGGAAACAATTCAAATTGACAGAAAATTTCCTGTACATTATTTAAAAAACATGTCTGTTTAAATCTGTATTTTTAACCATCCTTTATCAATGTATGTAATACACATATAATTAACTAATAAAACTTACCATTATCATTAAAAATAGTGTCCTTTTGGAACAATGATGTACATTTAAAAATACATAAGAGAAGTGGTATTTTTTCAGACTGATACATTTCAGAAATTTTAAATGCATGTTCAGAGTCACATTCAATGCCTGTAATGATGATTTATTTTAGGACTGGTCCCTCGAACAGTAGAATTTATGTGATATTTTTATATCTCTCTATATACCCTGTGATTGGTCTTAATAAATATAACATACCCATCGCCACTAAGATACAGGAAGTTCAGAATAGATTTCTATTAAGAATCCTTAGCAAAGACTTTTAAATAACTAAGTAAATTATTTTACATGCAGCTAGAATCGTAAGTTTTTATTTCGATTTAGTTCCAATGTTGCATTTGTCGCTGTTTTGTCCATACTTATAAGTTTTCATTATTGCTTATTTATCATTCCTAATCCTTCCTAACTTCTATGTTCAAATAATTTTCAACTTACTTTTCTAATCATAGTTTTCTCTTATGTTTAAGGTATATAAATGAAATAAAAATGCACCATAGTCTGAAATAAACAGCCAATAACTTTCTCACCTAAACAACTAAGAATAGACCACACATCATTGTCTTCAAAGTACAAATCAAATGTTTCTGTGTTTTTAATTAGCGCCCTTGTAAAGCCAAAAATCATATTTGCCAGTGGGATTTCAGACACAAACACTGAGAGAGTATAGTTGAATTCCTATAAAAAGTATTATGACATTCACACTTAGTAGATTAATTTATAAATATAAAAACAAATATTTTAGGAAAAAGACTAATATATAAATGTTTTATATATTATGATACAGTGTTTTAAAGACAATTAAAGAAAATGTTTTAGGGTGCATTAGAAACACAGATAGTAACAAAAAAAATGTACTCACTAGTCTCAAAAGGTACTCAGCTATTAATATATTAATTGCCTGGTACCTATGTTCCAGACGTTGGGTAAAGTTCTTTTGGCATGGAGTAGTATCTCCTGAAATTTGTATTATTAAAAAAAAATATTAACTGCATAAATATGTGCTTACTTAAAAAAAACAATTTTAATAAAAAGGGTAACGGTTTTCTATAGCTTCAAAACTATAAAGGATTTCAAGAAAAGCGTTTTTAAGAAAAAAAGGATCAATAAGCAAGTTCAAGGCTTGGCAAATTAAAATGAATTATGTTTGTCGGTTAAAACATCCAACGAAAAGTCATAAAATATTACCTGTATTAGCAGTTTTTAAAACATTAACGATATGACCACGCAAATAAGCTCGTAAGTCGTTTAAAATTCCATTTTTCTCAAATAACTCATAAATGAACTTTTGAAAGTTTTCTGGTGATTCTGGGCTTTTCGTTTCGGAATCGTTTAAAATTTGATGTTTCTCTGCAGTTTCTATGCATTCCATTTTGTATTAGTTTTCAATGTTTTTAATTTTCTTTACATGAAAATTTATTTGTAAATTTTAAAAATGTTCATATAACTCTGTTTGTAGACGTTTCCGGTTGCCATTAGCAACTTCACAGAACAAATTATTCCGATTCTAATTTCTAAACATTATCGCAAATTCCAAAATATTTTTCCGACAACATTAAATAAAATTAGCGATCCTTTGTTAATAACAATATATTTATTTATTATACTGTTGAAATATATTTTTATTGTCATCTAAAATATATGCTACAGAAATACGCTCTCGATTACTATTGATAATTTTGTCTCCCTGCTATCAGTCCCTGTGGCGCAGAGGATAGCGCGTTGGACTTCTAATCCAAAGGTCGTGGGTTCGATCCCCACCAGGGATGCGTTTACATTTTACATGTTTTAATTATTATTTGAATTTTAAAAAACATTGTAATAATTTACTTTTAACAAAACCGACTTTTATTAAACTCGTACATGAGTGTTGAATAAATTTTTCATGTAAGTAAATTCAATTTTGGTTATAAGCAAAACAATTACTTACATTGATTTAAATTAATTACCTACTAAAAGTTTTATAATAAAAATAATTATTAATTCTATTCAAACAATGTTGGCTTAGTTATACCACTCATTACACAAAAGTTGCAGGGACACTTTGATGATGATGATTGAATTTGTCTTCACCCCAAATAACCATCAATATTAAAACACGAAAAATATACTAAGTTTAGACTTTTCACTTTAGCTAAACCATTACATACATTTTTTAATTGTTGGCTTTGTTCTAAAAGTTTACTGGGTCAGCTTGTATATTATAATAATATTTAAATACCTAGGTAATTGTAAATTATACATTTAATGTATTGCTCCTTCTGCAATAAACTGTTGCTTTTGATGCTTTTTAGGAATTTGACTATAGAATTTCTCACTTTTTTATATTATATCTTTACAGACTAGAAAAATGCAAGCTTAGTGTTAAGACGAAGAAGTGTTATGTTTATTTTCCATGAAATTGTAATCCACTGTCTACGGAAATAAGTATATAAGTGACTGTTAGGCCAGCTATTGCTTAGCGTCGACTATTATTATTTGTTCTTTTTAGTTTTTTTACCCTCTTTAAAAAAAGATGGAGGAGGTTATCAAATCGACGTGTAACTTCGAGTCTAGAGTCTAGACTTAAGACTAACTAAACTTACTGAAAAGTGAAAACTGTAAAATTAAAAAATAAAAGTTTAAGTCAATCAGTAGAAGTCAATAGTCACCATTAAGAGTTGACAATTAACAAATTCACATTATTTTGTATTTTTAGATCTCTGAGTATCTGAGTTTTAGATATACGGTTGTTTACATTTTCAATTATTTAGAGAAAATTGATCATATTTAGTATTTACTAAAATAATAACAATGAGGCGACGAGCTGGTGTCGGTGCTATCCAGAAGCAACAGTTAGAACGAGAAAAGTATAGAGAAAAGGGTTCAGAAATTCAAGAAAATCAATTCTTACAAATGCAAAAGCAACTCGAGGTTTTCAGGGAAAATCTTGAAGAATTTGCAACAAAACATAAAAATGAAATTAAGAAAAATGCACAATTCAGAAGGCAGTTTCAAGAAATGTGCGCTGCAATTGGTGTGGATCCACTTGCTTCAGGAAAAGGCTTTTGGTCTGTGCTAGGTTTGTGATTTCTGATGTTTTTAAATTCCCAATCTCATAATATTGTTATTACTATTACGCATTTCAAAAAAATTTACTAATTTTTATATTGATGTGTTTAAAAATAATTTAAATGTAATCCACTGATAACCTCATAATTTTAGGTATTGGTGATTTCTACTATGAGCTAGGAGTTCAAATAGTTGAAGTGTGCTTAGCTACAAACTACAAAAATGGTGGGCTTATAACGCTAGAAGAATTAAGGACAAAATTAATAGCTGCACGGGGAAAAGCTAAAAAACATCAAGATATAACAAATGAAGATTTGTTAGCTGCAGTAAAAAAACTCAAGATATTTGGAAATGGGTACATATTCCTAAATATAAATAATAAAAAAGTCCATTGTTTTATTAATGATAAGGTTAAAATCTAATACAGATTCTGCTTAATAGTTCATGATAATTATTTCAGATTTACTGTGGTTTCTATAGGGAAAGGAAAATGGTTAGTGCAATCTATTCCTGGAGAACTTAATCTAGACCAGACTTTAGTTCTACAAAAGGCAAGCTCCTTAGGAACTGCCTGGATATCTATAAGCATGTTAACTGGAGATTTAGGGTAAGTATGATGGTTGTATAATACCTAAATATAACACTATTGGTAATCACAGTATGAGATTTAAATAATTTTAGTATTTTGTTAGAGTGTTTAATTTGTATTTTTAGGTGGAATGAAACAAGAGCAGAAAATGGTCTTAATTACATGGTTAAAGAAGGTCTTGCTTGGGTGGACAACCAGGACCCTAAAGAGACTCTATTTTGGTTCCCTAGTATGTTTTCTGACTGTGTTGAGGCTGCCGCAGCATCTTAAATGTAATGGTAAAACTGTGAAATTATAATCAAAATGAAATAAATATTTAGGAACTTAATGTGAGTATGAAATTGTATTTAATATTATTCTACTGCTATTATAAAATACTGTATGAGTTTGGATTCTGTTTGCTTTCTTTAATTTTAAATAAGATTATTTTCAATATTTTTTTTAAATTTTGGTATAATATGTGCTATAGATGGTTTTATAGTGACAGTTTGAAATTAATTCCTTTATTTCAACTATATCTTCGTGATTTGTTATATCAACTATATCTTCAGTAAAATTTTGACATGAACTGTTTTAAATTTTTGAATATTGAGCACCATTATAACTAAAGTACTCATAATACGACTGTCACATCATGTCTAATCTTTCTAATATAAACTTAAAGGAAGTTGTAAGGTGACTAATCCATTTTAACTGATGTAGTTTTTATACTTAAGAAAGGGGGTTAAATCTACACAATAAATTTTTAGTTTGTTTAATTGTATAAATGTAAATATTTTAAGATAATGTGTTGTATCTATTTATTGCTCACAAATATTAACTATGAAAATAAAAACTTGAATTACATCTTGTTAAATTTTATTATTGCACTTTAGTATTATAATAGTATAGTGTTTTATTTGTACAGATTAATGTATACTTTACAATTATCGCTATCATATCAGCTTGTCTTCATTCAAGCACTCAACAACAAATAAAATTTTAATAAAAAATATTCCTGTGGCTTACTGTACTGGCTCACAATAAAGATGTTGACTTTTTAGTTATTTAACTTTTATACAGTGTTATCTAACTCTGGTGGTCATTCCCAGCAGAAAAGCTTATAGATAAAATTTAGGTACGGACACTGAGCACAATGATTGATAATTGTTAGTTTTAACTGTTAATGCTATCAGTTGAACTGCTATGAGGTAGATTTAGTTGTATCCTTAATTCTTTGTTCTCCTTGTACAATGCTTCAAGTTTCTTCTTTAATTTTTCAGTCATATCTAGATATGATTCCTTCCATCTATAATTCAGGTTATGAATTTTATGTTTACCTCCATGGCTAAGTGGTTAAAAAATCCTCTTAGACCAGCAAAACAGTAATTGTTCAGGGTTGGCAAGGACAGAAAGTAAAGTCTGATTATTTCTTCTTAAAGTAGTTGGGGTGTCAGAACTTCCAGCTTTATAACTTTTATTTTTCTTTTGTAATAATGATAGAATTAATGGACTTAATAAGTAAAAATAATGGATGAAAATGAATAAAACCCTTGAATGTCAAAATGTTAATTCTAACATGCTATGCAAGCTTGTATAGGTCGGTTATCGAAAGCTGGCGGGTTCACAGTACTCACACTAATGCAATTTCACATACAGTATGTTTCAAAATATGATTTTTTTGCCTAGCTATATATTTTAGTCCACTCTGGTTTTAGAAAGGTTGGGTGGGTTGTAAATAAATAAAAATGTGTCAAATACATATAAATATTATGTGCATACGAGGGTGGATCCAAAAGTTCTAAGCCAGACCAAGAACGTGAAAGAGTAGTTCGTGTAAATAATTTTACATTTTTCGACATACGCTCCATCTAGCCATGACTTTGTTGGTCGACAAAACGACCTTAGCCGTTTTCGGAGTAGGTGATCCAGATACTTTCCATTCTTTGGACTGTTGCTTTGATTCAGGAGTATGGTGGTCAGTGGCGTAGCTAGGTGACCAAGGGCCCTGGGGCAAATTAAAAAATGGGGGCCCACTGCTATGTAAACTTATTACGTTTAATCAAATAAAAATATGAAATATACAAATACCTTAAAAATGCTAAGCTACTTAAGCTCTGTTTTGTGTGCAGGGCAGGTAATAAATTTTTTAAACAGTAACAACAAAAATTACAATTACATAGGCTGCTCTAAAAGTATCGGGAATGGAATAATACCACTGTTCCTGTCATATTTAAATCTTTTTAATTGAAAACTCCTTTTTTTTTAAAATCGAATACCATTTTTTTTTTTTAAAAAGATTCTCGGTCTTTTCACAAAGTTTTGTCAAACTTGTTTAGTCGTTAAGAAAATGGAATTGACTCGAGAAAATTCAAGAGCGATGATTTATTATGACTTTAGAAGTGGTTTATCACAAAAACAGTGTGTTGACCGGATGATTTCTGCATTTGGTGATGAAGCCGCATCCAAAACCAGAATTTATCGCTGGTTTGCTGAATTTTAACGTGGACGTGTCACGCTCAGTGATGATCCCCGTCAAGGTCGACCAAAAACTGCAGTCACCCAAGAAAACGTTGATGCTGTGCGTAAGCTGATTGAGGAAGATCGACATGTGACATTCCGCGAAATTCAGGAAACTTTAGACATTGGCATGAGTCAAGTACAAATAATCTTGCAAGAACAATTAGGTGTAAAAAAGTTGTTTTCCCGATGGATACCGCGCTCTGTGAAGAGCAAAAAGCGGCTCGCGTCACTTATTGCGTCAGAACTCTCGAAAGATTCTACGCAGGATCTTCAAATGCTGTATACAACATCGTATAAGGTGACGATTCCTGGATACACGCGTACGAACCCGAAACAAAAAACCAGTCACGAGTTTGGGTGTTCGAAAATGAGTTAAAGCCAACGAAAATCGTTGTCGTTGTCTCCAAAACCGGCCATGTTGCGACTATTCCTCTCGAGGGACAAAGAACGGTTAATGCAGAATGGTATGCTAGCATTTGTTTGCCACAGGTCGTTTCTGAACTCCGTAAAGAGAACTGCAACCGCCGCATCATCCTCCATCACGACAATGCTAGTTCTCATACCGCGCACAGAACAAAAGAGTTTTTAGAGCAAGAAAACATAGAATTATTAGACCATCCGCCGTACAGCCCCGACCTAAGCCCTAATGATTTCTAAACTTTCCCTAAAATAAAGAATAAATTGCGTGGTCAGAGATTTTCAGTGTAGGTCAATTTTTTCCTAGCTTAAGTTTTCGCAAAAGTATCAATAAATTCGTTTAAATCCAGGCTTGATGCGGATTTGTTTTCAATTGCTATTTAATTCGCGTTATACAATGAGCTGTAGCCGAAATCTTTAAATTTGACACGATTTATTGACTTTAACGGACATCAATATGAGTGGTAAAATCAAATAAAATTGAACCACTATATTGACCAGTACAAAAAAGTTTATTGACATTAGCTTACTTACTCCTGATACAGCATGAATTTTTAACCGTTCTCAAAAAAAAAATAACTCGAATTCACAATAAAACGCACATCGAAGAATAATAAAATGCACATATCACTAAGCATAACTTTTGAATTTCTCTCAAATTAATGTCTTGATTAAAGTGGGGTTGCAACCTGTCATATTTATTTTGAAAATGGGAGAAATGTCCAAAAGATCGAGATTTCTGGTGAGGATTCGAGGGCCCCCTGAGCTTGAGGGCCCCGGGGCACTGCCCCGCCTAGCCCCTTGGTAGCTACGCCACTGATGGTGGTGAACCCAGCTTTCAACAAATCAAAAAAGAAAAATAACAAGTTTTCAGCATCTGATGTCAAATGAAATATAACATTTTTTAATTAAACTGTTTTTATTAAGATGCTTAAAATAATTAAAAACATTGTGCACCATTTCACGAGATTGCCCTGGTAATGTTTGAAAAAAGATCAACATGTATAGTAAAGATCAACATAAACAGTAGCAAAAGCAAAACAATAACTGTCTCTTTTATACTCATAAGCTTGACCGAGCGCGAGAGAGACGGACCTTTTCATGATGTATTTGTGATTGTATTTCAGTTTGACAGACTTTGACATCACGTCTCGCGCTTATTCCCAGACACTACACAAGCACAAAGTGTAAATGTGTTGAAGCCGCCAGCTTTAAATAACATACCTATACAGCTATTTAGCATAATGAGGGTAATGGGCAGCCTAATTTCTTGAAACTGATTTCTTCTGTGCAATCATCATAAGAAATAATAATACAATATATTATGATTAAGTGCAAGTATGTTATGTAAATGAAAACAGTGGAATTTTAGAGAGCATCTCTATTCCTATTTATGAAATCTCTTATCCTCAGATACTTACTTCTTGTTAAGTTCCATTTGATTTTCTAAATGTTTATTTAATTCCAATAGTTCTTCTTCTTTAGTTGATACCATTCTGTCAAAATATTGTTTATTAAGTGCCTGCCCTACATAATCACCTAATAATATAATATAGGTAACAGATTTAAAAACACTACTTTAGGCTTAACTGTGTCCTTGATGACATCATATTTTGGAGTTTATTTATCATGCCATGTGTCTCGTTTAGGGATTTTTGGAGATGCTCCACTTGAATTCTGAAATTTTTTATATAGTATTTAATTGTTAAGACAAAAATACACAATGTTCTGATTATAAAATTTGATAGTCATTTGTTTTATTGAACATGTTATTGATGATTCTGTGGTATTATTCATGCCATATAAATTTCCTCATCCTTATGTCTGTCTCTTAAGCACAGTGTAAACACAATAGACAGAAGAGACGAAACAGTCCTTAGTTAAAGAATGGAAGTTTAATGAATAAAGGAAGTGGCAGCTAGGTGAGGGGTACCGGGTTCGATTCCCGGTTCGAAGGAAAGTTTTAATTTAATTTAAAATTTGTTCTCGGCCTTTGGGAGGGTTGTGCGGTACCAGGCGAGTGCCTAAACCGTACATGGAGGACATGATCTTCTGAGGCAAAAAGCACGAATGATAAAATTCTCATACTTGACGCTGGCTAATGCACAAACCGTGCCAGAGCCATTAAAAAAAAATGAATAAAGGAACAAATCAGCATAATAGTTTTCTTAGTTTGGATAAACATCTGCATCTTTTTTACTAGAGCCCTAGAGGTTGTTAAGTTATTTAGTATAAATGTAAATGTTATGTAACGCCGGACTCCAGCATGTATAAGTAGCGGCACGAAACTCTAGCGCTGACCGTTATTGCGCAGAAGTAAAAAATAAGGTACCTGAGGGGGGCTAGCGGAATGAAGAGCGTCGATTGGCTCTCCAGTCGCATTTTGTCCCCCGCGCGACAGTACACATGCGCAGCAATCCCCTCCACGTATCGGCCAGCGCTAGACTTACGTGCCGCTGGTTATACATTGTACACTCGTATAGCCACTACGACAAAATTTCTATAATGATTTGAAAGAGCTGTTCTCTTGCGATCTTCCGGTTGTACCAACCTAAATAAATATGCTAGCAAATCAAAATAAACCGAGAAATAAGTATAGCATTTTAAAATAATAAACCCTTAATTTTTATTATATTAGTATAGATATAACGCAAATAAATCTTACTTTAATTCCTCACACTGAGTTTTCAATAACTTCTCTTCCCAGTCCCTCCGTTTCGTTTCTCTTGCAAATGTGTCCTGAATTCTTTGTATGTCCAAAGCTAACGTCTGCTTTTCGCATACAAGTTGCATATTACGCCGCTCTGAACATAACTAAAGAAATATCATTTTAAAAATATGCGACTATCGCATTTATGTTTTAAGCGTAGAACGTTAAGTTCTCATGTTCGCTGACCACTGAGCGGGGGTGATTACTGTATCTACTTCAGTGAAAACAAAAAAGTTTTATTATATTATACTTTTCCGTCCTCAAAATAGTCTTTCCCACAGTAGACGTATAAAGCATGTGCTACACGGTATGAAACGGCGGTTTGAAACGAAATAAAAGCAAGTTGCGCTTTTCGGCTACACGGTTTAAAACCAACAGTGTCCAAAATAACGTTGCTCTGATAAGACGTCTCCGTAGGGATGTGACATTCTGCAGAAAAAAAAAATCGATTTTTTATTAATCGATTATTTTTTTAGCATGAAAAATCGATTAATAAATAATCGATTTCTCTTAAAAAAATAATCGATTTTTTTTATTAATCGATTTTTTTGTAATTTTTGAATCAATTTCAAAATAAACACCCTAATTTTTTTAATTTTCATGTTTTTTTTAATTAGGTCATATCAAGGTTAAACGAAATTTGGCACAAAACAACTATCCACACAGTTTGAAACTTTGGTTTCAAACCGCCGTTTCATACCGTGTAGCACATGCTTTAAAGACAATATTATCGTTGGAAAGAAAAAAAAAATGTACACTACAGACTATTACTGATCAAACGTCAGGGCAGTTTTTGTAATATGAATTCCGAAACTATAAAAAATAATAACATTTAAATAGTACAGTTCCTCCATCCTAAAAGTGGCTCCTCGACGAGCCTAACCACGAAATGGCCGGCCCGGAAAACCAGTTTAATATAACCAATTACACCAATCATCGTTATAAATAGGTACCAAATCCCTACTACGAAATTATATTACTAAATAATTTCTTTTTATACTTACCAATTCCTGAAACATGGTTTCAAGTTTTTGTTCAGCGACCGCCAGCTTCGGATCTACGAATTTGGAATTCTCACTTTGTTGCTTTATCATGTTCTCATTACTCGTTTGTAGAATTTTGATTTCCCTAAAATTGTATCAAAACTATAACGCATATGAAGGAAATAAAACAATCTTGCGAATATTTGGAATAGAACTTAAATAAGAACATATAACAAAAATATGCACATTTAAAATACCAGTAACAATACTCCAATACACCAAATCCACTCAGGCGATATCAATATTTAATTTTAGATACTGTACCGCAAAGCTTTGTTCAATAAAAGTCCCTTTTCGACGAGCTCCGAGTCCAAATTCCTGACGTGTTCAAGCATATCGGTTACTTTCTCGTTGTACTTTTCCTTCACCTCATCAAGTTCTGATTTAAAACTATCTTCTGTCTCACGCTTTACTGACGCTAGGGCAAGTTTTAATTTTGTCACTTCCTCTGAAATATTTTATATTTCAAAAGTATAGAAGATTTACTTGGGGTCGTTCAAGTATTACGTAAGCGTACTGCAATTTATCCCCCCCCTCCTCTTGTCAGCAAAAGTACGCAAAGCTCCCAATAATAGGTAATATGTAATACATAAACGAATAATTTTTTTGTACGAATCCTCGAAAATGCATTTCGTTCTCGTGCTCATGGGAGACGACAAATGAGTAAATAAAAAATGTTGAAACATTAAATATTCTTAATTTGTTAATAGACTCAAAACTTCTTTTTACTATAAAGTAATAAATGACTAACCGACTTATTTATTTGTATTCATTAAGTCTGAGAATCGGCTACTATCTATATTTTAAACCCCTAAGCGATAAGGGATGTCCACCCAAAAAAATATTTTTTTTATGATACAACATATAAAAATACATACTGCCCCTAATTTTCACCCCTCTACGATCAACCCCTATTTTTTACTTGTTAGTTAAAATCTTATGACTTGAACTCTGAGGTTTATATGTTTATATAGAGAAAAGTTCACAGAAAAACCTAAAAAGTTTTCATTCCAGAAAACAGAACAGTCTCTGGGGTAGCAATGCAAAATGTTCCATGTTGGTATGTACTAAAAAGGTAGGCTAAGTAAAATCACATTAGGGAGAAAAGAAGTTCGCGTGGGCAGCGAGTAGCGCTATAAAATATACTAATAATAATACTTTAACACTTACGTGTCATTTCATATATGCTTTTCAATGCTTCATTTTTCTGAACAGTTACAAGGTCAAACAACTGAAGTGCTTCGGCCACCTAAAATATATTGAATCTATAGCTGTAACAGATATTACAGATCTTCTTCTACGACTTTAATCAGTGCCACCATATACATCAGACAGGTATTGCTATATCCGAGATTGTTTTTATTCGGTTTGAATCAGAATCTATCAGAATACTTACCTTTGCTTTCGCTTCTGCTTCCTTCTTCACTCTATCAATTGCATCTCTTTGACACATCGCTAGTTGATTCTTTATATCTTCATTAGTTTTCTTCTCTGCCATTAAATTAATTTTATATTCCTCTAGTGCTCTTTTTGTTTCTTCTGTTTTAATCTCAAAATCTTTACATTTCTCTTTAAAACCTAGAAGTTCTCTTTCCTTATGTTTTATATCCGATTCATAATTATTGCACTCTGCAGATATTTTCTTATAATTTGTTTCTAATTCAACGTAATCGGATAAAGCAGTTTCTAATTTTAATTCTAATTCCCGATTTTCATCTTTGAAATTCTGAAATGATTTAAAACCGTCCGAAAATCTGTTTTTAAAACCAATTTAGATGATTCTAAACGTAAAATTAATAAATAGGTGTTCAGACATTTAATTTAAAGCAGATACAAGAAAAGTTATAATGGCTTAAACTTCTAATGCGCCTGCTGAAAACTTATAGCAAATATTGGATTTTGTAAATGACGATGTTATGTTCAGGTCAGTCAGAGCAATTGAGAAGGATATATATTAACAACGTTAAATGATAAAAAGTAAGATCATGAATATATACTTACCAGTTTCCCAACTCTGTTGTCGTAGTGTTGGTAAGTCTTTAGTTCAGTATCCAACGCTTCTATTGTCTTTTGAGATGTCTGCCAGAGGACGTGAAGAGAATCTCTTTCCTGAAAGTGTCAAAATCGTAAGATTTATTATGTATTTAACACTTTATTCCATTATAAAACCGATTTTTTTTAGCGTTTACGATAAATAGTGTTCGTAGTTACAACTGTATATCCGACCAATACTGTAACTTTGTTGCATAACATTAAATTTTGTTTCATCGACGATAAACTTGTTTCCCACCAAAATTACACCCGTGGGTTTATAAGTTGTTTCACATATAAGCATGAATACATCGTATAAGCAGAAGTCCTGAAATCGAGTATCGTCAAGACGATAATTGTTTAAGGAAAATTATCAGTGAATGAGGGGAAAAATTAGTTTGCACCATGTCATACTTAGAAAAAATAATGAGGAGGTAATGAGAAGATATTCAGTAAGTTCAGTCTCAACTTAAGAAAATCAGTCTATTGATCTAGTTTTGACGGTAGACTGTTTACCTTTGTAAGAAAAGCAACTTGTCTGCTCAAATCTTCTAACTCATGGCTTTGTTTGTTATCGTGGCTCTCTTGCGCATACTGTAACTTCTCCTTCAGCAGTGTACCAACCTGCTGCGATAGCTTCTGATTGTCAGCTATCAATGTTCTTATCTCTTGCTCTACGGCAGCCTGGTTTTGCTGAAACCAGACTACATAAATTATCATAGAAATATACAGAATGTTCTTAGTTGATTTTTACCTTGACTTTAGCTAACATACAACTTTACATGTGTTTCGATACTTAGAGCATGTGTTTCAAAGTTTTTATTATATATTTCAACTTAGTTTTCGATTCGTCAAATTTAACTTGATTCAATGTTTTTAAAATCTAAACCACAACGCACAAGGTTTACCACATGCATTGGAATGAACGAGGCTTAAATAAATTATTCTTTAAACTCACCCTATAGAAATCCAGCTCAGATTGTAAGTTTTCGATGGAAACACTCTCCATATTAATCTAATTCTCATAATTATATATGTAACAAAAATGATTACAAAATATCTTGAAAATAGGTTATGGTTTACATTTCGCGGGTATGTTTGTCATGCGTTGCTAAGCAACCGAGACAAGGTGTTTCTATAATTAGATGGAGGCGACACTAAATAAAAATAATTTTTTAGACCTTACACAATACTTTTTTTGGTTTTAACCCTAAACAAGTTGTTACAGAAGCTCTTTTTGTATATAATAAATGTTATGTGCACGTTTTCGTTTCTCCTAAAATAAAGGCTACTAAATCTTGAGAATTTACACATTGATTATGGCAACTTTTAAGTTTTGTTGTCAAAGTCAGCTGTTAAATGTTTTGCTACAACTTATAAAAAATCTGGACGCCGAAATTGAACTCGTAATTATGTAAACAAATGTTTAATAATGACTGTGAATACTTTTGGTAACTTTATTTTGTCTAAATCGAATTAATATGTCGACAAGGTAATTGTGGTAACATAATAAGTATTATTACTTATATCTACATAACTGTGTGCTTCATTTACGCCTAATTTATTTTACGTATTAAGAATGCTTCAATGTTTTAAGATTATACTTTGATATCGAAGAGCATCAGTGGCCATTAGTTTATGATGATAAATACAATGTATCGTTTTGCGGATTTGAAAGATTCCATATATTCGACGCAAAGAAATGGCGTAACATAGTTCAGGTAAAATTCCCATTAATGTCAGGTTTAGAGAATCGGTATATCGTACGGATTTAAAAATACGTTGTTTATTGTAGTTTTTGAAAGAGGCCAAATTTATAAGTGCCGACTGTCTTGTGAAACCCAAAGAAGCCAAGGAAAATGATTTGATTGTGGTTCATACAAAGAAATATCTGAAATCTTTAAAGGTAAATATTGTAAAATAAAAGAAATAGTTACAGATTATTAGAATACAAATATTTACTTAAATTTTCAGTGGAGTGCCAAAGTTGCAATGATAGCCGAAGTACCTATAGTTGCTTGTGTACCAAATATACTGGTGCAACATGCTTATTTGAAGCCTATGAGGTAAGTTTTGGTACATCAAAGATATTTTTTATTTTACAAAATAATATGTTTGCAAAAACACATGGTAAAGGAAAAAGTAAAAATTAAATTAATATTAAAGTATTGACCTAAGTTATCTATGGCAGATAAAAAAGTTTCTTTGCTCTTTACTAGGTTACAAACAGGTGGATCTGTGTTAGCTGGTAAACTTGCTCTCGAGCGTGGGTGGGCAATAAACATTGGTGGTGGTTTTCATCACTGCAGTGGTGATAAGGGTGGAGGCTTTTGTCCGTATGCAGATATCACTCTACTAATAAAGTATCTTGTAATGTATAGAAGTGTACAGAATGCAATGATTGTGGATTTGGATGCTCATCAGGTATGTTAAAATAGACAATGTGTGTTTTTAGTGTGTATTTTTTTTTTGTTGATAAGATCCTGGATTGGTTTTATATAAAAAACAATAATTAACTATAAAGAAAATAAAAAACATACCTAGTTTTAGAATTGACCCCAGTTTGGTATATGTGTTTTCGTCACACTTTAGGACATAAATTATATTTTATGTCATACCTGTTTGGATAAATCAGTATTGGCTGAACTAATTTGTTCTTTGTAGAAAAATCACAGTATATTAGAAAAAGTGTTTATATACTTCTTAGGGAGGAAAAGGAGGGCGCAAGTACATTTAAGTAAAGTTATTACATCACTTCACAGTTTACAGTTCCTATGCAAATAATACCAGTATTGTTACTTTTTGTTAATCCCTTCTACAAAACTTCTAAATTATTTTAGAATAAAGCTATGAGGAAGTAGCTGGTCAGATATTCTTGAGAACTTTATAAAAAGTCCTTAACACTGATGCTATAAGTATGTGTATGGACCGTTTGTACAAGTGTAATATGACATATTATAAAAAATTTCAGGGTAATGGTTATCAGCGCGACTTTCTAGGTGTCCCAGAAGTTTACATAATGGATATGTACAATCGACATATTTATCCCAAAGATGAGGACGCAAAGCGAGCGATTCGGAGGAAAATAGAACTTGGCAACAAAGTCGAGGATCTTGAGTATATGCTTAAGCTAAGAAAGTGTGTAATATTGTTATAATGTCATTGTTCCAGAAATCTTTATATATATAAATAACTAAAATTTGTTTTATCATGCCATACGAAGTACCTAAATTAATTAAACTAAGTTTTTAATGTAGTGTCTCTCAATATGGCATGGGACAAAAAAACTTTTGCAAAGATAATCAGCCAATACTTATAAATGAAACTCAAGACTTAATATTCTTATTCAATTATGGCTTTACCACCGACCGCTGTGACGTTAAATTATCCATCATGTTTTGTTTATATTACAATTGTTTCAGGAACTTAAAAGCGGCATTAAACGAATTTAAACCAGATATATTGGTTTACAATGCAGGCACGGACATACTCGATTCAGACCCACTCGGTCACATGAGAATCAGTGATATTGTAAGTATAATATTAGGCAGGCAACGCACTCGTGAGCCATTTGGTAATGTGAGTATCGACGGACGGCTGTATCACCCGACATCAGGTGAACCTGCTGACAGTTAGCCCTCTGTTCTAAAAAAAACTGTTGTATAAAAGGACATCTTTAAATATGTGATTCAAATATTTGGGATATTTTATTAAAATACATTAGAGATTGTAAACACTATCACCGTATTAAAATGAGTCTAATAACTTTGTTGAGTCGCTTACAAGATAAAAGGGCAACCGACTTCTAAAAGGCCAACAACGCACTTTCGAGCTTAAAAATGGTGTAAAAATTGCATTTATGAGTTAAATACATGAGTAGTTTTGTTAGCTATGCTCTTGCTTCCTATGGCCAGGTTCACACGGCATTGTCTTAACGAATAAATAGTGGCACATGTATTGTACATAGACCCATTCACACGGTGTTTGTTCTGCAAAGTATCGTACACCGTTTATACGTTCAAACGAATACTCAACGGACTTGTCAAGCAAATCGAATGAACTTTAACGTTAATTCGGCTTAAAGTGGCACATAATATAGCTCTGTCTCGTTCTCGCTCACTGTGACAACTGTGTGAAGACTGCGGCTATTCGTATTTTACACGAATGAAAATCTACCATGTGAACACCCGGAGCGGGACAATGCCGTGTGAACCCAGTCTGAAAAGATAAAAGGGCAACCAACTTCTAAAAGGCTACGCACTTTCGAGCTTCCGAGTAGTAAAATTGGTGTAAAAGTTGTATTTATGAGTTAATTACATGAGTAGTTTTACTAGCTATGCCGCCCGCCCGCATAATTCCGTCGTAATATATTATATAATAATAGATAAAAGAAACTTTCAATTAATAGAGCGCTACAGTACCGCGTTAAACCAAACAAACTTCAACCAACAAAACGGTCTTGACTGGGTTTGTCATTTATGTAACTTTCTTAATTTATTTAAAAAACATGTAATGTTCTAGGGTATAATCAAAAGGGACGAATTCGTATTTGAGATATGCAAGTCGCATCAGATCCCAGTTGTGATGCTGACGAGCGGAGGGTACATCAGACGGACAGCGAGGATCATCGCGGACTCCATAATTAATCTGAAGGCTAAGGGCCTTATTGGTAATGAACCTGTATCCAAGAGTTGTGGCGATTAAGAGTATAAAACAGATATAGAATAGTTCTAGATGGGAATTAAATTAGTATTTGATTAAAGTCTTATTAAAAGGTTTTTAGTAAAACAGTGTAATAAGACTGTTTTTATAATTATGGAAATTAATCTTTCGTATATTTAAATATTAGAGTAGTAATGGATTTAAAAAAAAAATGTTATTCTGTGAGCACAAGCCTTCATTAAATTATAATAAATATAGTTATAAATAAATATAGTTTTTAGCATGGGCCTAATTATAATTAAATTAAATTGTATTCGAATATTTATATTTGCTTATCAATCATATAAAATAAGATCGTCGGATATATTTCAAAAGTATAAATAAATAATTTTATGAATCTTGAAATTAGTACAAATCATAATTGAATATAAAAAAGAAATAGATTTGATAATAAATTTGAAGATCACATCAATCTAAAAAGTTAAAAAAAATACGCGAGCAGTGTTGAGCAATAATTATTTCTAACAAATTTTGGGCTGTGCTGAAACGTTAAATTAAAAAAAAAACTGTGTTATTTTTGTACTTCAATGATTATATTTTTCGGTTTATGAAGTATACACAGCCAAAATTAAGTCTCAAAACTTTTGTTAGCAAAGCTTTTTTTTGGATTTTGTAAATTATGGAAAAGCAAAACATTATTAGCTTTAGGTAGTATTTTGAATGTGATATAAATGATCTCAGTGTGCCAAACTAAAGCAAATTTAATTTGCTATATACATTTCATTAAATTAAATTGTAATATTCTTAATAAATATTTATCGTCTATAACACTTATTTTATTCATACTTACCAGGTGAGTTTAAATAAATTTATCCTTTGACCATGAACAATTTAATAATAAACAAAACATTGCATGATGCATTCACAACAATTTTGAAGCCACGGTAAAAATAACAAAATAATTCTACTAAAATGTTGCCATATTTATCTCGTAGTAGTGTTAAACTGGGAGTAGTAATCGTCAGTCGGAGTGTTGTTGTAGACCACTTCTTTGTAGTATTTCTCTTTCTCTTTTTGCTGAAGAGCCATCAATTGATTTTCCTCCATAAGCTGGCGAGCGATCTCCCTAAAATATATTATTATTTAAAATGGTAATTCTGTTTTTTTTACCTAAATATAATCAGTATTGTTACATGTTATAGGTACTTAATTGTGGCAATTCGAACAAAATTTTAGAAAAAAATCAGTTGGTATAACCCTACAAAAATACAACGATACTTGAAGCGCAGTACTATTAGAGAAAAGCACGGATGGGGAATAGCTATTCTTTAAATTACCCGGTTCTGTAGATAATTGGTTATAATGTGAAAGACAAAGTTTGGACTCCACTATGTATACCTTCTCTTTCGTTGGTCAACGATGTCCTGAGCCGCCACTTCTCGTTGTATGGATTTTGCGAGCGCCTGCCATTCTGCTTCCATCTTTTCTTCACCTTCGCGTTTTGCCTAAATTAAGTGGTGAATGAAATTGTTATTTTATGATTGTGACGTGAATAGTAAAATAACTACACATTCAGTTACATTAAAATAAAATAAAGTACTTAAATACTAGACTAACATTGCATTAAATAATAAGTCAACGTGTGAGAATTGACAAAATAACCACAGTCTATAAAAAAAAAATTGTGTATTGTGCATGGTAATTTATAAACCTTTGCGGCAGCCATTTGTTCTTTTTGCGCAGCATAAAATTTCTTCAACTCTTCCTGATTCATCCCCTTGTACATGAAGCCGATGGCCCTGTTAAGGAATAGTAATTACTACGAATAATGAAATAATTCCTTTCATTAGAAACTCGTCAATGTAGTCAGCCATGGAGGTGGTTTCTCAGGTAAGTTAAAACTTAATATTAAAGTTAAAGCCAGTCTTATAACACAGTATTTAAATTGATTTAGTTCAGAATAAGGGGGTTAGAGCCTGAAGTCTGACATCCGACATGATATTGAATTTCAAATAATGAAAGCAAAGTAATCTACATATAAAAAAGAATAATAAAACAATTTCATAAAAAGGCAGTTATAAGTCAGTTACTTAAGTAGCCTCTAAGTGCCGGGTCAAGTGACTTGACCTACTTGTACTTAGAACAAAATTCGTAATTCGCAAAGTACTTAATACGAATACAACCTGTTCTTCCCGAGGGCACTCTTGGCGACGTCAGGGTTCTCAGTGAGCATATCCGATGTTAGGTTGTTGTACATCTCAGCCGTGTTGTCGGCTTCCTCTTGCTCTTTCATTATTTGCTCTAGCTGTTTCTTTTCAGCTGCCTGATGAGGTTAAAAGACGATGTAACCAATGCATATACAACATTGGCTACGCATCTGATTGGTTCGTAATAAATATTTTTATTTTAAAAAATTTTGTTGGGGGTGATGCATAATTTTTTGACACGTTGGTGCAGGTTTTATGCCAGGTTCGCGATAAAACCTTTTAAGTATTTTTTATCATTCCAATCGTTAGTATATGTTTAATGTAAAAAATAAGAATTTTAATTATTTAATGTGATAAAGTTTATCAAGAAATATTTTACAGCTGTGTTCTCATAGAATTTGAGAACCCAAAGGTTTTTTATTGTTGTTTTGATACAGAGCTAATGTTTAATTTAGCAATATTTGTGTTAGAACTTTATTGTCTTTATCTGAAACTGTTTTATATTTTGTACTCACTAATGCTTCGTTGTACCGTAGGTTGGCCTGTCCCAGCCGATATCGACACTCTCTCTCCAGTTTATCTAATTCACTTGCGCGCGCGTCTCTTGCTTTAATCGCCATCTGGGGAAAAATCATGTTTCGTTAATAATTTTTCTATTTGTTCCTTCCGGTTTTCATTTCAAATTTTATTAATGCATGAATTCTTATCGTACAGAAATAATAAGTGATACATATCCATCCAGGTCTTGAAACATTAGGTACATATTAAAAACAATACTTTAGTAAAGTATTACCATATAGGCAGCTTCAGCGGCTTTCCTCTCTTCCTGAGCTGCCTTTCTCTCCTGCACCTGCTGTTCAAGCCACGCATTCTTCTGTTCTGCCATTATTTTCTTTCTTTCCTCGTACTCCAAATCTTCACCTTCAAATCTGGAATAATCCCAACAAAATTGAATAAATGGAATAGAATCGAAATAAAAATATTACTCATTACTATTGTAATGAAAATTGTCGTAATCTATATACGTTTTCTTTTCACGGTCGCCTATTTTATTACGTAAATTTTAAATGTAATTTGCAGAAATAATTTGCAAATGTTTATTTATGTTTTTGGTTAAGTTAATGGAATAGACAATAAAGGTTTCAATTTACACACATTGCACCTGCTGACATCTGTCCATAGACGGCAAATGGCACTTTGTTCTACTTAGAACGTGCGTACTTGTTAGCCTCAGTCTTATAAAAAAACCTACTTCTGAGCGCTAGACATCCCCACTGGTTCCCCATCAGACGCTCTCGGCGGTAGCTGAACTTTCAAGACATCAGGGTTGTTGAGATCGTACTCTCTACGATCTTCCAGTCGTTGGTAATTCTTTCGGAACTCGTCTATTTCTACGTTAATCCGGCGCCGCTCCTAGACATAAAATATGTAGTAAGTTAGTTTAAATCCTTGAAAGGTTGATTATAAGTCTCCTAAGGTCCTTCTAATGATAGTGTCGGTTTGTAAACACAATTACCCACTTGCCTTAATAGTGAGTATTAAGGGAAACGAACTAATGTTCGTTATAACTAACTTCACAACAAAACAAAACACTATTATAAAGTATCACTTAAAAACGCCATTTGCAACACAACTGACAAATCATTTCCGTTTCAATACCTCTTGTTCCCGTGCTTCAAGTACCACCGCTAAATTGCTGTCTTTGATCATTTGTTTAGCAAAGGCAAGATTATTCTTTTCCTGTTCATCTCTCTCCACTCTTTTCTCAGCCACCTGCCGCTCCAAGAACGGTAGGTCGATCTGTAATTTTATAATGTTGTAACTTTGGTGGTTGTATTGGTCTTGTACCAATGCTTCCAGCTTATAATAGTCACGGGCTGGTGTATAAATTAGTAGGGGAATACAAATTATAATCTATCATATTAAAATTTATTTTTGTACTGTGTAGATTATGAGAGTGGGTAGTTTTATGTGTTATTAATCCTTTAGGTTTTTCGTAAATCGTAATACATATTTTTATTTTAGACAATTTTGCTGAGGGTGATATATAATTTTTTGACACGGCCGATGGCCGCCGATTTATTTACTTTTTGATTCCCGTTAGTTTTGTGTATAACCTAGGTTTGACACACTTGAAACCGCGTCGAAATTTTCCAATTTTATTGATTGATTACGCCCTCAATTATGTAATATCTTGTGAGTGCTTGTGCATGTTGTGAGCTATTTTGCTTAAAGGAAAAGTATGTGTTATATTATCAGTCTAACCTCTTCCATTGTTCTTATCTTAGTTATTTCCTTATCCTAGGACTGACAATTTTTGCCTGTTTTTGTGATGTTACGGATATTTCGTATATATTATGTAGGGCTTTGTATTTATTGTTAAAAAGTATGAATCAACAGTAATGGAAACGTTCTTTGTGATACATGTTCTTATTCGATAAAACCACATATGATGGTGGGTAGTGTAGTGTGAGATTGAGTATGACTCAATCTACAGAAAAAGGTAAGAGAAGATGAAACGCGTCTCGAAGTTAATGGTCGTAGTAATGGAGTGGAACAGGTTACCGAGATCTTATATTTATTTATTAATGGAATAGGAAAAATTGTACTTACACCAATCTTTCGATTTCGAGCATTGAAGATCCTTGATCTTCTTTCCAGCTCGCATTGTCTCTTTCTCTCTCTATTTTGGGCTTCTTTCCTGTCTTGTTCGTTAGATATCTGAAGTTTCATCATTTTTAATGCGAATAATAATCAGCTAAAAACACCAAGTCAAAAATATTTCTACAAATGATCCAACAACGTATGTTGTCATGGTTACCAGTGATATATTAAGAATTAATCTTAGAACGTGAAATGATTAACGAGTTTCGTTATACATATCTTATACTTGGGAAATAACACTTGGTAGGCACCTTAGTTTAGTTGTAGCCTGTCTAAAACTGAATCAATGTAAGATTCAGTGATGTCTCTGACTATGCCTCATTCTTCTACTTCTACACAACGTACGGAAAAAAAAGGGAAAATCGACTGACGAGAACGAAAGTGAAGAAAATTTGGTAGAAATTAAAAAACTGGCAACATCGCGATCTATGTGGCAATGTGCGTAGTGTTAGCGCGCGAGCCGCGGCCCGCGATACGCCGCCGCGCTTAAGTTGAAGTGTGAACTCGGTTGAATACGGACGTTAGTTAGACAAGACTTATTTTTCATAACCTTGAATTGACGTAGACGTAATACGCGCGTGTTTGATTTCTAATAGTGTTTTTAAGTGTTATTTTGTTTATTTTAAATTAAAATTTTAAACTTGTTATTGTGTAATGTGACGGTCTGAGGTGACGGCATGACCAGTGTATTGAAAAAATCTAGAGGTACCAAAGGTAAATCGGAATCAATGCAAGAGGATTTACCCTCAAGATGGAGTGTCTCCCAGGGACACAGAGCCGAAGATGCAGCAAAACTGGTCAAATATATTGATGACAACGTTATTGGCAAAGGGAACTCTTTTTGTGGGCCGTTCGGACGCAGAAAAGGTAGGTTCTCGGTAAACTCGACTTTTGTATAAATTATCCCTTTTCTTATAAATAATCCAAGATTTTGTAAACTTTGTTATTAAATCAATAAGCTATTGTTGAATTTGTTTCCGCATAACAGCTGGTGTATGATACTGATAAATATACCGAGGCTGAAACACTCATTGTTTACGTGTTCCGAATGTGTTTTTCACATTAATTTTTCTATTAGAGCGATAAAATTCTGTTCTATCTAGCCATATATTTCCATTCTTTCCAACAAGGGACAAGAAAGAAGAATGAAGACTTAGGTTTTTTAAAAATTGTCAATTAAATAATTTACATATAATATTATATACTTATTATTTGCTGCCGAAAATGTTTTCTCAATAAATTCTAGGTCTTATAAGAAAATGTGCTATAGTGCTAAAAATTCATCTAATAAAACTAAATTTAAATTAATTGTAAATGTAATGTACATTTCAGTTGTAAACATAATATAGGTTGGACTATATATTTACTTAAAAGTACTAATAAACAATTAGGTAATTTCTTATCTATGTCACGCAAAAAAGGAAAATTTTACAGAATAAAAAAAAGACGCCATTACGATTAACTCACAGTAAATTTTAAAAATAGAATTCAATTTACATAATCATTATCAAAAATACGCCCTTGTGTAGAGTGTGAGTCGAGGCGGTTTAATCGCGCGTTGTCGTCGAATTGTTCGGCGATCAATTAATTACACATGCGACACTGGCATATTATATTTTATTGTTTTTCGTTTATTGTTTATCGACTCATTATTCTTATTAAGGTTAGCAAGTATTTGTTTATAGGTGAGGCTAAATAAATATTTTAGCATGGTTACTAGTCTATGGAGAACTAATACGACTACGCTTTTGGATTTATTTATAAATTATCATATATTTTCTTTTGTAGCTCGGTGAGCTAGATGTCTAAAAATATGTACTACATAGAGTCTTTGTACACACGGACTTATTACGGTTTGTGGCTTTTCTCTCAAACACTTGTTTCTTTCATTGGTATAGGCGATCAAATAGAATTAAAAAAAATAAAAATAACTTGAAAGTGTATATTTTGGTATAAGGATTCTATGAAGAAAATATTTTGGGATGACAGTGCCAAAAATCACTATGAATATAGTGATGTAACAAGTACGTATAGTCTGTATGTTGTGTTTGCTTAAAGATACAAAGAGAAATGGCAATATATTTCGATGTCGTTTAATCAGAGTGTGTCGAAAATAAGTTTCTTGCATTCTTCCATATTCAATGTCATGGTAAGGTTTTTTACACTTGAATTTTATCATGAAAGATATGTTTAAGTATATAAACAGTGGAGTAGTATCGTCTATATCATGAGTCAGTTAACATATATAGTTTCTATAATACCGTAGTTTTGTTTGTTTCAATAGATTTGCGTTTAGACACTTGTTGCGATATATTTAATAGTTATGTATAAGTTACGTATTTTTTTAGTAAGTTTTAACAACTTATATCTTGTATTATTTGATTTGATAAATCCGGGGATACTTAAGGTTTCAGTGAAGGTTTGCGTCTCGGAATGGAAACGAATAACCGTCAAAATGGCATCTATCATAGGTCTTGTATAGAAATGCCCATTTTATTTAGGAGTTCGGTTACAAGGTCTGTATTGTAGGTTATTTTGAATGATTTGTTGCTATTATTGGTGAGTGCAAAGACACGATTAGTACAGGGGGTAATATCAACTAAAACAAATATAAAAATACATATTTATAGATATAAAAATATTATAAGGTTGTGTTTTGGATGTCGTTGGCATCACTGCTGTAATATTAGGAACATTGTAACGGATAAAATCGTCATCTCCTGTATATAATACCACCCAAGAATTTGCAGTTAAACCTTAATCATCAAACATAGTAATTCAAAGAAAAATTGTCTGAGCAATTATCAAATTAATAAAACATATTTCATAATATAAATCGGTCTACAGAATACCACATACTTCTTCGTGTACTCTGAAGTCGTTACATCTTTAGACATCGCACACTGATACTATTTTATAGTAATAATAATTTACCGTACTTCTAATAACATTATTATTCTAATATGTCGAAGTAATAAGAACACGAGATTCTTATTCTTGGTCCACATACAAATCAACGTAAGATTAGTTTTTTTTATATTAACAACATGTAACTGTAAATAATGTACTGTAATATAAACTGCTTACCATATATGATTTCAAAAGCTTTGTAAGCAAAAACGCTTACAAAAAAATGCTTCAGGTTATTCAACTTGACATTCGAGCCTTTCCATCATAAAAAGTTGGGAGAAAGGCGTTCACTCCATCGAAAAAACAGGTTCCACTTCCCTTGACGGGGAAAAGACGCGTGATTATAATTATGCATCGTTTTTCGTTTTTATTTCTGGATCTCATAAAAAATTAATCAGTGGCGCTACAACCTTTTTAGGGCCTTATATTTTTGTATAATTTTTTCTGATTATTTATCAATCTAATAGGCAAGTAGGTGGTCAGCCTCCTGATACAGGCTGTCGACTTTTTGGGTCTAAGGCAAGCCGAACGAATGTTAAACGCGCACATAGAAGAAAGTCCATTGGTGTGCACCAAGGTCGGTCGTAGGTTCTCAGGTAGTCTGTACCGCCGGAGATCGAACTCAGGGATGAGAGTTGCACGCTGCCTAGCATTGTATGCTTATAAAATAGACAATTTTTTCCATAGTTAGAGATATAGGTACGAACAGAAAACTCTCCATACAATTTAAATATATTTAATTAAAGGTAAGTTGGTAACAAGACTATGTTTGTAGATGTTTTTTTATTGAATACTAGCTCTATTGAAATTTAGAGAAGACGGCCTAAAATTGTCAAACACCTGGGATCCAATAATATCCAAATTAAAATCTCAAAAAGAAAAACAATCCGCGAAAATAGAGGACACCGTGAGCCATTTTTGCCAAAACCCTCCATCTTTTAGTCGATACCAACTCCGGGGAAATAAATACAGATAAGGCAACTTTCTCTGTAGCTGTGATACCTTTTGACATTCAACATCTATTGTCTTCAGCAGTGGCGGATTTATAGATTTGCCGCCCGTAGGCTATTCAATTTTTGCCGCCTCTAAATTTTGATATCTTAGTCCACAATCATATCAATTTTCTATCAATAAAGTTCCAACTTTATAATTTGTGCTCCATCATCCTCGTTACATCAACTTTTCCCATATAGTTATTATTATTGAGAACTATGGTACCTACCGTGTTAGATCCTTGATTATTTTTACGGCAAACTCTGATAAAATGTATCAATTTTCTAATGAGCAAATTGTTTCACTTCATATTTTGTGGAGGGAATTTTTTTATTGTCAAGTCACAGTCGTTCAACTATCAGTTATTTGATTAATATGATCTCTATAAGATATTGAACTAGTTTTTTATTTAATAAAAATTAGTCAATTTTAGTCAGTATTTTTATTAGACCATCGATATTATATCGATTGAATTGGGTAAGCAGATCTCATAATTATTAGGTACACGGAGAAAAAATTACAGCAGTTATCAGTAAAGAATATATGTAAAAATTACTAAATTTCGATTATAATATCGAATCGCGATATTCTAAACGTTCATAATCATTAATGTATAATTAGTAAAGCGTTAGGACTTGTTCATGCAGAGATGTTGAAACTTTTATTAATTAGCACTTATACGTAGGTATATGAGAATATTTAGATTTTTGTTAAATATTTTAATTTCTCTCCAATTTTCGAAATTCGTATTATGTGTGTGTATAATATTTTTTTTTAAAATTTGTAAACCGAAATAAAAAATTTATGAACTAAATTTGCCGCCCCTTAAAATTTGCCGCCCTAGGCTCCAGCCTACTCAGCCTGCTGGTAAATCCGCCACTGGTCTTCAGTCACCGTGACCACGCACGCTGTAAAGCACGCGAAACGTCGGATAAATTTAAAATTATGTCAAATAGTTGTAAATTTATAATAATAATACATAACTTTAATCCGGTAAAAAAGCGTTTTTCTTTAAATGTGTAAAGGTTATGTTAATCAAAGACAATACTATGAACAAAAATATTATGTCAAAAAATAAAAATTTACCTTCCCGGAACCCCTCCACTAACATTTGGACTTTATGATATGGTGTTAAAGTTCAAATTGACTTTTAAGTGTTATTACGAATATTTTGTATGGGAATATTGAAAAGTGTTGTTTTCAGACTTGCTCACTCAATTTTTTAAATTTTTCTCTCCGTAAGAACCATCCTCGTACTTCAAGGAATATTATAAAAAAAGAATCAGACAAATCGGTCAAGCCGTTTTCATGTCGTGACAACGGAAAACGGGTTTCATTTTTATATATATAGATGTAGGTGCAACTAATAAATGATCAATAAATACATTTAAACCCTTTAGTCGATTGACTTATGACTCTACATGGTCATAGTCATGGTTGCATGTTTATAATTTTCGATATCGATAATTGAAACCATATGTTGTTGGTATTTCAAAGCATTATATTCAGTTATATGCTACTTTAGAGTCGGCACATGTATGTAGACCGGAATAATACTATCTTTACACATATTACAGAGGTTTTTGAGTTTCAAATGCCCATGTTCAAGTCTTGCCAAAAGGATTGCATGTTTTTCTGGATATTCAAAAATACGCCAAACATTTTTGGTTACCATCCAAAAAATAAGATATTTGTGATGTACACAGTTGACTTTCCAAGCCTAAATCCAAAAAACTCCAATAGATTATTAATAATTGTTAACAATCTCAAAATTAAGATAAGTATATCTAAAGGTCTACAATTCGAAGGAAGATTATTACCACCACGTTTGTGTGGCGTAACATCTCTTTTAGAATTTCTAGAAGTACACCTAGTGTTAAACTTTGGTTGATAACCAAATTCAGCTAGGGCTCGAGAACTGGAGCTTTTTGCTTAGCTTTGTACTAGTCAACTAGGCATAGTGAGAGAAAATCTTACAAATAAATAAAGTATCCCGAAGTAGTTCATGTTGGCTCCGGATAATGTTATATTATCTAATATATATAAAATTCTCGTGTCACAATGTTCGTCCCATACTCCTCCAAAACGGCTCGACCGATTCTTATGAAATCTTTTAATGCATATTCAGTAAGTCTGAGAATCGGCTACTATCTATTTTTCAAAATCATCAAAAATTAATTTTTTTTTATGATACAGCATACAAAAATACATACAACCCCGAATTGTCCCCCCTCTACGATCAACCCCTATTATTTTATTATAGTAGATAGTTATTTTTATTGAACTAAATGTTTCCTAAAAATAATATACATGGCTAAACAACGTTGGCCGGGTCAGCTAGTTTAGTTATATTATATTAAATGAGGTCATATTGAGCGAGTCCGGATTATATCTGATGTATAATAGCTCCCTATTCTTCGATTTATTGTTTGTCAAGTTACACGCTTTTTTTATTATTTTCCAAGTCTCTTTGTTGCTTCTCTTGCTTTTATTGAGTTTGTTTCAATGGATAACACTTGTTTCGACTTATTTTATAGTTAAATGTATAGAGTTTATTTGATTTTTTAGTAAGTTTGAAAAACCTATTTCTTGTATTGATTTGAGTAAACCAACCCCTGGTTTGAGTGGATTTTGAATACAATAAATTATGCTATTTTAGTTAATGCGACATAGTAAGAAAGATCTATATTTTTATTAACATACTTTTAAATTATTTTTAATTACTTGTCGCTTTCGTAACAAAATTGGAACTTAAGTAAGATAAGTATAGTTTTCATTGGATACACACGAAATAAAATTAAGTAATTGTTTCAAAACGTTACAAGTACAAATTATAATAATCTTAATGACATAACGTTAAATTTATAAAATAAAAAGACATTACAGCATTTTATAAATAAAGAATATTAAAAATTAATCTCATTCAGACGAATTTATTTATTTCGAAATAATAAATTAAATACATATACAATACATAAAATATAATATCGATACTGTGAACTCACTCCGCGAACATATAAAAATGTCGATAATGTCGAAGACAGTAGGCGTTAACGGGGATCTGTGCAACAGACTGGTTCTCTGGCCCTTGGTTACGCAAACAACCTTGGCCTTCGCCGTCGCACATATCCCCTAGGTACAAAGAAACCGAGTTCTTGGGTTGCTCTGTGTGTTTTTAAGTAGATAGTAACCCAACTGCAAGTCCCGTCTCTAATTTATTGTACCCCACCATCCCTAAGACGAATAATGTTGGGTATATAGAGAGCAGTGTTGGCCTAGTGGCTTCACCGTGCGACTCTCATCCCTGAGGTCGTAGGTTCGATCCCCGGCTGTGCGCCAATGGACTTTCTTTCTATGTGTGCATTTAACATTCGCTCGAACGGTGAAGGAAAACATTCTGAGGAAACCGACATTTCTGAGACCCAAAAAGTCGACGGCGTGTGTCAGGCACAGGAGGCTGATCACCTAATTGCCTAATAGCTTGAAAAAAGACCATGAAACAGATTCAGATATCTGAGGCCCAGACCTAAAGTGGTTGTAGCGCCACTATTTTATTTGTTTTATATTAGAGATAGATACCATACAGTATGTAATAAACAAAATGTGTAAACTAATTCTGTGGTTCGTATAGTAATTATTGCTAAGAGGGCTGCTTATTTAGATATCATAGGAATTAATAATAATTTCAAAACGCGGTAAATTTCCGTTGTAAAATGAATCGTGCACACAAGTTTATTAGTCAAGTAGGTCGTGTTAGACTCGTACATTAGCAATAGAACTGTGACATTGAGGTTGTAATTTGTAATTCAAACGATATTAACAGTGAGTATTTGCAATCGCCTTAGAGATGCAGTTGGTAAATATTTAATAATTATTTACATTAATTAAACGTCGTGTACCTAGTGGAATTATTTTTTAGAGTTTTGATATTTTGAAGGGTTTTGCTATTATATAATTGCGTAGGTAATCCCCCTTTTCGTAAAACTTTCTAAAAATATTTGACATCTATCGCGTAAGTTTAGTTACGATGCATTGATAATCATATAATTGGTTGAGAAAGGGAAGATGTACTATTCCTTCAACGTAAACGTGTTTTTGTTAGTAATAAATGTTATGTCTATGCATAACATTTATTACTAACAAAAACACACACACATAATAACAATAATAAAAAAAAAATAATGACAGATAACAATAAAAAAAACCCTTTTCCCTTAAAGTTCGTTTTAAGTGTGTAATGTGCTGTGGTTGTAATTGAGTAAAGGGCGGATCCTCGATCCGTCTAACTACTGACTGGCTCGAAGGCCCTAGTCACTGATGGGAAGAAGTTGTATAATGTATATATATACACTACGGTCGGTATTACACTGATTGTGGCCGCAATTTGTCACAAGACCTACAAGTTCGTCGTTCCTTTACTTTTACATACGCCCGCGTGGCGCTGTTATTACAATATTTATATATACATACTACTAGCTGCCCCCGCGAACTTCGTTTCTCCTTAATGTAATTTTACGTAGCCTACCTTTTTTAGTACATTACCAACATGGAACATTTTGCTATGCTACCCCAGAGTCTGTTCGGTTTTTTGGAATGAAAACTTTTTAGATTTTCTGTGAATTTTTCTCTATATAAAACTCCAGAGTAACAAGTCATAAGATTTTAATTAACAAATGAACAATTGAGATAGATCGCAGAGGGGTGAAAATTAAGGGTACTTTTATTATATTATTTATACAGTATGTATTTTTGTATGCTGCATCATAAAAAATAAAAATGTAGGGTGGACCACCCTTTACATTTATGGATTAAAAAAATAGACAGTAGCCGATTCTCAGACTTACTGAATATGTATAAAAAATTTCATAAAAATCAGTCGAGCCGTTTCGAAGGAGTATGGGAACGAACATGATGATACGAGAATTTTATATATTAGAAGATTATGTTATCTAATCAATTTAATTCTTTGTTCAAATGGTACAGATCGTCACGCCTATTATTAATTAGTTTATTGGTACGAGGTCTTGAAGAAATACACCCACTGAAACAATGTATGCATTAAAGAGATCGAGCAGGCTGAACAAAGTCATAATCTTTGTTCACGTTCTTCAGTCTTTTGAAGCTTAGAGAGAACAAAGAATGCCACATTTTTATACCTAGCTTCAAGGTGTTATCATACAAATAAATAATGCAATATTTTTACTCTGTGGAATCCTAATTAATATCTTATGTCCCACCAAGGTTAGTCTACGTCTACTACATTGTATATCGAGTTACTATCTGTTCTCAAGGAAACTAAGAAATTCGATTAAAACTTAATTTCGCTCTACTTCACTCGATTACTTGTTGAGTTTATTCTAGATAATGGGAACTTTTATATTGCACAAAGTTATTGTTTTATCTATGTTAAAATGAATAATTTTGACTCGAATATATGACGGTTCAATTAAACTGTAGCTGTTATAATATGTTGACAGTAGTTAATAACACGAAGGGATGGTAATTGCCGTGAATTGGCTTATAAATTATGTTTTTTTTTTGTTTTTAACTGTCTAAACTTTGTGGTATTAGAATTTGTGTAACGGCTTCTTTGTAAAGGCTGAAAACTCCCTCAAGTACATTTAGTTTGTGAAAATCTTCAATACAAAGTAGATAGGATTTTTGTTCTTTGGAATGTCGAAAAAACTTATGCAGACCGTTAAACCAGCCAGATGACTGACGGCCAACCTCCAGTAATGGAGAGGAACTAAAGAAGATGGATTTGGTTAGTTAGGTATGATACAAAATCTTATATTATCACTAGCTGACCCGGCAAACTTTGTTTTGCCATGTATATTATTTCTAGAAAATATTTTTTTAGTTCAATAAAAATTGCTACCTACAATAATAAAAATAGGGGTTGATTGTAGAGGTGAAAATTAAGGGTTGTATGTATTTTTGTATGCTGTATCATAAAAAATAAAAAAAATTGTCTAAAAAATAAAAAAAATATTTTTTGGGGTGGACACTCCTTATCATTTAGGTGTTTGAAAATGAAATATAAATAGTAGCCGGTTCTCAGACTTACTGCATATGCATAAAATAATTCATAAGAATCGGTCGAGCCGTTTCGGAGGAGTATGGGAACGAACATTGTGACACGAGAATTGCATTTAAGTTAAGTTTTCAATATTATAATGTTTGTATGTTAGTATTCGTTCTTATTATTATATAATCTTTATATAAATAACATTTATATATTTTGAATATACCGGCGAGGCACTTGAATTATAACATTTATTTCTCTGAATATATTGCATCCATTTAAAAAGAGCCCTCTAAACTTTTAAATACAAAAATCAGTCTTAAAAGACTATAGCACCTCCGTTTTAACCACGGAGCATTTTACTGGTACTCGTACCCACGCTTTAGAATGTTGTGAGTTGCATTTTCCCTTTTCTATGCTTTTAACTACAGTACACACTGTCTTTCTATGAAATTGTATAATCTCATAAAAATACAAAGGATCTGTCTTTATGTAAAACACATTAAACAATAACAGTCAATAAGACTGATTTAGTCAGTAACAATAGTTAATAAATGAACGTAGAATAGACCTTTGTTTCCTGACTGAATAATTCCATTATGAAGGATATATGTTTATCTTCACAACAAATATGATAAACTTGATAAGGGTCATATAAGATGAGATAAACGTCTGGTCTAAACATGACCTTTGAGATCGTGGATACGTCAAAATTTTCGAAAAACATTTTATTACTTTGAACTGAGGGGCTGTTTCCAGACAACATTTGAACAAAACGATAATTTGTATTATATAGATGGAATATTTATTAATTTATTTATTTCGTTATCCTACATCTAACATAAATTATATATAATAACCAACAGTTACACTGAAAATATAGCCAGTGATGGAGTAAAAGTGTGTATGTGGGGTATGCTCATGATTCTGCGCTATGAATATTCTTAATACTCCTTTTAACCATATTCCGCGATAGCTTACACAAGTCAAGGCTTATTCTTGACTATTTTGTTTAATAATAATAATAGCCCGTTTAATTTCCAATCATTACAAAAGAAAATTATATACTCGTATCTTAGATTTGTTATAAAATTTTCTTTCTTGTTATCTTTATATCCTAGCTGCCTTCACTACCGTTGATCGGACCCGATCACGGGTAAAGATCTCCTCCAGCTTATCAGCAGCAGTCTCTGTCTATGGCTTTCTTTCTCCATTCGCTTCCTGCTAACGCTTCTATTTATACTGTTCAACTTGTTTTGGGCCGCCCTCATCTCCTCTTCCCTTTGGTTCCTTCCACATAGTTGTCTTTTATCAATATATAGTCCACCTTTTATATGTGTATCTTGATATAAGTTGTGCCCATTTCCACCTCTGTTTTAGTGCATAATGTAAGGCATCTATCACTTTTGTTTTTCGTCTTATTATTTCATCTATCTTGTATAGTAAGAATAATGTAACAGTACTTGCTACTGTCAAGTTTGACAAGTTGTTACATTAATTGACGGAATGCCGCCTGTATGTCTACTAGTGACTATATACGCAATTAATTAGTACATAATTTACATTGAATGTGACACGAATTTCTTGAACTGTCACGTAACCGCATTCTTTTTAATGAGTAAAATCACCGTTATGCCTTTCGGTATTCAGTTTTCAATGATAACTTTAGATATTAAAAATAATGTGTTTATTTATTTTAATGTGTAAGATTTGGGATCCATTTACAGTAAAAACCTGTGTCCATAAGAAACTTAATAGTAAATTCCATAAGAGTTTTCTTTTATTTTTTTAAACAGTCTACAACACGCGTGAGTAAATGAGTGTGTGGGTGCATGTGAGTGAGTGGGTGTTATGTGTAACTACATGTTACGTCTCAGGAGCCCATGCAACTTGGCGTAAGGTGTGTTCATAAGCCAGTCCTTTTTTTTGAGATTGAGATTTAAACAATAAAATGATTTTTTATTTAATTTACGCAGTTGTTTCGTCTTTGATTTTATATTCTCACATACATAGTACATAATATACGTTACATATTAGTCGTTTCGACACTTCAAATATATGAAAAATCATAATTCCTAAAGCCTTAGGATGGGGTTAGATATTTACGATTTAAGTATACAATTGTAATACAAGATATATATTGCAAATGTTATCGTAATATGCGCAAATGACCTTGGTATCAGCTTAAATGATACTCATTCAATTAAAAGTAAGTTATCAGCAGTGTTTGTATAATAAGTGCTATTCATTGATAAGATAGCATTGAGCGCTCTGACATAATTCTATGCTATTTACTTACCTCGGTACACATATATAAGTTTCTTGTTTTAAAGATTTCTCTCGAATCAGGTGTAATATCATCAGCATTCATTTGTTTCACGTAACATTATTTACACGATCGTGATTGACTAAAACTCGTCGTTTCTTTCTGTCAAATGTTATAATCTAACTCGGGCACCGCAACTGACTTTTTTCCGTAAATACACAAGTTAAAGATTGAGCGGATAGCTGGCAAACATTGGCTGATGACGGCATAAAATAAAATAGGATGGAAAACGTTGAAGGGGGCCTTCTCCCGGACGGATGAACCTTAGCTTTATAGAATTTTATGTATATTTATTTTTGTATATAATATGTAAATAAGGTAAGGATAAATAAAGGCTTATTATTATTATAAATAGACAAATTATCAAAACTACTCCTTGGTCTAATACTATTTACGTAACTCAGTCATGTATCGTACTCCTTCAGATTATAACACAAATTACCAGCAAATAGGTTCCTAAAAACTCTGGTATCCTTTGTTAGATAGAATGGCTTTATTATTTTTTTTTATATTGAACAAATTATAATGATAAATGCATCTTACAATATATATATTTTTTTTGTATTAGTAGGTAATAATTGTTAACTGTGTTTTCTGTTTATAGTTGAATGTGTATTCCGTTTTGGCTTTGATGTATAATGTAATTGTTTAGATATTGTATAATAAGCAGCTGTAGGAATACTGATACACAAATAAATAAAAAATATATAAACATATGTACCTGGTCAAAATACTATTGGTTACTAGCGATTTAACATATAAGGCATTTTTCGTTGGCAATCGAGTACGTATAGCTCGCAGGAAAATATCGCAGTACGTTGAGTAAAATATTATAAAATGGTTATTAATGTTACAGGTACATTCATCATATCAGTGAGTCAGTTTCTAAAGACCCAATTTAACTTTTAGTACTTAGAATTATATATTTAGAATCGCGTCTAGACTGTTCCGTGCATTTTTGTTGTAAGTATCCTATGTTTATTTTAAAATTTCCTTTGTATTATTTAAACAGTAGTTTTAATAGAATATAAAAAATAATACTTGTTTGGTTTTTAGTTAGTTCATTAGTGCATAACAGTAGGCGTGGTCTTAAAGATAAAAATATATCTTACAATCAATTATCTAAATTAATTATACTATTTACCGTATCAGAAACTCTTTTATGGAAGAATCACCTACCCAGAGACTGAAATCCTGAAAAAAAAGGGGATGACAAGATTTTGGTACTTGGCAAAAAAATTCAAATGATCAGACGTTAAAATATGTCGTTTTAATGTTCCATCATAGCGTTACTTAACATTACTTATAAACGTGGTATAGCTTAAAATAACAATTTGATTTTGTCCTTCTCACTTGTCACTTTTCAAATATGTTTTTTTTATAGAAAAACCAATGACGAGGTTATCTGTTTAATTATATGTTTATGCACATTACCCGAAGACTTAGTATGTTGCCTTTTTAGTTTTGGGAGGCTTCTTGAAGGACCCTCGGTAACTTGGATTTGTGGCTCCACATAGTGGAGTGCGCGGTAAAAAGTGCCTTATTCTGTATGTAAAAGTCACTATCGATTAAATTCAACGGCAAACTTCTTTCTTTCTCCTTTTGGATAGAATTTTTCGCTTTTCTCTTTTGACATGACAATTTTAATTTTCCCCTGCAGCTAATCACTCTGTGACGCGCGACGTTTACTAGAACAAAGGTTGATGGACAGATAGACTTAAAAGCTTTTACGTTTCTCAGGTTTTATATAAATTATTTTGAATTTAGCAACAGAATTTCTAAAAACATATTTATACTCGGTGGTCATTGGGACATTGCTCCCACATAATAAATTACGTTTATTAATAACACTGACAATAAAATCACTATTACTATCAACTATCAAATAGTCCTTTATTTGTGGATCTATTAAGACTGATAAATCTAATAAACCACTGGTATTAATGGTTTTGAACTAATTTGACTTTGATATTGTTAGTGAGCTCTGTGACATATTACTGACAATGGCAGCTTACAGTAATGCCATTTATCCGACAAATGTCATTGGCAATTATTGAAACAATTTTAAGTGTCAAAACCAAAGCGAATCCTAAAGTTGCGAACTCATAAACTTGACGATCGGCTTAATAAAAAAAATATAGATTACTATATTAAAATGAATAAAAAAAAATTCTATTAGGAATAGAATATTTCGTTTATTCACGTGGGTAACACAATGTACACTTATCATTAAAAAAATATTATTTATTTAAATTAACTGGCTGTTCTTAAGAGAATAGGGAGAAAGACTTCATTTAATTATAATTAATAATTAATTTTTAAATATTTAACTCACTTTTGAATTGTATATATGGTACTATTGTTCCCCACAGATTGTGGTAGAAAAGTGGTGCTTTCTATTTGTTAAAATATAATTTATTTCTTCATCTATGAGTAGATCATAGGACATAGGTACATATTTATACGAAACCGCAGGCCGAACCTAATCCAAGGCTGTTCTATGGTCAAAACAAAATATAGTCTGGTATTTGAGAGTGTAAACACATCTATAAAGTTCTTTAACGACGATCTCTTTTATCGAAGTATCTTTCTTAACAAGTTCAATGACATAGTACTCTTGATCTCATTGTCTCAAATGACAGTTCCCATGGCCCCACCCTGCACAGGATACAATAGGCCACTAACTCACCAATTGATAGAATAGTTCGTCAACCTCAAATGATATACGACACTTGTTTTTAATTACAGTTTTTTGTTACGTATTTAGATTTGGACAGACAGCACGACGCCGAAAGTTTATTGACCCCAGCCGAAGTATGATTGATGACTTTTAATTTATAAACGCTGACGCAAACATGGTGTCATTTAATTGTAATTAGTGGTTATTGTAGGTAGTTGCAAAAAATGCCGTGCCTTTACTATAATTTTCAACCAAAATGTATCTGAAAAGTTTTGAGTTTTAGTAACATATATAGTTAGTGTATATAGTTAATAAATCAGCGGCGCTAAAACCTTCTAGTAGTAGGGGAACAGCCTCGTGTACCTGACACATGCCGTCGATTTTTTGGGCCTAAACCCGGTTTCCTCACGATGGTTTCCTTCATCGTTCGAGCGTATGTTAAATGCGCACATAATAAAAGAAAGTCTATTGGTGCACAGCCGGGGATCAAGTCTACGACCTCGGTCAGGGATGAGTCGCACGCTGAAGCCACTAGGCCAACACTGCTCACAACACTATATCGATATAAAGTATCTTTTTTAATTTATTTAAATGCTGCCAAAAGTAGTATCTCCGATATGCTGCTGCAAAATTGGTTATTCCTTCCATCTATTTTTATATAAGACAGTAAGTGTAATTGTTTATCAATTTTATTTTTTCTCATAATAGAATAACATGTCGTGTATAATCAAACCTTAACATCCCGTCCTGATTCATTTTACTGCGATATCATACAAATTGTGAAATAATTTCTATAATATTATGTTTTTCAGTTTATTCGATACAAACCAATCTTTCCGTATAGTATTAGAAAAATATAATCTAGGTTTCGTAACTGCCACAAACTGTCAAGTTAAATTGCTTCTTAAAATTAACAGAAAACTACTATTTCTCGGTTAATTTACGACCTAATGTAATTCAGTCATGTTTGAATAGAATAATATTATGTCCAACAAAAAAAATCATTGTAAATTTTTTGTAGACTCCATTTTGTTTGTCCAATTGTCAAGAAATTGGGGATACAGTCGATTATAACTACAAATCTTACTAATTAATCAAAAAAATCAGAGAAATATGTCTTAAATATACCAAAATATGAGTCATATTTATGTAGGTTATGTTTAGGAAATATTTTAAAAATAATTTATACTTTATCTTTTCTTTTTGTTTCTATTTATAATTTTTTAATGATTACTACGTAGATTAAGAACACTGTACATTTGTGTGTTGGAAATAAATTATATGGACCACTTATATAAAAAAATTAGACATTTCTTAACTTTTGAGTATGTGTTAGAACTCGGAACATCCAGTGGGCAATCGCTAGAATGTAACATTATGCAACATCCCCATACATTTGCCCCAATTTTGTAATTGTTATAAGAAGTAAACAACCGTGGTGTTGCCATAATCAAAGTTCAAATCAAATTATTTCTATGTTGTAAGCAGCGCATTCAACAAGAAAAGATTATATAAGAACATCATTAGACCATAAGTGATTTAAATACGCTTCACTAACACCTATGTGTTATTCTTTACACGTCTTACCTAAGGGTGTGATAGTTGAGAAGATATTATCATTTACAAGATGTATGATTTATTTACGGTTTGAATTTAATCTGTGTAACAAAGGAAAATGATTATTGTATTTAGTATTTAGTACACAACAACAGTGGCGTAGCTAGGTGACCAAGGGCCCTGGGGCAAATTAAAAAATGGGGCCCCACTCCTATGTAAACTGATTAGGTTTTATCAAATAAAAATATGGAATATACAAATACTTTAAAAATGCTAAGCTACGTAAGCTACTTTTTGTGCAGGGCAGGTAATAAAAATATGAAACAATAACAACATAAATTACAATTAATACTTTATGTAGATTTGGTGAATAAAATGAAATACAAAAGATTCAAGGGCTTATTATATAAAGGTCGGGCCTACCAACTGGCTAAATAACAGTTATATTTACAATTTTTTCCTAGCTTTAGTTTTCGCAAAAGTATCAATGACTTCGTTTAAATCCAGCCTTGATTCGGTTTTGTTTTCAATTGCTATCTAATTCGCGTTATACACAACGTTATAAAAAAATTCACAAAAAAACTTTTGAATTTCTCTCAAATTAATGTCTTGATTAAAGTGGGGTTGCAACCTGTCATATTTATTTTGAAAATGGGAGAAATTACCAAAAGTTTAGAACGATCGAGATTTCTGGCGAGGATTCGAGGGCCCCCTGAGCTTGAGGGCCCCGGGGCACTGCCCCGCCTAGCCCCTTGGTAGCTACGCCACTGCACAACAAACAACAAAGAGCAATATTGGTTTTAATCAACATTAAAAATTTTACAGTAATAACATGCAATACAGACACAGTTTGATTGTCTTTTTCACCATAGACAATTTAAAAAAAATGTTATTTCCTAATCTCCCCGACGCTTGTGCTGTGGAACATTATATTCACATGATTGTAATCTGTTCTTGTTTCTCTTGTATATTTCTAATATTCATAGGCGAGTGAGTGCACGCCGTCTTGTGACTCCCTTAAGCTTTATATTACATGACATTAAGGTATCAAGAGATTCAATTCAAAAGCTTATATTAACTAGCTCTTTTGTATTACGTACGTAAAAGCTTCCAAAGCTTAATTAATGTCTTAGTTATTATCAATGGCTGTGGATCTGGGATTCTATTAAATTGGCTTTCTTTCCTTATATATGTTATTATAAACGAACCATTATAAACTATAACGTATGTCGACTATTGTAAGTTTATATCGGTAACCAGTCGCGTCGACATAGTATATTATAATCTAAAACTATACAAATCCGATCATATCATACCACATATAAACACATACATACAGATAAAACTTGACATTGACATTGATTGACAGATAAAAAAACTTAATAATTAGTAAATTTTTTTAGTAACATAATTAATTTGTAACCAAAATAATTAATTAGTATATTTTGTGTTATATATTTGGGTACAACCAATTACATAAGGAAATCTTCGATACTAGATACACAAGTACCTCGAATTATACACAATTTGTAATATAATACCATCTGGTAGCCCTTACATCTCCCAAGAATGGAATATTTTTGCGTTCGGCACCGACATGTCGCATTCGGTAAACACACTTGACCCCATTTGTCTAATGCACTGAATTTACGATATGGCACAATAGAACAGGAAAATTCACTCGCGATATCAGGTTAAAGTACATTTTAACCGCTACTCAGGAGTATATCCTTAATCAAAACTTACAAATATTATCTCAAGTTTGAATCCGTAATGTATTATTGTATAGGTATACGTATATTTCTTATAGTTGTATAGGTATATGTATATGTTATTTGCGTTTTAATTGCTCTTGTGATCAAGACCAATCAATCAATCGATGATTTCATTACGCTTATCAACAATAGTAAATAATCTATAATCCTGCAGACCGGACAAGTTTCAACAAACACATTTGTTATTTATTTTATTATTGTTAATTGTATTTGGTATAATATTATGCACAATAGCATGGCAAAGACAATTAATAATAAACGCAGCCTTTCAATACGTTAAATTGTATCATCAACAAAAATTCTCCTGTGTCATGTTTCTCGAGTTGAACTTGATGGTTATTTTGAATATTTACATAAAATATCTTTTCTTTGTGGATTTGTAATCTTTATAATTACTAAAACGCTTCTTGGTTTTCTGAAGTATTTTGTGCTGAGTATTTGTGACCCCTTAATCTCGTTCCTATAAACAGTACTTAAATGTGAAAGGTCAACATCTTTCCCTTTGTTGCTTTGAACAACACGTCTACAAAGTTCTCTAAGAATTTTTACGTTGCATAGTCAGAATTCCAAGTGTATTTTGTGCTAGATTTTACAATAGAAATTTGCTAATTTAAGAATTTTAAATAATTAATATTGTAATACTAAAACCATTCAGAAATATTTTCATTTATATTAAATTGGCTTTTCATATTGTTGTAATGTGGACAACATAATAGATTGTCTCAAGCTCACCTTGCAACATTTCCTGTTCGCATCTAACAAAGCTTTTGTTAAGTTTTAGGTTTGATCGGTGAGACGAGCTAAATATATCACATTACATACATATTTTTAAGCATGCGCATGCGAACTTTAGATACAATAATTATAATATATAATTTTGTTTTATATGTTATAAATGCTCTCCGAAACAATTATATCAAGAAAAAGGGAAGACTTTCTCTTACAGACATGAGTTTGTATTTTTTTTAATACCTAAATTAAAACTATGAGTAGGTATATAAAAATAAATTAGACAAATTTTAATCTAATAAAACACTTTGCGCTTGTTTTTATTAAAATATGTCTCACTCGTTTATACACAATATATATGGATTAAACACATATTTATTATGTATAGCGGAAACGATAATATCAATAAATTATACGGTGAATTGTTCAAACGATTTAATAATAGCGCTTGATCGGTCCGATCTAAAGAATTAATAGTGAGGCAATTATGTGCGGCTCTTGGAACTCATTATGGTCACAGCTTGAAGAATATAGCGGTTATTTTGCTGTTAACATGTCTTACGTTTTCCCTCTTCTTAATATAAGAGAATAAGTTTATTAAAAAACTATTGAACCGATTCTAATTCTTTTATACTCAAGAAAATTATGTTTGTTTTTCACTGGAAAATAGAGTTCCTGTTAAGATCCTGAAAGACGTTAGATATTTCTCAAAATATATTATAAGGATGTTAGAAATATCTTTCTTAAATAAGGGAATTTAAAACAAAATGAACTCTACTATCACGAATTGTATACCGCAATACAAAAATATAGTGTCTACAACCTAGTTATATAATCCCGTGTGTCACCACCATAGGATAATTATATTTTATATAAACAAAAACCCTTGCAACATAGTAGTACAAAGATCCTTTATATTTCAATAGCCGAAGTGCTGTTACATGATTTACGAACCACTCTTAATCTTACTTAAGTAACGTTTCCTTGTAGAGCGTGAGAACAATGTGTCAGCACAACGGTCACGTAGGCCTTTAAGAATAGGATATAAATATAATAGAATACTTGTAATATTTAGTATTAAACGGACCTCAAATCGGACCGGTTGTACTCATTTTAACTTTAAGTTTTTAAAAACCCTTTTTCGCGGACCCACTACTTGACTGGCGCTGAGGACAGGATAGTCGCTCTAGCTGCACGTACTTCTCAATTATCGGTTCGAGCATCAAATTCTGCTTACCTAAAAAGGGGAAACTACGTCGCGATTGCTAAAAACGGCTATTCAAAAGAACAAATAAATTTGTCAAGAACAAAAATCCAAAAGCGTTAAGGGTATTTTGTGCGAGTGTTGAGGCAGCGATGTACTGGTAAGTCACCTTTTCACCTTTCAAATCCAGCCCTCTCCACTTTTCTTTTGTTATTTTGAGATCGACATCTCTCATCTTAACGATAGTTTTAAGACTTTGTTAGAGTTAAATTCATATAAACGTAAATTGTAATAAGTAAATTAAAGAAATATAGAAGTAAGTAGGTTAGTGCATGAAATTCTGCAACCCCTAAAGTATAAGTTTAGATTCACATCAAATTCTGTGAGCTATAATTATTGAGTAATTGTGTAATTATTTAATCAAATAATTCCTGAAAGAATACATAAAACCCAAAAAGAAATATTTTATATATTTCGGAAATACGGCAACTACTACGGCAATAATTCAGCAACATGGTAATTAGGCTTTTTAAAGGTGTATCAATTCAATTTTATGAGTGTACGGAAAGAATCGTTTTTATTGACGATGAAAATGAACGGAAAGCCGTTATTCTGAAATTTCATCTCGGAAAAACCTGTCACAGAGGTATTCAAGAAACTTTTACTCACATCAGGCGACACTTCTTTTGGAATAACATGAAAGAAACTATATCAGCAGTAATTAATTCTTGTGAAGCCTGTAAACATATGAAATATGACCGAAAGCCTTTGAAACCATATTTACAGTTAACTCAAAAGCAACATGCCTCATTCCAGGAATTATTTATAGATATATTTAGTATCGAAGGAAAAACATACCTCACCTTAGCTTACGCTAAAAGCAAACTAAGACAGGCAATTGAAATTACTAGCAAAGGCACACCTGACGTTATCCGCGCACTAATAAAATACTTTTCATTTTACGGCATACCTAAGAAAATAAGCTGCGACTCTGGTACTGAATTCAACAACGATCTATTGAAAGAAATGATGTCACTCTATAAAATCCAAATACATATCGACACACCTAGGAACCCTAATTCAATGGGAATAGTTAAACGTTTTCATTACACCTTAATTGAAATTTACAGACTGACAAAATACGAACAACAATGTACCGACGCCGCATCTATTATATCACTCATCATGGCATATAATAATGCGATTCATACTGTAACAACTTTAACACCGTTTGAAGTAGTGTTTGACCATGTAGATTCTGAAAACGCATTCAATATAGACTTCGAGAAACAATACTTGCAAAAATTAATTAAAGATCACGCCAAAAGAATAAAAGTTTTATACAAAATCATATCTGATAAAATGTTAACGTTTAAGGGAAACTCTAGAGAAAAACGCGGTGGCGAATCCGACGTCCCGTTGCCAGAAACGAAACCAATTTTCACAAAATTAATAAACACTCGCAGAAGTAAGGACAAACCTTGTTTTGAAAAGGCCATAGTTACAGGAAAACCTGAAAGAAATATCATCCCTATTACAATTAGAGGTAAACACAAAAAGGTAAAAATTAAAAACATAAAACGACCTTCAAAGGTGGTGCTTAGTGATCATGATGACACTCACGAGCCCCAGCTTGGGCCTTCAACTTCAAAAGGTTGAAAACAATCCAGGGATCCGTAAGACAGGGAACAGCCTTCATCTAACAGGATAACTGGCTTATTTTTAAGGTATTAGATTTAAATGGCCTACTGATGGAATTAGTATAAAACAAAAGGAAATATAGTAATTTTAGTAAGATAGTAAGTGATGATAAGCCTTAGATTAAAGAATTTTTAGGAATTAGGGAACAAGTAGAGTATTTGCAAAGAATAACGACTGAAAAGATTAGGCAAATAATCCCTTCACACCTAGGACGAAGAGGAATATTGAACCCTTTTATTAAAATTATAACTGGAAACTTAGATCAGGAAGATGCTCAACGATATGAACAGTTAATAAATCAATTAGGTACTTAGTCAACAAATTTTCAACAAACATGCGTTTAATAGTTATTTCCAAAATGTTAGATGGACTCATTAATTCATCAGAAATATTACACAATAACTCAAAATTATGGACGAAAGACTAAAACGTGTAGAAAAAAAAATGTTAAAAGACATAAGTACTAAAGAAAATAATGCAGTATACTCTACATATGTTTTAAGTTTATATAATCTTTTTGTAAGTAATTTTAGAACGCTTTATATAAAAAATAAGATAATTAGAAATTGCTTTGGCTTTCACCAAAACCAATGTTTTACACATTTATTACAGATTTTAATTTATATCTCACAGTCAGAAAATCTTATGTATCCACCCACTTGGGATAATTTAGTTAAATTAGAAGATACGATTAATGTTAAATCATACATGATAGACAGGAAAATAACTTTTGTATTAGAGGTAGCTTTAATAACCAATTCAACTTATAGTTATAATAAAATGTATCCCTTACCTATCTTTCATGACCCTAAAAACCTAACCTTAATAATCATTCCTAAATATCCCTATATCCTGGTGAAAGGTGTAACATACTTACCGCTTATACAGCCTTGCAAACAAGTCTCTGAGGAAAATTTATTATCTCTGCACACAAGAAAACAGGGGCACCGTATCCTGAAACGACATGCATTGAGGAGCTGATGACCTTCAAGGAAAAACATCCCACTGTTACCAGAATACAGTAATTATAGAAGAGAAAATCTGACATCAGAACGTATCCCATCCATTAAACTGCTGGAGTTACAGCCACCAGTGAACTTTAAGGAAAATCAGAATCCAGTAAACATACAAGGAATGGACCTTAGTGACCTGCAACACATGTCTTACATGCCGAAACAACTTAACCTCTGTTAAGTGATAGTGAAATGGGCAATTCAGTGAAAGTGAAAAGCATTAGTTTAGGCACTCTTTTATTGTATTTTGCTAATTGTTGTGTTTTTTATAAAAAATAAGATTATTAATATGTTGCAGTGGCGAAATAATCAGAATTTGCATGTGCAATCCCCTGATAATTTCGCTCTTAAGGAGGGAGGAGTTATATAATCCCGTGTGTCACCACCATAGGATAATTATATTTTATATAAACAAAAACCCTTGCAACATAGTAGTACAAAGATCCTTTATATTTCAATAGCCGAAGTGCTGTTACATGATTTACGAACCACTCTTAATTCTTACTAAGTAACGTTTCCTTGTAGAGCGTGAGAACAATGTGTCAGCACAACGGTCACGTAGGCCTTTAAGAATAGGATATAAATATAATAGAATACTTGTAATATTTAGTATTAAACGGACCTCAAATCGGACCGGTTGTACTCATTTTAACTTTAAGTTTTTAAAAACCCTTTTTCGCGGACCCACTACTTGACTACCTGTCGGTCTTGAAATACATAATATTTAATTAGCCTTTTAGGTTGATGACAACCTGCTACAAAACCTCGCTTAAATCTAAACCTTAAAACTTTCAAATATACGATTTAAAATCCCTAATATTTTGTCTATAATGCCGTCTATCTGCTATAATGTTGCCTAGACACGTTTAGGCTTAGTCATAGGCTAGCTTACAAGGTTATTTAATAAAAAGATTTCCCATTGATGCTATTAATTGTTACATATATACTAAACAAAAAACTAATTACGTCATAAATGTCGATGTAATTACAGTTTTTGTTATGCGGTTTACTTTCTTGGTAAAGTGAACACCTGGCTGGGTGAGGTCCATATTAAATGTGTTTTAATTAGTTCTATAATTAACGAATTTATAATGTATGTTTTTGTAATGATAACTTATGACTACAGCTTTAAGAATTAAGTTTAAAACCTTATGAAACTTAATCAACGAAACTATAGTGAGTTTACGCAAACATTAACATAAGTTGACACAAGTCTACAAACCAGGACGAATTGGCCGATGTGAGTATGGCCCATGCTGTGCCAAGGTCTATTCCACATCATTAGTGGCCGTAGGGGGCCGTGATTTCAACGCCTGATCGCGGGTTGGGATAAGTACAGGGCTACGCTGTTACCGTGTAATGCCTCGAGCGATTGCTGGTGGTGCCGTGGGGTTTTAGTCGGTATCCACAGTAGCGAGTCCCACATAATTCTCCATCACAAAGTAGGCTTGCCGCGGGAGGGTATGTGTAACGGATTTCCCCACAGAAAAGAAATCTAGTGCTTTACAGTAATTCCGGTGGCGAGAAACCTCTCGCGACAATAAGCAATAAACAAATAAGACTAGATTTGCTATTATAAAAGAGTACCGAGAGTTTTTTACTCCTGCTTTTTCTCTCGACCCTCTGTCTTCTTTGCCGATGAGTAGGGATGTTTACCGATTCAAACTAAATGACGTGGAATAAATGATACCTGTATATTAAATTCCTTAATCTACTATATAAATATAAGTCGGGTTTTCCTTCCTGACGCTATAACTCCAGAACGCATGAACCGATTTCCACGGTTTTGCATTCGTTGGAAAGGTCTCGGGCTCCGTGAGGTTTATAGCAAAGAAAATTCAGGAAAAAATTTCAACAGAAAAGCGGGATCACCAAACGAAATGTTACATAAAACCAAGCCATCTGGTGGCGAAACGGAGTTCGCCGTGTTTGCTAGTCTATAATAAAAAGAGCTCACAGGGGAAGGGTACCGCGCGACAGAAGTAAGTAGACATGTAGAGGTATAATATGTCAAAACTGTAAACTGACAATCCGAATCGACATTATAAAGTATATGATCTTCGCAAGTTGTATGTAATGTGCTAATCACCTAATAACCAAGTGCAGTAATCCAAGTTAATATAAGAATAAAAATCCCCATACTCGTAATAAAGTTCTTAAAACAATTCATGTGGATTGTATTTAAAGACATGTCGGTGAATACCTGAACGTACACTAAGAATTCTAGGCTCTTCCGGATACATATAACATATTACAACGTTTTTTCCTCATTTTTTATTCATTTCCTTTTTGTACACACTTTGGTGTAACTTTAAAGCGATACCAATCATACATAGTAAGCGTTGTTACGTCCGAATATCGGCATTCCAAATTAAAATAACGTTCTATAATATTATTAATAATTAATGATTACAATAATACTATAATAGAAATATATTTTCATTGAAATTGAGTTGAGTACAGATTGCCTTCTTTGTGGCTAACTTCAAATATCATGACGCCTCGATAAAGGCATATGGTAGCAAAATCTTCTTAAATAAGTCAAAGGCTCTACAACATTTTCGGGCCTGGGCCTCAGATTTTTCTATCTGTTTCATGATCATTTGTCAATATAATAGGCGAGTAGGTGATCAGCCTCGTGTGCCTGACACACGCCGTCGACATTTGTTTCTAAGGCAAGACGGTTTCCTCTAGATGTTTTCTTTCACCGTTCAAGCGAATGTTAAGTGCACACATAGAAAGAAAGTCCATTAGGGCCTTTCGAAACTACGACCTCAGGGATGAGGGTAACATGCTGAATCCACTAGGCTAACACTACCTTCTTAGCTTTCTCTTTCTATCAAAACCCAATATTAGAACGGTGGATACATGCAATACATTTTGTAACGTAACGCAATGCACGTATCCACCGTTCTAAAATGATTAAATATTAAAGACATGAGCCATCATCCAATCACCAGATATTACCCAATTGATGAGGTTATGAAATATGTACTGGCCCAAAATGAAACATCTAAAAATGTTATCATTGACGTCATTCGTTATCTATTTATGCTTACATTTTAGGTTTTCATCGTATTTTTAGACGATTAACACACAGTACTAAATCATTTTAACAATAGATTTTATTAGCACTTGTGTTGTGTGTATTTCAATTCAACTATGCGCTTGTGGTTTTGTTTGTTCTGTAAACCACATAGATCCTCCCGTTAATGTCGAGACAGGGAAGTGATAAGATTTCTGCATTCTTAGTCTTCTGTTAGTCCTAGGTAGATTTTTGTGTCTATGACGCTTTCTATATGTTTCTTGTAATATTGCTCCACATAATCATAACCCGGGATGATATTTAAAGGTTCAGAGCTGTAAGCTTAACACAATTACAGCACGACACAATGTATGGAAATAATGATATATAGATTAATAGACGTTTTAATTGTCCGTTGAGTAAACTGAAAGATATGCTTCATACAGTATATTGTAATACCGCCTTTCGGTCAAAGCTCACCGATATCCAGATTGATCATTCTGATAAACGAGCTAGGTCTGGATATCCATAGTTGCTCCTCTCACACTTTAAAATCGATTTTCGTTTAGTTTTTGTAATTTTAATTGTTTTGTTTAATATATGTATTATCTCTTCGTGTATGTCATGTTTGCCTATGAGTGCTTGTCTCATTAAAAATTGTATATTCTTTTACCAATGTATTAGTGTGCCCAGCGTTGGCAAGCTTTTATCAATAAAAAAATAGGTACCTAGTCCTTTTTGTAAATATTTTGATATATGTTGTGTTGTTTTTTTCTGTGTGATATAAATGTAAATAGTTGCCGCATTGGAGTAATCTGTATTTTGTTAAGTATAAAAATAAATAAACAAACATCTTCGTCTATGTTAACCTCTCGAACTTGATTGAATTATAGAAATTCAATTGGTAATTTTACTTTGATTTGTCGTCCAGTTGGTCCTTATCGTCTGATGCGTCAGGTATCGGGTCTTTTGCCCACGGCCACGGATATAAAACATGACATTGGGTGATGCAAGACAAGTATACTGTTATTTTTCTTAAAAAATTGGTTTTATCCCTTTATGGTTCCCGGGTGGTTTAAATAATAGAGAATATTATTTTAACTCTATAACTAACCACTCAGGTACAACAATAGAATATATGAGAAATAATGAAATGTGAATTGCTATGTTAAATGTAAAATTAGAAGCATTTAATGTATATTTCATTATTGACGTTCATAAGTGTTCATTGTGTTACATGAATAAATTATTTTTGACTTTGACTTTGCTATGAAAAGAATTAATACAATGTAAATGGTAAAGAGAGTGCCTACGTCTGGCTATACTCTCGGGGCGTAACTGCGACGATTTAGGAAATCGCCAAACTTATAAAACAGCCTTGGCTCGTACAATCTCTTTCAAATTTTTTATCATAATAGTAGAACCTGAGAAATACAAACCTATAACAATATTTACGAGGGAAATCTCCGCTAATGACCCGACAAACATTCGTTAAATATATTGGCTATCTTTACGATGTTGTTTACTTCTAGTTATCTACCGTGCCACGTGTACTGACGTGCACACTGGCCTTTTGTTCACGATTTATCACCTAATTGTGAATTATCTACACACGTTCACTTGTTTTTTTCCACCTTGAATAACTCGTTTTATTAGAAACATCACAGATTAAATTTACATCCAAACTTGTACATGTCAATTGCACAGACAATCGAAGTAGGTTCATGAGTTGAATGTCGAAAAATAATATGGATTTATACAGTGCTTATCAAAATGCTATAAATATAACTGATAAATAGATTTGATAATACCGTGAACTGCGAAGCGCTTGGTACATCGATCTTGACCCAACTCCGCATACGTCTACCAAATGCCGATAACGAGTTTTGACATATTTCGGCCATACAATGCGTAGAGGTGATGAGAAGCGAAGAGAAACTGATCGTGGTTGGTAACACAGAAGTCAAAAGATCACCTCACCAACCAGGGACCGATCAAGTGAAAGACTCATCGACCGTACCAAATACATATAGTATCAAAACCGTACACTGTAATAAGAGAGGCGCTGGACAGAAACCGGTGGAAACAGATAGTCCGCTCCAGATGTTTCCTTGATAACCACGACGCAGAGACATGAGCTACCGACTGTAGAGACAGATAAATCATTTATTTAAAATACGATTTTAATAGTTATCATGAAACTTCCCAAAGAAAAATACACATCTTTTCACAAAGAGAGCGTCGTCACTGAAAGGCCGGCAACGCACTATTTAGCTTGAGATCCCGTAGACGCCGTTAATGAGCTGCATAATCCTTTAACTATTTTAAAATTTGATCGGCAGACTTTATATTACTAATTTAAGAATCTAACTGCTAAACAATAATTAGATAGAAAATGTAAATTAAAAATAATAAACAACTTCGAAAATCCACAGTAATTTTGCAACCCAATATTCCTGTATATAACATTAATAGCAATAAAGCTAAAATAAACTCAATGGCGCTTATCTACAGTTAAATAGCTTTTTTATTGAATGAAAAATAAAATTGCGAATAAATACGTCTGGCGCTGTCGCCGGCTTCTTGTCTGAATAATGCAAGTTTCTTTGAATCAATCCTTTCTTCCTGTTAATTGTAAGTGAATGTATGAGGAAGTAAGGAAAAAGCTAAACAACAAACGCACCGTATGAATAGGCTATCATTTTCAATGGTTATTGCCTAGTTTGTGTCGTTTTATAATAATATATTAAAGTATTCATTTTCTAGAAATAGATTAAACGAATGCATGTAATAAATTGGATTTAATCATCTACTATTATTTAGAAAACTTCACTAAGATTATAATGCGTTTAGCGAAACAAACTGCACCATTATAATTATTATTAGTAAAAATAATTATGTAACAAGGGGCAAACGGGCGGGATCCTCCTGATGTTAAGTGACATTGCCAGAAGGCTCGCAAGAGCGTTGCCGGCCTTTTAAGAACTGCTCTTTTCTTAAAAGACCCTAAGTCTAATTGGTTCGGAAATACTTTAGTGTAAACTAATTAATTAGGATTCGAAAATATTGTAAGTTTGTCTCCTACTCCTAACGAATTACGATTTATTTTACGCAGTGAATAAAACGTATATAGAAAAATATCATTTTAATAATAGAAATTATGTAATTGCGGTATTAAAACTCGGCAATGAATCATCTAGGGATAAAAACAATGGTATTGTGTAATGCCAAGAATTATAATTATCTTGTTTTTTCTTAAGCTATCGTGTTTTTGTTCTAATGATTCGATAATAAGGTATGTCTCGCTTATAGCGTTGCATATTCTATAACCAATATTAGTTTCTGACATGGGATTGGGACCTTATATAGTGCATTAACATAGTTTTAACTCCAGTACTTGCTCGTCTCGTTGGTGTTATAAGATGGATAGTGCATTGTTTAAATTTTTTAAAGGTCTATCGAAACACATACAAACACTTCCAGGAACACACGACATACAAAAACACAATACATACATGTGCATCAATCACAAGTGTGCACACCATTTAAAGGCAAACTTTACAATGATAAAAGGCAAAATAAATTATATACAATAAAAATAAACGTCAATAAATTAGATTAAATACAAATATGCAATTTTAAAATTTAAGATATTTCTACTTTGCAATTGCTATTATTGGTGACGGATCAACAATGACTGTATGATCTTAAGCCTGAAGACTGTCATAAAATGAATCTGCCTCGCATGTCCTCAAAGCATCATTAACTGCAGATATCTGTTTAGGAGTATTACAACCGACGTTGGTCCGCACTGCCTGAACGTAAAAAAGGTATGTTTCTGTTTATAAAGAAATCCTACAGCTAACATAAATAACGAAAAACAAGAAGTAACCTTAAAATATAATAACTAAATAACAGTTATTATCAATAAGGAAGTGAATCTTATAATAACGTGTTACTAGTCACCACTGTCTACAACTTCAATGACGATTCCGATCCAATATCGATATGATTTTGATTTTATTTATGATGTTATATCTAATGTATAACAACAAAAGTCAAAAATCATTTATTTATATAGGTAACACAATGTACACTTATAAACGTCAAAAAAGAAATATACATTAAATGCTTCTAATTTTACATTTACCGCCAGTTCTAAAATCAAGGGCGTAGAACGGAAGAGAAGAACTAGCAATCAACTCTCTGCCACTCTTTTTAACATTCCTCGTAAAAACAAATAATATTTATTGGTACATGTACATAACATATAAGAAAAACAATAACTTACCTTAAAATTTATTATTAAAAGGAGTCCCAAAAAGTCCCGTTTATCTATTTGATTTTGGGTTTTCATACCACGTTTCAATTTTGCGACGTCAGCAACATTGTCGATGTTGCTGACGTCGCAAACTCAAATTCAAAGATTTGAGTTTCGTGGTTAGATAACTTTGTATTTATGAAGTTTTTACTTAAAACAGTTTTATTAAACCACATTCCACTATAAAATGTTTATTCAAATTCAGATAAAGTATGTTTTAAAAAGTCTAGATTTTTCATTCATTTATCATTCATTCATTTTACATGAGAATCATCTTCGACATCTTGTATGTTCTCTCTGTGTATGTCATTAGCAACTGCTCGAATGATGTATGTGGTTCCGTTAAGTTCCGAATTGACTAAGTTAGCGCTGTGCAAGATTATTATTTTATTACGTTAGACCAAATAATAATAAATAAAAAATAGACCAAATTAAAGAACCAGCAGGTGGCACATGGCAGGGAGTGGAGGGGAATGGCGGGATTTGGAGAAGGCGTTTGCCAGAAAAGGTCACACTTAGATAAAGAAGATTAAAATAGAAGCGTGTTTAAATGTAAATGTATCTGAATTCAATTTATTATTACGTAAGCTATTCGTTAGATATTCGTGCTAGTTTGATTTTAAATTGTATCTTGTCCATGATTACGACCGACAAATTTCAATAGATATTTGACATTTTTAAATAGAAGCAGGATATATTAAACCTAATTACAATCTACAATGTTAACTACAGTCTGCATTATTCATAAAGCGATAAGGAAGTTAAAGTCCAGGCTTAATTGTGAGGATGGTTGTGCGTTTTAATTACTCATGTGTTTTTTCTAGAATGATATATTTCATTTCATATTACATTTATTTTCCAAGAGAAATATGTTATGGACTAAAATTTATGGCATAGGTTAATTTAAAATATTCTAGCCAGCTATATCAGCAATATGATTTGCCTATAATTGAAATAAAACGACTCAAATTTAATGTTGCACTCTTGGTACGGTTAAAAGACGATAATAACTTTAAAACAATTTTTTTTTAATTTATAGGTTAAATTAGTAAGTAATTTAATATCTTTCTTAACTTTTTTATCTTTATTTACTTGTTTACTTATTCAACACTACGTGACAATCTACTTACATCATAATAAAAGAACTTGCCGGCATAGTTGTTATTTTGTTTCAGATGTGGTTAACCATAATCGATAAATTCACAAAGAGCATTGTGATCAGTTGGCGTTTGGCATGGCCTACTTAAAGTTGTGTGTCACGATTATTTTCCTTATTCATGACTGGCCAGTAAGGCTTTGTTTCAGGAGCAGTAATTACCTTTATTCACATTATTTCAGTATGTTGAAATTATTTTGACCATGTTACTACTAGTAACTCAGTTTTTTCAAGGAAATAGAAGAAGTTGTAGTTAGAAAATTAATTAGAAAGTTAAAAAAACATAAATAATTAAATTTGTTTTCAATACGTTTCCTTGCTTGACAAATGCCAGTGCGATAACAAGTTTGTAGTAATGAAATCATTTGTTAAATTACGCAAAACTAGTCAATTTTTGGGGTTATTACAAAATGGACAAGTAGAATGTAATATTGTTTTTGATTGTGTTGTTCTTAAGTGTGTATGTAGGCGAAACCTTAGATAAAGTAAAATAAAAAGCAGATAAAGTTAATAACATTGTTTTGAGAAATGTCTTGATTTATGTTTTTCAACCACAATTCCTTGAATTGAAAATATAAGAATGACATGACGATGTAACATGAAACACCGACAGAGTACCACAAGGAATGTGCTTCGGTCCCTTTTTATTTCTTGTATAAGATATACGATAGCTTTATGAATGCGCAGTAGCCTTTGGAATGTTAGGTGAAATTTGAAGCTTTGTTGCCATAAGAATATAATAAAGGTGTTATTCAAAGCACCGATCATACCATTGAATAAAAATGTTACCGCTTTTAATCGATTTATGGAAAGTTAAGACATAAGAAATGTTGTGTAATGAGTGATAACAGGCGTTAAAGACCTTCCCAGAGTAACTCTGAAGCATTTTTAGATTTAAATAAATATCTTTCTTCAAAATCATTTTCATGACTTTAGTGTAAAACTTTTTACCATAAGTACACACGGTATAATGGTTGCTGCTCCATACAAACATTGTATAAAACAAAAAACTTGGCGATTAAAAAGAGTGGCAGAGAGTATGTTGCCAGTTCTTCTCTTCCGTTCTACGCTCATACGTAAATATAAAATTAGAAGTATTTAATATATATTTCTTTCTTCACGTTCATAAGTGTACATTGTGTTGCCTATATGAATAAATAATATTGATTTTTTTAAAGTCTGAAAAAGTTTTATTTCTCTGTATTTTTTGTGTTTATAAATGTCTCGATAGAGCGTCAATGCCCATTCGCAGAAAAATAAATTAGTATGATGTATCAATGTGCTCAATTTGTTTTCTCGCATTCCGAACGAATACTTAACGCAGTCAACTCTGTTTATTACTTGTCAAACCATCGCATTGTTACTTAAATAGATGGAGGTAAAGTGGACAAAGAATACACAGTTATGTAATGCGCATATTTTAAACGTAATTATTACGAGTAATTGTTGGTTACAGTGAGTTAAATGGTGCTATGGTGTCAGGTTCTGTTTATATTTAAAAAGGAAATGCTAATATTGTTGTTGATATATGAAGTCACGTGTTCGTGTTTTTTTTACGTAATTCTTGGAAGGAAGGAAACTTTGCTTTGGACGTTTTTACCAATAATTAGTTTTACATTGAAAATTTTCATATATAGTTGAAACTTTCTCTTATCATATTAGTTGTCATGTAAGATATTTTTTCAAAATTTTTCACTATCTTACTTTGTTTACAAAACAACATTTATCTCTTCTATCACGCAAGTATTGTACATTTATCTTTTTCAACAGAATCGAATGTTGTCTAAATAATTGGGTAGTACAAATTTATTCTTGAAGCTCTTTTTAGATCACCTTTATCTCCTCTTTAAATCTCCTTTGTTAGATTTATTTCTGTAATTAAAATTTTAAGTGTTGGAGGGATGTTCAAATAAATGAAACTCTGTGTTTAAAGTTGTGTGTCAATTGTCTTTAATCGTTTAACAAGAGCTTATATAACACAACTCGTGCCCTAATTATATACGAAAATATATTTCGTATTCATTTCTATAGCGTTTCGCATTTTCATATACTAAAATAGATTGAGTATCATCTAGATATCTGTTAAGATTCTAAATATCGATTGAGAGCCTTCATAGCAACATGCCTACTTTCTTCGCTGAGGTATATACTACATACCCTTTGTGAGGAGAAATATCTTGCTTAGATTTTTTATGTATCGTAATTAAACGTGACATTTGTATACATATTAAGTTAAATTAGACCACATATAAAGTTGACCAATATATTATATTCTATATATTTATTTAAACAAACGTGAGCCTTTTTATTTAGTGATATCAGAATGAGAATGTCTCAAATATATTGCTGTGGTTCTTTTAATCATTTCTCTTCGGCTCCATAGAGTATATATGTAGGCATTATATGAAGAATAATATACAAGAATATCGTGTAGGTGATTTTGAGTTAAGAAACTATATTCCTTGATACTTAAGGGATATGTGCGACGGCGAAGGCCAATGTTGTTTGCGATACCAAGCGCCAGAACTAGTCTGTGGCACAGATCCCCGTTTACAAAGACGTTGCGCTTACAGAATGTTGTCTCGGACAGTATCGACAGCGTTATATGTTCGCAGAGTCAGTTCACAGTAGCGATATTGTGTATTTTATGTACCGACATTCGACATTGGTTTAGGATAATGTATGTACCTTTGTAAATAAATATAATAAAATGAAACAATGTGTGTGACTTCGCTTAGTATCACAAGCAACAAACTTATATTATAACATAGACATGTGACAATTAGTAGAAAGAAACTGATGCGCTAGTATGTATATAGTGTCATTTTGATATTTACAACAATAAATACATCAATAATTTTCTCAGCTTTCCCTGAGCTGAGAAAAAGAAAAGAACTAAAAATATATAAAATAAGCAATTTATTTAAGAAAATTCGTAGTGTATTAATAAAAATCTCGAATACGACGGCTCCATATCCCAAGAAAACAAACTTAAACTAAGAATCATCAGATAAAACCTTTGAATAATTTGGTTCAAGTTTTGAAAGGCATTAAACATTTATATTTTAATACATATAGGTTGAAATCAACATACCTATACGTTGACAATATGATGATGAAACAAGAATAGTTTGATTTGTCGAATGCAATTGTTTTGCGTGCCGATTTGAGTGTGAGGTTGTATGCATTTATTTCGTGATGTTTTCACAATTTCCACAATCATAATATTTTAAGTTGACCTACGGTTAGGGAAATAATAACATTTAAATAGCGTGCGGTAAATTTAATAAGATCACTCAATATGCGTTCTTTTGTTCATTTATCCAACTGTCATTTATTACCACAAGATAAGAATTAGAACTGACAAACTTAATACCATAGATAAACATGTATCTCTGTATAAAATGATGTTTAAAATTATCTTTTATCACTGGCAAACGGCCATCATATGTAATTTATTGTTTTGCTTATTGTAAATATAAAATACTGCTTACAATTAATCATCGTTTTTTTTTAATTAGAACAGGGGGCAAACGGGCGGGCATATGGGCACTCTCAATGCCAGAGGGCTCGCACCACTTGGCGAGCCACCATCAAATTTTGTAAGGATAATAGTCAAATTGTTGTAATGGTTATATTAATATTATTTTGAATGTAATTCATCTTAAATTGATGTGAAAAGCGGAAAATTTGGCGCCAGTTGGACTATTGCCAGAGTTTTCCTAAGCGATAGCTTGTTATTAATGTTTAATGATCACACCGGTTAATTTGAGGAAGTTTATAGTTTGGCATCGATTGTTCCTCAGAATACTTCCACGTTTAAATAAAACAAGGCTTTGGCGTGGAATAGCGCTAAACGTACATCATGAGCTCACCTTGCATACACACCCTCACGTACATTCCACTCACTGTCACACCATCACATAGCACAGCTCCCTCTTTAGGTCTGGGTCAGACTAATAAAATCTACCAAGAAACCAAAATTATGAAGATTAATCAACTATATGTATAGAGCACCTGTATCTTAATTTAAAAAAAAAATAACTCTCTCCATAGTAGCTTATCATTAAAAAAAATCAAACATACCACTACACGCAATACTCGTCGACCGAGTTTGCTTATCTTGCCGAAGCCGCGTACAAATTATTTGAAGAAGTCTATTAAGTATGAGGGTGTGCGATTATGAGATTAATGAGAAATAAAGTTCTTTAAACGTTATAAAAATTACTAATGCCTTCACATAGTCTAGTTTATGCACAATTTTGGGTCACTCATGAAGTTATCATCTCATCTTATTTACCATTATATCCCACATACGTTCAGAATAAGTAAATATAAATAAATAAAACGAGGTTAAGTTGTCGGTCGGGTCGTACATCGTCGTAATATTCATGATATCAAAATAATCGAATTCATGTCCCATTTAGTTTCTACGAGTATTTGGCATTTTTCCAGGGTTATATGTAGATGGAATGAAGCTGCCATGCTCGCATTGATTTGTCAAAAGTCAAAACTCATAACACAGATAATATAGTTACATACACAATATGATTTAAATACGAAAATATGTGTTGAATTTTTATTGATTTGTTAACCTTTTTCATTCATTTAGACCTTGTCACATTTACTTTTTCCAAACGCATTCATATAGATGGAAATTCAGTCCATAATATAAGCGTGATTTTTGCTATTTAGGATTGTATAACGTCCTGATTGAGCCAATGTAGGCTTTGTTGTATCAAGTGTGCGATCGAAATCGTATATATCAATCGTATCAATCGTATAAATCATTTATGCGTCGTCGGAAAACGTCAATAAGGAAATACGTATTAAATGCTTCTAATTTTACATTTACTGCCAGTTCTCAAATCAAGGGCGTAGAACTGAAGAGAAGAACTCTCAGCCGCTCTTTTTAATCGCCAAGTTTATTGTTATATAAAATGCAATACATCTTGCAATTAATACTTAATACATAATAATAAAGATTTGGCCTCTATCAGCAGTAGGCATGGTGAAATAGGAGCACGCATTTTCTAGGTTCAAACATGAAAGAGAAATAAGAAGAATGGAAAGGAACAACAATGCCCAAAAAGTCAACGTCGTGTGTACACACAGAAGGTTGATCATATACTATTAGAAAAAACAAATGATAACGAAACAGACACAGAAATCTGAAGCCCAGACCTAAAGAGTTGTAGCGCCAGCCGCCAACGTTTTACGTAATATTTATTTCGGACATGTTACATAGAAAGTATATAATAAAAACTTTTTTTAATACAGCTGTCTATCAGGTAACAATATAACCTACCAGCTCTAAATAAAGATTGCCTGTCCAATAATTAATGAACCATTAATTCTGCTTGTGACAAGTGAGCTTTTAACAATAAAGCGTAACAAAGATCTTGCTTACGTCAGCAATTGTTACCTCGAATAATCATGATTATATCTGGAATAATGTGCATATTAATCAATTGTCCTATTTCCTGTTAAGTTATAAAAAAGGCTTTATGCCTTAGCAATAAATAAGATTATGCCATAATTAAGACAATTTTACTTATTTTTTGAATTATGTATAATGTATATATTATTTTTATTAAACTTTATATAACGTAATAATGTATATTGTAATAATGTTAATAAGGAAATATTAATATTTGTAAGTTGACGATATCGTTGGTTATGATAGTTAGTTGTTTATGGTAGTTTTTGTCCGAATTTTAGCCATTTGTTAGAGTGACTAAAATTGCACTACAAAATAAACAAACATTAATACTCTACAACTTTCTAGAATACGTATAATTTGCGAAACGTCGGAATAATATTTTATTTGTTAGCAATAACTCCATTGATTTAAGTGTTAAAATTACACAATGTGTAGGAACTTGAGATGAAAACTGCGTCTTTTCATCGTCCCACATTCGCCTTAGTTACCCGAAATGGTTCCGGGTAGGATCGTTGCCAAGGCCGGTGGAGAAGGACAGCGCTATGCGTAAAAGCGGGACGGACGTCAAACAAAGTTGACCCTGATCGTGTGGCCTACTCCCGCCGCGCGGGTCGATAAAACAGGGATGGTGTTGATGTCATCGTAGTACTACTGCGGTATCATTGATACTTCTGTTAGATTAACTTGGATAATATGTGTAATCAAATGTTTATATGTTACAATTCTTTCTTAGTTAGGCAACTGGAAGAAAACGTTTTTGATATGTAATATAGTATTGCTTCTAGAATTTCTTAACACAAATATATCACAGCACGGGAAATATCTAAAATATAAACATGGGCCCCACAGGTAGCTAAATTAATAAGATAGCTCACTTGAAGTATCTAAAATTAAAAGCTATTTACGTCATATAAATCTTACATTGTCATACTTAAGGATAGGAGGAAAACGGGCAGGAAGCTGATGTTTAGTGATATCGCAATGGACACTCGATGTCAGAGGTATTAGAATTGGTACGCTTTTTTCTTGAAGGATCCTAAATCGAGTTGGTTCGGAAATACTTCAGTGAGCTGCTTCCAAAAACTGCATTAAAAACGCTCAGTTGTGGAACGATGATACGACAGAGTATTTTCTTCGAACAAAGAACAAAGGCTTTTACCGGTTTCACCTTCAATCTGTGATGTTTTCGCTAGAATATTAGTAGTAGGTAGTTTTTTGCTATGGCATTTACGAATAGTTTGTCAATTCGAAACCCTTCTTTGCTTAAACTGTTAAGTTAATTATCCCAGATTTAAAAACTTTAAATTTATATTAACTTACCTTAACATAAAAACATAAATTAACTTAGGTTATCCACTAACGGCAAATAGGACACTATATATAAACACAGTATATATTGTAATATAGCTGCTATATATATAGGTACATTGAAATATAGTTGCATAAGAATTGTTTAAAATTGTACATGCCTGTCCGAGCCCATCAAACGATGAAGGCTTGAACTAAAAGTGCAATGTCAAGTGGCACTTGCCGTTTGGCTCATGAGTTGCGATGTTTTTTACCAGTCATTCTCTTTAGTATTCAGACCGTGTTATATTTTAAGATTTGCTGTACCAATCTTTACAATGTAACGTTTTTGTTATGCTAAACTATACTCTTTCAACGTTATATTTCAATCTTAGATACACCTATCCTTCCCGGTTTCCCCTTTACAGGCAGTATATGTAATGACTAAATCGTCATGATCGTAGAACAATGTCGGATTTGAAAAAAATCCAAAATCCACTTTTTATCCTATTTGGATATTACGGCTACATTTAAACAAATCCATGTGTTTTAAATTTCAAATTTATCAGTCGATAAAGTGACGGATTTGATAGAAACATGTGATTTTTCTAGAAAACTGTGTAACTTAACGTTATTGTTTGTATTTTGTTTCAAAACAAACCCTATTGTTTGCTTGTATGCTATTTTTCATAATAACAGAATCTTAATTAAAATATGTAGTTATGACAAAAATTAACATATTATATTATTTTGAAATGGCCCTGTATTATTTACTATTTTTCAGATCCGTACCTATTCTACTACTGAACACAGACACACACACTTCTACACACAGAAATATTTCAGAAAAGCTTGTAATCCATGAATCGTTTGATAAGTACCTAAAGGGTATGTGAAATAAATGCGCAGTCGACATGATAAGTTATCGCATTAAATGACGTGTTTGATATAGGAACAGTTGCCAATATTGTCACTTCGACCTTGGTATTTTTCCTATGCTATATCTAATATATAAAATTCTCGTGTCACAATGTTCGTTCCCATACTCCTCCGAAACGGCTCCACCATGTTTTATGCATATTCAGTATGTCTGAATCGGCTACTGTCTCTTTCAAACCCCTAAGTGATAATCCACCTCAAAATAATATTTTTTATTATAGTAGATAGTTATTCTTATTTAATTAAAAAAATGTTTCCTAGCATAATACGTAGGTATATATACATGGCTAAACAACGTTTGCCGGCTCAGCTAGTTATCAATATATTTGTAGCTTGTTAAAGCAAAGGGTAAAAATGTAAGCGTTTGTATCGGTGTCAATGCCTATAATATATTATATTTTTGTCTCTCCGTCTTTGACCAGGTTTTTACTGCTACCATATATTTTCCTTCCCCGTCGTCCATTTTGGTACGTAGGTGCTTCTGTTACTACAGTTGACTACTGCTGGATTTTATGTTGGCAGAAATTTAATTTTTTCTTTTGTTTATTGGTAAGCTATATTAATATAAAAGATTTTTAATCAGTAGGCAATGCACATGTGTGAGTAGACTTTGTATATTGTATAGTGATTGGAAAAAATTACAACGACACTACCTTTCAAGCACCACTTTTTACAAACAATTTTTAACTGTGCATAAGAATATTAAAACGCTTAACAGTTTAAGCAAAGAAGGGTTACAAAACTTTAAATTTGTATTAACTACCTTATCATAAATGAATTCAATTTGTTTAATTATTGTAATTAATTATCGGTATACACAATACATTTAACTGGGAAGTTACAGGCTTCTGAAACACAGTTCTAACTACATCAGGAGTCTGGGATACGTGTTTGTTACGTAACCTGTTTGTGGCAATAAATAAAATTATTATTATTATTCAGTGTTAGCTTCAGCGTGTGACCTTCATCCCTGAGGTCGTAGGTTCGATCCCCGGCTGTGCACCAATGGAATTGCGCATTTAACATTCGCTCAAACGGTAAAGGAAAAGATCGTGAGGAAACCGGCTTGCCTTAGACCAAAAAGTCGGCGGCGTGTGTCAGGTTTAGGAGGCTTATCACCTACTTGCCTATTAGATTGACAAATTATCATAAAACAGATACAAAAATCTGAGACCTAAAAAGGTTGTAGCGCCACTGATTTTTTATTTATTATTATTATTATTTCACCGCTGTTTTTATTAAGTATTTTTATTGTTTCGTGTTTTATAAACATTAAAACACAACAATAAACTACACAATCATAAGTATGTTATGTTTCAAAATTTAACACATTTGAGAAGCAACTAGTAAAACATGAATATCGTGTGTCGCCTACATACACCTACGATCACGTTTGAAGCCACATTTTGAAGCATTATATTGACATATTTTCTCTAGAGGCATCGTTAATACTAGCTGTAATATTTACACTTGAATAATTATAACACAATGATGGACATTTTAATTAAAATGCATATAAGCTGTCATATTATGTAAATTTACACTTTCATTATAACATAGGCTATCCCTAGAAATTCTATTGTAATTAATAAACACAGACCAAGAATGTGGGTATGGGCCTCAGATATTCATATCTGTTTCGGGAAACTTTTTTATAATAGCCTAGAAAAAACAGTATATTTTCCTTAACTAACCAATAGTTAAATGGGCACATATACAGAAAATCCGTTGGTGTACAGCCGGGGTCCGAACTTAGGGATGAAATCCCGTCATTGTAACAGCGCTATATATATTATCGGCGGTATCACGTCGAATATGGTGGGTGCTGTCCGTTGACTGAATTCTCCCAATTGGAATTGTTTTAATTTAGTTATAGATAGTTCACCTGAAGTCCTGAACACTACTGGAAAAGGCCATTTATGTTAAGATTTCGGATACTTTTAAGATTTATTATTATGTAGTTAATTTTTATGCTTAATCCTCCTCCTTGATATTGTAATCGGTATTGTGAAGGTAAATAAAACCTTCAATAGTTTAAACGCTTAAGCCATAGCCGTCCTTTCTTAGCTGGCAAGGATCCAGGGATCAGTTTTTTAATTTCTTTATTGTTAGTGTTAACACTAATAACATACATTGTGCCATCTTTCTCATTTTGTCTCGTCTGGGTTCCAAACAGTTTTATAAACACATCGACTGTCAGACAATTCAGAAGAGTCTACTGTACTTAAGTGAATATTAAGGGGTCTAATAATAGACATAATTCATAAAAACAATATGATTCTAGTATATGTTGTTTTAGTTAAAAGTAAATTTAAAGCTGCAAATATAACGTTTGTAACAGGTATATAGTTTTGCCTAAGGGCGAATAAAACTTGAACGAATGCATAGCAACACGAACTTATAAGCATATTACGTACACTGTACAAAGTAGAGTACTCAGTAGACTGAAAGTACTCAGTACTTTGAAACTTCTCCTAAACAAAACATATATTATAAAATTGTTTACCGTTTATATACAATTATTAATAATACAATTCCTCACGCACCGTAATAACCTTGAAAATAAAAACTACAGATACGTTTTAGTAATCTATAATTGGAAAAGAAGTCTTATCTTAGTTTATTACAAAGTAATTTATTTCACGTATGAATTATTTAATATTGGAAAACAAAGAACGGTGAAAATCAAACAACAAATAACAAACTTCCCGGTCGTGCTGAACTTGGTGATCAATACATTCTATCTTCTATTTTACGTTAGTTCACCGTTTGAGTTACAATAGAATTGCACACAATGCCCATCACTTGACTTTAAACAGTTAAGGTTTCTCGAGTTTGCCTTTAAGGCAATCGACGCACTTGCAAGCCTCCTGCCCTGCGATTCTGTAACTCACTTCACGAACTCACACAGCGGTTTTCGCATCGGCGGTCGCTCTCAAATCAGTCGTGAAGCAGTCATTTTATGATTTGGCATTCTGAAAAGGTGGGAGCTTGTAGTTTATTGTTTGTATAATTATTAAGTTTGTATTGTTTATCAGAATGCCGCCGATGCGAAAACCTCTGTGTGAGTTCGTGAAGTGAGTTACAGAATCGCAGGGCTGGTATCGCAAGTGTCCATAGGCCACTTAACTCTTCAGTTCTCTTAAGTCTTTTCCTATTTCTATATTTTACTCAAACTCAAAATATCTATATTCATATAGGTAAACAAGTACACTTATGAACGTCAAAAAAAAGTTAAATTAATTGTAAATTTACATTTACTACCAGTTTGCAAGTCAAGGGCGTAGAGGCAAGAAGAACTGGCAAGAAAGTTTCCGCCACTCTTTATGGTCGCTAAGTTTTGAGTCAAATTTATAAAAAGCTTTATTGATTAATTTACGTTAAACGAGGGCTTTGAATTTATTTAGTCATAATTCTCTAATTTATTAGTTTTCTTGTTAACAATATTTATTCTGCCACTGTCCAATGAGAGAGACCAGATTATATTAATACCTATTATTATACATAAAAAAACAAAGCAAAGCAAAAACATCGCAAATCGAAATTGTACAAATGTTGTTTATTCGTTATATTTTATCCTTCTATTATTAGTTGAAAATATTTTGATGTAGTTTACGTCATTAACTAACCTTCACGTCTTAACAAATAGAGATAAATTTAATTGACGCTAATTCGATGTAGATTAGCGTTTCCGACGGCCTATTTATTTTTGTTTAGCCAGCTTTCAAATTGTCTATGGATCTTCCTTGTTGTGGTTGTCATTAATTTAATTTCCTAACAAAATTAGCAGATGTTACATTGTTTTTTTAACCTAAAAATTTAAAAATATCTTTAAAAAATAATGAATATATTGGGTTTTAATTCATTTTCTTCAAGTATTGTATATTTCTCATTTCGATTAATTTGTATGAGATCAATTGGTTAAACTATAATGAGAAAATTTCAAGGTAATATATCTATGTGAAAAACATACGCAGAAATAGCCATCGCAATTAATTTTAAGTCGTTCAGCGAATAGAGAAATATACTTTGGGAAGAGATACTAAGAAAACTCAATATTTTTCTTACGTAAACCACGTTTCTAAATCAACAAAGAAAGAACAAGAATTTTCACTGCTTTAATAGTTCCTTTTTTATAATTTATGTTGTTAAGATTCCAAGACCTACTTACGTACTTCGAGACCCTTGCCGAGGTGACCTAACGGAACCGAACGCGCGCTATCTCTTCCCAACCGGCCACTCGGACGTCGCGTAGGTCCTTCACCACATCTTTCCAAGACCTAAGTCAAATAATTTCCACAAGCAACTTTAAGAAAGCATATATCCTTAAAACAGTCAAAGAACTTGTGCTTTCCTCGCTCAACGAATAAGTATCGCAATACAGCGAGGAAACGCTGCCAGCGTTAAAGGTAAACTGCCACAGGACCAAACTTTTTTTTAAATTTGATTCAATTTTCTTTTCATGATTTTTATTATGTATATTTAAATTAGTCACACATACAGTGGATTTGTACACACAAAGTGTAAGGCCACGTCAGTTTTGTGGTATTGTTTGGTGCACCCAAGATAAGTAATAATAATTACAAAATCATCTAAGCTCTTGATAATTTAGATTCTCGTTGAATACTCAACTCTGGTTCTGAGCCGTAGTCATAATAACAGGCACACGTGTTTGGCATACATTCCGCTCCAAGGTCGACCGGTCAGGCCTGTTTGACAAGACCATAGGGTTTGATATAACTTATCGCCTGATAATTCTAAACGTCAAATATATTTAAAGTTTATAAATAAGTATGAGCCTCTTGAAAATGTTATCTATAATATAAAAATGAATCGCTGAATGTGTTGCTAGGCGTTAATCTCGAGATCAATTACTGAACCGATTTAGCGAATTATTTTTTATAATATTCTTGAAGTACGATTATGGTTCTTACGTAGAGAAACATTTAAAAAAAACACTAGCACTCCGGGAGTGCCGGCAGAAGTGAAAACTTCAATATTAACGTTGTGTTTAATTATAAGTATAAAAGTACTATCATTTATGAGGTAGAATACAATGTTTATTTATTGCGCTATCGTACACAAATATGACAATTTATATGTTGTTATTTATAATATTATCTATATATTACATTAAATTTTATCTCTCAGAAAAATCAACTTCCATCCATAATTTCGACGACTTTTACACCATCGTTATTATCAGAATCATCATCGCAAATTTTTACAACTGATACAATTGGTTTATGATAACTGAAGTAAGAAACAAACAGTTTTGATTCGAACCTATTTAATTGTCTAATAAAGACCGCATCAATAGTAGTTTTGTATTTCGTTGTGCTAAAATTGCGATCATTTGACATAGTTAAACCAAATTCATTATTTAAAAATTCAACGGTAGAAAGAATGGGAGATACTAGTTCCTCTCCCTTCCCCTCGATCTTACGATTTTTCGATCAGCATCACGTGACCCTGACGCGAGTTTGAAAGTTTTTACCCATACAAAAAAGTGCTCAGCGCCGCTAAAGAAGTTTTCACTTCAAAAATGCCTGTAAAAGTCTAGAAACAACACGTCTCTGTATTCCCATACAAAAGATTCATAATAATACTTAAAATTCAATTAGAACTTTAATACCATACCATAAAATAAGATGATACCATATTTTTAAGTGGTTACTCAGATAGGGCAGAATTTTTTCTGTATTTCATAATTTTTGTGTTTATAGCCCGTAACACTTATTTTTTTACCGGAAACTGAACCAATGAGTTGCGCATATACCATTACACTTTAGCTTTAACAAATCCCGGTTCCAGTTTTGGTTGTTAACGTAAACAAAAATGTTATACACATCTCTTTCTTCTTCCAAAAAGTATATTTCTCTAAATATACATTTATTTGCAAACATGAAGACACCATGAAACTGGTGTGTATGTTTTTCACGGTTTATTTTTATAAGACCTTGAAATTTATACATATTCTATTTAAATCTGTTGATATATAGGAAGCATCGAATAATTTTATTTTTAACCAATATCATGTGAGTTCTATCCGCCTATTAAATGTTTCTTAATTTATTTCTTTATTTAACCACTAGACATATCCCGTTTTAGAACGTCTGGGTATATTTAATCCTGGAAAAAATAAAGGCTTTTACTCTTCATAATGTAACATACCAACGGCGAAAGAAGTTTTGTAAAGTGGTTTTTAAGTTTTTTATAGTTTAAGAGCAGTGTTGGCCTAGTGGCTTCGTGCGACTCTCATCCCTAAGATCGTAGGTTCGATCCCGGCTGTGCACCAATGGACTTTCGATGTACGCATTCAACATTCGCTCGAACGGTGAAGGAAAACTTCGCGAGGAAACCGGATTGCCTTAGACCCAAAATATCGACGGCGTGTGTCAGGCACAGGAAGCTGATAAACTATTCTATTGCCAAATAAAAGATAAATAAATTTGAGGCCCAGACCTAAACATTCAAATGTTTCCCTCTAAAAATCACGTCGATCTCGCCCCTTAATGTGCGACAATTATTGTTCACACAACGACATAAATATAGTAATGACAATAGTGTATATGACAAGCCACTTATGTAATATATTTAGCATAAATTGTACATACAAACATCGCTGAGCAATATAATTATTTGCACATACACACATGCTCGTTCGCTGATGGAAAACTGTGTGTCATATAATATTAGTATGTTTTACTTCCGTATATCAAAAATGTATTATATTTTGGCAGTCGGACTCATACGTCGCTATGTTTCGTCAACATGTCAAAAGGAATCTACTTGCCTATGAGGCAAAAAGCTTTGCCCATTGTCCACTAAATAATTATATATGTGAAATAAAAAATTTGTCACACCCCATGACATGACTAATTAATAGCAGTATTCCATGTCTAACCAAAGTTAACGTAAGAAATGTAATCACGATTTAACCTTGAATCAATAATTTCGCGAACGAAAATATCACATTCTTGAATGAACAATAACTGTAATAATTGATTAACCAGATGTTTTGTATGGCTGCCTTCAGCCATTTTTTGCGACGCAATTTAAAAAATATTTTATCAAAACAGTTCTTAGAATTCTATCGAGGACAGAGAAGCAATTACACTTTGAAAAGAAAAGCAAAAAAATAATACGTACCTATTTATTTAGGTTATATAGTAATAGAAAATAATAGTTTCAATTTTTTTATAATACTAGCTGTTCCCTGCCACGTTTCGCTGTGGCACATTGTGATTGAATGGTTGAGATATGGGAAACAAAACAAAGAAAACATTTCATATAAGTATAACTTTGCAATACTTGTGGAAAAAAATAAAAAAATGATAAAAAAACAACCCTTGATGCGGATTATATATCAAACAAAAATTTCAGCTCGATCGGTGCAGAACTTTTTGAGTTTTCGAAGCGTACACAACCCAACATAACATTTATATATATATATATTTTCTAAGACGAGAAAAAAAACATTTATTCATGCATAAAAGTTGTCCGTCAAAGTGTAAGTTACATGCACAGATTAACTATAAATTCATCAAGAAGCACGCTGGAGTTTCACACCTTCGTTGTCGACATCACCAGATGCCGTACTACGCTATTTCCTATAAAAACGGGAATGGAAATCCTTGCCCTTTCATCTATCCTAAACATAGATCTCCTGAACAGGCATGCCCTCCAATAGGCCACAGCTCATTCACATCAGGTGGAATCGTCTCCAGTGTGTACAATTTTGTATAAAAAAAGCAATTAAAGTTGTATACCTAAAAATATTATTCTAGTTGTAATCAATTGATTTCTTAAATGTTTTGTTAAATTTGCTAGTGATTGTCTTGATTTATATTTGTTCTATATCACATTGGTTTCTCGAATAAATCGTTTTCCTTGCGATAGATGTAGATGATATACTAATGTCGTAATTATGTCAATGTCATCTGTTATGGCGTTTAGCGCTATCAACTTTATGGTTCGCTGAGTTAATGGTCGTCTCCTTTTGGGCACTCGCTAGATTTTTAAGCGAAAATAAAAACAGATTTATCTCTGGTATGGCGTAAATGATATGGAATGACCTGGAAACTGTGAAGTGACTCTTTATATAGTACTTAGGTACTTGATATATATACAATACTATAATAGGCATTACATTTTAGCCTTCAGATGCGACCAGAAGCAACAAATTGATATGAAAGTAACCGAGAAGAAAGTTACCCGAAATTTTAACAAGTTTCTGATAGCAACTGGAAGATTTCTGCAATAGAATAGTTAAATACGTCATTCACTGCAACAATAGAGTAGGGATGGTTCTCGCGAAACTCACCTAGGAATAAATAGAAATATAGACAATTTCTTAAGAAAATATGTATGTATAATTAAGGTCCCGCACCACAAGAATCGGGGAGATTAAGAAATTTTAAATTTTAAATTAATTGGCATAATACAATTACGTAATGTTTTTCTTATAGAGAACCCATTCCTAATAAAAAAAAACTATTTATGTGTTAGCCTAATGGTTAAGCGTGCTAGTCACGTACGTTCGTGCGTTTGATACCACACAATATACAGGCATTGTTCCAATCAGTATCTCTCTCTATTTACGCTAGTACAAACTTCATTCACTCACACCGACGCCTAATCACTTTGCAATTATAAAAATCTATGATTATGCAGCAATGTGCCTGTCCCCCTTGGGGGTCTAAAGGGTATCCCTTTTTCGTAAGGGATCAGGATAATTATGATGTTTGAAGTACTTTTTGAAGTTATACTTCTTTAGGCGCGTTATGTAAAATTTATGAGAGTGAAATTTTAGGATGCGCGCGCACCGTGACACAAAATTCAGTATGGGCGCCGAAAAAAGAAATAGAATATGCGTGACGTTTGACCATTATGACATTTGTAGTACCTTTTAAACAAATAAAGCAGTTTTAATTATTTTTTCAAAGAAATTTAGCAATGCTTTTTCATAAAGACCTATTGTTGCTTAGTTAAAAGGTTATGAAACATACCTAGTTATTATATTAAATTAATAATATAATAAAATAATAATTGTTATTAATATTAATTAATAATTGAACAATTTACTAAATATTAAATATTGTTAAATTATTAACGCTAAATATCTATTATTAGTTATTTAATATTTCAAAAAAAATAAAGAAAGCCAAAGAAGTATAACTTCTTACGCGCGTACATAAGTACACGCACCATTTTTTTTTTGTTTCTATGTTCTATATCTAAATTTGTAGAATTGATTTCTTACAATTAATAATACAAAAACGGCATTTACGTAGTTTCAATAAAAAAAAAAATAACAAACGATCGTATTTCAATCAGACCAATTTGTTATGCATGCACAGGTTTCGTGGAAAATATGAATTGTTTGTAAAAATGATTTATGTTTATTACATGAAAATAAATGCAGTTTTGTATAAAATTTTATTGGCTTTTATTTATTAAGATTCAACACTAATCCAATAATTATTATTATTCTTATGGTCCTTCAAGAAAAGAGGGTAACAATTCTTAAAAGACCGGAAACGCACTTGCGAACCATGTCCATAGGCGACAGTATCACTTAACCTCCTGCCCGTTCGTCCCCTGATGTATAAAAGAAATGGATTTTGACATACAGTACAGTACACTTCGCGCTAAGAGACTCGTTTCTGTATCTAACCATAATATATGCCCAAGCGCATTCCACAGTTTCAATGTTTTATTAAGTATAGATTTTTTTAAATTAACAATTTCTGAGAAAAAGACAACAAAGCAGCCACATTTTAGCTTTCACAGGGTATCTTAAGTCTTATGTACGCGCTTGATAACCTCATTACCTTGTCTAGATAACTCGGTTGGGATTGTTCACGTGTAAAATTATTAATAATATTGATTTGGATAAATAGAACAAAAAATCTTCAGGATTCTTCAGAGGAAAGATTTGATTTATTGTTTGTGTACTCAGAAATCGCTGTATAGTAAAAAATCCGTCACTAACGTATTTATCAGCAAGTATATAGGTTTTAATCATATAAAACATATTTCGATCAATAGTAGCCGAGCATTCATCAAAAATGTAGTAAAATCGGGAAAAATATTTTGACCGTTTGAGAGCTTCCATCAGCTTCGGGAACTATACAGATTCGAATAAACCATCTTTTTGATTTGGATAGTTCATTTCTATAGGTTCTTTTAAGCATCACGCTCCGACAAAATAACGAAGGGCAGCGCTGGCTGATAACAATTTCGTTTTACGCGAAATTTATGAAAAGCATAAACCTTCTTTTTCACGTGTAAATAAAATTGGCTTTGACCCAGAGATGTATTTTAGATCGGATACATCCAGCGAACCGCAAAGCACCGTCTCAACACGTGGTATTGCGTCTGCGCCTGTAAATAACCTATAAATCACTCAGTATTGCTACGCTTAATATATTCTTTTCGCAATTCAAAATAATCAATTTCGAATGGCAACGTTAAGGTCAACGATAATAGTTCTGCCAAAATATTTATTCGAAATTTAAAATACTCGACAAGTGTATTAAAATGAGTTTAATGATATGATATTTCGTTGGTAAGGTATTTCTTATTTATATATTTTTTCTAATTCAAAGGATTATATTGGGTTTTGTACTGGATAAACAATACTTTGAAAAAGGGTCGCGGGTCGTTAGTAAAACAAAAACTATTATTATCATAATATACCTACATATAATTTTCTAGAGCATTTGATTATTATTATAACATCGTTGTTTTTAAACCTATTCTGTGTTTTTTCTGTAATCTCTGTTAAAAAAAGCGAAAACCAGAACATCTTATCTGACATTGTTCTAAATTTGAAATCTCATTTGAAAACAGGTTCCCCGCGGATTCCGACCTATGGCGTGTTTATTTCTAAACTCGTGTTTCCAAGGACGCTTTTTATAGCCGCAATGTATAACAATTCAACACTTTAAAAACAGAGAATAGGTTTACATAATATATTACTCGATCAAATCGGTTGACGCCTCAAATAGTAGGTATTATATAGAGCGATGATATCATTGTTTGCCAAACTTGAAAGGGTCTTTGACAAAGAATTAACGAGTCTTTCAAGTTTATAGGAAGGTTAAGTAAATTTTGGGACGCGTTTGTTTGAATGTGGTTAAATTGCGTAGGGACTTTTGACTTTCCCACAATGTTATTTAAGATGTATGGTAGATAAGTATTTAGATTCTAGAGGTTTGTGTCTATTGTTTTCTTCTTGAAATTATTTTTATTTAAGTTTATTTTATTGTTGTTATATAGTGGTTGTTGCTTGGTATATGTAAGGTGAGTTATATGTATATTTTGTTATGAAATTCACTATTGTGTCTGTATGTTTTAGTCAATACATACTGTGTTTCTTAATAAATAAATTGTTGTACAAAAGTAAACAGTAGAATTTAGCTTCTTTCCGTCAGTGTGTTTCTAGTTCTAGTGGACTGTGAGCTTTGTAATAAAATCTTCTTCCCGCTTAATACGCTTTCCCATTCCCACTGAGAGTCTTTTGTTTAACCCAAGGGCAATTGTTCCTAACAGGTAAAATAAATCAAAAAAGTGATTTAATAACTTGGATATTAAGTTACTATATTGATTTTTCATATAATAAAGATATTTTTGCATATTTACATAAACCAGACCGTGAAATAAATACTGAACATTGATAACTAGATATTCGTAATCATATCTAATCGTTGTATTTACATAGTATATTTGTTTTTCAGTCTGGCTAACTGGGTGAGGCATTTTGTTCAATATAAGTTCTTGTTTATACATTTTGGTTAAAAAGAAACACTATACTATGAAGAAATAAATTTAGTTATTTTCGGCGTTTTAGGACTGTCAGAAATATTATTTATCTAGTAGCCTTAAATCAATTTCTGCCGCGCACCACCGCTGTGTGGAACCAATTCGACTTAGGGTAAAAAAGAGCGTACCAATTCTTAAAAGGCCGGCAGTACGCTTGCGAGCCTTCTGGCAGTGCGAGTGTCCATGGGCGGCGGTATCACTTATCATCAGGTGAGCCTTTAAATTAAGTGCTAACTGCGGCCTATAGCTAAGCTGCTACGCCAGGAGACGGTGGCCGAACTTTGAGGGAACGCTCTTTTCTTAAAGGCTCCTAAGTCGTATCGGTTCGGAAATACCTCTACTAGCAGCTGGTTCCACAAAGAGGTGGGGCGCAGAAAGTGTTGTGGACTGTGGAACGCCAGGCGTCAAGGTGAATAGGATACCTGGTTACTAATTATTTTTTTTAAATTATGTCTAACTGATATGTCTAATAATATGTCAATACCTGCCAAAGAAAACATTGAAAATTATCATAGATATGTTATTTATTGGCCGTTTGATGTTATTAACCTACATTCAGGTTGTTGACTTATCATTGATTTTCAACTGACATTGAGTTATTAATTAACGTGTTACAAGTTTACGAAATATCTTTGATTATGTTTTATTGTTTGATAGATTTATTTATTTATAAGCGATATGTCCCGTGATTAATTTATTTTTTAATTTGAAAATATATTCTATGGTACACAGCCAGTCTTTCTAGCGGGTTGCCGCATTTCTTACATCTAACAATCAGACCAACGGCGGATCGCCTACTTGCCTATTGAGATAAATAAAACAATAAACATATAAAGAAATCTGTGGCCAAGATCTAGCATATGGTGCCACCGGTTTTTATGTTACTGCTATTTACTTTTAGTATCCCATACTGAAAGAATTATTGAAATAGTATTTTATTTATAATATTAGGTACTATAGAAAGATCCTACTTAGTGTGTGTAATTGACTAATTAATATCATGCCAGGAGCAGTGTTGGCCTAGTGGCTTCAGCGTGCGACTCTCATCCCTGAGGTCGTAGGTTCGATCCCCGGCTGTGCACCAATGGACTTTCTTTCTATGTGCTTCTTTAACATTCGTTCGAACGGTGAAGGAAAACATCGTGAACAAAATCTACATGTTTTAGACCCAATAAGTCGACGGCGTGTGTCAGGCACTGGAGGCTGATCACCTACTTGCCTATTAGATTTAAAAATGATCATGAAACAGATTCAGAAATCTGAGGCCCATACCTAAAGAGGTTGTAGCGCCACTGATTTATTTTATTTTTAATATCATGCCAGCTAGATTACTTCTAATACTATAAAACTTTAACATATATAATCTGATACTCTTAAAATTGGTGTAAATTTAATTCCTTTAACTTTTGATAAATCGTTAAATATCGCTTTGGTCTATATATATAGGTGCCTATGTTATTGGTTAAAGTATTATTCCTTTTTAATCTTTAGTTTATTCTTATGGTGGTCTAAAATACCTTTGTAGAATTAGTTTTGTTATGTTGAGGATAGTTATCATTTGATTAGCGTCTGCGCATCATTATTTTCCTTTTTAAAATCAATTAATATGTACATATTTGTATGTGTGAAATTTTGTACTAGCCTCGTACATCTGTCTTATTCTGTTTATAAAAAAAGAGTTGTTTTTTGCGAACAGTTTATTTATTTATTAGTATTCTTACAGCTAACATCCATATTATAAAACAAAACACTTAGACAATATACAAAGCCAAAACTGATTACATATGTAAACAATAAATATGCAAATAGATTTTGTTCATACATTTCCTGATTAAAACCGAATTTAATAATTTTTTAAATTGCAAATATTATCTTATCGTAAATGTCACGAATTTGGCCTCAATCGGGGTTACAAATCACTATTATATTTATCTATTTACCATGATACACTTTCAAGGTTAGTACTGATTATTTTGTGATTACACATACATAGCAAATCTATATGAAAATTATTTAAGCCTGATCTTAGATAAGTCGGATTATTGATCAGGAAACTCGTCCCAAACCTTATCGACACTTAGTTTAAATGATAAAAACGTTTTTTGACATTATTTTTTTAAACTTTTAAGACAATATACTAACAACTGACCTGTGTTTAATTTTAAACAAATAAATAAGCGTTATGGGATATTTATGAAAATTGTCTCAATCTGAGGATTCAGTCAGACACTTTTCAGTGAAATGCGTACTGTCAACATAAACTATTGAGAAATGGTTTGACTGCTATTTGAGTTACTTCTTTCTCTTCTTCTTCTTCCCGTGTAAACAATAAATCGGAGTTTAAGATAAAAGTATAAAACGAAATAGCTTGCCGAACATTTAGTTGGAACTTAGCACGAATTATGATTCGTATGCAATACCCACCCTCGTATGTCGCTCTCAACCCGTAGGTCGTACCCAGGTACGATTTATTCTCGTCTCTGAATGTTACCTTGCTTGGGTTCCACTCAAGCGCCTGCTTGGGATCCCTTTGGATGTTTGGCCTATCCATTTACGTCGCTTGATCTGCTGGCTAATCGGAGTCCCTCAGCAGCGCTCCCAAAGTTAGATATCATCTCATAGATAATATGATTTTGTAATATTCAAGTACACAAAATGACCGTCACCTTGCTAATTAAAAGATTTTAAACCAAGTTTAAATATGTAATATGCAAAATAGCCACGTCGCGTTGAACAAGGTTTTACCTACATTGTGTCAACTTCCTCTGTTGAATGTAGACTTCCGGTTGGCAATAACAAACTTAGTATTACTGAGTATTTTAAATATTTAGAGAAAAAAAATAATTTTATTTACAATTATGATGATATTTCACTTCAATGTTATATGTTACAACTATAAAATATTAGCATAAACAAGATCTTTCAGAAATCTTTATATGATTTATAATAGGACTGGTCGCCAAATCTGTCTGTTTATACGCGGGTCACGCAATTTACAGAAGTTTCGAATTGGTATTTTGGCAAGTCACTAGATACGAAAATATTACAAATTCTTTCCTTAAAATATGGGTATTTTCAATCATTAGTTTTAGTTCATTCGTTAATACTTACTAAAATATACACTTCAAATCCACTTGATTTTACTGTCGTATTCTAGGGGCGTTATGATGTTCTAAATGGGCTATTTGACAAGACTGTATACCCAATTCAGATTATTCGTTAGTGTATGGAACCTATACCATGTAGTTTTTTTATTGTTAAGCTTTTAAAAATTCAAATAAATATTAATAATTTTAATAACCTACCAAAACGCTTTTCTATGATCCAGCCAGTCCCTATGACTTATGCTTGGTACACACCTAAACAAGCGTCAAGATTTCAGTGCGTTAATTGTCATTCGAAAAGTGAAAATATATTCTTGAATAATTCTTATTTTAGTGGATAGTTAGCAAAAAAATATCGATGTTTTCTTGGCTTGATTTCGCTAAAGTGTAAATGTAGTATTATTTATATAATTACATTAATCACTAAGTTAATTATACTTTCAACTAATTACCCGAATTCCAAAACACGTGTAAAAGTTTTATTCTAATTAAAACAAGGTGTGACCGTAATTATAGTTCTAATTAGTGTATGTAAATCAAAAGCCCAACCTGCCTGACACAGGCTTGACAGAGGTCATCGAACTCACGAGTGTGCCCCAAGGCACCGCTTTTCATTTTCCTACCTTTGTCCTCAATACACGCTTTTCGCTTTAAGCACGATTTTTCGGTAAGGGCTTGAGATCTTTCAAAATGAAAATGTAAAAAATATGGTATTGTATACCTCAAAACGTTTTAAATGGCGTCTGGGGTAAACTCCCAAAGAGGAAGTTCAGTAAAAGAGCTTTTTATACAAAGATTTTATCGCTTATGTATTCTAAACTAACTAGATTACTAAGATCTTACATATAAATATCCTCTCACCTTTAATAAATTTGAATACTGTACTATGACTGTTAGTTTGTATAAACGTATTAATTAAATAATAATTTATCACGACATCTAGAAATTATCAGTTGGTCCAGCCAGCGTTTAATAACATTTAAAATCTTCAAAAAAGTCCAAAACTACGATCTTTAAATTTAATTTTCCGTATCACCCCGACGTCCGCCGTTCCACAACTGAGCATTTTTAAGACAGTTTTTGCCGCCGACCACCATTATGTGGAACCAGCTACCCACTGAAGTATATCCGAACCAATTCGACCTAGGCTCCTTCAAGAAAAGAGCGTCTTCGGCCGGCAACGCATTTGCGAGGCAATGTGTTCATGCGGTATCACTTAACATCAGATGAGCCTCCAGCCCGTTTGCCTCCCATTCTATAAAAAAAAAATTCAAAGATCTGTCAAATTTGCTACACCCTTGAACGTTCGTTGTCGGGTTTAGCGGTCTTTACCACAATTCCTTGAGGCATCGATATTTTTTTCAACTGTTTTTCTTTGGTTAACAGTTGTGTACTGCGACTACAGTGGATCTGGTCGCGCGTTAAACTGGATTGAGGATTATATACAGCGCGATGTTTTGCCGACACATGCAATACGCAGCACTGCTTTATCATTCACATCGGGACAAACAGAAATATTCCGGTAAGTATACACAATGACACAACATTAATGAACATTAAGCAGCTGTATAAATACACATATTGCATTTTAGTAAAAAAAATACGTAACCAAATACACATGTCAGCTTTTAATGTTTATTTATATAAATCCTTTTCAATTTTATTTAAAGAAATATGTATAATCATGTTCTTTTTTTTTATTTTTACACATTTAAATTTTATTTACAGAAATACAGTATTTACAATTTTCTTCACCTATAAAGTAATAATAAAAATAAATTAAGATAAATAAAATGAAATCATAAATAATATCGTAATAATCATGTTCTTAAAGCGCATGTGCCACAGTTGTTCTGTTTACTCATTCTGTGGTTTTTACGAAACTGAAATTGGACTTCAAATAAATTAAATTTATATATAAATAAACATTTAAAACACACGGGCATTAAACTTAACTTCAACACGTAGCATAGCACTAATTATTATATACGTAATATTGGAACTAAAACGGTTGCAAAAATATAATCTATTTCGAATCGAGTTGACAACAGATTGCACCTCCTGAGATATTCGAACGCTTGCGAACTTTTTTGGTAGATTCTAATACAATAACTCCGTTCGATGGTGGCGTAATATATTTTACTTTTGATGTTTTTAATTTTATTTTTGTCATGCAAGTATGACATGTGTATGTTTTTTAATGAGAATAAACTTCTTTAAACATAGGTAATAAAATTTACTTAAAATTTATACATTCATTTTAATAGAATCGGCCAAATTTGTATATCTGTATTTGTATTTGTAAGTATTCTTATATATTTAAGACTTGCGATCAAGTTTGAATGCGATAAACTCAAAAAATTTAAATGGAATTTTCGTACGGTTTTTCAGGTGCGAATCGAAGGATATAATTCGTAGAGCAGTAAGAGCCTGTGCTGAAGATGTGGTGGTCCTTGGGGCATCTCTCACCCGGTTCCTTAGAACGCTTCAGCCGCAGAGGGTGGTGGTATTTGTATCATCACGGGAAACGGATGGACAACTGGCGCCCTGGAAAGAATGCGGTGCTGAAGTAAGTTGTCTTGCTTTTAAGCATCGGTCATTCTGTACGTACACATTTATATAAAGTATTGACAATATGAGATAAAATATTGACTATTGGTGAGCAGTGTTGGCCTAGTGGCTTCAACGTGCGACTCTCATTCTTGAGGTCGTAGGCTCGATCCCTGGCTGTGCACGTATAGACTTTCTTTCTATATGCGCCTCTAACATACGCTCCAACGGTGAACGAAAACATCTCAGGAAACCGGCTTGCCTTATACCCATAAAGTCGACGGCGTGTGTCTGGCACAGGAGGCTGATCATCTACTTGCCTATAAGACAAATGATCTTGAAACAGACCCAGAAATCTGAGGCCCAGACCTAAAAAGGTTCCACGCCACTGGTTTATTTTTTATTCCTTACCATTTAAAAATACATTCTAAAATTAAAAGGACCGTTTCGTCTGCGACACGAAAATGTTATTTTTTAGTCGAATTTTGTGTAAAATTTGATGCAAATATCTTCGATTTTAAGTAATCTCAGTGTCCCTTTCTGTCACAGCGTAAACATGATTTGAATGAAAGAGACGATAGAATACAGTTAAAAGGGTGCAATTTGATGTAGATTTTGTGATAGTCATTTCTAATTAAAAATATTGACGTAATTGCGTTATGTAAGTATAATATAAACAGCGAGTATAGATTTATTTTTGTATTGACTTTTTCAATAAAAAACCTTAATAAGGAAAAACACATTGATAACACATGTAGTAAATTGTATTCTTGATTAAAGCGTATAAAATTAGTGTTTGTTTTTCTCGTATCGCGTTAAAGTTAATTTCTTTTTTGCGACTCTTATTTTAAAATCGATTTGAATAACTTGGAGCATAATTAAACGTTGAGAAGTTGTTTTGAAAAGAAAAATAATTAAAAAAACTTACGTAGAAAAACACATTTGGCAAATAAAAAACATAATTTGATTTAAAAATACTTTACGGAATTTGTTTGTTTTCCACTAAAATATTTAATGATCTTTTGTTATCGTTTATTTACTATTTAACCTGTTTCAAGATAAATTTTGCAATAACCAAAACATCACAAAACAAAGTATAAAACATGTTTTCATTCGCAATTTTTCTTATCAGCTTAGGTCACGTCTAACCATAACCTATATTACGTAATACTAGTCTATCGCAATGTCATTTAAATTCTTTTACCTTATTCATGTACTGACTTAGAATTAAACTAATTTTAGTATTTAAGCAAATGGTCTATAAATAATAATAAAATACTTTTACATTTTGTACTTACATTTTAAAGATTGTACACATAGACTGGGCTACGAATCGTTGAGATACAATATTCATTGTGGTTAACCTTATACAATATACATAATATACTTCTATGAGCAACATTAATAATTTAAGATACAGGCTAGGCCTGGTTTAAACGCTAGTTCCTTCCAGTGTCATTAAGAAATTGGTTAAGTTATTTGTCATTAGATGTTTATTTATTTATATTATCTATGGCCATAAGGCTTCAGAGAAAAAAGTTCTAGAGCGCATTATATTTGTAATTTATTAATTAATGGACATATTGGATGTAAGACCAAAGATGGTTAATGCTAAGAAATATTTCTTTTTCTTGTGGATCGAATGCCCTCTTAGCTTAGGTGGACAGTGAAACAGATTCCGAGGGCCTCTGCTGCGTCGGTGGTACTCGGGTTTGGATTATTAAGTTCTGGAAATTACTTATTCAAAAAGCATGTAAATTAATCTTCAACGAAATATGCCTTTCACTGAAATGATTTGTTTGCAATATTAAAGTAAATTTTAATTAGAGGACTTTAAACCAAAATTGCACTATAGTTCAAATGTCCATGAATTTTACTACAAACGTACAACAAACCAAGTACCAACTTTGAGGGTCGGTCACGAAGGGCGGCTTCCCCTAGGCCTTGAATTTATAGCTATGGGCTATCGACTTCCGGGTTCGTTTATGACAGGCATGCGTAGTATCGTCGCAAAATATAAACAGAATTTATAAATTATTCTATGTCGTATGATTTTGTATTCAAAACGTTTAGTGTTTACGGGTAGAGTTTTTATAGCGCGGCTTAATAGTCGTACGGTATTTTTAGTCATGATCTGATTGTAGGTTTGTTTAGCCATCATTTTATTTAAAACGTCAGACCCAATCAATGAATAATAAGCGTGTGTATTAGCTGCTAAATGCATGTTATTTTATCAAAATAGCGTCGGCGTTAAAGTAGAACTTGTAGCGAGCGCATTAAAGTTGAATAACCTTTTTTAATAATTTAATTATAATGAAAAAGTTTCTGCGAATAGAGACGTCTTTGAACAAAGGGCCCTATTTACTAAGATCTTTAGGGATTAAGACATGCCGTATACATTTGATTCAAAGCCTTTATTTCAACTAATACGAGAGAACAAAATATAAATGTATATAAAAAAAAGTTCAACAAGCACAGCTGTCCTCTTGTACAGCTTGCCTTTGTGGTACAAAGGCCTCCTCCAGCTGTTTCCATTCCTTCCTATCCCTGGCAAGTCTTTGCCACAGAGGACCACTGGCTTTTTTAAAGTCGTCAGCCCACCGGGCACATGGTCTTCATGGTATACATTTGATATATCAAGCCAAAATATCAAGTTCACAGAAAGCCGAGAGACTACGAAGTTGCTCTCCTTTTTAAATATAGAAAGTAATTATATATTTATTTACTTTGTACTATATTGATTGATTTATTAATTTATATACTGTATACTTGCAACGTAAAGAAACCGGCATGCCTTGGACCCAAAAAGTCGACGGCGTGTCTAAGCCAAGGAAGGCCTAATAGAAAAAAACTAATAATTTCAAAACATAAACAAATCTGATTAATACCTTGGTAAACCTACTACTAGTAGTAGTTCACTTATTATTAGCAGGAATATATGTGTGACCATTACCGAGTATTATAGATTACGTAAGTATAATGCGTAGCCATCAAAGGAAACCTTATAAAAATGAGTGGCATGTACTCGATGTAATCTGGTTAAACGGTTGTTCACCTTTCAATTTCAAATTTGATGAATCGATATAAGGTTATTTTATTTATATTATCACGCCTTTTTTCTAAAGGGACTGGCAGAGATTACGGATCTATACTTGCTATAGTTCGGACATCACTCTCTCGCTTCACCCACTTCCGTGACATTCACCATGCATACTAATCATTATGCCGTATGCGTAGTTTTAACTTCCCTTTTCTAGTACCAGGATTTGGTCCAGGTCTGTAAAGGCGTCTCCAAGCCGATTTCACCATCCACGGTGAAGCTATTCTCATTCTTATTTATCTTTTCTAGATGACCAAACTACCTACGCATTACAAGGAACGAAGATAGTATCAAATAACAACTTCTTCCGTTTGTCTTTATCACTTTTTTTTTCTAAAACACAAACGCCACTTAGAATAAAATATACAAAGAAAAAAATGCCTGAGCATACCCTGTTCCTACATCCCACATTCGGTTTTTTTAAATGAGTGAAATTACGAGCTGAATATCTATATTTTTATTATTTATATTTGAGAATTGCCATCTTTGACAAACGGAAGTAATCATCAACAGCCTAGGCCTCTACGCCTACTTGGAAAACGTGCAGAATACAAATCTTTAAATTTTCGAGACTTAAACTGTTTTGACCTTTATAAATAAACAAAAGGGTACAAAAGTTACCTGCGATAAAATATAATATTTGTATTCATATCATAAAAAAGTACACTAAGGAATTTCCAAAAAAAGTAACAAACGTACGCAATGCAAATTATAAGGTAATATACCTTTACCCTCTTTAAACTCTGGAGATTAGTAAAAGTGTATTACCACGTTCAAAAGCTTTTGATAAAATTATTGAAAACGAAACATAAACTTATGTACAAGTATGTCCATTATGGATTCTTATTTTGTTACAACTGAAATTTACGATTCTTAATACGTTGAATAAAACATTTGTTTTAGAGGTGAAGGACAACCGGACGAATTTGTATATAACAGGCTTTGTCTTAATTCTGTGTTGAATTTCAATTGTTAATTGTGTTTATTGAATTCCTTGTACTTAGTATATTCATACTGGATAACTGTAGTACGTATAAAAGACAACAATATTATATTAAAAGGTGACCAACTATACTCATTTACTGAGTTTTATACTCGTTTTTTCTGAAAGTACTCATTTGTATTTGCTGCTGTTGATAGGGTATTTTTACTAGGTAATGATTATTGGAGCAGTGAGAAGTCTGTCTTTCTGTAAAAACATTATCTACCGTCTTAACAGTCAAATTTAATATGCAAAATGAAAGTTGTTGTGGCTAGATCATTAAACATCCTCATTTAGCAAAAAAATCCACTCCGAAGAAAAATATGGTTTTAAAAGAAAATATTTTTTTTATAGTTTATTCTTCTTTTTTTAGAGTATCGATCCTAAATATGTATATAAAATTCCGTTACGCCCTTATGATGGAGCAGACGCACCTACATCTATTTATTATTATCCTCTATATTAATTATTTCTGTATCAGTCTTCGGTGCCTGACATTCGACTTTTGCTTAAACATACTGGATTGTTAGTGTTTATTTCGTGTTATTCTTTCCTGACGACCATAGTTAACAAACACTCATAAACAGAATCCATTAAAGACGAGGTTAAAACGTGAGTCACATGGTTAAGCTCGGCAACTTTGTATTTACTTCGAAGAAGACGAATTCGCGCGCATTATTATAGAGAGATTGTATCAATCCAAATGGATATTGAATACTAATAAAATTTCCTATCTTTCCAGTTAATCAAGATACCAGAAACAAAAGAAGGGTTCATTGATCTTAACAATTTAGAGCACAAATTACAAGAGAACACAGGAACGGGAAAGCGATTGATCGGGTTCTTTCCCGCGGCCTCAAAACTCACTGGAGTCCTGGCTGATGATGTGGCTACCACGTTACTACTTCATCAGTATAGGGCGTGGTCTTTCTGGGATTACACCCTGGTAGCTCCAACATCGGCTGTTGACATGAACCCGACTTTTCCCGGCGTCGAAGAAGGCATGGTGAAAAAGGACGCTGTGTTCTTCAACTGTGAAAAGTTTGTTGGGGGTGTTCAAGGACCATTCGTGACGGTCTTCAAGCGGGAGCTATTCAAGAATACTGCGTTGTATTCTGATGATGTAGAGGTATGTTTTATTATTTTACTTAGCACTGAGAAGTCCAAGCTAATTTACGCCTGAATAGTTGAATCAATTATATAAAAATTTAAATGAAGACTTAAATAATTATTCCATGACATAAACAAAAAAATATTAAGAACTTATAATAGATATTATAATTTATTTAGATGTATAGTTATTGATTTTTTTCAAGGTACTATCAGAAACAATAGAAGAAATACGATGCATAGAAGCTATAAGAGCGGCGATTGTTATGCAACTCCGTGATGCAATCAGCTTGCAAATGATCGCTGATAAGCAAGACTACATTACTAGGTAAGTTTCCTTTATAAAATAACTTTTTTTATAAACTTGGGCTATCCAGATTTTTGGCAAATATTAATTTTATTGTCAAAAAAGGTACAAAGAATTATTATGTCTTCTACATAAATCATCTCATCGATTTTTCTTTTGTATGCTTAAATATCTATATATTCGTTTGAAAAATTAAATTAAAAAATATTTTCTTTGCTAAAATTTAGCTTGTTTGTAATCTAAAAGATTATTAAATCGTATAAATATAGTTTTCATTTTATACTCGAACCTTGCTTATATTATAAGCGTCGGAATTTTATGAAAGCGATCTACTCTCGTAAAGTGTATCTTCTGTAAGTAAAAGTCTATAACTTTAGCCTCAAAACTAAAGTTTACCTCTCTATCAGCGCAAAATTTCTGCGCAGCGAGCATTCTCGTACGTAAACATCCTAAGTTATAATTTATTTCTATTGCCATCTAACGATATCTTACATCACTATAGTTCGTGTTTATCATATGGCCAGTTGCCATATACAGTTATTTTTAATCCCAGTAAATAACATGGCCAATGTCCAGTACTAATCTTGACAGAACTTTGTTTATTTCTTCAAATCTCATGTTTATTATATCTATTCCAATTTTCGCTTCAAACTGGTTTCGTGTTTACAATTTTCGCGTTGAACTGGTTTTGCTTGTTTTATGTGAAAACAATTGAATTTAAAACGCAATAAGGAATTTCATTAGTTTCTTACTCTGTCGTCCATACCATGTGATGTCATTTCTGAATATAGCCTAAAGAAAATTTTCATCATCGGACGTCGAGGCAGAATACGAAATTCCGTTCGTATCACCTCGACGTCCGTCGTTCCACAACTGAGCGATTTTTAAGGCAGTTTTTGCTGCAGACCACCACTATATGGCTGAAAAGAGCGTACCAATTATTAATAGGCCGGCAACACACTTGCGATCCCTCTGGATGGAGAGCGTTGATAATGTCCCTGTCCGTTTTGATTTTATGAAAACAAAAAAAATTGTTATTGTAGTTCTTGAAAGATCTTAATCTAGAATTTTCTTGCTAATAATGACAATCTTTTTTTTAAATACCCTTCCATAGTAGGATTGTATTGTCTAATTGTATAATTACATTTGAACTAGTTCCTAACTTAAGCGCGTTCAACCATATTGTCTAATAAACTAAACGTCTCGTTTATAAATCTCACTCTGAACTATTCATATACAACAATATAAATTATATTTCAAACAAGCACTGCTACGAAGTCAGATTTCAGTATAATATAAATTACCAATACATTTTGAATGCCCCATAAATGTGTTAAAACAAACATGTCGGAAGGCGCCAAACCGTTGCCAAGTGATGCTGCGTCATTCTGTTTATGCGTGCGCTATTATTGACATGATAAAACTGACATTTAACATGTGAAATTCAAGGCTACGGCTGTTTAATCTTTAATTTGACACCTGCCTTGTTTAATCTATGCTTTTTGGTTTATGTGAACTGTGGTGGTTTAAACGATGTTGTTAACGAATTATCTTTTACTTTTCACGGTATAATGTTTACAATTTAAGAAACATATTTTATAATATGATTGATGGAAAAATAATATATATATTTGATTTGCTGTAACTGACTGGTATTATCAATTATACGTTTAGTTCTAATTCCTTCTTAAAATTTTGGTACTTATTGTGATTATTACGCCATATTCAGCGCAAAATTATGAATCCCGTATCATAAAAATATATGTTACTCGGCAGAAAACTTGATATTTAGTGCTACCGCCTTCAGGATTATGACACAGTTGTTTTTTATGTTCTGTACTTTACTGTATTAAAATTTATCTTCTAATAAAACCAATAGCTAATATAGCTGAGTCGTTTCCAATAATAGGTCCCTCGGAGGATATCGATAAATTACTGGGAAGGAACTTGACATTAGGCGCGGAGAAAATTCCGTCTTCCCATTCGAATTTGATCTATTTCCCGCTGTTTAGCGCTCAGGGTCATCCAATTATCTAATTGACATCATCAGTTTATTCTGCAATTACGTATATATATTGGACAAGACACTTCTTTAAAACCTCCAAAAGCAGAACAAATACTATCGTAATAACCCCCTTACTACTATTATACTAAATGTTGTTTATGTAAGAACACGTGAAGAAAAATGCAAATGCATTTAAAATAGGCGATTAGATCAGTATGCTAACGTTGAAATAGGTCAGTGGGGTAAGTCACAGTTGCAATAGTAACAGTTGCCCGCGAAGTCAAATATTTTTCTATATAAATTGTCAGCACAAAGACACAATTTAACATTACGATCTAGCCTAACTTAAGACTTATAAGTACATAATTTGACACCTAATTTACTAAAAAGGATATTTAACATAACGAAGGGAAACCAAGCTAATTCGACAGAGGGTTCTTCAAGAAAATAATTAATACTCTTACAACGCCGGCAACGCACTTGCGAGCCTTCTGGCAATGTTATGTCTATGGGCGACGGCATGACTTCACATTAGGTGAGCCTTCTGCCCATTTGCCTATTACATAAAAAAATACTATAAATAATATCCGCCTTATAGAACTTATTACTAGTTTAAATTTAATGGCAAAAGGGATCTCGACTTTAATTTTGAGATTTTGTACCTGAAACTTTGGCAAAGTTTTAGTGCCGGCGCTGATGTGTCTTTTTTGTGAAGCTCGAATACAAATTGACAGAATGAAACTAAAGTATAGGTTTATTTGAACTGATCGTTTGTGCTATTAATATAAGAAGATTAATACCTCCTAATACTCGAAATAATAATAAGAAAGCCACTAAATTTTCGTACTATAAAAACTTAAAATGGGTTAGTTTTGTTAGTATACACTTTGTCTACGTTAGTTATTTTTATTCCTTCGTGTACTGTAGTATGGACCCCTTTTTGGTAAAAGGCTCCTCCTGAACTTTCCATTTGTATCTTTACTTCTTCCATCAATTTATATCCAGAAACCTTTAACATGTCGTCAGCCCATCGCCTTCCTATTTTTCTTTTTCTGGTCTCCTTGCAATATTGGCTGCCATTCCCAGCATATGGCCTTTATATTGTCTAATTCTATATCATAAATTTATGTAATCTCAAAAAGCAAACATAATTACTATCATATCATAGTTTAAGCTCTTTTAAGTCGTTAAAAGCAATTTGTGTTATTACGCCATATTTGAGATTATTCCTTATCACAAACAATGCCGATTATGTACCTATATGTATTATATTTTCACGATACATATTTAATGCACTCTAAGCACTGGGCCCTTATTCTCCAACTTCCAATAACGACAGTGACACCAAGATATCCCTCAATATCTGTAGCGCTGATGTAGCCTTATGAATGAGAGCTTTTTTTTGGTGCACTTACACACACACACACACACAAGGGAGTGTCCCTTAGAAAATCTGAAGCGCTCGATATTTTTTTTATTTTTTTCATTTTCAACTCCATACAACCACCCGCATCATGCAAACGATCAGATTAACATACATACATTATTAAAAATACGTAGGGCATTGATGCTATCAATATCTGACGCGCTCGAGGATGTCCATAGCCGCTTCCCCCACCGATGTAAAGGTATATATCATATAACATTTTTTTCTTCTTATCATCCAAGCTTTGCATCCCAATAGGTCTCTACGACGCTCGAGTAAATCCCCATTATTAGCATCGTGGGCTCCCCTACTATTAGTATTGGGCGAAGAAAGTGCGTTAGCTTTTTTGGGAAGCTTAAGCTACATAAGGTTTGCGTTGTGTATTATGTAGTGTGGTGTTTGTTTCCAAAAACGACTTATAAGACACAAATGTATGAACATGAATTTGAATGTTTAATCTTTTCCCAATTGTATTCAGAGCTAAGAGCTATGTTGCTTACCAACCTCTATAATGACTTTGATTTGTGTGAACAATTATAATTAGTTCAGACTTCGTTGAGTTCTTGATACGATATAGATTACAAAAATTTTAATGAAACGTATACAACTGTTAAGAATATTAAAATATATTATAAGAGAATATTCAACTGTTTTCGATATCCTGTGATTCTTAAAGCGGCTTAGCGACGCATTGGCGTGACATTGTGAACACAGCAGAGTAGAATATGTGCAGTACCTTTTTAAAATTGCCCATTAAATACAATTTACGACAACTTTTATACTCATCTCGTATTTATCTGTAACATGATCGCAGATATGATGCCAAATGTATATAATCGCTGCTCTTGGTTGACATAGTTATTTTGTTTTATAAGTGTAAAATATATTAATACAATAATTAAATAAAGTAATCTTTTGTATCTTTCTGTCAAATTCCGTTTACGCTGTGATGAAAAGAGACATTACCTTAAAACAAAATGGTCACTAACGATTCAAATCTATACATACTAACAATCTTAAGCAACATTGGGAAGATTTTTGCTAGAATAGAATCGAAGAAGAGATCATACGATTGTTGCATAATCAGAATATTTTTTATTATATAATATTTTTTAATGATTATAAAATGCCTTATGTAGAAATTATTGTCAAGTACCGTTAACATTTCAAAAGAAGGAGACTGTCTGGCCTCAACACAGGAAATCCCTGTGTGGGGGATATAATAATATCCTTTTTTATTGTGTAATCAAGTTTTTTCTTTCTTTCCTTCAAAACATATTTATAAAATGCTTTAAAACGGTGCAATTAGAACGGATTTATTTCTTAAATTTTTTCTGAAAGTTTAGTATTTGGTAATCTTGCGATGTAAGTTGGAAGTCTACATTCTCAGTGACGATGGGTTAGAAATCCCATAATTATATAGATGTATGCTGCTTTTGATTAAAAATTATATATTTAATTGAAGAAAACTTACTAAAGTGCTTTAATTCTTGTTTCGAGCACGCACAGGAATTCACAAAGGCATTGTTTGTTCGATATCTATAATGCTTTGTTTGAAAACAATACGTTTTCATTAATTACTATTGTGCTTTATTAAAATGCAATTTTATCTTTTTTTGTTTGCCAGAGTAAAATAGAGAATTGGAGTTCTTATATCGCAGTATTCCAAATATCTAAAACTTCACTATTGGAAGTAACGGCCCTACAGTTGATAATGAGGCCTTTAGTTTGTAAGGCTGCCCGTTATCCACCTCTATACATTATGGTACAAATATATAAAGTAACAGTTGTAGAATGGGTTTCACAAGAATCAAACTCTAAGGACTGTCTGTAATGTAATAATATAAAGTTTATTTTTTTATTATTCTTAATTACTTAAAGATGTCATGTGGAATATCGTGTAATGGTTGCAGCTTCTTACAAATATTTTATAAAAAAAAAAAACTTGGCAATTAAAAAGAGTGGCGGAGAGTTTGTTGCCAGTTCTTCTGTTCTACGACCTTGATATGATAACTGGCAGTAAATGTAAAATTAGAAGCTTTTAGCATTTAATATGCATTTCTTTATTGACATTCATAAGTGTAGGGGAGACCGGGTACAAAAGTAACATTTTGTACTTCACACTTGATTTGTGGCTAGGTTTTAATATTGTCATTAAATTAATATAACCATATATAAATTCAGTTTATGTTCTTTACACTAGCAGCTCGATTTATTTTACTATGGTGTGTTTTATATGAATAACAGAGAGTTAAAAAAAAAACGTCAGTTGTTACTTTCGACCACGTAGGCAGGTCGAAAGTAACACGTTGTGGGTCGAAAGTAACAAGAAGAAGAGGTTGGTAATTAATACAATATTATATGTAATACTTGTTTATTATCAACAAGTATTTATGTAAAAAGTAAAAGTTCTGCATTCTGCATCCATCCACTAGCATTGCCAGCTCCGGCACAACTAACAGGACCCTCAAGTATCATGTGGTCTTGGAATTGTTTCAATGGGAATACGTAAAAAGGAGGTATGTGTCCTCCTTGAGCATTAATCGCAACAGCAACAGTTACTAATCTTCCACGTTCTGCTGAGGTTACTGCACCTACTTGTTCAGTTCCTTTTTGAGCAACAATCGTGCTAAGTTTTTGGATAGTGGACCCCTGTCTCATCCATATTCCAGATATCTTTTGGCTCAAATTTGTACCTATCAATTACCTCAGCAAGATTATCGAAAAATTTGCTCACATTATGTTCGTTGAAACTCTGAGATCTCAAACAGAGGCTCGGGTGCCGTTTTAAAAAACCCGTCAACCATTCATTACCAGCCTTTTGACTATCGTGCCACATTTCAGAAAAAAAATTATCCGCCGCTTTTCTATACACTTATGTGTCATGTAGTTGTTCTTATGCGTTGTCGCGGCATTCTGTTGGAGTAAAGGTAATTAAATCATTACGGGGACAACAGTAACTTGTTACTTTTGTACCCATAGGACTATGTTACTTTTGTACCCTTCCTCATTTTTGTTGAAACATGAAATATAACCTCAGAACGGAACGAGCTAAACAAAAACAAATTTAAACAATGTACAATCAATCTAATCAAGAATAGATATGCAAACATTCAGATTACTACCATCCTTTTACGACTATGTAAACATTAAATAACAAGATATCGAAATACTTACTTTTGGTTTGTAAAAACACTTAGTATCCTCTCACACAATCTAACAGTGCTTGAAGTACGCGGCGACTAACTACAAGTGAGGGGGGTGCTCTCAGCTATCGCCTGACGCCGGCGGAGCTGTGTTCGACCATTGGATGAATCTAGAGAGCATTTGTTACTTTCGACCCGCCGTTACGTTTGTACCCGGTCTCCCCTACATTGTGTTACCTAAATGAATAAATGAAATTGTATTTAAATGTTACAGCGCCTCTAGTGGCTGCGCGTAGCATTAAAATTGTTCATACATATCTTGCGCAGTTCTTTACTTAGTACTTACTTTTAAGCAAACTTTTAAATTTACAGAATTATCACTAGAAATTTGCACAAATTCGTCTTGTAGCGTCGCCTGCCAAAAAAAATAAACCTCAACCCAAATTCATACACACTAAATACATAAATATTGTGTAACATTTCGGTGACATAAATCCCGAAACATCAAAACAGCGCTCCATTTCCGCACAGGTTATTAAACTCATTAAACAATGAGAACATTATTTTTCCGTCCCGAAATTCGTTGCTAGGAGTTTTATTGCGTAAAGACAAATATTGAAGATATTCATGAAAACGAACTGTAAATTACATAAGAACACAGCTTTGTGTTGGTTTTCTATAGTATGGGTATCGATGCAGAGCCTAGTGGTTTCAGCGTGCGACCCTTCTCCCTGATAAGTTAGATTCGATCACAGCTTTTCGCCCATGTATTTTCTGTCTATGTCCAAATTGAACACTCGTACAGTGAGAGAAAATATCGTGAAGAAACGAGATGTTTTTAACCCAAAAAAGATTCCGAGATTCCGAAACAAAAATTTCAGATAAGATTTTTTTCGCCATTGTTTTTCAAATAAAGGATCTCAGATGAAATCCTTTGCAAGGAGCCTGTTTATTTAAAGACTAAAAGAATCGTAAGTCCCATAAGTTATTGCGAATTTGAGAAATTCGGTGTGCCGTGTATACATATAGTCACTCCTTCATATAACAAGATTGTTTAATCATTACTACATTATAATACAATAAAGACTGGTGTCTTTTTTACGTAAAACCAACAAGTAACAACGTAAAACAAACATCGCTCGATTGTCTGTGGTTTATGCTAGAATCTATTATTTATCACTAAAACTAAGCCTTTAAGATAATAATAGTAATATAAACTGTTACCAGTTTATATTGCACGGATATCCTTGGTGACGCGAACCTATAATAAAATGATTAGTAACTATAATTGAATATATCAGTCTTGGCTGCAATTACCATTTTATGACCATCGTAAATGCTATGTTCAGCTAATATTAGGATTAATTTACTTATACTCGTTCACAACTAAGCGTTTTAAAACACTTTTTGTCGTGACTCGCATTAAATTGGAAGCCCATGTGAGCTGTTAAGCGTATACCACTTAGATGAGCGCTTGTCCTGGCTACGGAGCGAAGATGGCAATAAGTTTAGATGAACTAGACTAGGACTAGATTACCATACACAGTACCTGTATAGTATCTCGCGTATTTTTTGAAGTAAAACTTCTTTAGGCGAGACTAGGGAGTAACTCAGACTGTTTTTCTGACGGAAGTAACGCTTAAACGTAGTTTCCGCTATTTAACATAATACGATATCGCGTTTTATAAGTCCGTCAGCGCCATCTAGTGATGCATTATTTGAACTGATTAAAGTCAGTTTCTTGGTTTAGGATAGCATTCATTCGTTTTATTTGATACTGATTCTTGTAATTATTAGTATATTTATATTTAAAATGAAAATCCATACTTGTAACATGTAACCAAATAAAAATTCCACTAAAGAGGCAATGTTCCCATCCTAGCTTGCTTTTCGTTTGTTATACATAGTAAGTAGGCCAGTTCTTTTTTATAAATTGTTAACTGTGACCTAAACACTATTTAACACTATTGTTATGCTTCTATTGATTATTTTTTGTAATTCTCATTGTTTCTGGAAAGCTATGACTGAACGGCTATTTAAAAACCCACTCAATCATTTAAGGCTTTTAAATTACTTGTTTAACCGGACTGGAGCTTTCTTCGTTTTGGAGTGGAAGCGTGCTGGGCCCATAACGACTGGGTTTTAGTGATCATTGTATAATATAATATTATTATAATATAATATTATATAATAGTTTTCAGAAAGAAAAATAACATTATAAGCAAGAGTGACAGCTTGAAATTATAGACAAAATGACCTTTATAAGGCCGAAGACAATACAATAAAAAAATATGTTTATTATGGAATATAAGATACAGGTATCACTTATACCACATAATTAAATATGCACAAGTAGACATCCCTACTCATCGGCAAAGAAGACCGAGGGTGTAGGCCGAGCGAAAAAGCCGGCGTAAAAAACTCTCGGTACTCTTTAAAATATCAAATGATCATACAAAATGACAATGGCAAACATACATAGAAGAATCAGAAGGAGGTAAATAGGGTCCGCTCTTCATTTGTATTAAAATACAAATCTGAACGGAAACCTCGCACTCCAGTTTCCGGAAGCGGCACCTGTTCACAGGCATGACGTGTGAGCCAGCCATCGTTTTACTCAACCATATTTGAGGGAATTAAACGACCCGTCACACAACGCCATCGGGCATTGGGCATATAGAATGTTACGTTTTTAACGAAACTTATATTTCAAATTAATTCTGAACCAAATATCGACTATAAATAATAAGCAATCCTACCAGCCACCTAATTTTCACATATAGGTCAGAGTGTGGCTCATGTAAACTTGACAAAGCTAATTGCACCATGTGTTGTGTTTGTAATCTTACTTTGTAATAATGTGTTTAGTCATTTTGAATTTGTTAAGTATTCATTATTTTAAATACTTGTTTACTTTAACTGCAGTATTTCTTTAAAATTAAATATTGCACTTGATTATATATTTTTCAGTTTTTTCTATTAACGCTCAAAGCCGACAATTGAATTTTTTTTCGGATTTTTCGCGAATACAATAGAATGAACGCTACTTATTCAGAGATTGTTACATAGAACCCCTAATAGCCTATCAGCCACGCGTTTACGTAGATCTGTGTTAGAGAAAATAAGCAGCACAAGGAGTGTCAAATCTTTTCTAAAATGGGACATTAAATTAATTGCCTTAAACAAGGTCTGGTGGGTTTGGCGTCTCCAGCCGGGCTCGGACGTAAAACTAAAATTTGTAGTCACATTTGTTTTCCTCTGTATTTTAGAAATTTTAATTAACTTCTTGTTAATTTTATATTCATCGTAATTGTCATGTCATTGTCATTTTTGAATAGATAGATTGAAACATACAAAAACAATGTCAAAAAAAATTACAATATTATTTAGATGAATGTATTTTTTAATCTAATTATGTATTTTATAAATGCAAGATTAGATAGCATTTCCTTTCATTACCAAAGTTATTTGTACGAAAAACCAGACAACAATTCAACCTTTATCAGTGTACTCAGAAAAGCTTTCTCTTGTCAAACCTCAATGATTGATGATGATCTGGTATTATTGATGACATATCCATATCAATTTTCACACAATATTCATTACTGCTTGTTTATCTACCCTATAATGTCATTAAACATACTATAACATATATTTTTGTCAGAACACGATCAATTAGTTGAATACAAAACAAGAATCACTAAAAGCACCTATAGCACCGAAATAGAACCCAAACTACAAGATATATAGAGCTATACTGAATGCAATACAGAATTATTGAAAATCTATAATAAAAATAGGCCCCAGTCAATCTGGGGCATTGGTCAGACAAAAGAAAATGGGCGTTTCTATCAAGTCAACCGTTATATCATAATAAATTATATTTTCGTTTTATTTAGTTTAGACAAGCAAATTATATTTAGTTTAGGCGCCTAAAACATAAAACAAAAAAGCTATACACAAAAGTATTAAAAAAAAAATTATGTATAAAAAGAAGTTTCATACTGCTTATGAATTAATTATTTATTTCTTAGGGCACCCATAAATTACGTGAGGTTTTTAAGGGGGGGAGGGGGTCGAGTCCACTATAAGAATTGTGCACCTAGAAAAGCTCCTTTATATTTCAGAATCGCTTAACCAAAAGGGTAACATTTCTTATAAACATCTTAATTTATATTTAAATATATAAGGTTCAGAACCTAATATATTACGCTAGAAAATAAATTAATTAATTTCGTATGATATCATGCGTGCTCGCAGTGATTACGTTTGTTGGGATTCAGCTGTGAGCGAGTCATTAATATTGTCGCGATCCAAGGCTTCAGAACAGGAAGCCACATTACTAAGTTTTATTACATTTTCGATTTATTTTAGATTATTATTTTAAAATACTATTATTATTTTTATCAGTATACTATCGATTAATGATCGTTGTTCTGTTGCACATGGGCATAAGCCAAATGAGCGCAGGTTTTTTGAATTATTATTATTGGTACTATGTTGGTTAAAAATAGTGTTATATTTGTGTGTTATTAAAATAAAATGTCATATATCTTTTTATAGACCAACGACGGACGCAACTTATAAATAACAATTTTAATATATACAGATTTGTCCACCTAAGTTAGATATTGAATTACCAAAATCTGAATGAATTATTACCCGTGTATTCTTAAAAAGATTCTCTTGTTAGTAGAAAGAACAAAAATGAATAGAAGTATTGTTATTTACGTGAATGTCACGATTGAAAATGTTTCTTTTCCGCAACGAAACGCGATTATCATAAATTAAATTTAATTATAAAACTGGTTTGTTTTCGCGTTCTATATTAATAATTTTATCACAATGTTTATTATTAGATTTTAAATTGATTAATTTAGTCTCAGATTTTGGTCAGTGTACGTTATTTTGAAATATTCATGTTGAATGTCTTAAATGTAAATTTTACTATCTTAAATTTATTTGTTTGAGCATTAGTAAGAAGCCCTGCTACGTTTTGGAAAGTTGGCGCATTGCCAGTTCTTTTTATCTTGAGTACTTTACATTGTTCACAATTCTTTTCTTTACACCTTCTTTTCAGTACTAGGTATTAAGAATGTCTCAATGGAATTAACTAGTTAGAACTATAAAACGTATGGAAATGGAAAAATAGCTACGGTTTATAAATAAGATGTTATTGTTAATAATACCATGCAGTGTACCTACGAGTTTGTTTGAAGTAATGGTGAACTATTTTGTATCCGAATTCTACGATAATTTTCATATATTAAAGCAAAATTGGTGTTTAGTATCAATTTATTCAACACTGTGGCGCCTTAGGTAACTTCCTTTAAGTGGGTGTAATAAAACTTTTAACATAAATCTCCATATATATGGTATATTAAAGTTTTACACGTGATGCAGAAACAATGTAACAATACTATACATTTATATTATCGACACCTATTAAATGACGTTCTTTTCTAAATATAAGTAATATTTTTAATTACGACGGTATCTATATAGGGACCAAAGTCTCTGAATGAAAGTTGGCGAGAATTTTTAGGTACTTTTTATGAAAAATATCACGAAATTACGAGCAGATACCGTCAGTTAGGACACCAGTCAAGTTTATAATCTTTATTATCAATCAAGAGTATAAGAGAGCAGTAGATTGTTCTATAAAGAAATCATTATATTATTTTCAGTAACGACAAATTTCTACCTTACCATTACTTACCGGGACGGCCGGTTATGTGTATTGTGTAACTGATACAATTTTGTGTAACTGACTTACAAAATAGCTGTATTCACAATACGATATTTTAAACCAATAATTAATTAAGTCTTTATTTACAGACAAGTAATATCCCACATCAAGAACATACCAGAGTTACTCCTTCTGGGAAGTGAGGTGCCAACTGTGAGGAGACTACCAATATTCTCTCTTATGGTGAAGCATCCGAGGGGAACTTTTCTTCATCATAACTTCGTGTGCGCCATCTTGAATGACGTTTTTGGGATCCAGGCACGAGGCGGACTTAATAATTTATCATTTGGATCTGATGTCTTAGGCATAGATGAGCAGCTATTGAAGGAGTATGAGAAATTATTGGATGTTGAAGCGTAAGCAATTTTGAATCCTTACAGCGTTTTTAAATGAGAGTTTTTATATTAAAAATATTATTAATTATTTAAAACCCCCTTTCAGGCAAAAAGAAATAGCCAGAGTACGAAAGCTGAGTGTTATCAAATCCCCAGAAGTTCCAATTCACAACGAACCGCTAAGACCTGGATTTTGTAGAATTTTTCTTCCTTTCTTTATGTCGGAATGCGAACTAGCCTTCGTATTGGAAGCTCTAAAAATGGTAGCAACGGAAGGTTGGAAGATTTTGCCTCAATACGCTGTTAATGCAGAAACGGGACAATGGCGGCATCATTCTTGCTCTGGGTTGAGAGATAAGAAATCTTTATTCTCTCTACGATTCCATGATGGCAAGATAACTCCCCACGAGCGGCGTATTTCAGGTAACTGCTTTTTGTTTTCTTATTGATGAATAAAACTACGATTATATTGACTTCTGTATCAATTGCTTTCAGGTCCAGGAATATTCCCACAAACGTACACAGAGTGTCTGCAAACAGCAAGAAATTTGTTTAGCAAAGCTAGAAAATTGGCGATGAAATGCCCTCCAACTGAGCCTGAAGTCACCTTTAACCCGAAAGTTGATTATTTAAGATGGTTTATGCTACCTAAGGAAGCACATGAACTTTTACTTGGGCGATCATCAAATGTGAAACACATTGTCCCGTTCGATCCATCTGGATATACTGGAGCGAGAAAAAGTCTTTACAGTATATCGAGATGTTCAAATACCTCATCGCCCATCCTGGGTTCATCTCCAAGACATTTCAGCCTTTCGGCTATCGACGATTGTCAAATATTTAGGCTTAAACATAAACAAAAGTTCTATTCAAGAGAGTCAAGTTTAAGAGAAAGTACAAACGAAGAAACTGTCAAAATGGCCCACCAACCCGTACAATTCGCGGTGGGCGAGTCGGTGTCACCTTTATGTCTAGTCCCACAAAGAAATAGACCATCTCTAGTCAGGTCCAGATGTTATAGCTTAGGTTCGGACAGTCCACCTCCACCTTTCAGCTCTCAAACCAAACTTAACCTGGGAATCAAAGAAGCCAGCCCAAACAACGCAGAGAAATCTAGTACTTTTTGTAATTGTGGCAGCCAAACAGATCTGCAGTCGTTAGATGACAGCATGAACTCAGCAAATAAAAACTTTCCGTATAGCAGCCAAAGTACATCCATGTCTGATTGTAGCCAGGTTGGTCGTACATCGCCCACGGCTTCCATAACGTCACAAACGTCAGAGGACCTGACATACGTGAAGGAAAAAACTAATGAAATCGCAACCGAGATTAAATCTCAACTACGCGGAGTAATCTCCAGAGTAGACGATGTATTAGAGAACTCAGATATCACGAACCAATCTAACACGAGCATAACCTCCATTTCTAGTCAAAGCGATAGGAATTCTATGTCAGTGGTAGATTTAGCAGAATATCTAGTGGGAAAATCAGAAGAAATGGCCTCAGAGCTGAAGTACAATATTCGAGAAATGGTAGACGAAATGATATCTCCGGACTACTCAGGGTCAAGCTTAAGGAGAAACTCACCACCAAAGCCGAGACAGAGAATCGGATCTGGGCCAGAGCTGGGTCTAGGGCTCGATCTTCAAAACTTAAATCCGAAGCAGACCTTAAGGAAATGTCCAACCAGCCCTGTATTTCCGTCGCAATATGACGAGGATGACAAATGCTGCAAAAGCTCACCGAGTACACCACCCAAGTCCGCACAATGCACGCCTTCGCACGAGGCATCCGGCCCCAACAGTATCTCTTTCAACTCCAGTGAGACCTCTACCCCTGATACCATAATACAGGTCGTAACGACCTCACAAAACTCACCAAATCTTCCAAAGTCATTAAGCTCAAACAAACTGTCCGATGACGAAACAAGTTGTATGGATTCAGTGTGTAGACACTGCTGTTTTAAGAAAAATTGGTGCCAAAATCCTTCAGCCAGCTCACAAGACAGCGGTATCAATATGATATACACCGATTCCGATACATATTCCGATTTTGGTAAGTACGCATATACTTTCATATGTAATGATATATTGGTGTATGCGATTTCATTATGGCCTTGCTTAGAAGCTAGTAGCAAGTGTTAAAGTAAAAGATTTTAACATAACATTTTATGAAGTAATCAGCTTAAATTGAAGCTGTCAAGTCTTTTATGTAATATGACGACTACCTTTGAGTTAAAAAGATTTAATCTGGATGTGATTCGTCCCCAACTAGATATTAGCAGTATGTTTACTTTCGGAAACTTCTATGTTTATTATTACAACAATTTATGGCTCGTACATAAAATAAAATAAACAGAACCTCTATTCGAGTACTGTATAATCAGGATTACATTAAGTCCATATGTTTAAACCTCCTTCCTCCAAATTCTTGCAATTGTCTCTCATCTTCACCACCATTTTCCAATTTTTCCCCGCTATCCCTTTTATTCTATCTTCCTAGGTCCATATGTTTGGCGTCCTCTCTTTTTTCTTCCCATTCCAAGGCTCTTTTTGACCTATTTGTCATCACAAACGCGGGCAATGTGACCGGCCCATTGCGACAGGCTTGTAATATATATAAATAAACATTGAATATTTTTGGATACGCCACACAATGTCCTAGGAAAGCGTTCAGGATTCTTTATAGGCTCTGTATTTCTGGTATAACTTGCTAATGAATTTTATAGGTAGCTGAAAATTAATAAATAGATAAAAAAACTTTTTAATTATTTGTAATAGTTCAGTATCCATATAAAAATTTTCAGTAAAATGGCGCACATCGTCAGACCCTTCAACAAATAAGAAGAAGTTCCAGGGTCGTCTCCGAATGTGTCAAAAGCACGAGAAGACAGAAGTGCCTGACATTATAGAAGGTGTTCCAGTCTGCGGACCTCTCAAGACATATGAAACGGATTCTGGCAGAGTAGTCTTCCAAATACCTGATGATGCTGAACGACGGAACAGGTAATTGAGTCAGCAACATAACATTTTACATAAACAATTATTTTAACATGAAAGTGTTATTATAACATTTAATATTTATATTACTTGTTCCAGAACGTCGGCCCAAGACTCGAAGCGTTCTAGCAGATCATCAAACGCCTCTTCCAGCTGCTCGGACCGTAGTTCCAGATCCAGCGGTTATGGAACAGATGGGCAACGACCTTCACAGGAAGACAACTTTTATGATAGAAGGTATGGTATAAAAACCTTGAACTGTTAGTTGAATATTCAAATGTGAAGAAAAAGTATTCGAGGTATGGCAGAAGTACTATATAGCAGCGACGACGTGCTTTTCCACATCTGCCATAAGAACAGCTTTTGAATATTTGTGCGTGGGAGGAGTCACGGTGCTGTGACATTCGCGTTTGGCAGGGGTTACTTCCTGTTACCTGTCTCCACCCATTAGCAAGCTGAAAGATTCCTTCAGGTTTTAGTGGGTGAAGTCGTAAATTAAGTTTGAGTCCCATATAATCCCTGCTTGATCAAAATACCGTTGGAATAATTAACAGCATTTACTGACGGTAACTTGTTTGACTTCACCTCATATAACTAGTTAAAAACTGCTTTCAGTGAATCCGAATGCCGTCACTCGAAGTCGGAGTGCTGTGGCGAAGAGACGGAGCAAGACGACAGCAGCGCGTGCAGCGATGGCTCTCTTACGGACTTTACTTTCGACGACGAAGGCAAGTGGCACTGCCCGCCCAAAGCTGTCTGGAAAGCTACTCTAGAGGTAAACATTTGGAAAATATATTAAATTTATATTAAGCATTCGATAACTGCCATCGTTAAGGTTCAATATATTAGTGCAATAAAATTCATTTATATATCATTCAAAACTGAAAAAAATTAAATTCAAATAAATTCGTGATGGTGAGAGAAGATTTTAAATGATTTAAAAACGTTTTAAATTAAACATTACATTAATATACAGTATGTTACAATGAAAATAATGAATATGGTGAACTGAAATCCTAAGCGGTTGGAATATATGTTTCGAAGATATGTGAGAGAGATCAAGAATCTGATTTCTGGTAAAATGAAACCCCGCTTTCAATAACATTGCACAAAATCTTATATTATCTTCCAGGCTATCCACGAGTTCAACATGGTCCGTCCCGGAGACAAAGTGTTGGTATGTCTGTCGGGAAGAAGGGACTCCATCGCTCTGTTGCACACTATGCACCAATACCAGTTCTACGCCAGGTCCAAGGGCATACATTTCTCTATTGGTAAGCTCACGACTTTCTTTTACATATCGTACAATTACAAATCATTTATTCGCTGTACAATGGACGAAAGATTTGAAATTTTCCATTTAGATTCTAGTTAAGGCTATTTCTGTTTATGTTTTTTTTTAAATATACATATAACAAGCAAACGGGCAGGAGGCTCATCTGATGTTAAGTGATACCCATGGACACATTGCCAGAAGGCTCGCAAGTGCGTTACCGGCCTTTAAAGAATTGGTATACTCTTTTCTTGGAGGAGCCTAAGTCGAATTGATTTGGAAATACTTCCGTGGTCAGCTGGTTTCACACAGTGCTGCTGCGAATTTCTTTGATTGTCTTTGAAACACACAATAAACCCGCAAATATTAGCCGCTTTAAGCATTTAGTAACCTAACACTTGTTGCTTTGCATTTACAATATTATATTGTAATCTTCCAGGGGCATTGTTCGTCCATGAGCCCAAATCGGATGTGGACCCTCTGCACCTGATGGCCTACTGCAGGACTCTGGGCGTCAAATTCATCTACCAGGACAAGATTGAAGATGAGTCTGAACGTAAGTGTTGGGATGAAGGTATTATTTATTTCTTTGTATACAGACTATGTCAAGTATACTCGCATGTGATTTCTCTATATCTAACGAAATAAAACTTTTTGCTTTATTTTTTACTTTAACAAAAAAACATATTCGGCTATTTTAACATAAAAAAGTTTTTTATTTGAAATATTTGTGGTGTGTTTAATATGACAGTAAGAAACAACACACCGACACAAACACACACAACAGAAAGACAGTTGAAAAGAAACACTGCTAACCCGTTTATATTCCTTATAAATATAAATAAACCAATCTTCAGGTCGTAGCAGCACAAAGCCTTCCGAGCTGCACCGCTGGTCGACCCACGAAGTGCGTAGGCGCACGTGGGACGCTGCCGTTGCGCACGGCTACGGAGTGGCCGCAGTCGCTCAGAACTTGGACCACGCAGCGAAGGCCTTCATGGCCAGCGCCCTCTATGGAGGCGCTCTTTGCTCCTTGAAGGCGCATTATAAAGTCAGGTGAGATTTCCCTTCTAATACATGATGCTTTATGGAGTTGTGTTTATTTCGAAGGGTAGATATCAAATAATAGTTTTTTTTTAAGTGAAACTTCTTTAAGCGCATGAGGGTTAAATTTTTTCGGAACGTCACGAACATGTGCAGCGTTTTTGCCGATTTTTTTTCATTAATATAGATGTGCTAGTGTATAATTGTTGTTCAATTATTCATAGTTGAACGCCGATGGTATTTAATATATGTATATCAATATCATTATTATTTTGTTAAGTTCCAAAATTAAAAAATTGTATGTTGGTTTTTTATTTTTATAAGAGCAAATTAGTTTTTTGGAAACAAATTTTCGCAATAATAAATATGTTCAAAGACAAAAGAGATGTCCTAACTATAAGGCACTATTTTCCGGATGTCCAGAGACCAAGAAGTCCGAGTGATCCGCCCTTTCATCTACGTGCGAGCTCATTGGTTGGGAACGTTTTGTTGTTCGCGCGCTTTGCCTGACTTCGCTGCACACGGCGCCTCTGGTGTTGCCATTAAAAGGTATTTACTTCCACAGACCAGATTACACTTAATTGTAAAAAAATATTTGGCTTACTCAAAAATATCTTTATTAATGTAGGTAAACAAGTATGTGAATTGTCAGAAAGAAGGTAAATTAATTGCAAATTTACATTTACTACCAGTTCGCATGTCACCCTTGACAGCGTAGAGCGGGTAAGAAGAACTGGCAAGAAACTGGCACTATTTTTAATCGCCAAGTATTGTTATATCAATTGTTTGAACTGGAGCAAATCAATCCCAAGTTAATAAAATAAATAATAAATAAAATTAATATATAATAAATTAGTCCAATTAGTTATTATTACTGCAGTTTGTAATTTAAACCAGTGGAGCAATGGGCCGAAACTAAATTGTGTTTACGCTGTGAAGAATACAGATAGCTCAGTATTTAAAAGGGTTAAACATTTCAGTAAAACCCTGGACAGATCGATATCCGAACCCTGCGGTTCCCGGCAGCTAGATCTGGAGCAGAACGAAGACCTGGAGCCTCTCATGCTGGCCCAGAGCATCCTGGACGACCAGGAGAGGGCGCATCCTTTTGTCTTCTCCAGCTTGAAAAGTGCTTTGCATCCGCTTATCAGTGCCAGGTACTATTTTATTTTACTTTTTCCGATTCCTTTACGAGAGTGATCACCTAAGAAAATTTACTCAAAAACTTAACGTAAAATTACAATTTGTTCCGTTTCAAGTTGGATCTTTTTCTTGTTTAAGAAGACTTAAGGAGTTAATATAATATATTCCAAGTATAAACTTCCTTAATGTCTAAAAATATACATAAAATTTAATTGGTACAAATTTCTAGTCGTTTAAAATAAAACTTAAATCTTGATTAATTACATTATTTACTTAAATTTCTAAACCTCTATTTCAGAAACATAGAAAAGGACCAAAAGGAGCATAGACACAGGAAGAAATCTGTAATACAGATGAAAAATGGTGCGCCCGTGTACGACTCTGACGATGGAAGTGAGGAAGAATCGGTGCCATAGATTGCAAACTTTCCCGCCAAAAACGGCCCGGTTACAATTCTTTGACATTTTGCCATAAATACCAAACTCAGTGATTGCGTTGTGATCGAAAACATTAAAAATAATATTATTTTATTGAAATAAGTCACGAACTGTCAGAGTTTAATTTCAATTTTGTTTTTCTACCATTTTGGTAGACTTTTGAGTAAGTGCGTATTTACGAAGTGCATTTGTCAAGTCTGGTAATTAAGTGATGATATTATATTTTGTACGAAATATAAAAGTATTTAAGCTCACTTTATTGTCCACTAAAATATATTATATTCGTTAAATATGTCGTTTGTGATGAGATAATTTTATGGGCACTCGCCTTATGTTAAAAAAACTTATATTTTGATAAATAGTATTAGAAATAAGTCATATTATGTATTATCTATATTCTATATACTGTTTACATCCACGTGAGTTATATTTTGAGAAGCGAGAGTTTATACAAAATAAATAAGTCGCCTTATCTATTTTCATGCGCATGAACAATAATCAAATAATGCTTGCGAAATATAACCTCGAGGAGGATTTTTGGTAGAAATTTAACAGTTGTTTCATTTAGTGGTTTAATTATAAGCGAAAGTCCTAGCTGTAAAGTTTTCAATTTATCTATAGCTTTGTGGTATTAATTTTGAGAATGAATAATACATTTGGCAACATCGCCATTCGTCTTCAATTTTGATTTAATCTAATAACGGAATAAGCATGGCGATGAAGACTGATTTAATTCTGTAATCATCTGAAGTATGCCAATGTTTTATTACTGAGTAGAGATTTAATTACTTTGCATGGTTAATCTTAGCTGTACGTATTTTTGTACTAAACATAATAAATTCCTATAATATTATGTAGAATAAGAGTTGCAGTCCCATTTGTTGCTTCCAATGTATTCAAGAATGATATACAAGTTGTCGTAAAATAAATGGATCTTTTCATTTCAATGTTTTCTTTCAAATTCCATCAACAAACGTATTGATAACTTAACAAATAACATGGTGATAAAAAGATAAAAATTAATCAGTGTCGTTGAACCTCGTTAGGTCTGGGCCTCAGATTTCTGTATCTGTTTCATGTTCATTTATTTATCTAATAGGCAAGTTGGTGATCAGCCTTCTGTGCTTGATGCACGCCGTAGGCTTTGGGTCTAAGACAAGCCGGTTACCTCACGATGATTTCCTTCGCCGTTCGAGCGAATGTTAAATACGCAAATAGAAGGATAGCCCATAAAATCTTCGCCAAGACATTCCAACCAAGATAATCCTAACTTATGAATTCGAATTCTATACGCGCTTAACTAGGTATCGGGGCAAATAAAAACAAAATTCTTGCTTATACTAAATTTAATACTACACTAAACACACAATTGTGTGGTGTATGCGTGCTCACTGCTCACAATATTAAAATAATGAGTATTTGAAGTACTAGGGACTCTTTTATTACAAGAATACATTTAGATTTAAACATTGAATATAATAAAATTTCACTAACACTTATATTATAGCCAATAAGCAAAAAACTATTCTAAACGTTAAGCTAGTTCATAAGTTAAAATTAATCTTTCGTTTCATGACGACACAATATTTTTATGTTAGACTTTTCAGATATCAACTACATTATATGCGATAAACTATAAATTATATAACTATGCGATTAGATATTAAAATATAGCCTTTTAGAAGAATCTGGAAACTTTGAGAGGTTTACTTTCCCTGGCAGCATGGCTTGTTGCCTGAAAAACAAATAAAAATAGCTTATAATTTGGTTCAGTGTAATCTTAAAATCAAATACATTTTATTTATTAAATTAATTTAGGTGTTATGACGGTAGTCCTGAGATTAAATAGAGGACAAATCTGTGTTTTTTTTTATTACTAATTAATTATAAATTACTTAAAGATGTCATGTGGAACATGGTGGTTGCAGCTCCTTACAAACATTTTGTAAAACAAAAATCATGGCGATAAAACAATAGTGGCGGAGAGTTTATTGTCAGTTCTTCTAGTCCGTTCTATTATGCCCTTGATTAGACAGCTTACAGTAAATGTAAAATTAGCATTTTTAATATGTATTGGTTTAGTGACGTTAAAGTGTACATTGTGTTACCTACATGAATAAATGATGTTGAATTTGATACCAGTAGATTAATAATTTTCCTAAATAAATAGGGGTAGCCTAAAACCGAAAAATATAATAAACAGTACCAATGAAAGAAACCAACCACCAAGAAAAGTGGCCCTGTCCCTTAGCTTTATTGGGAGAGGTTCTGGGCTTCATACAGAACTGAGGTTGTATAATACTTAATCACAATCAATTCGTGTGTTGGTCCAATAATGAATTAATAATAAGCAACAATGTGCGAAGAAATAAAATATAATATTTTCTAAAGACATAAACAAATATTTCAAATATCCTACCATCGCCGCAAGCGCAAGACGGCCCGCAGGTGCATGATGCCCCACAGGCGGCCTTCCCGCCGCTACAAGTACCTGAAATTGTTAATATTAAATTATATACTGCGCACAAAGAAAATCATAAGGTCTATAATTAATTAGGAACCCAGAACTGCCGCTAAGACTAAGAATATGTTGTCCTGGGAATGTTTTAATTAAAACTTTTTACATTATATTAACGTTTCTTTTCTAATTGTGTTTATTCTACGATAAAACACAAAACTGAATTGAATCTTATATTTGACTTGAATCGGTACAAACAATGCACTCCCCAAGTGAGTTCATTTCCTTTATGCAAATGAAATAAATAAAATACACGGTTAAACAGTACACAATCGAATAATTTAACTATGATAGCTCAGATATATTTGAAATATGCTGTAAATATGATTAACATGTTATATATTTTATTCGTAGACTTTTCAGTACATTTTTAACTATTACCTCGATATCTACGTAACACAAAGACTGTTAATTCGAATTTATATTGATAATTGTCTATTTAGTTAGTAGGTAATTGTATAATTAAATAAAAAGGTTTTAAGTTATTTTGCTTCAAATTACTAAGGAAAAAGGCATATGACTTTTAAACTGCCTAATTATAACTGTGTGATGTTGCGGTGATATTGTGTGCGGGGTAATTTTATAATAAATTTTGAATTTTATGATTGAATACCCTCTAAAGCTAACTTACTAATATAATATTTACGACAATATTGTAACTAATACAATAATAACTATATGGACTTATGATTGTCTGATTTAATAAATAAATTTTTACTATTTAAATCAATATTATACATTGGATAACCTTCCCCATCGAATTTTTTAATTCGTTTAAACAATTAAACAATATGAATAATCGATTTCTAAATACTTGTGAAATAACATAAAACCAATAAGTATGACTGAAAAACTACAATTATAGTTGTGATTTTAAGAGTAAATACTTACTTTTACAGGATTCACAAGGTGCCGGCATCGCGTGGTCGCTTGAGCTATGCTAGGATGGTTCTAGACCGCAGAGAGAGTGCGCGCGCATCGGACTCACCGCGCCGGGTCAATAACTGAGCTATGTGGGGGAATCAGACGATCGCGCAACTGATATAGGCCCAGAGATAGCTGTTTATTTTGGCTTAATTCCCCGACCTTGGTTATCAAATGTATCTTATAATCCTAAGCTGGATACAGCATGTGTTGACTGCACATACTTCGCACTACGTCACGCTCTTTATACTGACTGTTGTCTACTGTTTTGTCCTCTGAATAGACGAAAATCCTAGATATGTAACAAAACTGTAATTTTTTTTTATTATCCTATGTTAAAAAAATCATGTTTTAAAAGACAGTGTAATCGATTATTTTTTAGTTCTTCTCTTATTTGACACCTCAGATTCGGTTCTAAAGTTCTTATTTATTTTTAAAGTTTACTTTTATTGTAAAACGTGTCTTGACACAATTAAAGAACTCTTTTATATTAGGTTAATTTGATATTTAATTGAATTTAAAACAGTCGTTTACTCCCGCATGTCGAAGCGAACACGTTTTTGTGTCTTTTAATATCTGTAATATCTTACATTTTATATACATATTCTGCACCAGCTCCTTGTATAAACAAGACATGTAAACAACTTATAGCCGCGAGCCACAATAAAATGATTGCTTCTAAACAAAAACATGCTTCCGACCGGTTCCACCAGCGGGGCCTAATCTCTAATATGAATTTATATCTACTCACGGAAGAGTATTGTATTGTTTGTATGTTTATTACTCAACGATATGAATCATACATTTATACAGAATGGTGTATTACGAAATGCCCAATGAAATGAATGCAATTCGACTTAGGGTCCTTCAAGAAAAGAGCGTACCAATTCTTGAAAGGCCGGCAACGCACTTGCAAGCCTTCCGGCATTGTGAGTGTCCATGGGCGGCGGTATCACTTAACATCAGGGGAGCCTCCTGCCCGTTTGCCTAATATTACATAAAATAAAATGCCCGATTTAAGGATTTAAGGCACTGAAAAACCCAAACCGTAATTAATTACTTAAGTCATTGTTAAGGGTTATTGAGCACTCTACTTAAGAAATTTACGAAGTATTTAGAAAAAGCCATAAAATAATACTCCGTTGATTGAAATTGTTTGAATTATTGAAAAGTTCAGTTTTTGTTTTTCCAGAACAATTCAGAACAAAGTGATTTCGATGTGGTAATACATATACATATATATATATACAGAGTTGATTCTTTGTAGATCTTTCTTTATCGAGTCTAAGTTAACTCTTATTCGATTATTAAAAATTGTATGATAAATTCTATTTATCAAAGCATCACATTCTTATATGATTCCGTATCGCCCAACTGTTGCCAATGTTCAAAATGTGGTCAGTAGTCAAGTACCTACTTCAAATAAAAAATACAGTTAACTGTAATTCATACCTAGGTATTTTAATATTTTTCTTTGGTAAACATATTCACCTAATATTACGTGACCTTATGTTTAAGTCCTAGCTTTTAATTTATTAGATTTCTTCTAGATTTTCCATATGAAGTAGACTTTGGTTATTTAATCATTAATTGGGTATACGAACGTTTTATATGAGACTAACTTATAGCCGATCTAATACTGTAAAATAAACCTAAAACTGGTTGAAATAAATATCTTTACTTCTTTATACTACATAACAGCGTTGACTATAATCACTTAAACTATCTTTCTTTTCGTTCACAAGCTATTTCGCTTTGGAACTCTAAAGACAAGTCATGGTAAAAAATGTCCCAATCATCACCCTCCTATCGCAGCAATTATGTTTTTTATTTGAAATGAATCAACAACGAGCAAAGACCTCTGCGGTTGGCCTTGACTTTGAAACATGTTACGTACTTACATTTAAAAGCTCTCAATAAATGTTTATCCCAAACTTCTTAATATTATCGTTTATATGGTATACCACCGAACCATTTAGATTTGTTTTATGAGGTTTAATGTGTTTATAACACTCTGGTCTCTGAGTCATATGTCCAATATTTTACGAAATTACGTAAACTAATTGAAACCCTTCCTCGAACTTTGATGTTCCGTTTGGAGTAGAGACTCTTGGGCCGTGGGTTCAAGTGCACAGCAAGATTGCAAGATTGAAGTTGGCTGGTAAATAGTACCAGTGACCCCAGAGCTGGTGCTTTCCTCTCTCAACGAATAAGAACAACAGCAAGGAAATTCTGCCTGCATTAAAGGTACACTGCTACGGGGAGCAAACTTTATTAGCTTGTTTTAATTCTTTATTCACCAATTTTTAATTATTATTATTACCAAATAGCTTAAGAATATTGTAAATACTGTACATTTGTGTGTAGAACACATAATTTTATTTAATCATAGGTAAAAAAAAAATCTTAAATTTATGTGATCCATAAACAATAGGCTAATATAATATATCATTATATCAACTTTATTGACATTCCTAAATAGCCGTTTGTAATCATATTTGTATGAAAGGAATGTATGTTTCTTGGTATAAAAGGAAATAAAACTGCTGCAATATGTTCAATAAATTAAAATATTATATAGTAATACTAAAACAATAAATTATTACACAAAATCATAAATAGTGTGGATTTCATCAGGCGCATAAAATTCCGTGCATTCATTTAAGAGTGGTGAGATATGTTACAGTTATAGGTGACTCTTATCATAGTATATATCTAATACATTAATCGTGCTTTCCAATGCAAAATAATCATAGTTTCACCTGGATCATTTACCTCGTATTACATATAGTCTTAGTCCATTAAAAATAAATAATACATTTGATAATTACGCAGACTTCAAATGTGCTTTAGATTTCACCATCAGTCGCCGCAGAACTGAATAGCACAGCCAGAAAAAGATATACAACTTAGAATCCGTACTGATCATGATATACGTGGCCAGAACTGCTATTAAAATTCCAACGGCGTTCATAATTAGTCGTAGTCTCTTAGATGATGCGTTCTTCTTGCAGAGACATTCTGTTGGTGTTGATTCGAAGGTTTCTTGGGTTTCTGTAAGAAACATTACTAGTTTTTGATTCTGTATTTCATTTAAATTATTACAATTTATATAAAAACAATAAAAAAATCAGCGACGCGACAACCTTATTATATCTTTTCAATCTTTCCATACTACTGTTGCCTGGAAGAAATCGCTTGAATTAGGCCGTCCGTTGCCTGATATTTTCAATTAAATTTTTTTTTAATTTATTCTTAGTTTATTTTTCATTTTATGTTTTAGTTAAGACAAATATTATACATTTTCAGCAACGTGGGCCCCATATAATTCTAAAGTTATAATTCTAAAGTTAGTCAGTAATACTTTTTATGCCAAATAAATCTCAACCATACAAATCATAGTAATATTATAAATACCTTGTAGGTTTTCACAATTTGTTTCCATTGTTCCGTGATCGGTAATCGTGGTCCGAATGTGACAATAAAAATTAATTTTAGATTTAAATATAATCGGCGTAGAAAAGATGAAGGTTTGTTAACAAAAACATAGGAAACGTCTCCAAATATCGAAGGCTTTCCGGTGCAGATAGTGTATTGGTGCGGAAAATTAATTAAAAAGATTTCCCTAAGTAATTATTAGATCTAAATCTTCCGAGTTTCTAAATGATAATATTATAATATTAAGATAATATTTCATTTTATTCCAGGAATTTGACAAGGGTTTAAGTATTAGATTTATTTATTTACTCATAAAAATACATACAAGTATTTGGCTTAGTACGATACGATAATGTCGAAATAAAAATATAATATATAATAACAAGTATTAAATATGTATTTAATACTTATGTGTAACATTGGATATAATTTTACTTTGGTTTATGTGGTGGGAATAATCAGCCAGGTTTTTGATGTATTAAAAACAATAATTTTAATCAAATATTTTTATAAATTTTATGTTAGTGACATGATATGGCCTGTTCAATTCTCGGTAACGCATTTAAAAGTTTCGGGTACCTTAATAAAAACTCTTCCCAATGTCCAATACTTTTTGTAATATAATATATTAAACCATCATAATATTATCTACTATTGAGCAGTGTTGGCCTAGTGGCTTCAGCGCGCGTCTCTCATCCCTGGCGTCGTAGGTTCGATCCTCGGAGGTGCACCTATGGGTTTTTGTCAGCGTGCGCATTAAACACTCGCTCGTACTGTGAAGGAAAATAACCTAAAGAAATTCATGCATTAGACTCAAAAAGTCGTCTGTGTGTGAAACAGGAATTGGATCACCTACTTGGCTATTAGAAATGGTCACGGAACAGATACAGAAATTTGAGGGCAAGACCTAAAAGTTTGTAGCGCTATAGGTACATATATTACCTACAATATTCGAGGAAATTATTGATTATTATTGTAAAAAATGTATTATTTTCAGTTGACTTGTTTGACTATTGTGTACATTTAGTGAATATCAACAATTGATGCATTTTTTCCTCCGCCACCTTGCTCTCAATAACGCGTAGTTTTTGTTGAATTAATTCTGTATAAAACCGAGGTAAAAGATAACTAAATCATACTTAACAACGGATAACAGTCAACATGCCATCTCCCTGTGAACCCTGCAAAGGTAAGTTACGAATTAAAAATCTCAATCATCGCAATTATTAGATGTGGACTACTGATTCAATAGCTAATTGTTTTGAGTAAGAAAAATCTTTTTATATATTTTTTTAATCAATTTGATCTTAGGAATCCGTCATCAAACCGTGTTTTTATATGTTTTTGTGCCAGAATCATAAAACATTTTAATTGTATTGTCGAGATTAATACTAAGATGAAACCAACTATCCCGCCATTCCTGTTATGAGTTGAGGTCCAGTGTCCAGTATTGACTACATTTTATATTAATATACTTTATTAGTATTGGTTCGATACAGTTTCTTCATTCCTTCCAAGTTACTTTAGGCTAATAATAACCTAGTAAGAATTCACCCTAAGGTTTACATCCTTATTACTTACGTATGAGTAAATTCTATACCTCTATGTTAAGTTTTAAACTATGTCTTGCAAAACACATAACAATGACCTCACACAAAGATTTATTGATATCAGAGGGGATCGAACGCACGACCAGGAGATATCGCAATAATTCTAAGATAAGATTCTTCTAGACTGATAGCTTATTCTATAAAAACTTTGTTCTTCCGTTGTTTAGTTCACTCTTTTATTTAGAACATAATTAATTTCAGATTCGTGCCCCGAAGGATCTTGCCAAGACGCTTGCTCCTGTACAGAAAAAGGCTGCAGTGATTGCTCTTCTAAAGGTACAATATTCGTCTAAGAATTTTTTTATATAAATATGAGATCTGTGTTTAGAAGCAAGATCATCTTTGTCTACTAATGTTTATATGTCTGTTTAGGTTTCAGGATTGGAAAAGGTACAAACAGAATTACCGTAATAGGTAGCTGAAAGCGCTGTATTATTATTTTGTTTAATTGTACAATATTTTAACTATTAAGTAATTTCAATCTGAGTTTATAATCAGATTAAAAATAATACATTTCGCATTCACACAGAAAGTACTTCAATACACAGATAAACATTGTTTTTTTAAATCTCTTGCAGGTGGATGCTGCTAGAAGATGGATCGAATTGATCACGAAACCCGGTCTCGGTCAACCAAGTTCCTTGAAGCTTTCTTCCCTATATCATTTTCTGTCGTCTTCCTTATAACTATTGTTTTATTTTATTGTCTAATATAAATGTTCTGTTGAATGTTGTCTTTTATTAAAAACCTATACATCCTTGTGCTTGGAAATGAGTTGCGCCTACATTCCTAAAATAGTATAATAAGTGAACGGAAAAAATAGAACTTACTAGTTTCTTGGCTTATTCTTTTTAGACAGATTTACTTTAAATTGACATGGCACTTTCTCGTAACTTGGTTTTTTTTTAACATAATAAAAGTAATTTTTAGTTAGATTCTCTATCTTCTTTGATATGTATGTGCATATACATGTACACATCCCAGTTCCATTTCGGCGTCTTCCTAATTTACATCAGTTTTGCATCCATGTGCGCATTCCAATAGCATTTGTCTTCATATCAAACAATACAATTTTAGTTCATACTGGTACCGATTTGAAGCCACAATTATATATCTACGCCCATTTAACGTGAAATAGACGTCATTACTTTGTTGCATAATATTGTTGTTGCTAAAGTCTACTTCAGCTTAAATACTTCGTTATAATATCCGCCCAAAGCAGACCCAAAAATCCTTACATCATCAGTCGGTTCAGTATCTCATACGCCTTGAAAACACAACGTTCAAAGTGTCTACCAAGAGAAGTTGGAAGTTGCATCGTACAAACGTATCTATAATGTTTACGGATTTATTGCATTTTACTTGCAATTTTGCAATTACGATATGATCCATATATACACAATATTTTATTTCATAACGTCTAATTTTCCCGTCAATCCGTTAATATAGTATTACGTACAATGGTGTGACTTATTGAGTGCCGACTGTATATTCAATATTGTATAATAAGTTTAAGTTAAATCTACGTTGGACACGGCAAAATTCACTGTGTTACTGCGCTAGGAAGTAGGTAAGCCGAAGTCTAACTATAAACAATCTCATCTATCGCTATTACTTTGTTGCCTAACGTATACTCTGCACAACAACAGCGCTGCTCAATTCAAACGGAATCTTCAAGAACTAATAAAAATACAATTTCATATACAGTGGTTATAAAATGCAGAGCAGTGTTGGCCTAGTGGGTTCTTTAATCATTTGACGTCCGTATACAGGACGCGAAAGCAGGGGAACGCAATTTTAAATGCATTTTAGACCAGGATGTCAAAAATTTAAAATGGATGAACGAAGGAACAGTTTAAAATTAATTATAAAATTTGGATTAAAATGAATTTATTGTTACCAATCCAGTTAATTATTAAGTACTAAATTACATGTAAAAATTTGTTTGATGGCGTAAAAAGAACTTTATATTTAGTAAGTAAGTTACTTATAAGTTGTAAATCTTTCTCATTAAATAAATAAAAAATGTGAGAAGAAAGAAAACGCAGCATCCAGCTGCCACACTTAGTATTGGTTATATTATCTGTATTTATTTTCCCGGAGTTGATATCGACTAAAAGTTGAAGGGTTTTTCCAGAAATGACTCACGGTGTCCTCTATTTTCGCGGATTGTTTGTCTTGAGATTTTAATTTAAAAAAATTATAATAATAAATAGCTTCAATCCGTTAAAAAAGTGATAAACCAACATAATCTCCAAAAAATCCGTTATACGCGTTATTTTCATGTTTCATAAAAATATTATTGACGTTCTTCTATATGCGTTATTATTTAGTTATTATTAGTTCTGTAAACAGTATCTACTTACTTTTTGTTTGACAGGGGACAAACAACGCACTTAGAGTTAAGTGCTCATGCACCTGGAGTGCACCTGCAAAACCTTGGAAGGAGGCTGTCAAGGGCGCATCTTTTTTGGTAGTCGTATCGGTTTGAAGATATTCCCAGCTTGTTTCGTTAAGTGGAGTTGCGTGGCAAAAAGTTTTACAAAAAGCGCCCTGTCGTGGAGCTTAAACGTGATACGGACCGATGATGATATTTAGCCGCCGACGATGAAGACGCGTAAACAGTCTGCCTTTTATATTATTCAATGAATTATTACCCCATTCTAAGAGTTGGAGATGGGTTTAAAAAAAATTACTTAATAAAAAAAACAGTGGCGCAACGTTTTTAGGCCCTCCGATTTCTGTATCTGTTTCATGATCATTTATCAATCTAATAGGGAAGGAGTCGATCAGCCTCGTGTGCCTGACACTTCGACTTTTTGGGTCTAAATGTAATGTAGGTCATGTAATGGCAGTTAAACACAGTATATTTTAATACATATTTATTACCCAACGCATTATAAAATATTTTATGAAAAGTACATACACTCAAGTTTCGACTATATTCGAAAAACCACCTGGAGTAGGAAAAAAATTATGAAATAAAAAACGATTATTTCTTAAAACTAAAAACACATTTTTATTTTTGGATACAAATCACAAAATTGGACTTGAACTTGCTATTTCTTAGCTGAAGCTTCTGCGTCCTTGGATCGCTTGCATGCGCAAGAGCATGATGAATCGCATTTGCATGATTGGCTGCACTGGGCAGTGGTGCATTTGCAGCCTAAAAGAATAAAAAAATATTAACATTATTGGAACAGACACGTTAGCTCAGAAACCTGATTTAGACAGGTTTCCTGGGTTTTAAGATTCGGTCGAGTGATTGAAAACATCGTGAATGATCCAACAACCAAAATTATATTAAATTTTTATCTTATCAACGTATTTAATAAGACTTGATTGACATCCAAGGATGTCTTAGTTACTCAGACTAACAAAACGATTTGTTACTTGGCTATTTTGTTGTATAGTTATTACAATACGACAAATTGTATACTTCTTAAGTATTTCAGTGGATCATGAGCAAAGTTAGTATTTATTCTAAACATGTATGTATTAAGGTATGGTCAATGTTTCATAATATTTGATGAAATTTAATACTGTTTATCAACATTATTCCGCCGGGAAATAGTATATGTATTATTATTAGTATATGAGAAAGTAAGAAATGTTATTCACGCTTAATTAATAATCTGATTATAATGTCCTTTATTTAACCGATTATAAAAATAAAATAAACTTGATAACAAAGTTTTTTTTTATTTAAAATTGTTTCCATTTTTCTGTTTCGTGTCAGTTACTTGTTGGAATTCTAAACTATTTTAAGATATTTTAAACAGAAAAATCCCTCTTTCTTCTGAAAAGTTCGTTTCGAAATAGTGACACAATTTTGGAAAAGAATTAACTAATATAAAATGGCAGTCTATGAATCGTCAAATTTAAAAAAAAAATATATTTTCGGCTTTGGTGAATATAAATGAATGTCTGATCTCATAATAATATATATATTCGGCGAGAGGAGATATATTAATTTAATATTTAAAAATTTTTTGGTTACTTACGCTCATTTCCTATATCTTTTGAAAGATACGGAAGCTCTAGATAATATTAATCGGTTATGTTATTAGTAAAAATTATTATTGATTTATTGGGAATTATTTTCTTATTTTTATCTAAATATTACAATTCACATAGACTATACCAAAGCACGACACTTTAGAAGTTTCTACACAAAGAGGCTTTTAATACTTAAACACTAATAACAACGGCCTGTCCTAAATAGATTTTATAGTCCTAGGCAGTACTCGATTCAATTGCGGAACACGGCAAATTAATAAATTGGTCTATAGGGGTGGGATATAAATCTATATTAAGTATAATATTTTGTAATAAAATAATAATCTAAATAATTAATTTCTTATTGGTTATAAAAAAGTACTTACTGTCACCGCAACCTCCGCAAGGCATTTTATTTCAAAATTAAAGCCACAGTAATGCAACTAAACAACTGGAACTTGTTTCTTTGAGTGCACTGAATGCAGTGCCCGCTCATTTATACACACATCTATATTACTTTAGATTAGTCGTACGATTCGAAGATCGAATACTTTGACCAAGAATTTTTTTCTAGAATTTTGCGATTTATACGCTAGAACATAAAAATGTAATAATGTCTGTATATAAAGCAGGAGCCTCTGTTAGGAAACAGAAAAACAACCATACAAAAGAAGTGTTGTACTCATTTACCACTAGACACGAAGGTATCTTATGTAAATTTATATTAAATACCACTACTTCCAAAGTTTTTCTAAGAAATTTCCATGATTAAACATTATTTTTGATTACGCAAGACGTAAAACTAAGAATGTCGACTGTTGTATTTTATTTGATTGATTAAATTCTACGAAATACTAGAGTAAATTGTCAAAATCTTAATGCAATGGGCGTAAGTTTATTACGCTGGACTAACTAACCAAAATTCTATAAATGAATTCAGGCACATATCCGATTTCCAAAGCACTAAAACCTCAACGTTTGCTCCCGACTCATTACGATGTTATATTTGCTAATACATTACGGTCTATATAAGCGACGGCTAAATTTTACAACGTGCCCAAAGCGTAATGTACGCTGTATTATCGACTATATCGCAATTCTTAATTATTAAAGAAAATTGGTAAGATTGGAGACGTGTGGTTTGTTTTGCACGCAGTACGGTTGTTGTGCCGAATGGAAACGACCAGAGAATGTTGTAAATAAAAGCAATCCAATTAAGTGCACTTGAATCGATCAAAAGATACGAGCATTTAAGAAAAGGTTATAAAGTATTTTACTTACCATGGGCAATTAAAGTGAATGCGTTTGCGTAATGAACTACCGGTGCCTCATATATTATACTCTACATTTCATCAGTATCGTTTATGGATATATATACAGCATATCTACGCTAAATTTTAAACAAAAAAGGGAAAATCTTCTTGCATTAATCTCTTCTAGGTAGGTACGTTTTTAAATCATAGGCGAAGAGTCAAGAAAACTATTAAGCTGAATAATAAAACTCTTCTTCTCTTAAACCAAATTTAAATAAATCTAAATCCTTATGAAGTTCTAGTGAGTCATTCCTTAAAATTCTATGAAGAAATTCATAGGGATACGTAAGCTGTTATAACGAGAAAATAAAAAACTTTTTTTCAGTATACATATTATCTTTGGTTGATTCCATGACTATATTGTCGTCGGAGGTATCTATTAAGTTACTTTGGTGCGTATAAATTATCATTAGCAAAATAGCATTTGTAATATAGTAATACGATGATTAAGTACTACTTATTTCTGTCCACAACTTTTTGTATTACATTTAAAGCAAATTTTCCGTAGGTTTCAGTCTGTCAGACAAAAAGAAGCACTTGCAAAAGTAATAATGTATTTATATCTCTCCTATAATATATTAAATAGAAATTTAAAACAAATTTAAAAAGTTTGGTACCTGTGGCAGTGTACCTTTAACAGGCAGCATTTCCTCGCTGTATTGCGATACTTATTCTTTGAGCGAGGAAAGCACCAGCTCTGGGGCACCGGTACTGTCTCTCAGAAGCCTACATAAATCTATTTATCAATTACTAGCTGATCCGGCAAACGTCATTCAAACGTCGGCAACATTTATAATAAAAAATAGGGGTTGATCGTAGAGGGGTAAAAATTAGGGGTTGTATGTATTTTTTAATGCTGTATCATAAAAAATAAAAATCTAAAAAAAAAAAAAAATATGAATACCCTTAACTTTTAGGGGGATGAAAAATAGATGTCCGATTCTCGGACATACCCAATATGCACACAAAATTTCATGAGAATCGGTCAAGCCGTTTCGGAGGAGTTTAACTACAAACACCGCGACACGAGAATTATATATATTAGATGTATTGTTATTGTAAAATGTAAATACTGTACATTTGTATATTAGAAATATTTTTCAAGTAATGGTCTAGATGTTTTAAATTGTAAAATTTTTGACGCATCAACAAACCATACTACACCGTCTGAACTCTTATAATAATAATAATAAACAGTGGCGCTACAACCTCTTTAGGTCTTGGCCGCAGATTTCTGAATCTGTTTCATGATCATTTTGAAACCTAATAGGCAAGTAGGTGATCAGCCTCCAGTGTTTCGTCGGTTTCCTCACGATCCTTCACCGTTCGAGCAAATGTTAAAAGGGCACATAGAAAGAAAGTCCGTTGGTGCACAGCCGGGGATCGAACGTACGACCTCAGGTATGAGAGTCGCACGCTGAAGCCACTAGACCAACACTGCTCTTGTCTATTCTCTTACATTCGAGTAATATTTGTAGAGGTCAAATTGATTTCGTAACACAAATGCTAAATCGACTCAAGTGCTTAAATTAAAACAGAATATCAAGTACTAGTTTTACATAAAATCTATATCAACATTCAGCGTGCATGTCCGATGAGAACTTGGAAAAACTCATCGTAGTTGGTAACACACGTTGGAAACACGTGGCCGTTTACCACCCAGATGAATCGATCAAGTGAAAGACTCATTGTCCTCAATACGCTATAATAAGAGAGGCGCTAGACAGAAACAGACAGAAACAAACAGACTCAGACATGAACTACCGACTAATGAAAGAGAGATATCGAAAAAAATCGCAGTGGCATGAATTTAATTACTTCAGTTTTAAAATTAGTACCACATTTTGCTATCACAAACTGATAAGGCGTTAAATGTACTATGCATGTAAGGTCTCACTTTTAGGATTTTAAGCCGTTGCAAAACGTTAATATGGTTAAGGGTGAGTCTGTAATTAGTCATCACGGAGGGTTCTTTAATCAGTCATTCAGAGGAGTTGTTCGGATCTGCAGCTGAGTTTTACCATCGGAAATCAAGGCGTCAAGAGTAGGAACACACACACAACTGAGCGTTTGAACACAACTAAGGCAGTGGAACCAGCTGTCCAGTGACGTATTTCCGAACCAATTTGACTTAGAATCATTCAAGAGCGTACCAATTCTTAAAAGGCCGGCAACGCACTCGCGAGCCCTATGGCATTGAGAGTGTTTATGGGCATTATCACTTAACATCGGGCGAGCCTCCTGCAGATGTGCCCCCCCCCCTGTTCTATAAAAAATAAATTCAAAAAAGTCTAATTCCACATATATTAACTAAAATAGTTAATATTTTAGTTTTCCGGCTCTTTCTGTCAATTAGGCTGATTTAATTTTGATGAATAATAAATAATTTAACTCTGGAGACCGGCCCTATCCGTAATGAATGAAGATAGATATTAATGTAGTAGTACTAATAGTCATATTATTTATATATTTATACAATAGTACAGTCTCTAGATATAAGATATTGTCATTTAGGAAACTCATATGCCTACAAATTCCTTTTACACAAAAAAATATATCCGCGTCCTAGGCCAGCAACGGTATCGCAAGCCCTTTCGCATTGATATCGTACATGTATTACTTAAAATTATGTGAGCCTCCTGCTCGTTAGCTAAAAAAGATTAAAAAACTAAATTTGTTGTGTTACTTGTGTTTATATAGTCAAGTCAAGTCAAAAATCATTTATTCATATTGGTAACACAATGTACACTTATGAACGTCAAAAAAGAAATATACATTAAATCCTTCTAATTTTAATTTTACTGCCAGTTCTCAAATCAAGGGCGTAGAACAGAAGAACTGACAATAAACTCTTCGCCACTCTTTTTAATAGCCAAGTTTTTGTTTTACACTACGTTTGTAAGGAGCTGCAACCATTACACCATGTTCCACATGACATCTTAAGTAATAAATAAAAATGGTATGAAAATTATTAGCCTATTTTTATGGAGAATAACGTATTGAAGAAACGAACGAAACGGTGTTAAATCATCAAATAGTTCTTTTTTTATAAGCCGAAAAACGAGCCTACCGGATAGTTATAACACCCATTTTAGTAGGCGCCGGTACGAGTAACCTTTCTTCTTTCTTTTTTTTAGCAGATACGACTTTCCCCGAGAGCCTATTCCACAGTTAACTAGTTCGCAAAAGAAAATGCATATAAAGGTGGTGCAGATGAATTCTGAAATAATTACGGGTGATGATGAGGCAGCTAACCCATACAGGTCTTCAATACACTCTGGAGAGTGTTTTGAAAAACTGGTGGAAGAAGTGTACTATGGATAGTACACTTTTTTGAATACAGATAGAGACGTGATGTCTTTTCATAAGAGCGATAATCAAACCGGTCAGTAATACATCCAACTATTGAAAATTCTAGAAGCTGGTATTTTGGTGCACCGGCCAGATATTAGAGCAGTATTCCATCTAAGGTGGTACATGAGCCTTGTAGAGCTGCATACGTTGTAGCGAAGTGAAATACTGCTTAGCTATAACCAAAACACCCAGGTTTTTGAACGCCAGTTTGGCTATTTCGTTCAGATTATTTTCTTCTTTCGATATGCCAATTCTAAGTATACTGAGGCTATATGGGGTATATTCCTTAGTATAGCCCTTCAAATTGAGAAGATACGACAAAAGGATCTTTCTTGGCGGAAAACCAACAAAGATGACTGTAGGATCAGCTCGTAACACTTCGCCATGACGAGAGAGTTAAAAATGGACTAACATAGAAAATCAGTGTTATTTCAGATGTTCTATGGATGAGTTGACAACTGAAAGTCATACCTAGTGGAATCAAGTCAATTCATTAGATACACTTTGATGACTAATCACTACTTCCTGTTAGGAAGTCCTCAAACTAAGATGACGTGATTCTCTATTTTTAGTCTTGAAATACGTGTGTTAGTCAAATTTAAGCCTTAAAATGACTATATTAGAGTCTACGTTCAATTTCTAGTTTTTTAATATTATCAATATAGAAAATGTAATAAACAGCAAATAATGTAAATTATCTAGAAACCTTATCAAAATCGATAACTAATAAACGAAACTACCTCTGACATTAGAACATTTTATATCTGAAATGTTTTAAATGTTTTTATTCTTTGCGCTTTTTTAGAGATATATTTACCTGAGAGACAGTACTTTCAAATGAACGTTACGTTGTTCGCTAAATTTAAGGCATTATCCTAAAGTTTCTGGTTCAATCAGACGTTTTACAATACTTACCAAAAGTATTGCTACTTTTAAAGACATTAATTCTCATAACAGACAATAGTCACTACATGAGAACTCAATATATACTAAAGAATAAAGATACAATTCATCACGTCGTGGGTTATTGAAGAGCTTCAAGGATGAATTAGCGAAGTAACACTTGGGTGGACTTTCATTTACGTAGATAATTGGGATCACTCAAGACATGGTCTTTTAGTCTTAATTTAAATATTGCCAGGCTGTCTGCACTTTTTATATTTTGTGAAAGTCTATTATTCCGCAGCACTCCCGCAACGCGCAATGTTTTTTTAATGTACTTGGTTCTTAAGTGAGGTAGAATTAGATTGTGAGGGCGTCGTGAACTGCGCTTATGAATTTGATTTATTTTAGTGAAAATAATGTTAGTGTGTATATAGTCATTTAGAGTTTTGTAGATTAAGAAGCTGGTATTGTATTTAAATAATTGTTTTATATTCATGAGTTTTGTTTCTGTGTAGAAGTTAAGTATGGATAAAGAATAAGCAATTTTATTACTTTATTTATTTTAGTTTGTGTCAATTAACTAGTAGTTTAGGACAACGAGGATTAAACAAAGAATTTGGCACACCCAACGTTCCTATTCACTATCTTATCATATCTTCAGATAACGCCATATCATTGGGCACACATTGTACCAACACCCCAGTCATAGACTACAATACTCGTCCACCTGCCGTTACCGCAAAAAATATCAAAAAGATAACAAATAATATGAATTTGTGAAAGTGTCGAACAATGGCTAACTTTAAATTAGCATTAATAGTTTTAGTAGTAAGTGTTTGTGTAATTGCACAGGACAATGTAAGTGAAACAGAAAGAACTGCTAGTGAAGATGTCATTGAAGAGGCCCCAACGGGTGACGTAGAAGATAAATCAGAAAGCCCAGTAGATGATGCAGTGGAGGTAGTAGCGGAATCTTTACAAGAAAAAAGCGGCAAATATCAAGTATTAGAAGATGAGTTGATTGGAGATGTACCTAATAATTTGGAGGCTGTTGATTTGAGTGATATTCAGATTGAGAGGCAGATGCTAATACCCTCAACTACCTCTCAAACTAATACTGAATATGGTAAGATATATAAAGTAGTATTTAATGACGTCAAATCTCGTAATCTTTGTTATAGAACAAAGGGAGTTAACAGGATAAACGTTTTTCATTTTGTTCAGACCAATAGTAAGCATTAGATTAATTTAATGATAAATACTTTATTGAGTGAATACTTGTAAGTGCAGGTGCGTCAATGAATCAAATGATGATTCATCTTAAATAGCGATGCGTTACACTTACACAATAATAATTGCATATTGAAATATTTTCCAATACCACATTCTTTATCTGATATTATCAATGAGTCGCTTTACGCAGTGTCATCTTTGCGTGGAAACCTAAGATGAATTTAGGTTCGATATAAAAGTTATTTAGCCAATTATCCAAAACTGCATTAATATAAACGTGGATAAAATCTGACAATACTTCATTTATGGCAAATACTAAGCCAAACACAAAGTCTAAGAACAATCTATACGTTAAAAAACTAAGAGCTAATTTATGCATAAAAATCTGAAACGAACAAATGAATATCCTGCTTTTTACATATATGTATATCACAATAATAAGGGGTGATTGATTTTATTTAAGAGAAAGTTTCGAGAAATAACAAACGCCAGTAAATTTATTATGTAGTTTAATGTGCTATCTACATCAAATTCAACTTAAAATCATAAAGTTGACCCAAAATCTTATCCTTGAGTATACTCGCGATGAAATCATTATTTTACTGTTATAAATTTTATACTAGGTACTTGTTTATCTGCCCTGATAAAGCCCTTATCATCACCTAATTAGCTTTGCTGTGTACGGTAAACCTACCTTTAAATCGTAACTGCATGTGAATTGAAAAGACTAACCGTACGTTATTAGACTATAATCACGTAAAAGTATATGCAAATTTTATCTTAATCGATGTTACAGCAATTAAAATTTTATTGTTTTATGTATAATTTGTTAAGCATTTTATATGAAATACATTATTTACTTACCTTCGTTGTTTGCTGATACAAGCAACGGCGGATCCAGGGGGGGGGTCATGGGGGTCATGACCCCCCCCTGAGCAGGACTTAGGTGGACCACTAATTGAACATATAACAGATTTTATATTTAAATTTGTCGCCATACAGATTATATGTTACTACATACCTTCAATATTTAATTAATTTTTATATAATATAATAACTATGTATGATGGCAAACGTTTGGGAATGAACGCATCGAAAATTTGAATTTTCCGCGCCATACTTGCGCGCGCTTGTCGCTATGAAACGTCTAGCTAGACCTTACCTCAATCGGAATCGGAACGACTAAACTTCAACATATCATAACATAGTCTTATTTTAAATTGTAGCATCAATATGTATCCTAATATATGAAAATTGGACCCTGTCAGCGAAGCGACAGCAGAAAGGTCTTTCTCTACGTTGCGCATAATTAAATCGTCGCTAAGATCTTCAATGGTTGAAGATCGCCTAACCGGACTGGCACTTCTCCACGTTCATGAAAACGTAACCGTTGACGTAAATGACGTAATAACGCGTTTCGGGAAAACACGTTAAAGAAAAATTGATTTAGTTATTAAAATATATGTATTTTGTCTGTTTCTATTTTGTTTGATGAAATCCCTTGTCGTACCATCTCTTCACTTTTGCGAAGTTTAACGTAATACCCCTCGACATACCTCTAGCTGTTATGACAAATCATTCACCACGGTTATGTAATATAAATAGGCTGCCTCATTCCGTACGTGATAGTCAGGCACAGCTAAGCTCGCCAAAACAGCTCGAGCTGAGCTGTAAAGGCCCTAAAGGCCAACAGCGAGATTCCACTTTAAAAAAAAAGGTGAATAGTGTGTCTCTGGATGTCTTCAAGAGAATGTGTATACAGGTTGGTCCAACTAGTGACGTCAATATTTTTTTTTAGATTCCTCACATCTGGGGGTATACGAAAATACCCCATGTATGTTCCGCGATTTTTTGTAGTTTTCGAGTTATACATTTTTTTGTGTTTTTTTAATGTTTTCTGCCAGCGAGGTTTCAAAAATTCATATCTTTTTATGTTGTAGGTATTTTGCTTTTTTTTTCTGTTAAATGATTGCCTTAAATGATGTTCAAGTAAAAAAAATCCCAGCTTCTTTAAATTAGTTAAAGCTACTCAAAAAAGGTTTTAAAGTTAGTAGTTAAGTTTTTAGCTGGATTTGCCCAAACATTCGACTTCAATTTAAAAATACAAAAAGAAGTTTCCATAGCTTCTGGATAAGTTTAAAAACTCCACAGGGTTCTAAGCTACCAGAATCATAGAGAAAAAAATGGTACTTAATTGGTATTTTTTTGTTGTAATCGGTGGATTTTTTTTGGTGGATAGGATAAAAATCATTGAAGCATTAAAACTGTAAAAATAGATAGTAAAGTTTCATTTGCCATAAGAAAAATAAAAGTCGAAAAAAAAACATTTTTAATGCTACAATGATTTTTAGCCTATCCACCTTAAAGGCCGATTACAACAAAAAAATACCAATTAAGTACCATTTTTTTCTATGGTTTTGGCAGCTTAGAACCCTGCGGAGTTTCTAAATTTAGCCAGAAGCTATGGAAACTTCTTTTTGTATTATTAAATTGAAGTTGAATGTTTGGACAAATCCAGCTAAAAACTAAACTTCTAACTTTAAAACCTTTTTTGAGTAGCTTTAACTAATTTTAGGAAGCTGATATATTTTTTTATTTAAACAACATTTAAGACAATCATTTCACAGAAAAAAAAACTGCAAAATACCTACAACAAAAAAATATAGGAATTTTTCAAACCTCGCTGGCAGAAAACATTAAAAATCACAAAAAAAATGTAACTCGAAAACTACAAAAAATCGCGGAACATACTTACATGGGGTATTTTCGTATGCCCCTAGGTGTGAGGAATCTAAAAAAAATTATTGACGTCACTAGTTGGACCAACCTGTATGTACACAATATTATGTGTTAAGTTTTTCAAGAGTACAATAAAGAATAAATATTTTTAAGTGCAATACTTACGTACATTAATAAAATATCTACTTTTTACTTGTATCTATTGTTATCAAAATTAAATTATAAGTTCTTGACTTGACCACGACTATGTGACCCCCTCCTGGCACCAAAGCTGGATCCGCCCTTGGATACAAGATACTGCATATTCATTTGAGATAACTGCTTATAAAGAAAGCGCAACAAAAACAGTTGTACCGTATTAAATCGGTTTATTTTACCTATTATTACATGGTTATTATTATTATTATTACACCAAACTATTTATTAGATAATATATCGTTTATTAAAACCTAAACATAACAATAAAATATACAGTATTTACAATTTTATTAAACTACATAGTACCTAATAATTAAAAATCATTAAAAATCAATACAAAGAAAATTAAAACAAATTTAAAAAGTTTGGTCCTTGTGGTAGTGTACCTTTAACGCTGGCAGCATTTCCTTGCTGTATTGCGATGCTTATTCGATGAGCGAGGAAATCACCAGCTCTGTGGTCACCGATATTATCTACCAGGCTCGAACTTAAACCTTTAATTAGCGCCTGTGCACTTGAACCCCACGGCCCAAGAGTACTCCAAAGGTAGAAACTAAACTATTGATTAGTTTTTTGTCATGTTAATGGAACAGCTTGGTAATAAAATAAATAATTTTAGCAGATTTTAGGGGTTACAAGACCTGCTTTTCATAGAATTATTTGTACCTTATTCATAGTTTAGTCATTATGATAACAGACTGACTCACTCACATCAGAAAAATGTGTGTAGCGCAATCATTGTGTAAACAATTTCTGTACATCTACACATGAATACAAACCGATTTGTCATGTCTTAAGTGAGTAGATTTTGCGTTAATAAGCGCGTAACTTAGCAATATTTTTCGAATGTGGTTTTATCAAACGAACTACTAGCTATATATCTAGCTAAAAATAATTTGTATTTTTCCTGATCCTTGCCAAATTATGTATATGTCGTGGCAGAGTATTTTGTAATATGTGCAATAGTACAACTATTTCATAAATTTTGAAATAATGTAATACCCTAATCTTTAAGTGTAGCTTTGCAATATTTTAGTAATTACGCAGGTAACGTATATTTACCGTGACCAACTTACAAAAATATTAACTGAACTTATGGTAAGATTAAATATCGAGGCTAAGCGCGAACTATGACTCCCTCACGTCAAATTCCATACCTTTTAGGTTTACGAAAGTCACACTTAGCGCTGCATGTCTAAATGTTTGAGCGTTGTGACACTAACAGAAATGAAATGCAGAAATAAATCAAATTCTGCGATTTTTCTGTCATCAGACCATGACACCTCATCATCTCATAATTTGGAACACTGAATAGATTAAAATTATACTTTTAGCAACCAGGAGTAATAATCAAATAGAAGAAAACAATTCGAAATAACGTAAGAAGTGATTTAACCAAAAATAACTTTATCAAAGAACAAAACACGGTATATTCGAAATCACACTAAATCTATCTTAAAATTAATCTTATACAATCAAAACAACACGTCTTTGGGTATTTTAAAAACAACCGTTAACCGTAAAACAATTACACAAAAACCACCGAATACAAATAACATAGAACGAACAGTATGCAGCCTCGATACCAACAACCTTACTTGTTTACGTCCGAGCAACCAATGAGCCCGTGGCACATTGAGGCCTTTCTTTTTTTAGAAGGCGGGTGGGTATCGAAACTACCCACTGCAATTTCTGCTTATACGGCCTCTCCTGACCGTGCACCGTCCTCGGATGCACTGTTGATCTCTTCTTTGGAAGAACTGGTGGAAGTCACGGCGGTATCTTGGTCGCCATGTTCACCCATATGTGGTTCGAGTGTTCTTGAGGAAGCAGCAGGACTAGTACACGCTGCTGAAGGCTCACTAACGTCATCGGGGTATTCGTCATCGCAATCTGTGCAACAATTATTCTGTTAGTTAATCACGACGACATTACGTTAGTGCCTAGTCTGTCATTCATCACTCATCCAAGGCCCTGATTCAAAAGCACACTTCCACAACTTTAGCTAAAACACTTCGCTTTCAAAAGTATGCGTACATCATCTCACAAAACATCTCACACATTCTCATACTTGAACTTGTACAAGTTCCCCCGTTAGCAACGTAAACCAGGACTGCGCCTGAAGAGAGTTCAAAGAACACACCACCCGGGACAGCGCCCGTAACACTCTCAAAAGAGCACCAGCACTAAGGCTGCCAGGACTGCGCCTGAAGTGCGTTCAAAGAACACACCAACCGGGACAGCGCCCGTAACACTCTCAAAAGAGCACCAGCACTAAGGCTGCCAGGACTGCGCCTGAAGTGCGTTCAAAGAACACACCAACCGGGACAGCGCCCGTAACACTCTCAAAAGAGCACCAGCACTAAGGCTGCCAGGACTGCGCCTGAAGTGCGTTCAAAGAACACACCAACCAGCGCCCGTAACACTCTCAAAAGAGCACCAGCACTCAGGCTGCCAGGACTGCGCCTGAAGTGCGTTCAAAGAACACACCAACCGGGACAGCGCCCGTAACACTCTCAAAAGAGCACCAGCACTAAGGCTGCCAGGACTGCGCCTGAAGTGCGTTCAAAGAACACACCAACCGGGACAGCGCCCGTAACACTCTCAAAAGAGCACCAGCACTAAGGCTGCCAGGACTGCGCCTGAAGTGCGTTCAAAGAACACACCAACCGGGACAGCGCCCGTAACACTCTCATAAGAGCACCAGCCCTAAGGCTGCCAGGACTGCGCCTGATATGTATTCAAAGAACACATCTTCCGGGACAGCGCCCGCCACGCGCACAGGATGCACGTCTGCCGAGGCCCGCTTCTCAAGGTTGCTGGCCTCAGGAACACACCATGACTGCACCACATTGGCAGTCCGTTTCAACCAGCAAGGCACACAGTTGCCTCACACTCGCACGCAAGGGAACATGTCACGCGCGCATCTTTAACATAAGGAAATAACATATTAGTAACAGGGTTGAAACTTACTTTTGAAAAATGCGGCACAACTCTCAGGGCACCATACTTTTCCCATGATGTAATGGGTTGACGTGGGGCTCTTGGGATACGTTTCTTACAAATGCACCCAGACCCAGTGGGTCGTATATTTACGAACAAATTGCATTAAACCGGGAAACAAAAAGTGTTTTAAAATTAGGTCATAAGTGTTGTCAATCCCGATATGTTCATGCTCGTCATGGAATACCCTCAGTAAGCTAAGCCTGTGACTATTACGTATATAACAAGGCAAAGGCGGCTCCTCACCAACGGGTGAACAACGATAATAGAGCACATCGTTTTGACATACGTATCGTCTAGGGTCTAAATTACCTTCTCCGAGCTTACTATGAGATCGGCGGTCTCGGAGTCAGCTGATTTAGCCATCTGCGCCCAGTTCAAGGGCCGTTCTATGTTATTGATTTGATTGAAGTTCCATTCCTTACAAAATACAGTGCAGCGTCCTCGACCGCAGCATCACTTGCTCATAATTGTCTAGCGCAGGCTCTGTAAGGGAACGTGTAGTAATCTACCTAGCTTTGTGTCATAGCCTGAAGCGTATATCTTGAATTGTAGAGACGAAAAATGACATTTATCTCTATTTCTCTATTACCAGAACTATGTGCGCAAGCGTGCACTCAAGCGCACATAGACAAGGTCTATCAAAAAGCAAATATTACAGAATTAGATAGCTTCAGACTTAACACGAATAAAGATAAAACTCAGTATATTTGCAATACACTGTCACAACGACAGTGGCTCCTAGTGCTCTCCTAAGCTACAATTTGTTAAAACAGAGACCCATACATTTTGCATGTTCTCTAAGTGGCCTAAACACATTACCACCACAAAAATTTTAAACAGAGACCCATACCTTTGCATGTTCTCTATGTGGCCTAAACACATTAGCACCACAAAAATATGAACCAGAGACCCATACCCCTTTGCATGTTCTTCAAGTGGTCTAAACACATCAGGACCACAAAAGTTTAAAACAGAGACCCATACGCTTGTATGTTCTCAAAGTGGTCTAAACACATTAGCACCACAAAGTCAAGTCTCGAAGGAAAATGTGCACGCATCCGGCGTCCATTCGCCTTGCCACAACATCAAGAACCAGCTAGTAGCTCTAACTCGTAGCGGTGGCACGGTAGCCCGCGAATAACCTTTTAAGGCCCACGCATGCCGGGGTCCAGTTCACCGGTGATTTGTGCAGGCTTGCTCTCAAACACAAAGTCTCCGACAGCAAAGGCGTGCGGCCACCGTCGACTCCCGCTAACGCAGGCATCCCGGCACCATCGACCGGTTGCAAGCAGTTCGGAAGCTCGCCACCTGCGAAGAGTTAAGAGAGCCTCCCGATTGGGATTAGAGTTAGTAATTGCCATATCTCACACTAACGATCTGATGACCAGTAACTCCACAGATCACATATCAATACCGACCAGTAACTGCAGTGGTGAAGTCTGCATGGTACTTTGCTTGGAGATGTTTCTCCAAAGTGAGCTGTAGGTATCCTCCACAGCACGTCGGACCACTGGGAACCTTTGTTGCCTACTTCAACACGTAGCTTGTTGCATTAAAGCCCCTTTTCTATAATCAAAAGTAAAATTGTAATCTGGTAAATATAACCACCAGCGGGCAACTCGTGGAAGAAGATCCTTCTTACGTTCGGTGGCCTTCAAGGCATTGCAATCGGTGATTATCTTAAAACTTATACCAACCAGGTAATGCCGAAAATGTTGTAGAGCCTCGACGACCGCCAACGTTTCTAATTCATATGAATGGCACTTGGGCTCCAAACCCTGGGTAACCCTACTGCAATAGGCTACCACTCGTTTATTACCATCCGTGTGGGCCTGCATAAGCACGGCACCATATCCTGCACTGCTAGACGCTAGGTGTTTACTTCAGTGGGAAGGCTCGGGTCTAAAATCGCAAGTACAGGCTCGCTGGTTAATTGCTTTAAGAGCTCTTGTTTGACTTGATCTTGTTCGGGTTCCCATTCAAATTTGACTTCTTTCTTAGTGAGACGCGATATACATGCGGTTTTTGTCCCGTAGCCTTCAATTTAACGCCGGAAGTATCCAGCTAAACCTTAAAATTGACGTACCTGCTTAACGTTAGTTGGAGTAGGTGAATTAACCAACGCTTCAATTTTATGCAGACTCGGCCTAACCTGACCATAATTGATAACACGACCCAAGTTCTCTATTTTAGTTGTGAGGAAAGAACACTTTCGCAAATTGACAGAGAATCCAGCTTCTGTCAGTCTTCAAAACATCGCGTAATAGAGAAATACCGTCGTCATTAGACATACTTTCAATAAGAACGTTCGCAATGTACATAAGCACACTACCAGCCTCCGTAGTCACCGCTGTAGTTGCTGTACCGGATATTAAAAACGGAGAGAATTCTTTAATGACAGCCATCAACTTAGCAAACTCACCGCACCTTCGAGAGGCGTATTTATGCTGTCAAATTGGTTAGCATTCACAGCATTCACTCCTAGTACCCTATCTGGTGTGTGAGTTAGGTATTGTTCACGTTTCGTGCGAATAATCGTGATGCCATCACGATTGAGAACGTCTGTCTCTATTATGAACGGCGTATTCATATACAACGCAGGTACAATGGGAAAATCAACTTCAAGCGAGATATTACCTAGTTCGATAGTCAAAGTCATATATTTGTCGAGCGACAAACTCTTTGTCACCTATTCCCTTCAAAAAACAGTTAATCGGTCTGCGTGGACCAGGAAAGTAGTTTACTACCGCAGATGATATTAAAAAATAAAAACATTAAGTACTTTGCTAGAATTGAACAATTTCAGGCTATCAGGGTAACGATTATCGAATTTGCGGATAGACTTAACATACGTGGCTAAAAATGAGACCAGATTTTCTGTCGTTAAGCCGGCGTTAGTTGCTTCGGCGCGCACTTGTACATCACTAATACCAAAAATTACGATTTGGACCATAAGTTCTTCACTTAATCCTTTTACAAGGCGTAAACGCAACAACGAACAACGCACGTATTCTGCGTATGACAGAAACTTTTCTGACGTCGAGTTAATAACTTCGTGGAGAATTTGCGCGTAGTTCACCTTTTGCGGACACATGAACCTAAACTCTTTAACGAAATTTGGCCATGAACGCTCGTTAGTAGCCCACTCGTTTAGCCAGGCTTTTGCGTCACTTCTTAGGCAATTATCCACACGAGAGAAGCAATCATAGTCGTCCCAATGGTTAACCTACCATGGCGCGAATGCAAATGCGACCTAACGCGACGCAAACGTAACCTAACGCGACGTGAATGCGACCCGTCACGACACTATTGTGACACGAATGAGAACGAGTCCTGCTGCGACGCGAATATGAACACACTCCACCATGACTTGAACACTGCCTATTGTATCGCACAGACCGCTTTCGACGGCTACGCTTAATATCAGAGCGAGGCGGCTTCGTCCTAATTGACCGTTCACTAAGCACGTGGCAACTTATTCTAAAATTAACGGTTGTATACAAGGCTTATTTGTGAGCGAAATCCTATCCCACTTCTGATTTTAGCAACCAGGAGTAATAATCAAATAGAAGAAAACAATTCGAAATAACGTAAGAAGTGATTTAACCAAAAATAACTTTATCAAAGAACAAAACACGGTATATTCGAAATCACACTAAATCTATCTTAAAATTAATCTTATACAATCAAAACAACACGTCTTTGGGTATTTTAAAAACAACCGTTAACCGTAAAACAATTACACAAAAACCACCGAATACAAATAACATAGAACGAACAGTATGCAGCCTCGATACCAACAACCTTACTTGTTTACGTCCGAGCAACCAATGAGCCCGTGGCACATTGAGGCCTTTCTTTTTTTAGAAGGCGGGTGGGTATCGAAACTACCCACTGCAATTTCTGCTTATAATACAGTCAAAATCTATTATAACGACATCGAAGGGACTACTCATATTTGGTCGTAAAAACCGATAGTCGTAACAGCCGATGACGTTGTTATTAAATACCTAATACTTATTATTGAATGTGCGATTAATAAACTCATGTATAAAATAAAACTACATTTTATTTATCTCACATGAAAATTACATTAAAAAGACGTTACGTACATATAGTTGTCATTTTTCTACATTTAAAAAATCTGTTATTTTCTTTATAAGGCGGTCTTTATAATTCAGTCAGTGTTTTAGTAGACATTCGGTCAGTCCGGGACCTTTGATTTTGGTCAATATAACCGGTATGTTGTTCTAAACGATGTCGTCGATTTTGACTGTATTTATATAATATGTATGAGATATTAAGCAGGGTCCACACTATGCCGGGGTAGGCTGGGCGGGCTGACCCGGGCGGCAGAAGCCATGTTGATGTAGACGCCCCGGGTGGCTTTGCCGGGTTAGAAAATGCCGGCACAGGCCGTGCCGATCCCAACCCGCATAAAGTAGGTACAGATCAAAGGAAGCAGAGCCGAGCCGAACAAAAATATAGAGTGAGGACGTGCCGAGCGGCCCCGAGCGGCTTAAGTTACAATTAAACTTCCGACCGAACTAGAGGAATTATTTTATTTTCGATTCAGTTTGTTTAATTTAACACTAACACTTTAAGGACATTTAAAAAAAAACTAAAAAATACTCTTCAACTAAGTCACCAGTCTTGGTGTTGAAACTAAATAATGTAGGTAGAAATAACGCGGTCTGCATCGTTTTCGGTGTGGACGTCGTGCCGGCCCGAACGTACCCGCCCGGCTTAGCCCGCCCGGGTCAACCCGCCCGGCCTACCGCGGCATAGTGTGGACCCTGCTTTATAGCCCACAATGTATATAAAGGTGCGTTACGCATATAGATCTTTTAACTTCAGTATTCTTATTCCACGTAAAGTCGCGGGCAATGTCTAAGATATAATATACTGAATGGTATTTACTTAAACAGGTAGAATTTCTACAAATAAGCCAGCTTTGTGAAGAATCGATAAGCTATCAATGTTATCGGTGACTGGCTTTGATATACCCTAACAACGCTGTTTGTTCAACTTCAACAAATCGTAACTGATTAGTGTTTTATACAGAAAATTTATTTTATTAGAAATAATATAATCCTGACTTTGGCGTACGTTTTATATTTGTTAAGAAGTTTATTGAAATTTATTATATATTTTATTTAAAAACATGTGTATCCTTCTAAGTTAACCGATAAAAAAACGTGTATTGAGTAATAGGGATGAGAAATACAAAAAAGTTTACCTAATGTAGCATCCAATGCGTGGATATCCTAAGAACTATTGAATCGATATTTATGGAATAAGAACTCTTCCCTAACACTTTTAGTTTCCAAGAAATTAATGACAAAATTTATACGCAATTAATCCCTCGTGCTTAATTTCGTATGAATTTTAATGAGATACAAATGGCGGGCTAAAAACAAAATTAAAATCTTTGTAGCTCACATTGATGGCAGAGTGCTTCCCTCAACAAGTTACCAGAACAATGGTCAGCCCTACGTCATCACGCCTCAGCGGCTGCAGCAAATACGTAGTAACTTCATGTACTGGTTCTACGACCAGGGGGGCAACGAGAACATTGGAGATTACCAACGCGACATTCACACGTCTACACCGCAAATTCACAAGAACTTCAACTTCCAACTTCCCTTCTTTGGCTTCAGATTTAATTATACAAGGGTAAGTAGTCAAGAAATAGCTATTAAATGTCTTGAAGAAGACAAAAATCATTCTGACTTATTATCATACTATTATACGTTATATAGTAAGTGTTGAGCAGTGTTAGTCTAGTGGCTTCAGCGTGCGACTCTCATTCTTCCATCTATCCCGGCCAATGGACTTTCTGTCCTTGTATGCGTTTAAAACATTCGAATGAGCTTGAACGGTGAGGGAAACGTAAGGAAGCCGGCTTGCAGTTAGACCTAAAAATACTTTGGCGTGTTTCAAACACAGGAGGCTGATCACCTACTAATCATGAAACAGATATACAATTCTGAGGCTCCGAACTAAAAAGGTTGTAGCGCCACTGGGTTTTTTTATTGTAAGTGCTATATTATATTAATAATGGGGAAAGTTTATTGGTAGTTGAATAATTTATTTTCACATATGTAACATTAAAATCTAATTTCTCTAGATTTACAGTTTCTTTGTTTTTTACAGTTATCCATGAACGGTTACATCTACTTCAGTGACCCGCCAGACCACTACACCTATCCACTCTCCTTCCCAGTAAGAGATTGGCCTACCGTCAACGACCCCTCGTTCATTGGTATCTTCTTCAGCAAATGCCGTATTGGAAGTCAGCGACCAGAGGACCCTGATCAGCGGAGACCTGGAGTTTACTTCAGAATGGATAGGGATTTACAGGTATAATTCAGAATTTACTATTATAATCACTTGACATCTGTAAAAATAACTTAACTTCGATGCTATCTGAACCGCATTCTGTATCCCTAAACAAAAAGAATCGAGAATTATCACTGAATAAATTCAAAACTCTCGTCAAACGTAAATTAATCAATTAAGATTTTTTTTATAAATTTGTAGATTATTTAAATGATCCTAATCCTTGGGATTGATTTGCTCCAGTTCAAACAATTTGTATGAGTCAAAACTAGGCGATTAAAAAGAGTGGCGGAGTGTTTCTTGACAGTTCTTCTTGCCCGCTCTACGCCCTTGACTTGCGAACTGGTAGTAAATGTAAGTTTAATTAAGAGAACTCAGCCGCTAAGTAGTAAAAAACAGTTAAAAACAAAATCTTGCTGGTACATATATTTATATAAACCTTAAAAATCATAAAATTTTAAAGTGGAGTTCGCATTTGTATAAATAATTGGTTGCCTCCACGATTTTAAATAATCGTGGGGAGGAAGGAAGTTGTTGCTTCCGACCCTCGACCAGTCCAACTATGGACAGGTTCGAAGGCCCCAGTATCTAAAAGGTAAAGAAGTAGTAGATATGTCCTAAGCTGTCCGAAGCTGAAAAAAATTACTGAAAAGATTTATGTTGATATATTGTTAGCCACATAATTATTTACTATTGTTTCGTATTCATCTACATCAAGTTATTATGTAATGATTAAACTAAGGGTCGCGGAGTATGTCTCCTGCATGTCAGAATTCAAAAACGTATTGATGCTTTTTATTTTTCAGACAAGGACTGATCAACTTGGAATAGAAATGCGAGAACGAGTCACCTGGGACATCCGCGAAGGTGTCATTGGTTCTGAGACATTTTTCCCGAAACACGCAATCACTATCACTTGGAAAAACATGTCCTTCGCTGGGGGAATAGATAACTCTCTCTTTATGGTAAGTGCTCTTTAGATAGATAGAATATATAATGTATTAGTATATAAATGTTTCTTGTCCATGATTGTTATCATTAAAAACTCTCTTTTCAGACTAACACTTTCCAAATGATCTTAGCGACTGATGAAGTTTTTACATATGCTATATTTAACTACCTTGAAATCAACTGGAGCTCACACACTGAAGCTGGTGGTGATACTACCACCGGAGAAGGTGGTGTACCGGCATATGTAAGTAATTTATTTTATGGAAATGGAATGGAATTTTCAGGTGTATCTTTTGATTCATTTATTAATCTTTTAATGATTATACAAACACACATTTTGGAGCGTACCAATTCTTAAAAGACCGGCAATGCTCCCGCGAGCCCTCTGTGATAAAATCAATTTTATTTTATTCTGCACAGCTCAATAGAGAAATCTCAAAATATAACTAAAATTTGAACCTAAGACCCTTTTCCCCATCCGCTTTAGCAGAAATAAGAATTTAAGACATTGAAACTTTATTAACTCCGACTTTTCAGATTGGTTTCAACGCTGGTAACGGTACACGTAGTTATGAATACAAGCCGTATTCTCAAGCATCAGTGCTTAGAGATCTGACAGGAAGAGGATGGGCGAATGGCTTTCCAGGTCGGCATATATTTAGGATCGACGAAAACATATTGATGGGAACTTGTAATAAGGATATCGGTAAGATTATTTACATTATAACGCTAAGTTCAGTACGCATTTATTTATTTGAATAATCTGGATAGTTTCGTCAACGCATTATGTTATTTATCAAAATAAATCAGTAGCGCCACTACCTTTTTAGGTCTGGGCCTCAGATTTGTGTGTCAGTTTCATGATCATTTGTCAATCTAATAGGCAAGTAGATCCTCCATTGTCTGACACACGCCGTCGACTTTTTGAGTCTAAGGCAAACCGGTTTACTCAAGATGTTTTCCTTCACCGTTCGAGCGATTGTTAAATGCGCACATAGAAAAAAAGTCCATTCGTGTACTGCTGGGGATCGAACCTACGACCTCAAAGATGAAAGTCGCACGCTGAAGCCACTAGGCCACACTGCTCAAAGCAAGAAGAAAACCTTAGTAAAACCATATCTGCTTTCACATTGAGTTTTATAACATGTTTATATGAGCACATTGAAAATTTTCACGATTGTAAGAAATTTGCATGGATCTAGTTAGCTCTCCGCCTTCATAAATTCTCATGTCAATTTCACACATGTGTATTCTTTCTAGAATATATTTTCTGGTTGTCCTCATTTAAGATGTAATGTTTAGTTTAGTTTATGAAAAATAAGTTAAAGTTTTTTAACTTTACAGATGGTGCTAATCTGCCTTTAATGTTTGCCCCGGAGTCCGGTAACATGCTGGGCGGTACAATCGTCAACATAACAGGCCCCTGTTTCAATCCAAACGATCAAATCACTTGCAGATTCGACACTGAATCCGTTCGCGGTGCTGTGGTCGATGTGAATAGAGCGATTTGTGTTCAGCCAATGTTTTACCACAATGGTTATGCAAGATTCGAAATATCGATAAACAATGAACCCTTCAAATGGAAAGGAAAGTTCTTTGTTGGTAAGTTTCATGATATGTATTTGCGTGTTGTTCCCACGAGAATGTAAGTGAGTACCTATTTCACCATGCCTACTGCTGATAGAGGACAAATCTTTGATTTTAATTTAACTAACTATTAATTACTTAAAGATGTCATGAGGAACATGGTGTAATAACAAACATTTTGCAAACAAAAAAATAAAAAGAGTGGCGGAGTTTATTGCCAGTTCTTCTCGTCCGTTCTACGCTTTTGATTTGATAACTGGCAGTAAGTGCAAAATTAGAAGCATTTAGCATTTAATATGTATTTCTTTATTATTCGTTACCTTAATAAATAAATGATTATGAATTTGTTAAATATATAACTCAGTTCTGTATCGCCCAGCCCGTACAATGTACATACAACGACCAATATTTAAGCCTGCATAATGAGCAAACCCCACATACACACCTTCACAAACACACCCTCACTTTTACTCCATCACACAACACAGCCGAATTAGGTATTACTTAGTTAAATGTATTAGGCTATGTTCACAAGTAACGCGCGTTAACGCGCGTCAATGCGCGATGAATTTTGAAGAGAGTTCAGACGATGAGCGCTAATGCGCGTTGCGAGAGTACTCGTCAGTCTAGTTCGGTAGAAAATGGATGACGAAAATGGACGTGGGAGAGGCTATTATTTTGTGGTTATATTATAAAGAAAAATATAGAAAAAGAAAACGTACACATTGGGTTCATCCAATTTTGAAAAATAGACCCAGTTTGTTATAAATATAATTACGAAAATTAACAAAATTACATGCGATCGCGATGAAAGCGCGCGCTCAACTGAACAGCATACGGACATTACATTAATATCAAAGCGCGCGTCAACGCGCGATCACCTGCGTCTAGAGACTTTTTCTCTGAGCGCCGCGTTGACGCAGCAACAATATCTAGTCGTGCGATTTGAAAACGCGCGTCAACTTTTTGCCATCGGAACATAGCCTCAATATTTTATTGCTTTTTCCCTTTGCAAATGTTTGAACTTTTTTTCAAAAATTATGTTTTCCATCTTTGGCTATATCTACAGTATAATTGTTTTTTGTTATATATAATTTATGTTGGCTGTAGTACTACGTAATAAATAACTCTCAGCAACACTCTCAAGTACAGAGTATTATACGCACACATACCCATCCAAAAACACATACATTCACGCATACTTATGCAAATATGTACAACTGTTCTTTGATTAGATGTAACATTAAGACAGGTCACACTTTTAGGTCTGAGACTCAGATCTGTTTCATGGTCATTTGCCAATCTAATGGGCAAGTAGGTGATCAGCCTCCTGTGCCTGACACACGTTTACACACGCCTAAGGCAAGCCGGTTTCCTCACCATGTTTTCCTTCACCGTACGAGCTAATGTTAAATGGGAACATCGACAGAAAGTTGGTGCACAGCCGGGGATCGAACTTACGACAGGGATGAGAGTCCCACGCTGAAGCCAGTCTTTACGCTTTTATTTAAATAGTCTTCCTATAAATACGTTTTATTATTACAGAAACACCTGCAACAGCTCAGGAGAAAATCTTCTTCACGGACAATGCCGTGCACGAGAGGTATCCTCCAGAAATCCGCATAACCTGGGATCGATTTAACTTAACCACCAATATGAACGTTCAGCTGCAAATAGGGTTGTGGGGATATAAGGAAGTCACTATCAGACCTCAATTGGAATTCATAGACATGATAGAAGTAGGGGTGGCTAATACAGGAGAATACGTAATCAACCCACAAAACTTCAGGAACAGAGATAATCTTATTCACAATGATATGCAGTTTGGATTCTTACAAATCAATTTGACGACTCCGGAACTTTATAAAGGAGTTTCTATTTCACCGTAAGTATTTACGGTAAAGTTATGGTAAAGTTTCTGAAAAGAGAAGTGTTGGCGTATTGGTTTCAATGTGCGAATCTCATGGTCGGTTCGATCCTCGGCAGTGCACCAACTTTCTATATTCGCATTTAACACTAGCTTGTACTGTGAAAGAAGACATCGTGAGAAAACCAGCAAACTTTAGACACAAAGTCGACGTTGTGTGTCAGGCATAGAAGGTTCACGTTATTGCCTATGAGATACAGAAATCTGAGGCCGAGACCTAAAAAGTTGTAGCGACTTTGTAGAGTTTTGAAATATGATAGACAAAGGTTTAAATTGTTTTCTGTCTTTTCCACATACCGCAAGGTACGCGAAAAACTTAACAACTCAAACTCCAACACCTTTGAAAAATTATCTCGATACAATGTTGAATTAAAGAACAAAGTACGTCCTACCTTGTAATTTCAATATCATATTTATACTATTACTATTGAAAATCATTTTATATATTCCTATTTTTCATAGACTCATTTTGTCTGACGTTTGACTGATCCGTCCCAGTATTTCATAATAGCCCTTAAGTTAAATTTCCTTATACATACACTTGAATGTTTTCAGAGTACTATGGAGTAGACCAATACCACTCGGTTGGTACTTTGCTCCCCAGTGGGAAAGGCTGTACGGTCAACGATGGGCGAACTCTTTATGTAATAACTGGCTGAGAAATGATCGTTTCTTGAAGAACTTCGCGTCCCAAGTTTGGGTCTGTCCCTGTACTATGGAGCATGCTCTTTTGGATAAGGGAAGATTTTTACCAGACCAAAGTTGTGACAAAGATACCAACCCAACTTGTAGATACCACTGGGGTGCTATTCATTGTGTTAGGAGCGCTTCGCCAAGGTAAACAATATTTTATTGGATATCGTAATATTTATAAATGTTTAATCCATACTTTTTGAAGTAAAACTACGCTAGACTAGACGCATGAGGGTAAATTTTTACGAAAATGTCACGAAGATGTGCAGCGTTTTTGTCGAAGAAAGGGGAGAGAGCGATTGAGACCGATTGAGAGAGTGAGAAGGGCGAATTGCCTTATAGAAATTATATTTTTAAATTAAAATTTCATAAAGAGAAATGAAATACATATTAGTATTTTATATTTTATGCAAAATAATTTATTGAATATTGAAAAAATTAAATTTAGAATTTGTATTTTATTTCGACACTTTTAATATTTTAATGACAATTAAATTTTAATTGGCGTCTTAGTAATTTTCTTCCCTTTAGTACTAAAACCTCACTGGCTAAATCTCTCCTCCTGCCATTACTGGACTACGCCGATTCTTGCTCTTCCGATCTAAATGAGGAGTTGCTAAATAAACTGGATCGTCTCCAAAATTTCTGTATCCGATTTATATTCGGTCTAAGAAAGTACGATCATATCTCTGAGTTCCGTAAGCGGCTGGGCTGGTTACCCATTCGTCAGCGACGTGATGCTCATGTTCTCCATCTCTTATATTCCATCCTGTTCAACCCTAAAACTCCTTCCTATCTTAAAAATGATTTCAAATTTTTGGGATCCCATAACTATAGCCTACGCTCTTCCGAAAACTATATCCTTGAAATTCCATGTCATAACTCCTCCTTTCTTGGCGATTCCTTTAAGGTCTCTGCAGTTAGGCTATGGAATTCACTTCCAGTCCCTATTCGCTTAGCTCCTTCTCTATCTTCCTTTAAATTTCTTCTTTACAAACATTACCTGTCCACTTCGTATCCCTAACTTTAATAATAGGTACCTACTGAGACTGATCTTAATTTAAGAAATTAGAAATGATTCATGTGCACTTTATTATTAGTATTATTATTTTTTCATGTATTCTTTATTAGTTTAGTTTGTTTTTTGTTCCTTGTTTCCAACTAAATGTAATACTTGTATTTTTGCACTTCTTGCCTATCTTATGAAATTAATACTTTTTGTTTTCTCACAGTGGTTGCCTGGAAGAGATCGCTTGAAAGCGATAAGGCCGCCAGTTGCTCTCCTTTTTATTTAATTATGTCAATTGTACTATATTAATGTATATGCAACGAAGTGATAATAAATAAATAAATAAATTCATTAAATTCCTAACATATTATCTTCATTTTTTTCCTCCCTCTAAATCTCGGAAATCTAAGGTATAAATATGAACAAAAGTTAAAAATTAGTTTGGCAAAGAAGTTTAAATTTTCTAACGAAATATACAAATTTCAGTCCTGAAGGATCTGGTCAACAATGTTGTTACGACAAGAATGGATTCCTCATGTTGTCGTACGATCAAATGTGGGGTTCCAGGCCACACAGATCACACGACTTCGGTTTCACTCCTTACAACGAGGCTAATAAGGTAATAATTTTAGTTACTGTATAAATATTTTAGAGTAAGTGTTGTCACAGATATAGCGGAAATATAATAATAATAATATAATATAAAACATATAAACATGCGCATTTAACTATCGCTCGAACGGTGAAGGAAAACATCGTGAGAAAACTCAAAAAAGTTACAGCGTGTGTCAGTTACAAGAGGTTGATCACCTACTTGCCTATTAGATTGACAAATGAAATTTGTACTGAAATCTGAGGCTCAGAGCTAAAAGTGTGACCTGTCTTAGTGTTGCATCTAATGAAACAAAAGTTCTATAAGTATGCATGAATGTAGGCGTATTTGGATGGGTGTGTGTGCGTGTAATAATAATTTACAGGGTCGGAAATAACCCAAGAATAAGTCATACCTTCTGTTTTAGGTGCCTTCTTTATCCCATTGGTTCCATGATATGATTCCCTTCTACCAATGCTGTATGTGGCAGGAAGAGCAGGCTGTAGGCTGTGAGACTTTCAGGTAATTTGAAAAGGATTTATTTAGCTATGATCAGTTAATAATCAACTTCAACATAACGTGTTCTTATTTTTTTATTAAAACTTCTTTTGATCTCGGCGTTTCAAATGCTTATCAGCAGTTGTGGTCAGCGAGATTTTCTTTGTTTACATTTTTGAAGTGAAACTTCTTTAGGGGTAAAATTTTTACTGATACGTCACGAAAATGTGCAGCGTTTTTGTCGACATTTTTAGATTTAAATAAATATGAGCAAGACTTAAAAATTAGTTTGCCAAAGAAGTTACACTTCTGACATGTGTACTTTGTACGCACGCACATTTTTTTTAAGTTTAATGTATCTAGTAGGAAAACTGCGCGTCATACCGGCAGAAGATCATTCTAATAAAATCATTACTTTAAGGCAGTCAACTTCTGTACCTTCTTAATTCCTCGATATAACCGAAATTATTACTTATTAAAAGCCATTCCACTTGTTTAGATTCGAACGCCGTCCCTCTCAAGATTGTGTTGCCTATCAGTCGCCAGGAGTCGCTGGTGTATTCGGTGATCCTCACATTGTGACGTTTGATGATCTTCAGTATACCTTCAATGGAAAAGGTAATAAATGAATTAGTTTTAATGACGTCATCGTTAACAAACTAAATATAACGTGACTGAAATTCAAATTCAAATCATTTATTTCAATTAGACCTATTAAAAAGCCACATTTGAAAGTCAAAACTACAAGTATAAGCAACTAGAGAAATATTTAAAAAAATATGTCTCTAGTTGCCCCTTTTATCATATGACGTGTCAAAAGCAACAATGTATTCTGCTATACGAATACAGAGAGCCGCTAGATTTGTTTGATACACAATACTAAAACTGGTAATAAGAAAAATATTTTGCTAAAAACTAAAATGCTTACAGCTAATCCCAAAATCTTCTTATCAAAACTTTAATCTTGGAATATAACTATTAAAAATAATGCCCCTCAAATTTATTTCTTAAATTGAACTTTTTGTGAAAATTGTTAAATTGTTCGTCTCAAGAATCGATTTAATAGTAGTGTCGTTCCAGGTGAATACGTCTTGGTGAGGGTTGATGAACCTCAGTTAAAATTGGATGTTCAAGGACGATTTGAGCAAGTATCGAGGAACATATACGGGCCAGTCAATGCTACACATATAACATCTATTGTCTCCGCATCTAATAATTCAGTTCCTATTGAAGTAAGTCATTAATCAAAAAACTTATTACTATTTAATAGACAGGTTAATTATGTTGCCGAAATGTCTGCGCCATGCATCTAACAGCCGATACAGGATTTAAACAGTATAAGTTATTAAATTTAAACAGTTAAGTATTATTTTGAAACTCTAGAATTAAAACTGGAAAAAGGAAGATGTAACAATGGCGTGTTCCATTGATTATTATTATCGTCGAAAGTCACTTATGTCACAAAGTTGTATATACGACTTTTAATAAGGATTTTAAATTCTAAAAATTATAATTAATTTTCAACACACAAATATACAGTATTTACAATATTCTTAACCTGACCTTACTAATTAATAATAATTTAAAATTGATAATTAGAAATTTAAAATAAATTTAAAAGTTTAGTTCCTGTGGCACACTTTATTGCTGGCATATCCTCGCTATATTTAATAAGTAGTTATATATATCTAAACAGAAAAATCATTTATTCCATTCAACAGGTACGTCTTCGGCCACAGCACTCACAATGGCGTTACCGTTTAGATGTCTTCGCTGATGGGAAACGTATCTTCTTCGACCGACCAGCTCTTCGAGTTCAATACTTCCCTGGTAAATAAAGAGTCTTATATCAGTTTTATTCCAACTCAGTTGTACACAGCACTTTTCCCTATGTTATTACGTACGTACGTATATAGATTATTATAGATGTTATATAGCCCTCATTGATAAATGGACTAAAATGTTTTTGACTAGACTTATACTAGTAAACAACTTTTCTTTTGATAATTTTTTAAGTGCTTGTTCATTTTTTTGGAAAAAAATTTGGGGCTCCTTTGTTGCCCCGAGGAATCTCTAAATCCGGACCTGTTTGTAAGCATTTCGATGTGGTTTATTCAAAAACCACCATGCTTATGCCACCTTGGCATCACGCGGTACAAAGCCTTAATCTTGATGTCGGGACCACCATCGCTGGTCGGCGTTACAGAATACTGGCAAGCATCGTTACCCATGCTAACATGAATGTATCGTGGTTATAAAATTAATTCTTTCTCAGGTGTGACAGTCTATCAACCTATGTACATTCTCAACCAATCGGAAATCATTATTATGTTTTCTTCCGGGGCTGGTGTCGAGGTTGTTGAGAATAAAGGCTACATGACTTCTAGAGTATATCTGCCTTGGACTTATATGGTAAGACAACATATAAGAAATCGGAAATAAGAGTGAAAAAATCAATAAAAAAGTTTCCCAATGTTGGGTCCACGCCCCACAGGTGGGCATTTTATTATTATGAGGGGTTAACAATTTTCTCTTAAGTGAAAAATTCAATTTTTATATTAAAAATTATGTAGTTACTTGGGGGACGTAAGAGTTTTAGAAAGGCTAAAGTGGGGGGCATGGGACAAAAAGGTTGGGAAACACGGCATAAGTCGAATAAGTATTTTTTAAATAAGTTAGTGAACTACAATTTGTATTAAAAAAAATGTTTCTTCTCTTTTTTGGAAGTATATTATATTTTTTGTAAATTTCATGATCGCTGTTATTTTCATATATTTTAAAAGATATATAGACACTTATTACTACATTGGTTTGAAAATGCTTTCTGCCCTGCGATTCTGTAACTCACTTTTCGAACTCACACAGTGGTTTTCGCATCGGCGGTCGCTCTCAAATCAGTCGTGAAGCAGTCATTTTATGATTTGGCATTCTGAAAAGGTGGGAGCTTGTAGTTTATTAGAATGCCAAATCATAAAATGACTGCTTCACGACTGATTTGAGAGCGACCACCGATGCGAAAACCGCTGTGTGAGTTCGAAAAGTGAGTTACAGAATAGCAGGGCAGATGTGGTATACTGTAATAAATAAATAAAGAATGGTGAGTTAGGCTTAAATTGTGGTGAATCTTTGTGCAGAAAAGCGAATGGCTTTAAAACTTTGTTCATTTATTTATGTGACAAATCGTTTCGCCTTATAATTTTAATATTATGTCTAGTAATTCAAACAAACTGTTATAGAATCGAACACGAGGATTATTCGGGAATTGGTCACTGGATGTCAACGACGACTTCATGAGACCGGATCGAACTTTGGCAGCGGTCGATCTCAACAACTTCCAAAGTGCACATCGAGAGTTTGCTCAATATTGTAAGTAATATAGAAAATGTCTGATATAGAAATATCGGATTCTGCAATATTCAAAATAGTAGGTTGGTCCTTCTCCTCAAAGCTACAACTTTAAGCAATGACGATGATGATGATAATGGTATATAACTAATTCATAGTATAGGAACTGCAGCATATTTGGAATGAATAAATTCAAAGACAAACGGAAAAGCTCAATAAAAATACTTTAAATTAAGCTTTAATTAAAAAAAAACAAAAAGCTTATCAAATGCCTATGAATGCCCATTTTCTATATTGTGATTTGACATGGGGTGGTAATTTGGGATATAGCATTCTAAATTATATTCACATTGTACGAGCCAAGGCTGTACATTATGCTCTTTTGCTTTGCCTGGGGGAGTATGTACGAGCCAAGGCTGTACATTTTACTCGCTCAGGCTTCCTTAGTTTTATAAGCTTAATTATTCCCTATGTAAGTACGTGCCAGGGCTCGTACATTCCAATCACCTACAAGCGTGATGTTTGTCTTATGTAAGTACGTGTCCTGGCTGTACAGTTTGATCACTTATAAGCATGACGATTTCCTAAATCGTCGGAGTCACGCCCCGAGAGTATAGCCCGACGCAGGCACTCTCTTCGACTGTTACTATGCAATCATTCATAATTAACTAAGTAATAGGAGTTTCACCCCGGGAGCATAGCCAGACGTCGGCACTCTCTCTGTTTGTTAGATTGCACTTATTATATAGCAATTAACATAATAGTTATTATTTCGCTCATATACTATTGTATTACGCGAGTGATAAATATAGAGTAAGTTAAAATTATTCTATTATTTCGATCAGGGGTGATGATCCAGGAACCGTACACACATTTTTCTTTAACAAAAGTTAACTTTTTTTAGAAACTAATATATTTTTTATCTTTGTGATAGCTGTAAAATCCTTAGTTATCTAGGTAATTAAAATTAAAAAATAAATTTACAAATTAACATCTACAAATAATAGAATAATAAAAATGCTGTTTTTTAGAACACATTAAAGAGTCACATTGATTCGACTCCGTTGTTTTGTTTGACACGCTTTTACATTATTCAAATCTGTACAAAGTGGATTGGTTTCAATTTACGGGAATCAGTCTCCCAAATATAATGGATTGAAAAACCATTTTAACTATTCCAGGGCAACTCACGGATCGAGAACAAAAAGATATAGGAGTCGCAATGTTTACACGTGAATATGGACGAACGGCAGCTTACTACAACGATAACCAATTCATACCGAACTTTATAAAGGAACCAGCTAACTTTTTACCAGCAAACCGGTCGCAAGATGTCGCTAGAGCTATCGAAATATGCCAAGATTCTTATCAGTGTCGATATGATTATGGAATGACCCTGAATAGAGACATGGCTGAGTTTACGAAGAATTATTTGGCATCTATTGTAAGTAGCGTTCTAATATTTATTTATTACATAGGCAATTTATTTTTCCAAGAAAATAATCAGATAAGTCATTAGAATGTATAACCAAATATCGTTTAATATTTTGTGATAATATATTCTTAGCACTTCTGATAGTTTCACTATCATTATATTAACTCAAGTTTAGTAAAGCGGAATTCAGTTATTTTTAGCGTACCCGCCCTGTATCACGCCCAGTAGGCCTCCTTTTCACTTCCCATGTTAGGCAATCCTTTATAGTGTGGGAGCTCGTCATCAATATCGCCGGCGTCACAATGGTGGCAGGTTGATGCCTGCACGCCCGTTTGCTTCAGCACTTTTCCAAGCCTTGATTGCTCCGAGCGCAGGGTCATTATCATTGTGCCCTGATTTTGCCCTCATCCCATAAACTTCGCTCAAGGCATCCGCTTCGAGGCGTCAGGGCAGCTTAACATGGGACTAGGTCAATTGGTGTGAATTGTCTTAAAAAAAAAAGGGTGTGGACTACGTCATAAGAAACCGTGCGGTACGCCCTTGAGACCCAAATGGCGACTACTCCCTGCGACTGCCTGATAATAGTTTTTTTGTGCCGGTTTAGCTTATCCGCCCATATTGGGCACCCGTATAATGCATTCGCCCGCACTATAGGCGGCGACACCCACACCCGGACGGTTTGGCATTAAGCGTGTAAACGTGCGTAAGTAATATGACCACGTTCTGTTCAACCTGAAAAATGATTCTCTACGGAATTCGGACCCTGGGCACAGACTTACGCAGAGTATCTCGTAGAGTACGCATGATAATAATGCTAAGTTGTACACTTTTTATTACTGAACGTGGGAAAATCTATACTGTCATCTACGCAATTTGTTGTATGTCAAGATAGCATTGAATGAATCATTAAAGGTCGTTATGTCATGTTAAATATAAATATCTTACCTGTTTACTAACATACGACGGTCCAGTTTCAGTGAAAATGACCAGACCAAATTAAATATAACCCTGTAGACCCGAAAATCGCGTTTTAGGAGAATTCTCGTAAAACCGTTTTTTTTTTGAAAAAATCAAAAATTAGGAACACGAATTTAATAAAGTTATTTAGTTTAATTTTATAACAACACAATTGAAACAGGTGCAATGGTACAACACTAATTATGGATTTGGCAAATCAATATAAATTTCACACTACAGAAATATAACTTGAGAAATCTCCGCGTTATAGGGGGGAAATACCGCGTTATATAGTGGTCGGAAACCACTTTATTCGAAAGCGTGTTATAGGGGTACAGTATTTAAGGGGGGTTACTGTACTTGTAATGTAAATGAAACAAATACTTTATTAAAAAATTTCGTTTAGTATTTTTTTTTCAAGACAACTATTTCTGAACCTATAATGATAAATCCATTGCAACATTTGAACACAACCCGTGGCGAATCTGCTTTGTGGTGGAGATTATAGGGGACACGATGTGACTAGGCTAATCCACAACCCATAAATTGTCCTAGGGTATTTGTAATAATTGTACGTTATGTAAATTGATACCGTGACACACATTTAATTGTCCTTTGAATATATCAAAAGACTTCCATTGTTCTTTTAATTATGGGGCTTCACCAAGGTTTTATACGAATGCTTTAAAATTCAGTTTCTCACGGGCCGTTGCAATGAAAATTGCATTTATGTGATGAAAATTTTACTGTGTATTTTGTTTTAGACTAACATTAAGGAAACCAATGCTCGGCGAGTTATCAGTTGCGGTATTCTGGAAACACCTCGCTTTGGACGAAAGAGTAACTTCTTCTTCACGCCTGGAACAAGGGTAAATATTTCTGAGATTTTGTCTTCGTATTCCAATTATTATAACTTTAATTCTTGGATTACGGAACTTCTAAGGTTCAATAACAAAACTAGCAGATTTATACACTATGTTATAAATTAATAAATCGATTTAAAAATAAGCGTTATTAATTCTTTAGGTAAACTTCGAATGTAATCAAAACTTCATATTAACCGGAGACAAGCGCAGAGTCTGCGAAGAGAACGGCAGGTGGAATCTTCCGGACTACGGTTATACTGAATGCTTACGTGAGTCTTTTAAAATATACTTTCAGATATGATTTATATAGTACGTATATATAACAATACTTACAAATACTTCTAATACCAGGTAACCAGGAATACTCACAACAAACGCTGTTCCTTACCTGGGGCATCATAGTGGCAATTATTGTACCGTTGGCTCTGATAATTTGCCTTTGCTGGTTTTGGTGCTATTACAAACCCAAAACAGAAGGCAAAGAAGGCTTCCGCTTCGAGAATATACCGCGATCGAAATCCGCATCCCGTCTTAGTCTTAGATCACACTCAATGGGGAACATCACCGATACAATGAAATCATCAACTTTACATAGTCAGTATTCAGATAAACCAAAAACACCGGGCACCCCAACAGAAGAACCTATTAAACCCCTTATTGGAAGATCAGCCCCACCTCCTCCCAACGAACCCTTAGATGGTGAAACCTCTGGCATAGGCTACACTGACTCAAACAAAAGCGATTCCAATAAATCTGATAAACCGTCTAGTTTAAAAAAACGTAGAGGTTACGATAAGACTTATAGAACAAATGAACCTTTAGCAAATGCTCCAGAAGTTGAGTTCCCTGAGAAACCTTGGGATTTATCTGAGGAAGACTTATTGTCGATAACGTCCCCATCTGACTCTGAGTCTAATAGAGATTCAACACTTACCCGCCCAGCTAAGGATATAGAGTTCCTGAAGCCCCGTCAAACTGGACGGCGTCTCCTTCCCAGTGAGTCTGGTTATTCTACAAAGGAATCAGAAGATCCATATTCTCCTAAATACGATGGGCAAATTAGTCCTATCTCATCTCATTATTCACCTACTTATTCTGAAATCTATTCGCCCCCTATAAGTCCGACATCCGATATTAGTCCCAGGAATACTTACAATAATCCTGGATTACCAGAGCCCCCAAAGAGTGCTCCGGCAACTGAAATAAAAACGTTCACTCTTCCACCACAAAGAGGCAAATCTGTTGAAACATTAATTGATCCACCATCTTCAGAAATGCCTACATTTAGTAGTAAGTCTACTATGGTATAGTTTTTATCTAGTTCCATCCCACTGAACAAATAACATTAAGCCTAATTTAGTATTACTATAGGAAGCCAAGTATGACAATAGGAGATTGGCTTAGATAATTGTTGATGCAAGATTTAATTTAATTATGCACTTGTAAAATGTACGTGGTGTGATGTTCCCCAATGATGTTGTTAATGTTTTTGAAATTTTATCAAAATGTAAAATATAATAAATTGTTTTAAAAATTTTACCAACACAGAGCGAGAGAATTTCTGTTCCGACGGTACAATAATTTCACTATGACCATATGTTTTATAAGGAAGCAAGGATCAAGTTTGAATAGAAATTTTCTCGGTCATGTGGTTCTTTTATTAGTACCCACACTTGATACTTGCTTTCTTATCAGTTTTATCTCAATGTAAACAAATGAAATTGGAGCATACAATGAGGTGAGTTACAGATTTGTATCTAGATAAAATTGTTTAACAAACAAGCAGGACATTACACATATAAGAACAAACATTTCGTAGTAAAGTCAATTTAATTAAAAGTCATTCCATTATCAATAGATATAGATAGACAGTAAACAATTTATAAATTTTAATTAATGAACTTAATTTAGATTTTTTTTAATTATAAGTTCACAAAGAGTGCGACTTTACAGGAATTACAATCTAGCCTATACAATAATTATGCATAATAAGTAATATTATATTGACTTAATTTTCTACAATACTAATAAATAGCTTAAACTAAGGTAATGTTCAGTCTTAGTGTTCAATAATGATTAGACACTATGTTCGTGTGTCCGAATTTAGAATTATAATTACAATAACTTATAACAATTATTTGTTTATTTGATCAGAGCTGAATTAAAAATAAGTTCTTACAGCCCTAATCTTAAATGGCGTGGACTTAGATTAGGTACATTTCGTAACTATTCTTTTAGCTCGTCATTTAATTGTCATTATAATAAAAAACTCGATTTTCAAAGTGCTCATGCATTTGCTAATTTAACGTCATCAGGTAACCAAGAGTACTCACAAAGGACCCTCGGTGCGACATGGGGTATTATAAGTGCTGTGATGGTACCAATCGCTATCATCATGATCTGTATCGGATGGAGAATCCTACTGAGAAAGAAGGAAGAAGAGAAAGAGGAGCTTGCTTATCTAGAAAAGTGAGATATGTTTGTTATTTAAGACATTTAGCGGATTTATATTCCAATTACAGAGATTATTTTCTGCTTGAACAACTCTTAAAATCTGGTCCCGACGTAAAATTTATAGCACGAATTAGGTAATCTATTATTATTCATTTTTATAAAAAAATATCCTTCATACATGCGTTTTCAAATGTAGACACAGGTGATAAAATAGTGCAAACGTTATAATTATATTTTCAGGAGTCGACAAATTGATCCTGATGACTCTGTCAAAATTAACTCTGATGATGATTCAATTCCTTATAAAAAAGACGTGACTGAAGACACTCCTGAGCCCACAGAGCCTATGCAAAGTTTCGCTTACGGACAACAAGCCCAGGGATACCAAGGATATCAGGAATCCCCTCAGGAATACGCTTCTGAATCGCCTCAGGCGTACGTCCAAGAACCTCAGCGGTATCCCGAAGGTCCTCAACAGTCTTTTACCCCTAACCGACCACAACCCGTGCAAAATATTCAACAGCCAGGAAGTCAATGGAGTGGCGAGACGGAAATAAATTAAAGTTTATAGTTATAACTTAAACATTATTTTAGCTTAAAGTATGACTTTTTTATTTAATATTATTTTCTACTACTAATTATTAAAACTAACTATTATAACTATTAATATTACACATTTAAATCCAACTAATTAAAATGATATAAACGCTAATCACGATGGGTAATTTTTTTTTTATAATATATTAAATTCGCGTTTAAATCTGTAAAAAAAAATTGTTACTTTAAAGGAATCTTCGTATTTTTCGTAATTCTAACCTTTTATTGTAACCAATTGTTGATGTATGTCAGTTTATATATTTTTGGTTAATACCCGAATTCTTCAACTAACATAATTGTAATTTATGTTTAAATTGAATGATTATTTTAAATTGATCCCACCTTGATTTATCTTGATGTCAGTTAGATTCGTTAGATTCATGACAATCTAAAATATGCTAATTTAAGTAGGTAAAATATGTTTCTTAGATTAGATATCACCTTTTATTATTATTTTCTTTTAACACTACCTGTGCTATGTGTTATTCACGATTTTTATTGTTAATGGAAATTATTGAGTTTGAAAAATTATACTAATAATTAAAAATAAAATTGTTGTGTACTTATTTACCGTCGTCTCGTTTACTTTACAAATAGGTCGCTGTCTTGCGAAGAGTCGAGAAAACTATTAAGCCGAATTTACATTACGAAACTAGTGGCTCGGAATTAGTTTTATGACATAAATTTCATCAACAATTTCACGTGTAAATTAACAGTTTCATAATGTATGCATCGGTTTCGCGACACTGGATAAATTTCGTGCCATGCGCATATTTTTTGTAAAACTAATGTCACGCAACTACTTTCACGATGAAAACGCGACACGAAACTAGAGAAAACGCGAAAGCATTTGCACAGGGCAGACGTGTGTGTTTGAGTGCATCGTGCAGCTAAATGACCGCCAAAATGGCAAACCAACGTGACCAACGTTGGTTTGCCATTATAGTTGATAAAAATATAAAATTCATTAACGAATACCAGCGTAACGAGTGTCTTTGGGATCCAAAACACCCTCAATATAAAAATAGAGATGCTAGAGAGGCGGCCTAGAAAATTATTATGGAAACCGTGGAAATGGACACTGTGAAAGAAGTTGTAAGCAAAATACAGATACTTCGTAATACTGTGCGTGTTCCAATTACAGCACTTGAGCGCATTTTGCGGCATAATGTTCAACGTCGAGTGTTCCAACTACAGCAACGCTTCGCACAATTGAGCACTCTCAAAACGAATGCTCTCGCGAGCTTCTCGCAAACAATACCAACACAGTGACAGAAAATTGACCAGTATTTTTCTTTAAGTTGGCATTTATCGAAATTTTCGTTACTAAATATTATTTATTGTTAAAAATTTGTAAGGCTTTCGTTTCGTCGTAGATTTTGAAAATAATTAAAGTTATTTCAAACTGCTAAAAAAAAATGTAGTATGGATGATAAATAGTTACTTTTTTTATATTCCACATTTAAAATATGAATACAATTTTATTTTAAAATTCGGATCTGTAAATAAATTTATTTTATAGGATTATACTTAAGAAAAAATTGCAATGCTTTTGAAAAGTATATAATTTTTTTAGAAATCATTAAAAAATATTACTTAAAACGTAAATGATGTAAACTTCTTACATGAAACTAAATATTTTACTGTTAATTTAGCTTGTTTAAACCTTATATTCTTTTAAAGGTTTTCTATTATTTCAATTAAAAAAATTTACAATGAAATAATTTGATGATTAAAATAAGCGTAAAAAGTTTTCAACCAATTATTATTGTTTACCACATTATTTATACATTAATGAGGTTGCTAACTCCATTCATAACATTTGTTTTACAACACTGACTAAGCGCACTGTGCTGATGCATTTGAAAACTAATTCACGTTCCAATTAAGCTTCAGCATTATGCGGCATTGTCCTGAGTCGCAAAATGCTCTGTAATTGGAAAACGCACACTTACAACAACGAACTATTGAAAGTAAAAAAATGTAACACGACGGGTATGGGAACTGCTGAGGTGTACGTGTCTAAAATACCGTGGTTGTCTCATATGCAGAGATAACCTTTTTCGAATTTTATATATTAACATCTGTACCACGACGTTCTGCATCGAAAATGAAGCGTTGACAGAGCCATGTCGTTGGTGATACTGTTGATTTCACGACACTATTATTTTTTGTTAAAGTAGTTTCACACGTGCTGCAACTATTTTCATGAAACTCATTCCAACATGCATAACACTAGTTTCGTAATGTAAATTCGGCTTTAAGGTGCGAGGGCAAGCGGGGAATGGAAGCTTGTAGACGCTGGACTGTGCGAGTCGAATTCAGAGCAAAACGTTATGTTTCCGGAAGTGGTGATAAGTGTCCGGAACGTATAATCTCATCTCTCCCAGCAAGTTTGCGCTTTCCGTCTCTTTTATTTTTTTTATCATGGCAATCGTTAACCTTGATGCCAGTTTCAAGTAAAAGGTTGGGAAACTACACGTTCGTAAAAATAATCAAAGATATCAAAAGGAAATAAAGGGATAAGCTAGTTAAAAACAAAATATGTACATAAACATATTACATCTTAATATTATTCTTGATTATGAAAGAAGAGTCTCATTATTTATTATCATCAAACAAAATTTGATTTCACACCATATAACATAAGCTTTTTGGCATTACGTGCCCACAAAAAAACCAATATTCTAAATATAAGCAATATAAAAGTCCTTCAATTCGTGTCTATTTATATAAATAAAAAATCATGCGGTATAGAATTAAATTCGTTAATAATTATACTATGACTATTGACTAATGACATACATTAAGTTAAAAAGATATACTCCTAAATGACAGCGGCGAATTGACATGACTTGACACTTCACACTGGTTTGTTGTTATTTACTTCACTTTGTATTATAACTTTTGAGTTTTGGTTCCTTCAGAGTTCCGACCTAATATTAATGATTTTAGGTAAATATCTAAAAATTCTATGTTTTTAAAACCAAATTGATGATCGCACTACATTTTAAATTAAAATGATATACAAGTATTAAACCATAGGATATTTTATAAAACTGTGATAAATCGTCAAGGTATTCACGGATACTTAGGTACGGTTTGTAATTTCATTATATTTTTTAGTTTGTTTGTGCATAACATTATTTAAATTGAATTTATTATCTATTTACATTACTTTCATATTATATTACTGGCCCCTTTATAAGAGACGGTAAAATAACTTTGAATATATAAATTCTTAGGACTTTAATGGTCACTAAGTAGCATTAAGTATGTAAATTGTTGTCTGCTTTTGTAGGTTGATGCCAAGATGACTATAATTTATTGTCAGGAAGAATGAAGAACTGCTCCACAGACGCATCAATGCTATTCTTCTTTTTTCGCCTACAACAAAAAATATCCAGAAAATGTTGTGAAAAATGAATTTAACATCAAAAAATGTTTTTTCCTGCTTATTTCTTCGACCCTGGCTAGGTGTGCCACTTGGACTTTGGATTGCTGTTTCAGTTATTTATTATTGGTGGTTAATTTCAAGAATTAATATACTTGAAACACAAAATGTTGTGTTTAAGAAACAACTTCAAATATCTCATTCTGTTATGCGTCAATTGTCTGCAGATACTGAAGTAACATATAGTGTTCCTGAGGTAAAGAAAATTACAATCTTTAGACTATAAACAATAAAAGTTATTTAGTTTAAGTTTCTTTATGAGAACACATTAAAATACTCCAAACTAAGGGATTAGGGAACAAAATATGATTAAAAATGTTTTCAATTACAGATAGCCGATGTTGCTGGAACAATATGTGAAACAGTGCATGTAGCCCTTGTCTGCATGGGTAAATGTTCTAGGAATATCACTCCAATGCTTAAGTCTCTACTTCACCATCGACAAAATCCATTACACTTTCATATAATAGTTGATAACATGTCTGAGCATACAATTAAAACACTTTTTGATATGTGGGATTTGCCCGATGGTGAGTTGAAAGAAACTTTATATAAATAAGATAGTGTATAAGTTAAAGAATTAGTTGACATAAAATAAATTTTGTAATTAATTCATATGGAACAAAATACGAAGTGTTTAATTGCTTTCTAAATTGAATAATTAAATTTTACTGCTTGAACACATACATAGGTTCTGACCTTGGCAAGTTCCTGCTGTAATAGAAATTGATATTGTTTTATTAGTGAATATTTATAGATTTTATATAAAAACAATCAAACCAACCAACCAAATAGTGGTTACATCATACACAGTACATAATAAAAATGCGGTATTGTGTAGGTATTCAGTCTTCATCATAAAAGTTTAAAACATTGACTCTGTACAGTCAGTTTTGTATAAACAAAGGGGTTTGTTTACCGATAAATACATTTATTAGCTTTGTTATAATGATTAAAAAATGTAGATTTACTTAAAATATGTGACATAAAAAAACTTTCTTTACATAAATCAGCGGCGCTACAACCGTTTTAGGTTTGGGCCTCAGATTTCTGTATCTGTTTCATGACCATTTGTCAATGTGATCAGCCTTCTGTGCCTGACACACGCCGTCAACTTTGTGGGCCTAAGGCAAGCCGGTTTCCTCGCGATGTTTTTATTCGCCGTTCGACCGAATGTTAAATTCCATTGGTCTCTAGCCGAAGATCGAACCTACGACCTTAGGGATGAAACGTCGCTGTAGCCACTAGGCCAACACTGCTCTTTTAAAAAAACTTTCTTTGCAGTGAAATATACTTCGTACAATGGCCAGAACCGTCTAGCTGAAGTCCGTTGGATTCCAAACAGTCACTATTCAGGAATATATGCACTAGTCAAATTGTTGTTTCCTAATATCTTGCCAAATAGTCTAAGACAGGTCATAGTTCTTGATGCAGATTTGACCTTTCTGTGTAATATAGCGGAGTTGTGGAGTATGTTCAGAAATATGACTGGTGATCAGGTAAATAAATAATAAATTCTATTGCAAGCCTCAGTTGTTTCAGAATGATCTAATTGTCTCTGATTTAAGTGAGGACTACAGATATATAAACTTTAACAAAACAATGTTGCCATATAAACAATTGATTTGTTTTAAAATGTTACAATTGTAGTATTTAAAAAGAAATATCAATTAACAATTGCTGATAAGCACTTGAAACATAAGAGTATTTAAATAACATAATATATTCGTGTTTATATCTTTTTGATAATAATATAAATGACTAGCAAACTCGGCGAACTCCATTTCGCCTTAGTTTCATGTAACATTTCGTTTGGTGATCCCGCTTTTCTGTTGAAATTTTTACTGAATTTTCTTTGCTATAAACCTCACGGAGCCCGAGACCTTTCCAACGAATGCAAAACCGTGGAAAGCGGTTCGTGCGTTCTGGAGTTATAGCGTCAGGAAGGAAAACCCGACTTATTTTTATATAGTAGAGATGTAATTGTCAAATATAAAACACTATTGCGATTTTTGTAACAAGAAAAAGTTTTAATTAAAGCAGACTGAGACGCAAAAGCTAATAAAATTTGACAAATCTTCATAAAATGACATGTCAAATAATAATTTGTCAATCAGTTTATAGGTCTTGTAGAAAACGAAAGTAATTGGTATTACGATAAAACGAAGCGTTGGCCAGCGTTAGGGCGTGGCTACAACACGGGAGTAATGTTGTTGAATCTCCATAAACTACGTATGGTCACGGATTGGACGTTCGTATGGCATGATACGATTAATGAGAATCTTGCGCAACTCCAACAGACAACGTTGGCTGATCAGGTATAGTATCCAGTTATATTTATCTACATTTTTATATTTGATTGCAGCACAGCTAGTAACAAAATATGCATGTTTCTTTTTTTGGAAAATCAACATATGTACGATGAGTAGAACTTATAGTCGAATTTTATAAAAATACTAGCTGACCCGGACAACGTTGTTTTGCCATGTACACTATTTCTAGGATTTTTTTTTTTAGTTCAACAAAAATAACTATCTACTATAATAAAAAAAGTTTTCTCTAAAACATAAAAATTTAGGGGTGGGACCACCCTTAACATTTCGGAGGATGAAAAATAAATGTTGTCCGATTCTCAGACTTACTGAATATGCATAAAAATTTCATAAGAATCGGTCGAGCCGTTTCGGAGAAGTATGGGAACGAACATTGTGACACGAGAATTTTTTATATTAAATTATATGCTAACATTTCTAATATTTATTTAAAACTTTTATTTTGATGTCTTTATTAATAACATATCAAAAGTTCCTCATTGCTGGTATTCCGTAACACAGCGATTCCAAAAAGTTACATAGTACTCCCACAGCTACTGTATGTTTCCTTAATACTTTTTCGTAATCGATTACCAGCCTCCTACTGACTAAACAGATTAACGCATATAGACAATTCTTTTGGTGTATGTATATTATTGAAACATATATTAGGTTCATCTTTTAAAGTTATTATTTTCAGGATGTAATAAACGCAATAATAAAGAAAAATCCAAATTTTGTGTACAATATAAGTTGTCAGTACAATGTTCAGATGTCCATGAAGACATTGGCAAAGGGCTGTTATGGCGAAGATGTTAATAATGTTAAGGTAATTCTTTATTTATTGATTTTCTAAATATAATGGCTAAAGTCTCTGCAATTAAAATTACTAGTAATGTTATCTTCATTGTATGTTAATATTTATATAACTCAATATATCTGAATGTGTTTTTCTCTGAATCATTTTTTATTTGCTATGTGTATCTTTAATTGGTTCAACAAAACCTTAGGAACCACGATTTGAAGTAAGAATTGTTATTTTTTGTGTGATCATATTAACTTTAAAAGTAATCTTAATTTAAGTAATATTTAATTTAAAATATTATTTGATTTCTTTTCTAGATAATCCATTGGAACTCCCCAAGCAAATATAATGTAAGAATTAGGGATTCGGAGTATTTCAAAAACATTCATTTGTCTTACGTTAATTTTGACGGAAATCTTTTGAGGGAAAAACTGCATAGGTGCTCTGAGACTGAAGTTGTTACTTACAAGGTGAGTTAGAAAAAAATAAAATGTGTAATTAACATATAATTATTTCACGTATGTATTTAGTTAGGATTGTTCATATTGAAGTTTTCTTTTAAAAATGTTCTTTTCTGAAGTTTAAAGAACGCGGTTTATAATTGGCCTAGATCTATAACTAAAAAAACCTCCGCCATTTAAAGTTAAGTCATTTGAAAATGATGAATTAACATGTTTTTTCTTATATTTTATACAATTTCATAAATATCGCTTTTGCCGTATATGTGGAAAACACTTCTGTTAATTAACGTTTTTAGATGAATCATTCGGATCTATGTCTAAGTTTTCGCGCGGCACAACGTGTCAAACTGCGCACCCACCTCTATTACATGGACTACAGCTACTCTAGTGTCGATGGCTTTGACGTCACTCTAGTACTGCAATTGTCTATGGACAGACTGCAATTCTTGGAACGACTAGTCAAATATTGGGACGGTAAGCATAAATATATAATATTGTATGAGTTATTTATCAGCGTGATAAAATTATATTCTCGGTGCAGGACCTCTCAGTGCTGCCATCTATTTGTCGGATTGTGAAGTGACGAAACTGGAAAGCTTCATTCGCGATTGGTCTGAAACCCTAAGCTTTCGGAGGAACATCGGATATCATCTTGTTTTCAAACATGATTCGGTAATTCATATTTATTATTATTTTTCATAAGTACAAATTTTAACGAGTATTGTTAAAATGATTTTATAGATTATTTACTATTACTACAAGTAATCAGCATTTTTATCTGTCTAACCCATTACCCAGTGTTTTCCAATGTGGGGCCCACGCCCCTCAGGGGGGAAATTTTATTATTAAGGGGGTCTATATGTTGTTTGTTAAAAATGGTTAAAACATGTCTAAAACCTATCATTTAAGTTTTCATCTTAAGTAAAGATTTTATTTTGAATATAATAAAAATAATGTTGGTTGGGCATTGGGCACAAGAATTTTAGAAAGGCTAAGGGCACGGCTCAAAAGTTGGGAAACTTGTCTAAGAGATAATAATTCATATAAAAGTTATATATTTTTTGAATGCTTACTGTATTTTTGGTTCGAAATCGAGCAAAACCAATACAGAAGTACACGTAAATGAAACTTGAAAATTATTATTGTTTTTATTTCTTTGCCCTTTTTAAACATATTAATATCACCCATAGGTACATTACCCAGTGAACTATCTCCGTAACGTGGCTCTCGAGAATGTGAATACGCCCTATGTTTTCCTTATGGACGCAGACTTCGTCCCGATGGCCGGCCTTTATGCCCATTTGAGAGCCGCTATTAAGTTGATTAACCCGTATCCGCAGAAAAAGGTATTTTTGGCGTAGACAATAGAATAATTTCGTGCTCTACTATGTAGTTCTTTTGTTTGGTCTCTGGTTTCATTATTTCTCTATTGGCAAGTTTTATTAATACACGTCTAAGTTATTTACGCAATTGCTTATAGATTAAATTCACACGACGGAAGGGAAACTTGTTGTAATCAGTTTTTCGAGCCGGAATTCGAACATACGACTTCAAGTTGCGGACGCAGGCTTACTCACTATCAATATATGTTATTATTAAAGCCTCTTTATTTCCATAATGAATAATATAATAAACAAGAATATCATATGATTAATTATTCCATAATATGTGCATTGTGCATGCATAAAAATATATATTTTTTTCAAACAATGTAGGTATGTATCCAAAACAATAGATTTAATGAATAACTAAACATATTAAGTTCGTCTAATTAGAAATTTGCCATTCTGAGAAAATGCCATATTGTTAATTTTGTTTAATTTTATAGAATGTTAAATGAATTTTACTATCGGACTAACAGCATATACCTCTTGCTTCTTACTTTTATCTTATCTCTCTTAATTTGTATAATTCTCTAGTTTTTAATAGACTCGATTCGATTATTTCAGTGCTTAGTAGTCCCAGCATTCGAGACACAGCGGTATCGTGCTTCTGTCCCACGGTACAAAGCCGCATTGTTGGCTCGGCTTTCGTCCCGAGGGGACGTGGGACCTTTCCGGGCCAGAGAATGGCCCAGGGGACATCGCGCTACCAATTATACGAGATGGGCTAACGCCACTGCGCCTTATGAGGTAGATTTGATTAAAATTTGCTTTTATTAATTTAAAAATATATTTTTCAAAACCCTATTTTATTGTGTTTAGAAATTGCAATCGCATCTTTATTGGTTAGTGTTATAAAATCTATTTTACTGTAAAGCTTTATTAATGATAGATTTTCAAAAGGAATGCTCTAAGTTGAGGAAAAAAAGTTTATAATAACTCTTTAAATTATTGTCGAGGTGCTAGGCGAAACTAAAATGAATGCAACTGTTTAATCATCAGACGTCGAGGCAGAATACGGTATTCCACCCGTATCACCTCGACGTCCGTCGTTCGACAACTGAGAGTTTGTAAGGTAGTTTTTGCGCACCACCACTATGTGGAATCAGCTGCCCACTGAAGTATTTCCGAACCCATTCGACGTACGGTCCTTTAAGAAAATAACGTACCGTCTTAAAAGTCCGACAACGCACTTGCGAGCCTTCTGGAAATGTGTGTGTTGGCGGCGTTATCACTCAACATCTAATGAGCCTCCTGCGGGTTTACCTGCTGTTACATTAAAAAAAACCGAAGCTAATATATATATTTTTTAATTTTAGGTTGAATGGCAATCAGATTACGAGCCGTATTTAGTAGCACATAGATCAGTTCCTAAATACGATACAAGATTCTCTGGATTTGGTTGGAATAAGGTAAGAAAATAGATTTTGCTGTGAACATATTACCTACCTTTAGGCTTTAAGGGCATTGGTCTCTGACTTCTTTTTCTATAATTGTTTGACATAATTTCATCCTGCATTCTTTGCGTGTTACCACGAGAATGTAAGTGCGGGCTCCTATTTCACCATGCCTCCTGCTGATAGAGGACAAATCTTTGTTTTTAATTTATTATATTATTATTAATTACTTAAGATGTGCAGCTCCTTACAATCATTGTGTAAAACAAAAAACTTGGCGATTAAAAAGAGTGGCGGAGGGTTTATTGCCAGTTCCTCTCTTCCGTTCTACGCTCTTGATTTGAGAACTGGCACTAAATGTAAATTTAGAAGCATTTCATATATATTTGACGTTCATAAGTGTACAACTCTGGTAGTAGGTTGTAAGAAAACAACCTCTACATTTAATTTTAAAAAATAATAATTTTAAGGCTTTAAATTTAGTTAAATTAGGGTAATATAGTTAAAAATAAGATTTGTGTATAATATAAAGTGATTATCTAACAGGGATCTAAAACTGGCTGTCAACTTAACGCCTTAACGGTAACGTAGTTTAAAATATCGTCAAACCTGGGGAGTATTTTGTTCTATTTAAGTTATATTTACTGACTACATACGATCATAAAATACTGCTCAGTTTTTGGAGCTACGTCCATCACACATTGGCACGGTTTATGTCTCATTTTGCTTGACAACTAGTGGAAGCAAAATCGACGACGAAAACATTCGCCCAGACAATGAATACTACATAATTTACTTGACAAAATAAGCCCATTTTGTGTATTTAGGTTTCATTATATGTTAATAGGTAATAAATAGTACAACCACCACCACTCACACATAACAGTTATATATACATACCTTTTTCGCTTGTTCATTGCATACAGTCCCTAGTATACAATATGATGACTCGCAGAGGCTTGGCTTTGCAAGAAGAGTCTAAACTTAAATTAGCACTGACTGAATTGCAGTCTTGCAGGGATTTATGTACCCAGTTAACAAGTGAAAGAGAAGAAAATGAAAAAGAATTCTTAAGTGTGCTGGAAGGCAACAGGAAGCTCAAAAATGAAATGTCCTTGCTATTTCAAGAAAATAATTCACTTAAAGATCAGTGTGTTATGCTTCAGCAGGAATTAAATAAACTTGATAGTTATGGTAATGAGTATGAAGTTGCTTTGCAGCGCATAAGAAGTCTTGAAAAACAGCTATTGGAGGCTGAACAATATATTAATAACCTGGAGGCAGTCTCACAAAGTGTAAAAGATACACACACAGACATTCTATACAATACATTAATTCATTATTCAGGTTCTACACCAACTCATCATGTAAAAAGTTTAGGTAAAAACAAAATAAGAAAATATATTAAAATTAATAAATATATTAAAAAGACACAGAAGCTAGTAAAACAATATAGAAATGTAAACAGTGTGGATTTAAAAGTTCAAAACACAAAACTTCAAAATGAACTTGACTTGCATTTAATTGAAACTGAAAATGCTAAATTAAAATATGAATCTGACACATTAGATTTAAAAACAGAAATTTTAAAATTAAAAGAACTTACAAACAGTCTCACTTCTAAATTTGAAGAATCACAATGTATGGTAGAAAAATATTCTTCTGCAATGGAAGATCTGCTTCAAATTTCTAATTACACCGCAGAATGTTATGAGCAATTGCAGAATAAAACTTACGGTTGCAATTATAAAAGCCAACCCAGTCTCCAATTACCACAGACATCACAACACACTCACAGCCTCACCCTGCACCACAACAAACACTCAGTTAAAGGAAAAAATTAAGGCAAAAGAAAGGAATTTAATGTATTCTGATGAAATGGGTCAGGACATGGGTACTATTGTACAATTAAATGACGGCCAAACATTTATAAACAGCTGCTATCCCAATGCCACTTTTAAAAACATTGTGAAAAATCATATAATCAAAAACAATGATAATTGTAATAATTTAATAATTTTTATAGGGAACAGGGGAAATGTAAATAAACATGATCTTTTAGTATTATATGAAAAACTTTGTTGTTTAGACTCTAAGAGGATTGTTATGTTTACATTTCCCTATAGCCAAAGCTTTCCTAAGGAAGAAAATGACACAAGATATATTCTTAATCAAACATTGCATACATTGGCAATGTATAATGATAAATTTTGTGTCATAGATACCAATAGGTATAGTAAAAAGTTTTTTATCACAAAGGGTAGATATAATTACCTACCTGCTTTCTTAAAAAGACAGCTGTTTCGCTATCATATTTTATACAGATGACAGCCAAGAATTTGGCTAGACCCCTTGCTTCTATTGAGCAAGCATTAGATAATAAGACCTTGGAAGAAATTCCAAATAATATTTATTTAAATTAGATAATAGGACAACAGAGCACCACTCTTGCAATAATAAGGTAAGTATATTATGTGATAAAATTCATTCCCAAAAAATTATTGTGGTACATCAAAATATACAGGGGATGAAAAATAAAGAATTAGAAATTGAACTATTCTTGAATAGTCAAAAAATAGACTTTTTGTGCATAACAGAGCACTGGTTAAAAAAATATGAAGTTTTGTTTAATTTTTGTAACCACAGGGTTGGTAGTGTGTTTTGCAGAGAAAATGCAATTCATGGTGGCTCATTAATCCTAATTAGTAAAAAACTTAAATGCAAAGAAAGAAAGGATATTATCAGCCTCTCTGTAGAACTAACTATTGAAATCTCCTGTGTGGAACTGGAGCAATTCATTGTTGTATGTCTATATTGTCCTCCATCAGCTGTCTATAATAATGTTGAAAATGTATTAGAGGAGATATTGTGTAAATTAGTAAAGTGTAATAAAGGGCTAATTGTGTGTGGGGACTTTAATGTCAATTTACTTTGTCATTCTAATTCAAGTGTACGCATACTTAGTCTTTTTCGTTCATACAATTTAATAAATCAATTTCATTCACCCACAAGAATAACAGCTAGCACCGCAACTTTTATAGATAATATATATAGTGACATAGCCCCTTTGAATGTATGTATTTTCAATAGATTTAAATCTGATCACACTGGTCAATGGTTTGAATTCCAATTAAGGAAGCAAAATACATGTAAAAAGAAGAAAATTGTGATAACTCCTATTACAAATGACCGTTTGGACAGATTTAGAGAAGCATTGGTCTATAGAATGCCATTTCTGTGTGGCAACTCATCCCCTAATAATTTACAGTTTACAGTACTTTTTTTGGATCATTTATTGATGAATTCAAGAAAGTATTTACCCAAAAGACTTTATTGGTCTCTGAGAAAACAAGTTTCTGTGACTGGGCAAATGAGGAGTTACACAGGAAAAGGTTAAAATTATATGAAATGTATGACGAAATGCAATATAACACTAGTGTGGAATTTAGGGAATATGTTAGGTTGTATTCAAATAATTTCAAAAAAGATTGCAAAACTGCAAAGTCTCAATATTTAAGTTCAAAAATAAAAAATAGCATGGATAAAGTAAAAGCTACCTGGAAAATAATAAATGAAGAATCAGGTAAAACGTCTGACAAACGAACTGATTATATGTTAAAAGTTAAAGGGAAATTAATAAAATCTGACCCAGAGGTAGCTTCTTCTTTTGAAGAGTTCTTTACAAATGTACCACTAAATACGACCAAGTCCCTAGATTCTTCACCTGCTGCTGCGATCTCATTGCTAGAAAAATATGTACCTGAATGTAATATTAAATTTCAGTTTAAACATATAACTTAAACATATAACTTGTAATGATATCGTTAAAACTTTTAAGCTTATTAATTTAAAAAAAAGTAAAGATATATGGGGTATGTCAACAGTCATTTTAAATTCCGTTATTAATGTAATAAGCTCTGAATTGTCTATCATTTTTAACAGATGTATCGATTGTGGAGTCTTTCCGGACGAAATGAAATTAAGTAAGATTACACCGTTGTTCAAGGCAGGTAGTGAGTCTGATCCGTCAAACTTCAGACCTGTTTCCGTGCTCCCTGCGTTGAGCAAAGTTTTTGAAAAGATAATGCTAGACCAGCTTTCTTTACATTTTAATAAAAATAAACTCTTACATAATAAACAGTATGGTTTCACTAAGGGTCGCTCCACAATCGATGCCGGTGTGAAGTTGATTTCGGACATATTTAACGCCTGGGAAGAATCATATGATGGAGTCGGCGTCTTTTGTGACCTGTCAAAGGCCTTTGACTGTGTTCATCCTGATATACTCGTTGGAAAGCTTCAACACTATGGCGTTGATGGCAAAGCTTCCAGCCTGATGAATTCATATTTAAAGGGAAGGATCCAAAGAGTTCATGTCAATGGAGTCACCTCTCCGGGTTCGCAGGTATCAATGGGCGTCCCCCAAGGATCGATTCTCGGGCCTTTCTTATTTCTGATTTACATAAATGACCTCCCATTCTTTGTCAACGAAGTTCATGAGATGGTATTGTTTGCTGATGACACTTCACTTCTATTTAAATTATTATAGTATAGTATTATTGGACGATGTAAACAATTCTATCTCTCGTATAGTTAACTGGTTTAATGTAAATAACTTACTGCTTAATGAGAATAAAACAAAATGTATTAGATTTACAACTACTAGCGTAAAGCGAGATATTGGTAACCTGAAAATTAAGGACAGTGAACTAAACTTTGTTGACAAAACTGTTTTTCTAGGCATAACAATAGATAGTAAACTCCAATGGGGCCCGCACATAGATACTCTTTCGAATAGGCTCAGCTCTGCAGCATATGCAGTAAAGAAAATCCGACGGTTTACTGATAAGGACACGGCAAAAATTGTTTATCATAGCTACTTTCACAGCGTAATGTCGTACGGTATTTTACTGTGGGGTGCTGCTGCAGAGGTTCAATCCATATTTGTGCTGCAGAAGCGGGCTGTTCGGGGTATTTGTTGTGTTTCTCCGAGGGAGTCGGTACGGAATAAGTTTAAGGAATTAAATATTATGACACTATCTGGTCAATATATTCTTGAAGCCTTGTTGTATGTCCAAAAAAATTTAAACGACTTTAAAACAAATGGTGACTTTCACCAGTATAATACGCGAAATAGAACTAATTTGAGTGTACGACCAACCAGGCTCCAAAAGATAAACCACTCCTTATATGGAAATTGTATTCGTTTTTACAACAAACTCCCAAGCGAAATTAGAGTATTATCACTAAATAAATTCAAAGCTGTCGTTAAACGGAAACTAATCAACAAAGCTTTTTATAAATTTGAGGACTACTTAAATGATCCTAATCCTTGGGATTGAATTGCTCCAGTTCAAAGAATTTGTATGACAATACCTGGCGATTAAAAAGAGTGGCGGAAAGTTTCTTGCCAGTTCTTCTTACCCGCTCTACGCCCTTGACTTGCGAACTGGTAGTAAATGTAAATTTACGATTAATTTAACTTGACGATTCAAAAGTGTACTTGGTTACCCACTTGAATAAAGATATTTTGAGTTTGAGTTTGAGTACATTGTGTTACCTATATGAATAAATGATTTCGATTGTTCTGCATGTTTTGTCTTTGTATGTATAATGTTGTGTTTGGTCATTTAAGCTCGCGCGGCACCAACTTTGAACAGAGCTTATATCCATCTAAGACATGTCCGACGCGTTCCTTTGATATCTTTAGGGTCTCAGCTATCTTAAACAAATCACTTTTCCGTTATCCAAAATTATTTTGTGACTTTTGATGTTTTCGTCGGTAACAGGTAATATAAATACAATATAATTTTAATATTTTGTATTTATTTGGCCTGCGACCAGGCTGTGGTATTGTGACCTTGCCTATGCATTTTTCGACATCATTTAAGTCTTCATCTTAATTAAATATTCCTGGGACCAAAAAAATAAATGTTTCTATTTCCACAGTTCATGGAACCGCTCGCACCAATAAAGGCGTTTATTATTTATTTAATGAAATATTTTATCTTTCCAGGTATCACACAGCGTAGAGCTCAAAGCTCAGGGTTACAGACTAACAGTTTTGCCAGATGCATTTGTTGTACACACTCCACACGCGCCTTCGCCCGACATCACTGCGTTCAGGGCGGATCCACATTATCGAATGTAACTAACATTTTACCATTCATATAAAATATCATACCACAGAAGTTATAAAGTTTTGACAATACATTTATATATCTGCCAATAGCGCTACAACCTTTTAGGTCTGGGTATTTGTTCCATAATAATTTCTAATAGGCAAAAGGCAATCAACTGTGCCTGACAAGTTGACTTTTTGGGTCTAAGGCATGCATTTCGTCACGATGTTTTCTTTCATGGTACGAGGGAGTGTTATGTGCCCACATAGACAGAAAGTCCATTGGTTCACAGCTGGGGATCGAACCTACCCCAAGGTTGAGAGTCGCCACTACGCCGACTGCTTAACAAAGTTTTGACAATCATTATAAACAAAACCCTAGTTACCAAAGTAAAAATGTGAATAAACCACTTAAATTACAGTGGACCCCCGGTAATCCGGTACCCTCTGTAATCCGACACGGTCTATTATTGAAATTATTGAATATTTTATTGACAATCTTAATGCATGATTGAACAAGACATAACTTTCGTAAGCGTAAGCTCTTTATCGTGTTGTTTAATTTACTAAATTTGACGTACATAATGAAGTATGATTTGTACTTCAGAGTACATACATATAACATATGGAATCTTATCATTGGATCTGTTATTTGTCGGATTACAAGGTACTCGTCTACAAAAAAATCCGGACTATACGAGTCTTAGGCAGTACTCTATAATCCGACAAATTCGATAGCTTGACACTGCACTGCAAAATGTTTGTCGGATTACCGGGGGTCCACTGTAATGTAATTCGTACATATTTATTTTCAGATGCTTATCACTTCTAAAGCAGGAGTTCCTAGAGGACTTAAGAAAACGTTATAATGTCACCTTCGACTCGGCTAAAGATTCGCCTTTCATGGCTCAAGCTAAGAGTCTATTGTTAAATCAGAGAAATGATTAAATACCAAAGAACTACGTGACCAGTATTGACCTGATAATTTTTTTTTTTAAAATTAGACTATCAATAAAAAAAATGTATAAGAATCTCTTAGATAACGTGATTTTTATGACAACGAAAGTACACTTATATTATGTTGTGTTCATTTTACAAAACTGAATCATAGGTTGTTTATTAGTTAAGCGTTTGAATGCCCGTTTTTATTTTTACTTATCTAAGACTACATTCTATTATGCCTAGATAACAATGTAAAAAAAATCGCGTCACATGTGACCAGAAAATTACGTTCTAAAGTTCCCATTTTATAGTTTTTCTTTACTACAAACTTGTATATTGGTAATTGGACATCATTACAATAATCTTTACACTTTAGATTTCCCATACAATTTCTTCCACACGAGTTCTAATCGAACCACACATGCCCGGGTCTCAGTTTAGTTCTAAAAACATTCTTAACAGTTCGATTGTATTGTTTAACGATAGTTCATATTTTACCAAAAGTATTAACAGGTGAACTTAAAGCTTATTTGTGTTTAAAATATATGAAAACGGGCATTCAAATAGAATATGGCTTGCCATAGATTTATTTTTGCATGCCTTTACATAATTTTAGATAATTTAAATCATATTTTCTTAATTTAATATACTAAGTAAAGCATAATATTTTTGAAAAATCGTTCCTTTTAAACCAAATTATTTTATAGATATTTCCTATTTGCTTTTGTGTAACCAAAGCTTGTCACGCGTACCTCCTATATTTTAAGAATCAACACGTTTTATTTAAATTATCAATAAATGAATTGCAATTTTAATCGTTTTTTATTCAAATCCTCTTAATACACCTGAGATATCATTTTAGACTCATTCGTCAAATAGCTATTGGTCTTCGGATTTTCTTTCGATATCAACATCCACAGGAGGACAATAATCTGAAAATCTAACTCTTGAATGTCTTTTTTCAATGTCTCAACAGCTTTCTTCGCGTTTACCAAAGGCGCATTGTCATTCATTGAAGAGCCCCGCGATTCCGTTCTTTGCTTAATATTTTCCACTTTGGCTGTTAATTCATTTAAAATTTCTTGCTTCTCTGCTAACCCTGCGCTCGCTTCTTTGGACTCATTTGTTACCTTATTAAGTTCATCTAATAAGGCCCCATATTCACGAACAATTGGTTCGAATTGTTCGTTTAATATATTCTCGCGCGCGTTTATTTTATCCATTGAGGAATTAATGTTGCTGTACACTTTCTTAAGTTGTGAACTTGTTGTTTTAAATCTTTCTAATAGTTCATCTTTGTATAATCTCATTTGCGCATGCCGAGCACGCCAATCTCTTGCATCAGCCGTTATTTTGAGTCGCAACGCTGGTGCTACTCTCTCCAGCTCCAATTTCCATGCTTCCCAATCGTGTACCTTATTTCCAAAGTTACTAGAATCCTTTTCCTCCTCACCGGTGACTTCTCCGTCCGACTCTTCTGAATAAATCGCCATTTCTTCTTCTACTTTGTCCAGTGTTATCTCCGTCTCATCTTCCACTTGGTCGACGTCATCTACAGTTTCTTCTGCGTCGATTATATTAATAACTGGTTTTTGCCACTCAAAGTCCTCTTTTTTGAGCACCTCATCTGCTAAAACGTCTAGAATGTAGCAGACTTGCTCACCGTAACCTTGTTTCAATTTGTGTGATGAGAAATCAACTGTTATATCCTTTTCCCGTAGAATATCGACGATGCTAGCGATTATTGAGTTGGGATCGTCTTCTTCGTTTGGTTGCTCAAAGGCTTTTCCCGTCTTACGTATGAGCCATGCAGCGGTTGAAGCAAATACAAAGAATTGTTCTCCTGGATTCGTTGATGTGATGAAATAATAACGGCTCATTGGCTTCATTTTGATTTCTGGTCGTAATTCAGTATCTATCTTCAATAGCCGCAACTTGTCCATGATGTTGAGATCCATGGTTGGATATTATTATATTATAAATAGATATAGCATTAATAACTCAAAGATGCTGAACATTTGATGTTTTTGTCTACACCAACCGTGTACGCGTGTTTACAAATTCAGTTGCCTAGCAACGACAAACAATCTCGCCTTGTCACTGTTAGAAGTTCGTGATGTCGTCCACGCATACTTGTCTATGATGCACTGCATTTGAATTTGTATTATGTTCTTTTACTTTTGATGTGCTGATGTATTATATATTCTCATATACAAATAAACACAATGTTTTCAAGTATTATTTGCGTTATAATTATTTGCTATAGCCACTAGTCCACCCTATCAGTCACTGCTGTATGATTTCGATACAAATAGTGTTATAATATATATTTCTATAGATAGTCATATGGCCGGTTTTTATACACAATCTAAAATCTAAAGTTATTTCCAATCCAGATTTTTTGCGATCGAGAATCTGTATTTCAAATCCTTGTAAAAAAAGGATTGGTCGTTTCTCACGTGGTTTCGTTTTACGCGTTGCCTTTATTTGGGAGGAACTATATTAGACTTGAAGACGTGATTATTTATATACAATGTATAGATTTCTAGAGGACATTGGTGTGCAGAATATTTCACGTAGAGTCATTGATTGTTGTTGTCACAATCAGTTCATTTTTCGATCGGGTGCTTGAACGCGAAGGACGTAGGTCAACTTCGAATGACTTGTTTTGTAACACCTTCTCATCGTCAAGAATAGCAAATATTTCGATATGTCAGTTATACATAAGAAACCGATTTAACAGTCTTTCGAAATTGTGAATTCATGTTTACTTTAAAATTATAAATTTTGTGTTCTAGATATATGTTTAATATCTATAATTCTTAAATATAAAAGTTTCACTACCACCCACGTCAAAGTTCTAGAATCTAGATAAACAAAAGATCTAAGGAGACATTTATAAAGAATTAAAATGAAAAATAACGGGAGTCCCACACAGTTGATTTAAAATAGCGCGCGTTGCCAAGTGCTACGATTTTAAAAACCTTGAAACGGATTAATTTAATCTATAGACATGATATTTCAATATTCAAGTATTTGGATAACTTTAAAAATTTGCGTCTTAATCATAAATATTTCGTGGGAACGCGGACCCGACGGACGTTGTCCTGCATGATATGTGTTGTTCAAGCGATTAGTGTATTAAACAAAGTATGATAGTAATAATTTTCCGCATAATTTTCTTTAATAAGAACCTTCTCTTATATATATGTATAGATATAGATTAGATAAAGAATGTTTGACACGAATTTAAGGACAAAACATTCTATAGCTATTTGAGACCTATTATACAAACCCGAGGTTTTACGGAACCATAAGCTTTCTCCCTCTTCTAGGTAAAGCATACGAAAAGAGTTTTTAAAGTTATACTTCTTTAGGCGCGTTATAAAAAATGTATGCGAGTGAAATTTTACGGTGCGCGCGCACCGTGACACAAAATTATCAGTTTGGGCACAGAGCGTGCGCGAGCGAGATGGGAATAAGACAATCTACATGTAAAAAGAAATAGAAAATGCGTGACGTTAGCAGCTATGCCAAGAATTTTGAATGACCATAATGACATTTGTAGTACCTTTTAAACAAATAAAGTAGTTTTAATTATTTTTTCAAAGAAATTTTGCAATGCTTTTTCACAAAGACCTATTATTGCTTAGTTAAAAGGTTATGAAACATACCTAGTTATTAAATTGAATTAGAAATATAATAAAATAATAAATAATAATTATTATTAATTAATAATTGAATAATATACTAAACATTATATATTGCTAAATTATTAACGCTAAATATTTATTATTAGTTATTTAATATTTAAAACAAATAAAGAAAGCCAAAGTAGTATAACTTCTTACGCGCGTACATAAGTACACGCACCATTTTTTTTATATAACAAGTTACACACAGTCAGAAAGCGGTTTTTGACGTACGGATTTCGAACCTAGCGCGTGAAGCCCGTAGTCAAATTCCCTTTTTTTAAAGTTATATTTGAATTCAGATATCTACAGTTCTACACCCTTAAGTTAGCTAAGCATGTAAATACATATTTATCGATTTAATTAATATGTTTTATATATAACAAGGGACAAAACAAAATAAGTGGCGGAGGGTTTATTGCCAGTTCTTCTCTTACCTTCTACGCCCTTGTTTTGAGAACTGGCAGTAAATGTAAACTTAGAAGCATTTAATATATATATTTCTTTTTTGACGTTCATGAGTGTACATTGTGTTACTTAGGGTCGAATCGACTATGGATTTACTCGAGATTAAAATCATGGAATAGATTATTCTTGTACTGTTACTCGTGTATAAATTGAAGTTTGGTCGAATCGAGCCTTATATGAATAAATGATTATGACTTTTGACAAATGGTCAAGAGGCTCATCTAATGTTAAGTGATACCGCCGACCATGGACACTCACATGCCAGAAAGCTTTTAAGAATTGGTACGCTCTTTTCTTGAAGGACGATAAGTCAAACTGGTTCGGAAGTGGTTAATTCTTCAGGTGGCAGCCGGTTCCGCCGAAATGTAGGATTAAGTACGGAAAGGAAACATAAGTTTTCACAGTGAGCTACATTTTATCAATCTATTTGTCATCTAAATCAACTTTGAACTATTAGTTTCTTATCTCAAACTGCAGTGTCTCTGCATAATATAATGCATATGATATGCGAAGACCAACCGCATGACAAATAGTTACAATATTTATTCTAATATTCCATTTGAAATCCCTCCACGATAGACGCCGCCTGGTTGACATATCTTTAATTACAAAATTTTGAATAACTTGGTAGATTAACCAAATTACTTAAGATGTCATGTGGAACATGGTAACGGTTACAGCTCCTTACAAACGTTGTGTAAAACAAAGAACTTGGCGATTAAAAAGAGTGGCGGAGAGTTTATTGCCAGTTCTTCTCTTCCGTTCTACGCGCTTGGTTTGAGAACTGGCAGTAAATGTAAAATTAAAAGCATTTAATATGTATATTTTTTTTATTTGTTCATTGTGTTCGTTACCTATATGAATAAATAAATGATTTTGATTTGATTTGATTAGAATGTTTTATATCAAGTAAATTTTCTCTTGAAGAGAAACGCAAGAAACACATGAGACCTTTATTAACCATCCTCTATCTGCAGTAAACGCCGCTTTGAGGACATTCAGATCCGTTTGATGACAGTCTCCATGTCTTCAGCCAGTAAGATGCTGCAGCCGTTGTTCATTCGCCAATAACAATTGCAAAGACGAAATATATAAAATGTTAAATTACATATTTGATTTAATATTTGTATTTCATAATCTATGTGAAGTTTATTGCCGTTTATTCTTATTTCTTTTCTCTTTTATATTTGTAATATTTTCCTTTAAATGTTGTGCCCACTTGTCATTGATGCACAATATGTATTGTGTTTTTTGTATGTCGTATGTTCTCTGTAAGTGTATGTGTTATGTTAGAGTGCCTTTTTAAATAAATAATTGTAGTTATAATAAATTTTCAATAAATCAATGTTGATTGATGTTTTGTAAGACGAACGCTGACTAATTCTATTAATGTCATTAATTTTGTCATTACGTCATACTTTAAACAAAAATTTTCTACTGAGTACAATAATTAAGTACCTATACTTATTTAATGATTAATTATAGCTCATTAATAACAATTAGTTTACGTTAAATCAAATAAATTGTAGATACATAATTAATTTGAGTATTTCCGAAGAGATCTGAAATATATAAAAAATAATAACTTATTTATTAATAAGTAAGATTTCTATAGCAATGACGTAGCGCGACGACTCCTATTTGCAACATTAGCCCTTTGGATATACTCGTAATGCACATTAATTTCTTACTAAATATTTTTCCCTTAAATGACGTCAATATAAGCTATTATAACCACCTTCTGTCTCTATTTAGGGAACTAATACAATTTCCTGTGCAAATGAGTTATGCTCTAAATTAATCGTATTTATGAGGATATAAACTTGCAAAACATGACTGATAAAACCATATAATAAACAGAATAATAACAGTCCTTAAAAAGTGTTTACATGCCGTAAATTATTTTTCATAAGCAAAAAAAGTATTTGTAAACAAGACATATACGTGCGAGCGAGAGGCCATTACCTTGTAATGTCACGATGTATTTTGGTTTATTTGTATGGAAAATAACAAATATTACACGCTTGGTGTATTCCAATCAAAACAATTGGGTGAATAATGCCTGGTTTCGATGAACTTTGAAGGTTTAACCTTTACATATTTTACTAAAGGAGTCATCTTATAATTTGATTTATTTTTGGACATACCTTTTTTTTGGAATACCTTGCTTATAGGAATATAGTAAAATTAATTTATTTAATTTATACACAAATTAATTATTATTGATATGTGATTGCTTAAAAATATATTTACTAATCTAACGTCACCGTATTTTTATTAGAACAAATGTTTTCGTTTAGTGTTAATCAATGTGTTTAGTGCTTTTTTGTGTTGATTGTATTTTTTTAACTTTATTTAGAAGGAATTTAAAAAAAAATGTTGTTCTGTGGTGTGATGTGCCTTTAGGCACCAAGGTTAAACCCCTTAGGTTTTTTCTGTATTTTAAGTTTATTTATAATGTTTAAGCAATAGAAAAAGTCATATTGAATCGTATGTCTTAGAACTCTAATTCAAGGCCGTATATGGCTGATCACTTAGAATTGTTATTTTATTTGATAATTAAATATACAATAGATAAATGATAAATATTAAATTTATCTTAATATGTTGTGCTCTCTCAATGTTGAAGCTAAAATTTACATAATTTTGTTTTTGTTACCGCAAAGTCAGAGATTAATAAAAATACTATTCTACTCTAATAAGTTTTGAGGAGCTGTAGTCATCAATTTACGCAAATTCCCCCGAAAAATAACCCTAGATAAACCAATACCATTACAATTAATTATTAACAAATAATTTAATGCAGCTATTAGATTACTACTCAGCAAAAATCCCACGAAATCTAGTTTTTAAGCCGCCTAAAAAAAAAACTACTTCTTAACAATTATTTTTATTTTATTAATTTTACTATACACCTTTACACAAGACGTCATTACGTACACTGGTAATGTTCATTATTATTTTTTTCTACTAAGTAATTATTACATTCCTTTTCTTTCTTTTTTTGCGATTGAGGCGCAAACTAGCTGCTGTGGTCTCTGGCAGAATGACCAGCGATGTGGAACATTCTGCTCCTCAGCATAATGCTGAGCCAGGGCCAATTACAACCCAGCACACACATTACACACTTGACTTGACTTGACAACGAACCGAATGGAAAAAGGGATTTTTTTTCATTGTTTTTGATGTCTCTTATTTTATTTTTTCTTTGATTATTGTTATTTTATGTGTTTATATGTGTGTGTTTTTGTCAGTAATAAATGTTATATCTATGTCTATGTCTAATGACTAGTAAATACAGTCTGGAACCACGAAGTGCCCGAAAAAAAATAAAAAAAATCCTCAAAGAACGACTTTATCTCGTATTACTCGTAGTCGCGCGATAAAATTAGATTTGCTGACGAGCGCCCGCGCACTACGTCTCCACCAGTCGGCACTCGGCAGTCACGCTTAGAGCCCGCGACGCGACAGCAGCGTCCGAAAACAAAATTAAAAGAAATTAATTGTTATTTTTCTTTGGTTTTGTGCGTCAGTGTTAGTGCAAGTGCCTGAAAGAACGTCGTGTTTGTGCAATATTGTGATAAAATCCTTTTATCTGTGGTCACTGTGTAATGTGTATGTCCTGAACTTAAAGGTAAGCAGCGATTTGAAAGTTGTTAATGAACATTCAGTTTTAGAGGCCGCATTTTGGAACATTTAAAAGTGAACTACCGTTAGAAATAGCTAAACAATTATAGTATTAATAGTAAACAATGTTTGTACACAAACTCTAAAATTTGTATTATATACGTATCTATTATACGTATACACGGTGTAATGGTTGCAGCTCCTTACGAATATTTTGTAAAACAAAAAAATGGCGATTAAAAAGAGTGGCGAAGAGTTTATTGCCAGTTCTTCTCTCCCGTTCTACGCCCTTGATTTGAGAACTGGCAGTAAATGTAAAATTAGAAGCATTAATAGTATTTCTTTACTGACAAGTCATAAGTGTACATTATGTTACCTATGTGATTAAATGATTTTTTATTTTATTATTATTATTATCAATAAATTAGATTTAATACTTCTGGAATAATAAAAACTGTTTGACCAATATTGGGCAATTAAATTCTTCAGATATTATCATTGACAAAACACATTTATCGTGTATGTTTTCCGGGTATGACATATATTGGTTGTGTCATAATTAGATACGTGAAGGTTAATTGATAAGCCATTTTAAAGTTTACCTAGGGTATGAAAAGACTGATGAATTCTTTGTGATGGCCGTTTAGTTTACAATTCTACGGGTATTCATGTTTCCCTTAACCAAAAACTTCATAGATTGTCCCTGTGTTACGCATGAAGGCTAAATGGGCTAATTTGTTAATTTATAATAATTGTCTAGTTATTACGTGATTAAATTAAACTAAGTTACACCATCAGAAGAGCATTAGTCAGCTATCTTCCATTAATGATTATTAAAATACATTTCTTATATCCTCAGGACGACAATAATGAAACTAAGCGTTTGCTAAAGCGTTATTTAAAGTCCGGTATAATGTCTATTATTGCACCCTTTTCACTAGTAATTTTATAGCAAATAGGTAAGAATTCTAATGTCTTTCAACACAATAATATTAGTGACTTCGCTGGGAATCGACATATTACATTTGCATTAACCGCTAAGACACAAAAGTGTATATTTATAGTTGATATTAATAATAATAGCAATTATAAACGGTTGTGTAAACGGATGTAAGTGACAGAAATTCCTTAGCGCTTTCAAATAAGCAAGGTTAGCTCGTGTTCGACTGTATACATATAATCTTATGTATACTTTCCATTGAAAGTATATCATTATATGAAAACAATGTAAAGTATGTATTAGTCCGGATGCCTTACTCTTACTTCCAATAGCTATCCCAATCCAAATAAGTCTTTGTTCCAAGGTTGCGACATCAGCGCTACGGATATTGAGAGAACTACATCGAACTTGCAGTTGCATACAAAAACGTCGGGATATCGCTGTCTCCACTTGCATAATGTTTTGAATCACTGGGACCAAAACCGATGCCTTATGTGCTCGTTAATTCGGCCATAAAATGAATTTTCTTCAGCTCCCGATGAGATATGTAGAAGTATATATTATGTAAAAGTATATATGTATGTCCTATGGTTACAGTACCTTAGAAAACTTATAAATTGAAAAGGGTCTACAGAAGAAATAGCTAGGTTTGGCTTGAAAATATAAAGTCACAAGGCAAAGCTTTTTGCCTGAAAATTTTGTAAAAATAAACATCAGTTACGTGTGAAAAATAAATTTAATTTTCATAGTTAACAACTTTAGCATACGTCCTAAGTAAATGAGATATGTTAATATTGTGTTGGTTTAACATTAAATTATCCATTTCCAGTGTTAAAATGCAAACAAAATATATGCACAAGTGGAATAACTGTCTGTGGCCTTCTCGCATTTCGCATTCGCAATGCTTACACAAAATAAGCAGTTTTTCTTTTTCATGTGCCCTTTTTTTACATTGATTACGTATGTTTTAATTGCTTTGTTTTGTCTACATGTCTTATGTATTTTTGCACCTGCGCTTATCTAATTTCATTCAAAATATACACTATGGTTGCCTGGAGATCGCTCGAAAGATAAGGCCGCCAGTTGCTCTTGCTCCGTTGCTCCTTTTTATTTAATTACGTCAATTGTATTATTATTTCTGTAATAAAGAAGTGTTAATAATTAAATAAATAATCGTTATTACGTATTTTAATTAAATAAAGCAAATGAATTATATAAGAATAATTATTAAAAATTATTGTTAAAGAAAAAGTATTGGTAATTGTCTAAACTGTAAAGGTTTTCTGATTTTTTTTTTACACCTTTAACGCTATTCTAAACGTCAATGTGACCACTTTTTTGTCCTCTTTTTCCTGCTTCTCTTCTACAAGTCGAATTAAAGCAATCAAAAAATGTAGTGGCTTTTGGAATCCTTTTTATTTTAATTACAATTATAATTATTGCTTATCGCAGCGTATTATGATTCGTAGACAAAATCGCGGGTTCACTTCATTTTAAAACAGGACCACATTAATTACTCAATACCGGATATTGCGACTCCGATAGCAACGAATTTGCATTCAATTATATCTCTGTGACATAAGTGATAAGTAATCCGAGTAATTTTTACAATTAATTAAATAATTACCGGTCCTCTATGCTGAAATTGTATAATATTTAAGTGATATTTTCTATTTTATAGGCTCGTTTGCGCCCCTATCCAATAAATAAAAATCCACAAACTTCTCGAAACTTAAAATTATATACAAATTATATTTAATTAAAATTTAAAATCAGAGAACTACATGCAACTTTCCAAGTAAAAAAACTTCACTAGTTTCTGTGATCTTTGGTTATGGGATACAATCTAGGAGAACTCATGTGTACCTAGGTATGTAATGTTAGGTATTTCAAGTTGTTATATATATATATCAATCAAATCAATCAAAATACGTTTATTCCATTTAGATGCGTCTTAGAGCATGCTTATGAATATCAAAAACGTTTACAAAATTCGCGAAAGAGCAAGACTACGCCATTCGTTCGCAAAACTACTAGGAGAACCTTGTTCTGTGAAGAACGGGCAAGAAACTCAGCAAGTTTTACCCTCCCTCTACATTACAATTATTCAAAGTAAAGCAATAAATTCAAATATAAAACTAGCTTCTAGCAGCATCGCCCGCGTTGATTTTGTTTATTTCGTTTCGTTTCAACGAAAATCCTTATACTACATAATATATAAAAACCTGGGCGCTACAACATTTTAGCCTCAGGTTTCTGTGATCGTGATCTTTGTTTTTTCTAAAAGGCTACACTTCTGTGACATGACACACGCCGTCGACTTTTTGGGTCTAAGCCATGACGGTATACTCACGATCCTTTACCAGCCTGTGCACATAGGAAGTCTATTAGTGCACAGGCGAGGTTCGAACCTACGACCTCAGAAACCACCAACACAGCTCTCATATAATATACTGTTATACCTTAGCCTTCCTCAATAATAGGTGAAAACTACAAAAATTCGTTTGGTATCATTCAATATGTAAGGATTAGTTTTGAACGACCAATACGCAGGCTGTATGAGTTTATGAGGCGGCTCGATTCGAAAGCAGGGTTCATTAACCGCGCTCTATTGAGCCGGTTTTGACATTGAGGTTTTGGGCTCAAGTAGAACGTACAAGACTTTTAGCACTACAGTTTCTTATTTTTAGGACAATGCCTTTTGAATGTTACGCCAAATGTCAGATATATACATATACATATATTTAATTTTTAATTTTAATTTAATTGTTTAATTCAGAAAACAAGGTTCCATAACAATGTTAGTAAAATTACAGCTTAATACCTTAAATCTAAGTGTTAGTATGTTTACATTAAATATGTATAGATACTTCCCCTTAACTCACTTTAAAGGGGTTTAATTAAATATATTATGTAATTATGTTATATTCTCATAAAAACGTCTTCACGAGACGAATCATTTAAAATTAAGCCTAAACTGATTATACAGGGTGGCCAAAAAGTCGTGGATCAAACGCAAATAGGGGATAGATGAGGTCATCAGCGGCAAAAAATTGTTCAACGGTAGGTCTCTAAGGTCAACCCCTGCAGAGTTATGATTTATTTTGCGTTTTATAAGAAAATTGACTTTTTTTTACTAATTCTTATTAAAATTCGAAAATATCTACATCTTGTATCTTTCTCATAATATCCACTAGATTGGTACTGATGAGTTCTTGCTTACCACATACTATTTATAGTTGTTTATTGAGTGTGTTGAAGATAATATTAAGTTATACGATATAATTTTTTTTCAAATCAAAACTTTTTGTTTTGAGTACAACCCTGTCTTGGCAGCCCCAAATTAATGAACTTAGCAGGAGGATTTTTTTCTTCTTCTCACGCACTTAATAGGTTACGCAATTTTTTGCCTATCTCAACTAAAATTTCTCTTGCTCATTCTCTTTTACTCTCTATTCTTGATTACGCTGATGTGTGCTATCCTGATTTAACTGAGTTGCAGCTTGATAAGTTAGAACGCTTACAAAATGTCTGCATCAGGTTCATATTTGGTCTTCGTAAATTTGACCATATTTCGGAGTTCCGAAGAAAGCTAAATTGGCTACCCATTCGATTGCGGCGTAAGATGCACATTCTACAACTTCTTTTTAATATTCTTTTTAATCCTAAAACTCCTTCTTACTTAAAGCAAAATTTTATGTTTCTCTCTGGTGGTAGTTTTGACTTGCGTTCTCTGGACAACCTTATTCTTGAAACTCCTATTCATAAAACTGAATTCTATCACTCCTCCTTTACTGTGCAAAGTATTCTGCTATGGAATTCTCTTCCAATTGACATTAGACGGGCTCAGTCCTTAAATTTATTCAAAAAGCTTCTTCTTGATCATTTTCTTTCTGTCTCGTAATTAGCTGCCTCTGCTTATATATTAATTATTGTTGACTCTGATAACCTTTTGATTATATTTTAATATTATCCTTTATATCCTTTATTTACCTTTTGATTAATATTTAAGTATTTATACATACTTTTATTTAGGATTATTGTTATTTTCCTTTAGACTTTACTTTTTTAGATATAGTAACGGGTTATTTTGAGTTTTTTTTTTGTTAATAATTTTTGTAATTCTTGTACTCTCTACCCTCTGTCGGTGTTTCTTTTTCATTATTCCACATTAGGGTTGCCTGGAAGAAATCGCTTGTTAGCGATAAGGCCGCCCGTTGCCTTATAACTTTTTGTAACTTGTTTTTTTTGTACTTTTGTTGTGTATGTTAATAAGGTAATAAAGCATAAATAAATAAATAAATAAATAAATAAATAATAATATAGGAATGTTGTTTCTAACTTCTTATAGATTTTATTAACATTTTTATTTACAATTTAAAATTAGATTAATTAGTTTTTATTACATTTAAATGATAAACAATATAGTACTTACCTGTGATATATTTTAATACGTGTTGATTCACCAATTAGGTTCATTGCTAAGTTTTGGTAAGTCGCTATATTTTGTAAAATAAACATAATTTTTTAAACTGAATTTAAAATTAAAAGTACACTTGGTAATGGTTTAATTTAATTCTTTAAATTAATTAAAAAGTCGACACCGGAACTCATAGTTGCATTATAAGCACAACTAGGTATTTAATTAATTAAAGAATAAATCATGTACAATATCGACCTGGAAATGAAAATTTGTTTCAATAAAGGCCATTTTCTTCATTCCGTTCTTCATTGCTCAAGGTCATATAGGACTACTTCCTCCATTCTCTCTCTTCGGCAAACAGGGTCCTGGAGTCTGGACCATACCCGGTGCCCCAATAGCTATTCCAATTTCATCTTTAATATTGGGTGTATTCGGTTGCGACATAAATTATTGACAAAAAAACGATATACCTAATACCTTTAAAAACGGGGAAACAATATCTTACTTTTTCTTTTAACTGTGGGTACTACAGAGTAATTTCATGTTATTTTAAATTTTAATACAATTTCCTTTATCTCACAGTCCTAAAGTCGGTCTTGGAGGCTAAAACTGGACTAACAATAAACATTAAAATATTGTTAATAAAACAATTTTTTACCGGATGGACCTTATGGACCTTATGTATTTACAATTATTTTTCATAATTTTAAATTTAACCGACGTTTCGTATGCTTTACAGCCTTAACTTTAACCTCAATCCGGTAAAAAATTGTTTTATTATCAAATGTGTGAAAGTCATGTCAATAAAAGACAATACTATTAAAATATTGTTTCAATTCTAACTAGTTCCTGAAAGCGCATTCACTCAAACTCTTTACAGCTTAGTGTACTTAGCTTAGTTTACGACACAAGTCGCCATAGAATCTGTTACTATTACTTACTTACTTATTGTTAATATTTTTCTACGATAAGTAGTTCATTACTATTTAAACCAATACAGCGGTTTAGGCGGAAGGCAGCGAAATAGGAAATAATAAGATGTTTTTAGCCCCGTAAACCAAAAACGTAAACGTTTTTTACGAGGGGAAATTATTGTGCTCACTGCCCGCGCCATTAATGTCAAACTTGACGCGAGGTCTGTGGGGCTGGGTCTACACTGAATAGCAGAGGGCTTTGAGTGTAGCCCGAAAAATAACCGTGAAAAATCTCGATTACAAGCACTAAACGCGGTTATCGTAGATTTAAGACATTTCAAAATCCTTTATTCAATTAGATAACACAATGTACACTTATGAACGTTTTAATTCGATTGCAAATAAACCACCCATGATGCTGTTTAATTATGAATAATATTTACTCATTGATAATGCGCCATATCTATTTACTAGATATCTAAATACATCTCCGGTTATATCTAGGATATTAAAATACGTCGAACAGAGATCACTATTTCTTGGTAAATTTTGGTAAAAATCCGGCAGAATATTGGTAACTTCACAGAAGATTTATCTCTAATATGGCAGCATTGGAATTAACCAATATACCAAAAAATAATACCTGTCAATTTGACAGTCTCTCGCTTACCACAATAGCCGGTATTATACTATAATGATATTAATTTATACCTAATGGGAAAGGCTATTATACTATGATATTTACACGGATTCGACCACTGACTAAACAACTGATAATCCATTTGACATTACTTGATAACGATTTGACATAACGAAAGCGAAAGACATAAATAAACCTCATATGTATATATAAAAATTCTACTAAAGACAAGCGGGATGGTCGAAAGACTATAGCCTGCGCCATGGGGGAAAGAAAAACACAAAAGCCGGTAAAAAATTAATATACTTGCGTAAACTATAGACAATATTGCTGCTAATAATCTTAGAAAAGACAGTTGCAGCAAAGCGAAGGACTTTACTCCCCGCTAAAATAATTCCACGACGCTTCGCGCCTCTTAAGGCGTACACAATGAGTAATGACGTACACCACTGACGTGGCATGCCTGCTGAATATAGATGCATCTTCAATAACAGTGATATAACGGCTATTTCCTTTCAAACCGACAGATATTCATGACGATTGTGCATATCCTATGAAAATCGTGATATTTTTAGAACACTTGCAACAGTGCGCGTCCGTCGTTTCACAACTGATCGTTTTTAAGGGGGTTTTTGTCGCACACTAGCTGCCTCGATTAATGGGCATTCAAGATAAGAGCGTACCAATTCTTAAAGTCCGGCAACGCACTCGCGAGCCCTCTGGCATTGAGTGTCTATGGCTACCACTTAACATCAGGTGAGCCTCCTGCCAGTTTGATCATTTTTATATAAAAAAAAATTGAGCCGAAGAGGCTGTCAGAATAATTCTTATTAACTGTTGTTGTTTTATATATTTCTCATATTAAGTATCGAGATGATTACGAAAAATAATAAAAACGTAACGTTAAAAATGGTTAGCACTGCAACGAACGAACGAGTTCTCTTTCCGCACAGACTACCAATGTCCATTAGCAAATGTTTCAGGTTAATTCTTACTAAAAGTAGAAGTGTTCTTTTTTATATAAATTGTCTCTGCACAAAGATGCAATTTAACAACGACCGAGCGTAACATATGACCGACCTATCTGACCACCATCCAAATCAACACAACCATCAATGAGGGCTGACGAATTATTCGACAACGAATTAAATGAAGACTTTCCATTTTAACGAAACTCAATACCTACCGAATTTAATAAAGAACTCTTTACGTTAAATCAACCCTTGACACAAATGCAGCATAGTCAATATTAGTATATAAAACTAATTGGCACATCTAACAATTCACTAATACAATTATTCCATCTGCAGTGGAAATATATATAGACCTCAGACCACTCTGTGACTCTTTGCCCATGTCTTTAATTTTCCTTGCCATGCCATTTACAACAATCCAAAATTGCATAAAACACAAGGAACAATATTTATAATTCAAAGCGTACAATACACGGCAATTACCCTATTGTCATCGAAAACTATACTTTTGTTAATCAATAATTAGAAAATGGCTAAAGCGGCAACTTATTCTTACAACGATAGTTTAATGTTTCTTTTTTAATGTTGATATTGACTTATTAATGCCATAAATATTTGTTCTTGATTCTTTGTTTATACTAAACTCCGTTCACTGAGATTCTTACTATATGAGACATCTTAGTAAAGCCCACACTACAAATAGAAAATCATAGACACCTATAATTTGTGACCGATGCTTGGGTAAAAGTTTTGATGTATTGATCAAATATTGAAGTTTATTGACTGACTTTTGATTTATAACTGTTCAAACTTTTGCCTTACATCTCAATACGACATTATTTTCGGCTCTAGTAGATTTCAAATAATTGGCGGATATTTTTATCGTAAAGTATGAATATAAAAAGTTTTTAGTTTATTTTATAATTTTTTTCTGTAATTTGTTATTGGATAATATTTCAGTGTTACTTGTAATTTTATTTTTGTTGATTTGGCTATGCACTTCTTGCACTTTACCGTTAGTACTTCTTATTTGTTTTCCTTACTAGGGTTGCCTGGAAGAGATCGCTTATTAGCGATAAGGATGCCCGTTGCATCCCTAATAGTTTATGTTATTTGTTTTTAATTTAATGTAACGAAGTTAATATAAACTGATTTAAATTTAACTTAAAAAAGATTTAAAATATTTACACTCATCGTTCGCCGTTAGATATATAAAAATACACCACTATAAAAAGCTCAGTTGTCCGTCACCACATTGTCTAATTAATACAATCTAAGGCCCATGAACCGGAAGTGTGCCAAGATGGCGACAACACGTGAATATAGCAGATCATTTTTTTGGCTATCAGTCAACAATCAACCGCCCACGTTGCCCAAGAATTTCACCTTGACTCGAGAAAGCCTGTGCTTCGTCCAAGACACTTTTTTAGAACAAATTGAATAATCTGTATCCGTCTTTTTACGATGTAATAGTACATAAACTTTAATAATGAGGTTATGTCAAAGTCAAAACCAACTCTTCTCAAAAACACTATTAATTCGGTTTCTTTTATATGTATTTATTATGAGCTTCAAGACGGCAAGAAGCGCCAAATATTTAAATAACAACAGAAAGGGAATAAAAATATCAAAACAAGCTTCAAAATCATCTAAGTATTCCCATAACAAGACAGTTCATAGTATTATATATAGTATATAAATTTACAAATAATTGTAAATTTATACATAACTTTAATCCGGTAAAATGTTTTTTTTTTAAAGACAGTTCATAGCAATTTCTTCATGAGCTTTCAAATTCTGCCTTTAATTCCAACGAACGCAATAGTTTTTCCTTTGCGTGGTATCAACATGTCACCTTCCAGTCACATTATCTGTGAACAACATTACAAACGTGGGTTGTTTTAGTACCCAACGATAAGAAAACGCTGAGGATAAATCAGCTAGGGCATTTGTGTGATTGCTGGAACTGTAAAGTGTCCCGGTTTTTTGTCCCTCTCTGTCCGGTTCAATATCGAGGACATGACGGCATTCTTCAAGATGTAGCACAGACATCACGTACGTACCTATGTGATGTGGTCTGTACGCAACGTATTATAGGTTGATTATAATCTGTGCTCCATAGACTCTAGATATTTATGTTTCATTTATTTATTTACACTTCGTGACATTTATAGAAAAACAAATAACATAATACATAAAAATTATAAGAGATGCAATGGGAGCGATCTCTTCCAGGCAATCCTAGTAAGGAAAAATAATAATATAGAATCACCAACCTTAATCTAGAATAATGGAAACATTGTTTTAACTATAAACTTAAAAGCTAAACTTACGGATTTATGAATTGCGTTGCAATACAAAATAATAAGAAATGTAAGAATTACAAAAGTCGTTTGAGCAGGATAGGATATGGCTAGTTGAATAGCTAGCCACCTTAGCTGCATGCGGAATTTTTCTGTAGATTTTTATATGATAAATATTGTATCTTCCTTATTTTAGTTTGGTAAACGATACTTACTAATAATTTTTTCAAGATTAATTTTTAAGATATAAGTAGGACTGTCTAATTATTTATAAAGAATTAAAATAAATCAATGTTTAAATATTACTTTAAAGTCCTTGTAAACATTTCGATGATAGGTTTTTTTGTCTCTATTCTGATAGTGTAATAAGAAATAACACAGGAATAAATACGTTATACGTTTTTATTTTTTATTTATTGATACATGTGTATGCCTAAATAAAAGAAAATATGACATCACAAATTTAACACATATATGTATATATACTATGTGTATTGTGTATATATATATGTGTTAAACACATCATTAGAACATAAGCAATCTATCAAATGAAAAAATTAAACAAACAACCACCAAACAACAAAAAAATAACTAAAAATTAAAAATTAATAATAACTTAAACTAAAAAGATAAAAAATACAATAACAGTAATAAACAAAACTAAATGAGAAGTTCAACCACATTAAGAGCCTGCAAAACAAAGTTACGGTAAGTTGGTAGACTGTTGTAGAGCACATCATTATTTTCATCAATGTTAGTAATTAAGTTGTAAGAGCGAGATAACTTCATTGGACCATTAAAAGTAGCAGATGAATAAAAAAATTATTACGTATAAAGTTATATTACTTTTTTAAACAAAAATTGTTTCTTTTAAAAAGGAAAAAGGCTTTCAACACGTACATTAAACTCTTGTTAGATGCCAGACCTTGGCCACGTTTTTATAACGCAATTTCGAATTGAGTTCTTATCACAAACGTGTCATTACTAAGTTTTCTTTTAAATGATGAAATATTAAAACTACATTTTCACACGTACCGTAATATATGGACGACCTTGATCCGTTTTATTTTTTACGAATCGTAAAATGCCGGAACAACCGCGATTTTCTCGAGAAACAAAACGTTTATGCTGGAAAACATTTGTTTTTCGTAAACGAGAGTATTTGGATTATTAAAACAAAATTCAATAAACTGAAAATAGGATTATTATGCGTACTGTAAGATTTTTTTTAAATACATAACATGGGGCTAACGGGTAACGGCTCACGAGATGTTTAGTGATAGATGATAAGTGATAGTGCCGATAGACACTCAGACAGACACATTGCCAGAGGGCTCGTAAGTGCGTTGCCGGTCTTTTAAGCAATGTTAAGCTCATTTCTAGAAGGACCGAAGAAGTAGAATCGGTTCCAAAATTCTACGGTGGGCAGCAGGTTCCAAATTGTTGTGTGTGTATACGTTTTGGGGAAGTTTTAAGATTTCCTCGAAAATTGGGAAATTTAAACGTGATGAATGTGTGTGAAATCTGCCATTTAACAAATGACAGATTTTATTTTTGTTTTGTAATGATAATAACTATATGTAGTATACTATACATTATATTACATACTAAAGCTGGTCTATTAGCTTTTAAATCCAAAAATATTATAAAATTAGTTAGTTATTAATCCCCCGGCTCGGTCTGTTTAAATGTGATAAACAGAAACTACTCTACTGGATTATTGTAAGGTCACCAATTATATAGGTTATGTTTGTCTATTAGATTATTTTGTGTTAATAATAAGGTAAACATAACAATTATTATTGAACTGGGAAATATTGCCAAAATATAATTCACGCGGGCGATGCTGCAGTCGGAAACTAAATAAAACTTTATTCATGACAGAAATATGCTTGTGACTAAATTGATCTGTGTGGGAACTCACTAGGGATCCCCTGTTTTGTAAGTAACTAGATTACAATTATTTCGTGGTACACGGTAAATGTGTAAACCAATTTTTGAATTGAAACTTCTTAAGGCGCATGAGGGTAAAAAATTTACGGATTAAACGCAATATTAATAATATTAGCGTCACGAAGATGTGCAGCGTTTTTTTCGAAGAAAAGGTAGAGAGCGATTGAGACCGATTGAGAGAGAGTGAGAAGGGCGAATTACCTTATAGAAATTCTATTTTTAAAATTAAAATTTCGTACAGAGCTTTTATGAAACATTCGTATTTTATATTTTATGCATAATAATTTATTGAAATCTCAAATGACGAATTGTAAATTAAAATGCCACGTGTTTTTATTATCAAAGAAATAAATTTAAAATTTGTATTAATTTTCGACACTTAATATTTTAATGACAATTATTAAATTCCTAACATATCTTCCTTTTTCCCTCCCACTACGTCTCGTATAAATATGAACAAGACTTAGAAATTAGTTTGCCAAAGAAGTTTCACTTCTGACATGTGTATTGTGTACTTTGTACGCACGCATTTTTTTTAATGATAAAGTAGTCCTAGTGTTACATCTAATTAAACGATTATAAGCGTTTATATTTAAATAAGTTTTCGCATTGCATTAATCATTTTGTCTAACATTATAGATATAAATCTGATAAGCAATTTGTATCTGTCGTGTAATTGAATGTCTGAGATCCTTAGTCGGCCGTGCGACTTAAATAGATGACCCGGTTTCGACGGTAGGTATTAAGACACTTGTTTGTCTAAATTTTAAATAAACAGAGGTGGCCTTGATTTTGGCTCGTTGGCAATTTTAGTAAATCTCACTTAGTCATCACCTAGAAAGCACGTCAGGGCTTTTGTTGTATTATTAAAAACATTTGTTAGTCTTTTCGTAACAATTTATTTATTTCGTAATCCTACAGCTAACATATATTTTATATAACAAAAAACTATAATAAAGATATAACCAATGATGGAATACATAGTATATACATAAAGATTCACACGAAAGGAACAATCCATAAACATTATTAAATACATTTAATTAAGTAATACCTACTTCGGCTGTGTTGTGTGATGGTGTGTATGTGGGGTGTGCTCATGATGCAGGTGATTTAGCGCTATGGATATTCTTAATACTAGCATAAGCATATTCCGCGTATGCTTAGCAAGCCAATACTTAAATAGTGGTCGTTGTATGTTCTCCAAAACTGCTATACAATTGCTAGGAAATCAGTTTAAAGATTTATTAAATAATAATTGAAAATAAATTTACATAATCTGGTCTTGAAGAAAAATAGATATTTGGTGTGGACTGATTGTAGCGCTTTAAAGCTTCATTACTAAATCGTCAAATAACACGAATTTCGGAGAAAAATTGACTTCTGTTTATAATGAAATGGAAAATCTATGATCATAATAGGCAAATATGTTTCTAATTTAAATTAAATTAGATTTCTAGCTAATTTGCTTTTATTTCCTTTCAGATCATCCGAGATGATCCACGTAGATGAAACAGATCCTGTTGGAGGTAAGAATTTTCTTCTTAAATTTTTCTACACTTACCTAAATCATACAACCTCCGATAATACTGTTTACTAAAAAACTGAATACTCTTACTTTTGAAAGATATAGTTATAGAGACGGTAATTCACTCCGGACCACCGCTCGCAACTATATAAAGCGCAAATTCGGCCACACATGTAGTACTGTTCTCATCTCTGGGCGAGAGCTCACCGGTTCTTGACTGTATTCATCGAAGAGCGGATCGAATCGTCGACGACCAGTCACTTGCCAAACGGCTTGATCCCTTGGTGTTGCGTAGAGATGTGGGGTCTCTCTGCATTTACAAGGAGAGTGTTCAGAGGAGTTATTCAGATTAATACCCGCAGCTGAGTTTCATCATCGGACATCAAGGCAGAATATAAAATACCATGCGTATCACCTGAGGGATTCTTAAGGCAGGTTTTGCCGCGCTCCACCACTATGTGAAACCAGCTGCCCACTGAGTATTTCCGGACCAATTCAATTTAGAGTCCTTCAAGAAAAGAAGGTACCAATTCTTAGAATGCTGGCAACGCACTTGCGAACCTACTGGCAATGTGAGACGTTGAAAGAAATTCGATACAAACACCGGGATTGGTATAGCTATTGGGAGCTACAGATTATCAATGCGGGCGCTAGTTCCCTGTATCCCGATGACTCAATTTCTGATAACCTCATTGACTTGCATTACGATCTGGTCAAGTGCTTTACGAACATTGACAGTGCCTTGGCAGTGGTTCAATTATTCGTGTGGGTGCAATGTGCTCTAACCTTTATGTCGATTGTTTAGTCTGCGCTGGCGCCGGTTAATTTTCATAATTTACTTTATTTAGCCGAATTTACTTTTCATCATAAATACACTTATTTTAACGTTGACGCCATTTTCACATGTTAACTCTGAATCATACTCATTTTTATTAATGTAACAATAAGCAAACGGGCAGGAGGCTCACGAGATGTCAAGTGATACCGCCGCCCATGGACACTCACATTGCCAGGAATTGGACCGATTGGAAAGAACTAAATCTATTTTCGGTTTAAATAAATAATTAATTACTATCCAGAGGTGTGAGATTGTAAAACGAAAGATTACGACCACTATCGTGAAACGGTCGTAATAACATGACGTATCGTGTCGCGTGTTGGACGTTGCCCAATCACAATCGAACGCACCGTACACAGGTGTACGCAGGCACACTTTAAACTTAAAGCCTATTGGTCCTAATGATAAGTTTTGAGTTTTAAAAATTACAGACTAGTTGTGAATGCATATCTATAGAACTTTGGTTAAATATTTATGATAACTGTCAACCGTCTTAATTCACACATATCTGTCAACATTCTGTGACCATTTGACAGTTAGCTTAACTTGAGATTTGCATTAACTAACCGACATAGTTTACTGCGCCTAACTTGAAATTGCGCCGTATTATGATTAGGTAAACAAACTGTTACCCATCTGAATTATTCATTCGCTCTAAATGAATGTTTTTTTTATCCTGATTAAATCGAACTGATTAAATCGAAAAGTAACTTATTAGAAAAAGTGCTTTTTTACAATTCTAAATGATAGATTTTTATAAATACAAGTACAGGGCTGTTTTGATGTTAGCTACGATAGAACAGTAATCATAATAATGATAATTCTATATTTTCTCCAAAATAACATTTGAAACAAACCAGTACGATTACAATTAAGAATGTATTGGGAGACTGGTTTCCAAGCTAGCTAAGAACCTGTGATATGGAGGCTACCATTCCACAGCAAACTCATACTGAGTCATAACAAAAAAGTACATATGAGTAAGCAACAAAATTTAAGGTTCCTAAAAAAGGAAATTAAAAAACTAATCAACTGTAAACTAGATTCCTACAGAAATAGAGTTGTATGGGTGTATTAATGTGTGTGAGAGTGTGTTTATGTGAGTTAGTATTTGGGAGGGTGTGTGTGGGTTAGTCATTTGGAATTTAATTAATTTCGATCCACTGGCAGTGTAGTGGTGAGCCTCATATATAGGTTCAATCAAAGAATTTTCTCAAGGCACTAAGAATCATAAATGAATATGTAAACTTAAAATATAAATGAAATAAATCAGTGCCGCGCAACCTTTTTAGGTAGGATCGTTTGTCAATCTAATAGGCAAGTAGGTGATCAGCCTCCTGTGCCTGCGCACGTGGACGACTTTTTGGGTCTGAGGCAAGCCGGTTTACTCACAAAGTTTTCCTTCACCGTTTGAGCGATAGTTAAATGCGCACATAGACGGAAAGTCCATTGGTGCACAGCCGTGGATCGAACCACTCAGGGATGAGAGTCGCACGCTGAAGCCACTAGGCCAACACTACTGCAATGTGTCAACAACAATTGAGAAATGTTCCGTCGTATTTTAGTTCGCAGTTTTGTAACTGTGCGTCATTGCGGTCTATCTGTTTTGAAAATGAATGAACCTTATACATAATCGTAGCACGTATTTATACACGGATATGACGCGTATTATTGCAAAATAAAAACTATTTGTAAAGTGCTGGATAAAAGCCAAGATGTTCGACTTTTCCCTACTTAAAATGACACGACGCCAATATAATTAGGCATGATACGCAATACGCATGTTTCTCGGCAAATATTTTTCAATGTCGCGATCATGTATACCAGCTGCCCACTGAAGTATTTCCGAACCAATTCGACTTAGGGTCCTTCAAGAAAAGAGCGTACCACTTCTTGAAAGGCCGGCAACGCACTCGCGAGCCCTCTGGCATTGAGAGTGTCCATGGGCGGCGGTATCACTTAACATCAGGTGAGCCTCCTGCCCGTCTGCCCCCTATTCTATAAAAAAAAAATGGTGCATGTACTTATGTACGCGCGTAAGAAGTTATACTTCTTTGGCTTTCTTTATTTTTTTAAATAATAAATAATTAATAATCAATATTAAGCGTTAATAATTTAACAATATTTAATATTTAGTATATTATTCAATTTAATAACTAGGTATGTTTCATAACCTTTTAACTAAGTATAAATAGGTCTTTGTGAAAAAGCATTGCTAAATTTCTTTGAAAAAATAATTAAAACTGCTTTATTTGATTAAAAGGTACTACAAGTATATTGTCTTATTCCCATCTCGCTCGCGCACGCTCGGCGCCCATACTGAATTTTGTGTCACGGTGCGCGCGCATCGTAAAATTTCACTCTCATAAATTTTTCATAACGCGCCTAAAGAAGTATAACTTCAAAAAATGTATTTGTGCTAAGATTAACTTATATGTCAAGAAAGTATTAAATTCGACAATTTGAATTTTCGTCCTTATGACCTTTATAATTAAGAAGAATTTAGAAGAAATTTAGAGTCCTAAATGGCTGGCAATTCACTGAGTTTTGTAATACGTAAAGTTTTTAATGCCACCTGATTATTATGGATAGTATTGTTCTTTTAAATTACTTTTAAAGTTTAAAAGAACAATTATACTGAGGCTTTCTTTGAATGGCATTATTTAGTGTATTGAATCGTCAAATACTTTAATGTTTAGTACTCGAGAACCAGACACAAGATACTCTACTTTATTACTTATACCAATACCAATAAAAGACACAATTCTATTAAAGTTATCTTGATCAACTCCCACGCGTCTGGAATAACTAAATCCCTGAACGTTAAATAAATAAACAAAAGCATTCGGTTTTTGGCAGAAGAACGAATTCCACTATATTTTCGACTCACGCGCCGGTTAGGCACGATGACATTTGACTTGCGATCATTTGTCTTACTACGTGCTACGTGATTTATTCGTATAATATTTTAATAAATATTTATAATATATAATACCAGGTTGTGAGTTCAATATGGGCCTAGGGATTCTGTCTTCCGCCATTTGGTGCACATGTCCCAACCAATTGAGCCTTCAGCCTGTTGTATTTTATGATTTGGTCGATGTTGGCGTCGTCAAGGTGTTATAAAACAGGGACAAAGATTCTTTGAAGGGTCGCTCGAAAATGAGCACAGAAAATTCGTCTTACTACCTAAGGGCCTAAGGTTTCAGAACCATGAGTGAGCACTGGTCGCAGCAGAGTTTTGTATAAAGCAAGAGAAAAAGAAGAGAAGTCGCAGTCGGAAATATCTACTAAGGCCAAAGTAGCAGCTATTTGCTATCATAATGCGTCTACTGATCTCTCGGCTGGGATTATTATCATTCATCATTTTAATATATGTTTATTTAGCAGATATTGCAACGAGTTAAACATTCTGAATAAAAACCATTTAAACTAATTACTATCAATTAAATAAATTAAGTGATTATTTGTAATTAACTAATCACTTAACCATGAGAATTAGTAATCTGATATATTTCCCATGACAACCCAGTTCAAATTAGCACTTTCTAAAACGGGTTTTTTCATACACCTTAATTAATTTTTAAATGTCAATTCGCGTGAAAGGTGTACATTAAAGTTCATAGAAAACTGTCATCCTGTCAGGCATAGAAATATCGACTTTCATCTTGTGTCGAGGTGTATACTAATACGGATCAAGTGTTTTAAAAAGTTACTTGAGCTGTAATACCTTATAGAACGTTAATGTTAAATCCAAAATTGATTTGTCTTTATTGGTTGATAAGTCATGGATTTTTCCGTTAAAGCAACGACGGGTTTCTTTCCGAGACATTTCAGTTATTATCTTGATAACTATTTAATAAAATCCAATCCTATTTGTATGGAATTATTTCATAAAGATGCTAAAGAAACATACCAAATTCTTTGTCAATGTAATACCGACAGAGCTTCAACTACGAGTATTATGGAATCCTTATTTATAAAAGTGGCTGGTCCTTTCCTCGCTCATCGAATAAGTATCGCAATACAGCGAGAAAATGCTGCCAGCGTTAAAGGTACACTGCCACAGGGACCAAACTTTTTAAATTTGTTTTATTGTTCTTTTTACTAATTGTTAATTATTTATATTATTACTACAAATTGTTAATACTGTATATTTGATTGTTATGTTAAGGTTTTAATAAACGATATAAAAAGTAAACTAATATAGGTCATTCCAATACTAGATTCCAATATGGTAATTTACAATGTGATAATAACGTAATTGAAAACTCAAAACTACAATAAACCATGGATTTATACAAATATTTATTTTTACAGAAATCGAACCGCCATTTCCATGCCGAGATGTCACAATCAAGAGGAATACAGATGTCAACGACCACTACGACATGCTCTCCGAAATAGGACGGTGAGTTTATCAGCTGACAGCCGTGAAAACACGTTCGCGTCCATTTCTCTCTCATTAATCTGTAGCTCTTCTTTGGGCGTCTGTCTAAAAGCGTCTGGAGCGGACTCTGTTTCCACCGGTTTCGGTCCAGCGCTTCTCTTATGACAGTGTACAGTTTTGAGGACGATGAGTCTTTCACTTGATCGGTCCATCTGGTTGATGAACGGCCACGTGATCTTTTGCCTTGTGTTACCAACCACGATCAGTTTCTCCAAGTTCTCATCTGCGCATTGTATGGTAATGGTAAACAGAATATATCCAATCTAAGAAAACATTGACATTTTTCATATTGATTCGTATTGATAGGAGGAGTTAATTTTTAAAACGAAACAATGTTGTGTTGTGTTGACGAATCACAAGCATACGACGTTTCGGTTTTTATAATCTATTACAAAGGGAAATATACAATTTATAGACAGTCTATAGATAGGAGCTTATCAAGGATAAGTTCAACAGCCACTGTAAGGTCTACACGAATATTAAAAAGACAAAAGTTTGTTTTTCAGTACTCGTATCTTATCTCGTAAAGTAGTTGTTGCTAAAGTTAGAAGCATTGACAGATATACGCATCTTACATAGTGTTTTTATTATAAGACCCATAAAAATGTAAAATGTCAGTATATGTACCACATAAAAAACAATATAAAGTTTCAGAAGTACATGTAATACTAAGTAAGTAAGCAGTTGATCAGCCTTCAGTATCTGACCTATCCGTTTTCTCGCAATATTATCTATCCTTCACCATAGATACATATATATTATTTATTTAGGATAACTGCGGTGAAGTTAATATAGTTTATTCCAATATTTTATTTAAAAATAAATAATTAAATAAGATTTAAGTATGCCAAAACTTTTCTTCGGTTGAAACTTAAACTCACAAAAGCTAAAATGGAAATGGGCCGGTCACAATTCACATTGTCCGCGTTTAAGATGACAGATGGGTCAAAAATTCCCTTACCTGGAATTGCCCAGTGTGAAGAAAGACCCACCAGAAACCTGGGAAGTTGAAATAAAATTGTTACCGAAGAAAGATTAAATAATAGTAGTGAAGATGATAGACAAATGTAAGAATTTGGAGGCTCTCCGTCGGAAGTCGTAACTAATTTTAAGTTGAGTAACATAAACTTAATGTAATTCTTATTATAGTGCTCGGATATATATTTTTATTTTATTTGTTTATTTCGTCATCCTACAACGCTAACATAAATAATATATAACAAAAACCAATTATATTAAAATATTCAAACATCTACATAATCAATTAAAAAATATTAAATACATTTAACTAAGTAATACCTAATTCGGCTGTGTTGTGTATTGGTGTAACAGTGAGGGTATGTACGTGTGGGATGTGCCCATATTTTTATATTCCAAAGTTCAACAGCCAGCGTTAAGTAGTTTGTTGTCTATTCCACGCGGCCTAAGTGTAATAAAATATCCTAATCCGGTAATGCAATACCATCTTGTCAAACAGGTTAACTTAGAGCCAGAATGGCTGATATGTAGTACAGCTTAGGTTGGGACAGAAAGTCGCCTTTATAAGTATATAAGTTTTATATACGAGTTTCGTTAAAATATCGAATGACTTCTGTATGTAATGAATACATTCTTAAACTGGGCCGATTTCAAGAATCTTTTAACATTATGTTACATTAATTTTAAAATTTGTAAGAGATAAACGTAGCAAGGAGGTAATTCGGGACTTTGGCAAGATTTAGGGATAGGAAAGGTTCACGTTTTTACTATTAGGAAAACCTATAAGCCTTTTTTGTATCTTTACTGACAAACTTTATGCTAGACCGTTAGAAAAAATGTAGATAATTCCAATCTATGTAATACATTTGTTGTTTATCACAGACACGACGCAATTGTTTTTGTCTCTAGTAAAGTCATAAGAGATGTCGTTCTTTGTAAATTATTTAGTTGTAAAATTATGTAAAAATTGATTTAAAAAATTACCACAATAAAATGTTCCAACAAATCACACAAGTATAACCTATAGGTAAGGTCCATTAAGAACTAACATAAGTTCCTTTTTTTCAGAGGAAAATTCGGTACAGTGTACCTCTGCCGAGAGAAGAGTACGGGACTGGAGCTCGCTGCAAAGCTGGTGTCCGTGAACAGAAGAGATGAGAGGAGAAACGTGGAGCGCGAAGTGGATGTGATGAGGAGACTTCGCCACCCTCGCCTTATTCAGCTGTATGACGCTTATGATTGGGGCAAATATATGTGCGTCGTTTTGGAACTGTGAGTAATTTAAATTATAAATTTATTAAATAATATTACAAAGAGAATGTTGTAAATTCTTTCATGTTAAAACTAATGGTGCCACGCGATAAATACTCTACAAATGGTGGGCCAAATCGAAAAATATTTTTTAATCAAGGCAGTTCATGTAATTAATGCGTTTAAACACAGAAACTCTTCATCCTTAAACTTAAAATTAACCTCACTTTAAGTTTATAAATGAAACTATTTACATTAATACTAAAACACATTGGTTTTCGGAACATTGATTTCACATTTTTAAAAATCCATGTAGAACGAAAAATTCATAAATATACAGGGGATCCAAACCACGCATTTAAAATTGATAATTGCATATACAATAAGGCCGTTCTGCTTGCTAAACTAATAAACAGACAAATGAAAAACGAAACAATTGTTTTTCTGGCTGAATTTTATATATTTGTGATAAACCCATAATCGATTTTTGAAATCGTTAACATTAAAAACCGATAAGTTATCGCTGCATTTTGATAACACTATCAACAATCTAAATGGAGTTAACTCAAGGAATTTTGTTTTAGTTCTCGTTAAATCATTTGGGCTTTTTCAATAAGAATAAACAGTTCAATTTAGTATAATTAATATTAATAATCTTCAAGAAAAGGGCGTTTCAATTCTTAAAAGGCAACGCTCGCCCTCTGGCAATGTCTATGGAGAAATTTTAATAAAATCGATAAATATGTATTTACATACTAAGCTAACTTAAGGGTCTAGATCTCTGAGTTCAAATATAACCTTAAATGAAGAGATTTTCACTACGGGCGTCACGCGCTAGGTTCGATTTGTCTTTGTCAAAAATGAATTTGACAAACAGAAGTTGTAACTAGCGCTGTCTTCTGTCCAGGATGGATAGCTGGTGACCAGTTACCACAGGACTTGTATAGTCCAATATAGACACCTGCCTCTCACAATGATGCTCACTGCAGCATGTGAAGAGGCATATAAACTTTAATATTATTATTGTGTTAAGGCCTACCAGACAAGATTAAATACACAAGACGATTTACTCTTGCGCAGGCGCATCATCCCAAACTAGAGCCAAGACTTTACATCTATTAAATTACAAATGAGACTATTATAGTCCAGTATTACTCAGCCAATGATGCTTCGGAAAACACCGCAGCCAAGATTCATTTCCGTCATACAATTATTTCAGAACAATTGAAGCCAAAATAATTGCATAATCGTAATTTAAATTTGTTTTATTTATTAAAGTACACGACATCATATGTACAATTTCTATAGTATAAATTGTAACCTAAAATAAATCAATGGTTCTACAACCTTTTTAGGTGTGGCCCTCAGATTTCTGAATCTGTTTCATGCTCAATTATCTATCTAATACGCAAGTAGGCGAGCAGCCTTCTGTGCCTGATCTATTGGTGCATAGCCGGGAACGACCTCACGGATGAGAGTCGCACGCTGAAACCAAAAAGTCGACGGCGTGTCGGGCACAGGAGGCTGATCACCAACATGCCTATTAGATTGACAAATGATCATGAAACAGATTTAAACATCTGAGGCCCAGCCTATAAAGTTTGTAGCGCCACTAGTTTTTTTTAATATGAATAAATTATATTTTGATTGTATCCATGGGGTATCATGGATACAATCAAAATATATATATATATAATTATTTTAATGTTTGAAGAACTCATAAAATGTAATTGAATGAGAAATATCTCATTTAATTACATTTTATGAGAAACTTAATATATATATACGAACGAGATACACGTCGCCATCATCCCAATTTAAGTCTACTAGGTTCATTCTAATATGTATCTTTAATGCCCTTTTGAATTGGTTAAACGCGCTAATATTACGAATTTTAGACTATAACGTTATAGATTATATATATATCTTATATAACGGTAGCTAATATATTAATTTCGGTAACTTTTACACAACGTTAATGTTATATTCATCGCTGAAATGAATTAACAAGTTCTATTTTAAGAAATTCCATTGATGTAGTTAAAATTTATTATAAATTAATACTGTATAAGCGGATGCTAAGCAAAAAACAAAGGACTGCATATATAAGACCTGTCCTTCTAGAAGACAATGGCGTCTCATAACTCGCTATGGCAGTTATAATAAATATGCTACATGAACAAATGGTAGCAAATATAATAGTGTTGTCTATAATAAATATACCAGTGTATATAAACGTTATTAATAAATAGTTTCATTGTTATAAATATTGTTATGGAATTTACTATTAAGTTTGTTATGGAAGAGCTGAGAATCTTTGTTATGGAGCCCTGACACAGGTATTTTTTTATTAAAAGGATTCCCAAATCTTACACATTACATTTATTTTTATCTATAAGATCTATATATAGCGTGTTTTTTAATATTATATAATTAAAAAACCATAAATGTTGTTGGGAATTGTCATCATGTCTAAGATTAGAAAAATGTTAATTGATAGTGAAATTTACACATATTTTTCTTACTTTTCAAATATGAATGATTTTAGTTTTTTAAGTGTTTGTTGACTTTTAGAAAAAAATCTAATATCTGTAAGAAACAGAAAAACTATAACTAACCTTAAAATATATATTGATATTTAAACTGAAATATATATTTAAAAGGAGTGCCTTTAGGCATTAGTATTTTCATAATTAAAACACTTAATTATATCGATAGTGCACGTTAAATACCCATTAAACCCAGGACAATTAAATAATAAATTCTTAATTGTTATACTATTATTATTATATTATTATTTATAATTACAATTTTTAAAATAACATATAGACCATATATTTCTACTATACCATGCCCCTGCATTATTCTATCCCTTATATGTGCAGCAATTATGTGTGTGGGTGTGTTCCTGAATCACCTGTCTCTATCAACTATCAAGATCATAATTTGCAGTAATTGACCAACCTTGATACTTGAACTAGTTTACGCCCAGACTTTGTCTAGAACTTTATAGTACCAGCGATAAAATACCCACTTTGTTCCGAGTGGTAAAGGATCGCGTATTAATTAGCCTAGAGGTAGTAGGTTCGATCTCCGGCGGTGCACCAATGAAGTTTCTGTCTATGAGCTCATTACATTCGCTCGAACGGTAAAGGAAAACATCGTGAGGAAACCGGCTTGCCTTAGATCCAAAGTCGACGGCGAATGTCACAGGAGGCGGATCACCTACTTGCCTATTAGATTGACAAATGATCATGAAACAGATACAGAAATTTGAGGCCCAGACCTAAAAAGCATGTAGCGACATTAATTTATTTTTATTAATTAGTTTAAGGTGACGTGAATTCAACGCGTGTTTATTGTTAGACCTAATTATATAAAGCTATCATATTATAAGTGTTACGCTGATTCACCTGCGCAAATCCAAACTAATTCGGTCTTCATTCAGCTATCTCAATCTCTGAGTCACGAACGAACGTACGATGTCGACGTAAAAGGAATTTCAAACAAAAAACAAATGAATGATTCATCAAGGAATCAGGTTAAAGAATCTTGGGCAAGATTCAGTCTCAGCGGTAAGCATGACTCCCCTATGTCAAAATTCAATACGCTTTTGACATGAGTCACACTTAACGCTTGTAGCGACACCTACAATCTGTGCCTACGAATCAATACGATGACGTCACAAACTGTAACGCGCTAATTAAGTTATTCTCGCCCCAAGCCACAAGGACCTTCGTGCCAGCGGTTACACTCAAACTCAAAATAACTTTATTCATATAGGTAAACAAGTACACTTATGAGCGCCAAAAAAAGTTAAATTAATTGTAAATTTAGATTTACTACCAGTTAGCAAGTCAATGGCATAGAGCGGGCCAGAAGAACTGGCAAGAAACTTTCCGCCACTCTTTTTAATCGCTAAGTTTTTAGTTACACAAATTGTTTAAACTGGAGCAAATCAGTCCCAAGGATTAGGATCATTTAAGTATTCGTCAATTTTATAAAAAGCTTTATTGATTAATTTTCGTTTAAGGGGCTTTGAATTTAGTGATAATTCTCTAATGTCGCTTGGGAGTTTGTTGTTAAAACGAATACAATTTCCATATAAGGAGTGGTTTATCTTCTGGACCCTAGTTGGTAGTACACTCAAATTAGTTTTGTTTCGCGTATTATACTGGTGGGATTTGTCAGGATCCTCCATTTAAGTTGGAGGAACAGTTCACCATCCTTCCTTCACACGCTAAGTCCCTAATACACCCTGGGTATCATAGGTGAAATTTGCTTCAAGATTTTGTTCTACTCTTTTACAGACTTAAAGAAATAAACTGACTTAAAAGTTTCATGGCCCTTCAGCAGGCCACCAATTTGTTATACGTATGTGCAAATAAATATATACATTTCTAATATGCAGCTTGAGCGTGCGCCTCTGAGGTTGATCGATAGATCACGACAGCACCAATGGATTGAGGAGAGTTACGAAAAGACCTGGTAACATACATAGATTACGAAATCTGACGCTAGAAATTGTAGGGCCACTTTTTCCTAATATGTATAGACAAATCACTGAATGAGCCGTGAAACGTGGTCTAGGGACAACTCATAATACGTCATCTAAGCTATTCAATCAGTTGACACTAATATAATAATAACAAAAAATTATGGAAAGAACAAAAAATGTGTGTGTGTTGTGGTTGTTACTGACCCTGGCTCAGCATTATGCCTTGGAGGAGACGTTCCACAGCGCTGGTCTTGCTGCCAGAGAGCCACAACAGCTAGTTTGCGCCTCAGACGCAAATAAAGAAAAACAATGTAATAATAATAGTAAAACTCAACAGTGTAAATAAAGAAGTCTTGTAAGATTTTGTGTGTATAAGTATACTTACATAAAAGTAAGATTCTGGTAGTAGTAAAACCTAATTTTAATCGACACCTATATTTCACATTAATACAAATTTAAAGATAGAAAAAATATAGGCAACCAAAACAATTCTGAAAGCTTCCACGAACTAATTTGACGCTTCTAACAAAATTTAATGGGTGCGTTTAAATAAAAGTGAAATTGTAATTACAAAATACACCTGTTGACGTCTATTAGTGCCAGGTCTGATTCCCATAATTATTCATTTGGCTTACTCACCTCTCAGGAATCTGCCAAGACTATTCGGAATTCAGACATTTCCTTCTAATTGCTAGTTGTAGATACTTTCAAACAAATAAACAATCCAAAAATCCCGAAATTTATTTTAATGTTGCATTAGGTTTCATACTTTATATTAAGTTCAAAAGACAGACCCAGCGGAATTCCTCTTTGCTTGTCCATCCATGTCTGTCTCATCAGTCTCTTTTCATCAGAGCGGAAGTATAATTTGTTAGAAAGTGACGAAAGCTTTACAATTAGACAAGTTTTTATAATTGGTATAATAATGAGTCACAAAGCGATTGGAGCTTATGAAACATCGTTACATCTATCACTACAATTTAAGATTTAATTAAAAATAAATCAGTGGCGCTACAACCTTTTAGGGTTCGGGCCTCAGTATCTGTTTCATGATAATTTGTCAATCTAATAGGCAAGTAGGTCATCAGCCTCCTGTGCCTTACACTAGCCGTCGACTTTTTGGTCTAAGGCAAGCCAGTTTCCTCACGATGATTTTCTTCACCGTTCGAGCGAATGTTAAATGCGCACATAGAAAGAAAGTCCATTGGTGCACAGCCGGTGATCGGACCTACGACCTCTGGAATAAGACTCGCACGCTGAAGCCACTAGGCCAACACTGCTTTAATTAAATAATCTATAAAAATCATAACTGGTTATTCCTTTAGTTAATAATATAAAACTTAGCTTTATAGAAGGCGAAGTACCTACACTTCAGTTGGTCAAAAAATCATCAAATTGTAATACTAATAGGTTTTTGATGTATATATTTTGATTATAATAGTAACAGTAGGTATACAGAGCTAATAATAATACTGATTCGTAAGACATGCAAACGCGTTATAGCTAATTTATCGTCTAATGCCACCAACTATGTGGGTGCAATTAGCAGAAATGAAATAATTTATTTGTTGATACATTCCTAAAATATTAGGTGCATTTAACATGTTAAACAGTAATATGTGATGACAAATCTGTTTTCATATCAAAATTAATTAAATTTAACGCATACAGAGTGAACAGAAACTTGTAAAGTTTGGGATAAATTGACAAGAAAGTTTTCCATCCAAATTGGATGATTAAGCTATTGAAAGTATTTTTTTTTATTTACATTGGTCAAATATATTTTATATAAAAAGTACTTTTATAAATAACTAGCTGACCGGGCAAACGTCGTTTTGCCATATCATTTATAATAAAAAAATAGGGGTTGATCGTAGAGGGGTGAAAGTTAGGGGTTGTATGTATTTTTGTATGTTGTATCATAAAAAAATAGAAATTAAAAATTTTGCCTAAAAAATTAAAAAAAAAATTGAGGGGTGGACCACCCTTATTATTTAGGGGTGTGAAAAATAGATGTTAGCCGATTCTCAGACCTACCCAATATGCTTACCAAATTTCAGAGGAATCGGTCAAGCCGTTTCGGAGGAGTATGCAGACTAACATTGTGACACGAGAATTTTATATATAAGATATAAGAGTTTCCTCTAACTTTGATTTTGTTCCATTTCCTTTCAACTCTTGGACTTGGGGGTTCAAGGGCACTGGGGCTAATTAAACATTTATTGTTCCGTGGTAGTACCGGTGACCCTAGAGCTGGTGCTCATAAAGTACAACAGAGAGGAAATGCCAGCATAAAAGGTACACTACCACAGGAACCACTTTTTAAATTTATTTGTTATCTATTTATCACGTTTTAATTATTATTACTTTATTTTATAAGGCGGTTTAGGTTACACCAGTAATGTGTCATACACGAAATACCCTCAAAAGGTAAAGTAGGTATGAATTGCGGTTTTGAATGTATGGGTTTTTTATTGATATTTCACACGGTTTGGAGTTTATTTTTGTAACGAATAATAATATGTTTCATTTTTAATGTATATAGTATGTAAATACTGTCGACTCTCGATAACTTGACACTTGGTAATTTAAATATCTCGATGATTTAAAATTTTCCGGTCCCTTGAAAAATATTCAATAAATTGAATAAATTCAATGTTATTTGGTCACATCGGTAATTTGAAGTCCGGGATCTTTATAATTTAAAGGGTTTATCATGTACAGAGCTGTAATTGTTTTTTTTAATTCTTTGAACAATAACAGATCGTAATCGCTCATTCTAGAAAAGTATACGAAATTCGAAATTAAAAAATTGTGTTGTTGAATTTAATATGTATTAACACATCAGAATATCATAGAAATTATTGATCACGAATTTTGGTCATCCAAACGCTTGTTGTTTCGAACGAATTATTATTTGAAATTTGTCTATGGTTCAAATTATCGAGAGTATGTTTAATTTAGTTGGCTGTATGTAAATAGTAGTTATCTTAATCTAAATATAGTAGTAGTTTTCTTAATAATGTTTACAAACTAGAAAAATTTTAGATCACTTTCATTACAACTCCTTTCGCTTACCCATAAGTTTTTCGCCTAAGCGTCACGGACTAGGTTATTGTAAGAAATATAACTTACGGTATAATGCTATTTTTATACAAAGTCCTGACTGCTGTGTTTCTTCAGAAACATTTTATAACAGCATTAATGTCGTCAAATACTAAGTGGACTCAGGGCTGACAAAAATAATTGAATATTAATTTAGTTTCATACTTTTCATGATATATGAATGTAGCATAGATGGATTTAAATTTTCCAGGCATCCCATCATCCCATTTGTCCTTTCAGCAATCAAAGTCCAAAAAGTTAAATCATTTATTTCAATAAGCCTATTAAAAAGGCACCTTTGAAAGTCAAAATCACAAGTTAAAGATATTAAAAACATGAATTTTCATATGGAGAAGAATGGGCAAGAAACTCTATACATACTCTTTTAAAATAGTTTTTATAATATTTTGTATACATTGACCTGATAATCGAACTAGGTTTAGATATCCATAGTAGCTACCCTCACACTTTGAAATAAATTTTCCTTTAGTTCTCTTCGTGTTTGTTTGCCTATAATTGCTTGTCACATTAAATATTGTATTTTATTTTTCTTGTACCAATGTATCAGTGTGACAAACGTTGGCAAGCTTTTATAAATAAATAAACATTAAATTTATAAATAAGACCCGTAGCTCGGAAATTCTACGCCTGCTTCATTGATTTCTTGGTTAAGATTCTTACTTAAATTCTGGCATCAAATTGTCAATTATTAATTGTCCAAGATATCATGAGGATATTTCCGGAGTAGTCACCCGTGCCAGGCGGGAGACCCCAAGCCTTTTAAGTAAATAAAATCCTTTTTTTGGAAATGGGAGATTTCAACTCTCTGCCTAATCGCGTGCCTGATGGGCTACAATATAGGGGTATAAATAATAATAAAAAAACATTCATACTTAGCGTTGATTTTTGGGTTTGTAATCTACCGATTATTCGTACGTCATTCCGTACGAGCACGTTAATAGCGTACAAAGACAACTCGCACATTTATCTACTATTTTGTGCCATCCCTAACTGTCAAAGTACTGCGTATGCGCATAGTTGGCGCAACGCCATTCGCCACGCCATCCAGATGTTAGCAAAACATGGCTCTTTGTAGTTAACACAAGACGTAATCGAAATACCCAATTAACGTAATTAAAAGCGGATCGTTAATTTTTATTGACATTTTTTATCTATTGTTTAATAAATTTCATAATTTTTTTTTACAATTGTAGAATATTAGTATAGATACTGGCAAACTTCTTGAGAATTAAACAAGGGAGTGGAGGAAAGTTTGCGCATCGTACAGGACGCGCGGGACACAAACGTCAACTGATTTACCAATCACGCGATCAACACGTCAATCTCCTAAATATGTTAAATATGTTGAAAAAAAAAATATCTTGCTGTAATATTTGGACGAAAGAAATGTTTTGTCAAAATATTGTCACTATACGTAAATAGTTGTATTTTTGTATACAATATTGTGTTAAAAAAACTATAAAAATTGTTTCCATCGAATAAATTTTTCCTTATACCTTAAAGAGAAAATTCCTTTGTGAACGATGACCGAATGGAGAGCATGCGTACTAGATCTTAAATGGATCTTCCGTTCACTTACCAAACGTTACTTGAATAATAATTACAAGAAACAGGTGTTATTTAAATAAACAATGTTAGTGGACAATTCCAGCAAATTACTTTTATATATAACGCAAATATTAGGTCCTTACATATGAAATTGGCGTATTTCGTACTGGCCACTTTGATCACGATGTTCTCCTCTTTGGTAAGGAATTCCTGTTAAGAACAGATATTTTTTTCGAAATTTGGACAACTTCTTGCAGGGGATAAAATTTAACTCTGATGGGGCAGTCCAAATCGCCTTCACAGATTTTATTGATTCCCGTCCGACTGGTTTTTTTAGTAAAGGGATCAATGAACTACCTATGAGATGGCAAAAGTACATAGAAAACAATGGTTCATACTTTGATTAATTAAATATATTATATTTAAAAATATTCTACATTTTGTTCCTCCCATACAAAACGCCAATTTCATATGTAAGGACCTAATATTATTTTATTTAACTATGAAACGACTTTTCAATGACAATGCGAAGAAGGCGGACGGAACTTGAAACCTAACATAATGTGAAAATGCTTTGTCATTTGTATATTATACTAGCTGATCCGGCAAACGTCGTTTTGCCATGTATATCATTTATAATAAAAAATTGGGGTTGATCGTAGAGGGGTGAAAGTTAGGGATTGTATGTATTTTTATATGTTGTATCATAAAAATTTTGTCTAAAAAATAAAAAATAAAACTTAGGGGTGGCCTACCCCTAACATTTAGGGGGATGAAAAATAGATGTTGGCCGATTCTCATAGATACCGGATAAGCACAAAAAATTTCATCAACATCGGTCAAGCCGTTTCGGAGGAGTATGGCAACGAAAACTGTGACACGAGAATTTTATATATTAGATTATCTTAAAGCTATGAAGCTTAAAAACTTTTGTTTCAACAAATAATAATTAATCAATGAGTGAGATATAGATACAAAATATCATTTCCATTATAAATTACCAAGACCCCGTAACCTATGGACGGGACCTCGAAAATTTACATCATTATTTAATAAGATTTTTTTCATTAAATGCTTGAATATAATTTTAAGATCGGACAGTAGATCTTTTGACGTCTGTATAAAATGACAATAGACACGTGTAAATGTATTGGCAATCTGACAATTCATTAACTAGTAATTGCAAAGCTCACAAGTTACAACAGCAATCAGTACTCTTGTATGTATTTCGTAAAGAAAATATAAGTTACGATACAATCAATGAAAAGCTATAAACCACCGCCATCTTCTGTTTCAGTATTTATTATATCAGTATTAACTATTTAGAAATTGAGATAACTTTTGATAACTCCTGATTTTAAATACATTCATACATTAATTAAATAATAATAATAATAAATATTGTTAATAAAGCCTTATTTTATTTCCAAAACTTTAATTTCCATTTCAAATGTTAGTTATAGCTAAATGTTAGTTATAGCTAAATGTTAGTTATAGCTAAATGTTAGTTATAGCTAAATGTTAGTTATAGCTAAATGTTAGTTATAGCTAAATGTTAGTTATAGCTAAATGTTAGTTATAGCTAAATGTTAGTTATAGCTAAATGTTAGTTATAGCTAAATGTTAGTCCCTGTGGATATCCCTCTTGGTTAAAGGCCTCCAACCCTTTCCAAATGACTCGTCTAAATCTCTTCTGAGGTGAATCTATGTCCAGTCTTTTCCTGCTATTTCAATTAAGTCATCAGCCCACTTTCATCTTGGCCTGCCCACTCTTCTTTTCGCGGGTGGAGCTCTGGAGGATTACTTGATACTTTTAACTTAATCAGCAAACTTAGATATTCATATTTACTAGAGAACTTGTCTTACCAGGAAACATGACAAATCCAAGATGTGTTAACATATATATAGACTAGGTATTATTATAGAAGTGTCCTTACATTGTTTCACAGATAATATTTTTTTAAGTATGTCTAACACAACAAAAAGAAAATGACAATCACGAAAATTCAAGTATTTACATACACAAGGGACAATTACAGCAACAATTATAAAACGCGATTGAAAGCTGCAGGGGAGCACGTAAGGGATAGGTATATTTTCATTGCAGACATTACATTATCAAAATCGATGCCTATAAAAGCAACCCGAAGCTATGCTAAATAACTAAACCACTATTCTTAGTTTTCGTTTGGAAAATTCCCCAAAATTACGTACGTTTGTTTACTCAGATGGAGTCCGTCGGAATTTTACGTCATAAAAACGTGCACGTCAAACTTCCATTCAAGACGGGATTACTATAATACTATCTGAAGAACGCACGAATATTTTGGCTTCTAATAGTAGGCGTGGGTAGCTAGTTTACTTGTACGTCTATGTATGTGGTCACAAATGCGAAACAATTTAAAATTCCACCCTCACACATCGCGTCTGTTGGAAATGTTCCACAGTTCACTAAACAATGGACAGCGCATTGTGAAATCGGTTTCCAAAACAGCAGCAAAGCGGCAGCTTTAGTTAGTTGCCCAAATTTATTTATTTATTCCAGGCCACCTAGTAAGGGAAAAAACGAAATATGATGGGTACAGTCCATGAAGTACCAAATCTTATTTAAAAAAATATAGTATCACAAACCTTAATCTAAAATTAAAAGAAAAATAATAAAATAAAGTCATGATTGAGCAGGATAGGACGTGGTTAAGAAATGTTTATGTAGAAGAATTTTAAAAGATGTAAAGGAGGTGGCCAATGGTATGGAGTCGGGCAGCCAATTCCACAACTGAATTAATTTATTTATTTCGTAGTCCTACAGCTAACATGAATTATATACGTATATCAAAATCAGTTATAGTAAAGCCAAAGATGGAATACATAATATTTACAAAAAGGTTCAAAGATGATAAGCCGCATGCCCTAACCGTTTATTAATATCACTATTTGAATACAACTATTAAACTAGAATTTCATGTTCTTGTCTATGACTAATCCTCTATGACATTTTCTCCATTCACTGACTTCAAGCAGATAATCTATTCTTGAGCAACATTTGGCGCCAAAAACTCATCCATAGACATCACGTTTCAGCTTTCATCGGTCAACTATAGTCAATAGTTGAAAGATGCAGTGTAAATATACATTGGCAGAAATACAAGTGGATCAATCGATCAAGGAAAATTCTTGATATTTACGATGAATGATAAAATTGTAATACAATAAAATATTTTTTTCTATATTAATTATTGAGTATGAAACGAGACATCAACGTGGTTTTATCGCAAGATCTAACATATATTTTTTATGATTTACTTTATTTATTTTTTCACATTTTAAAGAGGTTTTTGTTTATTTCAGGATTACGGGTGGCGAGCTGTTTGAGCGTGTGATTGATGAAGACTTCGTACTCACCGAGCGTGCCTGCACTGTATTCATGCGTCAAATATGTGAAGGGATCGAATTTGTTCACCGGCAAAATATACTGCATCTCGACATGAAGGTAATTGAAGGAAAACATTCTGATAAAACTTTAATACTACGAAGTAATATGTTCAAAATATATCAACAGATGGCGCTGATTGTTGTTGAAACGCGCTAGCATTTGCTTTGCTTTTAATACTATATACTGACTTCCACTGTCGCTCACTCTCGTTGCCTACGAAAGGAATTATGAGAGGATGGCAAAGTAATTTTTGGAACCCTGTAAATGTATTATGTATTATACAGGGTATAGAAGTGTTTATACTTATTAGTTATTACTAATTTACTAGGGATGTGACATTCTGCAATCTGCATAATATAGACTATAAAGTCTATTTATTATTAATCGATTGTTATTTTAGGCATGAAAAATCGATAATTTCCTAATTTTGGAATTAATTTCAAAATAAACACCTTTAATATTTTATTTAACATGGTTTTATTAACTAAAAATAAACTATAGAAATTATGTATAAACATTAAACACATATAAAGTTTTAGAAAAATTGAAATTAATCTAATTTCTTTTTGATAGATATCAGGTGAAATTTGATAGATGCCGTTTCAGGAGCACATTGCAGTATTTTTTTACCTTTTTTATTCTATGTAACCTTGTGCTGCTGAATCCAACCCTGTTGGTTGGTTTTCCAACCCTTAAATTTCGTTAATTTGAAACGCTGTTACAGTGTTCCAAAGTTGACCGGATTCGTCAATGCTCATCTACATGTCCCATAAATAAAATGGCGTCCTCATTCATATGTATTCAATAAAATTCAAATATTATTATAATTACACTGATGCCAACACTTATAAGCCCTAAGGTATTAGAGAGATTCTATCACCTACATACAAAAAAAAAACACGACAATTGTTCATAATAGATAAAAGTCAAGAATGTTCTGTCACGTTTCTTTAGTTGCCATTCGAATTTCGACACATGAGTGATTAGGACAAAACATTTGATAGATTTTAGTTAGTTTGAATTTGATCTAAGCTTTAATTCTGGAAACTAGAATCCACAATTTATGGCACCTAACACTATCTATGAAATTTCAAAATTTTATTGACCTGGTTGTCATCAGTGCGTAATTTTGGTTCCGATCCAAGTCGTTAATCGGAATGGGGGAAAAGTATGCGCAGGAGTTTTATGATTGTCTGTGGCGTCGCCGTTATTGTTTATTCTATAAGCCAGCTTTTATTTCTGGCTAACATTAATTGTCAAACACAAAACTATAAATAAATAGTGGTGTATGAGTCTAGAAATTATTTTTGATCCTCGTTTGACATTTTATGGGTAGTATGTTGATAAAAAAATGGCTACGCATGCGACAACCTTTGGGTCATGAGTTCGAATCACGCCTGTGTACCAATGTACTTTCTTTCTATGTCAAAGTCAAAGTGAAAAATGATTTATTCATATTGGTACCACAATTTACTCTTATGAACGTCAAAATAGAAATATACATTAAATGCTTCTAATTTAACATTTACTGCTAGTTCTCAAATCTAGGGCGTAGAACGGAAGAGAAGAACTGGCATTAAACTATATGTGTGCGCAACACTCGCTCATATCGTGAAGGAAAATGGACGGAATGTGACCTACCTGCTCATATTAAATAAATATCACGAAACCTATTAGTAACCCGCTACCTTTCGTTAATAACTATGTTACTTTTTATATCAGAGCTTATTTTTTACCTTAAAGTTAAGTGTGCCTATCTTTGAAACTTTGATATATCTTAATATATATAAATCTCGTGTCACAATGTTTGTCCTCAATGGACTCCTAAACTACCGAACCGACATCAATCAAATTTGCACACCATGTGCAGTTCGATCCAACTTGAGAGATAGTTTAAATCTCAAATTATAGTCGCAATTTTAATTTATTGCTAATTATTTGTCTGTTATTATTTGACAGTCACAAATCACAATTCTAACAGATGGCGCCGCCGGCCGCGCTGTGTGAAAGTACCATCGTTTCACATAAGATACTATTTAACATCTGTAACAAAAACCTTAGCCACAGCAACGCTTGGCCGAGTCTACTAGTAAATTAATAAATTTCTCTTTTCAGCCAGAAAACATCTTGTGCCTCACTAAATCTGGAAATCGTATAAAAATTATTGACTTCGGTCTTGCCCGTTTCTACGACCCAGAGAAGAAGTTACAAGTTCTCTTCGGAACCCCCGAGTTTGTCGCCCCGGAAGTGGTTAATTTCGACCAAATTGGCTATGGTACTGACATGTGGTCAGTTGGCGTTATCTGTTACGTTTTGTAAGTATTACTGTATATAAAGTTAATAGTTCTGTAGTAATAATAATATTAAATCCTACTCGCGTGTCTACCATATGCCGATAACGAAAGAAGAAAAGAGAAATTTGTCGTGGTCGGTGACGTAGAAGGCACAAGATCACGTGGCCGTTCACCAACCAGATTGCCAGTGTAAAAGACTCATCGTCCTCAAAACTGTACACTGTGATAAGAGAGAATCTGGACAGAAACCGGTGGAAACAGATAGTCTGCTCCAGATGTTCCCTTGCTCACCACGACGCTCAGACTTGAGTTACGGACTGAAGAAAGATATAATATTTATGTTGTATAAGTTCCCATAGCCGATGAGCATGCATTGTGAATGGACCGTGGAGATCCGCCGTCTCTGCCTACCCCTTCGGAAAAAAAGAATATATTAAAAAATAAAATAGATATTTCAAGATTCAATAAACCGCTGTTTATAAATATTGAAATATCTACCATGATAGTCTAAATATATAAAACAAAGTCGTGTTAGTTACACCACTTATAACTCAAGATCGGCTGGACCGATGCTAGTTATCTCTTTTTTGTGGTTTCTTCTCTGCTCCGAATAGCAGAATAAGTAATAAAATATTGGATAGTTATCGAATAAAAATTAATTAATTAATCAATTTAACAAATGCAAACAGAAATAAAAGAAACCTACCACTTTGTTCATGCACCTGATAAAAATACAAGTCAAGGGACACCCGGATGGAACGAAATTCCTTTCGATTAATTTATATGGATAGATTTTATCGACACCAATCTTAATTATTTAATTCAGTCTCATCTTGTTCATCTCCTTGTATAAGCTGTTCTCGTTGTGATATTAGTTTACTAATTTTTGAATTCGCAAAACTTCATGACATTTTCTTGAAAACATTATTTTTTTATTCATTTTAATGAATATTTTTTAAAGGTATTATATTTTGCAAGGAAACTAGGGACCCCGCAATTATTATTGTACAGGTATTCTGGTGTACGTTTACTACGACTAATTTAGTTAAGTGATTCCAAAAATAATTTTCATTTCTTATCGCAACAAAAAATGAAAAAAAAAAAGCCAACATCACGAGGTGTTCCCAGGCGTTCACCCATCCAAGTACTGTACGCCCGACGTTGCTTAACTTCGGTGATCGGACGAGAACCGGTGTATTACAATAGCAAATAGCAAAAAAGTGTCGTGACAACTTTTCGTAAGAATTTTTTCCGTCTAGCCCCCTTTCGCAACGCGCGATAAGGAACTTCGTTCCAAAAAAAGTTGTATATCAGAAAGTGCTTTAACATGCAGTATAGTATCGCAATATTGTCGCTAGAGAGAAAAGACCTAATGTGTAGAACTGCCATTGTTTTTTTCGCATTATGGGAAAATTTATGTATTAGCAAAAAATGTTATTACCCTAGTCAAATCCTAAATTAAGTTTAACTAAAGTTAACACCATATTATTAGACTGTTAGGCGGAACGAAGTTAGCCGGGTCAGCTAGTTTATAAAATAATAATAAATTCTTCATTTCAGAATATATAGAGTTAGTAACAATTCGGTCTTAGTTGCTTTGTTAGTATTGGTTAGTAAACAAAACAAAAATTAAACATAAAAACTTCTATAATAAGAGTAACAAACATTGATTCATAAATTTTCGCGTATTTACCATAGATAATGAACATCAAATTGAAATATAACAATTTACATAATTGAATTTCTTCCAGACTGTCCGGCTTATCGCCTTTCATGGGAGAAACGGACATAGAAACAATGGCTAACGTGACGATTGCCAAATACGACTTCGACGATGAAGCCTTCAATGAAATCTCGGAAGACGCAAAAGACTTCATCCAGAAACTTCTCGTGAAAGACAAAGAGTAAGTGATGTTTATTAATATTTCGGCTAAACATTTAAGTCACATAAATCATGACGAATGTGAGCCTCGTGCCCGAGTACTGTCGATAAAGACCCTTTGTTACGTGGTTCTTAGCCAACACTTAGTGATGCTAGTATCTAACACGGCATATTCTACTACTTTCATGCATGACTCTCCTATTTAGTAGTTTAGTACCTAGAGTAGTTTAGACTGTAGATTTCTAGACCCATTGTACTGTTCCCGTTCCCTTTCAACACGTAATTCGCTTCCTGTAATGCATTTTGAGGTGTTGGGTGATAGTAACAAGGGTCTTTGTCGCAGGTCACGGCCGACTGCCACGGAGTGCTTACGACATCGGTGGATTGTCAAAAGAGCACCTGCGAAACAAGACAAACCGACGCCGCAGCCGCGACTATCACCAAAACAGGAACTAGACATGGCTAAAGACAACCTTCGACTGTTTGTCGAAAGATGGAGCGAGCATCCCAACTCCCCGTACGTCTTCGACAATGAATCACAAGAAATTCTCTGTATGGTCAACGGAGAGAGGTCTTCCATCGGAGGCTGCTCACCGTCACCCAGGAGCTCCCTGAGCAGTTCCCCAGATATGGTCTTTGACGAAGATGATTTGGAACCTCCACCCTTAAGAGACCCCGTCAACTTAAAAACTCGATACAACCCAGTCGAAAGAAGGGCGTCGGACAGCAGTTGCTTCTTACATAAAAGGCCAGATGTATTGGTACGAAAAAATTTGGCTGAGGAAATAAAAAAATTGTCCGATCACCTCTATATGCTTTCGACTATGAACACAGACTTGACAAACAACAATAATTCCGCAAAGGAAATGGACAAGAATGTTCTGGAACGGAAAATCTCGAACGACGATAAGAAACTTAAAAATGGTTTCAAAAGTGAGTCGAGATCGACATTTATGAAGACAATGATCAATGGTGACGCTCACGAGAAAAGAATATTCACATCCAAGTCTAGTAATAGGGTAACTTCAACATTTTTAACAGAGCGGGAACCAGAAAAGCCCATGACCAGTAAGATGCCTTGGGCTAAAACTAGAGCGAAAAGAGTAACCAGTACTAGTAGAGATGTCCCGGACCAACCGACGGACAAACGTAACACGTTCTTCGAAGAATTTGATAGAAGACGAGGGAATATAGATAAACTGGTGAGCGGTTACGAAAACGGAAAACAAGTGCCATACAAACGTGGAGATGAAAATAACGCGCATCGAACGAAGGATTTGCTTCTACATCTCCTGGAAAAGTGGGGAGAGACAGAGGAAGTGGAGGCCGAAAGATCAGCGGGAGGGCCGTCGAATGGCCGACATCAGTCCATATCCTTAGAATGGTCATCCTCTAACCAGCTCGCGCAGAACTCCATGTCGAGCCTTCATGCATTCTTCCAACGACAAACATCCGACGAAAAAATCCAACGGAAAAAAGTGACAGCTTCAAGTTCCAAGTGATCTAAACGACTGTGCCATGACATTATTCAGAAAGGTTACAGACAGTGTCTAATTGATCTCACTTCGTAATGAATTTTAAAATCATGAAATACCTTCTGAATTATTTCTAGGTTACCAAAGTAGGAAAATGACATTATTTCTAAGGTTTACAAATGACATTAGACAATTTTCATACGAATCTAGTCTCCATACTCAAAGCTCTGTAACGATCACAGAACAAGACTGAGATACAAGTTTGGATTTTTTTTTACAATACATTCACAGTACTATAATCTGTAAATAATTTTGCGCTATTTAAGTCTCCACTCGTATTCATGTATTTTATTTTGTTCCTTAACTGTACTTAAGTATTTGTGCTATAATTATTATAAGTAATTTATTGTTAAATATCTATGTTGTTTTAATATAAGGCTTAATAAATTAAAGTGTTTTATTTTTATCTTAACACTTTAAATGCTAATTAAACCTGACTTCGTGAAATTTAAAAACATAAAGTGTAGTATATAAACATAAACATAAAGTGTGAAATTTAAAAACATAATATGTATCACTTTTGTTAAATTTTATGATTTTACCATAATACAAATAAAATAACATTTTACCGCTGTAAAACACAAGAAATTGAAAGTTGTTTTACAAGTTTTCATTTTGGTTATATAAATTTTGTAAATGATCTTTAATTACCCAATTACATCGTAATATGTTATGTCCAGAGACCGGCTGACAGCATCGGCTACATTGACCCACCCATGGCTCATCCAGTCGTCACAGTGCACAGAGCTGCACGTCGCCAAGACTAAACTAAAACGATACGTCATTAAAAAGCGTTGGGCGAAGGCGGTCGGAGCTGTCATAGCTCTAAAAAGAATGGGCGCCAAGTTTGAGGACCACGAAGAAAAAGTCGACAAATCCTGATTATTCAAATTTACAATGTAAAGAGATATTTACTATCATAAATAATATTATATACTTACACATTCATATTATATTGTTAAGAATTGGACCAAAATTAGATTCGAAATTTAGTATTATTACCGAAATTTGTAGAGGCTATAGTAATATTTTTATAACGTCCTGGTTAAAAGTAAGCAATATAACCCATAATATTTGTATTAATAAGTTTAAAATGCCCGATATGCAGCTTAATCATAACTTTCACTCCAAATAATTTATTAATTTACCTACTAAAAAAAGCGTTGAATAAATAACCTCATTTTTAAGTTTTTTTTATGTTTAATAATTTTTCAAGGATATTTGTTGACACCGAAATGTGCCAATTAATCTCTATAGATCTGTAAGAATCTTATTTATAGATAACTAAGTTAATATTTAAAAGACATTAATATTTACTAATTTAATTTCTAACGGCCGCTAGAATAGACTTAAGAACATCTCATTTCGTTTGTAATTAGTTTAATTATTTAATTCTGCAGACTTTGGTAATTCTGATGTACGGCTCACTTAATTATGTTTAACCTAAGAGGTTACCTTAGTGAGCTATTACGATTAATAATATACATTGATAAGTTTCATCTAAATCGTGTACATTAGAATTAGCAGTTTTTATTGTATGCAGGGTTAATAATTAAGTATGGAAAATAATTTTTGTTTGCCTTATTTACAATAATGCATTTCAATTTTTAAAAGACTTTGATGTTATATTGTTAATAATGAAACCATTATACTTGGATACAATGTTATTATTGTTTCTTTTTGGAACTTGGAAATAAAGATTGTTTTTAATTTATTTGTAGTTTTATTTGCAACTAATAATTATTCCCCAAAGTGTTTCAATTATTAAGTAAAATTCTACCTGTAATGGGAAATCGTTATAAACTCTTACAATTCGTGTTTGTTTTTCTCTAGGAAATTATGAATTACCTCGTAATAAAAAGATCGGTTATAGAATAAGCTGTATTCAATATTCATAGTTTGTACAGTATACAGATTGTCGGGAATACAAAGCGACTTCTACGATAGTCTTATCCGGAGAAAAAAAATCGGTTGTCTGTAAAGTCGGTTTACACTTTACTGCCGATAGTTGAACGTGACGTCATAGAAAAATACTAATGGAATGGTTGCATTTACACAAGAAAATTTTAATTTTATTTGTTAGATAGATATTTTGTATGGATATAGAGGAGGTAAATGGAAATCACAATTGAATTGATCAAGTTACAATTATTTGTACGAATATAGTCGTTTCATTTAAAGCTTGAGCTGCAAGCGAGAGCGCGGAACGAGCGACAAAGAGGCACAATCGGCCTCCGCTACAATTATGCCAATTTTTGACGAGAGCGAGGTAACACCGCATGCGTCATGTTTCTTCGTGCGTGCAGCCGGCTCCAGCGTCCATCAAATTACAAGACGTTGTCACGTCAAAAAGTTAACAGTAAAAAGGTCTTACATCACCCACCGACATACTTCGTTTTAAAATTAAGAGGTTACTACGAAAATAAGATCGCCACCTAGGCTTATCACGCACACCTTGGGTTCAAATAGCGTATATCAATTGTTTCGTACAATCGTAATAATTTTTACATTAGCATAATAATTTGTCGTTAACTAAAACTAGCTACACACAATTCACAATGAGACATCATATCTGTTACTGTTCAAAACCAAGGTTGCGAGTAATTAATAAAACCACAAAATGTTCCTTATTTTATATTTTTAAAAAGCACGCAATGATATTGCGTTGCATATAAAAAAACAAAGCAATACCACTCCGCGAACTGGCGAATTGTATTAACGGTAAGACTTCTGGTATCTGGCACGAGCACCTGGTCCTCCGAATTTCTTGGGCTCGCAGCGTCTGGGGTCAGCCACCAACAAACTCCTGTCGTATTGGACGAGGATGTCTTTGATTTCCTTCTTTGAGGCTTCGTCTACGACTGCAAATTACATTAACCATATTATGAGAGTGCTATATCATTGAAACTTTAGTTTTGGATTATTTAAATAAAATATAAATAATATTTAAAAAAGATGTTGTGATCATTTCAAACTATTCAGGTATGGTTGACACAGACTGCTTGGTAATGTCACTGTTTTTCTCCCTTCTCTGAAATGACTGCATCACACAGAGCAAAGCAGCTTTGGAAAGAAGGGATAATTATATAAATTGTGTATTTGATAGGAAGTGATAAGTTAAATGTACTGGTTTCTCAAATTTAGGCATATTATATTTTCTAAAAACACTTACATTTCTGGTAGAAAGCAATAAGAGCTTTGGAAATGGCCTGTCTAATAGCATAAACTTGTGCGACATGACCTCCACCCTTGACTGTAACTCTGATGTCAACTCCAGAGAACTTTTCCTGAAATTTAAATATATTGTTGAAATATTCATTTGTATTATATTAAATGTGATTAGATATGTTAAATATTTCAGTAAAGTTTCTCACTTCACATCTGATGATCAGGTTCGGAATAAGTTATAATCATCATGGAGCAATGATTTTTTACAGAAACATTTCCTTTTACCATTCTTATGTTCTAAATTTATAAGTACAAACAAATGGAATAATTGCAATAAGTTTTACCATGAACGAAAGAATTAGGAAGATATTTCTGCAACAATATAACAAGTAACTTATCACTAAAAACCAGAATTGTGTGTAGAAGTTAGGTATTAATCATGATTTAGTCTTGTGTTGTTTCTATCCTGTTTGTAAAAGATTAATAATTAACAGCAATAACTTCTACATAATTCCAAAATTAAACGTAGATTTGGAAACCAGCACATTATTGTACAAACACAACAAAAAACCAGTTTTTTATTTACCTTGCCTAACAACAGAATGGGTTCCTGAAGTTTGTATTGAAGAAGACGAGGTTCAACCAAGTCTAAGGGACGACCATTGACACGGAGAACTCCATGGCCACGCTTACAGTAAGCAACTGCTGTGGCGGTTTTCTGAAAGTGATTGAATATTTATATTAACAAAAAGAAATTAATGTGGTTTTCATTTCAGTTCAGCTAGAAATCGAAGCTTAAATGGATATTTGAGCTATTGTGAGAAATAATGCTATTTATTATATGTAATGGTTTAGTTGTTTAAATGTCGTTTCCATCTAGACCATATTAATGATTTTCATCTAGAATGGCTGGGTAGGATAGAAACTATATTCTACCTTTCTATAAGACGTTAACATCAATTTGGTTATAATGCAACAGTCGGCGTGAAAGGATTGGTAAACATGTTTGGAAAGTGGAAACATAGTAATTACTTTAATTGGAATTCATTTTAACTATGAGAGATTATGTACTAAGAACGATGCAAGAAATAATATGTAATTAAAGAAATAGAGATAAAACACGTGGACTTGGCAAATACTCACCTTGCGGCCGAAAACTTGAACGGCTTGAATTGGTTCACGTCTCACCTGAAATCACAATTAAATAAGTTTATATTCTGTAAATATATTAAAATTTGCTTAATTTATTAGATATTTTATGGCTAAAGTTATAACAAGCACCTCCTGCGCGGCAGCCATTTTGACAGAGAAAGACTGAATCTCAAACAGATAAACATAAATTGGATTTGATTCGACATCATGCACAGATTATAAAGCAAAATATTTTCAAATTTACGAAAAGTAAAATTTGCAAATTTGAAGTGAGTTACGGCTTTTTGTATTTTAACTACTATAGAATTAGGAAATTCTAAATAAAAACTAAAAAAAACTAACTAACACTACGTTCAAAAAGTCTAATCTGTGCTTGTACATTTGCGCCAAAACTGATATTTAAGTTAGATTAACTAAGTGGTGATAATAAATTAATTTAAACAATACATATTTTTAACCTTACATTTATATATAAATATATACCTTTATCATATTTTGTATTATTATTTTCTCTAAATTTTAAAAACATTTATATTGATATCGTTAAAGCGGCATCTCTGAGGAAAGAAATGTAGAACGTAAATGTAACCTTTGTTGCAGAAGTTTGTATCTATAAATTTTCACTAGCTGTCGCTGAACAGACGAAAGGTGCGTTATGTTCAGTATGTTGCTCGTGAACTCTGAAACGTACTTGTTTTGTATTCAATAAACGTAATCGTTGCTGTGAAGTCGTGCGGTATGTGTACGGTTAGCAAACACGTATTCTATGCCGATAACGCCGGTACTCGTAAAGTGAAGCAAAACAGTGAGAATAAATTACTTTAAAAAGAAATTACGTGTATGTGTATAAACATGAACTTTTGACACAGGATTTCTTTGGATTTTAATTTTTTTCATTCAAGTAAGTAAATTTAATATGTTTTTTCTAACAATACAATTTAAATATTTGTAGTTAGATTTTTAGAAACTTTTAGTAATATTGTTTGTGGCGTGAAGTTTATATATATAAAATAAAAGGGAAGAAATATAAGCGGGTAGAAAACGAAGGTAAGCCGAGTAAAAATGTTAATTTCTGATAACATTACAAAATAAATTTTTATATACAATAATACTTCATAGAATCCAAATGCAAACAAAATTTAAACGCATAACTATTTTTTTTTCTATAAAACTAATATTTTAACTCCCGAGTCCCGACATATTTTTTTCATAAAGTTAAATGCGCTATTGCCACAGTTTCCTCGTCAAGTTTGTTATTTAAATGTATTGTTAAGTTAAACGATGCGTCACAAAAAAGTGATTCATGTAGGAATGTGGATCGAGCAAGACCCAGTTAAAGTAACAATTACAAGTATATATTGTGGACTGTGGTATTTACTTATTACCTACGTTTGAATGACCACAATATAGGAAAAAACAAACTTAAATCATGATAGTAATGAGCATTCCATGAAGTCATTTTCAAGTCACAGTGATGACATGAAATTGGATATCTGTGGCTGTTTTATATTTTATACATGAGCGACTTTTCGCGCCTTCAAGCGGTCTTTATTTTTTTTATATTTTGAAAATAAAAATGTACTCGCGGTGTTACTTGTTAATTAAGTAGTGTACTTAAGTTTATTGTTTAAAACTTTTAAAAATACGAATCGTTATTTATGATGTACCCATTTTATTTTAAATAGTTTTTAATTATTCATCCTCATTTCAACTTTTTGATTATTCTTTTTTTTAATGTTTTTTTTTTAAATATATTAAAGTTATTTTGACCTATCGTGTGGAGCCAAGAATAATAAACATTTCTTTACGTATATACATACAGCAAAAGCCGAATACTTATTTAGACTAACTTAGTTCAAATAAATATTTGTAACATTCATCCGAGTCTTATAATCAAAACAAATTCTGTCGCGTATTTCTGATTAAAAAAAAAACGACTGCCCACATTTTCATGAAGTTTGCATCAGTGTTTGGGAATATCAAGGCTTACGCCAATTAGTTTTTAACTATAAATGACGAGGTCAAATTATATGCATTTTAGCTTTTAGGTATAATTAAAATATGGATCGCGCCATATACCAATAACTAATTCATAGATTAGTAGACCAAATTAGCTACTCATTTATAAAAGAACAACTTTTGTGAATCTAATATAATATGTATCGAGATTTTCTGTAAATAAATTAAACGTATCGTAAACATTTAAATGTAGATAAATTGCAGTTAAGATAAAACTATGAAATAAATTAAGAAATATATTGAAATCGCTCGCATATTAAGCAATATAGGTAGGTATATATATATATGTATGTATGTATGTGATTAATTTTTTTTTGTAACGTATTTTTAACTGTTTCATTTGTTTTTAGCTGCGGTAAACCTTTCCTTTGATAATTGTACGACCTATGTTATTGGAATAAGATTAATTTGAATATTTTCTATTTAGGCCTACAAACATGCTAAATGACATTTTAAATTAAAGTGCATGTATGTAAGTTTATTTGACTCGTTTGTCTATATATCTATACTAGCGGATAACGATTAATGCTGTATTGATTAAAATCGCTTCGAAAATTAGCCATTATTTGTCGTAAAAAGTAAATGACAAAAAATGTTATTGTGGTATATCCATAAGAGATAGACATATACCATCGTGGAGTTCTCTGTAGACCTTTTCAATGTGTACAATACTTAGTACATTATTTTGATAAATCTCGTAGGGTTCAGCCTGCGTTTGCATTGTAAGCGGAAAAAATGTAATTATTTACGACATCACATTAGAAACCTCAAAAATAACAGTATTTCTCCAATATTTAATGGGTGTTATTATGCATATAAACCTTCCTCTTCAATCACTCTATCTATTAAAAAAAAACCGCATCAAAATCCGTTGCGTAGTTTTAAAGATTTAAGCATACATAGGGATATAGGGACAGAAAAAGCGACTTTGTTTTAAATACAATGTCTTGATGTATATGATCAAGTATATTCCAACAGTCCTAGTCTCATTAAAATCGATTAAATATTTTTCGACATATCACACAATTCAGGGTTGGTCACTTATATTACACATGTCCCTATAATATTATTATGAATATATGTTATGTATAGATTAAATATCGATAACCTAGGTGAATAGCGATTATTATTTATTATTATGTTTATACGATGACAAGACAACCGTGAGGAAATCTGGTGTCACAGGCTTAGAAGGCTGATCACTTACTTCTTAAAGACAAGGAATATTATATACCTAGGTACATAAATTTAAGACCAAGAGCAAAACCAAAGCTCTAGCGCCAATAAATGTACCAAAAACGTTTTATTTTCAAAAGACTTTTTCGTGTCGAAAAAATGCAACCTAATAAAGACTTATCAGTACTGATAATTTGACCATCAAAGTGGGTCAAATAGTGGGTCAAATCCATATAGCGACTTGGTACACTTTTAATCGCGATACCGTTCTTTGACCGACGTTATACGGCTTCCTGCAAGAAATAGGCATCGGGGACGGGGAATTAATGACGCCTCTTATGCAAAGTGTTAAAACATATTAATAATTATCGCATACGTACACTGACAAAACCAAACTTCTTAATTTTTTTCTAATTTTCTTAATATTCTTAACCTACATATTTATGTAATAAATAAGTAGAATATTGGTAATACTGTATTGTGTGTATAAATCTATTTTATTATATAAGTTATCGCGGAATATGCTTAAAAGGAGTATTAAGAATATCTATAGCGCTAAATCACCTGCATCACGACAACACCACACATACACACCCTCACGTACATAATCTCATTCACACCATGACACACAGCCGAATTAGATATTACGTGTTTAATATTTTTTATTGAACTTTTCTTATCGTAAATATTTGAACTCTTTTGTATAGGTATATTATTTATTTCATATTTGGCTATCTATATCTTTAGTATAGTGTTTTTTTGTTGTATATAATTTATGTTAGCTGTAGGAAAGGTTCATTCATATTTCTATGATCGTCATTTATCTGTGAGCTAATTTTTGTCAAAGGCCTCCAGCAAATTCCGCCATTTCTGTCTGCATTCTGCCTCTCTCTGTAGGGCTATGTACGGCTGTTTCCTTAATCTGGTCTATCCACCTTCTGAATTGTCTTTTTATTGTTGCTTCACTTTTCTGTTTTTTTTTGCTATGTGCCCCGCCATTTCCACTTACGTTTATTTAATTTCATACATATGCTACTTTAGTTATTCTTTTTAATGGTGCATTGTTTGTTTTTTCTTTTCTTTTCTTCTCTATCATCTTCTTCTTTAGTTGGAGGACAACCAGTACTTTTAACTCTTCAATAACAATATATAACACAATTGTAAATACAAAAAGGAAACTTACAAAAACAAATGAGGAATAACTTGCGAAAAAATGATGAACAATGGGCGTTATTTCATGGGCCTTCGTGCTGAGAGCAATCAGTTTTTTGTATGCGTTTATAAAATAAGAATATTCTACCTCTATAGCTTAAATAATGACGTTATTTGAAGTAAAATATATATTATGGTTATTAAACATTTGGTTAGAATTTAATAAGTCTCTCGAAATTTAAGAATTAGTTATAAATAAGTATCAATCTCACTTGGAGATTCACGCGTGAAAAATGACTCTCACTTATACAGGTTTCATGTTTCTCACCTATAGAAGTTTTGGGAGGGACCCGGTAAATACTTTCATGAGTTTTCTCGCTTACCCAGTTGTCACTCAGGTTTGACAGTAATTTATTCTTAATAAGGTTGAAAAGAATGGCTTAATATTATAATATTATACATAAAAAAATAAAGAAAAAAAGAATATATGGTAAGTACTGACAATTTATACATTTAATAGCGGACCCGATAGACGTTTTCCTGGATGATATTTCAAGCGATTAGGATATTAAACAAAGTATGAGAGTACCGACTGTAGCGTGAACTGCCGGGCTAATTTGGGAATGATAATTTGTGAAAACGTTTAAGAGGAGTTCAGTGACATACACACTTATAGTAGAATTATATACCAGACAGATATATAGAAAAGTTAAAAGATCCGCGAAAGAAGTGTTAAACATTTATAATCATGAGTTAGCTAGCTTTACTTCCGAGTCCCAAACAACGAGTTCTTAGGCGGATTATGTAATGTTCCATAAGAGGTCAATGCCAGTCGAAGGAGAAACGATTTCAGTAATCTTAAGCCTACAAGAATGTGGGCTCTAAGGTGACGCTTACTTTACTGTCTCAGAAACGACACTTAGCGCTAAATGTGGCGTAAATCAGTAGACATAGACATAACATTTATTACTAACAAAAACACACACACAAAATAACAATAATAAAAAAAAAATATATTATGTAAGATATCAAATCCCTTTTAACATTCGGTTCGTTTTAAATGTGTAATGCGTGTGTTCTGTGGCTGTAATTGGCCCTGGCTTAGCATTATGCTGAGGAGCAGAATGTTCCATGTACCATATATAGGATTTTGTATCGTCTGTCATAAGTCTGGTTTCTGGATGTCACCTCAAGAATCGTCATCTTAGAATTAGTGGCGCTACGACCTTTTTAGGTCTGGGCTCAGATTGATGTATTTGTTTCATGATCATTTGTCTTATAGGCAAGTAGGTGATCCTCCTGTGCCTGACAATAAGCCGTCGACTTTTTGGGTCTAACCCAAACCGGTTTCCTCACGATGTTTTCCTACACCGTTAGAGCGAATGTTAAATATTATAGGCCATTGGTGCACAGCCGGGGGTCGAATCTACAGGTCGCACGCTGAAGCCACTAGTTCGACACTACTCCCTCCGCCAAGTATCTTCTCTAAGTACAGCTTATATTCAGCTCGAGTACAAGTAATAATTGTAATACAGTTATTGACACGAATTACTTATCGCTCAAAAAATACGGCATTTAGAGGCAGTTTATTTTATTTATTTCGTAATCCTACTGCCTAAAAATTATACATAGTAAAAAAGAATTATAGCAAAGATGGAATACATAATATTTACAAAAAGGTTCAAACATTTACAAAAATCAATAAAAAATGTCATTACATTTAACTAAGTAATACCTAGTTCGGCTGTGTTATAGTGTGAAAGTGAAGATATGTACGTGAAACAGGAAACTGTGTATGTGGGGTGTGCTATTTGGTATAAATTTTATTATATAATTATAATATATAGGCTTAAACGATCTAGCATTGATCCATTTCTATCAGATCAGCAATCAAAACATGTTGTTACAAGTTCCTTTATGTGTCAAGCAATTTTAGGATAATCAAAATTGAATCAAATTTTCAAAATACTCACAGATCAACATGCAGCATCTTATTGCGCCCTTTCACCTTGATATGATCGTAACTTTGAAACTATCTTCTCAACACTATCTAAATACATTTAAATAAGTACTCCTCGTAACGTAATACTAACCGGTTCAATTGTGGTTTATTTAGTTTTAGTTATTTATTTATTTCTAAACGGGTCATGGCGACGCAGTTAGAAGAAAACCTTAAATAAGGTTACATTATAATAAACCCGTGAATAAAATTTAATAAATAAAGACAGGATTTAAATTTAAAAAATACAATACCGAACTTAAAACTACCTACACTAAACTACTGAATATAAAAATACGTATAGGTAAAATAGGTTTATTGTTACGATTTACATATTTAGTAGTTTATGATAAACAAGAAATAGAGAAAATTTGGTTACTTAAGCAACTCCGAAACATAGTCTACGATTCGAGGTATGTTTTAAAAAGCCCCACAGAACACGACGCAGACACATTTTTGCACGTTTCACTGATATTTGCTTTGAGCACGTAAGTAAGCACAGCAAATACAACGCTTATTCAAGATCTATAAAGATTTGTCTAGAACAAACTTAAAAACTACATTCTTTCATACTTTCACAATTAGTTAATCTATCTGAGTTCTTTTGGTGCCACACCATTACTGGAGGCTGGCCCTAAGTTTCGTGAAGCATATCTTGTCAAACGCAGCAACTCTTCTGAAGTCGCAATGAACGTCCTCTCCCTTACCTTACTATTGACTGAATTGCAGAGGTTATATTTATTTTTGAAATATTTTTAAAGAGACCATCCGAATCTGTAATAGCAAGAATAATGAAACTATGTACTACAATTCACGAGACCTAAAAACATTGGCTAATTAAGTACCTGAAACCGAATTGTTTCCTAAAATCTATCAAACAATAAATAGACCAATTAGCATATATTTATTGTATGCAAGCTGTAGTATTCAAAACAATTCATCTCGCGAGTGGCGACTCGCAGGAAAGATATTAGGTCGTATTACAAGTAATTCTAAACTATCTAGCCCGGTGGTCACTTGCACAATACCAGTATCAGCTCATCCGGTACATAATTTGTTTTACGCTATTTAATACTCGTGGAATACTCTTTGTTTATACGAAATATTAATACTCCGACTCCGTACACGTTGTTTTGCCAAAGATTATTATAGAACTAACATCCCTGTTACAAAAAAGCGCTATATGGTAGAATTAAAGAGTTGAATATAAAAAAATGTCTATCATTACCCGTCTAACCTAACCTATGTAGGATTTGGTTAAAACCGATTTTTGTATATTCGTAACGAATAATCTCGAAAACTAGAAAGAGGTCTTATTGAGAGATTCTATGATTTTATTTAAGGATACCTAAACAGAGGAGAGAAGACTATGTGAGAGCAGTGAAATTAAGTTGTATATCGATATTCGAAATTCAAATTAAAGTCGTATGGAAACACAGATTAGAATAAAAAAGAATATTTATATGTCTCCTTCATAGTGAAATTAAGTCATGAATAGATACTCTAAATTCAAATTAAACGCGAAACACAGATTAAAATTAAAATAAAGAATTCAATTGCTCCAATTTCTATTTTTTTATAGTATTTGGTTCGATTGATTACGGTAGAAATGTGACTTTGAAATTCATTCATATATTATTATATATAGGTCCTACCAATTAGTAAAAAAAAAATATAACGTACGTATATAACACATTTTTAAATGCATACGTGCATATGTCAACGCCTCGTGAGTCAACCCACTTATTTGAATTTAAATGAGATCTCAAATCACTTGCCGCATTAAGATTAACTCATGAACATTTCATCTTAATTTTAGATGGATTTTTAATGTCAGCTTTCATATTTTTTTACTAGTTTATTATTTTTAATTCGACATCAAGCAACGAATAGCCACATCTCCAAATCTAGTACTAATCTGATCTATCTAACAACTTACCTGTAACCTTGTTAATAAAAAATAAATCAGTCCAATTGCATAGTTTTTCAAGTACATTCTCTATTCATTAACACCATTTGGCAGAAAGAGACAAAAGAGTACTTTGGGCTAGTGATTGCAATTTAGTTTTTATGAATAAGGGTTATTAATTTAAGTTTCACTTCTGTGCCTGAATTCTATATCCGCTCTTGTATGTCTTATTAAAAAACTATATCAATGGCGCTACACCCTACTTAGGTCTGGGCCGCAAATTTCCGCATCTGTATAATCATTTGTCGATCTAATAGGCGAGAAGGTGATCTACCCTCCTGTGCTTGACACACGCCGCCGACTTTTTTAGGCCAGTGCGTTTCTTCACGATATTTTCTTTCACCGTTCGAGCGAATGTTAAATGTGCACATAGACAGACATTGGTGCACAGCCGGGGATTGAACCTAAGCCACTAATAAGCCGAAACTGTCTAACTATAATACATAAAGTAAAACATGTCAGAGATTGATTTCTCTTATCAAACGGGAACTTATGAATTTTCTCTAATTACAGGTGCATTTCGATCGGGAAAGTGATCAGGTGAGTCAGCCGTCATAATACATACTTAGAAACCATACAAGTAGTAGAAACTACATTTCTAATATTGCTAAAAGGCTTTTAGAAATGCCTTTTCAACTTCTTACGGAATCTACAATTATGTTGTGTTGTTTGTGACGAAGTAAATTAAAAAAAAACTACTGGACTGAATTTATTTCATCCTTAGAGTAGCTTCTTTGAATTTTGCCCCATTATCGACACCGTCTTCCCTCAAATGCAATATAACAACCACGTATACCTCAGCCGAGATTCCCTGAGAGTTTCTCCAATAATTTCAGTTCCGAGCACAATTTTATGCCCGGCAGGTCCGGACTTACAAAGCTGTCCCAAGTAGATTCGTTTACAATCTTTGCATTTTGAATTACATTTCATGCTTTCTGCTTAAGTGAATATCTGACAGAAAAGTTAAATATGATGGTGTATATTTTGTGATACTTAAGTTGAATAAGTCTTATTGTCATATAATTTTTTCTATACGTAGGTACATAATATAAAAGCTCTTACTCATTAAAGACTTGTAGTTTTTCTGATAATTTAAAAAATATATTCAATCCATGCGAAGATAGAACAGCGTACATTATGATTCTCTAACGCACTAATCATCAACAAGAAATTACTTAAAAAATCCTTTATGGCTTCCAAGAAATACTAATATTTAGCCATGAATCACTTGTGAATGCAAGATAAATCTTCGCGGAACAATGTCCTTTCGCTGAGATTCGAACGGGGACCGGATTTTATGAATGAAACTCGTCATCGGTGAGTCACTTTAGTCTTGATAGTAACTTGTTCCAATTTCTGCGTAGTTTTAAAGATATGAATCATTTACCAATATTGAATGAATCGCCTAATGGTGCTTCAATAATTGGTATATTTACAAGTAATCTATAACGAGCTTTACCAAGTTACGTAGTACTGGTGATTATCAATTTAAACTCTGTTATAAATACAGTCAAACCTGGGTAAGTGAGAACTGGATAAGTGAGAAAACTCTATAAGTGAGAGTAATAGCTGGGACCCGTCATTTTAAGCTCCCAAAACCTCTATTAGCGAGAAACAGAAACCTCTTTAAGAGAGAGTTGTTTTCCCTCATGGACCTCCGTAAGTGAGACTGCTACTTACTACGACTGTCGCTTATAGTATACTTAGAGGTATACTACAAGCGACAGCTTATTTAAAAGATACACACATACAGTAACAAATTACAAATTTGACATTTTCATTCATGTTTTTTTAAAGTGTAAATAAGTACTAAATAATATGAAATATATATGTACATAATAATGTTGTGCATATTATGCACATAACTTTATCATATTACATATTACTACATTATAGTGAATTAGTGTTATATAATATTACATATTTACTACATTCGTACTTGCTCTTCCTTACCCCTATAAGAGAGAAACGCTACCCATGTACCTGCATTAGCAAGAAACTCGGGTTAGTGAGAAACCTCTATAAGCGAGAATGAGATTGTGCTCCCTTGAACTCTCGCTTATCCAGGTTTGACTGTAAATATAATAGATTTACTTTTTTACCGTCAATTAATTCGTATTTGTAAATAAATTAATTATCATAAAAGGATTTTCTTTGTAACCAGTCCAGATGTCAAGAAAGTCAAGTGTTAGGAAAACTACATTTTCTAACCTTTGTAACGTATAAAAACAAAAAGTTTAGTACCGATTTCGAAAAAAAATTCACCATTAGAATACTACATTATCTGAGTAACATGTTCTAATAATTATTTATATATAATTTAACATATCTTTATATAACATAACAACATAATTTTAAACATAAAAAACATAATAATAAAATAATATACATTGAAATATACTTCGATATTGATTCGATATTTATCGTAAACCGAACATCGATGATTTTTGCATTAATAATTGACAAAGAAATAAAATACAGTGAAATGGTTGGAAGTTTATTAAGAAAAATAACAAATTATTACATATTCCAATATTTTTTATCAACTGACTGAATGAAAAGTAATGTTGATAAAGAAGAACCTTTTAATATATTTCTTTGTTATTAAAGAGTAGTGAGGAAGTGCGAGAGAAAGAGCGAGCGAGACTACGCCTACTACTACTACTACCAGGGCGCAAAGAATGAATACGCGTTCAAAATTTTAATAAACCTGATTTGTGGATGCGTTCATAGAAGACATAATTTGTTTCGTAAGTTGCATTGGCCGTAAGTTAACATCGATGTTACGATATTTTTGGTATAGCAACATCGATGTTTTTGCTCAACGAGCATCAAACATCGATGATCATCGAGCATCCCTACCTAGTAATAAAACATAACCAACATCCGTTTAGTTTCGGTCCGTTTTACGCGCTAAAGTGTTTTTTAATTATCTTGTAGTATACATTGAATAAATAACATTTTGATGCATATATAGTAGCTGTTACTTGAATAAGGCATTTAATATCCAGTTACCCGACAGTAACTCCTTACGGTATCATTTTTAATCTCATTACTGTAACCTTAGCCGGATGTCATACAAAACTCACAATAGCTCATTCAGGTTCTAAACCAATTTAAATGTTCTATTGTAAAAAATAATTCAGTTCCCATTGGCAGTCAACAATACAGATAATAGATATTCATTAAGAATATTTGCATGTTGACCAAGGTCCTAAAATGAATCGAGCATCGAGATTAAGCTGTAAAAGGACGCGGGTTAAAAACGCGCCTTATTCCAGGGGAACAGTGTTGGCCTAGAGGCTTCAGCGTGTGACTCCCATCCCTGAGGTCGTAGATTCCATCCCCGGCTGTGCACCAATGGACTTTCTTTCGCATTTAACATTCGCTCGAACGGTGAATGAAAACATCGTGAGGAAACCGGCTTGCCTTACCCAAAATGTCGACGGCGTGTGTCAGGCACAGGAAGCTAATTATTGGATTGACCAATGATCATGAACCGTATACAGAAATCTGACTTTTGGTCTAAGATCCCGCTGTACAACAACCTTCACCGAGATGCTTATTTAATGAAACTTATTTTATATATAATATAATATGTCAATAAATATAATCCATATGGGTTGCCTAGCAAATTTCAGTCCAGAGTATGTGTAATTAATTTAAAAAAAAAATATTTTTTTAAACATTTCACCGGTATGATTATTAGATAAATTCTATACCAATCGAAAGTATGAAGCTCATAGAATATGCAAACGTTAGGTTGTTTTTAATCAATTAATTATTTATGTGTATATTTTTTATGTGACACTAAAGTATATATACATCTTTAGTATAAAAGAAGGTGATAGTGATACATATATAATACTACCCTGATTAAAAATATTGATTGAAAAAAGTTCAAAAAATTTACTACATGCAAATTATAAAAAAAAAATTTTTTTTAAATATTAATTAAACATACTCTGGGCTGAAATTTGCTAGGCAACCCATATGGATTATATTTATTGACATATTAAATTAAATATAAAATAAGTTTCATTAAATAAGCATCTCGGTGAAGGTTGTTGTATAGCGGGATCTTATACTATTTATTAATGTCAGGCGAGCCGTACTTGTTTGCTCAATAAATACAACTCAAAAAGTCAACTACTATGGTTCTAAAGACCACAGAAATCTATATAAACTATTTTATGAAAAAAAATTATATATTTCTGTATAAATTATCATGTCTTGTTATGTCATAATGTAGTAGACTCGTATATAAACCATAACATAATCTATTCAAATAAATCTCGGAGAAGCACCGGTTTTTTAAAATGTCTTTGTTTTACGGAACTTTATCACAAAATCGTATACCTACCCTCAGCTCGAAGTTTCGAATGTTTTAGTCGCGCAGATTATAAAATTATTATTAAATTCAAATTGATTTATTCGTTTAGGTAACACAATATACACTTATGAACGTCAATAAAGAACTACATTTTAAATGCTCCTAATTATACATTTACTGCCAGTTCTCAAATCAAGGGCGTAGAACGGACGAGAACTGGCAATAAACTCTACGCCACTCTTTTTAATCGCCAAGTTTTTTGTTTTACGTAAATAATCTTCAAGCCTTATAATAAAAACTTCACACATGACGAACACAATTACAATAACGGAACTATCCCACGAATCAATTGATACTTACCTTCAACACCTCAAGTGATCAAAACGTCATTAATAAATAATGGCGTTTTGATGTATTAAAGAAAAAGTGACAGTTGACATTGAAGTTTCTTTAACGGTTAATGAGAAATTTATATGTGAAAATAAACAAATTCCTTGTTAATTACGTAAAAAATTGATTACATGTTTTTTTTATAGAAGAGAAAAGCGGTATTAATAATTGGTACAATGATGTTTTTCTTGATCCTAAATCAAATTTTATTAATAAAAACTAGTTCATATAAAAATTTGTTTGCATTAACAATGTTAAAACGATTAGATTGTGTTTTATAAGAGTTGATCAATCGCGTGACTAAGTTGTATATTTAATTGGCTATCGTAAATTAATTTTACGCCTTGAAACACTTAAAATATAGCTGTTTAACATTCTTTTGGATTAAAATTTAAGAAAGGTATATTGTTTATGAAATACTGGAATACATTGTAAGTATCATACAACACGCTTAAGTATGACAATTTCATAATTATTATATCAAGTATAATTAGATTTCAAAAGATCGTCATGATAACTGAGTGAATAAATATTAATATTAGTATAATTACTGTCACATATATTATTTACTTAATTAAAACAATAATATAAATGTATTATTCGCATTTTTATGATTGAAATTGTTTAATAATCTTTTGATGAAGCTACATCGAAACTAATAGATAATAATTGTTTTCATAGACTTTAGAGGCGTAGATAAAAAGTTAGGTAGTCTTTAGTCAGTGGTCACTACGTAATGCAGAAGCCACAAAGCCTGCATCAACTCCCGCCACAATTACGTGAGTGACATTCATATTGTTTCATTAGAATTCTGAAATGGCTACTTGTCAGGTGACAACCGCCGTTTGACAGGCCACAATGCGCGGTAAACCGTTTCTAAATTTAACTTTAAGATCTACGTAAACGATTTCCAAGAAGGCTTTATTTCCATTCGATTGGCGATGCGAGCGGAATGAAAAACTTAATTTATACATTTCTTAGACGGAATTTATGAATAAAATTGCTTATACAGTAAAAATAATTAAAAGGAATTGAAAGAAATGAATTGAATATTGAGGTAGGTAGGTACCTATACGAAAAATTTCTAGAAAAAAGATTAAAATTTTCAATATATGTTTATCAATTGCTAAAATGTATTGATACATTGAAAACAAAGAAAGAGGATTCCAAGACATAAAAACGTTTTGGATTTTGACATAGTCATACTTAGCGCTAATTTATGTCTCGGAATCTTACCCATTGAAGTAATTATTTTTGTATGTAAACAGATTCAATAAGCGTACAGATGCCATAATCTTTTCTTTCGGTATTTGTTTTTAAATTAAATTGTATACAAATATAATTTAAAAAATTTAGCAGTTTGGCCTAGTGCTTTCAGCGTGCGAGTCTCATCTCTGAGGTCGTAGGTTTGATCCCCGGCTGTGCACCAATGGACTTTCTTTCTATATGCGCATTTAACATTCGCTCGAACAGTGAAGGAAAACATCGTGAGGCGACCGGCTTGCTTTAGACCCAAACAGTCGACGGCGTGTGTTAGGCACAGGAGGCTGATCACCTACTTGCCTATTAGATTGACAAATGATCATGAAACAGAAATCTGAGACCCAGACCTAAAAAGGTTGTAGCGCCACTGATTTATTTTTAATAAAAAAAAAAATAAAGTTAACCGCTCACACTGCGACATTTGAAAACTTTTCGTCTGAGTTTCCCTTTCATAGTTGAATGCTGAGTTATAGCTATTACAAGGCACTTGCCGTTCACTTATAAATTGCAAACTTATGACCAATAAGTAATGTAAGTAATGAATGTGAATAATGTTAATTGTTTGTAAACATGTACGCATTGAACAAGGATGAGTTCATAAATAAACTGTCGTATAATATTTGTGATTTTAAACGTATTAAATTTAATTTTAAGTAGTGGTATAGTATTGCAATTATAAAACCTAGGATAGTAAGTAACCTATAAACCTACTCACGTCAAATAGTCTCGCGTCACTAGGCCAATAAATCAAAAGAGAAAACAATATTTTACTAATAAGACATCTTTGAATTACCGTAATGGTTGGCAAATCAATTTCTCGTTCAAACAGTACAGTTTCATGTATTCTAAATTACATACTAACAGAAAACACTGTAGGAGGATGCTAAATTTTATTTCATTTACAAAATATAACATATACATTGGTATATAAAGAACAATAAAATCCATACCAAACACGAAGAAATAATACACGGATTTATTAATAAAAAACTAAAGGATATTTGATTTAAAAGTGTTGAGGGAAGCAACTATGGACCAGACCTAGCTCGATTATCAGATCGCTTAATCTAGATATCGGTGAGGTTTCCCTTGACAAAAATCTTAGGTATAATTTATAAGCTTAAAGTATTAATAGTTAATTGAATTATTTTTTATTCGGGACATATATCAGGGCCGTGAAAAATAGAATTTCCTAAATAATGCTTGCATTGAATATTAATTTATTGCGTATTTATTAACTAGTCTTGTGTCGTCACCATTTGCATATAAATAAATTATCATTATGAGTAAATCGGATATATTTTATTATATTTCTTTTGTTTTTCACCTTTTTGTGATTATTTAAGATGACAAGATCGATAAAATATTCAAGATTAGATTAAGCAACCTTATTATGTACAGATATACTCTTGTATATATTATCGGCCTTATATACCTTTAGACAGAAACAATTGGAGAGAAACAGAATTTTAGTCGCGCAATCAGATTAATACATATATGATTATGATAGAGATAAATTAAATAAAAATAAATCAGTAGTGGTTTTTAGGTCTGGACCTCAGATTTCTGTATCTGTTTCATGATCATTTGGGTCTAAGGCTACCCGGTTTCATCATGATGTTTTCCTTCACCGTTCGAGTTAATGTTAATTGCGCGCATAGAAAGAAAGTCCATTGGTGCACAGCCGGGGATCGAACCTACGACCTCAGGGATGAGAGTCGCACGCTAAAGACACTAGGCCAACACTGCACTGATTATGAGAGATAGTATTTTAACTATAAACATAGGTGGAATATGGTATGTGAGTATCATCAGCCAATCATTTTGGTCACCCAGTTACTATATCGAAAACATTCGTAATTGATACGAGTCGTAGTTGAAGTCGAATTGTGTTTTGTAAAAGACATATTATTCTTTATCTATTTTTAGTTTTACACATTTTACATTACGAAAAACCTATTTTAGTAACGGAAAATTACAATTAATGACGTGCTTATAAATTTATTCCGTAATTATTGAGACACTAGTTCATATTTAATATGATAAGTGCTGGAGGCCTATGGGCCGCATAAACATTCAGAGTAGGTACTAAACTTTTCTCTTTATTCTTTTCATTCAGAAATAGGAAAAACTCAAATGTCTTTCAAGAATCTTTTTGTTCCTAGATTGTGCCATTATTGCGTCCTTTTTTCCCCTAAATCTAATGATATATTTTCACATCTCCTGTAATATTTACTCCCTGGACCACATTAACGACGCCCTTACTTTTTTTTTAAGCAAATTAAAACTGATTTTTGATATCCACGGCGATTGAACGCAAAGGCAATATTGCAATTATTAGATATTGCTTCGACTAAAGTAGTTCATGTAATATAGACCATGGGAATTATAGAGTAATAATTATTGCGTATAGACTACGTATTACTATAATTTTCTACAGATTAAACTTTTTACATATGACAGGTTTATGTCAAAGACAAGATTTTCAAATAGCGCATATTACGTTCAATACAAATGATTTACAAAATAGTTTAATAATTAAACCGTCGATTATTTTTGGTAGTTACTGCTCCCGACTCTGGCTACGTGATAGGGTATCTTATCTATCACCTGCTAAGATAAGATTAGACCGGAATTCGATGGAAAATCCAAAAGAAACAAAACTTCAGAACAAGGATGAAATATGAAAATAGTATGGAAACAAAAATATAATTTTGGACTTCCATTAAGTAAAATTCTTGATATCTAAATTTTTATGTATAAGATAATTTTATTAAGGGTCGTTCAAGAAAAGAGCGCACCAATTCTTAAAAAGCCGGCAACGCACTTGCGAGCCTTCTGGCAATGTGAGTGCCCATGCCCGGTTGCCTCCTATTACATAAAATAATAAGATATAGGATAATATTGTGCAATGCATACTTGTAATAACAGTTATTATGTATTTAATATAATCAATGTCCTGATATGGACAGCGGATATGGAGCATAGATATAATATAGTTAATATGTTATATTTAATTGTTTTTTTAACTAAGTAGATAATATAATTGCATTCCTTAGTCTGTTTGCTGGTTTCCCTCGTTTTCGAAGCATTTTTTATTTTAATACTTTCACATAATCACATTAATTTTTCTAACCAGGGGTCCGTAGAAGATGATGTCTATTGATTTTTTTTTATGTAATACGAGTTGGAGGCTAATGTTAAGTGATTCCTCCGCCCATGGACACTCGAACGACCCTAAGTCTTAAATACTTATTAAAGCGTTTTCTTATTCAAATACGCATAACAAAAACAACTGAAGTAGTGTTTTTGGTTGGAACGGATTCAAATTCTTCACAAAAGCTTTTTTCGGTTTTTGCCTTCTTTAACTCCGTAGTCCGTATTACCCAACCCAATAACCAAATTTATTAAATATATTTGCACACAGCGCGGAATATATTCATGCACCATAAAGCAACTCGGCGCAAAAAGCTTATTAAGTTTTATTAAACCTTTTATGCAATTGAAAAACTCTAGACTGGTAATGAACCGTCATAAAGCACTGTCCATTACAGTCAGTTTATGTAATTGCACGTGCGCATACCAGCTCGCTGATTGTGTCTCCGCATTTGGAGATGGAGACAAAGAACGCTCCGGATTTATGGGGAATAGGATGGCTGGTGAATGAATAAGCATGGGATTATAACTGTTTCTACGAAGAATTCTTAATAATAGAAATATTTGAGATATAAAGAAATGTATTATGGTTGACAAAAGCAGTTGGTTTGGAGTTGACAGAACTGAAAGTCATCGGGATTGAATTCAATATTGCTTAATTGTTATTGTAAAAAGCTTAAAAAGGGATTGATAATTTTAATAATAGACTAAGTGCGAGTGTAACGACATCGCAACATATATATATATATATGTTGCGATGTCGTTTCCCAGTTTCCCAGTTGGTCTGCCAATGTGTGAATGCCAGTAATGTTATCTCTGAAACCGTCAGACTAAGGGTTATAAAAACGCTGGCCTTCTGGCAGTGGGAGTTTCATAAAGAATAAAAAATCTGTGGCGCTAACATCTTTTTTAGGTCTGTACCTCAGATTTCTCTATATGTTTCATGATCATTCAGTCAACCTAATAGGCATGACAGTCGCCGTCGTCTTTTTGTGTCTAAGGCAAAGGTAACCTCGTGATGTCGAATGTTAAATGCGCACATAGAAAGAAAGTCCATTGGTGCACAGCCGGGGATTGAACCTACGACCTCAGGGATGGGAGTCACACGCTGTCGCCACTACTTCACACACCATAATACTTGCAAAAAAAGTATATTTACAAAAATCAATGGATATTGATAGAACGGCATCGAAATTGGGTTTCGTTGACGTCTTAATTATTGGAATCAGCACTTCGTTAGTGCCAATTACAGCCAATTGATGAGTCATATATTGGAAATAGGTTTGACCTGGCTTATTTGTTTGAGTACTAGTCTAAAAAAATCATCTCAATCAACCACATCATGTATCATTGAAATTTCCATTAGCTAATTCTAGAATATTAGAAAGCTGTTTGTTTATTTTTGTTAAACGGTATTCTCTATTGAGTAAATAATTATGTTGGATAGTCCTTTAATCGAGGAAGAAACAAATAGAAGCGGAGGATCAATGAGAAATGCAAAAAAGCAAAAAGGTTTACTTTTTATGGGAATCATTTTGTTCTACACAGGTCGTAGGTTCGATCCACGACTGTGCATCAATGGACTTTCTTTCTATGTGCGCAATGAAAACATCGTGAAGAAACCGACTGACTTCAGACCCAAAAAAGTCGATAGCGTGTGTCAGGCACAGGACATTTGATCATGAAATAGATACAAAAATCTGAGGACCAGACCTCAATAGGTTGTAGCGCTACTGACTTATTTTTAACGCCCTTGACATCATTCCTTTTCCATGAACATATTCCACGGAGATATCACAATTTTGGCAACAACAACAAAAACCTGAAGAATCACATGCGCATTCATAATGTGATATTTAAAGACCGCTGGTAGTACTTAATATATTGAATAACGAACCTACAAGGTGTACCTAGAAAATTCTAATTGCAAAAAAGAAAAACGGTCACCGTGCCATTTACGTGAAACGAAACATCTGCACTGAAACTACTTGCGGCAGCAATTCGCAGCTGCCAACGACAATCTAAATGTCAAACAATTTGTCAAGGCCACACAGGTGATTCACCACAGCCTCAAGTGACCATTACTAAAGAAATTAAGCACTTAATAGAACAAAGCGACCGCTTAACTTCCGCTAATTGCTGAATTGATCTTCTGATTTTTACTTGCACTTGTATATAATATACATAATATACTTCTAAAATACATAACTCATGTTCCACTTTAAGCAGATCATAACTGTTAACAAATTAATCTAATGTTTTGTTATTATTTTAACACCCAACCGATTTGAACATCGGGCAATGTGCGAGAAACAATGGCCGATGGGGCAAGAAAGTCAAGGGGCAAGTGGAGGGAAGGCGTTGGAAACAAACCGGTAAGTACTGGAAATTTAGGGGAGAGGCCAGCAGTGGATGTATACTGAAAGTATCGAACAATTTCAAAAAGCTTTCACCAAAACACTAGAGCTTCTATGAGAGTTCTTGCAAATCTCAAAAATTTATTTTTATGCCCAAAAATAACTTTGATCTTTGTCTATTTATTAAGGACTATATATATCGTGACAGAACCGATTTCCCGAGGGTGATTCCTCAGGGCACAGCTTATATTAAATCAAGAAAAATATTGAATGAATATCTACATTTATGTTCTGTATAATTTAGTTAATTGTCATCTCACGCTACTCCTAAAAACTATCGACACGTGGATGGAGCCGTTTCATTTTTTTAGTCACGCTTCCTTATCAGCCATATGGTTCGAACGCGTGCCCTATGAAGGCGAGGGACCATATCTAACGATGTATGAAATTAAATGCGAAAGTGTGCCTTACTGGGACGGTCTAGTAGCATTCGGTTGGGTACAAATTGATTATAATAATTATTAAACTTTTTTAACAATTTTTTTTATTAAACGGACGGGATAACCCAGATATAAAAACTAGTACTTAACACTAGTTTTCATCACATCAACACAATGGTTGAAATATAATTGTGAATGAAGAGAGTGTACTGATAAGTTATATTAATAATAATTAAAAATTAATAAATAGAATATTAAAACAAATTTGAAAAGTTTGGTCCTTGGGCCCTTGGTACCTTTGACGCTGGCAGTATTGCCTCGCTGTATTGCGATACTTAGTCGATGAGCGAGGAAAGCCCCAGTTCTGGGGTCACCGGTACTATCTACCAGGCGACAACTTAAATCTTTAATTAGCGACTGTGCACTTGAACCCTACGGCAACTCTACTCCAAAGGGAGTATAACTCTACTCCATGACATACACGAAGAGATACTACGAATATTAAACAAAACAATCAAAATTACAAAAACTAACGAAGTTACTATTATTTAGGAGTTTGTTAATAGTATTGCAAAAAGACAACCTATTATAAAAGACGGCCTGGCCCGGCCTTACACTAACACGACTGGGAATTTATTTAAATATTTAAGTCAAGAAATACGAATGATGTTTTAGTTCTGCACAGTAGCTCTTGGTAAATATTTGATTTTAATAATAATTAATCTCCTTATTCATAATACCAAATGTACTCTTCAAATAGAAGCAGTACTGCTAATTAAAAAAGTTATAAATAAATATATGAAAGGCCTCTGAATAAGGTGCTTGCAGTAAAAGTAGGCAAGTAGGTAGCGAATGCAAATTTTGCGTGCACAATATAAAACATTCGGAAGTATTTATCATATTAACATATCCGTTTGCGTGAGATTAGTTTTCTAATATTGATATTACGTGATTAATTATCGACATTTGAACTCGCGCAAATGAAATATTTTTTATTTTTACAAAACAATCTACACGTAAATTTTATAAAATTTTGAAATCAATACATTTTTCACTGTAGAGCCGTGGTTAGGCTTGTGTGTCCTGAGGTCGTGCATTTACCCCAGCTTTTCACAAATTATTTTTTGAATGTTTGATCGCTATTTACATGAACTTATCATGAGCAAACTGGTATATTATAGAGTTTCTTATACTCCATTTTAGAGATTCGGAATCCCATACATTTTTGACAAATGGACGCTTCGCGCTAAGCCTGAACATTACCTTTAAATCTGTGTTAAGTAGCTGTACTTAACACACCGTTCTACTTGAATATAAAAGAAAATTTTCCAAAGAAACAAAAGAATACTGAGGCCCTTAAAGGATTAATATTAAAACGCTCACTCTCACACTTACACATTTTCATATATACCACAATAAATAAATTAGTAAATGGACTTGGTTAGTACATAATGTTCTTCGTACATAGTGTGCAATCGTTTAGGCTATATTTTTTAATTTAATTACATAGAAATTGTTAAATATTATATATTATATATATATATTGAAATATTATCGTTACATAAGTTACATATAAGTTGTTCTGTCTGTAACTTAATTGTACCCCAAGTGCAAGGGCATTGCAACAGTATTGAGCCTTTTCGAGTTCCGACAGATGTTTGGGAACCGGTAAGCGTTGCCGGGTGTTTGGGGTTCTCTTTACAGGCTGTTCACTTTAGACCGTAAAAGAAATTAAAAATAAATTGTCAAATCCAAGTAATAAGTTATTTTATTTTAGAAAATAAATTAAAATATATTGTTAGGAAAATATAAGTTAATTTAAGTACCTACTGAAAACCTATTCGCGTAGTATAATAGTTGGATAAATATGTATTGTGTACATAAGTATAAAAGTTGTATTAATAAACGATGATTAATTTATGATAATACGAAGTGTTGGTACTCTTGCGCAAATTACAATTGTGACCACAGAACAAATATGCATGATGATATCATGGTTTGAATTATTGCTTATTATTAAAATAAATAATAAAATACTTTTAATAACTAACGTTTGAACAGGCATTGCCACATATTAAAGTTTAAAAATTATAACTTTTTATCAAACTCAATTTTTGTACCAATAAATACCATCCATATCACCTCGACGTCCGTCGTTCCACTACTGAGAGTTTCTTAAGACAGTTTTTGCCGCGAACCACCACTATGTGGAACCAGCTGCCAACTGAAGTATTTCCGAACCAATTCGACTTAGGGTCCTTCAAGAAAATAGCGTACCAATTCTCAAAAGGACGGCAACGTGAGCCTTCTGTCAATGTGATCTGTGTATCCATGGGCAGCGGTATCACTTAACTTCATGTGAGCCTCCAGTCCGTTTGTCTCGTAACATAAAAAAATATAGGCGGATAGATTATCAAGTATATGACGCACCTAGTTGCCGAGTTAAAAGTAAGAGGAAGCCACGTAATGAGATAAAATGCTTAAAAGCTTACACAACCCAGATTTCCTCGCTAATTATTAATCCTGTAATGCGCTTAAACGGATTTTAAAATAAATCACTTCTCTGAAACCTCGTATGTATGAAGTGTAGACTCAATTTCCGCACTTAGACGCCCATTTGGCCCGATGTGCGTAAAGTCCTGGCTAGTTAAGGCGGTCCAGTTGCTTGTAGCTCAGAAGTTTCCTGGGCACTTCGCAGGTCTCAGTGATCCGAGGAGTTCTTTGTAAAGCCAAAGATACGCATTCCAGGACTACGTGATTCTTCTGCGCTGAAATAGCCTCTGCACAAGGCACTGTCACGCTAAAAACAAAGAGTATTAAGAAGATAGTGGCCCGTAACGCTGATACCTCAAACCAAAACAAAACGAAGAGATTAGATCCAAAAAGTCGACGGCGTCTGGCACAGATGGCTGATCCCCGACTTACCTATTAAAAAAACAGATACAGAAATCTGCGACACAAAGCTATATGGTTATACCGCCACTGTGTTTTTTTAAAGAAATGTGTTGCTAGTAACAATTTTTTAACTTAAACGCCAAATTTCCTCTCTCTCTCTTCAAAGATGTAAATTTTTTCTAGCTCGCTCGCTCTATATAATTTATAAAGGCTCATAAATTATATAACTTAAACTATTGCCAGAAACAGTAATTATTAATTCTGTAATTAACTTTTATCAGTTCTTATTTTAATGACAATTTCCCTGTCATAATTCGTTTGGAATTCATAATTATTCAAAACAAATATTCTAGTTAGTTTGTGCAAGTGTTATAGTTTCAACTAGCTTAATTAATTTATAATTTATTCATATTTTTAAAAGTTGTGTTCTTTACAATCTGACACCTGTATTTTAAATTGCAAGAATAACTTACGCTAAAACTATATTTTAAATATTAACAAAAGCATCTTCCCAAAAGGAACATGCTGTATCGTAGCGCCAAGGGGCCAAAGCGGTGACCCTCGCGAATAAGGGAATTTTAACACCTGGCTGTAACCATAGAGATCGAATCACTACACGGATGGCACTATCGATTTTTATAACCATAACGGTTTTAACATGATTTGAGGCATATTTCTTTATAGATTAAAATAGTATTATAATGCTAATTCTATAGTATTAGGGTCCTTCAATAGACCGTACCAATTCTACAAGGTCGGCAACGCACTTGCGAATCTTCTAGTAGTGTGAATGTCTATGGGCGGAATCACTTAACATTAACCTTCTACCCGTTTGAAATACCTGTAGTGTTCTTTATAAAAATAATGTTCAATATTGGTAATACCCATTTACGGTCCAATTAATTTATGCTTAATCTGTCGTTTGTGACGTGTTATTAAAACAATGCGGAATCTAAGTAGTAGTCTATGGTATATGGTACAATTCTTTCTTTTTCTTTCAATTTTAAAATCTATAATAAACTAATTATCTATTCTTCATAGATTGAATGATAATTTTTAAAATACATATATGTCTTTTAATACAAAATTATTTTTTCAATTAGGTACATTTAATGAGTCTGTGGTCCGGCATGAACACTACAGCTTCAGTAGAATTACACTTTCATAACAAACTGTTCTGTGTGGTCTATGATCTATGGGTCTCTCCGAAATTCGAACATATAATATGGCGATCACAATGGCACGCGCGAAACAACCAAGCGTGGCGTATGGCGATGAGCAGATGACACGCGACCGTTATGCCAGCTGCACATTGAGTGCATTCACTATGACTTAGGACATCCGCAAACATGATACTTTTTTAATCGATGCTTGAAAAATTTAGACAGACTTCCACTTAATACATTTTGGTCTAAGTATCCGACCCCAATTTTTATTTTTACTTCAAAATCCATTTATCTAACTCCATTGTATTAGCTAAAATTTAAAAAAGAGTGGCGGAGAGTTTATTGCCAGTTCTTCTCTTCCGTTCACGCCATTGATTTGAGAACTGGCAGTAAATGTAAAATTAGAAGCATTTAATGTATATTTCTTTTTTTGCGTTCATAAGTGTAAATTTTGTTACCTATATGAATAAATGATTTTTGGCTTTTGACTTTTATTTATGGGTGACATGAGATTAATAAAAATAAAGGCAAATTTAAAAATACCTAGTCTTCGAGTTATTTAAGCACTGAAATTTTTATTGAAATGGTGTCAAAACATTAAGGTACACGTGCCTAAGTCTAATCATAACATTTACGAAATGTTGCCATATAATGCATTGACTTATTGGCCTATAACCCCTAGATGGGGCAGAGAGTGCCTCCAACGCGTTCGGTCTTGAGCCTTGTATTTCACCTCGCTTCAAGTCTTTCCGGCCACGCTTCCGCTTTCCTTGCGGGTTCCAATCAAGCGTCTACTTGGGGATATTATTGGAATCACTTCGGAGTGTGTGGCCTATCGATTTCCATTTGCGTCGCTTCAACTCCTGACTAATCGGTTGCTACTTGCTAGAGCGACCCAGAATAAGGCGAAGACGGCGGTTGACGAAGACTTGGTCGGTGGGAGAAATGCATATAATGCATACTGTGTAGTAATTATCTCTCTAGCGATCTCTTCCTAATTAAATAAAACAGTAACACGCGTTTGCTGTGAAAAATTAGAAGTCAAAAAACAGAAAAAAATAATCACAAATTATATATATACTATAAATAACCAATCCCCCATATAACGTGGAACGCCTTTAACGCGGTGCCTCTTCGTAATATAATAACGCAATGTTCGCCCTCATATAACGGTATTTCCTCCCTATAACGCGGAGATTTGTCGACTTACATTTCTGTAGTGTAAAATTTATAATGATTTGTCAAGTCCATAATTAGTTTTGCGTACCTTTGCACCTGTTTCAATAATGTTGTTTTTTATAAAAATAAATTTATGTATATTAAACTAAATACCTTTATTAAATTCGTGTTACTAGTTTTAAAATTTTTCATAAAAATTGTTTTACGATTCGGGAACACAGGAATTTTAACTTAAAAGGTTCCCAAATATTACACTTTGTAATGCATATCTACTTAACAAACACATTATGTTGAAATAACAATAAATAAGAGTTTCTTATTTAAGTTTCTTTTGGAATTAAATAAAATGTGTGTAAAGTCTAAATAAGGCACTAGAACATACAGCTTCTACTTTAATTAGCCAGATCATACCAATTTAAATATGTGCGTGTCGATTCTTTCATATTCATAATGTTAAAGAATATATCACTAATCAATCTGCGCAATGAATGTGTTCTAAGAATTATGTTTTCCTATAAAGCTATGTCGTAACCATTGGAGCGATGTAAATGTGTCATCGCCTGTATAATTTAGTCATGCTTTCTCTGTTGCACGATCGGTGTATGGTGTTATTAATGCCGAATTAAATATCTGTATGACCTTATTTTACGATCATGCCTAAAGCCCACGATATCGTGTGCATTTGTTTAAAATCTACTTGTCCGGAATTCACCCCAGCCTTAGCTTAGACGGTTGAAACACAAGCCCAGAGATGTTGGATTCGATTTCCTGCGAAAAATTTTTTTAGTTACTGCAGATCAGTTACGCACACGTTAAATTTAAAAATCATATATTCATAAAGGTAACCAAATGTAAAAAATAAAAAATAAATAAAATATGTTTATTTTGGAACATAAGATACATGTATCACTTATTCCACGTCATTAAATTTGAAGGCATCCCTACTAATCGGCAAAGAAGACAGAGGGTGTGGGCCGAGAGAAAAAGCCGGCGTAAAAAACTCTCGGTACTCTTTTAAAACAGCAAATCATAAATCAACACTTATTTTAGTAGCCTGTCTAGCACTAGTCCCAGGCCATTTTATCAACTAGATAATCGTTGACTTTATAATAAGCCTTTTTACACAGCTTTTCTTTAACACATTTCTTAAATTTATTGAAAGGCAGTGATAAAAGAGCCTCTGGGATTTTATTAAAGAAGAGTATCCCTTTCCCCAAAAAAGAATTACTAACTTTAGATAGTCTAGTACGGGGAAATTGCAGCCTGCGTTTGTTCCGTGTATTAACATTGTGCGTATGTTCTATTCTAGTAAACTTATCACTATTTTTGTATACATACATAATATTTTCATAAATATATTGCGAGGGAAAGGTAAGTATATTAATTTCCTTGAATTTATCTCTAAGAGATTCCCTACATTTTAAATTATAGATTGCACGAATAGCCCTCTTCTGCAGGATGAAAATAGTTTCGACATCAGCAGCATGACCCCATAATAATAATAATAAGCCATAAGTCATGTACACTTACGAACATCAAAAAATAAATATATGTATATGAAATGCTTCTAAATTCACGTTTACTGCTAGTTCTCAAATCAAGTGAGAACGGAAGAGAAGAACTGGCAATAAACTCTCCGCCACTATCTTTCATCGCGATTTTTTTTATTTTACACAATGTTTGTAAGGCAACCATTACACCATGTTCCACATGACATCTTAAGATATTAATAATCATATAATAAATTAAAAACAAAGATTTGTCCTCTATCAGCAGGAGGCATGGTGAAATAGGCGCACGCACTTTCATTCCCGTGGGAACAACACGCAACTACATAGTCGAAATAACTAACAAACAAAAATTATAAATAAATGATTAATTTCAAATCAAATTTTATCATATGAACGAGATTAAACAGTTAAATAGTTTGTCACTTTAACTAATGAACATAAACATTCCGAGCTCGTTTAACTTAACTGTAAGAAAACGGTTCTACTAAATATACATTATTCAATCTTAAAAAATACAATTTTGTTATTTAAAGGCATTTTGCGATGCGATATCTCATTATTTTCAAAAGCCGTTAATTAAACATGAATTAGCATATTAAAATCTAGAAATATTAAATGTTTACGTTTTAAATATCATACAAAATGATTAGCGTTAAAACATATAAAGTCTTTACAGCTTCATATACTTTTTTCTGTTTACATGAAGGCGATTACCAAAATTCAATATTCAATGTCAACCAGCTGAATAAGCAAATTGCACTATTGTTGTCACTGAAGCGTATCAAATACTGAGGAAGTCGACAAGGGCCTCGGAAGGTCAAAGACTCCTGATAAAATTCCCAACTTATCTTATAGTTTAAGGTTATACATGTTTCCTACTGCAGTTATTAATGGTCTTGTTGATCTATACATAAAGTTTTATTAGGCTCATATTTTTTAACACTTTCTATTGTTTTTTTACTTTTTAATTTAACTATATTTATCTTTCATTGTTGTTTCTTTGTACTCTTTTGTCTTGTTTTCTTTTTTGTCTTATGTAACTGTTAATAGTCTTCTGTTTAAAAAAATACATTAAAAGCATAATAATGGAATTACTAGCTTACATGTTGAATCGCTAAAATGGAAAATAATTATAAATATAGAGCCAGTTTGATTCCCGACTGGGCACCAATGGACTTTCTTTCTTTGTGTGTATTTAACATTCGCTCTAATGGTGAAGGAAAACGTAATGAAACCAGCTTGCTTTAGACCCGAAAAGTCGTCGGCGTGTGTCAGGCACAGAAGGCTGGCAGCTACTTGCCTATTAGAGTTGCAAATGATCATGAAACAGATACTTAAAAATTTGATAGGCAGGCCTAAAAAGGTTGTCAAGACCACGGATTTATATGCAATATCTGTTAACAATTAAGCCACAGAGGCAATAAATATTATAATAAAACACATTCCCGCTTTTTCATGAGTTAGTTTTACTGCCTAATTTCCATAGATAATAATCATTTTGACAATGTACCGTTTGTTAACTTAAATGTTTAGTGGATTTCATAATTTCCGGTCAAACATGCATAACTGGTTTTGCATATAATTTATAACAAAGTCATCTTGATCATAGTTCACGCTATTATGTATTACTCCAGTTTGTCAAAAACGTATTGGATTTACCCTTAGACTCGTCGCCTTAGATTTCCACATTTCCTTTGAAAATTCTCGTAGGCCTATACAAAATTAGAAATACACCTAAGTTATACGTTATCCCGCATACAACAGCGCCCTCATAATGCGAATTAATTTAATAAAAATTTCATTTCACACCTAAAACAAAGGAATAGTAAAAAATAAACGAAAACCGTTTTGAATATGAGGGCACTTGAGATTTATAAGTGACGGTTATAACTTTTATAATTTGATTTAACACTGGTGTGATATACAGATGACTGACGAATTTTACTTTTTAATTTTTTTTAATTTGTTCTATATTTTGACATTTGTTTTGACAATGTAATGCTTAGTAAAATATATGTACTCGCATAGTGTAATAATAATAATTAAGCCTCTATTACTTGAAACATTTAACTTAAAGAACTTAAACTTTATTTTTATTTTCAAAAGATACACACACTTAAAATTTTATACAGAAAATAAAAATATTTCTTCTATTTTTTTTTTCTTTTTCTTTTATTTTATGTGTATTTAATATATAATTAGAATAAATATTTATATTTTTTTATACATATTGTATAACCCAACAATTTTGTCTTAAATCTTAATTTTGTGAAGATATGTTGTAAATATCATTTAATATTAAAAAACCAACATATGTATTTGGCTTTTTTTACTTGATGTAATTTATATCCCTTATATGTTCGTATATTTCAAAATTGTGTTATCCAATCCATAGATCTCTTGACCAAGTATCTAATCCAATTATCAGTTAATAATCAGCGTTAATAGAACCTAATTTAACTAATTACACAAGTATTTAGTTAACCGACTAAACGGAGTCCATTACACTGTCATAACTCCTGATTGCGTAAAAGAAATAATGCATAAAATGCGTGGAGAATAAAAATAATTATTACTGTATATTTTTACGTAAGTATATATTGTAATAAATATTTATTAACATCAAATCGTTTATAATAATATAGTTTTCGTAAATGATTGATGATTTAATAATCCAAAAGTTATTTATGTGTCTTCTATTGAAATACTGTCACGTATTTTTTTTTATTTTACAGAATATTATAATAAAATCATGACATTATCACATTAAAACATCTGTTGTTTATATTAAAGTAACCGTAGCAATCTTGTTTAGGAGCGCGACAAAAGCATATCTAATAACTGACCGGATTTATTACCCTCGGTAGCAAATACCTCAACGTTCTCTCACCATAGACGTTGTTTGCTATCGATGAACAGAACCGAACCCTTATAGGTCGAATCTGTACGTCATGTTTTTTATGTCATCTCGATAAAAGCCAAAGAAATTAAGGCTATAAATTCGTAAATAAACAATAATATACAGTCATAGTAAAAACATTTAAAAATGAACAAGTTTTCTCAGTTAACACATACCGGTTAGTACTGGTTTTGAAATCTGATCTGAAAAATGTTATGGAGTAACCATGACAAAATGACTTTACTAGGCTTGACGATTACCACAACATTACATTTAATAAACTCTGATATTGCACATAATAGGCGTTTGATTTTGTGTCTGTGAAATTTTATTGCTAAACATTCTCGTATAAGTGGTAATACGTTGCTGACGAGTTAAGAAAACATGTATCTCTATCCGGTAACCTATTCAGGTGCGAATGAATCAGAAAATTGAGTCACATGTTCTATCGTATCTTTTTTACATTTATGAATGCGTTTTTGACAACTTTGCTAATCAGTGGTTGTTAATAGACTTTTAAGTCAAACACGAGGGGAGATGAAATCACGACCGATGAAAACACTCCAAGCCCTCGTACTTAGACACAATAGGTTCAGCAACGGTTTCAAACATCTGCCAGCCCGTGCTTTGTATTAATACATACGTCTCTTTCTTATAATATTTAATAATAATATAACACTTTAGTAATGCTACACAATTTAAGTTATGATCGACACGCATCATGCACCACGCACCTCAATCGTAGTCAGACATAATGGACCAAGGAATTACGTCACTCCAACCGATCATTAACCTACCAATTTTCCCACGAGTCATTTACCCAAGTCTTTGTTCTATTGCAGGATGTCGAATTTTCAACGAACAAGAAGTAAGGTGTGGTGGGGTGATTCACCACCGACCGTCAGCAGTCCTGTGGCTGAACCTGCTTGGAATCCAAATAACCGAGCAGATCAAAATTGGGAGCCTCAATTGCCGCACTGGATCGCTAACCAACCTGAACAAAGAAACCACAGCGTTGATAACATAGCAAGAGCGAACAATGCTCCCAACCAATGGCCGTTACGTCACGGTAGTCCTGGCAGTCACAAAAGCCAAGACTCCGGATTCTCCGATTCTGATAGTTCTCCGCCAGTTTCACAGTATTATTCATCACCGGATAACTCTGACAGAAATAAGTCATCTGGTAGTAATGATTCAAATAATAATGAAAACATCACTGTTAAGCAAGCTATAGATTTTGAGAGTAAGGATGTTACTGACAGTCCAAACACAAATAGTCCAGTGACGCCAACACCGAAACCTCGCTTACGCAGTAGCAGTGTTATACAGACTCCATATGATCTCCAAAAATATTGCGAAGTACATCACGATAAGGAGCACTTGGAACTTTTAAAAGATAATAACAATGACGAAATAAGTAAGTATCCTTCTCCAAAGAATATGAATAGCCCGTTGCCGGATGATAACAGAAATAAAAGTAGTGACAAAATTCTTTGTCCTAAATCTACTAACAATATTAGTAATAAAGAAAATAATTTAAATACAAGTGCAATAGAAAAAGATACCAAAGATATATCTGTAATTAATAAGAACTTAAATGTATTAAGCCCCTCAAAAAAGTACCCTCCGAAAAAGTTTGTTTCTAGTACGGATAGCACTAAAATCAGCAAAGTAGCGAAAGTGAAGGACTTAGAAACAAGTAAAAATAAATCAGATGATAGCTTGGAATATATCAAATTGGCTCACAATAATGAAATAGCAGTTAATAATCAACCAAGAAATAGAACACCTATTTCTAATGTCTCTTATGTACCTACTGAAAGAATTATAGCTGTCAAACCTGAATACAGGCGAAGTATGTCAAATGAAGATGAATCACCAATCTGTACAACACCCAAATTTCAGAGAAACAGATTAAATCAATCATTAAACTTTGAAGCACAGAGGCTAGATCAACAAATATTAGACATTCACGAAGGGTACCATTCTTTAGGATACATTGATGAGAATGATTTACAGGAAGAAAAGAAAAAGTATCCAAAAGAACAAATGCACAAACCCACGAAAGCCATACTAGCCAAGAATATATTGGATAGCTTGCATTTAAAGCCAACAAAGAAAGCTGGGCCCAAAGCCAAACAAAGAATGGCAGCCAAAGAAAAGACAAAAGATCTTTTAAGGATATTTCCATCGAAAAAAGGTAAAACTGAAGTAGCAGAAAATCAAGCTGGTGGTATCCTCGATGGAAGTCGGGTACCAGCTCTTGGCCTACCCAGAACAATAGACCAAAACTCATGGGTGATCGTAGGCCACCCACAAAAAGAAATGCTGATACCTCACTACAATGAAAGGCTAATTGGTACTGAAAGTGAATTACAAGCCAACAAAGATAAATCAAGCAGTGACGAGAGTCTCAAATTTAGAAAGGTCACACCACCGCTAGAGTTCCAAGATAAACAAAAGACACCGTATGAGACAAACACAAAAATCAATAAAAGTTTAACGCATGATACTAAACGAGAAAAATTAAAAGATGAAGAGATGAATTTTGCCGATTTACAACTAGACTTAGCTTGTACCTCCACACCAAAAATGTTGGCGCCTCAAGACTACATGAACGGCGCCCAAAGCGGTTCCAAAAATGTGAGACGCGTGAACCTATTAGAGAACATCAATAGCAGCGGGTAAGTTTCGCAACATTAACTAAGCTTTGTTGTCATAATTACTGCAATTAACAAGAGTTTCTTTCACAGGCTTGTATTGAATAATCAAAACGAGATACTATATAGAGAAAGGAGTATAGACCAGACGACTTTGGAGAGATTATGTGACCGGAAGCCCGAGCCAGTGCAGTATTGGTTATGTGACCTAGTTGGTTCCTGCGAGAACGAGTGTATGACGACGTTGCAAAGCAAGCCGTTAGGAGCAGAAATGAAAGCACTAGTCTCGGCCAGTTCAGCAACAATTACGGGGAACATCAAAAAAGTCCAAACTCACGGTCAGATTATAGTCCACCAGTACAGTGACGTCTTGAGGTAATTTATTTTTTGCTTACGCGTTAGTTAGACCATTACTGTCCATAATGTGCCGTAAATAATTCAAAACATTTTTAATGGTATCTGATGCCATTCATTCATGTAGTATAAAGGTACTTGATTAAAATTTGAATAATATCTTTATAGCCAAACCTGTACTATTTTTCCATATCCTTGTAAAATCAGCTAAGTAAAGTTGTAATTATTTTAGATTAAATGACTATGAATTGCCATAGGGTATTTAAAATAAAATATCAATTACCAAACAGGATATTAAGTAGGTAATTACAATTAGTACATAATGTACGCAAGCATATTAGCATAACAATTTCCTTATACGTATATTAACAAGCTGCGACATCTCGAATAAGTTAAAAGTATCCTTTTTTTCAAAGGCATGTGTATGAGTGCGGTCATTCCGTTGATTTTCCTATGACATTCCGATATAAACACCATACTAAAAATGACAAATTCTGGAAATTCTATTAAGTGTTCTTTCCTGCTAAATATTATGTCAATCACTCGAATCAGTATATAATACCAGATTTAGATATATAGCAATGGTGCTACAACATTTGAGGTCGGGGCCTTAGATTTCTGCATCTGTTCTGTGATCATTTCTAATAGGCAAGTACAGACTACATCGATTTTTGTATCTAAGGCATGCCGGTTTCCTCACGAGGCTTTCCTTCACCGTACAATCAAGTGTTAAATGCGTAGATAGACAGAAAGTCCATTAGTGCCCAGCCGGGATTCGATCCTACGACCCCAGGGATGATAGTCGCACGTTAAAGACACTACGCCAACTCATAATACCAGATAATTCAAGATTTATATATTTCTACAGGCAAATGGAATTGAAGCAAATCAGCGAAGAACAGATATGTCTATTAGTTGCCAATATCAATGAATTCGTTCTGGCACACAGTATAACCTTAAACACGAAGCCTCCAGGCGAAACGCCAGAGAGATGGGACAAAATCAAAATGTCCTTGCAGCTGTATTTGCAGAAGTTAATTGATATAGGTGAGGACGTGAAGATTGAGTTGAACGAGTCTTGTCCCGAGTGGAACCTGGTCGAGAAACATATAGATACGTTGATAGGTATCTTCTTGGAAACAACAAAAGCTGTTCTTGTTCAGCAGATGAAGGTAATAATCTTTTAATTTCTTTTGCTTAATACGGATTCTGGACCACGTTCTGTTCAGTTTCATCATATCAATGGATCTTAATGATATGCATTATGAAAGATTGTAGGTACAAACAAAATGATTTAAGAACATAATATATTATAAATCGGATAAGAAAAGCTAGCGAAAGCGAACGCTCTTTTTTTAACTTAAATAAACTCATTTTAATCGCTTAATGAACGACTCTAAGTATAGTCAGACGTTAATGATCGGGTACATGTCTCCTTTAATGTAAAAAAAAGTTGATGAAACATTTCATATTGAACATTTCCCATTTTTTATCATACAACGTCTATTGTCAATACAGTGAATCGGATATTATGTAAAACATCACGTAAATGATCGGTGTTTTCCCTATGTCAGCAAATCGCGATGTGAATTTGTGTTTTAGTCGGTATTTTAACAATCCAATAAACAGCGTAAACAATAAAACAATAATTTATTTATTAAAAATCATAGGTCCTGTTAGTATTGTTTAAGTTACAATATTGGCTAAATATTAAATTAGTCGTTTAAAGTCAAATCATTTATTTCAATTAGGTTTATTAAAAAGGAACTTTTAAAAGTCAAAATTACAAGTTAAAAATATTTAAAAAAATGACTAGTTGCCCCTTCCAAAAGGTAGAGTCAATTGAGAAAAATGGGCAAAAGACTCCATAAGTTTACTCTTTTAAAAATAATTAAAACTTAATAAAACAAAATTATACAGTTAAAAAAAAATAAAGTTTAAGTTAGTTTACTCTCTTATAAAATAGTTTTTACAATATTTTGTATACATTGATTTGTGAAGACCATGTATATATATTATATATAAACAATACAATAATAAAAATCTACTATAGTAAAATAAACGCATTGTGTTATAAAAACCATGCAGGAGATAACTAAATTATGATGTAGAATGTAGATACATAGAGCTCACATACGAAAAAATAAATGTCTCATATATTTTGTATTCACACTTCTAAAATATACACACAATTCTCTGACATGCATTAATACTTTTCGTAGTTACAAAGCTATTTAAATTGTAAGGAGTTACACATAAAATTGAAATGTAATTTAGCCACTTGACCAACTAGGTCCTAGCGTTTAAATCATTAAGATGCAGGTAGCGGCGTATCGTAGAATCTGAATGAGCTTCTATATAATATTTTGTGCATGCAATATTCATTGGACGCTCGAGAATCCGGCTTCCCTGGGGTGACATAAGGGCTGCCAATACAAAAATACGAATACAAAGTACTTAATAATTAATATTCTCTTTAGCACTGATTTTTGGAATAAAAATGAGTTTTGTAAGATTTGGGAACCCTTTTAAGAAAACAAATACGTATGACAGGGTTAACTTTTTTGTCGGTTATTTTAAATTACTATTTTGATTTTTAAACTGTGTACAAGAAGTTTTTTTTAATAAAAAACATTAGTGTGTGTATGTGAGTGGGTGAATTTTTATAACGGCGTAAAGAGATAGAAATAGACGAAAAAACAGTCGCTAGAACCTCTGATGTACTGTCTATCTCCGTGATAATTTTTCATTATAGCTAGGTACTTAGGCCTTTTTTACCTGGCAGACCCCATTTATAACATTTGAGTGTCTAAGGTTATAGTTTTAGGTAACATTACAGCTATTCTTGCTAAAGAAATGGTTAAATCTATACCTCTGGGGGAGAACCCTATTTGAGCTGTAATCGTGATTAGGTTCATTTTATGCACCAGGAATCGACAAGAAACTTGAATCCTTAGTTGTTATTTCCAATAAACAACATTTTAGATAAACATTTCATATATCTGTATATAACACTTATATTTTATTATATTATTACAATTATATTATCAAACCTTGTGTCTTCGATGACTTTACAGTTCTTCGTCAGTTTCACTGATGGTATTGCGTAGATATATATAGATCAACAATACAATTATTGCTTCTCCTTAATCTAATGAAACGTGCTATTGTTACATCATTTATTTTACAATCTCACACAGGATAGTATTACCTTTTATCCTAAAATTAAAATTTGTTAATATTTATAACAATGTGTAAGATTTAGGATCCCATAGCCAAGAATTGTTAGTTCCATAACAAATTGTTTTTACCAAATACAATTTTTATTTTTTATCCTACTCTTAGATTCGTTCGTCGACCTTCAAAAAATTGTAACAAAACCAAATTACTTATTATAGTTAACTGTAAAAATCACCTAATGAGGCCTGTTCTAATGCAATTTATTTGATTAAATTTATTTTTTCCTACTACAACTTTAAAATTCTTTTCTTCAGACACTGGTTTCAATAATCGAAGAACCACCGTCGGACATGATTTTGAAAAGCACACTTACTTCAATCGGCCACTTGGCTATGCTAAGTGGTAATACCGAGGGAAATCTTCACGACAAGTGCACGAAGATCATCAAGAGTATCACCGACCTGCCATTCGTGGACTGTGGGGTGCCCCGGGCGCTTTTAACAGCTATTATTGAGTCAAATAAAAGTTCTGTTAAAGCTCTGTCTTTGAGGGCGTTAGCTACTGTTTGTATTACGGGTGAAGCTATCAAACAGTTTGAAGAGGTGAGTTTTTACTGAAGTTACGGAATAAAATATTACACAATATGCTTTGTAATTGAGAACGATTTCATTTGACTTTTTAAATCAGCAAATTTTTTATAAACGCGTTTAAAAATAAGTACAAAATATCTGAAATGTGTTTGGCATAAACATTCTATACAAAGGTACCTTAAATATTAAGATACCCTTATCATTGACATGTCTGAAAAACAGCTCCAATGTTGAATATTTGATAAAACACTTATAAGTTATGACTTATTATGTATCCTTTCGTAAAATGTCTCATCAGAAAATGACATATACTATTAGTCTACATGCCCTAGATGAAAAGTGTTTTGTTAATATATATGTTTAATGTGAAAATCATATCGTAACAATTACGAGTCGTAATTGGTATTACGTTATCACACACATATATATAGTAACTAAATTACAATTTTTGCAAGTTACTTACTGTCCCGATATTTTTTTTGTAATAAACCCATTACTATTTACGTTTATTGATAACTTACTACTAACTAACTCAAAGGCCGGCAACGCACTTGCGAGCCCTCGGGCAATGTGAGTGTTTAAAGGCGGCAGTAGTACTTAATATCATGTGAGCCTCCTGCCCGTTTGCCCCCTTACAAAAAAAAAACTTATATTTAGTCTTGAACTTGTTACTCTTAAATTGTTACTAATACATTTTTTTAAATATTTTTCCTACTATTCAGGGCGGTGGTATAGAAATCTTGTCGGATATACTGTCAGATGAATCGAACCCGGAGCCGCAAATGCGTGAGGCGATCACTGTTCTGACTCAAATCACTGCGCCATGGTTGAGGGGTCACCACGACTTAACACAGTTAGATGTATATCTGAACACGATCGTGAATAATATTACTGGTAAGTACTGACTGGCTTTTGGGTAGTCCATAGCGAATTTATAAAAAATTTATTGTTTTGTACCTATTATTTTTCACTCGTATCATCTCGGCGTACGTCGTTTCACTACCTCAGTAGCGTAATTTATAGATATATAATATCATCATCGGACGTCGATGCAGAATACGAAATTCTACACGTATGACCTCGGCGTCCAACGTTCCACCACTGAGCGTTTTTTAAGTTAGATTCTGCCGCGTACCACCACTATGTGGAACCAGCTGCCCACTGAAGTATTTCCGATCCAATTCGAGTTAGGGTCCTTCAAGAAAATACCAATTCTTATAAGGTTACTCTTAAAACTCGTTGAGAGTGTCCATGGGGTCTATCAGTTAACATCAGATGAGCCTCCTGCCCGTTTGCCCCCGTTATATAAAAAATATACACTATATATACTTAATAATAGGATTGAAAATAATTTAGTCTTTAGTGTACAGTGTACACATCGAATTTATAACCTCCAATTACTATTGAAGCCGGTTAAAAAAAGGGTGCCAGTTTTGATTCTGGCTTAGAAAACGAATTTATTTATAATCATATTTTTTATATCGGGACATATTAGTAATATAGTGTTGATTTTGCTGAATATTATTCTAACTTATTAACGTCACATACCAAACCTCGTCTCGTCCGGCCACTTGCCATCGTCTCATCAGAATATTGTTAATACACTATATATTTTTACGTTGGAACAAACAGTACAATATGTATGTGTTAGACGTACATTTTTGTTTTCAATTCCTGTTTTTTTTTTACAAAAATAGTCAAACCCGTTTACGACAACATCGTTTAAAACAACATATCGGTTATATTGACCAAAATCCCATTCAAAAATAAATATTAGGTACTTAATTACAACGTCATCGGCTGTTACGACTATCGGTTTTTACGACCAAATATGAGTAGTCCCTTCGATGTCGTTATTATTTATTGTCTGTAATACCATATTGAAGAAATAAATTTCTCAATGTTTTTTGCAGGCCTGCTCTTCCGAACCGAGTGTTGCCAGCTTCTGTTACTATGTACAGCTTGTCTCGTGAACTTAGTTCGCGAACTGGAGTTGGAAAAAGAGGAATCTAGCAACTCTGACATCATAGAAGTGCTGACACGTCACCGTACCGTTGAGCGTCTTCTTGATGCTATTAAACGTCGTGGACCGAATATTTCTGTGTTCTTACAGGTATGTGCTATTATTTAATAGGTAGGTTTAATAGATATAGTATTTGTATTTCATTGATGAAAACTTGCCAACGCTCGGCACACTGATACATTGGTAAAAGAACCACAATATACATTTTTTTATGTGATAAGCACTTATAGGCAAACATGACATACACGAAGAGATAATACGAATATTAAACAAAACATAAAAATTACAAAAACTAAACGAAAATCTATATTTTTAAAGTGTGAGGGCAACTATGGATATCTAGATCTAGTTCGTTTATCAGAATGCTCAATCTGGATATCAGTGAGCTAATACGATCTCCAATTGTTTAAAGTATACTCCTCCCTCAAAGGCCGGCGACGCACCCACTAAAAATGGGTGACCGTGGTCTGCAATGACTGCCCTTTTTGGCGTCCCGTAGGCTCGTTTACCCCATATTCTATAAAATTAAATATACAGAAATCTGGCATTAAGATAGATATGCAATATATTTTTATTATAAGTATAATATATACAACATACAATTGCATCATTGCATTGATTGATGCGAAAAGTTATGCCCGAAAACATTTTGTTTATTTCTTCTAAATAAATAATCCCCTTACAGGAACAAACAGCATCGCTCCTTTCATCACTATCCCGAGTGAACAGAATGATCCTTCACCTGTCGTGTATCCCGTCAGCCAGTGTAGCACTCGTGTGTTTCGTCCGAGCTGCGCCCGCGCATGCTCCAAGAGCTGCAGAGATGCGCGCGCAGCATCGACTGCATTGCCATGCTGCTGAAGCTATTTCCAGGTAAATCCACGAGCTATTTGCGCTTCGCTATCTTAATTTGTTGTTGTATTATATAGAAGATTTAAGCTAAAATTGTCTTTTTAAAAATTATTAGTTCAAGCAAAATTCCATGTAATCTAATAAAATCTATTATATTTCACAATGAATCTGTTTAATACAAGCTAGTATAGAGTAGTAGTACGTATATAGGAAAAGGCATCCGGACAGGAGGCTCGGCCGGTAGCCCACGGACACTCACATTGCCAGAATGCTCGCAAGTGCGGTGCCGGCCTTTTAAGAACTGGTACGCTGTTTTGTTGAAGGACCCTAAGTCGAATTGGTTAGCAAATACTTCAGTGGGGAGTCTAATAAAAGTAACAGGCGTTTTTATTTGAACCAAAACAATTAACCAAATAATGCACATTTACAGACTCACCGTCGTCTCTGAAGTGGCCCAACAAATAGTTCAACTAGAGGGCATTCCCCATCTCACCCGTTTAGTTAGGATGCAGCGAACGCGCCCTCACGTCGATACAAACCCGGACCAGACGTTGATTCATTGTTTAAAAGCTTTAAGAACGATATACAAACATCAACCGGATGCTTTCAAAGACTACCAGAAGGACGTGGATGATATGATTCGGCCACATTTGATGGAATCTCTGATGCTCTTCTCGGCAAAGCAAGAGAGTTATGTTTGATTATAGCGCCATCTGTCGGTGAGCACATTAGTCTTGTTAAGAAATCGTGCGTTCATTTTTACCTCATCGTACTTAAGAAAAACTTGAAATACCAGCATATCTTAAAAACCAAATGCTTAATAGGCTGTTCACCTACTAAACACAGAAATGTGTCTGTCCCATACTTTATACTAATAGTAAGTGTTGTTTTATTGAGAAAAGCGCCATCTATGTTTATACTTCGAAACATTAAAAACCTATTTTAAACCAATTATTATCAATATCAGGCTTATATATAGCTAATACATTCCATACAATGTAAATATTGTGTAAAATTCTCTTATTTATGGACTATCTTACTGTATCCAGAGGCCATACTAATATATTTGCTAGTCGTAGTTTTCATTCTTAAATCTACTTACATTTATATTAATTACCAAAATATTTAGTATTCTTTGTCTAATTGTCTAAATCAAGAGGAGGGGTAATTCTTACCCCTTCATAAACCATATTTGTCATTCATAGGATTTCCAACCAGTAGCAGTTTTAGAGTTCTTCTATAAGCAATCCAATACAAACATATTAAACCAATATTTTTTCAGCCCATATCTTAATAAATTCTTTGGGCGATATATTTTTTAAACATTTACGTGATTTTGTAATCATCAAGTATTTTGACACCACCTTTTAGATTTAAGTCGTATACATACGTAATATAAAATGCGTAAAGAAATTTGTTTTGTATAAAATAAAGTATATTATTCAGTCATTGCATTTTTATTTATTTCATTTCAGCACCTTTATAATAAATATAAATTGTCTTAAACTCTCACTCACTTCCTATCTATTTTAACATCACATTTCCAAAATAAATCAATCACACATTTAAAAAAAAATGTTTTTCCTTATAGTATTAAAAAAAAATTAAAAATTCACAAAAGTAAAAAAAAATCTTAATATTGTACAATATTGCGTCGATACAAAAGTCTATGGGAGAGAAGCTATGTCACACATATTTCATTGATTACCAGTGTTATTTAAAATATTTGATGCAATAGGCTGGACTCCGGAAACATTATTCCTTTCTTTGCCAATTACACTTGTTTGGAATCATTTGTTATATTTCAGTTCTTATTAGCAAAAACAAGTGTACTGATTAAAAATAATCATTTTCCATTATAACTATTATTTGATTGAAAATCTTAATATTCCAAATAGTCTTTGAACACAATTTCAAGTTTACACAGGTAAAATACATATTTGTTGTGCTTATATAAAATTATCATTTACAAAAACACTTTTTATCTATATCACATCACAAGACAGTTGTGTCATATTAATTACAATACAAATCTTACACTATCATCCATATGATTGCTTAATGTTCTTTGAGTGTAAAATGTCAACTGTAGTCTCATGACATGGTCTTAAATCGAGATCATGCATTCCTAAGCAAAATTTGTTCTCAGTTGCTTTGTAGAAATCTAAACCTCTGCCTATTTTTACAATCCATCCAGAACTAAGGCTGAAAAAGAAGTAATAAGAAGAAATAATTTAATTGATTAAGAATATACTCTATGTCAGTCTAATATGATCTTTAATCCCACAAAACATAAAATTAAAGAAAGTTATGAAAAGAAGAAAGGATTAGCATTAATAAAATAACTATGAACCAATGCTTTTCTTTTTAATATGTTCATAATATACAACTTACATAATTTGTCTATCATGTAGTGTTTCTGAAAATTTTACTATTAATTGCACATTATATTTGAGCAGGTCAGTGGATATGTTGTTCAGCCAGTTGCTTTGGTCTTTATCTGACTTGTTATCCTTGGAAGTTAATAGTTCTATGTGCCTCAGTTTATCACAAGACTTCACCAATAACTCACATACACGAAGAAAATTTTGACACTAAAAAATAATTTTTACATATGCTTGTAAGAAATAATTGTCCGGTCAATTTAGACATCCAAGGTTACAAAAATTCCCACTTGGCTGAATGTTGGGAGGATTGCTCAATATACTATTATAAAGGAAATGTGAAAAGTCCTGGAAACTGTGCATATTATGACGATTACAACTCTTTCAACTTTTTGAATCGTTATATATCTCAAAAACGGTGGCTCTCAGGAAAAAAAGTATTTAGACATTTTTTATAGATAATTATCTGATCTACAATTTTTGTCTAAACTAATTTTATGATAAAACTTACAATTTTGCTGAAAATCGCGAAAAAACAGTTTTTGTGAACTTTGACACCGAGTAATTTTTTTTTTGCATGTGCAGGATCGATGAGGACTTTTCACATTTCCTTTATAATAGTGTATTGAGCAATCCTACCAATATTCAGCCAAGTGGGAATTTTTGTAACCTTACCCCTATTTCTAGTCTAATTTGACCGGATTATAAGATAGAATAGTTATTACTTGATTAAGTATAGATGTAGGATATAATATATAGAGTAGAATATTCATCAGTGCTTCTTGAAATTTGAATTGTATTAGATTTCTATTAAACAACAGATTAATTATCAATAACCCCAACTGGATATTATGTGTTAGTTTTTGTAACAATGGTTTCTTGGGTACATATTACTAGAACTTGTTTTATGTTAAACAAGCAGTATTTAATAAAAACACCAAATTAAAATGAATGACTACACCAAAGACCATAACTAAAACACAAGGATCACTTTTAATATAGATATAATATTTGGTCTCATTAGCACTCACCTGGTGAAAACTTCTTATGTAGGGATCTTCAATAATTACAAACTGTACATCCTCATCTAGAAAACGTCCAAATAACGTCTTATAGCTATGGCCTGTAGAATCATTTTCAATATGAACCTGTTCATGAAACTGGCCAACTTCTTTCTGTTTCAAAACTAATTTCTTTATACATTCAGCTCTATTCATATACTCTTCTACTTTTTTTCTTAAATAATTTCTAGTGGCTTCATCTGTTTCACCTGTAAATTATGTACATTATATTAGAGATTTGTAGTCGACAGAGTTACAACCACATTTGAGTAGTGGTAGTCTAGCTCCCTTCATAAAAAATAAATCAATCAAATATAGTACCAGTCAATTTCTTTTGTAGTTCTTTGAAAAAAATAACAATTATACTAAGTTTTTATGAATAAGGGGGTAATTATATCATCAAGTATTTTAGAACTAAAACAACAGGTAAAGTGTCAGCTTAGGAAGTAAGTTTATTTTTCACACCATTAAATGAAGAAGTCTGTCTACCTAACAATTGTCTTAGAGACTGAAGTTTTCTAATCAACAACTATGAAAATGTGTAATATATTCTTTTACCTTTCATCTTGTCTACTAGAATTTGTAGTCCTTCTTGATAACAAACTAGTGCTTCAGTATATCGTTTCTTTGTATCTAACTCTACACCACGTTTTAAAATGTTAATAGCAGCACTTTGTATATTCATAATGAATTTTTAAGATTAGTTTACAAGTTATCGACAATATGTCATTTATTGTGATTTTTATAATTTCCTGAAATTACAACAAAGAAAATTCATTTTTAATGCATCGAAAAATTCTAACTATTAAAATCTAAGAATAATAAATAAAAAGAAGATAATATGATATATTAAGAAAAGTATTGTTGGTTTCTAGTTTCTACTTGTTTAAATATACATAATAATATATTACATTGAATTATGAATATGACTGTTGATTTCAAATGTCAAATGTCAATTACATAGCATGAGTTACGGGGTATGGCTGCATTTCTGTATTTTACCAGCCAGAGATAAGTTAGTAAAATATTTACAATAGCAAGCAAGTGAGCAATCAGCGTCAGCTTACAACTTTGGTTTTTGGCTGCTTGATTTCATACAATAGTAAACTCATTACTCAACTCCTCATAACCGCATCATATTATAGACATAGGCTGACATAATTGCCTGAAGTATTTACCTGAAACATTATAGAACTTTTTCTTTAATAATTTATTGTACAAATAAGTAGTATATATGTTTAGTTCTACCCTAACTAAGGTTGGAAGATTTTAACAATGCTTAATGCAATTTTGAAGCTTTTTTTAACGTCCTATTAAATATCATTTATTTCTTCACCATGCCTCCTGCTGATAGAGTACAAATCTTTGTTTTTAATTTTATTATTATTTATTACTTAAGATGTCATATGGAACATGGTATAATGGTTGCAGCTCCTTACAAACGTTGTGTAAAACAAAAAACTTGTCGATTAAAAAGAGTGGCGGAGAGTTTAATGCCAGTTCTTCTCTTCCGTTCTATGCATTTGATTTGAGAACTGGCAGTAAATGTAAAATTAGAAGCATTTCATATATATATATTTATTTTTGACGTTCATAAGTGTACATTGTGTTACCTATATGAATAAATTATTTTGACTTTTATTAAAGATACTATGAGGTATTTTTCTTATATGACGGTTAGGGCCCATATTCTAATTCGTATCTTACGAGAAAACCACGTCTTGAGTGATGGTTTAACTGCAGAATAAACTATATTTAAGTTCTAGATGACGTTAAGTGACGTTCTAGAATACGATTCTACAAGAACAATTACTAAACTTATCAAGTCAGTGTGTAGTACAATCAGTGCTCACAGCGCATTGGGGTGCTTCAGATTGCGTACTTTAACCTTATGTAAGTTATCATCAACTAGTTTATTAGATGTTTTTTTTTAGTTTAGATCTTCTGTACTTAATAATATTTTTTATGTATTGATAAAAGCCACACATAAAACATTAGTCCATCATAATATGAAAACACAGTGCAGTAGTTAAATAACAAAGTGAGCAAGCGTGAGAGCGTGGTTGATTCTTTCGCCTCGCCTGCTTGCTCTCCAAAAACTGACAAAAACGGAGAGGCCGTGACATGGGGTGGTACGAGCGCACCGTCCACACTGTCGTGCTCGCGTCCCCTTGTGTCACCTCATGGAGTGTGTGGATAGGCAATAATACATATTCTACCAACCCAGAGACTAGAGACAAAATCACTTTTAGGCAGGCGTGACCCCCCTACCCCCATACAAATTTGTAGTGTAGTCCTGTCAAACAGTGATTTTGTCTAAGCCCCAGAACCAGCGAAGTTCAATCATCAATGTTTATTGTTTATTAAATTTATTTCGAAGTTTCAAGTTAGGGTTTATACTTTATATATGATTTAGTTGTTTCAAGCGAATTGTTTGTATAGCGTTTATTAAACATATTATAATATGTTTTTTTTTGGGTAGGCTTTTAAATTAATTTTTAAAATCATCTTGCAAACTTAACGAAAATGTCTCATCAACTAGGACGCCTTGTTGCACAAATTTTGCAAAGATATTGTGGTGAAATAGTGGAAAAAGTAGGGAATGACCTGTTCATGTATGGAAGTAAACCAATCGCGATGATAGTTAAGTCAACGGGTCTTCCGAGAACTCAGGTATTATAGGTTATATTTACTTTTGAATCAGTATTTTACAATATTCACAAACATTTTTTAAAATTTTTCTCAGTGATTGATATGATATAGAAAAGTAAATTGCTAGTTTGTATTCACTACAGGTTATTGAGAGCTTGAGAACACTTATGAAATTTGATTTGGCAATATTTGAAGCTACAGGACCACATGTGGATTACAAACTTCTTCCGGACAATGTCTTACTACTAATTAGATATCCCAGGTAATTCATTTAGGTAACAGAAAATTTTCTGACACTAAAATGATTCAGTTATTAAAGATTTAATATGAATATTTAAATGTATTAGATATCTCCTACAGATGAAAAGTAAATACGGAACAGAAGCAGAACTTATTATAGAAGAATTATTACAACAAGCAACATGTAGTGCTATCCTGCTGTTGGTCACCATAGCCAATAAATATAAGGATGATAAGGTAATTCTAAATTTGGGTATATTGGCACAATAGCCATAAATTTTTGTTGTTGTATTTATGTTTTGAGTTGCTGATGCACATTTAATGTTTACAGGATAAAAATCTTACAATAGTAACACTTAAAGACACATTTATCAGCTTGGCAACTGCTGCATACATTCAGCAAGCACCAGTGGCAGAAATAAAGGAAGGATCCGAAATTCCTAATTTGGTACAAGTAGCTACAATAGTACCAGACTTAGATACCAGGGCTCTTATGCAGGCCATGGCTAATCCAGCTGACATTAAAGATAGTAAGCTTTTAATATAACCGTTTCTGTTCCTAATATGAATATTAATTTAAGGAAAAAATACAATTACACAAAACAAATAAATTTCAGATATATATTGGAAAGTGAACTATGACAGATTTCATCAGGACTTCCGAGATGATATAATGATAAAAGCAATGACAAGGCGTATTGATGATACAGGTAATATGTTTTTAAATTTTATGTCTACAATAAAGTATAAACTATTAAATAGAATCTGATTCTATTATACATCTAAATAATTAAAACATTCCCTTAACAATATCTCTGTTCCATTAACTCCATAGTATACACATAAATTGCAGTTGTAATTACTATAAGATATAGTTTTCTTACCAATTTGACGTTAACAGCATTTATTTTCTTTTAAAAATGTAACAAGAGTTTCATAAAACCAAAATCTGTCTGATTGTATTCATTATTCTTAGTTACGTTTTTTTGTCATTTTGAGTTTTGGCTGTGATAAAATGGGATTGATGAGTACATAAGTTAAAATGGAGCAATTAGACCAATTTAGTTTTTATGAGATGTGTTGTAAAAGGACTTGGTTTCTATTTATTATCAAGTTGGTACCATATTTCAGCGGGGGAAGTGATGCGTTTATTACTTCAACAAATGTATCTATCGTCAGCTGCCTGGGCAGAGGAGTCCAATGCAATTCCTGTCACGGACTTGAGGGAGAGCTCGAGACTAACTGACAAAATCCTCTTACATCACCATCTTGAGCATTATCTCAAGGTTATGGGTGAGCTTTGTAGTTTGTTGTCATGGCGTATGAGTTAAAAGTTCCATACTTTGTGTGTTTATAGATATTAATCTCTTAATATAATTCTCATTCTCTAAAATCTCTGAATACCAAGTTATGAAATGAACATAAATAAAACTATTTTTTCCCTCATCCATCATTTGTTGTTACTTTCCAACATAAGACATCTATGCATATACAGTTATTATATATAGATTTAATTGCCCCTTCAATTGGATGCTTGCTCACATGGCAGTTCCTGGTAATGGTACCAAAAACAGTTCTCACTAAGGTGATATTGGCACTACAACTCTGAATATAATGTTTCAGAAGAGAATGGGGCAGGATTCATCCGTCGCGCGGGAGACGCGGGGGGAGGACAATACTGTGTTCAGGCAAAGGTGGCTGCCAAAGTACTTGTTGAAGATGTCCTTGATCATGTTGTCACCGAGCGATTGGGCTCCAAGGCCGCGAGAATATTTAGGTAAGGCAATAATAAGAATAAGAATATAATGGATAATCTGCGTTGGATTGAAAAGACAGTTCTAGACTATAGAGTAATAAAAATTCTATTATTATATTTCTTATTTTAAAATCATTTATTTAGACGCTAAAAATTGTTAAAAATTTACAAAAATAATATTATTTTCAGATTGATAAGAGCAAAAAAGTATGTCGAGGAGGAAGACATACAGAAGAACGCCATGTTGCCAAATAAGGAGTGCAAACAGTTGACATACAAATTATTAGAAGAACATTTCATTAGTGTACAGGTATGTTTCTTTATATCATTTTTTAAATTGAGATTCTGTCTCGACCATAGACCATAATGTCTTGTCAAACTACTTTTGACATTTGATATATTGGACAGAACTTGAAACATTTTGACATACCAGTCCAGATATAGGTTTTACTTTTTACAAGCAAGTTATTTATTTAATGTATTCTTCAATAAATTCAGACTGTTAATTATTATTAGTTAAGAAATCATGTTAATTTCAGCCAATGAGGAAATCTCAACAAGTGTCCGGAACACAGAAAGGGATATATTTATATCATGTCAAGTTATTTGAGGTATGTTTTAAAGTTTTTACTATGTAAATTTGTCTAGGCTATTTTAATAATTTTGGGCCCCTTACCCCATAATGTCCCATACTCCAATGTTTTGCTGCAAAATTTTCGAAAGTATTTTCTGTTTTTGGTAAACATATCATGGGACACAATATTACAAAAATATTTTTTGGATATTAAATACTTAACATCAAAGATTAAACATGGTATAATTCAATTGAATTTTATTAAAATTGGTCCCAATTTTGCGCTAAGTTGACAACACTGATAATCAGTGCGTCTAAACAGTTTTAGTACTTACTCATTCTATTAGTTTTTTCTAATTTTATGGGTAAGAACTATTTTTTTTTAAATTTCTTGATATAAAACCTCCAGGCAGTTCACGTCTGTCGCGAGATGTGTTACTCGTCGCTGCACAACCTGTCCCGTGCTCGAAGTCAGCTGGTCTCGGAGCACGGGCGAGCCTTGGACAAGCAAAGGCGCGTACGAACCATTGTGCATGGGATGCGCATGCGCAGCGAGACAGAGGAAAGCATTAATGATGTGAGTTTAACTTTTTACTACTAATTCGAGGTCGGGCGTTCAAATCCCGTCTAAGGAAAAAAAATATTTCTTAGACCAGAAAATGTATCGGGCATATTAGGCTAATCACATAATTTTGTATAAAAAATGATATGTATCAATCCATTATCAAAGAAACAGATGCATTCTAAGTAAGTCTCTTGACTTCTATAAAAACGCCATTGTGTAATACAATTTTTATTCCAGGTGTTAGAAACATTGACTCCTCCAGAAGTAAACTTACTGGCTCAGGTGGAGAAGCAGCTGAAACAGCTCAGTACGGCTGAACTCGAGCTGGACAGAAATCTATTTATTCTTAATTGGTATCTCCACTATCCTTAGAATGTTAAATATGATTTTATACTGTGTTAAGTGTACCTAAACGCAGTACAATGTTATAATAAAAGATTAAAACCGTTGTCTTTTTTTGCGGCATGCTTGCGGTGCCTACATCTAATCCATGCTAGGCACACATTTTCTTTTTAATTTGTTGTAGTTCTCGGATGTGACCGAGAATGATTTTCGATTTACAATATTTTTCATTAAAATAAGAAAATGATTATTTTATGTCGTATTTGATATACCTTTATTCGTAAAAAAGTTTTTACGAAATAAGTATATTGTCCTGGCAGATCTTGAAGCGCCTTCTGGTTCATTGATACATCTAAAATAAAAGCACAAACACATTCTTAGAATTTTATTTGACCCCATCGAAACTGAATGCTAAAACAATATACAACCTATACCGATGTTATAAAACTATTCGTTATTTATACGAATCGTACCGAGCCAAGTCTTCAACATTATTATATTAACAATTATAATTGATATATTTTTGGATGGCACTCTTGACTGACAACATATGACCCTTTTTATAAATCATTAAATAAATAATTCTTCAAAGTAATACGTCGGGAATCTTACAGAAATTTATCTTAAAACAACGTAACATATCAAGTAACTATAATATAGAAAATAAAGTGAAAATTCAAGAGTGCCATCCTAAATGCAGAAATCATGCATTTATGAGCAATCGGTATTTTAAGCCTTGATTATTCGCTAAACTAATTCGGTCAAAACACCCATACGAACCATTCGTATTATTTTATTTCGTATAGTTAACATTTAGAAAAAGAATAGATTCTTTCAAGTTCTACGCTTTTTAAGTTTGCCATATTAAAACGCTACAGACTATTAAAATACAATTCCTTTCATTAGTACTTAGGATTTCTAGAATTGAAAAAAATCAATTAAAAATGCTATTTTTTTGACGCTGATTCCTAAAATTTTCGACGATTCTTTGACTGTTTTCAAAGCTTAAAATACCGAGCTTTACACGATGAATATTTTATAATATAGATTATGTAAATCTGTTATAGTGACACCTATTATTGACCGTTGTATGTCGCTAATTTTAAATGAAGTTTAACTTAAATATTATGTAGTATTTTTAAGTTCTTGGTCAATTAAAATTTAATTTGGTTTTTAAATTTAATTTTGCCAATCTTTTGTTCGGCTTTTGCTAGATTGGTTTCATATGACATGAAAATTATCATTAATTTAATATATTAACAGAAGTTCTATATAAAACAATGTAATAGAATTTATTATTTTTAACAATTAAAATATTTGGTAAGCGGAACCGAAATATCTATGGTTAGAAAAGACCACGCCTAACATACAACGGCTTATAGAAGCTAAATTATTTCTAAAGTTTAAAGATATTTACATAACAGTCAGCCACCACGTTTAGATAAAAAAATCGAATCGTCTATTCCCGCATAGTTTACATACCTTAACTAGACTGTTGTCTATCATAGCGTTAGTTATCGGATTGAAAAATAGTAAAACTAAACGTGGTTTTGACTTCTAATCTATGGAAATATTAAAATATGGTGAAGACATCGAACTATACTACGATATCACCTTATACAACCTACTTACCTATACACCTTAGCCCGAAATTAATTAAAACAGCCGCAGAACGTATATATCTTTTATAATATTTGGAGGGCTAATAGCTGTCAACACTCGTTTTCTAGTGTTGCTGGGGCTAGAGAATATTTACAAAATTTTAGATTATGCGTTGTAGTTTTCGTATTAATCCATCCATCCATAAATTATATTGATATTCGTAATAAAATCCGTCTGATTTTAAGTTATAGATTTTTCTATAGAAAGCATTTTTTTATATAAAAATCTAAAACACCCCTTTTGAATAAAAACGAAATCAATGCAATTGTACTGTATTGTGTGTCTTTTTCCGTCAAATTGTGTTAACACTGTGATAAAAAGAGACAGATGAATACTTTAATTAAAATTTTGCATTTTGATTATTCAAGAATAAGGGTGTTAGTATTTTGTATTTTAATCTTTAAAACCGGATATTAAGAACTTAAACATAAAACTAGAGTTAAGCGCCATCTATTGTGAAAAGAAGCAAAAATAAAAAATGCAAATCAATTTGTAATTTTATTTTAATTATCAACTAGGTATTTTTACACAACTTAACAAAATACGTACAGCAACTAAACAGAGTAACCAAAATTTAAAAAAAAAAAAAAACATTCATTGCGACCTTGGGAATATATGCCTGAAATAAATTATGGCAAGATTTCGTTTATTTTATTGTCTCTATATCCTTTTGAATAATCAACAGAGAGAAAAATCAATATGAAATGAAAACGATGAACACTAAAAAAAATAATAAAATTTTCCAGAAATACATTCCCCAGTCCGCTACAGGTCAAAAAAGCTTCAGTTCCCCTTAATACTGTTTCCGATACATAATTATATCTACCTTCTGTCTGTCCGTCAATAGTTTATTTGTACTATCACAAAAATATAATCATGATGTATAGATGAAATTTATCAGGAATCTTAAAATACGGCTAAACCCAGCCAATAAAAAAAATATCTAAAAGCCAATTCAAAGCTGTGATGTTAAAGTATATTTACAATATCGGAGCCTGGTAACACTGAGATATTCAGAATTATTGGTTATAGCAACAATATTTATTAAACACTAAAATGAGTTTATGTCTAAAATGGCGGTACTCTATTGAGTGATTTTGTATTAATAATATTTGAAACTCGGCAAAAAATATTTTTTAATTAATTTTCTCATACAAATCAGTCGCCGTGTTGCGTTTGAAATATTATTACTGGAATTATTCTAAATCGCGACCAACTCCGTTTAAGCTACAACTAGCGAATGTAAATATTAAATTTTTAAAAATAAATTTCATATATTGCATTAACTTAACCAAACGAATAAAACTATATACAACGTACTGAATTCTACATATAATTTGTCATTTATAAGTCGATCGCTTAAGAATTTATACGAACAAACATACAAGCCGAACTAGAGGAACTATTTTGTATACAAACTCGTTCCATTTATACATTTAATTTCCACTTACCTAAACGCGGCAGCGATTCTATAATGAGCTAACGGTGTGGCCACTTACGCTACCCAAAATCACCCATATAATAGTTTACATTGCCGTTCATCACTAAAATTTATCTAAGACCCAATCTGACATTAACTGGCAACACTAAACTATTCACTGTAAGATTCAAAGTCGATACTTAGCACCAACTCCCGTGCGTCAAATCCAAAACGTGTTTGAAATACTGAAGTCGAACGCTAACTATCGACTCTTAAGTAAGACTCAAAAACGAGACAGCGCTGAGCATAACTTCCGTATGTCGAAATACTCCTGAATTTTGATACACCGGAATGACACTTAGCGAAAGTCTCACTTCTGAACATCCCACCGAATCTGCGGGTAGGCCGGTATTACCTGAAATGTGTACGCTTGCGATATTTTTAAAGAGTTCGTAAGGTGTGCGTAAAGTTTAGAATTTTGTGCTCGATGGTTTCCGAGTGCTAGCGAATTATTAAACTAAAGGAAATTATCTAAGATAATCTCTTAAAATAAGCGAGTCTTTTAAAAACATCACAAGTGCCGTGACCGATTAACCACTGAGTGTGAACACATCTGAGTCTCTCATTACAATATGCAGCACGACGCCGAACAGCAACTGCTCGAACCGCCTTTGCTCTTTTGTCGTTGATCTGGAAATTTAATTATTATAATCAACTTATGTTTATTTATAAATTCAACATCAAGACTTTCGTTTCGTTTTTTAACTTTTGTTTATGTAATAGGATGCAAACTGGCCGCTCACCTGATGTTAAATGATACCGCCCATTGACACTCACCTTTCCAGAAGGTTCGAAAGTGCGTTGCCGGCCTTTTAAGAATTGGTACGCTCTTTGGGTTACCAGTTACATCAGTTACTAGTTAAACAGTTATGTTTATTTTATAAGTAATTTGACATTTGTACTGTGGTGTAGCTCTTCAGTACCAAGGTTAAAACCCTTAGTGGTATTTTTGTGTTTTCTGTACTTTTAGTTCATATATGTATAACCAATACTACAAAAAAATATATATAAAAAGTATTAAAACTGTAATAGTAGTAGCGCCATTTACGAAATGATTAATATTTATTAAATTGATGGATTATTATTACTTAGACTGTTCTCTACGTTGTAATGTACAGTGTAGAGAACAAAATAGATAATGCTAGAACATATTGCACACGTGCTAAAAACACAAATTGTACAATTCCAACAATATCTCATACTAACAGGTCAAACTAATAGGCAATACCTATTTACAGTCCATTCATTCTGAATTGACCTAAAAGTAAACAAATATATCTTTTAAACCAGAGACAAGCTAAAGATATGGTGATGTGCAATGATAAATATAAAACAAACGAAATGGTCTTGCAACGTTTTAAAATATAAATTAGGCTTATATTATTATTTCACTTGTTTATAATTATAAATAACCATTTATTAACACACATTTATAAATGGTTAACTAATATTATGTAAACTATAAAAGATTTACGAAACAGCTTTGTAGTTTTAAAAAACTCAGTAACTAAATCCGACGGATATTAATAATTTTACAGTCTCAAAAAAATACACTATAGGAAGACTAATTTAATTACTGAAAAAGATTAGAAAAGGCTTTAAATTATATCTTGGTTTACACAGATCAAAATCCTTACGATATTTCAACGGTAATAGAATATTGAAATGTCAAACTGGCATTTTAAATTGAATCTGTCATCTGAAAATTCTGTGTATGTTTCATGAAAACTATAAGATTAATTCCAAGATCCTAAATAAAAAAATATATATACATATAAACCTGTTTCGTAAATCTTTAGTATTTTTTATTGTTTAGATTACATTACCCTACTAGGAAAGTGTGGTTAGTGATTTTTCCCTCACGCTGTTATTTTGCGCTTTCAAACAATTCAGAATAAATAGACTGTATATATTAAGATACATTCGGTCAAATAACTACACGGTGCTAAAAACGTGTCAAGCGAAAATAATGTCCACTTTTGAAGACATTTTACTTCGATTAAACAAAATGTATTAATTTATTCGTTATAGGGTCATATTTTTTATATCTCCGCTTGACACAAAGGGGAAATAAAAGTAAAAGATTAAAACTTACGAAATGCAGGGTAGGAAAGGGGAAGGGTGGGAGAGGGAGGGTATTGTGTTAACTCCATCGAACTTCTGTAATATTATTCATATATATGCATAAAAGATATCAGAAAATGTGGCATAATTTCTATAAAAACCTTCACCTATAGAAGAATGTATTCAAAAGTGGACTAGGCTAAATAAAAAAATCGTAATTCAATAACAGTTCATCACAGAACACATACAAAATAGTTGTTCTTTTTTTTATAGAACGGGGGAGATAACTGGAGGCTCACCTGATGTTAAGTGATACCGCCGCCCATGGACACTCTTAATGCTAGAGGGCTCGCGAGTGCGTTACCAGCCTTATACCCTAAGTCGAACTGGTTCGGAAATACTTCAGTGGGCATCTGGTTCCACATAGTGGTGTAACGACGAACGTCGATTTATAATGTAATAATAACGCAAACAAAGTATGGTCGGTGTTCCGGATAAATTATGTCCGAGGAGATTAATACTAATTTATTAGAAAAGATAATAGAAAACTAGCCACACGCATAATAGTTTAGTAACGTACCGTGCGAATTGGGCTCGGGCAAATGTTCGCGTGGCACTAGATGCATGACGGTAGTACGTCCGAGGGGCAAGCCTAGCGCGCCCAGCGTCACTGAACTGTGCAGGAAGCGACCCTGGTAGATGAGTCGGAGGATCTCTGCACGGGAGACGCACTCTGATGACCAGTCAGCTGAAATTTAAAAAAAATATTATTACAAAAAAATCACTTAACCCAAAGAAATACATATATTTGATACAAATATAATATGGCTATGGCCGAATTAACAAAAAATATTGATGTAAAATTTGCTTATTTTCCTTGATAAAACAAACTTTTATTAAATTATCTGAACTACAATAAGAAAAAAAAGGTTAAAATTTCATGTTTTCCTTTTATATTTCATTATAAAAATTTAATAAAATATCAATATTTGATATATATTTATTATATATATCAATAACAATATAGTATAAGTATAATGATCTAACTTCACGTTAACATACCATAGAATAAAAATGTCAATAAAAAATTTAAAATATTTTATTTGAAGTAAAAAAAATATAAAATTGATATTGCCTCCAGAGAGATTTGAACTCTCGACCCCTGGTTTACAAGACCAGTGCTCTAACCCCTGAGCTATGGAGGCTACGAACAAGACTGTATAAAACCGGCACACTTCGAAGTATTACCGCTTACACAACTACCAAGATAATGTAAATATGATTCACACATTTCGTTTTGTGGGTCATTAATAGATGGCGCTATACTAAATATAGCTTAAACAACTTAAACGATGAAATACGAATAAAAAAATATTCGTTCTTATTAATCGTATTAATACTCCTAAGGATACTCTGTCAATCTAGACCTTAATTAGACTTTTTCTAAAGACTGGAGCCTCGATTTATAATTGTCTAGTCCATCATTCGTGTCTATCAAAGAAGTGACATTAATTGACGTATTACGTCAATTTGACAATGTCAAGTGACATACAATGCCTGGTAGTTGATACATAACTACGTATATAGGTAGAAAAAACGCTTCGTTGCTTAGGTATTATTTTTTTAGATATTAAGCCCAACACTGATGTCATATATTAAATCGATGAGGGCAATGTGCGTTAAGCGAGCGATAATATTTTTATATATCATTAACCACAGCGCAAAACGGAATATTAATGAGGCCATAAATTATTGGACGGATATAAGCGTTTTGTTTACTTCTTGTCATAGTGTATCTAAAGCCTAAGAAACAATTGAAAGACTGGGAAGTAGGACCTCGAAGCTAATGTTTTAGTAAATGCTAGCCGCTGTAGCTGGGCTTTGTTTTGTTTCAATATGTCAAGTGAAGCGTGATCAGTTCCTTACAAACTTGTACATCAAAACTTGTCGATTAAGTTATTACTGCCAGTTCTTCTCGCTCTGGCGATTTGTAAACTGGTAGAAAGTCAACATTTAGATCTTCCTTTTTAAATTTAATTACCGATGCGTATTAGTGAACATAAACTCTTTTGCAAGAAAATAGAGGAACCTAAGAAAATTTACGGTCTAAGGTCGATTTCGGTTAATTAAATGAAATTTAATTGTCTGACGTATGCTTATAATGTATAAATGTGTAAATTAATTCTGGCATTTTTCACGACCAAACAATAAGTGGTCGGAAATAAATACAGGAATCCATTTATCCATTGTTTTAAATTAAATATAGTTACAAATCACAGCTTACTCCTTCTTTTTTCCACAATGTTCTTACAAACGTTATGAGGAATATTTATGCCCGAAAGGATTCTAGGTTTGTTCCTTAAAAGCACACAAACATACAAATCTAGCACTAGCCAAGGTGTAAGGCTATATTTTAACAGCAATGTATTGAGATTTGCTCGATTCGTAGCCACAAATCAGTTCGCGTGCTACCGCCAGCCTTCGCTAAATTAAATTGCTAATTTACAGTTATTTTCTAAGTAAAATTTTATTACGAATTGTAATGAAACATGCCCTGTTTTAATTAAGATTTCATTTGAACATATATTTTTGGATTTATTGAATAGGGTCGTTTAAACGATAAGGCATTTCTTTTTCTTACGTAGATTTTTATTCTTGAGATTTTAATTATTATGTGCGTAATAAATATACGTTTACATTTCTTATAAAATATTGTTAAACTGAACGCAACCACTTAATATTATGTAGTCTGTATCTGTCAATGTAATCTGTATCTGTCAATGTAGTCTGTTATAATAATTGTATCCAATCTCGCCTTATATCTTGTGACGTTTCCATCGCCATCTATTTTAGTTTTAAATACCCATCTGCAGGGAATAGCAACCCTTCCATAAGGGAGTTTTGACAGAGTCCATGTATTATTTTCCAATAATGAATTGTATTCATCATCCATGGCGCTTATCCATTTTTGTGAGTTTTCACATTGCAAGGCTTGCTCCAATGTTTCAGGATCTGGCTCAATAGATTTCTCAATTTCATTCTGACAGAGGAAGGTAGGCATAGCTCTGTGTTTTCTAGGCCTTAAATTAATTCTGTTTATAGGTGATTCACTCCTGGATATAGAATGCTCCGGGACATAATCATCATCACTTGCACAGACTGCACTATCAATTTCCTTTAAAGTCATGTCAGTAGTATCATCTAAATTATCTTCATTTATAACTACTTGCGATTCAGTAAGTGGTAGAAAAGCAAAATCTTTATTTACACTTTCTTCTACTCATTACTTTTCCTTCAGTTTTGTCAAACAATCTATAACCCTTGGACTCTAAACAATAACCTACAAATATAAGCTCTTTTGACTTACAGTCCCATTTTAACCTCTTCTCCTTTGGCACATGCATCATAGCTCTGCAACCAAACACTTTAATGTTACTGATATTAGGTTTAATGCCGGACCATAATTCCTCAGGAGTTTTATATTGTAAAGACTTTGTTGGTGAGCGATTGATAACATATGCAGCAGTGGCTACTGCCTCAGCCCAAAACTTCTTAGGTAGGCCAGAATTAATAAGCATACATTTAGCACGTTCTGTTAAAGTTCGGTTCATCCTCTCACTCATGCCGTTCTGTTCGGGGGTATAGGGTATAGTGAGTTGACGTTTGATACCAGAATCCCTACAAACCTTATCAAATGCTTCATTAACATACTCCTTTCCATTGTCAGATCTTAGTGTTTTAATATTAAGTAGTCTGTATCTGTCAATGTAATCTGTATCTGTCAATGTAGTCTGTTATAATAATTGTATCGCCCCTGTCTTTTCCAAGAAAGTGAGTGGTTCGCACCATTGTCTAACTCAGCTGTTTTATTTATTTCTCTTTACTAAATTCCTACTCTAAAATAGTTTGTAACAAATATATAAAATGAGATAATAAAACCAATTGTATTTCTTTTTCACAGAAATGAAAACTATGTATCTCTTTAAAAAAATTGTTCCTTTCCACAGCTCGAACGAAATTTGACAAAAAGATGCAACAGTATTTATTAACACTGATTTATTAATAAAGTGAAGTAAGAATGTACATACACATAGCTTATATACATATATGTAATACTAGCTGACCCGGCTAACTTCGTTCCGCCTTAATAATAATATCGTTGTTACTTTAGTTAAACTTATTTTAGGATTCCATTAAGGTGATAACTTTTTTGCAAATAGAGAAATGTTTTATTGCTTGCCATTGCAAAAGAAGAATGGCAGTTTTACACATTAGGCCTCTTCTCTCTATCACCAATATTGCGATACTGCATGTTAAAGCATTTTCTGCTTCACAACATTTTTTGATGAGGTAACACATGTTTTCGATCAAGATCAAAGCCTGGTTATGCATCTCCTCATTTACCTCAAGTTCGGAATTTCTTGAAGTGACACGAATTCGACGTAAAATGATGCGTAGTTTTGTCAACAAATGTCACCACATGCCGTGTGCATTCGTAAAATTAATTTATTTATTTATTGTTATTCGATAACTTATCCGATATTTTATTACTTATTCTGCTATTCGGAGTGGAGAAAAATCCATCAAAAAAGACATAACTAACATCGCTCCAGCCGATCTCGAGTTATAAGTGTTGTAACAAACAGACTTTCTTTTATATATATAGATAGATATGTATATGTATTTAAATCACATTAGAGAGGTCTGTTCAACCCAGTTGGTAGTTATAGGCCTATAAACGATACATTAAACAAATTAAATTATTGCTCCTGAATCCAGCCCTAACTGATTGCATTCGCCCACGCAACGTGCGAAAAATAGAATAATTAATTAAGTGATCCACATAGAGGGCGCTGTACGTCAAAGGTCAATGACCTGTGGGACAAATTCTACTTTTACTGATGTAGATATGTAGGACATTAACTGGCGTTTTACGTAAACTAGATTGATATTGTGACCTCCTATGACTAAATGCTTAATATGCATGTGAACTCGAAGGTCCTAGGTTCTAGAATTACCAAAAAGTAGGTATAGACAAGATTTATAATTAAAATAATATTTTATTTCGGCCATACAATGCGCAGAGGTGATGAGAACTTGGAGAAACTGATCGTGGTTGGTAAAATAAAATAAAAAAATAAACTTTTATATAGAATCTTATTTATTGGACCAACAGCGATAACACTCGTTATAACGACTGTTGAAAACAGAAACCGCGTGCTTGAATAATTACTTATCGTACGTATAGAAAACAATCAAGCGAGGTAAAGGCGCGGCGCATACGCAGTTAACACAGGTCAGTGACTTGGGCCAGTGACCTTGATGCACGCTACAAGCTTTATTAGACCTCTCACACCCATTTACGCTCTTTGCATCTTATTATGAGTTCTTTTGGAGCCGTATTGATAGATAGCGAATATAGTTTGAATTACATAGATATTGTAGTTGCGTTAAAAAAAATACACAGTATCATGCCCCATTGGGGTTTACGGGACTTCTAACTAGGAAACAGGAACTTTGTTGGTTTCTAACATCAGTAATGAGTCAAGCTATAAATTTCAATTTTATACAAAAAATAACAAATTTCGAATGTCTTCTCTTCATCACTCTAATGCAGTGTTTCCCAACTTTTTAATGTCATGTCCCATCTTAGCTTTTCTAAAACTCTTATGCCAAATGTAATATAAATTATGTTTAATATTAAGAAACGTAATGATGGGTTTCGAAAAGCATTTATTAGAAAATACTTAGAAAAACATCGTAAGTAAATTTTCAAAACATAATGTTAATTAAAATTCAAATTACAAATAATATTTATAAATTTACGAAATGCCCCCCTTTATAGTCAAATTACCACGCCCCACAGTGGGAAACCACTACTCTAGATTTCAATTTACACACTTTGGATATAAATTTTAGATACAAAACAATAATTCAAACTTTATGCTTAGTTCACACGCGCGCCGTGCAGCCCGGCGGGCTGCCTGGCGGGCTGCGCAGCATGCAGCCCGTCCCGGGCCGGCGGACATTCAAGCTGTTCACACGCACGCCATCATGCCAGTCAGTGCCAGAATGGCGAGCAGCGAGGATCTCGGTGTTGTTGCTGCCATATCCTTTGGCTTAACTTATTTTTATTGGAAAAAGAAACAAAATTATTATATTCCGCCATGTTGTAATCTCCGATCGTAGCGACTTTCTTAGCAACGTTGAATGAAGATCCACTCGTCGCGAAAGCGCGGGAGAGACTGACTGCCTGCGCGCGTGTGAACAGTCACCGGGCGCCCGCACATTCATCCTTTGAACTTTGCCAAAAAACCGACACTTGCCCGATTCGCGACATTCACGTTCACAGGCGCGTTCACGGGCTCGGGCGTACCGTTTACACGCACGTGAATGTGAATGTGCACGTTGAATGTAGAGTTGAACGCGCGCGTGTGAACTAAGCATAACATCTTCGTACTCAACAAACAAATCCCTTTAGTAAATTAATTAAAATCTTAATTCTCGTAAACAAAACGTAAAACTGTACACATAAATATAGTGTAATAATGACATATAACTTACAAAGTGAACACACCTTTGCTCTACAGTCTACAGTTTCTCCAATTATCGGTTTCTAAGCACGGCGTCGATATTGACAAGCTCACAAAGGAAGTATGAAAACTTATAACGCTCTCGTTAATTAGTTGCTTACTTTGGCCGGGACTAATTAGCTTCTGGCAACACGTTATATTGCGTAGTTCACAGGTTGCCATGTGTACGAATTAAAAGCGAGCTCGTTCTTTGATAATGTTTTAAACGATAATTTCAAGAGTAAGGTTTCATCGAATTAATTCAGTTATTTATTGCTGATTGCAGTGTTAGCTTAGTGGCTTCAGCGTGCGACACTTATCCCTGAAGTCGTAGGTGCGATCCCCGGCACAGACACATTATGAAAGACACAGATACAGGATACAGAAATCTGAGGCCCAGACCTATAAAAGTAGCACCACTTGTTTTCATTTTATTTATATAAATTGCTTATAAAACTACTCAAGATTTATTTGTAAGGATCTGATGGCCTAAACAATTTTATTTAAAGCCCAAAGCAATTTTAAAGGCAATTAAAACCTCTTCTAATAACGCATCCTTGATTTGAGAACAAGTACCAAATCTAAATTCAGATCTACCATCTAAAACGCTTTATATAATTAATTTTTTTTTCTACAACACTGCATTTTTGTACTATTTAAGTCATTTTTTACGCATAAGCGTGCTGAAATGCCCACGCCCTTTTTTCACAATTGCGAATTAAACACGCTCCAAAAATTCTTCAAAGAAACGTAACAATTACACAATCAAATGTAAGGGACAGAGAACGCAAAGGAACTCGAAATGGGCAAAGGAATTCTCTGGCACTCACAATCAAGAACTGCGCTTCATTGAACCTGACAAATATGTATCTTTGTATTGTAAGTGAATTAGAAAAGAATTCTTATGTGTAAGAAATAGACAGGTATGGTTCACACTCTAAGTTCTAATAGTGACTAGTTTCTGTACCCAAATGCCAGGCCTCTAGCATATGTGTTACCTGCCTTTTAAAAAGTTTAATTTTTAATTAGGAAGAAATTACTCAGAAATTATTAACAAAGTTAAGTTCAAAACAATGAAATACTAAAATTTAATTTACAAATATTTATATAATAAATTTTCGATAGCCCCGTTAAACATGAGATTGCCCCCCTGGGGGCGTGGGCCACGTTAGGAAACACTCTGGTCTGAATTATTATTTTTGTTAATTAATATTATTTGTGAATATGACTCTTCCATTACAAATTTTCAAAAGATTTAGCAGTAGAGCGACTAGTTTTATATACAATCTAAAATATAAAATTCTCGTGTCACAATGTTCGTTCCCATACTCCTCCGAAACTACTCGACCGATTTTTATGATACTTTTTATGCATATTCAGTAAGCCTGAGAATAAGCTACTATCTATCTTTCAATCCCCTAAGTGATAAGGGGTGTCCACCCCAAATTTATTTTTTATATATTTTTTGTTTTTATTTTTTTATGAATTCATTAAAAAACACATATTTAAACCCCTAATTTTCACCCCTCTACAATCAACACCTACTCTTTATTATTGTAGATATTTATTTTTATAAAAAAAATGTTTTCTAGAAATAATATACATGGCAAAACAAACATTTGCTGCGTCAGCTAATCAGTAATCTATAAATATCAATTTAAAAAAGGAATTTTGTAACAATTTCAAAACGCTTGACCCAACAGTAGCCTACTCTGATAACTTTCCGTTTATCTATATATGACGTAACGCCCTTTATACAATGTTCAAAAGGCTGTATAATTTTTAATGAAGTGCGTTCTGAAATCTTCAATTTCCGTCGATGCATGCCAACTACACATGAAAACGTAAAATTAGTTCTCTTTGCACAGCTCTCTCCCCGCCGGCAATTCATATGCTTACGTGTGGCTAAGGCACCAGCGAGTACACTTATAGGATGAATAAACCTAATAGGTAAGCCCCACGTAACATTCATTTTTTATCATGTAACAGGAGGCAAACGGACAGGAGGCTCCCAATGCGTTGCCGGCCTTTTATGAACCTCTTTTCTTGAAGGACCCTAAGTTGAGTTGGTTCGGAAATACTTCAGTGTAATATTTAAATTGAATAAATACATTCTTAAACTGAATATTTTTGTATATAAAGACTTTCTTAAAACAAAATTTTCACTAAAGATTCAAATCTTTATACATTCACATAACAATCTTAAACATTATCTCGACATGTCCTATGCTGAAAAAGGAAAATATTATTTTATTGTGCAACATTAGTTTTATTATAAAATTGTAAGTGTTATTTAGAATTTATGTCAAGTATCTAATATCATTAATTTGTCAAATGGAAGAGACTAGCTCCCTCCACAGGGAATCCTAGTGGGCGCTAGTCCAGTGTCTCTTTTTACTAAACATACATTATTATTGTGTTATTTCTTTTTTTCTTGTTTTCTTTCTAGTAGACTAGCTTTTTCCGAAGTCAACTATATGCATTAAATACACAATGTTTTTCGATTCAATTAAATTCAATTCCAAATTACAATTAAACATATATATACTCCATAACCCAAGACGCGAGGATATTGACTCATAAAAATTACATCAATTTAATTGCACCCATTTAAGTAAAGTACTGTTTTGTCTCTTTTTACCAAATTGTGTTTACTGAGAATGAAAAGAGACAGATATACTACCTCAGTACCCGCTTTATTAGTGGCCCATTCAAGGTTTTGGGGTGCGCACTCGTGTCCTGCCTCAAGGGTCGGAGAGCCTTAACGGCCAACTTTCTCGTCCAAGACCTGCACTTCACTCAACAAACATTTGTTTTGTCTAGTACATACTTGGAGATATGAAAGTATAATTTTAGGAGCAAGTGTCGTTCTCAGCTCTGAGGTCGTCTGATATGAGGAAGAAGGAACACGGAAACAAACTATGCCTCTGTTTTCACCCACAATATCTCATATACCAGAAATCTTGACTTCGAAGTTTTTATAATTAATGATATGGAAATAAAATTGATAAATTTTATCTAATTTTATAATAGAATCAATTAATCTCTTAGTTAATTTTTTGCTCATTATGTTTTTTTTAATTCAGAAAATGATCAAATAAATACCACTAATTTAAAGTCACAATGATGCTAAAGAAGTTTTCACTTCAATAAATAAAATAAATAAATCTTTGTGAGAGGCTGGTTGGTGCCTATAATAGAACTCCTGTGGTCACCAGCCTTCCACCGCGGATAGAAAATATACAAAAACAAGGCTACTATGACTAAACTAAAGTAAGAAACAGAATAAAATAAAACTAAAGTTGTCGGTGTTTTAGAATTTAATTTAAAGTCTACCTAAAATGGCTATGGATAACAAATTTTCTGTTGCATCGTGCATGCAACTAGTTCTAAATAACGATGGAACAGACAGACACAAATATTAAAAGTAAAAAAAAATCCATGAAAATAAAATATTCTGATCAAGTATTATCGAACAGAACAAATACTAATTCTGACCCAATTCCTTATTCCGTTTGATATGTAAACTTACTACAAATCTTCAAATATTATGGACAAAAATAGACTTCTTTTATCTAAAAATGTTGTATTTACTCTACTTATATATTTTTATCTTATGCTTGGAATGATGTCGTGTGGAACATGGTGTAATGGTTGCGGCTCCTTACAAACGTTGTGTAGAACAAAGAACTTGGCGATGGCAAAAGAGTAGCGGAGATTGCCAGTTCTTCTTTTCCGCTCTACGCCCTTGATTTGAGCCTTGATTTAAATGTCAAATTAGAAGCATTTAATGCATATTTCTTTTTTGGCGTTCATAATGTACCTACATTGTGTTACCTACATGAATAAATGAGTTTTGACGTTTGCCCTGTTACATAAAAAAAATATAGAAAAAAAATTAAGCTCTTAGTCAAATTGTTATATTTTTATCTACCAAAGGCCCAACCCTCTCACCTGGCGTGAACGGTAACATTATAAGCAATAATAATTGTACAACCGTAAAAAGTTCAAACACTGGTGGAATGCGCCGGAATCCATAGATGGTGTTGGGACACAATTATGGGTAATGCGCTGCAGTTTCTCGTTAGTACCTACTACCCTTACTTGTAGAATGCCTACAGTACACTAAAAGCCATATTTATTTGAAAATGTGTTACTGGGCCACTTGTATATACCTACAAAAAACCTCCACCTTCGTCCTTGAAGGCGTAATTAATTTTCTCAAAGCTCAAATCTAACCTTTTCAAAGACTAGGAAAACTGTGCTCCCTAATACATTATGCATGTAACCCGGTTCTTGAGTGGGGAAGGTATTCCAGAGGCTGGCCTTGTTTTAAACTTAATTCTAATTTAATTTTAATAACGCTTTTCAAAAGAAAACCTAAGCTGCTTTTGTGAAGTGAATTTACTAGCGATGTGGCTGTTTTATTTGGAATTAAAATATGTGACAATAACTATTTTGTCTATAGCGTACACGTCTATTAAATTATTTATTGGGTGTAGATTTATTTAATAATTACACTTCCTGCATATTTTTGAAGTGAAACTTCTTTAGGCGCATGAAGGTAAAATTTTAATAATATTACCGTCACGAATATTTGCAGCGTTTTTTGTCGAAGAAAAGGGAGGAACCGATTGAGAGAGAAGGGCGAATTACCTAATCTTTAAAATTAAAATTTCGTAAAGACATTTGATCAAATATTAGTATTTTATATTATATGCAAAATAATTGATTGAAATCTCAAATGACGAATTGTAAATTAAAATGCCACGTGTTTTAATTATCGAAGAAATTAATTAAAAAAAAAAAATTATCATTTGTATTAATTGTCGACACTTTTAATATTTTAATGACAATTAAATTCATTAAATTCTTAACATATCTTCCTTTTACCCTCCCTCTAAGACTTTTGTTTTATATAAATTTTTCTTAAAGCTTGCTTGAGAGATTGGTAGATCGGCAACAAGGCCGCACTCAGTGAATGTTATGCAAGTATTGCTTGTATAGCTTTGTATGTCACGATGCAGATATTTGATTTTCTATTAGTAACGGCCATAACGTAAATTTTCAACATTTAAGACTATAAATTAAATGAATATCGTAATGAAATCTCCTCAAATTAATCGTAAATTCTATTTAAAAAGAGCATAATCCGTAAGAAATTATGCACAGTTTTCGGTATTAATGACGCAGGAAGAGAAATATTAAGTACAAAAATAATAAGTGTCAACATAAATTATTTTTCACGCCATTAGCGGACCGAGATTCGCACTTTTAATGTTAAAGAGCATCGAACACCCTCCATTACAACTTCATGGGAAAACAGTCATTATTCCGACATAAATAAGGCTATTATTTCCATAAAATTTTACGATGGAACATGCCTATTTGAACCCTCATGAATAACATTGGCATAATTCGAAAAATGCGAGGGATTCCATTTCCCGTACACTATAAGCGTTAAATTTAGTATGTTTGGGTATTTCCGGTTTAAATCTTACAATATATAACACAAAATAATATTTTTTAGACCAGTTTTTCCCAAAGGGGGCAATTTGATTGTTAAGTTATTCGAAAAATTATTTATAATTTGAATATCAGTTTTTCATTATTTTGAAAATGTACTTACTGTTTTTCGTTGACAATGTCCTAGTGTTTCTTCTTAAAACCTATCATTTAAGTTTTTTAAGTGAACAATTTAATATTAAAAATTCTGTTACATAGGGTAGAAGGATTTTAGAAAGACTAAGGTGGGGAATAGCACAAAACTGTTTGGGAAACACAGGTTTAGACAAAATATTACTAAGTTGTTTATTAATTATTTATAGGTCAGCCGCAAAGTGTTACTCAGTTTTCCATTAAATTATAATAGCAGGTTAATTATTATAACTAAACAATAAATCTAAAGAACGCTGAAATTATAAAATGGCCAATGTGTTAACTGCTTAGAAACAGGATAGTTTTGTTTAAAGTTAATTTTAATTTTCTATGAATAAGTCCATTCTTGACTTATGTTTTCTATTTCGTATACATATTTTGTTTTAGTAATCTGTTTTGGCTTTGTATATTGTCTAAATGTTTTCTTTGATAATATGTATATGTGTAGCTGTAAGATTACTTTAAAAAAAATAAATTATTGAATTATTCGGTTTTAATTATTAATAACTGTTAATTCTTAATGCAAATTAAATTCGATTTTATAGGAATTACCTTCAGGCCAATTGTCATAGACGTGTATAGCGATGTCGCCAGCTGAATCCACCGGACAGAACACGAACTCCTTAGTCTTGCCAGACACAAGTATTAACCGCAGATTTATCTGAAAGAAAATATAAAAAATTAACTAACTCCGTGTGTTATTAATTACGGATTCATCGATTTTGTGGCACAATTTCAACCATGTTTAATATAGAGTTATAGTCCAGTCAGTCAAAATTCATTATAATTCCAAAAGTTTTTAAATTTTGATGTAAGGTCGGGAGTGGTATTAAAACAAACTATAAAATTTTGCAACCTGCTCTGCGGTCCGGAACATTGTTAAAAATGCAATAAATGATAATTTGCTCAGTTCTTGAGGCCAAAATTCCAAAAGTTCTGCAAAGTTGGAGTGGTGTTAAATATATTATTTTACATCACGTGTCAAATTTGCAACCAATTTAAGTGTACGGAACATTTTTTGTTATTAAAAATTAATGTTTTTCTTTATTAAACTGAATAGACCACAAGCCCATGAACAAAAAATACCTGTGAAATGACCCAACCTGAATTACGCTTAGAAGGCTGTTACTTTATCTGAAAATAGCTCTGAGCACTATGCCGTCATTTCTGAGCGGTACATGTGAGTACATGAGTGAATGGACTTTCTCAAGTACAATGGGGGAATTTCGACTAATTAGTAATGTACGGCTTTGTTATAAGTGTATAGATGATTAAAAATAAATGTCGAAAAACCTAGTGCCGTACAAAAGTGATGGTGCCGGAAGTCGGTGCAAATTTTTAATTCGACGACAGTTGCAGAAGCAATATAGGTCATTTATTACTGTACGGCATTTGTGTGATTACTTTTGGACACATATACAGATACTTTACCCGTAAACGCCGTACATATTTCCAGCGGAGCGGTCGAAAGCCAAGGGTCGGAACCCTACCCCTACACCCATATACCCTAAGGTCATTGTAAAATGTACGGCAACATGTTCAAAATATTATTTAACACGGACAATAATGTTTTATAATTATGCCGTCCAAATATTATAGTTAATATTTGCGTAATTAAATATTTATCGAATTTTCAGGATTTACCAAGTTCTTACTGCTGTAAGATCAGAGAATAATGTACGGCAACTTGTTTTTTTACATAATGTTACTAAATATTACCGTTGTACATTATAGCCGTTCATTATAAATGGTAACAAATAAAAATATTATGATAAAAAATATATGAAATTTCCGAAATTTAGATGACTTTTCAAATGCTCCTAGAGTAATATGGGGAGTAATATTTTCAAAGATTATTGTTATTTTATATGTAACAAATATAAATAAACAAAAAAAACCAGATGCCGTACATTTTACTCCAGATTATTCTTTACAGCTGATAAAAACTTCGACGACGTTTGAGGTGTCCCTTAAGGTCATTAATAACTGTACATATCTGAGTATACTACCATAAGGCTGTAAAGTATATTTACAGCCTTATCGTACCAGCAGAGAGAGGTAAAGGAAAAATATTTTTAACAAAAATAAAAATATAATACAGGGCGTCCCAAAGTTATGAGACATGAAGGGAAAGTACCTTAAATATCGCAGATAGGGTATTTTACTAAAAGAAGACTATGTTATTTTTAAAAGTTAGTAATTCTGCATTCAAAGATTTTTTTAAAACTACTTGCCTCGTCTGGAAATCGAACCGGCTTAAATTAAAAAAAAAAACACCCCTACTTTTATGATGCCAATCGAAAGAATGGCCAAAACCTAATAACTTTTCTAAAGTACCAGACTCGTAGGGGATTTTTTTAGGTCGAATACGGTAGATAATGTTTTTAATTTGATTAAAAAGATATATTTTCCTTTTTTTTAGTTCCTTTCTTTTAAAATACTATGTTACTTAAGAAGAGTTATTAGTTTTTGGCCATTCTTTCGATTGGCATCATAAAAGTAGGTGTGTTTTTTTTACATTTAAGTCGGTTCGATTCCCAGACGAGACAAGTAATTTTTAAAAAATCTTTGAATGCAGAATTAATAACTTTTAAAAATAACATAAAGTCTTCTTTTAGTAAAATACCCTATCTACGATATTTAAGGTACTTTCCCTTCATTTCCCATAACTTTGGGACGCCCTGTATTGGTAGGCGGTGGTAGCGGACTATCGAAAGTGTACGGCATTTATCTTTTATTGAAGATTGTCTAAAGTATTAATAACCTGTGTTATTGCCGTACAGATAAAAGTCACCGGAAAATGACTCATTTCTGAGGAAAGTATTTTACCCCATAACCTATGTGTTCCACAAAAAATGTACGGCATGCTGGAAAATGTTATCTATTTGTGAAGTACTCTCAAGATCATTTAATTTTATGTTGTTTCATATCATCATCAGCTATATCCTAATCAGACATATGTTGCGACCCTTGGCTTTCGACCGCTCCGCTGGGAATATGTACGGCGTTTACGGGTGTCCATATGTGTCCAAAAGGAATCACACAAATGCCGTACAGTAATAAATGACCTATATTGCTTCTGCAACTGTCGTCGAATTAAAAATTTGCACCGACTTCCGGCACCATCACTTTTGTACGGCACTAGGTTTTTCGACATTTATTTTTAATCATCTATACACTTATAACAAAGCCGTACATTAATAATTATTCGAAATTCCCCCATTGTACCTGAGAAAGTCCATTCACTCACGTACTCACATGTACCGCTCAGAAATGACGGCATAGTGCTCAGAGCTATTTTCAGATAAAGTAACAGCCTTCTAAGCGTAATTCAGGTTGGGTCATTTCACAGGTATTTTTTGTTCATGGGCTTGTGGTCTAGAAGGAAAACGTTCCAAAAGTTCTGCAAATTTGACAGATATATCGAAAATAAAATAAATAACAAAAATGTTCCGTACACTTAGGTTGGTTGCAAATTTTATACGTGATATGAAATATTATATCGAAAACTTCCCCAAGTTTGCAGAACTTTTGGAATTTTTTTTCACGACCATACAGAAAATTATTAACCAAAAATTAATTTAATTGCAATTTTAACAATGTTCCGGACTGCGGACAAGGTTGCAAAATGAGATTTATTGTCGTCCCAATGTAGCATTCACTTGACCGAAGTTTGAAAACTTTTGGAATTATTATCAAATTTTCGATTTCGAATGTCTATAATGACTGGTCTATAAGACCATTGTGTCTTGAATCTTTATAAGGCCTATTGCAATCACCATCTCGCAGTTGGATGATGTGTGAAATAATAAATATTATATATAATCTATTGCAATATGTGTAAGCCACGAAATACTATGTTAATTTTAAAGTACAATAAAGATTGCCTTTTTATTAAAAACTTAAAAGTTTTGACTAAATCTTCTAGCTCTTTGTCAATTAGGTTTGCAAACGTAATAATATTATGAACAATTGTTCATCTATTGTAATGTTTCTATATATATGTAATATAAAAAGAATAAAAAGGCTCCACGGAGGCAATTAATTGCTGGTTCAGGTATACATAATATATAAGAATGTAAATAGATCCTAGCAGATGTTTTTATTGTCAGCGTAGATAATGGTCTAACCTAACACCCGTTTCTTAGTTAAAAAAAAATTGTCTATATAACAAGACAATTTAAATTATTACGTTAAATATAATCCTTATCATGAATTAAACAGAGCATGTACACGAAAACATAAGCCTAGGACATTTGAAGAGTTAATCTGTAGGATCTACCCTCGTCTTTTTAGAGTATCTTTGTTTAAATAAAAAAAGATAACATTATTTTGTTTCGTAATTTAAATAGACATTAGTAGTATGTATCTGTATATATTTTTAAATTCACTCTAAACGTATACTTAAAATTATTTATATGTAAATGATTTTAAACGATTTGTTTAACTACAGAAAAACACTGAACAAATTTATAGTTTGCACCTATTTAAATGTAATTAAAAAAATTAACAACAAATTTGACATAAATAGAAAAAGTTACCCGCGACCCTGCCAGGATTCGAACCTGGAATCTTCTGATCCGTAGTCAGACGCGTTATCCGTTGCGCCACAGGGCCGGTTGATAAAAGCTCGAAAAAGGCCAAACTATTTAAAGTCTGACATGTTGTTTCTATTATAAACAACATAACATAACAACAACAACTTCTACATTTAATTTATTTATGTTATGTAAATTAAGTGAGGGCCAGCGGTGGATTCCAAAAAAACCCAAAATATATTAAAATTACTTTAATTAATTACTTTTACAAACAAGGAACTTAACTAAGTACAATTATTTAATCGGCCCGATATTAGGTGCACGATAAATATATTATATAATAAACTTAACTAGATGAGACTTGACCGGTCCGATATGAGGTATCCGATCAAAAGCTATTGGTTCTCTTGTCCCTTTCCTTATATAGCGTGGTTTCGTAAGAGGTGACTTGTATTGGGTTTGCGGGGCAGAGGGAGTGCAATGAATATGTAACATCTCCCCCGTAAGATGAGCAACTATTTGCTATTGATGTCTATAGCAAAAGTTGCGGCTCGAAGTTCTTGCGCAGACATGTTCTTATTATCCGTTTTTGAAATCGGCTTCGAAGATGTATTTCGGCGATATCTGAGTACGAAGAAAAGTACAGCTGCGCCCAGGAGTGTGGTCATAGCGAAGTACAAAGGAATCGTTGTGTGGTATATTATGTTTGATGAATCATATGTTTCCGCCGGTGCTTTCATTGTAATTCCATTTTGCACATTGTGTAACTTCGTGAGATCGATTGAATTAAGTTGGACACCTGGTTGATTTTGTTGAATGATGTTGTCCATTCGAGGAAAATTAATGATTTCGACACCGCTTCCTTTAACTCGGTCGTCGATGTTGGTGGCCGTAATTTCTGAGGATTTTAACATACATGATTTAGGTATTGTTGCGAAATAGCTGCCGTGAAGTACTTCATATTTTTCGTGGGAACAGAAGAGTTGAACTTTTGTAGGTTTTGGGAATGATATTATATAATTCTGACTGTCTAGCTCCGTAATAGCTTCTTTATACATAGTAATAGGCGTTGAGGAACATGATTTGTCTATTTCTTGAGAATGAATAATTTCGTAGATGCAGTCCTTTTTGGTCTTCATCTGATGACGTAGTTTTTGCTCACATATGTGCCACCTGTTGATCTTCGGACATTCTGTCTCTATGTACACAAATTCTTTAGTATTAGTTGCTACATATGGATAGGACGGGATAATTACCTGAGAATGTATATTAGGTACAGGACACAATCGATAAAGTTGGAATATTGAAGGTAAGGTAATAGGAAAGCTAAGGACAACCACTATTTTCCTGTCTATATAATATGAACCTAAGCTAATTATATCATAAAAGTTTCTTATCTCCAAATCTAAAATTTGATCTGTGCCATACAGATTTTTTAATTTTCTTAACATTATTTTTAAATCATTAATATTTAATATAGAATGGTGCAAAGACATAGTGCGACTAAAAGCTAATATATTTTCTATTCTAATTATCTCATTATATAATTCCTGCACGTTATCGCTTATAATGTTGAATATTAGCGACAGGCGGGAGTATCGAATTACGCTTTCATTGTCCGAGTTAGACATGTTTATTATATAGTTAAGGGCTTTACTTAATTTTATTTGATTTTCTGTTAAATTATTCAATACTTGAGTTTGCTGTATGCTATATTCTTTAAAAAGTGAAATATGTTGATTAAAACTAGAAGTTAATTCTTTATTATTCGATTTTAAAATATGAATAGCTGTCTCATATCTCAGAGCGTCATTATGATCGAGATTCCCAGAAATAAACTTTATAAGAGTACCCAATGGATTAATGATGCCTCGTTTAACCCTGGAGTCGGGTTCGAATGATTTTAACTGTAACATAACTTTATTTAATTTATTATTAATATAGTCGGTTTGGCTCTTGAAACGTAATGAGTAACCGTTCGGTAGTCTATGAATAGTTTCAGTCAATTTTGTCTGCAAGTCAAGTACTTGTTGTTCTATTAGGTCTATGTTAATGTCTTTCAGGAAAACATGATGGTGAGAAATGATTTTAGTATCTCCTAATTTAAAGGGAAATAAACCAGGTCCATTGTCAAGGCTGTCAAGTCGAATTTCTTGCGCTTGGGCTAGGGTTGTCAGAGTCAGTATTAGGTACCTGTAACAAAGTAGAATCTTTATGTGTCTTTTGTCGTTTTAATCTAGATTTCGCTACCGGTCCGCGTCTGCGTGAAGTATATATATGTATAGGTAAGTTAGCTATGACTTTATCTTGTGTATAGCGCGTGGCTAGCTTTTGTCTAGCTGCCATCGGATTTCGTACATATACCTCTTGGTCGGGTTCATACTGTACTTCGGGTTCTCTGTGAGTATTTCGTTGCGTCATAATCGCTTCGCGTTCGGCAAACGATGAGTCATGTATAAGTCGATATACTGTTTCCATTTTACTATGATGGTTTTGCATATATTGTTGTAATAAACGTTCGGATAAATTTAAATCAGTGGGATCTCTTGAGTCGTAATGTCCAGTGATTAAGTCATAGGGTCTACATTTAGTTAAACTATGTATGGAACTATTATATGCCAAAATTGCGTAAGGTACTAAATTGGTGGCAGATTCGTTTTTATGTTTTAATTTTAATATTCGGAGATGTTCTAAGAGAGTACTATGGAAACGTTCTATCATGCCGTTTTCATTTGGGGTGTGTGCAGCGATCTTATGATGGTGTATTTTGTGAAGACGTAAAAATTCAGTTACAACTTGATTCGTAAACTCGGTTCCTTGGTCAGTAGTCAAGGACATCGGTGAACCGTGATGGGTGATGAACGTTAGCAATGATTTTACGATATTAGGGGCTGTACAGTCACTTATACGATACGCTTGTGCATATCTGGAAAATGGGTCTATTAAAGTTAAATATTTTTCTTGTTCTATAGTTAATACATCTACATGTAGCATGTCAAAGGGTTTTGATGGCGGAGGTACAATTTTAAACTGTTGCTGTATTGGATTGCGATCGTATTTCGCACAATTACATAATGAACATCGATTTATATATTCTGTTATATCTGATTTCATATTAGGCCAAAAATAACGTTGTGACAAAGAGTTATATGTCTCATTGATACCACGGTGGTTGGTTTTACCTTCGTGATATTTCCTAATAGTATCCTGTTGGTTTAGATAATCTGATACGTTTTCAGTTTGCCGTTTGACGAGTAATATTTTCATAGAGGAACTTCTAAAAGTTCTTTGAATAATTGGAACAATATGAAGCATTCTATCTATTGGCTGGACTAAAATTGCTGTACGGATTTTTGGATCAACATATTTTTTAATGAGGTCGATAGTTCCTTGTTCTAGGTTGTCTACATGAACTTGAACTGAAATGAGAGAAAATTTTTCGAATGGTTTACTAATGACGGGCTTCACTCTAGGTAAGTGATTAACTATATTAATTAATATCTGTCTGCGGAATTTATTTAAAGGGTCATCGCTAATAGGAATCTCAAGAATGGGATTTTCAGAGCTAGTATGAGCAGTTTCAGTATGCGACGAACTCTGTGGTGATTGGAATTCGCGTGTTTCAGGTGCTGTCAGTGTGGATGAGGAAGACTTGCTATTCTGTGAGGCTGCTGTAAGTGTCGATGAGGTACTATGACGACGCGGGTCCCGTGACGTATTAACTATTAAGGACATAGCTTCGTCATTGTGTATTTCAATACGCGATAGCGCGTCAGCGTTCGTATTACACTTACCCTTTTTATATATTACAGTAAAATCGTACTCTGCGAGTTTTAGTTTCCACCTTGTTAAACGGGAATTTGGCTCCTTTAAATTCATAAGCCATTGCAAAGGCTTATGGTCGGTGACAATTCGAAACTTACGCCCAAAAAGGTATGGCCTGAAATACTTAGTAGCCCAAACCATGGCTAATAACTCTTTCTCTATTGTTGAATAATTTTGTTCACTAGTATTTAGAGTCCTGGATGCGTATGCTATGGGTCTATCGCTACCTATTGAACCTTGGGATAAAACGGCTCCTAATGCGATATTTGATGCGTCTGTCGTTAGTATGAAATCTTTTGTAAAATCGGGGTACTGTAGGATAGGATCATTCATTAATAAAGTTTTGCAGTGTTCGAAACATTTGATATATTCCGGAGATAAGGTAATAGTAGCGCCTTTTTTTAGACATGATGTAAGAGGCTTAGTGATTTTTGCGAAATCAGAAATAAATTTTCTATAGTAACCTAATAGTCCTAAGAAACCTTTAATTTGCTTTGTTGTTTTTGGTATGGGATAATTTGCTATGGCCTTGATCTTGTCTGGGTTTGGCTTAACACCTTCGGTCGTAATTATATGACCTAAATAAGGGGTTTCTCGTTTAAGAAATTCGGATTTATCCATTTGGATTTTAAAGTTAGAATCTCTCAAGCGTTGAAATACTTCTTTAAGATTAGTCATCATTTCCTGAAGGGAGGTACCAAACACTAAAATGTCATCGAGATAGATTACACATATTTTGTTAACTAGACCTTGAAGAACATTGTCCATAACACGTTGAAAAGTAGATGGAGAATTTTTTAGGCCCATGGGCATTCGAAGGAATTCGTAATGACCATGTTCTACGCTAAATGCAGTTTTGTGAATGTCCTTGGATGACATTTCCACTTGATGGAAGCCACTGGCCAAATCTAATGTACAGAAATATTGGCATTTACCTAATTTATCTAGAATGTCTGTAATATTTGGAATCGGATACTTGTCGTCAATCGTTTTATCATTTAACTTCCGAAAGTCAATGACTAATCGCCACTTAACTTTACCAGATGCGTCACTTTTCTTTGGCACTATCCATATAGGTGCACTCCATGCGGAGGTAGAAGGTCTAATTATACCTTGATCTAACATGTTTTTTATTTGACTTTGAACCTCGTCGCGATGTATATATGGATATCTATAGGTTTTACTATGAACAGGCAACTCATCGGTCGTATTAATACAGTGTTTGATTTTATTAGTAAATGTCAAAGGTTCGTGTTCAAGATGAAAAATGTCTGAATACTGTCTACAAATATTTTTTATATTAGCTGTCTCCTCTGCGTTTAAATGATCTATGCGCAAACGCGATAAGACGTCGCGAGCTCGGGCATTGTTATTGAAAGTATCATATGACACTTGTTCATTAAATATATGAGCTTTAATGGGTTCCGTCAAAGAAATTATAATATCACTGTTGGTGGGATTAGAGATTTCTAAAATTGCGTGATGATTATTTGCCGTAGTTATGCATTCATTTATGTAACATTTCCCGATTTTTTGATCTTGAATACATATATCACCGTTGGATATAGAAGTAGGCACACGTATTAATTTCGAAGAATTAGCTGGAATTATAACTTCGCATAAATTCACACTATGGGACATGTACATATGAAGGGGGTTAGATGCAAACTTCGTAATTAATTTTCTAGACTCTAAATCAATTTTTGCCGACCATTTCTGAAGAAGATCACAACCAATTAGTCCATCGAAATAATTATGGAATTTGTACACGAATAATTTTATCCATGCATTGTCTTTGAATTCTTTGAAACACGGTATATATATTGTATAGTCATTCTTGGTAGTAGCATGCACGTTTGAAACAATAAATGGTTCGAAGTTTAAAGGAAAATTTGGAAAGTAAGTATCTATAGCTTCGGGTCTTATAAAAGATTGATTCGCACCTGTATCAATTAGAAATTTTAATGGTGGGAGATCTGGGTGAATTAGAACTTGAATAAATGGTAATTGTCTTTGATTTTGTATATTTAACTCTATTCGGGGAAAACTATCTTTCGATCCTTTGGAAAATCCTGTTTGGAAGGTTCTGGCACGTTGTTTTCAGAATTTATGGTTTCCGGTTGTTCAGTAAACTCTGTTATATTATATTCGTCGGCTGTTGAACAGTCATATGGTAAGTAGTTAGGGTCATATTGTTGAAAGTCACATGCATATTCGTCATTGTCATAGTCATAGTCGCTATAGAGATAAGGGTCATTTAATTCGTTATTATTAATCTGTCGAGTTTTAAAGTAATTGGTAGGGGGTGGATTACCATGAATCCTCCAGTCATGTCCAGTCTGAGTAGGTGGTAAAACTCGAGCAGCAGGGTGACTAATACCACTCATGGGTTGAGGGTAATTTTTCATAGGCATTGGTTGCCGGGGTGGAATTCTAAATCCCGTAGACATATTCGACCTTGGCAAAGCTTTAAACATTTGTTGGGTCCTTGAAGGACCTTGCTGATGGTACATGTGAGGCTTATATGAATTATTGTTAAAATGTTGACCATTATTTAATCTTGGCAAGTTAAAAGGTTTTTGATACTGTGGATTAACATCGTATCTATAAGGTTTTAGAGTAGGCGAGCTAGATATTTGAGGTGTAAAGTTTTGTCTCTTCGTATTTTTGTTTTGCAAGTAAATTATGTTCATCTCGTCTTTTGCATATTGCAACGCCACTTCTAATGTTTCTGGTCTCATACATCGTATGCGTGAGCCCAGAGGTTCCTCCAAACCTTTTAGATAAGTTTTTAACGCGAGGCTATTGTATAAATTACGTTTAGCCTGAATAGTTGTGTCTATTTTATCATGGATTTCTACATATGTAATGATTGTACTCAATAAATTCTGTATACGCTCATAAAATATATGTGGGCTATCTGATCCTTGCGTTAATTGCGACAAATCAGTATAAAGAGTAGACTCATCTCTGTGATCTGAGAAGCTATTAATTAGAGTGCTTCTTATGCCACTCCAATTTTGAGGGGCCCCATTTGTTGATAGGGCTCTGGCGGCAGCGCCAGTTATTTTATTAATTATTCCATTAATTAATGCTAAATTCGTAACATCATTACCCGGACTTGGCTTGGCATAAGTGACTACTAAAGTGTCACATAAGTTCAAAAATCTAGTTAAATTACACGCACTTCCGTCGAAGTTCGGCACAAATTTTAAAGCTCTTAAAATCCTATCTAATAATGCATCTTGTGCAATTGAAAAATTCTCAAGGGAAGCTTCGCGCTCCATGTTATCTTCTAAAATATCTTCTAAATAATCTAAATGTCTATTGCGATCTCTCAGCTCGATGCGAGAGGCAACTCTTGGGGCTTCGATTCCCCGGTTTTTCCTAGGATGGAAAATTTTGGATGATTTGGGAACACACAGGAATGCAACAACCAATCGTTAAGAAATGTGTAACTTACATATGCATTTCGACGATGGTGGCACCTTTTGTCATCGATTTCTGGATGCGCCGTGTGTGGTCCGCTGTCCTCGGTTCTTGTGAATCGTCGATTAAAACTTGGAAGTCTATTAGTTCGCGTACTCTACGTAGGCGATCTACGGAGTATATTACTTAGTACGCGCACTGACTCGACGATCCTACCGACTGCGCCAATTAAGTGAGGGCCAGCGGTGGATTCCAAAAAAACCCAAAATATATTAAAATTACTTTAATTAATTACTTTTACAAACAAGGAACTTAACTAAGTACAATTATTTAATCGGCCCGATATTAGGTGCACGATAAATATATTATATAATAAACTTAACTAGATGAGACTTGACCGGTCCGATATGAGGTATCCGATCAAAAAGCTATTGGTTCTCTTGTCCCTTTCCTTATATAGCGTGGTTTCGTAAGAGGTGACTTGTATTGGGTTTGCGGGGCAGAGGGAGTGCAATGAATATGTAACATGTAACATAATATAGACAAAAACACAAACAAAAACTTTAAATAAACATTATCAACCAAAAAAAACATAATATTTCGAAACTAATTTATATTAATAACTCCATTATAGCTTAGTGATTAACAAATATATTATATAACGAAACATGTTTTGGTTTAGAGAATTACGCCACTTTAAATATTCATAAACCTACTAAAAGCTTAATCTACACTTAAAAGTCAGACAAACTATTTAATACATAGTCGAATTTATGAAGACGAGTTACTTTCATAATAATTAATACTCGTATATCTAATATGTTAAAGGTAAACGACTACATATACACGTATATGAAAAGAATGCATAGGCCGCATTGCAGAGCTGCGGGAGGTAACGAGGGGGAGCTATCTTTGTGGAGGCAAAATTGATTAATGCACCAAAGATACAACTCAAACACTGGGATCGAATGTAAAGGACGAGTGAACTTCATATAGGATACCGCGAATATTAATTGCGGACCTCGAGATTTTTTATTTTCATACATTAGGTATAAAATACATATTTTCTTTATCTCATAATTCTTATTCAAATATTTTTTTAAAATTTATTTATTTTACAGACTCAATCATTACATTTGAAAATCACTGTGTATACATATAATTTATATTAATGTAACAATAGCTGTCTTGTTAGGAGCTCTTCGCCATGTCTGTTTGTCTGTTCGTTATAAGCTCAGCCTACTTCACGAACATGCAGTTTTCATTCATCCTGTGACCATGTCGGAGATAAAATTGAATTATTTTTAAGTGTGTTTTATCTATGACACAGTATTACATAGTACATATTTCAGAGTATATATTATATTACTCTACTGTACGTGTGTATGGCACTGAACTTCTCTATGATGATTTTTTTTGTAGAAATTTGGGTGGAGCCCTGAATGGTTTAGATTCACAAATCAGCCCGACAGATGGCGCTGCAGTCGGTACATTCATATTTTGAATATCCTAATCGCGAAATATCATGTAGGACAACGTCTGTGGGATCCGCTTGTAATAGTTACGTCTAGTAATTATTTCCCTTAAATTGTCTATTAAAACAATTCTCCAGATTTAGTTTCTAAATGACTAGCGTAAGCTGAAGCATATATCCACTAGACCCAACGTCTGCAACGCCTGGCACCTCGCCAAACACTCAGCTGCTTATCACGAGTGCATTCTGTTTCAAGGTCTTCATTGATCTTACAACGTTAACTGCGACCGGCTGTTTTACAATATCCGGCATTGCTACGAATATATAAATATCACCTTTAAAGCATAAGGTAAGGCAACGCACTTGCGAACCCTCTGGCAAGTTCGTTGCAACCCTTTTTTATAAATCAAATCTAGAAGCTGAGCATAAAATTTTTAAAGGCCAACAACGAACTTGGAATTAGCTGCCCACTAAAGTATTTCCGAACAACTTCAACTAGGGTCATTAAAGAAAAGAGCGTAACATTTCTTAACAGGCTGGTAACGCACTTGCGAGCACTCTGGCAATGAGTGTCTATGGGCGGCGTTATCACTTAACATCAGATTAGCCTCCTGCCAGTTTGCCCCCAGTTATAAAAAAAACGGTTTCAAAGAATGTATTTGGTAATATGGTAATAATAAAGTCGACTAGGGTTTAGGTTAGGTTTCCAAAGGCAGAGAACACTCGGCTCATTATAATTAATAACGGACAGACTATACATTAAAAACAGACATAAAAATTATGTGTGCATTTGGTGGATTGACTCCATGTTACATTTATGATATTATTTATAAATTAAACAATATACGAATTATTATCGAGTACAAAATCTGAGTAAAAATAAAATTAAAAATGTTATTGAGATGTTAAAGAACAGGTATTTTTGTTAAATGAGGTCAAACTTACAAAAAATTATTAAGTGGCTATCTTATTGTATATACATACTCGTTTAATATAGGAATTTGTACTGTTTTTGTCAGGTCACACTAATTTATTAATTATTATTTTTATTTAATTATTTAAATGGTTTTAGAAAATACTCTAAAACAATAATGAAATAAAAACCTGTTTAATTTCTTATAATGACAAAAAATAATATATACAGCTTAGATTTTGATGTTATACTTCTATTGGCGCGTTAGGGAAAAACGATGAGAATAAATTTTTTCTATTGTTAGTGTCGGTTTTTCTACAAACGTAGAAAATTTTTGAAATGATTTTTATCTTGTTACGCCAATGAAGTATAACTTCTAACGCGTGTACATAAGTATTCACATTTTTTTTTTTTAATTTTATACATTGTTTTTATGTTGTCATCCTATATATCCTAGCTACCTTCATTCAGTACGATCGGAGCCCCTTCACGGGTAAAGGCCTCCTCCAGATTTTTCCAACTGACTCTGTCTATGGCTTTCTTTCTCCATTCGCTTCCTGCTACCGGTTCTATTTCTTCTATCCACCTTTTTTTGGGACGCGCTCTTCTTCTTCTCCTTGGTTCTTTCCATATAGAAGGTGGACTTTAACACCTTTTATCTGTATATCTTGCTATATTCCCCGCCATCACTTGTGTTATTATTTTTTATATTGTATTATTTTTTACCTTTTTATTTTAGGTATTTTTCTTATTTTTGGTACGCTAAAACCATTAAGGTAGCAAAAATGTTTACAGTTGAAAACAAATACAGAAATGAACAATTAAAAACATCAATTTAATTTCAAATAGTGATTCGTTAGATAACCTACAAAATTTAGCAAAAACTAGGATTCTATTTCAGAATATTTCTCAAGACGCAATCTAATATCACTTCATACATTTACTTTCTAACCTAATGTTATCCTTAAAAGGACCGCAAATTTAACATTCCAGTCCGTAGCCTCCATAGCTCAGGGGTTAGAGCACTGGTCTTGTAAACCAGGGGTCGAGAGTTCAAATCTCTCTGGAGGCAAATTAAATTTTTCATTATATAATTTTTCAACATTCGCTTATTTTCTGAAAGCAACAATTCAACACAAGTGAAATATAGATCTATGTCAATGTCGTATGGACAAAACTTACAGCAAAGACAAAGCTAGTACAAACCATAGACAAACAAAAGCCGTCCTTGAAGTAATAAAACTGGGTTAATGTTTACAAACTTTAAGCTGATTTTAGACATCTATATACCGCTTTTGTTTTTGCTCATTGACATTCGGTATCTGTAAAATACCAGTTATATTACGACTCGTAGAATTGTAAAAATAATAATAAAATTATTATTATTGGGCAAACGGGCAGGAGGCTCACCTGATGTTAAGTGATACCGCCATTAAAATAGCTGCAATAGTATATTTTATGATCTAAAATATAGTCTTTGATAATTTTTCATCTCAACAACAAACAACTCCGATTAGATCATTAGACTTGTAGGTGATTTCTATAGCATTCGTATGAGTCGTGTGGGGGAATCCATATAGATATCTGGATATGTAACAATAGGTATAAAGGACCAAAACTAAGAGATATCGCGTGACGAACAATAAACGGTAATGCCGCCTTCGGGCGATAGACATAAATCAGTGGCTGCCTTAAGCGCCTATTGACCTGTTTCTCCCATTCCGTCTCATATTTCAAACTGACCACAGACTGTTGTGAACAGTAAAACTTGTCAATAATGGTATATGGTATAGATATATATATAAAGATATACGACTCTCAAGCCTCTCATAGTAATGTATTATTAACATAAGTTTGTAAACTAAAGTTAAAATAAGTTGTTTGTTAATTAAGTGTTTCCAAACGTAATTATTAAGCTATCTTAAATATAAGATTAGTATTCATGAAAAAGTTAAATACGGCCCCGAGTACCTGGCATCAATTTGATAAGACAGAGGTGCAAAGGCATCTGGGACAGGACGGGACATGCTTCACGAGACAGACGCCCAAACTCTAGTAACGGAGAGTCACCAAAGTAGAAGAACCTGACCTAGTGGGTTCACCGCGCGATCCTTATCCCAGTGGTCGTAGGTTCGATCCCCGGCTGTGCACCAATGGACTTTCTTTCTATGTGCGCATTTAACATTAGCTCGAACAGTGAAGGAAAACATCGTGAGGAAACCGGCTTGCCAATACCCATAAAGTCGACGGCGTGGGTCAGCCACAGGAGGATTAGATATACTGACAAATGATCTGAGACCCAAACCTAAAAAGGTTGTATCGCCATTTATTTATTTTACATTATTACTATTATGTAATTGAAAACAAAACAACAATGCCGTTCCGAGGTGACACACTTCACAGTATGCATTAAATTTTATTGTAAAGACAGCCCGAGCGGCGTCTACCTTCGTCTGACGCATTAAGCGAATGTTGTGTCACCTTTCTAAAGGCCTGTATTCACTTTGATTAGTGCAAGTGATTGGTAATTGAGGATGATTAGTGCAGGTGTGTAGTGCAAGTATTGTCCAATTCTTGTTTAGTGGCTCTGTTAAGTAAATTCAGCTGTCGATCAGCAAGTTTGGGGGAACATCGAGAAGCTCGCTTGCAATTGGAAGAAGTACTGAAAGAAATATTAAACGCTGCGCTATAACTTGCAAGATCAAGAAATATAAGTATTGGTTCGAAAATGGATTAATAGAAGACCCATTCATGGCGCAAGCTACCAACTCTATAAGGAATTGGCTGCTGAAGATACGACGGAATATTACTTTGCTCTCAGGTTGACCGAAGCGTCCTGCTGCTTGTCCAACGTGTTTCGGCGGTCACGCTGCGGGTGAGGGGGAAGGGAGGGCTCACGCGACGTCACTACTCGCATTCGCAAAAAATAGAACACGCTTCTAATCACGTTATTGCGCAGCCAACTAATCACCTGCACTAATCAGTCTCTGTCCACACTTGTTTTTTCCTAATCACTAATCAAAGTGAATACAAGCCTTAAGAGTATCAAAATTATGTAAAATACGTATGTAGACAAAAATAAACAATAATCAGGAAAGGAAGGAGACAATCTCAGAAGGTTAATAGACATAATAAATTGCCTGACGTCACTTATAATATAAACATAATATTAGCTTCTAATATGAGGAAATAAACGATAAATATTTGGTGCCAAATGCTAAAGTATTACACACACACACACATTATTGTACATTTAGCTTATTCAGGCTTTCTTAGTTTTATAAGCGAGGCGATTTTCTAAATTGTCCGAGTTACGCCCCGAGAGTATAGCCAGACGTAGGCACTCTCTTAAACTGTTACATTGCATCAGTTACATAGCAATTAACATTTCATTATTTCGCTTATATTCTATTGTTCTATGCATCTTCTTAATATAGAGTCAAAAAATAAAATCCTCTATTATTTAAACCACACCCAGGAATCGTACAAATAAATTAAAAATTAATTGATAGATTAAAACCACTTATATTACATTCAATATTTATTAATAAACACGAATCTATATAAAAAAAGAGAAATATTTAATATACAAATGTAATGTATTAAATAAATTAAAAAAGAATTGTCTGTCGAAGAAAAGCCCTTCCATTTCGTTAAATATTTATAAATGCAAATCTACAATATAAACAATTTCCTCATAAAAGATATAAATGTTATAAAACTTTAATTTATTTTAATACTCAAGGATCCGGACAGCACAACCTTCGTACCCACTGGCCTGATTAATCTGTGACCTCTTTAGGTGGTCATATTTCAAGGAATGAGGGTAGGTTTATTTTTCCACAACATTTTCCTGAAAGCCCGCGGGAGCTGAGACCGTGAAAGCCTCCAAGTCGCGTTATTAGAGCCGAAATAATTCGCGTAAGAAATTTTAATAAGTCCACCTTCTGTATTAAATTTTACTCAAATATAAAGTTTCAAACAACATAAATTGCCAACTTGCTTAAATTAAATTTTGTCTGGCTCTTGTAATTAAAGTTTTGGGTTATGTTATTTAAACATAGATCATATGTAAAATATATCTAATATATAAAATTCTCGTGTCACAATGTTCCTTCCCATACTCCTCCGAAACGGATCGACCGATTATGAAATTTTTTATGCATATTCAGTAAGTCTGCGGCTACTAACTTTCAAACCCCTAAGCGATAAGGGGTGTTCACCCTAAGTTTTTATTTTTTAGAATCTTGTATCTTTTTTTTATGATACAGCATACAAAAATACATACAACCCCTAATTTTCACCCCTCTACGATCAACACCTTTTTTATTATTGTAGATATAGTTATTTTTATTGAACTATTTTTTTTTCCCAGCATGGTAAAACAACGTTTTGCCGGGTCAGCTAGTGTAAATATATAATTTAATAAAAATAAAGTGGAAATGGGTGGGCCATACGCTTTGGAGGGATCCCAGTCACATTGCCAAGCAAGGTCTCAAATGGAATCCTCAAGGCAAAAGAATATATGGCCGCCCAAAACAGACCTGGCAACATTGCAGCGGCGAGAGAAGATGGAATGACGTGGAGTGAGTGATATTAGGAGAGCTACCGGATCAGACCGGTTTTCTATGCTTGATTGGGGCCCTTGGACAAAGGATTTTAAGTCAAGTAAGTCATATGTAAAATCAAATTGAGATGCTCAAGCCTCAAGCAGTTCTTAGATGAGATTCGTGGAACAAGAGCTTTGCAAAAACGCAAACTAAAGTATGAAATTATACTTAAAATTGGACAAAGACACCACACACACTCACGCAACACGCACACAAATATATAATATTTTTCTTTGTACGAAACTCTCTATAAATATTTCTCTTTATGAGCAGGCTTTATTATGGAAGACAGCCGTCAATTATAATACGAAAATCTCCAAAGTAGAGTGGATTTGTTATTATCAGACTTATTAAATATTTAATAAGTCGAAAAAGAAACGAAATTATTTGAGCTCTAAGACCTCAGTTCTGGAGAAGATCTAAGGTCATAGATAATATATATATATACAAATCGAATCAAAATGCTATATCATGAAGATATAGCATTAGAATTTAGTATTGCTTTCTAAAAAGACAATTATGGTAAACATAAATGATACAAAAAATTGTACTAGATACTCTATGTAATTAGGAAAATGCTAATTCATTTGCCATGGAACAAGTGTAGGTAATTGTGTAAGGATAAAACTTATTAATATTTCCACCTCCTAATCGTTCGAGTCAACTGCGGTCTAGTGCTAATCTAGCAATTATAATAATTTAACGGGTCCAATTCACCTGATACCGTGATACAGACCACAAAATCGATACGTCACAGGGCTGCCAAACATTACTTAAATAAATAAATAAATTTAAAATTTGTATTAGTTAGTTTTTTTTATAAATTAATGATACATAACAAATGTGAATTTAATACAATATCTTTATTTAACTGTGCAGTGTTGGCCTAGTGGCTTCAGCGTGCGATTATCATCGCAGAGGTCGTAGGTTCGATCTCAATGTGTGTGTGTGTGCACCAATGGACTTTCTTTCTATGTGCGCATTTAACACATGCTCGTAGTCGTACGGTGAAGGAACACATCGTGAGGTAACCGACATGTCTTGGACACAAAAAGTTGACGGCGTGTGTCAGGCACAGGAGGCTGATCACCTACTTGCCTATTAGATTTAAAAATGATCATGAAACAGATTCAGAAATCTGAGGCCCAGACCTAACGAGGTTGTAGCGCCACTAATTATTATTATCTATCTTTATTTAAGATATAAAAAATGTGGCGTATGAATGGATAATATAGTACTTGCGGGTAGAAGACGGCAGTTTAGAGAAATGTGTTTTATGTTTAGTAAAAAACTCGTTTTTTTAGATGTTCCAAATTTTAAAAAAACAAAAAAATAGCCTCTTTGCTACTCTTTATGGTGTCAAGACTCCAACGCCAACAACCATATTATCCTTCCATTACGCCACATCCTGTATACAATTAATTTCAAAAATATATAAATATAGTTGTTATCTCATATGTATTTCAAATATCCAAGTACGATCTATAGATATCTGAATAAGAGATCATTATTATTTGGTATTAATAGTAATTTTGTCTGACAGCCCTATTACCGACCCACTTTCAGCGGTCCCATTCACCCTGACTCTGAAATTATAACGAATCGAACCGGTCACCTCGATTAGGCCAATTTAATACATTCACTTAATGCGGGCAGCTCACGATCAAAATTGAAGACCACTTCAATAATGGCATCCAAAATCAGATTGTATATTGAGAACTAGCTGCCCTGTCTCTTACGCGTTTATTCGGAATTATACATCTTCTTAAAGATACCACAAGTAGTGCATATAGATTATTGCATAGAATAACAATAATAGCCTCTAGGTAATTAGTATTTTCTGTGGGCAGAGAAGATAAGTAGAGAAGTCATATTGACAGTTTCGCTGATTATTTGACTACGTTTACAAGCTTAAGTGCCTATCTGGGGGCCTACCATGAACTCTTATTGCGAGCCTATTGACAACCTACAACTGAGATGCATCGCTAATTCGTACCATGACATCGAAAAAACGAGACAGTTTATGTTCCCACGTGACCTTAGCGATTATCAGATTTCGTTCGTTCAATTTGTATGAAAATCCGTACCATGACCGCTCGGCTGAACCGAAATTTGACAGTTGCGCCTTCCAACTATGACAGAATAAGCGATTCTAAAAAAGTTACTTTTTGTTCACCTTTTTTGTATCGAAATGTCCAAATAATAGTTTAGAACCTATAAAATTCAATATTTGTATTAAAACTTGTTAATAAAGTTAAAATAATAAGATTTATCTACTATGGCTAATATAGGAAAAAAATAAATATAATTTTTATATTTACGATATTTTGAGTTTAGAGTGTGATTATAAATAAATTATTAAAATATAGACGGAGATGAGAAACAAGACGGCAATGCCCTTCCGACTACCGACTTCGTAGATATTGAGTTTATAATTTACTATAGATTATTGACTTTGATTCTTTGAAGATTTCAGTGTACCTACAAATAATTGCACATTGTTCAATAATATTCAAATAATTATTTATGCATGTCTAACAAAAACATAATCCCCCAATATAATATCATATTTTACAATAAATAAGAATGCCATATTACTAGCAGATATTTATTATAATTAAATTTTTCCTCACTATGTTCATGAATTGTATTATTCTCCTCTGCTTTTTGTTGTTTAAAAAAACATAGGTATTATTAAATTTATAATGTGTAAATAATAAGCCATTTAAAAATATTATAATAACAGTATTTATTTAGTTAGGATGACTCCATCAAGATAGAAAAATATGTCTTCAGGCAATGTTCAATTGGTTATAAACATTTATTCATATAGTCTCAATTTAGCAATTTTGTCAGGTTAAGGAGTAAAGAAAATTATTATTATTATTATAGCCTCTTTATTTCCAAAATGAATAACATATTAAACAAGTATATCATCTAATTAATTATTACATAATATGTGCATGCATTAAAAAATACAATATTATTATTTATAATCTTTAAATAATTATATATATATATATTCCAATCATAATTAATAATTTCAATGTATATAAGTTTGAAATGATAAATAAATTAATAAGAATCAAAAACAAAATTCATTTTTATAAATCATTATAAAGTATCATTAAATCGTTACTTAATCATTCTGTTGTTTTCCTTATTTCTGTATTTCTCTTCAGATTTTGTCTTTGTATGTTTAGTAGACTCCTTTCCATCGTTCTCTGGCACACTTGTATTTTGTTTTTGGTGTAGTTATTGTAAATCCATGTCTGGAAGCCATATGTAAGACAAGGTATTAAATATGAGTCCATAATTTTTTTTCTTAAGTTTTAAAATTCTGATTTAAGGGTTTCTTTATTGCTCCAGGATTTATTCCAGGTTATGTTGACTCGTCTTTTAACCTCATCGTCGTGTCTTGTCTTTGAGAAAGATACTTGTTGACCCAGGTAAACATAGTTTTAAACATATTGTAATGTACTGTTATTAACCTTTATTGGAATAGTTTGGTGGTTCGTCATAATAATAATCTTTCAATTGATAGAAAAGATTTTACATTGTTAGTGCATACATCGAAGTTTTGTAGTGGAGATGGGAGGTTGTAGTCATTATCCCCCGCTGTGACCAGCCGTATTGGTAGATGAAGAGGGGCTTTCCTGTAAAGAAAGTATATAATTATTTATATTATATGAATTAGTTAACGTATAAATTGAGTTTGTACAATTTGAAGGAATTAATTTTTATTATATTTACTTATGATTTTAGAGTAATAAGTTGATTTGTAATATCTTTTGCAAAGGGTTTTATATCAGTAATTCACTTCGTTATAGGTATTTATTTTTAATAAACAAATTTGTGAACAATACTTACCCCATACCATTATTTTATAAGTTAAACAATTTGTAAAAATATTTATAAAACCGAAATTTTGTAAACACGAAAATATTGAAAGCTCCTATCAAAATTTGAAAGAAACGTTTAAAAATAATAAGTGTCAACTGTCATAGCACCAGAGAACTTTCCGTTTCAAATATATCAAAAGAATAGTTTTATATAAAATAAATATATATAATAAGACATAATAGCTTATTGCGATTGATGAATTATTTAAATTAATTTTATATTTTATTTATTTTCATAGAAACATCTGTCGAAGAAAGTTTGACAGTTAAATTTCTAAACGTACTCAGAAACCACAAACAAAATTATCGTTCTTTCATTCGGTCTTGCGATGCTAATACGTTTCAGCTTATAGGCGGTCATGGTACGAAAAAATGCTATTGACTTTAGGTACCTAAACTCCGCTGCATCTCAAAGGAATTGTTTTAAGAAAGTTCATGGTAGGCCCCCTGGTCGCTTTCTTTTCATTTTTCGTCATCGTTTCTTGAAGTATGCGAGCGTTTCTTGAAGTAGCGAATGGAAAAAATATATGGTGGAGTTGAGTAGTTTATGTATCCATTTTGAAAGATCGATACACGATTTAAATAACTTTGCTCGATAGAAAAAAATTCAGACATCAGCAATTTTTAACACTTTGAACTCATTTAATGACGAAAATGTAATATACAGAACATGATTTTGAAATTTTCACGATATATTTTATTGCAAGCCAAGTAATGCATTTCAGAATATTTTTTTTTGATAAAACTCCATTAATTTAATGTTTTACTCAACTAATTGTTATTACGGGCCGGCGCGCCTCAGTGCTCCAGCTCTCCACTGCGCACCGCAGTCCACCCCGAGACACTGACACAGCAATTCGTGCTGGGATAGGGCCTTAAACGGTCTTTGGGGCATTCTTCTTTGAACGACCTTGAGCTGTCGAGACTTTATACCAGCTGGTTAGATTCTATACCATACCATACAACCCCAACTTTTATTAAATTAAAACATACATCCTTAAAATGTATAAAAAACCCCGTTTAAGAAACCTCATAAGTTCCTTTAAAAACCAGTCTAAGGCGGAAATCGTAATTTTTCAAGGACGTCATCGAATGACCATATTAAAGTTTTACAACAATTCCAAAATATAAACGTGCGTCATAGCACTCTAACACATTCAACTCTCCCATTGTCCATGTGTACAAGGCCGAGATTCGGTTGTAGCAAGCGGCTGGCGGGGCGCCAACAAAAATGGATAATTATTATATGTTGCAACTCAGGCCATTATACAATCTATTGCAGATGTTTAAAGTAAAACTTGCATCGTGGACAGAAGATGATAGAACACTTTAAATTGATTTTGCGTAGTGATATCAAAAAGATCAGCAAGCAAAGCAGCCGTTGATCAACGCACTTTTCTTCAACTAGACGCCGCCGTACCTTGAAGGGCGAAAGCACATCTGTGACCACTGCGGTCAAACTCTGTGAGCTGGTTAAAAAAACAGAGGGAGGGAAACGAGAAAAAGAAACACAAAGGAAGAAGGAAGAGGAAATGATAAAACTGACAACACTCCAGCTATGCTTCTCTTCTCCAGCTTCTGCTGGAAAGTTTCCGAAAGGATGACGTTATAACGATTCTCCCGTATGTCATAAAGCATCATTGCTAATTCGTTTTACGAGCTCGACGATTGCGAACTAGGTTGATAGCGCTGTCATCTTTCTTGTGTCTTTTGTAATTATAATTCAGAAATCTTAAGACTGATTAGAAAACATATATACGTAAAAATATATAAGAAAGAAATCACGGCTATTACAATATTGCGGGCTACTCCATTGTGCGGAAGATGCGTGGATATGGTTCGCGCTGTGTCTTATTAAGTTCTCATGTTATTTTCACACATGTATATTCTTTCTATAACCTATGTTTATATCTATATATATGTCCTAATTTTAATATAAGTGATTGAGAGCAAAAATAAAATAAACATATTACTGGTATGATAATATAAAATAATCAACGTATTAACCTATAACAACTACCTAGAACTCTGTAAACCCGGAATCACAATAGGGATATTCTAATTTCTAACCTCGTTATAATGAACTAATTACAATGCTATCAACGATATTGCGATAATATTAATATAATTTACTATAACTGTAATTAGGGGAGGCTTAACGTCTTAGGACGTACTTAAGCAGCGATGGAAAGACGGCTACCTAATTATGTTGTAAAAGGATATTATCGGAGCATCGTTATTAGAGGAAGATTCTTAAAGCCTCTTGTTATATGGAAATTAAGTAATGTTTATTGTTTACTCTTGAGTTTAATACGGAATTTACTGTTTTTTTTTTATATAGAAGGGGAAACGAGGCTTAAAAAGGGCAGTTATGGGCACCCATTTTAGTGAGTGTGTTCTCGGCTTTTGAAGAAATGGTACGCTCGAAATGATATGCTTTTTTTTAAACAATTGGAGGTCTTATTTCCTAGAGAATGCCACCACCGAGTCGATTCCACAGTTCCCAAAAGAAAAAAACAATCAATGAAGTAGTATATTGCCTATTAATTATTATTTTTTTATTTGGACCACAAATTTAGGACAAACACAAGATATTAATTGACATATATACATAAATATCAAAAGCGGTGCCGTCCCTATAACAATTAAAACAAAGATTCAGAAATTCACTAATTCAATCCTCTGTTCGCATCCCCTGCCCCAAAGCAGTGTATATGAGACGCGACCCTCAGAACCTCTGCTATTCAGGTTCCTACAAGGCCGTGTCAGAGTGGCTCCGTGGCCGCTCTCGCCTTCTAGTTCTACCAGGGCAGAGAGATTTACACCTTTCAAATCGTACGACTACATACCATCACAATTAACGCCTTGATTACGCTGGGGAAAGTGTAAATACAATTCAATAAAATTAACAATGCATAAAGAAGATTGATTTAATTTGACAGAATAAGAACATTAAACCAGCTACAAAAGAATATAATCAAAAAACAGTCATATATCCACGTCAGTACAGCACGCGACCGCTGCCCAACAAAAGCGCAATGAATTCTAATCAAGCGCTACTCCAATATATTACGTTCTCGGCCTATTCGTTACCTAATACTTAGATACGAACCAACGAATTATTTAATAGGTTGGGGAAAAAGTTTCTTCGCATTTTTTAAGAAAATTCAAAACATTTTTTAATATAGTTTTTTTACATTTAACTAAAGTATGTAGGTACCATTTTATTCGATAACTTTTTGCCATTATTTAGGTAGGGACATGATCCCATTGCTATAGAAATTTTGGGGCTTCTGATCAAAATACCGCGATAATTGGTTTTGGCAGTCCTCTCGTGATGATAACCTGACACTGCCTAAAGAATTCTGAAGAGACTGAAACAGGTGGAAATCTGAAGGTGCAAGGTCAGGACTATACGTCGGATGCATTATCACCTCCCAGCCAAGCTCTCTTAGTTTTTGCTGAGTGGCCAAAGATGTGTGAGGTCTAGCGTTATCATGATGAAAAACCACACCCCTTTTGGTGATTAATTCCGGCCGCTTTCTCTCAACTTCTTGCTTTAATCTCATCAGTTGTTAGCAGTAGAGTTCAGAATCGATGGTCCTGCCTGGTGGTAACAGCTAATAATGAATAATGCCCTTCCAATCCCACCACACACACAGCATCACCTTGTTGCGAGTTATCCCGGGTTTCGCCACAGTCTGTGAAGCCTGACCGGCCTTTGACCACGACCTTTTTCGCACGTTCTTGTCGTACGTGATCCACTTTTCATCATCAGTTATCAGCTTCTTCAATAATGGTTCGGTTTCATTAAGTCGTAATAAAGAATCAAAAATGAGTACACAGTTCATTAGGTTTCTTACAGTGAGCTCGTGAGGTACCCAAGTATTGAACTTTTTTGTGTACCCAGTTTTTTTCAAATACGCCAAAACTGTTTTGTGGTCAATTCCCCGTTCTTCAGCTACGTCGTAACTACTGATATGCCGATCTTGCACCACTTTTTTAAAATTGCATCCATTTTATCTGTCATAGGGCGACCAGAGCGACTTGGATCTTTGACATCAAAATTTCCGGATTGAAAACGCTTAAACCAAATTTGTCCTACTCTCACAGACACTGCACTAGGTCCATAAACATCGCAAAAAAATTTCGCGGCTTGTGTTGCATTTTGACCTTTTTTGTAGTAAAATTTTAAAATGTATCGAATTTCTTCATTCGATTCACTCATCTTGACGGTACGAAAAATAAATAAAAAACAAACATTATCGTAATTTGATTTTGGAATTATCTTCTTTAATATCTCAACATTCCTTGATAACAAAACCATCCAGATCCATACAGTATAGCCAAAGAGATTTTATTACAAGTTCATACATACTATAATGCGAAAAGACTTTTTCCCCAACCTAATATTACAACGGTCAGCCAACAAATGGTACACATACATAAAATACAGAATATAAAATGAGCATCATTGGCCTAGTAACTTAAACGTGCGACCCTCATCCCTATGGATAGTTCGTGCACCATTCCATGTACGCAATTATTACTTGCTCCTACGGTGAATGCAAACGTGAGAATACCGGCATTTGGCAAAACCAAAAGCCGATGACATGTCAGTGTAAAAGTTATCGAAGAAATGGAAGCAATCTGATTTCAAGACCCTAATAGGGTGGTAGCTCCACTGGATTATTATTATTAACGCACTTAAAGTATATAATAATTAAGCACAAATTTCTATTTCTGTTTACTATCTCGTGTTTGTATATTCTTTGTTTGCCTTCTGAGTTACCAACCACGATCAGTTTCTCCAAGTTCCCACAGCCTCTGCGCCATCTCTGTGTACAACTTACAGCAGCTACAACTGGAGACCGTATTTCTACAGCAATTCCTTCTACAAGTAACACACCCGTAACCTTTCGGGGTAGTAGGTTTCAAAAACAAAAACGCCGCTAGTCAAAATTCAATATAAATAGAAGCTACAAAACGTAGATTATACGTTGGAGTCATAAAAGTATCTACTTAAACCACTCTAGCAGTAGTGCGAATTGGAGTAGACTTATACTATATTTTAAACAATTGGAGCTCCTATCTCTTAGGGAAGACCCCTACCGGGAGTCAATTCCACAGTTCCCAAAAGAAATTGAAACAAAAAACATATGGTAACCTATATAGATCAGATGTTTTAATATCTGGTAGTACAGTGCCAATTATTAATAAATTTAAATAATGATTCAGAGAAATCCGAGTCCGTATCCCCTGCCCCCGGAAGTAGCAGCGTATATGGGACTCGACCCTCACCAGAACCTCTGCTATTCAGAGCCATAATATCTACTAAAACCACTCTAGCAGTAGTGCGAACTTTATTATATATAACAGTCTCTATCAGATCTTTGAACATTATATTCATACATACGCTTTACGTAACATGTAAATAACGTAACATTTGCGTAGTAAAATGCATTTATTCCGTGTCCCAGTTGGACAGCGAGTGGAAGCAATATAAATTCCTAACTGAAACAATAGCCGCGCAAACAAAGCGGGAAATAGAAAGATCCTATATCGACCTACTTTTTGATACTTTGATAAGTCCAGCGAGGAATACCTCGTTCAGGAAATTTAAACAATGCCAATGCATCCACTATATGAGAATGTTATCAACTTGCTTACAATCGTATGATACGTAGTAGATTGTTAGCGCGTGATGCAGTCTACAAACTGATTAAATTAGAGAATATGGGTTAATCAGTGTAATATTGGAAATTGGTCTATACGTTCCAGCTTGATATTAGGACGTTATTTAGTTTATTACAATAATTAAATGAGTCGTGTCGATTGTTTGTAAGATAAATGATTTAAGCTGAAGATTAGCGGAAGCTGGCTGAGAAAATGTGTATTGAATTGTAGTGTGTGTATTAAATATGCACCACATACAAACACATGTTACACGTTTCATTCAAAACCTTTTGGCATTTTAGTTCTTTTAAGAAATTCATTAGAATATACAAGGCAACCGTGGATGGTGAAGTCGGGTTGGGTACATACCTGGACCAAAACCATGATGTACAAGAGAAGGGACAAGTTAAAAGTATAACCGACGAGTATGCATGTTGAATGTCATCAAAGTGGATGATGCGAGGATGTCAGTACAGCAAATGGAGATTCGGGGTCTCTGCCTATACCTTCGGGAAAAGGGCGTGAATATATTTAAAATATTTAATAAATTCACCATTTATTGAAATGAAAATATTATTTTTAGTAACTGGAAAATAAATAATACATTACATCATCAAAAACTTCATAATTTACGATGATTTAAAAAAAAAATTGGTATAACAACTAAGACCTGAAACACGACAAAAAGTATAACATGACCACACGTTTTTCGATCAGAAAATATTGAGATTTACTTTTCTTTACTCCACTGAAAAAGTTAGTGATCATGTCCGCCAATTTCTCTATCTTTTTGACCCCTCATTAGTCGCTCGATTGGCCGCTTCCTCCCAGCTAGTACGGAAATCCGGTGATACCGCTTTCTTTCACATTCGGATGTCTTTTAACAGTTCTATACGGGTCACTGGATTGCGGTTCATTTGGTAAAGATCAACTGATACAGGAGAATGTTTTAAATTACCACTTAAGAACAGACCACCAATAGTAAAGTTATATTATAACTTTGAGTGTATTGTGCGTTCAGCGTACGACTCTCATCCTTGAGTTCGTAGGTTCGATCCTCGACTGTGGAACAACGGACTATCTGTCAATGTGCGCATTTAAAATTCGCTCGAACGATGAAGGACACTTAGACCCCAAAAGCGACGTCGTGTGTCAATCACATGAAGCTCTGATCTTGCCTGTTAGATTGACATATGATCATGAAACAGATAGAGAAATCTGAGGCCTAGACCTAAGTTTGTAGCGCCACTGGTTTGTTTTGTTATGGTTACACAAGAATGTTGTACCAGTCAGACGCTCATGATTCTAGAATCTTCTTGAATATTGTAAAAAAAAAAATACTTGCAAGTATTAAAAGTTATTCTATAGCGATAAAATCAAATAGATCTTGGATAAGGTTAGATTGGACAAGGTATTACATGTCCCATATCATGTTAAATAAAAAATAATTAATTAGGCAAACCACGCTGGTTTTACTTTTCGTATAGACTCCGAGATTGGTGTCACTATCCAATATATCATTGACTGCACTATGCCCACACAATAGGTATTTTCGTTTAACAGTCAGTCATTTGTACATACATATATATTTTTTGTTTATAGAGAAGAGTCTGCATGACATAAGAAATACTTAAGTAATTAATCTCTGCTTATCTTCACTCCCTCTAGAGTATCCTTGTGAGGAAATCAATCAGTTCCAAAGCTAGGGGAAGCTAATGGAAATCTGCTACATTGTCATTCATTCCATGCTCGCAGGTCATCAGTCATCGACTTAGTGAACGATGAATGACGATGCACGTTTATAACATTGTAATTGTTTAAGTTTCAACGGTACATAATATGGGATAGAAATATCATTTACCTGTATTCAGAGAAAAGATTGCTTTGTATATTGTATAATAACTAAGTGTTTTGTTTTATAATATGTATGCGTGCTGTAAGATTACTAATAATTAAATAAATAAAAGAGGTACCTAACCCTTTTTTCTCAAATAGAACCTAGAGTCTATGACTCAAACTCAAAGGTCATGAGAGTCATGCGTTATGAAATGTTTAGGCCCTTTAAGGGAACTGAAATTCAAACCCGCATTTTAATTTCCTCCTGTATATAAGTTACATAAGAAAATGATATCAACCTTCGAGTTATGTGACATTAAACACAGATTACATAACATCTCTAGGGAAACCACAAAGCCAAAACAAGGAAGTATTGAAATGTGACGAAATAGAATATTTTTTTCTCCAGAACAGCTTGTGATATTTAAACCACGATGATTTATTATACGCAAATAACATTTGTAAGAAAAAAAATACAGACATTCTTTTGGCTATAATAAAAAAGATTTACTAAGTCAACGCTGAAATATGACAATTTTGACAGTATGAAGCAAATCTTCAAACATTATTAAAAAATATTAATAACTAGCTGCGCCCCGCGAACTTCGTTTCGCCTTAATATGTTTTACTATCTTAGTAGTAGTTACATACTAACTGGAACATTGCGAATGAAAGTTGCATTCACAATTACCGAATTTTTCCTCCATAAAAACCTAGTTCAGAGTTCAAAGACTAAATAAAACCACTACTCGAATTGGTCTACCGTCAGACGTCTTCGAGTTTTGAGTTTAGCAAAATGTTTGGCGGTTAATTTATTGTTTAAAAATGTCTCAAAATGAATTTAGTTTAACAAAAGACTGCAAGTTAGGCACTTCCAGGTTGTAAGCAAAACCTGTACCGAGTATTAATATGACGTCACATCCGGGGGGTCGCAAGTCGGCCACTGGGCTCCCACCCTCCAGCCAGCTGTTCGCCGCGTCCTTGGCACATTTTAATGCAATATGACCTACACTAAATCACTTTCATGTTTCATTTAATAATTTGTTTCGTGTTAATGTGCTTTTTGACTAAATTTAAAATAACGTGTTATTGAGAGTTATCTGTATAAAACATGGCTTTAAAAAGAGTGCGAGTACAATAACTTGTAAATACGGTAATATAACGCGTTAGACACAGAAGGCGTTATAGAAAATCGCGTTGTAGGAGTATTCTCGTAAAACTGTATTTTTAACAATTCAAAAAATAGAAACACGTTTTTAATTAAGTTATTTAGTTCAATTTTATAACAATACAATTCAAACAGGTGCAAAGATACGCAAACCTAACTACGGACTTGACAAATCATAATTAATTTCACACTTAGTAAATCTACACTAATATTATAAAGAGGAAAACTTTGTTTGTTTGTTTGTTTGTTTGATTGGAATGAATAATTTTGAACAAAAATAGGGTTCCGTAAGATATTAGGGTTTTTCGGACACAAGGTGTAAAAAATCAACCAAAAAAGTTACTTATTTTGCGTACCCTGCCTAAACTATTAAAGATAGAACCATAAAATGTTCTAAGTAATTGTAGATCTTATAAATATCTACAAAAAAGTCCGCGACACACTATACCTATCTATTTCGAGTGAGGCACAATAACCATAAATGATATAATGACATGGCAAAACGGCGTTTGCCGGATCAGCTAGTATTATATAACTTGATTTAACTCCGCGTTATAGGTTGAAATACCGCGTTATATTGGTGATGGAAAACTCGTTAAAGGGGGTTCCGCGCTATAGGGTGGATTTCGTAATACATAATTTATCATAAGAAAACGATAACGATAATTGTTTTCTGTCGGCCACGTGACATAAAACAGTAAATAAAAACTTCTCATCCTCGTCTCAACATGTCCCTGGGATCGTAGGTTCGATCCCCGGCTGTGCACCAATGGACTTTCTTTCCATGTGCGCATTTAACATTCGCTCTAACGGTGAAAAAGAAACATCGTGAGAAAACCGGCTTGCCCTAGACCCAAAAATTCGAGTGTCCGGCACAAGAGCCTGATCACCTTGCCTATTAGATTGACAAATAATCATAAAACAGATACAGAAATCTAAAGCCCACACCTAAAAAGCGTTGTAGCGGCTAAAAAGGTTGTTTAATTTGGAGTCTGTTTTTAATCGAAAAACAATGTGTACTTTTAAGAATGATAATTAACACTTTAAAAACTTATGTTTGCGTGTTATTGGGATACAACGTCATAGCGACTGGTATGACGCCATCCTGCATAGAGAAGCGTTTTTAACTCTTGAAATTATGAATGTTTAATTTGTGATTTTAAAGCCTGAACAAAATAAAATATAACCATTTTTATAGTATATTTACAAATAAATTATCTGAAATGATTTTTAAAATAAAATAGAACATTCCTAAAAGAGTCCGTTCGTTTATTTTTAAAACAAATGAAGTTTTGTACGAGAATTTAAGACTACGATACTGTCAAAGAGAACTTAATTTACGGAATAAAATTCGACTTTTTAATTGCTTGAAATAGAAATCGATTTATCATACCTATATAACACTTATATTATGTCACCATAAGCCGTGTATGAGGAAGAAATTTTCTTTAATAATAATATCTTGGATATACTGACGTATTTCTTTTCCAATATAAAATTACCGGTTGATATAGCAATCAGGGCGTGTCCCTAAGGGCATACCATCTTGGGCGGATACTTGCCAACTAGACTAATATCGATAAAGAATGATATAATATATACCTACTCAGTGGGATTATTTTTGTAGATATGGGAAACTACAGTAAATTAAATATGGAATTAAAACGACTTTAATTAATATAGTTTTACAATTACTTAATAGAAAATATCTTACTGTGTATGTAATTAAACTATACAAAATAAGTTAAAATTACAGATTATTCTAATGCGGTCACAATTTACTATCACTTACAAAACAATACATACACCTTAAAAAAATCTAAACCATTCTCGAATACAGCCGCTTAGGAGGAGCTTAATTATACAGAAGATTTATATATATAAAGATGTAGAATCAGATTATGCTACTTAAAAAAACCGGTGGCGCTGCAACCTCTTAGGCCTCCTCTACATCAATTTTTTTCTGAAGACAAAGTAATCCTGAACAAGAAAGTGCCTGTGCATGTTTTGCATTACTGTATGAGCGACTGTTCAATACACGTAGAATTGTTCATCCAGCAAGTAGCGCACCCGTAGGCACACTGTACTAAGATTCCAGTTGTCACTTATATACTTAAACCATTATTACGTCTGCAATATTATGTTATATTTCTAATACAATGCTTAGTTAATTCTCAAGCCGATGATACCGCCGCCCTAGACACTCAACAATTGCCGTCCTTTTAAGAATTGGTACGTTGTTTTCTTGAAGGACCCTTAGTCGAATTGGTTCGGAAATATTTCAGTTGCACCTGGTCCCACATGGTGCGCGGCTTTAAAAACGCTTGATTCTAGGTGGAATTTCGTATTCTTTTACTAGAAAATATGTATCATTTCACAAATGCTAAATCTATAATGCTTTTACTTGCGGCACGCTTGCAGTGCATACATGACTCTTGGTTGTGCTGTTAAATACTTTTAGTATGTAGGTACACTTAAAATTAGGTCATTCCAAGGTAAGATAACAATGAATTTTACTTTATTGCACAAAAAAACCTTTGTCTAACTAAACGACATCTCACAAACAGCCTTGCATGCGACCTTGAGTCAACAAAGGTCAGGTTTAATAGAAAACTAACATGACCCTGAAGAGAAAATCAATGATGAATAACTCTAGGCTTTTGCGTTGTACAAGTTTCAGAAGGTAATGTAATATTGTACTGAATTATAAATAACTTACTCAGTACAGTTTTTAAAATGTATAGTTTATATAAAGTAATTGTAGTTTTTTAAATATAATGTTGGTAACCCAAATGATGTACTACCAAGTTCTATCCCCAGCAAAACATTATGTTCGGCCCGGCATTTGTTCTTCCCTTGAAATCTTGAATTTTATTAAGCAAAATTATGCTAACTCAAACTCAAAATAACTTTACTCATATAGCTAACTGAGTACACTCAAGAACGTCAACAGAAAAGATGTTAAATTAATTATAAATTTACATTTATTACCAGTTCGCAAGTCAAGAGCGTAGAGCGGGCAAGAAGCTCTCCGCCACTCTTTTTAAAGGCTAAGTTTTGAGTCATACAAATCGTTTGAACTGGAGCAAATCAATCCCAAGGAATAGGATCATTTAAACTACTAGCTACTGAGGAGGGCGGTTGGTGTACTGTTTTCTAATCTAAAGGGAGGATCTTCGACCAGTCTGACCACTGACTGGCCCAAGGTCTCCAGTGGCTAAGGCCTAGAAGTTGTATATAGCGGCCGGAACTTCGTAAGCGCGATTAAGGGAGTGACATCATCGCGGTGATTCGTAGGCACAGATTATACGTGTCGCTACACTACCAATACAACTTAAATCTTTTCTCCAAGATCACGTCTAAAATGGTTGGACATTTTCCTAATGTTAATTGGCTATGGTCAAAGTTGCTTTGTGAATCTTTTTTTCCATAGATACAATGATTAATGTTTGTATCTATAGAGAGGGAATTGTTGTTAGTTTAACGTAGTTTTCTTACAAGATATTTCGAAATATATAAATAAGATCAAACGCAACAAGGCCGCCCGTTGCATTGTATTTTTTTTATATTAAGTAAATAGTTTTTATGTTGTACTGTGTGCAATGATGTTATACATTACAATTCAGTTTTGTTAATAGTGACTAAAAATCTTTATGTACTTAACTTGCAGGGTCTGGTATATAAGGAAGCCGCAGAACATACATTAGTAATCTCAATTTCGTTACCGTCGTCGTTCACCTAATACAAAATAATTTACCTGCAACAAAAAACAAAAATCAATACAATTCAATACATTAAAAAAGTTTGCAAAAAGTTGAAAATGTTAGTAGCGTGCGATGTTCAACACTAGAGTCCATCGCATCTTCGTTTTGGGAGAAAGAATATTTCACAAGAAAATAGAGGCGAGAACTTTCGAGAGAATGAGATAAACTTTATATAGTAAAGCGATGGATATGGGCAGAGACTTCTAGCGTACGCCAAACGAGAGAAATTACACGAAATAATGATGATAAAATGCGTGTGGTCTGTAGAGCTGTACACAGGCAACAACCCTCTATAAACACACTCCCGAAATTAGGTTCCCGAAGGTTTATTTATCTCTCTAGTTTAGTATTGACGTAAAATATAGCTTTATGAGTTATCCATTTTCAGGCAATACATCACGCGCGAAGCACTTAAGTTTTTGATTAAACTTTTATATCTGAAAATTCAATCTACGAATACTTGTATTCGCGAAACGGTTCTCTCGTCGATGAGATAGTTCACAGGCGATGTGTAAATTTGCTGACTCATCACTGTCATTGCGCGTTCGCTTTATTGGTAGCTTGTTTAACTTGAGTGAACTGCATAAAACTTGCAATGTAATTTGCTAGTCTTGCTAAACTTGATAAGTTCTTCTTCTGTTATGTTTGTCGTTCTCCGGATTTTTAAATTTTATTCTGTCATGTTTTGTTTTGCTCTGTATCATATTTTTTATCAGTAAAACTTTTTGTGGATACATCCAATGTGTTTAATTTATGTTTGATTTTTTTGTAAATTGTATAGAGATGTATCTGTTTTGTTTCCCAAATAAATTTTCTCTTTTAATTCGTATCATACAAGGGCCTGAAGATCCTATGAACATCCTCATGCTTTGATTGTATTAAGTCAGTTATATCATTAAACATGAATTGTAACGAATTGTTAAAAAAACGGTTTTACGAGAATATCCTACAACGCGATTTCTGGGGTTTACTGTATACAACCTATCATATATCAACGAATCAAAACAACTTAAACGCTTCAAGCGCTTCACGGTGTCAACATAGAATCTAGTTAAAGCGGGATCCGCTGCAATCGATAACACAGTTTTATACGGATGAAATCCCATAAAGCTAGCATGTTTCATTATGCGATTTTTCATCTTATACCCGGCTTCAATATCGTGAAAGACATCCCATGGGATTTGAGATCTAACGTTGAATTGAATTTTCAAAGACAAAACCCGAAGAGTACTATGTCTACCTATATGCAAAGTTGATTTAGTTCTTATCGCATATATCTGAACATCCGTAGTCGGTTTTGTTGCAGGTTTGAACTGCGTTAAAAACCAACTGATAAAATAATAATATTTTTTTATATAGAACCGGGTTAACAAGCATCCAGAAGGTTCGATTTACCGTCAAACAAAATCGGTGGAATTATTGAAACGAACGCAGAAATATATCCGCACCTCTAGGCATGCTTAAATCCAATATCGCCCAAAACATCCTTGTCTGGTAACACTTTTTGTATTTACCCAGTTCTATGACGAATTGCCTTTACCGTTCTATGCCCCGATTACCCAGTCTCTGAAAAGCAGAGATTCTGGTGCGGGTTACCAAACGTACCCCTTGAACTTTCGGGGGCATGGGATGCGCAAATGCGTTTCCTCGGATATAAAACAAAAGTTTTACACCCAACATAATTTTAAAACTATTCTCTACGTGCACAAAATGCGTATAAAGACAATGAACATTAATTACATAGAAACCGCGTCGTGATATCCGTGAAAATCGGCCTTAACCCAAGGAAAACCGTTAGGAAAGTTAAGCGTTGTAATTATTGGAAACTGTAAATGCCTGCTATTTCTTAAATATTTGTGTAATATTATTACTCTATAAAGTTTTATTAATTCTTTATTCCCTTGAATAATTAACAAACAGTGCTTGCCTCATCTTAGCACTAAGCTATCGTGATTGCTTCTTAATGCTACACTCATAAAACCTGGCACCGAACCATCATTTCAGAGGTAAAGGAAGGTGGAATGATGTGCAGTGAAAAACAGAGCCGTCCAGGACAGCTCAGGCTGGCTTTCTACATTGGATACCCTCTGCCCTTCTGGGACATAGCACTTGTACATGATGTAAGTTATCGTGGTTTTCAAAACATTTTTTAGTAACATTTTTATATAATTATTTATAAATTTATTAAAATTTGTAAGTTAAATACCTAGTACCAGACCTGTGTCATGCCATTTTAAAAAAAAACATCAAAATAATTTAAAATCTTTTAATTCGTAACATAAATCTTAAGATTACGTGCATTCATAAACATAATTTCCCAGTTGTTCCGACATTATTCTTTCTATATGTGAACACTAATTAAAAAGTATTATGTAAAAATCATGAGGAAACTGTCCTACAGACCAGAAATACGGACGTGTCAGCCACTCAAGGAGATTATTAATCTAATTTTCCTAAGATCCAAAACATATTTAGAATTTTGAAGAAGTAAATCAGAAATTTGACAAAAACCTTTAATTTAGGGCTTTGAGTTCTCAAATGTACTGTTGAATTTAATTTAGCTAGGATATTTTCTACTAAATTCAAGAATAAAGATAGTGAACAATTTTAAACGAATAGTCGCCATTCTATTTAATTTTGCGAACGTTATTTCGTTAAAATCTGTTGTGATGTTTTCGCTTGGCACAGATTCAACGGTCAGGAATTCTTAATTTCTCACCGTTGAATAATGAAATCTTCGAAAGTAAACGAACTGCAAAGCTTCAGCGTTTTCGTTATATTCTAACTAAATTTTAATTAAACAATTACTTCGTGCATTGGAGCGGATATATACAAGTTTTTATTTAGGAACATTATGCGTGTTTATTTATTTCGTAATCCTACAGCTAACAAAAATTATATTTAAAAACAAAATATTACACTAAAAATATAGCAAAATGTGGAATACATAATATTTACAAAAGGAGAAAAAACTAAAATGATTCAATACATTTCACTAAGTAATACCTAATTTGGCTTTGTTGTGCGATGGTGTAAAATTGAGGGTTTTTACGAGAAGGTGTGTATGTGGGGTATGCCCATGATGCAGGTGATATTGCGCTATGATTATTCTTAATACTCCTTATAAGCATATTCCGTGATAGCTTCAACAAGTTAAGGCTTAAATAGTAGTCGTTGTATGTCCGGGCTAGTAGTGTAATAGTGTTGATGTGAGAAACATGAAACAAAGCACTTATTGTACATACAACTGTGGGGTTATGTTTTCTTCCGACATACCTAAAGATATAGAAATAAAGAGCCTTCTCACTCACGATATTGGTTTGGTCTGATCTACAAGTTTCTTAAGGACCTCATAGCCTAGCGGTTTTATTAAGTATCTGGTGAGGTGAGGTGAGGGGTATCGGGTTCGATTCCCGGTTCGAGTCCAAGTTTTAATTAACTTTAAATTTGTTCTTGGCCTTTGGGAGGGTTGTGCGGTACCGGGCGAGTACTTAAATCGTACTTGGAGGGCACGGTCGAATTTCTAAGGCAAGCAGTGAGTATGCTATCAAAGACAATAGATTGTGAGGTTTAGGATGTATGTATCAATACGTTCTAGGCCGAGAGCTGTAATTCAACATTCCTTTTAAACGGATAAGGATCTGCTGACGTACTGGGTTTTACTTGGTATGCACAATTCATTTCCCCAAATAAAAAAGAAATGGGCTACAAGTTTCTTAGCAGCTTCTTCAACGCAAAGTCCTATCTTGGCTTTAAAGGTTAATTAAAGAAGTATGCCAGTCTGAGTAAACCATTCAGAAACTTTTAAACAAGCTTTTTGTTCGTTGTAAACTAAAATTTCCTTCGGTTTTAATTTTAGTGTAGAACAAGGTCCCATCTTCAAACCAATATTGGAACTTGCTATACATCTACATAGGAATTTCTTAGTTTTATGCGCTAATTCTGTTTAAACTGAAAGTTATTCTAAGATAATTATTGGTACATAAATGCGTGTCGACGTCACTAATATTCTGTAGTCAAACATCAAGATTGCAAACAAAAGATATCGCTTTTGGAAGTTACAGAGGTCTAAGTAGAGTAACCCAAGCAACGACGGATTTCATTACCGATTTTACAAATGATTTTTTAAAAGTGGAAACTATCAGTCTCTCGAATCAAACGCGCCTTCTTTTGAAATGTATTGTGAGTTTATTATATTTCAAATATATATCATACTAGCTGACCGGGCAAACGTCGTTTTGCCATATCATTTATAATAAAAAAATAGGGGTTGATCGTAGAGGGGTGAAAGTTAGGGGTTGTATGTATTTTTGTATGTTGTATCATAAAAAAATAGAAATTAAAAATTTTGCCTAAAAAATTAAAAAAAAAATTGAGGGGTGGACCACCCTTATTATTTAGGGGTGTGAAAAATAGATGTTAGCCGATTCTCAGACCTACCCAATATGCTTACCAAATTTCAGAGGAATCGGTCAAGCCGTTTCGGAGGAGTATGCAGACTAACATTGTGACACGAGAATTTTATATATAAGAAGATATATTTGAAATGTATTTAGTTTTTTACCAGGGTTAGTTTACACTACAATTCAGTAGCGTCAAAATTGTTAATAGTATATACATATATACATTTTACATTTGACTGTGTAAACCCAACTGGTCTATAAAATAAAACGTAAATATGGTATACCAAAATTACAATTAAAACAATTTATGTATGCAATAATGTCATGGCCACATGTTTCCTACTTCCAATTATGTTAGTGTTATTTTTGATTCAGCCTATAATCGAACATATAATTTTATTCATAATACTCAAGCACTTTCAAAGAAAAATATATATACAGATATTTTTTATAATTTCTTACGGAAGAAGCTTTGAAAAATGTGTTCCCAAGGGTACAATAGAACTTCGCTCTTCTCTACATAGTAAAAATAAGTCACTTCAGGCTGTTTTTTGTTATTTTAATGTGATCTATCAAGCGATGAATCAAGAGGAAGGTTTATATGTCAAATCTCTACATAGATATAATAATATAATAAATAATACATTTTATTAGCCTCCTCACAATATTGCATTTCACGGGTTTACATGCTGCAGGTGTTAACCAGAGGCTGGTGCCTATAATAGGACTATAGAAGTCCTGTGGTAACTGTTCACTAGCCATCCCTCACGGACAGAAAATATACAAAAACATGACTACATACTTTGACAAAATTAAAGTTATTTTTATTTCGTATTCTTTTGTATTGCATCTCAATTCATGAATCCGTGAGATTAGCCTTTTAGTTTATTTTATTATAATTGTTTGTATTACACTTCTGGACACATCTATTGGCCCACCTTGCATTTTCAGTTTCTTTTGGTCCTAACTAAAAATTTATATTAGGTTGAGTAAAAAGTTTTTATGCAGTTTTGAACCTGATACATTTTACCATCTTTTTCGATCGTATTGTTTTAAATTTGAATTTAGAATACCACACCACATGGAGATACGCCTAACAAGTCGGGTAGGCGCCTTGATGAAGTCAGTTGATTTTTGAATAAAAAACGTGTTTTATCAAATAAAGGTTTAATTTAATAACGCGTGTTGCCTCCATGGGCATCTACGACAGCTCTCATACGATTAGGCATAGAGTTTATCAACCGCTGTATGAAATTTTGAGGGATCATCTCCCATTCCTCTTCTATGGCAGTTTTCAATTCCTGCATCGTCTGGGCAACTGGCTGACGAGCCCTAACACGTCTTTTTAGCTCGTCCCATATATGCTCAATGGGGTTCATATCTGGGCTTCTGGCTGGCCAGTCCATAACTGCGATGTTCACATCCCGAAGATATTCTCTGACGATGCCGGCCGTATGGGCTCTTGCATTATCATGCATAAAAAGGAAATTTGGGCCGCGTAGTATATCACGTGAGGTTCTAAGCACTCAAGAATGTACCTTTCAGCATTTAATGTTGGCAGCCGTGGTCCCGTAACAAGCTCAAGTTGAGTTTTGCCGCTCGCGGATATACCGCCCCAGACAGTCCATGAGCCACCGCCATAAGCAACCCTCTCTTCAAAGGAGCATTGTGCAAAACGCTCTCCCTTACGTCGGTAGACCTTCTTCCTTCCATCATTGCCATGTAATGCAATTTTAGACTCATCAGAAAAGAGTACACCGTTCCAATGCTGCTGAGTCCAATTTCAGTGTGAGCGCGCGAAATGAAGGCGCGCTATTCGGTGGGCTCGCGTTAGTTTTGGGCCATTAGCTGGCTTGTGTGGTACCATATCGCGTTCTTTTAATCTTCTCCGAACAGTTCGAGCAATCACATTTACTCCATGGAAGTCGCGAAGTTGGTTTTGTATCTCAATGGAGGTAAGGTGACGATTTCTCAAGCTGGTCGTCACGATGAATCGATCCTGCCTTTCAGTTGTGACCCGAAATCGTGGCCTTCCTTGGCGACGAACAAAGTCGCCAGTCTCTAGGTATCTCCGATAAACGTTTCGGAACGCAGATCGACTTAAATTAAGTTGATCACTCACATTTCTTTGGCTGTGTCCGGCCCGGATAAGTGCCACAGCTTGGGCGGCGACTTCAGGCGAAGTATCCATAGATTATTGATAGAACCTCATCTTAATGTTAAGAATAAGTAATGTTTGTTGCAAAACCAAAGAGAAAAATCACACTTTCAAGAATTAAATCCAACTAAACCAATTTAATCAAGTTTTTTTAGTACTCGATTGTTTGATACCAATGAGCAGGCTCCAAATTGTCTTTTGTTTCTTTAAATTCTGTGCTCGAAATTAAAAAAAAAATATTGAATGCTATTATGAATGTGCCAGGTTCAAAACTGCATAAAAACTTTTTACTCGACCTAATATAAATTTTTAGGTAGGACCAAAAGAAACTGAAAATGCAAGGTGGGCCAATAGAAGTGTCCATAAGTGTATTTTAGATTAAGGCTATTTTTTCTTACTAGAGTTGCCTGGAAAAGATCGCTTGTTAGCGACAAAGCCACCAGTTGCATTCCTTGTAATTTTTATGTATTATGTTATTTGTTTTGATAAATTTAACGAAGTGTAAATTAATAAATAATAAACAAAATATAACAATACTGAAAGATATACTACGATATCCCCTGTATACGTAGATATTTTCGTAAATATTTCCACGTGAACGAAGGCAGGCAATACTTGTATAAAATAAGGAGAATGCTAGCATCTGTTCCGTATATCACATAGTTGCAGGCCCTCCCACCGTCGCGTGGACGTGACGCGAATTTACGACCTCACCAAGAACACTAACTTTTACTTACTTACCACGAGACTTTATTTTAAAAACGTTTATTTTACAACCCATTTTGCAGCCATAACTATCATTCCTTTTAACCATTTTGTCGTGTAAAAATTATAGAGTATGTTAAACATTGGTGATAGAAAGTTTGTTAATATTTTGATTTACGAAGAGCAATGTGTGGCATCATCGTGCAAAAAGTTTGATAAAAAAGTATACAAGGTTGTTCCATATCCATTGCACTCCCTTTGCCCCGCATAAGCAATACCTGTACCCCTCTGACGCAACACCGTTATAAAAATGATACGGACAATAGATACCAACAGCTTTTGATCCTTACATCGGACCGGTCAATTCTCAACTAGGAATAAGTCTATAGTATAGAATTATAGATTATTGATCGTGCATCTCATATCGGGCCGACTCAATTTTCATATTTAGTTAAGTCTCAATTATTGTACTAGTAATTAATTAAAGTATTTTAAATATTTTGCGATTCGCCGCTGGCCCTTTTTTAATAAGGTTATAAATAAATAAAGCCTTTATTTTGACTTGGTTACAAACAAATAATTGGTAAGAAAAAAAGATAACCTTTTTTTATGGTCACATTGTCTTGCTCTAATTTAGCCTCTTCTGCTCTGGTCCTGGGCTAGCCTACACCATCTTTTCGACAGACAATCTATCTATCTTTTTACTTGACGCACTATTTACGGAAACGTTCATTGTTGCCTATAATTTATATAATAGAAGGCAGCTTTCTGCTGCTTCTTCAACATCACCTCAACCTTCAACTTAACCATATTCTTTCCATCTGATTATAGTGACCTTTTTATTTTAAATAAATTATTTATATGTATGTAAAGAAACTTGCATGTTTCTTTAATATGTAATAGATGACGCCATCGGCCATCTTGGTTTGAAGAAGAAGTTTGACAAGTGAAAAGACATCCTTATTAATAAATTGTTTGATTGTGAAATTGTAAAAAGGAATTGATAATTTTATAATAAACTTTTAATGTCGTTTCCTTGTTTTCAGGTATTGTTATTTAGGTTTAGAATAATATAATTAGTATAGTGTAAAAAGTGTAATAAATATCCTTGTTTTCAGAGAAACACAATTGTTTATTTTCAATTCCATATAAAAAGATATCAAATCTTATATGTATTTTAGAACCTAGAATTGTGATACATGACTCTTAAGATTATTCTGGTTTCGTAATTGTAGGTACAAGTTATCTGTAATATTATTTTTTAATTTAGTTATACACTTTACTCTTAGTATTTTATTTTGTCGCCTGTTGATGCCGCCCGTTGCCACTTTAATAAATTATGTTAATAATGTAATTCAACAAATTGTTAATAAATAAAAAACTTCCATAAAAGAACTTGGTGGTAACAGAGCATACACAAAAGAAAACATTACCATAGACAATATAAGCGACCAGTTGCCGTTGAGGACTTTCCTAAAAAAAGGCAACGTTCGAATCTGGCAAACAAAAGGTTTATTTTTTTATGTCCCTAGAGATATATTCACTTCCCCGGGGACTTCATAACGAGGGATGGCATTGTCTCCACTGTCGCCCCCTCTATTTTATGCCCCCATAAATAGTCTCAGAGCGAACGAAAATAACTCGGAGATCGCACTGCGGCCTAACCGCGTTTTTAAATATCGTAAGGTTGTAACAGGAAACCAAATTAACCGCCCATATTTTTATACCAGATTATAAAAAGACGATAAACAAATTGTTAGACAAGTATTTACCTTATTTAGTTCAGATACTAATGCTACTTTGGATAAATACAACAGTCACAATAGTATACAATTTGCAAGTACAGTGTTCTCCCTATAACGCGGTAGACCTGGCCTGCGTTATAAGAATTCGTGTTGTAGGATTCTCGTAAAACCGTTTTATTGAACAATTCAAATACATAGGAACACGAATTTAATTAAGTTATGTAGTTTAATTTAATAACAACACAATTCAAACTGGTGCAAAGGTATGCGAAACTAATTATATACTTGGGAAATCTCCGCGTTATATGGGAGACGGATATCGCGTTATAGTGAGGATTAATGGACTGTGCTGTTTTATCAGCGAACGCGGTTTTCTTAAAGAAACCGATTGTAGTTCGGAACTAGCTTAAAAGCAGATTCACTTACAAGGTGCGTGGGTAAACAAAAACTCTCTATTATGATAATTAACTAACTTAGGGGTCGATATAAAAAATTACTTGCAGATTTACGTAGTGTTAAACGGTTTGCGTTAAAAACCGCGCGTGGGAAAAATCGCTGTTACGTTTTTTGGCCTCAAGAAAATAACCCATTAAAGTTTTACGAAGTTAATTAGGGCGCCGGGGAGAATTTATCTTTCATAGAAGCAATTTCGTTGAGATGAGAAAAATGGAATGTTTACATACATGAATAATGCAAACGTGCAACTTTTCTATTTGATATTCATTAAATTACTGTATTTTCATCTTTTAAGCTTGAAGTATAGAATAGTTGATTGTCTAAAGTAACATATAATATAAGCTAAAAGCCTCCAGAAATCAGAATAGTACCTAAATCAATAGTATTATTTTCATATGACTTCAGCAACAACGCATTTTTGTTTAAAAACACCAACAATAAACGGCCCTATATGAAGAAGAAGAAAGTGCTGTTTCATCAAGACAATACAATGTCACAAATCAATGGGCTTCGAATTGCAACCACATCCACCGCATTCTCCAGCTTCCCCCAGCGACTTTCCTCTGTTCTCAGACCTCAAGAGAATGCTCGCTGGACAGAAATTTTGCTCTGATGAAGAGGTAATCGCCGAAACTGAAGCCTATTTTGAGACTACAAATCTTACTATAAAAATGGTATCGAATATCGAAGTTTGACCGCTATAATCGTTGTATCGCTCTCGAAGGCAACTATATTGAATAATTCAAATTCAAAATCATTTATTCATTAAGGTAGCACAATGTACACATATGAACGTCAAAAAAGAAATACATATTAAATGTTTCTAATTTTACATTTACTCAAATCAAATTCTATCGAAAAAATTATTAAGACAAAAGTACAAATTACCTAATAACTTTGAAAACAATAAAATATGATTGCGGTTAAAACTATTATGAAAAAAAGTTGTTATTGAATCAAAAGCTCTTCGTCTACAACGTAACCGCAGCGACTTTATTCGCGTTTGCCTAAGTCCTACTGCTCTTTTTCATATCTTCTTTATTGCCCGATGCCCGTTGTTCCGAGCTAGATCGTTGCATTCTATTCAGCGCGGATTTACCATCCACAAACATAATACCACCCTGTCCGACGTTATTCTTTATTGAGTAAAGGAGGGAGAGCTTTCTTAATATGAAAATGGCTCTTTGCAAGCTTTAAAGTACAGGGTGCAAACGGGCAAGGGGCTAACCTGATGTACATGCCCATAGTCACTCAGTGCCAGGAGGCTCGCAAGTGCGTTGCCGGCGTTTTAGAAATTGATACGCTCTTGTTTTAGGACCAATTTAATAAAAAACAAGTTTTTCATATTGTAACGTTCAAGCCTATTTAGGGGGTCGATCGTTTTCTTCCTGAAGGGCCATAGGGCTAATGCATATAAGCAACTCCTGATTACCATCAGTACCTGTCATGCGAGAGGATATGGCACATCACAACCAGACACAAGCAGAAAAAAATCTTTAATATGGCTGCGCTTCCATCTGGAATAGAACCCCATCATATAAAAAGCTCCAGTAGGTAAAAACTAAAAGAAACATTAGCGAATAATACTTCATCCATCAAGCCTTTGTTTTTGCTCTAGATATGCACATACATAATTAATAGAGCTATACGTTACATACATTCATAAATAAAGATCCCTTCATATTTTCGCTGTATCAGCTCGGACCGATTACTTATTAATACGAAATACGAATTTTGATATTTGACTGATAACATTTTTATTGTTTACTTGACATTTACAGATGTTTTAATTGCTTTGTTCCATTACTTTTGTCTAAGTATTTTTATATCTTATGTAGTGTTTCACTTAATCAATTTTTTACCTTATAGTGGAGGAAATCAGTCGCCAATTTTTATTTAATTATTTAAATTGTCAGGGAGCGTTCAAGTCTTACGTAACGAATTGGGGGGGATTTCCCCTTTTGTACAACGTCAATAATCTCCAAAAATTCCGTGACGTAATACTTGAACGCTCCCTGACCTGTATTTCTTATAAATAATAAATAGATAACCAATCAATTATTGCTACTTATAATAACTATACTAACTACTACTACTTATTATAACTGAAGTTATATATTGTTACCACATCTAAGCGTTATCTTAGGCGATTTTCGCGCACCACCACTATGTAGAACCAACTGCCCTATGAAGAATTTTCGAACCAATTCGACTAAGGGTTCTTCAAGGCGTACCAATTCTTAAAAGGCAACGCATTAAAGACTCTGGTCATTAGGTGTTTGGCCCCTGTTCTATAAAGAACGACAATAATATAACCGTAAAATATTTATGTACTGAACGTGGACCTAGACATTAGACAAGTCTAGACATCAGTAATAACATTCCTAATATTATTCCATCGTGTTGTGTGATAATATAATTTTATTTATTTATTTAATACAGCAGTGGGGGTTTTTATATACAATACTAGCTGCCACCGCGAACTTCGTTTCTCCTTAATGTGATTTTACATAGCCTACTATATATAAAGCTCAATAGTTTTTAATATACAAATAAAATGTATTTTTGTATCCTGTATCATAAAAAATAAAACCAAAAAAATTGTCTAAAAAATAAAAATATTTTTTTTTGAGGTGGACTCCCCTTATCCTTTAGGGGTTTGAAAGATAGATAGTAGCCGATTCTTAGACTAATATGCATAAAGAATAAACATAAAAACGCATAAGAATCGGTAGAGTCGTTTCGGAGGAGTATGGTATGAACGAACATTGTGACACGAGAATTTTATATTGTATTAGATATAGCTTAATAAACATGCGTGAACCGCACAATGTGTCCTTAACATCTTTCGTTCTTTGTAACCCACATTAATTAGATTTCACTTTTGTTTTAATTTTTGAATAAATTAACATTTCTTTTAACAGGAAGGGATGGACACACACGACAAGACTTGTATGTAAAGCTCCAACATTATGAATTATTATTACCAGTGGCACTACAACCTTGTTAGGTCTGGGCCTCAGATTTCTGTATCTGTTATTATAAACAATCCATCCTACTATCCGTCTAAAACAAAAACTTATTATACAAAAAAAACATGTGTGTGTACTTATGTACCTACACGTGTTAGAAGTTATACTTCTTTGGCGTAACAAGATAAAAATCTTTTTAAAAATTTTATCTTTCGCCTTATTCTACGTTTGTACAAAAAACGACACTGACATTAGAAAAAAGGTATTTAATATATTGAAAGTTTTATTATAACGCATTTTACGTTAAATAAAGTTTATTTAAATATCACAAAAAGTAGTTCTACGCAATTAAAGAAATGGATTTTTTTTTATTTTAAAAGATTCACTATGCTAACAAAAAACCGTTGCGCGTATATCGTAAAAACTCTTATAATTTTTCCCTAACGCGCCAAAAGAAGTATAACTTCAAAAATATTGAATAACCCTTGATATAACATCACATAACAGCGACACGCTCATTAGGGTCCATTTTGCCCGATCATTAATATCCGGCCGACAAGCCGGGTCCTAGAGACCCCGTTAATTCTTTAATTAACCCTCGCCACTGTCTGGTTTTCGAATTAGACGCGGTCTGCGGTGGGGATAACGAGCCCAATTAATCTCTGCACAAAAAAATTGCAGTGTAGCCATTTATAAGGCTCCGAGGGAGTTTAGTTACAACGAATTAGCGGGAACAAATTTATATTCAAAGATAGGCAAATAATGATACGTATAAAAAGTATTTCCTAAAAGAGAACCAGCGTGGTAGTACGTTTGATACCCATACACAAAAATACTTCTATTTTTTAAAAATATTTATTTATAAAACCTTGCCAACGCTCGGCACACTGATACATTGGCACAAGATAAATAAAATACAATATTCAATGTGATATATGCATAAATTAGTTTATAAATTTCCTTTGAAATTAACCTCTTCCTTTGGTCCTATTTTAACCATAGAGAAGTTCCTATAAGCTTGTTACTACTCCGTCTGCCATTGTTCTGTTAGCTAAGCATATTATTTGTTAGTAAAAAGAATACAGTTTCGATTTCCACCTATATCCTTTCATTAATTCCCATTATAGTTTGAAAATGAAATTACATAAGTAATGCGCAGAATCAAATTCAGCAACATACAAGAGAGTTAAGCTCCCGTCAACACGTGTCGCATAACGAGTGGCATCCCTATCCAATATTGACGTAACATTCAATTAATATGCGACCCCACACCCCGGAGAGTGGATTATAAACCTGCTACGCGAGCTACCTAGGGTTACCACAATTAAAAAACTATCTCTTACAGTAAGTAGCTTGAAAGATCGTCGTTTGCTAGTCGTAGAACTAACCGACCTCGAGTCATTACACATTACACCCAACATTTTTAACGCCCAAATAAAAAACAGTAATATAGTGGTAGATCCGGACCGCATTATAGGAAATCGCGTTGTAGGAGCAAACTCGTATAATCGTTTTTTTACAATTTAAAAACTGTGAACACATTTTATAAAGAATTTTTTATAGTTAAATGTTATAACACAATTGAAACAGGAGCAAATGTAAGCAAAACTAATAATGAAAAATCATTATAAATCTTACACTACATAAATATAACCTGAGAAATTTCCGCGTTATAGGATCGGAAATACCGCGTTATATGGGGGACGGATATCGTGTTATACACGTTATAGTGTGTTTACTGTATATGTCATTTAATATCAAAGTTATATTTGTAATAGAAAATCTTACTTTTGCTTTTGCATGAAATATTTATAGTTGTATAGCACGAAAGAAAACTTTGCAATCTGACAACCCTACCACTAGATCCTGTCTACCTATCGGCAGTATCAAAAGATAACGATGAGGTTTTATTAACAGTATTAAGAACATATAACAAACGATACGAGTCAATAATTAAAATTTGCATTTCAATACAAATCTAGTGTAATCAATGTTTAAAAGAAAATCTCGATGAAAATCTCAGAGAAGAATTCAATATTCACGGAAGTATCTCCGAACAAATTCAAGTTAGGGTCCTTCAAGAAAAGAGTGTACTAATTCTTAAAAGGCCGTCGTCGCACTCGCGAGACCTCAGACATTGAGAGTGTCCATGGGGCTCACCTGATTTTATCACTTAACATCAGATGAGCCTCCTGCCCGTTTGCCTGTTTTAAAAAAAAAAATTATTGTAACACCATTTAGTGGAAACTGGAAAATACCTGACTTAACCGTATAACATTAATTTCTTTAATGTAATGCAATTTCTATAGCTAGCTTGCGTGTTCCTCGGTCGTCCCGTCAGTGTCAACTGTCAACTTAACGTCATTTGTCATTCCCTAGATCAATTACTGAGATATCGCTATGCATTAACACTAGTAAAATAAACTAGTTTACTATTAATCAATGTTAACATTGATTTAAATATAATATTTGTTACCAAATGCAACCTAAACTTACCTAAGCTTGCTTAGTCATTATCTAATGATTACTATTATTAGAGATTTATTAATGAATTCATACGAAAATTGGTTAGTTGACATTTCATAATATGAGTATTAGTTGTGTAAGTTGTAAAAAAATAAGTTAGTTTTTTTTAGTGGTCAAGTATTGTATCCTACCCTATAGTACTTTTACCCATTTAGGGAAAAACCCTCCTCTATATTTTTTACATTTCTCTTTTTTTTCACAGATTTTTCTTAATGCATTGTTCAGATCTAATCTTACGATGAAAGTGCATAATTTAAATTGTTGTGACGTGGAGCGTTATCTTAGTCGTTAATATCGGGTGTTAAATAATTTCTATATCTCATAAGATTACGGGAGACACAAGATCTAAACAATCCAGAGTCAGCAAGTTTCAATTGCAGCAGCTTGCAGTTGAATAATTTTTTCGACTCTTCGCCGGTGAGTAACCTATTAGATAGAAGATTAATGTATGGAAGACGATTATACTTGCTTAATGCTGATTTTCTGATAGATAATATAAATAATTTGGTTGAGTAGAAATATTTAACATGCCATAGAAATTTAAATAAATTTTATCTCAATATTTTCTTTAATAAGGATGTGATTTGTTTCTTCTATAAACCCGTAATGTGAATTATGTGTATGATAAAATAAAAATAGCCTGTACTACATAATCACAATTAAAAGTCCATGTCACTGTTTGTTCAATGTTTAACACTAGTACACGACCTCCAACGGAGTGCCAGTTCTTTTTTTCCGTTTTACGCCCTTGATTTGAGGAACTGGCAGTAAATGTAAAATTAGAAGAATTTAATGTATATTTCTTTAATGACGTTCATAAGTGTACCTATATGTATTTTTGACTTTTGACAGCTTCCTCCAAATTCTTCCATTTGTCTCTCATCGCCACCATTTTCCAATATAAAACATAATTTTTATTCATACAATACATCATAATATTAGAAAAATTTGTTTTACACAAGAATTCGCTTCGATAAGTTGAATTTGACGTAAATCCAAACCGGAGGGAATAGAACCACAAAGAGCAAGACACAAAGCGAACTACAGTTAGGAGTGGTTAGGAATTAGCATTCAAAGTGCAAGTTGTATAAACAGACTGGGGTTTAGCAGGAGTTACAAGCAGATCTGGGGCATTGATACCCGAGGCTTGATAAGGTGAAAATGTTGCTTCCTTAGAGACTTGTTATCCGAAAAGGGTGCTTTTCGAATAGAATTTATGCTTTGACAAGATAGAAGACAATATCCTATTTGTTAAAAGAACTTATGTCAAATAGCAAGTCAGTGTCAAATTCGGACCTATAGGTATGTTATTTAAAGCTGGCGGCTTCAACACATTTACACTTTGTGCTTATGTAGTGTCTGTGAATAAGCGCGAGGCGTGATGGCAAACTGAAATACAATCACAAATACATCATGAAAAGACTGTCCGTCTCTCTTGCGCTCGGTCAAGCTTATGAGTATAAAAGAGACAGTTTTTGTTTTGCTTTTGCTACTGTTTATGTTGATCTTTACTATACATGTTGATCTTTTTTCACACATAACCAGGGCAATCTCGTGAAATGGTGCACAATGTTTTTAATTATTTTAAGCATCTTAATTAAAACAGTTTAATGAAAAAATGTTATATTTCATTTGACATCAGATGCTGAAAGCTGATTTGTTTTTTTTTTATTTGTTGAAAGCTGGGTTCACCATCATACCCCTGAATCAAAGCAACAGTCCAAACAATGGAAAATATCAGGATCACCTACTCCGAAAACGGCTAAGGTCGTTTTGTCGACCAACAAAGTCATCGCTAGATGGAGCGTATGTCGAAAAATGAAAAATTATTTACACGATTCTTTCACGGCTTAGAACTTTTGGATCCACCCTCGTATGCACCTAATATTTGTATGTATTTGACACATTTTTATTTATTTACAACCCACCCAACCTTACTAAAACCAGAGTGGACTAAAATATATAGCTTGGCAAAAAAATCATATTTTGAAACATACTGTATGTGAAATTGCATCAGTGTGAGTACTGTGAACCCGCCAGCTTTCGATAAAAAGGGCTTTCAGAATTTTTGCTAAACTTTTATGATTAATCGGAAACTATTTGGTACACAGTGTTAGTAACACTCGTCTACCTAATTTTACTTTCTTGAAATAGATGGCAACAACCATAAAGATAGTTTAAGTTTATGTTGTAATTCTACCAAATAATCATAAAAGTCAATGCGACAATTTTAAATTAATAAAGAGGGCTAATAATATATATCTCTTTTTCATCAAGTTCATAATATTACCGCGAAAAAGTGGTAATAAATTATTACATTCGTCAAAATTAGTGTCGTATTGTGTGGTTACTATGTCATCGTTAGTAGTTATTTTTTTACTATTTATACTAAATACATTACAACATTATTTAAATCGTCGAATAGGAAAAAATAGGTTGCATTTCATATAATTTTCCTGAAAAAAATATTTTTAATAGATTTTGCTTTTACGATTTTGTTCCTCGTGGCAAGTGAAAGTAAAGTTTTAAGTATTATTTAGAGCGTCTAATCTAACAGAACTTTAATCCTAAGAAAAAATATTTTTAACAGCATAACATGTAATATTATAAAGGTACTCGCTTTTATTAGCTTTGGAGCTACTTTTACATTGAAACATTAACAATATTAACAACAAAACTTCTAAATAGGAAAACTTCGTCCGATAAAGTTGTCGATTGTTACGGGTAATAAAGATCGAATCGGTAGTTCTGAATAACAAACAAATTTTTTGTTCCTTTCTATTGAATCTACGATTTTAAAACTCGTAAATTTATTGAGTCTAAAAACATCTAATCATGACATATACCACCAGTATTATCGCACCCTAATTTATTTATTTAAAAACATCAGCTTAGTAACTATAATACAAAATATTTTAAATCGTAACGCCTATTAGAAGGTTTACACACTTAACAATAATACAAGAGAGAGAGAGAATGCGTGTAGGTGTGTATTTGTGCGTGTGTAACTGTATCCTGTGTGTTAAAATTTATTAAGTGACATTAAATTTCAAATCATAATTTAAAAAAAAAATATCCTTAAAACACCAATGTGAGAAGAAAAGTCAAGACATTTAGACAGTTTCTCTTGTGTTATGCAAAATATAATATTTAGAATTTCCTAAGAAAAATATTTGTGTTTTGTATTTCTGTTAAATTCTTTATTGAAAATTACTAATATTTATGTTTCTTTCTACAAACACAAAACGAAAATAGAGTCTAACGAGACATAAATAAAAAATACGAGATGGTATTTCTGTTTGATTATTTTTGTCTATGATTATTCTCTCATGAAAGTAGGGCAGCTATTTCCTATCACGCCGCCAGTAATCTACCTCAATTAAACTGAATAATTAAAGTTTTGTTTCCGCTCAATATAAATCTTGTAGAAAAGCAGATCCAGAGATAGGCAAGCAATTCCTCCTCGGACATTAAACGCACAAAAAAATTATCAAGGAAAAACTCTCCTGAAAATTCAAAGACAATAGAATGAAGACAGAATCAATTAAACACTACTCAGTAATCATTAGAGGCGAGATTAACCCCAAGTGCTTCCTTATGCAAACTGCAACTGCGCTTAGAATATATTCCTCGTTTGGAGTTTATCCACAATACGTTTAGGTATTGTACTCAACTAGATAAAGCTATGTGTTTGATATACATACTTTTATTTTATACGTTTAATGAGGATTATACATAATATTTTAACTCGGCAGAGTGTTTTTTTATTCATTAGTTACGCCATAAATGTTATACTTTTGTGTGAGTATTGAGCAGTGTTGGCCTAGTGGCGTGCGACTCTCATCCCTGAGGTCGTAGGTTCGATCCCCGGCTGTGCACCAATGGACTTTATTTCTATGTGCGCATTAAACATCGCACTCGAACGGTGAAGGAAAACATCGTGAGGAAACAAGCTTCATCGTCAGGTACTGGAGGCTGATCACCAACTTGTCTATTAGAAATCTGAGGCACTGACCTAAAAAAGTTGTAACGCCATTGAGTTATTTATGTATTGTGAAATATTTAATAATTTAATAAAATCAAAGTATTAGTTATTATATCAATCTAACATTTCTCATCATGCCCATACTAATTTTATCATTATCCTAACGACTGACAATTGTGTGCCTTCGTGTTAAGGACATATTAAGTTAAACTGGTATAGCAACGGCCACCGAACTGTTCCTTGTGGTACACTATGTGATGGATAGGTGAATATTACTCTATCTATTGAGTATAAAGACTATCTAAATCTCAATCTCTTGTTAGCTAAGACGACAGCTTACTTATTAACTAACACTACTTTATACTACTAAACAGCACATATCCGAAGCTGGATAAATTCGGTAGTGGGCTGATCAATTTTAAAGAAAGCATTAAGTGCCTATCTCGTACCTAATCCGTTGTTTTGCTGCTAATTTTGTGCTGCTTAACAAAAAATTCTGGTATTTTTATTCTAATTGTATTTCTTATTTTTTTGTAACCTACACTTGCCTAAATAGTCATACATTTTAGATAAAAGAGTTTGTAACAAATACAGCAGATATAGTATTAAGTATGATGTGTTAAACTTGAATAAATAAATAAACTATGTTTTTGATGGATTACACCAATCACGTGACCACTTCTTTTACAACCTTAGTGCAGTACATATATTGATTTTTGTATAGATATATGTCTTGTATAGCTTTCTACAATAACGTGTAGGTACGTTTTTAATAGAAAACTAATTTTAATTATGTCAATTAATTATGCTTTAGATTCACGCTGTCTGGACTGCCGGTCTTTAATGAACAGAGCTTTCATATAAGTTCAAAACAACGAACGAAATGTACCCTAGTATTTTTGTTTTACTTAAAAAGACGCTACTCTACATTAACTAATAAAATCGACAAATTTCGTATTCAATTAATCGACGAACGATTACTCAATCTGATCGTTTCCTTATGCAAATGTCTGCAAGATGTTCAATCAGTTCAATGAGGAAGTCAGAGGGTCGATTTGGGAGTGACCTCATTGTGGGGTCAATAGGCAATTAGGCATTACGTAAACCGCTATTGTATTTTGTGAAATGTTTCATATGACATATAGCAAATATTCACGAACTAGAAGATGTCAGAAAATTGCGATTTCTCACATACATTTGCGGCTGCTGAGGACCCAGTGGCTTGTAAATTTCAGCAATGCAATAATTACCTGAAACAATAAATAAAAATAATTAGAATTAGCATTTGCATATTTCACAAACGTAATATTAATTACAAAGGAGTAATTTTCATGGAGTGCTTCCTTCATTATCTATGCATAGTGTAATATTAAAAAAAAGAACTAGACTGCCATAGACTTATAAGTTCTTTCTTTAAAATAGGGTAATAAACCTTCACTCAAAAATCAATAGCAACCTTTTAACACAAAAAATATAACCAGCGGCACGTAAGTCTAGCGCTGGCCGATACGTGGAGGGGATTGCTGCGCATGTGTACTGTCGCGCGGGGGACAAAATGCGACTGGAGAGCCAATCGACGCTCTTCATTCCGCTAGCCCCCCTCGGTACCTTATTTTTTACTTCTGCGCAATAACGGTCAGCGCTAGAGTTTCGTGCCGCTACTTATACTCACGTCTCTTTTCTTAACAGCGCACTTACAATTTGATAGAAAGAGACGAAATCGTATGTTAGTTTTTTGAGCGTTAGACTTCTACAGTTTATATGAATATAGTATATTTCTCACAGAACATATTCTCTAATCACCAGCTATGAAACGGAAATAGGTAGACCATACGCTCCTGAGGGATTCAAGCCACGTTGCCAAGTAAGCCCTGGAATGAAATCCTCAAGGCAAAAGGCACCGTGGCTCAAGAGACCTGGTAACGAAGCATCATTGCAGAGGTGGGGGAAGCCGAAATGACGTAGAGGAAATTAAGCGACATGTCCAGGACAGACCGGACTAGTTTTGGATATCTTCTATCCCACCTGGGGGACATAGGACTTTATAATTCGTTATCTGTATGTTACTCCGGAGTTGATATCGACTACCGACTCCGGGGAAATAAATACAGATAATACAATTTTTTCTACAGCTGTGATACTTTTTGACATTCAACACCTTTTGTCTTCAGTCACCGTGAACACGCACGCTGTAAAGCACGCGGAACGTCGGAAAAATTATATAAAATAGTTGTAAATTTATAACAATACATGACTTCAATCCGGTAAAAAAGTGTTTTCTTTAAATGTGTAATAGTTATGTCAATAAAAGACAATACAATAATAAATCATTTATTTGCAAAGAAATTGGTACATTTACATCGATTAATTATAAAGATCCGAACAATCAGCCTCACAAAAATAGGCATGCAAATGTCACATTATTATCATTAAGTCAAGTCATATTTATTTTTACTAACTATTGTGTGATAATTCTCAAAACAAATAATATAGGAACCATAGAATTGGTATCTTTTTTCACAGTTATGCCACGCGTCTCATCAATTTGAGAAACGTCTTTTCGACAATAATTTCAATTGCGGCAACAAACAAGCTAAAGCAGATGGAAAAGAGAAATTAAAGTCTGAGATCAAAAGAATTCAAGTGAATTCTGAAAGTACGAGCCCTGTTCAAATTAAATAACATTATTCTTGAGTAGGGTAGCGATGTTTTGAGTAGATTTTTAACCGACTACAAAAACTGAAGGAGACATACCACATATTATGTATTGTTATCATTATCAAAGCTATTTCAACGTCGTTTGTTTACAAATATTTTTTTTTCTCACAGCCAATACTTAAACGAAATATTGACTCGGTAACAACACTAACATTATTAGATTTGATTACTTGTATGGATTGAATGGGCTTTAAAATTACAGGAATGATGAATACTTCACCATTAGAACTAGAAACTGCGCCCGTTCTCTGTAACGTACCGTACAGATTAGGGACCCTTCATAGACTCAAAATGAATTGATGTCCGTAATTTCTATGGGCTATAGCCACTGTTTTCGTACTTTTCTTGTCTTTTAACAGATATTTAAGACACAAAAAGCATAAATTAAAACGTTATGGCAATTTTGTAATGGCATATTGTAAGTATTGTACTGCCGAGTTATAATTATATAGTATATCGTTGTTTTTCACCTCTGAAAACCCCTATTACATAACATGGCAACCCTACACTGCGAATTCCAAGTAAAATAAAATTTGTCTCAATAACAAACGGGAAGTTTAGTGTGTTTGCGGAGTTCAGAACTTGCATCCACCGAGACGAGCCTTCCGCCCGCGCAATCAGACGACCTGAATTCGAATCCGGGAACTACTTTAGGGACTTACGAACGAACGAGTTCTCATTTATACATAGATTTCATATACATAAACTATGTTGTAGCTATGAAATATTCTTTATCTCTGAAAAGATGTTTTTTTATAAAACGCTAAGAATGTAAATATGGACATATAGTTTTATTAATTATAGTAAATGTATATTAAAACGTAAACACAACAATCAAATATACAGTATTTACAATTTTCTTAACTTATATAGTAATAATAAAAAGAAAATTAAAACAAATGTAGAATGTTTGGTCCCTATTGTACCTTTAACGCTGGCAGGATTTCCTCACTGTATTGCGATACTTATTCTTTGAGCGAGGAAAGCACCAGCTCTGGGGTCAAGTAAAGTTTTAGTTTCGAAAATGTCATAAATATAAAATTCCTGGAAAAGATCGTCTATAAGTGAAAGGCAAATGCACTCAGCCGATTATTACCGTGGATATTGTTTTCCTAATAATATATTATAATTATGTAATAGTCAGTGAAAAATTGTAGAAAAAGCGAGAGTAAAGATTATGTAAGCTAATGAAATTGACTCTTGTACATATTAATATATTTTTGTACATAACTTCAATTTTTATTTATTTGTACCAAATTTACAAGACTCAAAAAAAGAAATTACATATTATAGTGGCTTCGTTTAAAAGCGACCTCTTCCTCAGGAATATGTGAGGAAAATATCCACCATGGCATGTTTCGCCTTCACTTTCCTAAACTTTGTAATTAAATTACAAAATAATTTTATTGCATTTCTCTAAATGTCGTGCCGTCACGCGATTTAGGTTAAAATGTAAATCTCACTTCTCCAGTTCCTTTTAACCTATTTACGTACCTAATGTTTCGAACCACATGCAGCTAAAGTATATGAACGTATTAAAGTTCGTAGCTGAGATAAACAAAGCGAATGAAGGCAAATTTAAACTTTCGTAAATTTGTTTTGCATTACATTCCGGCAACGCACTCGCGAGCCCTCTGGCATTGAGAGTGTCCATGGGCGGCGGTATCACTTAACATCAGGTGAGCCTCCTGCCCGTTTGCCCCCCGTTCTATAAAAAAAAAAATTATGATGGGCCATGACAATCAGATCTCTAGGCCTAAAAACTAACCGAAAGACAAGGCGAGCAAGATAGCCCTTATCAACTTTGCAATTAGATCAAAGGCTCCCAGGGGCTGCGATCAAGGCTGTTGAGAGATTGGCTCTAACTGACCTAGATGGAAACTGTTACCAAATTTCAAATCTGGTACACTTAACATTCTGAAAGCTGCTCTATTTTTAGACAGAAGTTATAAACTATTTTACATCTAAAGACGAAGCTAAAATGTTCATCCTTTTGTGCCTTCCAAACATTTTGTCTCAACTGTAATCGCACTTCACAAGACCAAAAACTGTCAATGGATATAACTTCATGAAATAAACGGCAGAGGTTGGTCTATATACATTTGAACATGCGGACATGGCTACGCTGTTAACGTGTCCTGGCTTGGGCGAATGCAGGTGACGCCATGGGGTGGGTATGCACAACAGCGAGTCCCACATAACCCACCACCGCTCACGCCGCAGTAGGATATGCATAATCCATTTCTCGACGAAAAAAAACAAATACAGTTACCAATGACAATTGAGCATCGTGATTAGCGCCTGTACTCTAGCTTCCAATAGCAACAGCCATACTAGAGTACGGGTAGGTGAGAATTTAAAACGATGTACGGAAAATCAAACAGTATATTTGATGTGATTGGAAAGCGTATCATGTCGCGCGTCTACGCATGTGGGATATGATGCTGTTGACCATTTAAAATAAAACGAAACGCGCCATTATTTATTTATTTTATTTATTTACATTTCGTTTCAAGAATTAAGTATTAAGAATATCCCTCACATACACACCCGTACGTTCATATCCTCACTTTTACACAATCACAACATGATTAACTGTATTAAATAATTTTTATTAACTTTTTCCTTTAAATGTTTGAACCTTTTTGTATATATTCGATATTTGGCTTTTGTATAATTGTTTGTTGTCAATCATGTTAGCTGTAAGATTACAAAAAAATAAAATAAATATAGTACAACTAAAATATAAACTTCTGTGATGAAAAAAATTAAATCAAATTAGCACAAGGAGTGCAAAACTACATAATATATACATAAAGCATGGAACAAAACACGCGCATGAATTACGATAATTTCAGTTACATCAGTTAGTACGAAAGTTAGGGACACGATGTGGACAGTTACAATACAGTAGAGGTTTAAAGAAAGGAGCTAGCTAGCTGCTAGAGCTTTAGTGTTTTGTTTTTAAACTACACATTTAAGGTTGAATAACTCAATGTCCTAGCTATTATTGGCTACCCATAATTAACGGAAACGAAACGAAGAAAACAAACAGTATAAGTGTCGCAATCAGCAATTGGGATTGACCTGGATTTCAAACGCACGTGAATGGCACTCGTTATACACAAGTGCTGTTTAAATGCTCACATTCAACGTAAGCATGGATTAAGAGTGTAGAGCATTCCACTAAAAGTGGGTGAAAGCGTTGACATTTGAGGCATTTTAGACTGCAATGTAAAACTAAGGTACGGAAGATGAAATCTAAGTAGACATTTGTTTGCTCCTAATGTATTTTATGGTCATGAATAAACCCCCTTTGGAGTTAAATAAGGACTGTATCCTATCACACTTATAACATGATTCTGTAATTAAGTGAATTACTTGTACAATATTAAGATATTCCAATTTCCCGAATCTCGCCAAATATTGACACTTCGCGGTTTCCGTACCAATTATTGGAAATTCGAGATGGGGCTTAAAAATATTAAATTTGTTTGCATTCCATCACCGTAACGGCCCTTCGAAAATAAATTGCAAAAAAGTTTAATTATTTCTAATAGACTTGATGCTTTGACTTAAATGCTGGTAGATTATTTTTTGGAAATGCTCCCCAATGTTCAGGATTTCCTATTAGATTTAAATATAGTATGCAACTATTTCCATACGTTTCTTCCATTTGCTTCCATCAACCTGACTTGTTTGATCAAATACAATTAAGTTGAAATACATAATTTTCTTTTTGTAAATTTTTAACCTTTTTGTATAGGTATTTGTACCTACCTTAATTTTTAGTATAATCGATGTAATACCCAACTAAATGTTGTTGTAGCTATACAAAAGAAACAAATAAAAGCGCTGCAATTGTGCCGTATTATCATTGGTAGAAGGTAGTTTTGATAGGTACTTCTTACACAGGTAGCTAAATTAAAGCGAATGATGATACATTGTAACTTCGGATATTAAAATTATTTCATCGCTTTGGTCGTTAAATTAATACACAAATATACTATGTTCGTTTGTTAAGGTAACCATCGGAAAGGAATCAGGCATGCCTTGGAACCGAAAAAAGACCTATTAGAAAAAAAAACAAGTTTTTTTTCATTTAAACAAAAAGCTCTTGAGCTATTAGCTCGAATATTGCCTCCGAAACGACTTCCATATTTCTGACGAATAAATTTCAATGCACAACGTGCCAAAAATCTACTTCAACATTCACTAGTACGATGAAAATCACTTGAAATATGGCCTAATTAGTGAGTTGCAGTATTATGCAGTGCTATAACTCCAGTTCAGGCTTTACGTGCTGGAACCTTTCAAATCATTGCGGTTGACATTGCACGAAACTTACCAGTTTTAGCCGCGCCAAAGTCAAGATAATCCAAATTAAAATCAACACAGAATTAATTTAATACATTGGCATGCGCAAAGGTTTTATTTAGTTTATATTATTATGATGACCTTGCAACATAAGAAAAATATATTATTGAAAATTAACATTGTTTTACCAGATATTATGGAATTTTTTTTTGTTACATTATGCTTCTTTGCAACATAACATAATAGGTTAATTGCTTCAAAGCCCTGGATCACATTTTAGTCTATCACGGCTTTCTTAGAAAAAAATATATATATAGTATATTAAACATTTTTGTAATATTGTGAATTCTTTTTTGTCGGTTATACAACATTAAGGTATTACCTATAATACCTATCAATACCATTAAAACATAATTATCCAATCGGACCTCAAATAGATGAGCTTTCGTCGAGCGTCGACAGGCGCTTTGCGAAGAATACAGGAGCTTAACGCTAAAGCCGTATCATAGAAGGTTTAATACGTCGAGGTGAAATATCGCTAATCCAGGCCGCGATGGAAATATTTACAGTCGAGCAGCGATCAAAGGATTCTGTAGAGAATTGTTCGCGCAGCGGACCGAGAGATATTGGTCGTTATTGGCTTGATGTATACGTATGAATTTGCTATTAAGGATTTTTGTATGGCCAGTCCATACCTCGCCATTCATAGAAAACAAACGGATACATCGTAATTCATCACTGTAGAATGACCCTCGTATGTCAAAAAAACATTTATTTTTTATTCTTAGACTCTTATGTCATTTAACTGGTATAATCATGTAGTAAGGCCTTTTTTATGTTATTAATAAATAAGTTCTTTTTACCATATAAAACTATGGCCAAAAACACATAATAATATTTTAACGAATATTGACGAATTTAATTTTTTTTTCGTTGTCTGTAATGTTTGGTTCTCTGGACATACGAGGTCATTCGACAGCGACGGTATACATCTTTATACTATGTTGCGTCGAAACTAGTATCGCAAATTTATTATTATTCGTAAAACGGAACAGAACATCGCGGAAGTACACGCAAATTCTGGTTTAAGGCCAGCGGCTGTGCGGCCTTCACAAAAACGAACTCGACCTATATTTGATAATAAAATTAAGCGAAAACATTACTTTTATGGCGCCACAGCTTTAAAGGAAGCCACTGAAATAAACAATGTCAAGGATTACAAAGTGCCGACATTAACAGCAACTGTTACCCTTTTAACTCTCCAATTCTATTAATTGGTACAGATACCCGCAAACTTCTTGAGCATTAAACAAGGAAGTGGGGGAAAGTTTGCGCAGCGCGGGACGCACTTAAAATCGCTGCTGCAGGCAATGTCGTTTGTTCACCATATTTGCCGGTATGTGTACAACAATTATAAAATACGGTAAAATAAAATGACACTATTACTACTTACAATACACTTAACTAAAATCGTAAATACACAAAGGTCCATGTCCATTAAAATGTTACAATTTGAGGGCCAAACAGGGCCAAACTGAATATTTGTTACAGGACGCAATTTTATTTATGGTACATGTAGGGAGGGTCAATACAAGTTTAGCGCTTTTTTCACTTTATTACTTCTAACTTTTTAATTTTAGCTTTATGATAAAAAGTCACACAGTCACGTAGGCAAAGCGATTTGCTACAAAATATGTCTCTGCAAATTTTTTGTACGATGGATAATTTGGGAGATATAGCCAAAAACGTGTTTTCACCCCTTTTTCCAAGATGGCGGCCGGGGGACAAGGGCGCCACAAACTTAGGTGTTAGCTTGTATTGACCCCCCCCCCTGCATGTCCCATAAATAAAATGGCGTCCTCTAACAAATGTTTAGCAAATGTAACATTTCAATGGACTAAATGAAATTCAAGCGACGTAGATTCAAACAACTTGTTAAACTGGAATTAAACAATTTGAAATTGGAACCAGACACGACCAAGCCCCCACAATATATTAAGCTGGATGTTTATGATAGTTGAACACGACGAGACAAGGCCGGTCAAAGCCTCACTTAGTTCTAGGTCCGCTTAATCCTTATACAATTTAACACTCAGTCGCTTTGAAATTAATTTAGATGACAACTGAATAAGGAAAATATTCTCGCCGAGGCTTTATTTATAGACTTAAATCAAAATTTATTGGTAGCAATACACTGGAAAAGATACATCTATAACTAATAATAATAAAAATAAAAACTTTATTTATGACAAAAGGCTTGTGACATCCTACTAATATTATAAACGCGAAAGTTTGTAAGTACGGATGGATGTTTGTTTCTCTTTCACATAAAAACTACTGAATGGATTTTAATGAAACTTTATAATAATATAGCTTATACATCAGAATAACACATAGACTACAATTTATAAGGATATTATGTGAATTGTCCAAAATATCAAGTAAGTAGGAAAAAGGCACGGCAGAAAAGCTCGCAGATGGTAGATATCTGCGAGCTATTCTGCCGTGCGCTTGCAAAACAGCTGGAGTTACACATATGTAATGTATGGTGGAAATGTTTATCTTAAATAGTCACATTTGGTAGTAAAAACTGGTACTTAAAGTTATATAATAGATAAAATATGTCTTTCACAGTACATCTTTTGGACAAATGTTATTTTAATCTTGCGCAGACGAAGTCGTGTGCACCAGCTAGTAATTCATATATCGCTAATCTCCACACTAGGGGGTCCCTGTCTTGTGCGTAACTAGATAACAACAATAAATGTTATAATCTATGTTAATAGTTAATTTAATCTAATTCAATTGCTACAAGTTACCAAAAAAGCGTTAATATACTCTGATTTGAGTAAAGTGTGTAGTTTAAATGCTGAGGTGCTCTGAAAGTTCGTCGGAAATTCGTAAAATTTTAAAGTGGTAAAATTATTATGAATTTTTTAAACCTAATCAATAAGTCTACTAACACGAAGGGTACTATTACAGGTCGAAATTTTTTATTTAGCATTGAATTTATAAATAGATTATATGTATGATAAGGCTGCTAGTTGCCAGCACCGACGTTGGACCAGCAACCCCGGGTTTAGGGAAAGGCAACATACCTAAAAGAAGAGTCACCACAATAGAGAGTTTAATAATAGAAGAATCTAAACCTAATTTCACAAAAGATTTTTTACTGGAAAACGCGACAGAAAATTGACAATTTTTATTGGAAAATAATTAGAGGTCAAAGGGAGCCTCAACTCCTTTGTTACCCCGAAACCTTGAGACTACCGAATCTGGCATTGGTTGAAAATGTTTCCGGGCGGCGGTTAGAAGTTAATTAAGAGCTCCCTGGCCCGAAAAAACCTTAATAGAAACAGTGGTGGCACAGTATATATACAAAATTAAAATATACATTAAAGGGCAGACAAACTTTTGTAAAAATATTATGTTAATACTAAAAGCGTGTTTTTGGAATTAATGTGAGTTGTTCATGCCATATAAGTTTAAATAAACACATTTGATAGTATGTGATATCAGATTTTTGCATCATTGACCCTAGTATTTTTTAAATTATGACGTTTCAGCAACTTCAAAAATACCAAAAGGTAGTTATTAATGCGACTTGTACTTTTTTTAGTTCAAAGAGTTTCCTTCGTATATGATGATCTGTGCCAAAAATATGTCACATATATATATATCATGTACAATCTTTAGTATCTTTACATGTTATACATAACAATGTCTAACTTGATGATTCGGAAGAAGGTACAAGTGCTGTCAAACAAAATGGAATAACACATGCCACCGATTCTAGATAATTCTATACATTCTAATCTAGAATATTTTTTTGTCGGTGATGTATGAAGATCCTAGGGTCTCGTATACAAATAAATAAATAATAGTTTAATTCTCTTTGACCAACCAATTGGCAAAAGAAAATTGTTATTTAATCATTTATAGATAACATATATATATATATACATTGTAATACCACCTTCTACATTATGTGAACAAAGCTTAAAAACAATTCATACTTTCTACACGTTATATATAAGAATGTAATGGTAAACCCTGAATGCATGGAGTTTTTTTATCATAGAGAGTAGTTTCTATTGATTAACGCTATCTTATCTGCCTTTAAACAAATTTATCCTGCCATGTTACGACAATAGGCGCAATCTAATTTAAAAAAAAAGGACTTTACACGAAAAAACTACTTGTTGATGAAACGAAATTTTGTAGGTATACGTATATAATTGCCCGTATACAATACTATAGACACATTAATCTCTGTAAATAATTGCTCTTTTTAACTTTGAGAAAACTTTTTCCCTGTGGACAGAATAAATCTAGCCATCTGAACCTTGAAGTCAAATAAGACATAAATTAACGAAGAACTTTAATTAACTACTGTACGAAAATAGCTGCAGAGGGAACTCGAATTTGGCACGATAACTTTTAATAGGCCTGTATAATTTCATGCGAGTTGCATATGCAGTTCAAGAATTCAGTTTGCATTTCATAAGACATCCTCATGCAAGATTTAACGAAATTGAAACATGAAATCTAATTTAATATTTCTACTTATAAACGTAGCAAAATCATAGACAGATTGATTATTCTGTCTTAAGCTCTGATATGATGTTACATTTGTAAATAAGTGACAAACAACCATTACAATTTATACGATAATGATTTACTAAGTACCTAATGTAATGCGTTTTGGCCAAAACATACCGATATCCGGATTGAGCATTGTGATAAACGAGCTAGGAGCTGGATATCTGTAGATCGATCACTTTGAAATCGATTTTTATTTTATTATTCAATTTTTTGGTTTAATGTTTTTCATCTCTACGTGTATGTTATTTTTTTTATTTTTTTTTTAAAGACAATTCACACCAATTGCCATGCTATATATAATTCAAACCCATGCTAAGCTGGTGAAGCTTGTGTTATGGGTACTAGGCAACGGATATACATACATAGATAGATAGACATATAAATACATATTTAAACACCCAAGACATAAGCACAACACCAAATGCTCATCACACCGATGTTTGTCTCAGCCGGGGATCGAACCCGGGACTCATGGATTCGCAGTCAGGGGTACTAACCACTAGACCAATGAGCCGTCAAATGTTATGTTTCCCTATAAATGCTTTGCTCATATGAAATATTGTATTTTATTTTTTTGTACCAATGTATCAGTGTGGTGCAGCTGCAGCTTGCCAACGCTCGGGTTGGCAAGCTTTTGTAAATAAATAAATAATAAATCATATTTCTACACAAATATGTATCAAAAATAATTCATAAAAAACAGTCCAATTGAAGTCTTTAACTATTTATTCTGCCAATTCGTTGAGTAAGTTTAAGTTTCGTTCTGTCAAATTTAGGGCACAGAATACTAAAACAGTGCAATTAAACTGACTCAATTTTAACGATTTCAAAAAATCTGACAGAATTTTAACTCGAGCTGCGACCTCTTCAATACTCAACGATTTGTCTTACTATTTTACTATATCGTACTCGTATTGATGATCGAGTCCAAAAAACATCAACGTATTGAAACGAAGTAAATTTTCCTATCAACAATACTGAATATATTCCAACCCCATTCCACTTTACTTTCATTAGGATTCTCGCCGCATTAATCTTCTCCAAGTCATTATTATAACAAGCCGAAGTAACGTTAACTCTTCCGTCAGTAATGAAACCTGCCCGTCTCGATTCGCGTAAAAACTTGAGAAATTTGAATTTAGATGAGCCAAGTTGTCGGCTAAATGATTTCTTTGAACCAATGTTACTGATGGGTGGAGTTTTAATAGTGGCCCAGTGGTTAATCAGTCACTTTCAAACCTGGTAATGTAATTGGAGCCTAGGCTGAAAAGTAGTATTATAACTATTTAAGCCTTGACTTGTTTAAGCTATCGCGAAATATGCTTTAAAGGAGCATGAAAAATAGCCACAGCGCTAAATCACCTGCATCATGAGCACACCCCACATCACACCCTCACGTACATACAATTCCACACCATCACATAACACAGCCAAATAGAACTTAGTTAAATTTATTTAATATTTTTCATTTGTAAATGTTTGAACTTTTTTGTAAATATTATGTATCATTTTTGGCTATATCTTTAGTATAATTATTTTTGTTACATATAATTTATGTTAGCTGTAAGTTTACGAAATAAATAAATAATGACTTGAAGCTTGAATATAACACAAATGTATTGCTTGATCATCAAAGATTGATAATACACAATACACCACAATGCATTGTTTATAAAACACTCTTGCCGCATGGGAATTAAATCACAGTACCTACAATCTATATAATATACTATACGTAAGCTTTCTTAACTTTTAAATAACACAATTCCCCTCGAGCTGTATTATAACAAAATATATTGAAATTTTGGAAATGAAAATTTTCCTTACATTACTCTCCATTAGAGAATATTTCCTGGCAGGTAATGTATGACCTCACATTTTATTAACCCGTGGGCAAGGAACCCTTGTCTGTTTGTCAATTATTCGAAGCAAAACCACTCGACGCGTACAAAAATATTCTTTTGCACTTTAGGGATTTCGTTTTGAAATTTGAGATTATTGAAGAATATTAATTTACATTACAGAAACCGCATTTTTAACGGACCACACTTAAAGTCACATGAAGTCATTTGAGAAAATTATTGTAATAAAATTAATTTAAGAGTGATTTTTATATGTCAAATCTTATGATTTCTTTACCGGAGACTTATTCATGAAGCATATGTGTGTGTATAAGCATAATATATCTGCTTCAAAAGGTTAGAAAAGCATATGCTTAGCAAGTTTTCTAATTTGGAAATAAATATCTATTATGATTTAAAAAAAAAAAGTAAATATCACAATAATCAAATATTTTAATGAGCTTGGCAGCAATACATACTAGAGTCTAGACACGGACAACTAACCCACAGACTACCATATTAGATAATGAGGAGTGGTGTCTTCCTACATATTCTGGCAAAATCACAATAACAACATACTAACCAATAAATGTATATTTTTTTAATAATGCTGTATACCAAATTTCGCCGTCGTACACAGACAATGTTGCGGTAACACTGATATTTAATTAACTGCACTATTCTCCTCTTTTTTGTTTAAAATTTTAATTAAAGTTCGACATCAATATTCTTTTTACTGTACTTTGTTTGGCCAACAAAAGCGCATCACCACATAACCTTAAAGCCTGAAAACTCAAGCGCTCGCTTATATATTATATAATAATATATTTTATTATTTATTTACCCTTTATAGTAACGCTAACTAAGAAAGACGGCATTTTCGGTTATAAGCGTTCTCATCGATACAAGCCGTGCAATAAGACATATAAAAGTAACCCAGAGAACTGCAAATTTAACATTATATGTATTCTTAATCACAAAAATATTATATACGTGGTTATATATAATCTATTCGTTTATGATATATAATTATCGTCTTTCTCTTATATAAAAAAAAATGGTGCGTGTACTTATGTACGCGCGTAAGAAGTTATACTTCTATGGTTTTCTTTATTTTTTTTAAATATTAAATAATTAATAATCAATATTAGGCGTTAATAATTTAACAATATTTAATATTTAGTATATTATTCAATTATTAATTAATATTAATAATAATTATTATTATATTATTAATTCAATTTAATAACTACGTATGTTTCATAACCTTTTAACTAAGTATAAATAGGTCTTTGTGAAAAAGCATTGCTAAATTTCTTTGACAAAATAATTAAAACTGCTTTATTTGTTTAATACGCGCACGCTCGGCGACCATACTGAATTTTGTGTCACGGTGCGCGCGCATCGTAAAATTTCACTCTCATAAATTTTTCATAACGCGCCTAAAGAAGTATAACTTCAAAAATCAGCGGCGCTACAACTTTTTTAGGTCTGGGCCTCTGGATTTCTGTAACTGGTTTATGATCATTTCTCAATCTAATAGGCAAGTATCAGATCAGCCTCCTATGCCTGACACATGCCGATTTCCTCACGATGTCTTCCTTCGTTCGAGCGAATGTTAAATGAGCACATAGACAGTGTCCATTGGTGCACAGTCAAGCATCGAACCTACTACTTCAAGGTTATGAGACGCACGCTGAAGCCACTAGGCCAACACTGCTCTTATTTAAAAGTCATATAAAAATACGTAACAATCACATAAACTGTCACTAAGGCTATTTTCACCGATTTGGATTAAACCAAAATGTATTTTTAGTTTCAACCAGTATTTAAATATTTATCATCGCTTCCCAGGCAACAAACAGACAAAAAGAGGTCTCGCCGAAAATAGCCGGGCCTATAAACTTTTTACTTCTTACCTGCGCTTTAGAGATACGGGTTTTAACCGGCCAAGCGTAAAACCTCTAATTAGAGTGTTCGAACAATAAAAACTTTCAATTCACTGATATATGTACATTTAGGTACGTATACAAATGTTTATAGCACACAACAAAAAAATTGTTGCTTTTGTAGCGGAAATTAATCTATCCATAATAATAATAAAGCTCGTTATTGAATATATACAGTTAAGCTATGTTATCCTAATATCCTTCTGTACCATTGATCGGAAGTCCTTCACGGGTAAAGGCCTCACCCAGCCTTTTTCCAAATACCTCTATCCATTGCTTTCTTTCTCCATTCGCTTCCTGCTAACGCTTCTACATCTTCTATCCACCTTTTTTGGGCGCCCTCTTCACCTTCTTTACATCCTTTTTATTTTTTCTTTAAAGTCCATATGCCAAGTTGACAGAAAATAAAAAACTGTGAGTGCAATGTAATTTTTATACAATTACACGTGTTTTATCTCACTTATATTAGAGTATGAGTTTAGATTGGTTTGTGATAATTAATAATATTAGAAATTGAATACAATAGATAGGCCATACACTCCGCAGGCATCTCAATGCTCATATTCCTAAGCAGGCGCTTGATTGGAACCCGTAGGGAAAGCGGAAGCATGGCCATCCCAGGCAAACCTGGCGCCGTACAGTTGCAGATGAGGCAAAGAGAGCCGGAAAGACTAGGATGTAAAATACGAGGCTCAAGACCGAACGCGATGGAAACTCACTGTGGACGACCTCTGCCCCATCTAGAGGTTATGGGACATTAAGTGAAGTCACTTAGTTGTAAGTTGTAACTAAGAACTACGTAACAAACTAAACTCGAAACTTATAAAAAAATCGAGTTTCAACTTAGCAATATGATATTTCAGGACACGCCTGATTAAACTGTTTACTACCTTTGACCTTAATTAAACATTCAAATTAACAGTACACTTTATATATAGGTCAGGGTCACATGATGTAGGCAACGCGCCAACACCCTTTGCCTCTCGTTATAATAGATCTACATCAATTTTTTGCATCCAAATGAAAATACATTAGGGGTCGTTCAAATATTACGTTACGTATTTTTACACATATTACCCACACATTGTATGTGCTTGAAAACTAAATGCATTTTCGAGGATTCCTACAAACAATTAATACATTTATGTATGTTTTGAGAGCTTTGCTTACTTTTGATGACAAGAGGATAAATTGCAGTAAATCTGCTTACGTAATACTTGAACTCTTTGCCCCCGATAGTAACGGTATGTGGGACTCGACCCACACCAATATCTCTGATATTCAAACACTCCGGGGTCGCTCTCGCATTCTACCCGGGCCTCATCGGCATAACTATAACGTTTGTTATACCTAATAGTAGAAAGCAAAACATTAGTTTACGTTATGATATCTTCTGCTTACACAATTTCAATGAATGCTACTATTAGATGTTTGCATCAGTTAACAGTTATGAATAGATCTATTTGTTAGTACAAATGAACCGTCTCAGTGCGCAAAATATATTATGTAACATTATATAATAATGAAATATAGTAGTATACGATTGGTAAACAGGGGTAAGTTGTAAACACAGGGGCAAACTTTTAAAATTCGTATTAATTTTATATTTATACATTTTTAATTATGATTATTATGTAGGTTATGAATATTGTAAATACTGTATATATATATATATATATAATTTGGTCGTTATCCTGGTAACCAAAAATTAGTTTGTTTCCTCCGAACCACTACAAATTTCATAAAAAATAAAAATAGTAATCGCTTCTAAGGAACCCGCCCAATAATTAATTATTATTATATATTTTTTCTCGATATTTGTAATATTTGTATAATAATCATGCCGTGACTAATTATTTGTTTATTTTCACTAGACTTTTCTCTACTATATATTCTATTGTATTGTATAAGATCTTCTGTCGATCCGAAGTGGTGGAGGCCTGATGACCTGTAACACAGGTACTCTTACCTTTAGCAGGCATCAGTCTCACACAAACTAGCTTTTTCCCTAAACAAAAGTAAGACAATTATTTATTTAGAATAGTATATAACTGTCACAAGTTTTTGTGAGAAATAAATAAAGATTATATTATATTACTAGCGGACCCGGCAGACGTTGTCCTGTCTTAACTATGAATATTGATTTCAAATTGCTATAATTAATTAAAAAATATTTCAGAAACAAAATGTTTATTATTATAATGCTTTATGTTATACAACATTCTTTGTTTGTTTTTCTGGCTTGCATATTATTATATTATCAATATAATAACTCCGATCGAAGCATTTATTTTAAACGATATTCATTTTTCTTACATCCTCTTTGACGATATTTGCAGCACGCATTCTGTCAATGTTATGTCAAACGCCATAAGGTTACATCAAAAAGTTCGAACTGTATGGTGGTTAAGTATTTAAAATTTTCTAATTTTACGCGCAATTTTTTTTTTTTCTTTTATAAGAACCTTCTCCTGACAATTACAAACACAACAAAAACAATCAGACAAATCGGTCAAGCCGTTTTCATGTTATGTCGTGACAACGGAAAACGGATTTCATTTTTATATATATATATATAGATCATTATTATTTAACAAAATTGGTCATATAATACATATTTTACAAATCGCGTTAACTATTCAGCAACTGTGGTGAGAGACCAATATACTACTACTGTAAATTCCTTGTGGCAAACAGGGGGGAGTATAAAGTAAATATGGTAAATGTTGGACGCTTAGCAAGCTCTTGTGGCCTAACGATCAAAACACGTTACACTAATTGGCATTTGTTTTCAATGAGTTAGTAAATATCGCTAATTATGCGGAAAAGCAGTTTGTAATGAAGTGTTTGTAACGTTCAAGGCTTAAGCGTCGAGTTAGCTAATAAACGATAAATGGTTATGTCATGATAATCAATAAAGATTATGTTTATGTATTAGCAAAGCATTGTATTGACAGTTTACTTAAGAGGTAGTACAAACTCCAGACATTTCCGCAGGTAAACGAGAGGATGGTACGTGTCGAGTGCCTGTGATTGGTCTAGAGAGGTTGACCAATCACAGTCAAACGAAACGCGTTATCGATTAGTTTTTTCATAAAACAGGGGGAAAAAGGGAAGGTGGCTCACTTAACTTCACCTGAAGTTAAGTGGATACTCTTAATGCCAGAGGGCTTGCGAGTGCGTTGCCGGCCTAAAGTATTTTTTACGTTCTTAAAATAGACGGATATTTTTTTTAGATATAAAAAAACTAAACAGAGTTTTTTTATATTGTTTTATCGAAACGGGAACAAACGGTACGAGGATCTTCTGATTACGTGATACCGCTGCCCATGGATACTCAATGGCAGAGGGCTCGTGAGTGCGTTGCCGGCCTAAAGTATTTCTTACATTCTAAAACGAAAGAGAAATATCTATAAATACAAATAGAGTTTTTATAGAACAGGATGAGGTTCACCTGATGTCAAGTCATACCTTCGCCCATGGACAAGCACACTGCCAGAAGACTCGTGCGTTGATGATCTGTATGGCATGAGACCAATATGACTATGACAATTGTACTAGTGATAAAGTTTATACTTTTGGATGCGGTATTCTCATGTAACGGTTAAATTAGAACCGCAGTAATGGCTCGTTTGACCTAAAATAGTTTAACTATATGAAATTACGGAGTTAATTTATGACAGTTATTCCTTTGTAGGAAAAACACATAATTAGAAACTGTTTTTTAATCAATATAGCGTGTGTTATGCTTCACTTAATATTATATCAATAGTAAATATATAATTGTTCGAAAACAATAATAATATTATTAATAGCAGGCGGGATATTCTTAATTTTCTTAAATTATTGAATTACAACTAAACACGATAATATTATATGCCAAAGTGTCTTAATAATATATAACCTATTCATTATGGTTATGTAATGTATATGTTACAGTTAACACTAGTTTTTAGTTAAAACTCGTTTTCCCTAGTTAAAAATAGTTTTTACTAAATGCCTTTGTCAAAACTAGAAATAACAAGTGAAAACTAGAATTTACCACTGATATAATTCATTTTCTGATAAAACTAGTTGTCACTCCGAGCTTTAGTTACAACTAGCACTAGAGAAACTAATTTGAATTTTGGGATTGAAAACAAGATAAAGTTTTAAAAATATTTATTAAAAAGATCTAGGGTATAGAAACATAGTACCGTACCTAGTAAAAAAAACTTACACTAAAGGAACATTTTAGGGAACATCAGCATAAAGTAGTTGCCAAGGTGACAACATTAATTAAAAGTAAATAAAATAATCAAACAAATCAACAGAATACAACCATAAAATTTAAAAAAGGAACATTATAATAATATTTTTAAGGGATATTGGTAAACATACAATAAAAAAATAATCAAACAACCTTTAAATTAAAAAAGATGACGATCTACTTGTTATTGCAAGACAAACAATCGTGGCATTTTGAATTACAAAGGTAGCCATTTTTCTTGCAGAGACACCTTTTTGACATACATCCTTTCTTACATACGCAGCGCATAAATCCCTGGCCTGTTCCTATGGATGCTTCCTTAGCAACAGTTCTCAAAGGTAAATTTGTATTCGGAACGTCTTCTTCATGCAAAAATTTTTCTTTGCACTTGTCGAATTCTGACCTGAAAAGCAATATTTAAATAGTTAGCTTTTACCTAAAGGCAATATAATCATATGATAAAACAATTAAGCAACACATAGGTAGGTACATACCTGCAATATAATTTGTCGAGCATTCCATATTTCGTTCCAATCTTGTGAAAACCCTGATCATCCTTTTGAAGAACCACTCCGACTATATTACGTAGATTTGCTTTTGCTCTGTCGACATCTGGGATTTGTATAATTACATTATCACCGATTTCTACAGGAACGTGTATTGCATCTGAAGCTAATATCATTCTCTTGGCCTGTTTTTTAAAGTTTTGATGTGCAGTTTCTCTGGATGCCGTTATGTGTTGATTCTCATTTGTTACAACTTCGAGGTCTTTGTCATTTGGTGGTATTATTAGAGGCTCTACAGCCGTAGATGCTCTAGCTTCAATATCATATTGACTGGCTTCTAGTTCGATTGGCGATTCTCCACTTGTTTTGGATGAACTTTCTGCGTCTTTTTGTTTGGCTCCAGTTATAATCTGATGCTTTCCACTGCAACTAGCTACAGGCTCAGTTTCTGCATTATCTGTACTATTATTTAACGCATTTTCTAGATCATCTTCATCTCTTATATCCTCAATAACATCTCGTGGCAAAGTCGAAGTTATAAGCCCTACTCGGGGTTCTATACCAAACATTGCTTTGTATGGTGATTGTTTAATACCAGAATGAAACGCCCGATTTTTCATAAACTGTACAAACCGAATACCATTTGACCAATTTGTAGTATCGTTATCTTGCATCCATGAAGCTAACATTTTCTCTATGTCTTGATTAGCCCTTTCAACAGATCCTTGGCTTTGGCTGTGCCTTGGCTTTCCATGGACTAATTTACACTCGGGCCAAAATGAAACGAGCTCATTTATAACAGAGTTTACAAATTCTCTCCCGTTATCGGAGTGTAAGATGCAAGGAGCACCAAATGTTAAAAATATATCAGTCAACTGATACGCCACCTCTACGGCTCTCTTACTTTTCAGTGCACGCAACAAAACAAATTTTGTCAAATGGTCCTGATACACCATTATAAACTTAAATCCTCGATCTTCCTGTGTTTGCATGTCGATAAGATCGACTTGACAACGGCTGTTCATTTCAGAATGTAATATGGGTTTTGAAACGAGTCCTTTTTTCGTCATACTTTTTTTACGCTGACAGGTTTCGCACATAGAGAGAAAAATATTTATCATTTCTAAAGTTATGTTTGCATATTTTCGTGAAGTTTCATTTTTAAGTCTATCTCGACCACCATGACCAATGGCCACATGAGCTGCTTCAATTATATCAAAAATTTCATCTACATACAAGTAGTATTTCATGGGCTCCTGTCTAGTCACTAATTTACGTATACCACAAATATTAATTACCTTAAATCGCTTCAGTCTCCTGTACTGTTTTTGAGATTTCTGAACAGCTAACTGTGCTTCTTCAATTTCGTCCATTAAACGGTCATAGGTTTCTTTTGGCATAATATAAAAGTGGTCCTCTTTTTTTTCATGTTCACGAATCGCTAATAATCTATTTAAAAACTCCTCTTTCCACAGCGTTCCTTCATTTAAGTTTACCATGACTATTTGCGCTCGAATCAATCTATACGTGCTTAACAGAATAAAAACAAAGCATGAATGAATGGAGCGAACGAAAGCACAGCGCGCCGACGACGGTGCTTGGGAAGGGATTCCCCCGCGTTTGCCGAATCAGGTGATGTCTCGCGACCAATCAGAATAAAGTAGCCTTGGTCGGAACAGTTTTAACTGACTAACTTCGAAAAAACGCGTTTTGTCTAGTAATTACTAGTTTAACTGATATTCAATTGTGAGCATTAGTTAATTCTAGTTTTAACAAAGGCGTTTGGTAAAAACGCGTTCTAACTAGGAATAACGCGTTCTATCTAAAAACCGGTTTTAACTGTAACATATATTTGTGAGAGTTTCTGTAGAGCAATGTTGGCCTAGTGGCTTCAGCGTGCGACTCTCATCCCTCAATTTAAAACTCTCGTAAAACGTAAATTAATCAATAAAGCTTTTTTATATATTTGACGACTATTTAAATTATCCTAATTCTTGGGATTTATTTGCTCCAGTTTAAACAATTTGTATGACTCAAAACTTGGCGATTAAAAAGAGTTTCTTGACAGTTCTTCTTGCCCGGTCTGACTTGCGAACTGGTAAAGTGTAAATTTAGAATCAATTTAACATATTTTCTGTTGACGTTTTTAAGTCATGGTTACCTATATGAATAGTTATTTTGACTTTGAGTTTGCTAGGGATGTTTCTCGCTAAACCTCTGAGCCTTTATATTAGCCTAAGCCTTTACTCTGAATTTATAGAGAGTCCGAGTTCCGTACGTCAAAAATGTATCAGATCTTAACATACACGAGGCATAAAACTTGATTTTTATTTCACCCTATTTATTTCCTAATTTCCCATTGCCCAATGATACCATCACTGATGAGTATTATGATAACCAGCGATTTTCCTGTCGATATGGGACACACACGACGCCACTATAAACTTTCATTGCTGTTAAGCTGCATCCGGGATGTAATCACGTATGTTGGACATGTCAGAACGTGCCCGGACAGATGCATTCTCACACAAATTCAAACTCAATTGTGACACGGCGATATTCTATATTTGACTTTTATTCAAAAATGCTTTGGTTTTTAATCTTTGACATCATGGGGGCATTATTATTTAGCATTATAAAGCATGGTGCAATCCAGTTGCAGTTGCATCTTCTACTGGTCTGTCGTTGAAAGAAGCAGAAAATAATGATAGTACAGCGGGATCTGATAGCGGATGTTCACTAAGTAGGTTGATTATGTGAGATAATTTTAATTGTAACTAATTTACAAATTCAATTTCATTCTAGAAACAAGTACGGCGTCGATAGCATCTTTACTGGGAAAAAGATTGCATCAAAAAGAGGAACATGAAGAAAATAAAAAATAAGACACTTAGAGCGAATGAAACAAATTTTATTAAAAAGACAAGACTTTGTAGTCCAAATATTTTAAAATACATTTTATAATATCCAACTGCCGCCAGAGCCATTTCGATTATAAGTTGTTTGATAACTTCACCAAAATTATTTATAAAATATTCAATTATTCTTTACTTTTAACATAAATAAATTTAAGTCACAAATATTAAAACTTATTGTTTAGGATTACCTAACCTCCTTAAAATTCTACTATTTTCAAACTTGACATTTGTAATATTTATATGAACGCCCGAAACGCTCCATAATCCATTCCACTTGAGTTAACGACAGTAACATTCACGATCAAGTGGAATGGGGAAATCAGCGGTCGTGTCGTGAGCGTGACCGTTGTGAACGCTTAGTGGAACGCACCATTAGTCTAGAGCAGGGTTGGCCTAGTGGCTTCAGCTTCGCATGTCGGAAAGCGGATAAGGCTCTGCTGTTACAGCATCCCGCCGAAGGCGATTGTTGGTGGCGCCTTGGGGTTTTAGTGGGTATGCACAATCGCGAGTCCCGCCGCGCGGTAGTGTATGGGCAATGCATTTCCCCAAGTAAAAAAAAAGTGACTTCAGCTTGCGACTCTCATCCCAGAGGTTGTAGGTCGATTCCCGGCTGTGCACCAACACACTTTCTTTCTATGTACGAATTTAACATCGCTCGAACGGTGAAAGAAAACATCGTGAGGAAACCGGCTTGCTTAACAAATCATTCCATAGAAACAACCAAGAATTTAATGAAGACAAACCAAGTTCGTGCTAGTGAAATCACTATTGAGATTTAAGCTACGCCACAGGTATTAAAGTTCCTAGAAACCTGTAATCCTGAAACTTTAATGTACAACTTCTGTAATTCTATAGTCTGTAGAACAGGGAGCTGTTAAGGCTTCCGTCTATAGGACACTTTTACTAATTTATCTATAATTAAAAAACGATAAATACGGTTTTAATATCTTTTTATTAGTACCTGATTGTCATCTGAAGCGATTAATCTATAATAAACCTATGTATATCGTAAAAAAATTAACAACAAAATTAACCTAAATCGCTAAATCATTTAGTAATCGTGGCTTTTTTAAATAACGTGATATTTAAAATAGTATTGTAAAATAAAATAAATTTAACAAAAAAAAAACTTGGCAAAGTTGTATCATTAAATAACTCGAATCGAAGTACCAGTATAATAAGTAGAAAACGATAGCGCGCGATACCAATTATTAAAAGGGCAACTCACTTGCGAGCCTCCTGGCATTGTAAGTGTCCATGGGCGATATCATTTAACATCAGGTGAGCCTCCTGCCCGTTATATATAAAGAAATCTAGCCAGTCCAGCGGGAATAGAGAAGCATCCATTATAACAATTTCGTAACTATATATATAAAAGAAAGTCGTGTTTGTTACAACACTTATAACTCGAGAACGGCTGGACCGGTTGCCATGGTTTTTGATTTGCTGGTATTATTTCCGTCCCGAATAGCAGAATAAGCAATAAAATATCGGATAAGTTATCGAATAACAATAAATTAATTTTACGAATGCAAAAACCATATGGTGCCATCTTTTGACAAAACTACGCATCATTTTACGTCGAATTCGTGTCAGTTCAAGAAATTCCAATCTTGAGGTGAATGAGGAGATGCATAACCATGCTTTGATCCTGATCAAAAGATGTTGGATATCAGAAAGTGCTTAACATGCAGTATCGCCATATTGACGCTAGAGAGAAGATGCCTAATGTGTAAAACTGCCATTATTCTTTCGCAATGGCAAGCAATAAAACATTTCTATTTTTGAAAAAAAGTTGTATTAATGTTATACTTAAGATAAAAGAAATCCTAAAATAAGTTAAATTAAAGTAACAACGATATTATAAGGTTGTAGGGCGGAACGAAGTTAGCCAGGTCAGCTAGTTTCGTAATAAAAAAATACTATCTAATGTATTAGGTATACTAGTAAGACACAAGTAACATATTATATATAGTCGAAATCAAACTAGAATTAAATTAAAAAAATCAGTGGCGCTATAACCTTTTCAGGTCTGGGCCTCAGATTTCTGTATCTGTTTCATGATCATTTCTTAATCTAATAGGTGATCCTTCTGTGCCTGAAACACGCCGTCGACGTTTTCTGTCTAAGGCAAGCCGGTTTCCTCACGATGTTTTCCTTCACCGTTCGAGAGAATGGTAAATGCGCACATAGAAAGATAGTCCATTGGTGCACAGCCGGGACTCGAGCCTACAATCTGAAGGATGAAAGTATAAGCTGCATAATACAGCTGTATAATAAACTACCCACAGATATAAAAAATATTACTTCTATCAATTTATTCAAATCGAAGCTAAGTGAATATGTTAAACTAAATTACTTTTAAATTCATTTCTTATAATTACTTTTAATTCATATTTCTTTGTTTACTTTTATTTTTAAATTTATTGCATGTACGGCTATATTTTATTGTAATTATTTTAAAAACGACTACAATGTTATGTTATCTAGAGTATTATTCTCATGTAAGCGACATTTTTTTTCTTTTTTGAGAAATAAAGTCTTTAAACCTAAAGTCGCATGTTGAATCCACTAGGCCAATACTGCTCCAACAATAATTGTCTATTAAAAAAACGTTTATCTCACTACTTATTAAATCAAACAGGTTGAATAAATTAACCGTTTCTCCGGTTAGCTTATAACAACTTTTATATCACCATTAAAACTTCGCCAAGGAAGTAATAGAGTATCGGCCTGGTGGGCACAAGTTTTTATTTGTTTTCCGAGAGTATTAAGGTACAATTTCAATCTCAGACCAGTCTCGTTCTAAGTTTAGAACTTCTATTAACTTTGGAATTGGTCATAAGAAATTAAATTGAGTCGTACGAGAAATACTTTTATTAACTTTTGAACTGGTCTTACTCGAGTAGTAAGTAATTAAGAATACAGACATAATATATTATTCTCTCAGTAATCTAAGGCCAAAACCTGGACTTCCAAACCTTTCTGAATTAGGTGCTATATTAGTATCATCATCATCAAATTATTAAAAAAGCAAAGCTTTATCTTAATATTCTCAAAAAGCACAAATAGTTACGTGTTATGGTCAATGACCTGGTTGCATACCACTCTTGACCTACGTTGACCTTACCGGTTGAGTCACCGTCCTTTATACCAATTGAGACCTATTATTTGGCCCTAAACGAAATAACCACATACAATTTACAATTGAACATACTTGAGTAGGTTAAAAGATACCTATTTATAATTAATAGTCTTATTTGAGAGTTTTAACTAAAGCATTATACATTCTCTTTCTCTCTACTGTATACTGGCTGAGATGGCAGATAAGTAGTATAACAACCTCTTATTCATAAAAAATATGATTAATAATTATTAAGTATGTTCTTATACACACATAAGCACTCATTTAACAAACATTATCTTTTGTCTCTGTCAAATTGTTGGCTGCTATAAAAAGAAACATATTTTTTATACAAATATAAGTATAGTACATACCTATATTACTAACTCAAGACAATCATTATACAGGGTGGCCAAAAAGTCGTGGATCAAACGCAAATAGGGGATAGATGAGGTCATATGCGGCAAAAAATTGTTCTACGGGAGGTCTCTAAGGTCAACCCCTGCAGAGTTATGATTTATTTTGCGTTTTATAAGAAAATTGACTTTTTTTTACTAATTCTTATTAAAATTCGATAAAATCTACATCCTGTATCTTTTTCATAATATCCACTAGATTGGTGCTGATGAGTTCTTGCTTAACACATACTATTTATAGTTGTTTATTGAGTGTATTGAAGATAATATTAAGTTATACGATATAAATTTTTTTTCAAATCAAAACTTTTTGTTTACTTCGGACCCCACTGTGAAAAAAAATTACTCTACCGAAAAGTGACCCTGTGTTATAAGTTTTGGCGCATTTAATAGGGATTCTGAAAAGGTATTACACGTGGCCATAAATCGCTCTGATATCTTTCTAGGACGAAAAAACAACAACGATTCGGACTTATGATACATTATTTACCTACATGGGACCAGTACTGTGTGAATCGGACTAGATTCAAAAAATTGGACAGATGGCTGGAGGGTTACGTAGGAATTTGATTAGACGGTGCAGATTAAGTATTTTGGTCAGAGTAAGGAATTTTGAGCATATTTTATTGTAAAATATTTTGTTTCATACAAACAACCATTGAGAAATAATTGTTATAATACAATTATTATTTCACAATCGTTGTTTGTAATTCTTCCTAGAAAGATATCAGAGCGATTTATGGCCACGTGTAATACCTTTTCAGAATCCCTATTAAATGCGCCAAAACTTGTAGTACAGGGACACTTTTCGGTGGAGTAATTTTTTTTCACAGTGGGGTTCAAAGTAAAGAAAAATTTATGATTTGAAAAAATGTTATATCGTACCACTTAATATTATCTTGAATACACTCAATAAACAACTATAAATAGTATGTCGAACGCAAGAACTCATCAGTACCAATCTAGTGGATATTATGAGAAAGATACAGGATGTAGATATTTTCGAATTTTAAGAAGAATTAGTAAAAAAAAGTCAATTTTCATATAAAACCAAAATAAATCATAACTCTGCAGGAGTTGACCTTAGAGACCTCCCGTAGAACAATTTTTTGCCGCTGATGACCTCATCTATCCCCTATTTTCGTTTGATCCACGACTTTTTGGCCACCCTGTATATATATCTTAAATACAGTTTTTTTTCCGTTCCACTGAGTGTTATTTAAGAAAGTAACGTGGAACCAGTTGCCCACTGAAGTATTTCCGAACCAATTCGACTCAGGGTCCTTCAAGAAAAGAGCGTACCAATTCTTAAAAGGCCGGCAACGTATTTAGAGGGTCCATAGGCAGTATTACTTCACATCAGATGAACCTGCTGCCTATTTGCCCCCTGTTCTGTAAAAAAATCTCTAAAAATATAATATTAACAATTAACAATATCCCTGTAAGACTCAAAAGGATTTGTAAAAAACTCAATATCTTTGCATTCGATTCACTCAGGTAAAATTCCCTTTAAGGTAACTTCAACAAAATTTTATTATAAATTCATGTTAATAATATAGGATTTAAATATAAGCAATGTCGCTTTAGAACGCGATAAAATTAACATAATCCGGGCAACTAAAAGAAAGCAGCTACTAAGGGGCTTAACAAAAGATAATGCTCGGAGCCCAATGAGTTATTAATATTAACAGAACCTCATTTCAACTGAAAATCGCGTTTTGCATAACACTTTACGCGACAAACTTCTCTATCGCATCTCTAAGTACGGGCTTGGCTTAGAAATAATTTAAATAATAATAATAAAAGCCTTATTAATATATCCGACGGATTTTAACAAAATGGCTGAACTATAAACACGTGTTTATGGCTGACGCACAAACCGCGTAGGCCAAGAAGGGATTTTTTTTTAATTTCAGATATTTTACATTTAAATACATATTACTATCATCGCATTAATTTATCTATGAACCCTTTTGTGGCAAAGGCCTCATCCAAATCCCGCCACTCTCTGCTGCTGTTCCTTATTCTATCCACCTTCTGAATGGTCTTCCTCATGTGCTGTATTTTCAGCACCAGTTTAATACTTTCTTGCTCCACTTTTCTGTTCGTCTAATTACATAATATTAAAACATGGACCTACGACCTTAGGTATGAGAGTCGCACGCTGAAGCCACTAGGCCAACACTGCTGCAATAAATAAGTACTTGAAGAAGTAATATTCTATGCAATATGCTATAATATAATATAATGCTGATAATAAGCTGTAGAGTAGAAGTTTCAAAATCGAGTCTCTGTTGACCTATATAATGATAATCAACTCTTCCTCTACGCCCGTATTCCTTGCATCCAAAAAGCCTATTTTAGCGTCAGTTGCAACACAATGCATCTCAAACCACGACAGCACTTGTGTACGGCATCTAAACTTTCACGGTGTACATTGTAGTGTTGCTCGTGACACTATTGAAACTGTCACGCCGCAAAGGATATTCCATCCATTTGCGATTTCACTTGCCGCGATATGTACTAACATTGTGGTTTATGGTGTAGGTGACAGCGGGGAAAACTGTCATTGCACGCTACCCTACGATATTGAGTAAATGTATTGTGCTAGATTTTAGTTTTAATTTTTATCTTGGAATATGTATGTACTCGTAAAAAAGACTCCAACAGTAACAATATTAAATTAGTAATGAGAACGTATGTAACGAGTGTCTTTTTGAAAAGAAAATTTTAAGTTTAAATTTACTTTACAACAATTTGTTACATTTACTTACAAGTCTGTGCGGATTTGAGGTAGCTGCATTGCTTTTTTTAATATATTCATAGGCGAGTGGGGGCAGTCGTCTCGCCTCCGCTACGCTCTTGTATCAGTGAGTGACGCATTTCACTATCTTTCTGCAGAAATCCTCCAGTTGCGATCTGAAGCTTCTTAATATTACGGGTAAACGTTAGTTACCTTTATATCGATTTGTTGTTCCAGATCGCATCTGGAGGCCCCAAAAACAAGATATTCTATAATTATTCGCTGCAGTGCTTTGTTCCTGCAAACTTTATAGTTATGTTGACAACCCTTGCGTCATTATATTCACGTCGTCACCTTAATTCCTTTATATATAATTATTTTTACGACATTTCAATTAGCGCCCTTTCTTCTAACTCGCTTTTAGTTTATGCCTCGGACTGGGCAATGTCAGCTGTGCTGACGAGTTTATCTCGACTCAGCGCTCGCTCTGTTCGAGTTCAGTGAATAGAGGCGGGTACAACGAACCCGTCACTATATTTTACTAAAACCAACTGAATATTACTCGCGAGACCCCATTGGAGTAAGTTATAACTTTTTATACGATAAGGTTATCGGTATACAAAACGTTAGATGATAGGGTTCAATGACCCTTTGATAAATATTATATAAGTTCTATCGTACTGTTAAAATAAATAAGAGCAAATAAACCACAATTGAAGCTCAGAAAAAATTAAACAAAAAACGCAATTCTTAAAGTTATATAACTTTCGCACTTTCGGTTCTTTAAAAGATTTTCACTTAATACAAATACATTTTAACCTACAAATTACGCAAGTTACAACGTCATACAACGTGTATAATACTGTATAAGTACTTGTGAAAAGTTTAACATCGAAACCCTCAGGTAAGGATCGGTCAATTTATGTTTCCTATTGATTCGTTTTCCATTACAATAACTCATAGTATTAAAAGGAGTCGAAGGCAAATTACTCGCAAGCTTATACACTGTAATGCTTTTAGCTGCATTTTGTATGGGTCGTAAAGTGTATTGTGTTTCGATAGCGCAGCATTTTGTGAAAGTAGCCTAGTAGGGACTGATCGCTAGATGGCCTTAATACCGGATATTAAGAAAACGTGTAATTCATTTATTACGTCAAATTTTAAACACGTAGTACGAAATTTCGCAGATTTGATAATAAAACCACTTTTACACTTCTTTAAAAGCTACGTAGAGTAATTTGATATTTAAGAGGGGCTATTCGAAAATTTATTAATTTTTAATATATTTATTTGTTATTTCAGTTTTTCATTAAATCTTTTAAAATCTACTTATTGTGTTACGTTAACAATTTCAAAGTAATTTCTTCCTAAGACCTATCATTGAGGTTTTTCAAGTGAGCAATTAAATTTTAGATATTAAAAATTATGTATGTTACATAGATGGCGCACCAACATAGTAACAATAAATAAGATTAAAAATTAATAAGAAAATTAAAACAAACTTAAAAAGTTTGGTCCCTGTGGCAGTGTACCTTTAATGCTGGCAGCATTTCTTCGCTGCATAGCGATACTTATTCGTTCAGCGAGGAAAGCACCAGCTCTGGTTTCACAAGAACTATCTACTAGGCGCCAAATTAAATATTTAATTAGTTTCTATGCACTTGAACCCCACGGCCCAAGAGTCTCTACTCCAAAGGGAACAAAATCGAAGTTGGAGAAAATACTCTTATATTTGAGTCGTTTATTATTAGATTGACTTAATTCTAAGAATCATTTGACTTATTAATTAGATGTTCTACTTAAACAATGTAAATTTAAACTGTTGGGCCTTTATTAAATGTAATTAAGGAGTCTTGATTACTTTGGCTACTTTTAAGGTGACATTTAAGCTTAATTAAAATAAGTCCGAATCGCTCATTTCACCTAGTTAAAATAATATTAAGAAGCTTAATAGGACTACGAAAGTAACATTTATACAGATTTGAACATCACAATTTTATAAATTCGTTTATAGTGGAGCGGTGACAATTAAGGGTTGTATGTATTTTTGTATGCTGTATCATAAAAAAACTAAAAACAAAAAGTTTTGTCTAAAAAAAAAAAATTTAGGGGTGGGACCACCTTTAACATTTAGGGGGATGAAAAATAGATTCAGACTTACTGAATATGCATAAAACATTTTATAAGAATCGGTCGAGCCGTTTCGGAGGAGTATGGGAACGAACATTGTGACACGAGAATTTTAGATATAAGGAAAGTAAAATATAATATATCAATGATCAAATGCTGTCAGCTGTAATCCAACATTCCAGCATTTCTAGTCTCATTAAACTCGAGTTTGCGATATGGGGACATGAATATATAGCTAGGTTAATAATATATAATAAACTATTATATTAATAATAGTTCATTTCACAATAATCAAATATTTTTACAAACATTAAAGATGAAATATCATTTTTTTTTTTCAGCTGGCAAGTATTAAAAGTCCATTTATTTAAAATAAAAACATCAACGACAGTACAACCTTTTTAGGTCTGGGCCTCAGATTTTTGTATCTGTTTCATGATCAATTGTTTTGAATGATCAAGAGTTGTCAATCTTATAAGAACTTCTCTTTCACCTACGGGATCGGCGCGGCCTCCTCCTACTGGCCTCCTAACACACGCTCGACTTTTTGGGTATAAAGAAAGCCGGTTTCCTCACAATGTTTTCCTTCACCGTTCGAGCGAATGTTAAATGCGCATATACGAACGCATATCGTACCTACGACCTCAGCTATGAGAGTCGCACTGGCCAACACTGCTCTTAATTAAATAACTTGTATTATTGTCACAGATTAGAAAAGTAAATTTGACAGCATAAGCATGTAATGGTTCTGACATTGCATCACTCAGAATTTAATTACACAGGCCGTACATCGTGTGGGGTGCCGCAAGCCAAATGGGTCAAAGCTTGACCCATACATGTAACTTGCATAACGCGATAACAACAAAGGCAATTATGGTAATTATGATCACTTTTTAATTAAATAAAAAAAGTGCGTGCGTACAAAGTACCTACACATGTCAGAAGTGAAATTTCTTTGGCTAACTAATTTTTAAGTTTGGTTCATATTTATACAAATCTAAAAATTTAGATTTCCGAGACTTAGAGGGAGGGAAAAATTAATTAGAATTTAATTGTCATTAAAATATGAAGTGCTGAAAATTAATACAAATTATAAATTTAATTATTTAATTTATTTCTTCGTTGATAAAAACACGAGGCATTTTAATTTACAATTCGCCATTCGAAATTTTAATGTTAAAATTAGAATCTCTCAATCGGTCTCAATTGATTTTCCTCCCTTTTCTTCGACAAAAACGCTGCACATCTTCGTGACGTTATCGTAAAAGTTTACCCTCATGCGCCTTAAGAAGTTTCACATCAAAAATATATAATTAAAGAGTGAACACAATTTGAAAGAAAAACACAGTGTGGCTGAGAGTTGTTATAAGCGTGCGGTGTGTCTGCGTTTTTGGAACCTCAGTAATGCCAAAATATGTAGTAAGGCCTCTCCAGAATCTAATGTGAGTTATTCATAAAAAAAGTTAGGCCCTTAGCTTGTTTTGTCTCTTTTCATTAGAGCGTAAACTCAATTTGACGGAAAGAGACAAAACAGTAATTCAGTATAGAAACCTAGAAACTAAATATTAAGTACCTATTGTAATTAAATGTTAAGTCTTTTATGACGATATTCTATTAATTTCTAAGTCGTTATTTTTAGCTTATGACTTGTATTTCAACATTGAAACGGAAATTGATTATGAAAATCGACAGAGCGCGTACATTTGACGTTCGCTCTAAATTCCCACAAAATTAAACACGATTTAGCAATGTTTAGAAATATTGAAGGTTTAGGATTTCTATAAATTACCCAATATCAACGCTATGAATTCGTTGTTAATTCTGAAATATAATTTAAAAAATTCAATACGGTATGTTATTTATATATGTATATGTTTAGTTATATTGGAGGTTCGTAGAGATGTGGGGTCTCTCTGTATCTTCTACCGCATTTACCATTGAGATTGTTCAGAGGAGTTGTTCGGACTCATAACTGCAACTGAGTTTCATCACCGGACGTCAAGGCAGAATACTAAATACCATCCGTATCACCTCAACGTCCGTCGTTCCACAACTGAGCGTTTTCAACGTAGTTTCTGCCGCGAACCACCACTAGGTATACAGCTGCTCACTGAAGTATTTCGGAAGCCTGAAGTATTTCCGAAGCAATTCGACTTAGGCAACGGCAAAAATTGTTTATCATAGCTACTTTCACAGCGTAATGTCGTACGGTATTCTACTGTGGGGTGCTGCTGCAGAGGTTCAATCCATATTTGTGCTGCAGAAGCGGGCTGTTCGGGGTATTTGTTGTGTTTCTCCGAGGGAGTCGGTACGGAATAAGTTTAAGGAATTAAATATTATGACACTATCTGGTCAATATATTCTTGAAGCCTTGTTGTATGTCCAAAAGATATAAACGATTTTAAAACAAATGGTGACTTTCACCAGTATAATACGCGAAATAGAACTAATTTGAGTGTACGACCAACCAGGCTCCAAAAGATAAACCACTCCTTATATAGAAATTGTATTCGTTTTTACAACAAACTCCCAAGCGAAATTAGAGTATTATCACTAAATAAATTCAAAGCCGTCGTTAAACGGAAACTAATCAACAAAGCTTTTTTGTAAATTTGAGGACTACTTAAATGATCCTAATCCTTGGGATTGAATTGCTGCAGTTCAAAGAATTTGTATGACAATTACCTGGCGATTAAAAAGAGTGGCGGAAAGTTTCTTGCCAGTTCTTCTTACCCGCTCTACGCCCTTGACTTGCGAACTGGTAGTAAATGTAAATTTACGATTAATTTAACTTGACGATTCAAAAGTGTACTTGGTTACCCACTTGAATAAATATATTTTGAGTTTGAGTTTGAGGGTCCTTCAAGAAAAGGGAGTACCAATTTTTTAAAGGACGGCAACGCACTCGCGAGCCCTCTAGCATTGAAGCCCTCAGTATCCGTGCCCCCTGAGCTGTGATTTAAAAAAATAGTTTAGATTGGTTCAATTCTCGGCAAGAATCTAAAATTGTCGTTGATTGACATAACCTTTACACATTTAAAGAAAAAACTGTGTTTAACGGATTAAAGTTATGTATTATTATAAATTTACAATTATTTTACATAATTTTAAATTTATCCGACGTTTCGCGTGCTTTACAGCGTGCGTGGTCACGGTGACCAAATTTATAATAATACATAACTTTAATCCGTTAAAAACAGTTTTTTCTTTAAAGAATTAAAAATTTTATAAGTTTCTTATATATATAAAGACTTATGTAGGTATTCGACCGATAATTACGTCAATTTATGATGATTTATAACATAGCTTTTACAATTGTTTAGTATGTTACATATATTAACAATACAAGGTTTGAAAGATGTGAATGGCATTAGATTCCTCTATAAATTCCTAGAACCCTGGTATGTGCGGAAGCTTAGTGGGAATGTAGAGAGAGATTTGGTCAACTGATAACAGTAGACATGTATATTTTATATCTATATATATAAAAATTAAACCCGTTTTCCGTTGTCACGACATAACATGAAAACGGCTTGACCGATTTGTCTGATTTTTTTATATAATATTCCTTGAAGTACGAGGATGGTTCTTACGGAGAGAAAAATTAAAAAAAATTGAATGAAAAAGTCTAAAAACAACACTTTTCTATATTCCCATACAAAATATTCGTAATAATACTTAAAAGTCATTTTGAACTTTAATACCATATCATAAAGTTCAAATGTTAGTGGAGGGGTTCCAGGAAGGTAAATTTTTATTTTTTGACATAATGTATTTGTTGTCTTATCAACTTTCTTTTTTTTATCTTACTAGCTAGACCGGTGTCCCGAATAGCAGAATAAGTATTAAAAAAAAATAAGGAATCGACGAATCGAAATAAAGAAAAGTGCGCGAGCGAGATGGGAATAAGACAATCTACAAGTAAAAAGAAATAGTATATGCGTGAAGTTAGCAGCTATGCCAAGAACTTTGAATGACCATAATGACATTTACCTTCTAAACAACTAAAGGGGTTTTAATTATTTTTTCAAAGAAATTTAGCTAAACTCAAACTCAAAATATCTTTATTCGAGTGGGTAACCAAGTAAACTTTTGAATCGTCAAGTTAAAATAATCGTAAATTTACATTTACTACCAGTTCGCAAGTCAAGGGCGTAGAGCGGGTAAGAAGAACTGGCAAGAAACTTTCCGCCACTCGTTTTAATCGCCAAGTAATGTCATACAAATTGCTATTTGAGCTTATTGAGCTATGCTAATTCACAAAGACCTATTGTTACTTAGTTCAAAGGTAATGAAACATACCAAGTTATTAAATTGAATGAATAATATAATAAAATTATAAATAATAATAATAATTGTTATTAATATTAATGAATAATTGAATAATATACTAAATATTAAATTTTAATAAATTGTTTACGTTAAATATTAATTAATTATATTAAAAAAAAATAAAGCCAAAGAAGTATATTTTCTTACGCGCGTACATAAGTACACGCAACCATTTTTGTAAGGTCCTTAGATGTAAAATATATAATGCGGAAATGTTGGAGAGACTGGGACTGCGTGTGCGGTGTGCCAAATAACCACACTCGGCGTGGTAAGCGGTCGCAAGTGCCTCGGGCGCGTAAAAATTTACTCAGAGAAGCACCATTTAGGCGTGTCTTGCGCACCCTAAACACTAATGCTTGTGAGACGGATATATTTAGTTGCACAATTGCATTATTTATAATTAGTTATAAAAAAAAAGGTTTAGGTTTTAAGTTTTTACTTGTTATGTTTATATTATGTTTCTAGTATAGTTTTCTATTGCGATAGTATTAATTTACTGAAAAAAATAGGAAATAAGGAAAAAACATAAATGATTAATTCAAAGCAAAAATACTCATTTTTTTTCTTTTATGCAATACAAACTTTCAATGATTTTACACGCCTCATAAGTCCCAACTTTAATGTAAGTTGAACATTGAACTGTAATATAAAGGAATTAAGCTCAAATTCAAAAACTGAACTGAAAATGAAAGCGATATTTTGCAAGTGAAATTACACTAAACACTAGTTCCGCCTTCTAGCTAATAATTTTAATGTAATTTATATTTTGTTTCCTTTGAACAGAATTTAGAAACGTTTAAAAGTTATTAAACTTTATCGAAAAATATTTTTACTTTAACGTGTTTTAAAAAAAAATCAGTGGCGCTACAACCTCTTTAGGTCTGGTCCTCAGATTTCTGAATCTGTTTCATGATCATTTTTCAATCTAATAGGCAAGTAGGGGATACGCCTTCTGTGCCTGACACACGCCGTCGATTTTTTGGGTCTTAGACATGTCGGTTTCTTCACGATATTTTCCTTCACCGTTCGAGCGAATTTTAAATGCGCACATAGCCCATCCTTTGGTGCACAGCCGGTGATCGAACCTACGACCTCAGGGATGAGTGCCGCACGCTGAAACCACTAGGCCAATACTGCTCGTTTTTTAGTCGTTAAAACTTCAGGTCGCTTTATTGCTATTTTTGTTATCTAAATCATAAATCTTGATAACTCAACAAAAAAATAACTCACCGTACTCTTTCCGCTCTTTGTCTTGTCTTAGTCCTACCCAAGTCAAGACAAACTGTAGCTGTGATATTGTCTACATAACAATTGATTAAAACGCTTCCCATATCAGACGGTTACGCAACAGACCTGACCATGACCAATGATCTGAGCAATCTGAGTACGACTATTTAGATTGGCCGATTTAATGTGTGATATTAATTTAAACAATTACACTTTGAATGATCTATACTCTGATTATTCCGTAGAATTCTGACATTTCATAAGTGTTGCTACCAAAAAAAATCTCCACCGAAAAAGCGACACATAATATATCAGAATTCTACGGAATGAAAAATCAGACTATAGATGATAATTTTTTTTAATTAATTTCAATTCGTGCAATGAACGCTATGCACTTGTCATCCCGAGGTTACGTATGCTTCACAGCCACTATGACTAACGGTGACTCTCGTATGGTGAAAGCGGAAATTGCGGCATTTGGTTCAATTTGTACTAATGAAATTTAAATGTGCATTTATAAGTAGAGAATTTTATATTACTAGCTGACCCGATAAACGTTGTTTTGCCAAAGATGATAACAGTTCTAATATCGCTATTAAACTGGGGAGTTAGTTACTGGCAGATATCTGATAATAAGTTTTGTGCAAAAAAACCTGGGCCGGCCCTATCACTTAGAGGTATAAAAATTGTTCACGACCTACTGTCAAAGCTACAAACACACAAAAATTCAAAGAAATCGGTGAAGCTGTTTCGGAGTTCCAAACTTGAGAATTTCCAATATTTAGATGACTCTCATGATATTGCGAAGTATTGTGAAAGAATGCTTCTAATAAGCCTAATAAAACAAGGTAGATTTTGTCACATGCTATCGTCATATAAGAAAATATCTTAATTCACATTAAACACTTCCTTATGTATACCTTGATCACCGATGGAATATGTCCAAATATACCGTACCTGTAACAGAAAAGAGAGAATTTAAATACATTTTGAAACATATTACACACTTCTTAAGTAATCCTGACATAAGATTTCTACTTACGAAACCTTTCTTTTGCCCAAAAAGTAACCTTGGACCTTTTGTACACTTTATAAAGAATGTCTGTTAGGTTTTATTTTATATAATACAGTAATCAACTTCAGTGTAAACATAACTTAGTTTATTGTTCAAAGTTGCTTAACTATAAGGACCTCTTTCGCCTAACTCTTGTCTAACTATAGATATTAGGTAAGCCGGTGATGTTCAAGTTAATTAGAAGTGGTTTTAACTGCAGCTATTAGGAACAAGCTATTGACCTAATAGCCTGGTTTCACGTGTAATTTATTATTAATCACTATTAACTAAATTTATTATTTATTATTACTGCCAATTTATAAAATGCATAATAAGTTTCCTATTAACGCTTAAATCACTATATCAAAACCAATACAAATGGGAAAGCAGCTATTTCTACGAAACATTATAATTAATATTAATTTAATAACGTAATAATATTATATTTTATCACTATACTTACACTATAATTTTACAAATTATATAAGAATTGAATATAAAGATAATGACTTAAAGAAAAAACCTTTTACAGGATTAAAGTTATGTATTATTATAAATTAACAACTATTTAAAACATAATTTTAAATTTATAATAATACATAACTTTAATCCGGTAAAAGGTTTTTCTTTAAATGTGTAAAGGTTATGTCAATCAAAGACAATACTAAGATAATGACTTATAATGTAATTGTAACTTATATTCTACCTTTTAAAACAAGTTTTCAAGCCATTATGTGTGGCAGAATATGCGAACTTTAGATTGTACCCCCATAAATTACTATTATTATAAAAACAAATGGTTTATGTTATGTTCCTATACAACATAATAATAAATTCCATTTTCCTCAGCTGCTGCACTCTAATCCTCCGACAAGAACTAGAACTACCCACACTGCTCGCAGTTCCTACACTTCATATTTACACTAAACATTCATTATTTAATCGGCTACCTGCACTATACAACTACTTTCTTTCTACACTAAACATATTCAATTCCCCTCGGAACTCTCAAAAAAGATATCCTTTAAACATTTAATATCACTAAATCAAGCCGTTTTAATCACACAGGCTTCAATTACACACACACCAAATACACAATAAAATCATCCTACACGCATGTTCTCTCATATTATTGTTAATTACGTAAACCTTCTAATCGTATTATAGTTAAGCAAGCTAGTGTTTTCTAAATAAATAAATATACAGGAACGCAAAAATACTTTCGACTTTATTACAAAGGTTTTACATTTGAAATACTAATATAAATAATATTTCGAAACAAATGAATCTACTACATAGTCAAACTCAAACTCAAAATGATATTATGTCAATTTACTATCCATATGATTGATGTGTCAATCTATTTCTCATAAAATACTTTTCAATAACCGATCGATGGAACGTTTTTTTCAAAATATCTTTGAATTTCGACATTTATTAAACTAAATTTGCGAAAATCTGGATTGGAAATAATTTTAGATTATGGATCAAGTATAGAAAGCGGCCGTTAGAAACTGTTTTTGAGATGTGGAGCTGTCCGTCAGTAGGTATTCGTGAAAATACGCTTGGATGTTTCTCAATAGGGATTGAGACATGTCTTGTGACTGTAACTACGTAAACAATGAACGTTCAGCTACCTACAATAATAATAACTTATGTCAAAGACAAGGATTAAAATCTCAGGCTATTTAACAATCAACTCCGATCTTCAACGATCGTGTTCAATCTGAAACAGACAATTACTGGAGAAACAATCAAAACTATAGCGGACCAATTTCAGAATCTCATAGCGAATCGAATAGATAGTGACTGCACAGAGCATTGACATTATATTATTTTTCTAATGTGTATCGGGGTGTAAAGGATAACTTATATCCTAGATTATTTTTAACTTTTTAATAAAAACTTGTTGTTATATTTCTCTTTATGGACACTACTTACTCTAAACAGGTATTTATTAAATACTATTTAATATTTATTTATTTATATACAATTTAATAACAATACCGCGGCGTTACTGAACGATATCTTACAGGCATGTTTTGTCTTTATCATGGATTCATTGTATTAAATATATAACTGCTAAATTTGTAAACTTGTGGTAATGTGGTATCTTAAAATACGATTTAAAAGTATATAGTCACTTTGATACTCTCGATTTTAGAAATAAATAACTGAAATATATGACTGCCTATAACTTCAGAACGACTGCATCAAATTGGATAATTAATATTGTTCTGTGACCGTTATTTTCAGGGCAACGATTGCATAATATAAAACAAAATACTAACAGATTTGTTAACGTGAAAAATAGTGTAGGAAACAACTTCAATATACTGACAAAATAGTGAAATAGTAGTAGTCTTTATTGAGGAAGGCTAATATCACGCTACGGCGAAATGTACGCTGGACACATCTAGTCAAAAATGAGTGACAAACAAACGTTTCGCGAACTCTTTGATCTGACTGATTCTTTAAGGGAAATGAAACAAAAGGAAAGAGAAATGCAAGTTCCAAATAGAACCGCGTAATTATAATGGGTATATAGGCACCACAACTGTCTTCAAACAAATTTAATCAAAAAAGTTTAGATTTAGCAGTAAGCTAGATAGAGAGTACAAAGGAGGACGCAGTGACAAGGATACGAAGGAGAAGCGGCTAACGAGTAAGATATACACGCCAACCGTGGATGGAGATGTCAAGGATTTGGGTCCAGGAGGGTTGAACAGTATCTGTGACCGACGAGGATGTTCCCTTCCCGAAAAGATGTGTCTTTATAAGTAAATAACTTAAATAGTTTCTGTCGCACAGTACTCTGTGTTGCTGTGTCGTCATTTCCGCGCGCAAACTTCTATTGAGGATGCTATTGTGTTTGCTCTATTTATTTTTCGTTTTCATCGCTTTTATAGCGGAATGTTAACTGTTTATTAAGAGAAATGACCCTCAATTAATTAGGTATCAAATTACCTTTTCCATACGTAAAATTTCATTTTACATTTTTTAACTTGTTATTTACTAAAAAACATGTACACAATATTGTTCGCATAAGGCAAATAAGTACAATTTTTAATTTAAATCTAATTTGTCATATATTTGTTTTCGTCTCTTTGTAGTTATAAATAAGTAAAGTAGATTTTTTTAATTTTAAACGGGAATTAAATAAAAAGCTATTCAAATAAACACGTAGACTCATCGTCATACCTCATCTGAATAAAACAACTATTCCGTTTCTTATTTATAACTAAAAATTTACCATTTTAACATTAATACCTACATAAGCATTCAATTTTAACATACCACAAATACAATAATAGTGAATCTGGAAGCTCTGATATCCGGTTATCCGCATACCCAGTTCAAATGGCGCGCTATTCCTACAAATTTCATTTCCTACATCCACTTCGTTATTCATCTCGACGTCTCTGGAGACATTCCCGGATCAGACTTAGCAATATATTGGGTTTGTATTCAACAAAAACTCTATTAGTACAATATAAAAGTTCTCTAGCTAACAAATGCTATACTTGTAAAATTTATAAAATACTTTTTCTTATGTGTATTCGAAATTCAAAGTACAACTTTAATAGCAACGCTTAAAGAAAGGCTCTTCCTAACACTTGTTATTTGTGAAGAAATATTACACGGCAAACCAATACAATATTTTAAGCAGGAACGCAAAATCGTTGTTTTAAAATCATTCCCACCTTTAAGCTAGATTAAAAATATTCCAGGCTATTATTTCTGTGTTTGCCCAAACACAGTAACCGTAGTTTATCGTCTGCATTGTCCCAGGCGAGCTCTTTCATAAAATTTTTAGCGAAGATAGCTATCTGAATGCGGAACATGGCCGCCCCGTTTGGGAAATAGGTCACAGTGTCACGATCGTATCGGTAGACTGATCCACCGACCGGTTGGATAAATTGTACTGAATTAACACAGATGTTTGAACTTCGATATTTTTGAGGTAGTCAGGGTGTTCGACGCATCGCCGAATCAGCTCGCACTCAACCTCTCTTTAAGACTCACATTTCCAATGCGGTTCACATAAAACTTCTATTAAGAATATTTGTTTGTGACAAGTGTAATTTGAATCTCTTCTCTCTTCTTCAAGTGTTCAGCAAGAAATCACCTGGAGCGGACCATCTATTTCCAGCACCTCTCTTATTACAGTGTACGATAACGATGAGTCCTTGACTTGAATGGTCCATATGGGTTGGTGAAAGATCACGTAGCCGACGTGATATTTTGTCTTGTGTTACCAACTACGATCAGTTTCTCCAAGTTCTAATTGCCTCTGTGCATTTATTTGAATAAACGACATGACATACCAAGTAGTATTCTTTGTGGTTCCACCTTTTTCGTAAGCGTTAAAAACAAAAGTGAATCACAGCTACTTAAATATTCATTCTCTAATAAACACGAAGAAAAACCTTCAATTGTGTTACCGTTCGCGAAAACACGTTCAATTTAGCTAAGTACATCGTTATTTTTTCGAAATAATAGACTTTCTAATAAATACGTGACGAGAGCGATACATCAATTGTCGTGAATTGGGTCGTGGCACCATTCCTTTGTAGGGAAACTGGCACTGCGCTCAACAATATTTACTGATCGTAATCGCGTCTCAATGTTATAGTCTGTGGAACTACCGTCCTGACTGTGCAGACTGTAATTAAATTATTCGATTTTCAAAAGTTTAAATTATCTACATGCTTACTGTGTTTGCGACTTGTTGTGTACGAAAGTATACAAAATTACGAATTGTCAAATAGTAGGGCGTTGACGGGTATTGCGAATCGGGATTATTGTCAAATTTGGATTTAATGAGAAAGACAAATTAACTAATTAATTAGGGCGTTACTACTAAAATTTTGCTAAAACTTTAGTCTTCTAATATCGAAAATGAAAGCCACTGTCTACGCGTTTTAAATCAATATAAATAAACTGTAAAGTGATATACAAAATCATATATACCCCATTCATCGTAAACCCATAAAACTCCGAATTGGTCACCCCACACCCGACAGATTTATTTTATCCTGTCGATAACATCTTACGACTTACTACATTTCATTTGTTTTTCGCAATAAACTTTGTTTACATCGAAGCCTCTAAATATTTATGGGGAATATATTTTACTACTTTGTCGTACTTAAGGTCGTATTACATTAATCACATTACCCCAATTGATATTATCAAGTTTACATAAAATATTTAATTTTGTGATGTGTGAGTGAAAAAAATTTATAAATATAATAAAAAAGAACCTATTTTTTTTTATTAAACTTTTCCAGATTATTCCCCGACTCTGTAGTCGTCGGAGGTGTTAAAAAGCTTACATAAATGTATTGGTAAGCCGAATGTTTACTTTCTATTACTACCTATATTACTACTCTACTACTACCTATTTCTCTTGACAACCTCCTGCATGACCCTCACAGCAAATCCCAAAAAGATGCCCCTCAACCTAACATTGAGCATTATTCTCTTTAAACTCGTTTCCGTTACCCTCATGCCCATAACTTGCTCAGCGTTATACCTGTCGTATCCATACATGGGACAGTCGGTCAGAACATGCAACACTGTCCCTTTAGCTGCATCACCACAAGGACAGGCAGCACTTTGTCTAACCCTGAACCTGTAAAGATACGACAAGAAGCCACCGTGACCTGTCAACATCTGAGTAATCAATCCCGTTGGTTTCATTTGTTTAATTATCGAAAAGGCCGAAGCAACATTTGGAAGGAATAACTTGGTTATTGCAGCTGATAACCTATGTATGTTGATACCTTTGCCAACTTTACAATAGCGCTAGAAAGAATAAGTCTTTAGTGCACTGTGATTCGAACGACCTCAGGGTTGAGAATCGCACTTTAAGGGGGCGTCATAGGGGGACAATAATAACCTACAAATAGTGGAAAAACATTTACTCAGATTTGTTTTTTTTTAATGCAAATTTTGCCAACTCACAACTTTTTAGTGGAATAAAATAACAACAGAGGCTAGGCTTTAAAACCCTAAAAGAACCTTTAAAAGAGATAAAAAATACCTACCTAATCTGATCTATTATTATACATCCTCGATACATACGCCCGTACCTGTATCTAAAATAGTTAATATTTGAGCAGGTACATAAGCCTCTGAGGGCCTTGTGCTAACTACGAATGCCAATACCTATGTCTCCATACAGATGCCATAATATAATAATTAGTAGAAAATTTCAATCATTTGCCTATACATACACTCACCGGACATAATCCAACATTTGTACCAATTAACTAATTAAATACGTAATGACAGGACTTGCAATTAATGCGCTGACAAGCTTTACCAATCATTATGCGATGTTAGTTCATCGTTAATGTTGTTTCGCATCGGTACCATTTAATTGGGATAGTATTTTAACTTCGTTGTTGCAGTTGTTAGTTCGCTTCGTTAATTCGGTGATTGATCATCATTCATATTGTCTTGTTGAAACATTAAAATTCTTATAAAAACCCGCATTTAAACGCGTAACTCGACGTTGCGAAAGAAACTTCGGTCAAGGAGACTTTTTCATCTAGTTTTTTTTTATAGTACCCGCTGTACTACCGGGCAAAAGGCTCACCTGATGTTAAATGAAACTCTCAATGCCAGAGTGCTCGCGATTGCGTTACCGGCCTTTTAAGAATTAAAGCTAGTAGACAAATAATATGTACAAATGAAAAGCCTTTTAAAATGTATCCACTATCCAGTATGTGTTTTTTACATTTTATGCAATCATTTATCCCTCAAACGTCGGCAACACACCCACCCAAAAGCATGTCGGCCTTGCAGGTGTCCACGGGCGGCACTTTATTCATCAAGTATCCCCGCCGTTTGTCTCCTGTCCCATAAAAATAAAGTTTATTCTATGAACAAAACTCCTATGAATAAAACGTGGCTATTCTTAGATATGGTAACTTAATTAAATCTAAAAAAAGTCTAAAATGTTACGAATATTATGAATGAAAAATGTTATAAATATTATTTAAAATAAAAAATGTTATAAATATTATAAATTCAAAACTCAGATATGACCGCCTCGGTGCATGCGAAAGCGACCTTGCTACAGAGATCGATACACGTGCTAAGGCATCAATTAATCACTACTTTTCAAAGCATAGGGCATGGTCATGTCACTTAGTAATCCGCCCACAACATCCTAAAGGTCACTGCTTAGAACTACCACAGTTAGGACAAAAATAAATGACATTTAGGAAACGTGTTCTTCGCTTATGTCTTCATCAACGAAATCTATTATTCATTCAAAGCTTTATTACAGGGCCAGCGATACCTACAGCGATCAAGATCTCAGGGTTGCGATCAGCGCTATTCCATCAGCGCTACGGTTACTGAAAGATATGTAACATCAAACTTGCATAAGAACATGGAAGGCCGTATTGCTGTCTCTAACGGAGCAGTGTTGCCCAGTGGCTTCAGCGTGCGACTCTTATACCTGATCGTAGGTTCGATACACGGCTGTGCACCAATGGGCTTTCTTTCTATATGCGCATTTAACATTTGCTCGAACGGTGAAGGAAAACATCGTGAGGAAACCGACATGTCTTAGACCCAAAAAGTCAACGGCGTGTGTCAGGCACTGGAGGCTGATCACCTACTAGCCTATTAGATTTAAAAAATGGTCATGAAACAGATTCAGAAATCTGAGGCCAGGAACTAAAGAGGTTGAGCATTTTAGTGTTTATTAATAAGTGAGGTATCATCGTTTTCGTATCAAATTTAGTTTAGGTTAAATTTAAATGTTTGACAAGGTTAATAAAGTTCTTTTATAAAATTGCCACTTTGTACCATAGCTGAAATATAGATATATACATAATAGATAGTTCAAAATACATGTTTATTACTACAATAATTTTCGAATTTATTAAACACAATTTAGATTCTTAGGAGCGTTCGAAACGAAATTTCCAAAAGGATGAAAAACATTGAACGAATGAATTATTTCAAGCGCGGCCAATATTATTTCAGCTTTGTACGTGAGAACAAAACATTTATTTTATAAAAGTATTTTTGTTTATTAACATAAAATATTTATTCTGACTTTGCTCGAGGTGGTATTTTATTATGACCTACTATATGTATTATATATAAGGACATAGTACCCGAATTAAATGCGAAAGAGTCTCCTCTTTCTTTGGAGTCTCTTTATGTATACACCCGACAAATGTTTTAGTGGGTATCGCTCACCCGGCTTTGTAAGTAGCAGAGTGTTTGGTGTTAGTTAAGTCCATCGCAGCCCAGGAATCATTCAAATAGCGTGTCCTTCTCGGTTATCAAAAACAAAGACATGTTTATGGCATTTGTCAAAGTCATACTTATATACTAAAATAGATAGCATGCATGGTTGTAACACTTGGTTAAACTAGTTGTTGGGGATTCTATTACCGGTGAAAATTGTTTCGTTTTAGAAGGCACCACTGGTCTTTTCTTACTTGGCTGATCTCATAAGATACGGTATCTTAAAAAAAAATATTTTCTCGAACACAAATTTTAGTCGATCTGAAACACCAATTTACTAATATAATTCGTTTCGTTCCCTGCCCCATTCGAGGAACTTAATATTCCGACATACAGAATTTCAAAATACCATATCGCTGGCACAATACCTAGCAAATGCATTGTCCAAAGCATTAATGTATTACGTAACAGCCTCGGAACCCACTCAAGGTCCCGCAAACATATTATTCAATGTATTTGCAGTATTGTTTTGTATTCGAAAGTGTATCCCACGCTCCCGTTTTATAGCCCATCGCGGTGAATCATTATTTACATTGCATTAGTTTGAAAAACACCGCAGCCGTATTCAAAGTACATTAAAGATAACTTAAAAATGTACCACTTTCTTTGCAAATAAACAATTTATTATTATTGAGCGAGTAAAGATTTATCATGTGTAAAAAGCTTCTTTAGCTAGCTTATTTTCGTTATAGCTAATATTCGTCGTCTTCTCTGTTAAACGTGATGTAATATGAAAAAACAAGTTCACACACGAGCTCTCTAAACCGGTTCCGCCGGTGGCTTATCTCTCTAGAGAGAGTACATTTACACAGGAGATTTCATAGTACACAACTGTGTGCGCAGAACACTTCACGGTCTTTTAAATAAATGTTATAATCGATTAAATTGGAAGGCCGGACGCTCATTTTCCATCGAAAGATCAGTGCCGCTACTTAGTAGAATAGACATCCAATAGAAATTGTAATCCTATGTTTAGTTTTTGTACCGCGCGAAGGTTGTGTCACCAGCGAACTGAAGGATTTTGTACTACAACGAAATTACACACAAAAACCTCAACCTCCCAAATTAGTCCCTAAAGTGTCAACTATATACTATGCAGACTGCCCTTATGGTCGCTATTGGACAAGATAAGAAAAGGCAGCTTTAAGTGCTTATCTTGGCATGAAGATTAACTAACACAGTTAGCTTTTACGGTTTACCATAGAAAATCTGCAAACATTCAGCTCCCATAGTTCTCCCATTATCCCATAACAAGCGCGTAACGATGCGAAACGATCTGAAGAGCCCAGAGGTCAGAGGACACGTCACGGCTACTTGAATTTAATAAACTCCACCCCTCGGGGTGAAATTCTACCCAATAGACATTGTTTTGAATTAATGTATAAAAATGCTTTACATTTTTCATAGCCTTTTCTGTCCTATCTTCTCTTTTATTACTTATTAAGATTTGCAATAGATAATTGTATTCATAAAATTAAGAGTCTATATTCAAACCGATGTCCAGATTGAGTATTCTGATAAACGAGCTCGGCCTGGATATCCATAGCTGCTCCTCTCACACTTTACGAATTTTGGTTAGATTTTTCTAATTTTAATTGTTTTGTTTGATATTTGTATTATGTCACATAAAAATTGTATATTGTGGTTCTTTTACCAATGTACCAATGTTACCAATGTGCCGAGAGTTGGGAAGCTATAATCAATTTTAAAAAAAACGTGTGCGACATTACTTTGCAACCGAAAGTATGAGGGTATCACTTAAATGACAAGCGCAAGCCTCTGACAACGACAAGTACAGAAAACATCGGAATAATTGTATACCTTCAAAAATTATATAAAATGGGTAAATAGACAAGAAGGAACCTGCGATTTACATAAACCTTCAACAATTGACAATAGGCAATTTAACACGTTAAATTTTAACGCTTTATAAAATGCTGATTTAAAAATACCTCTGTTGACGCAGATTAAACATTTTGTTAAAGGCATTGCAACTTGTAATAATTAATAACCATCAGGATGCGGAAATACATCAGGTATCGGATACACGTTGCACGCAGAGAGGTAATCCGAACAGATTGGTGTAATGGAGTAGAGTTTCCCTATTGAATACTAATGAAGCCTGAATCTGTCCCTGATTGAGTTCTGTGATTCAACCGTAATATGTGCATCAATGAAAATTATTAAATGTTAAACATCGCTTAGTTACATATTTGTGTGCTTTAATTCTATTTTATTCTTTGAGGCATTTTTTTAAAATACACATCCTTCGGTTTTTATTTGTATCAGAAAGGAATATAGTGTACAAGTTACAACGTAACTACAATCTAGATATATCTATGTTACTTAAATAACAGATTTTAGTTTAGAGGAGTTGCACACTACCATTGTCCTAGCATACCCGGTTACAAAAACTAGTAACAGAATTATTCAGAATAGAATTCGTTTCTCTAGGTAAAGTTTCTATCCGTTTTTGAGTTTTATTTATTTTACACTAATATAAATTTTACTATATTTTGATCATCTAAAAATTGTCAAGAACATTTTATAACACCGCACAAAAGTTTTCGTCGTTGACTGTTCCCATAACACTGTGCGTAGCTCTTATTTTTTTTAATACATTGAAGTATGCTATTCATAGACTTAAACTCAGGCTATGATGAGATGATTTCTATTCTATCCTCTCGCGCTATTCGTAAGATATCCCATATGAAACTTCTTCGCTACTCAACTTCAAAATTGTACAATGAAGCAAAACTTAACGGTTAGACGCCTATACTTTTCGCCATATGCGGACTCACTCACACTTGTTTGAAAACCTCCGACCTCACCACATCATACATAACGCAAACCTACATACCAGCAACCCAAAAAGGCACTTTCTTCGCCCAACGCTTTGTCTCCATCAGAGGCTTTTCATCTTTAACCACTTTCAAAACAAAATTTTACTAACGATTACTACGAGCTAATCTTAAACCAGAAAGCAGAAAATATTCTTATTGCAACCATAGTTTAATTATTTATAAGAGTTATGTGGAAGTTAACATGTCAAAATGAAGAGACTGGCTGCCCACGAATCAGGGTATCTTAGTGTGTGGGCTAGTCCACTTTCTTTTTAACTAAACATCCTTTTTCTTAAATTAAACTTTTTTCTTTATATCCCTAATTTTAAAATCCCGTTCAGCCTATTTCGGACATTATGCAATTTCAGTTCAATAGGATATAGCAGTCGAATGGAAAGCAATACGTCAGCTGTATTCAGAGCCGTGTTCATGCACTCATGAATATTGATTGAACTTTCGCGATCACGTAATCTGACGGCTGATTGGGCAGTCTGTTGCTTACAGTCGGTATTAGATGCCGAGTCTGCATTTTTATGCTTCTCTATCTGGTAATAGGATAAGCTATACAATTTTAAATATCTGCCTGTATTGGTATATAGAACTTTTAATATGTAATTAGTTCCGATAGTTCCTTACACCGAACCGTACCTATTATTACGATATTATTGGTTTTTAATCATTTATGTTGAATAAATGTTGGCTGTGTTTTTTTATTTAATAGGAGGCAAACGGGGAGGAGGCTCACCTGATGTTAAGTGATACCGCCGCCCAAGGAAACTCACATTGCCAGAAGGCTCGCAAGTGCGTAGCCGGGTCTTTTAAGAATTGGTACTGAGGGACTCTAAATGGTATTGGTTCGGAAATACTTCAGTGGGCAGCTGGTTCCACATAGTGATGGTGCGCGTTAATTTCCTACATATTTAAATGTGTTATATTGTAAACTTTTGTTACGAATGTACTTGTACATAAAGGCTATTTATTGTTAATAGTTGATGTTACTTACAAACTCAATCATATCAAATACCAGCCTAAACAAAAATAGCTTTACAATATTTATTAAGATACGAATGTTTCTACTTCAAAAGTACCCTCAATACTAAATGACAAATTTTACATAAAATATTCATAAACCTGCTACATTCGGGAGCTTTAAATTCTAAATATATCACCCGGTATACTTGGAAACAAAAGCCTTCAAACTGATGGATTAGGGTGCTTAAAAGATCACAAAAACTTATGAAAGATACCCGAGTTCGTTACATTTGTATGCTAATTCATCCGACGGTCCAGCCCTAATCATTAATCGCTGCCAGGTGTCGCCGTTGCCATGACAACGATTGTTTGCTAAATTAATAACAGCCATTTTTAAAGTTTACTTTCGAACGGCAGACATTTCGATGCGGTTGACGAGAACCGTTTTTGGTACTCGTAAAAATTGGAAATCGTTTGTTTTGGAACGAAAAAAACAGATAAATTCAACCGCTTTTGGAAATTGCAAAATGCATGTAGCAAGCGTGTGTTATAAGGATCCTTAGACAAAAAGGGATTGGATTTTGGAATCGTCACATAGGCTATATAATGTAGTCTTTCGTGTTTGGAATTCAGCAGGAAAATCGTGAAATGATTACCACTAAACATACATTATATATCGTACATTTTACATTACGAATCCATAGTACCTATTGTCTTTAATTAACATAACCTTTACACATTTAAAGAAAAACGCTTTTACCGCTTTTACGCTTTAATTTTAAATTAAAATTATGTCAAATAATTGTAAATTTATAATAATACATAACTTTAATCCCGTAAAAGCGTTTTTCTTTAAATTACGAATCCATCCAAAACGATTTTTATATAGAACAGGGGGCAAACGGGCAGGAGGCTCATCTGACATTAAGTGATAACGCCACCTAAGGACACTCAATGCCAGAGTGCTCGGGAGTGCGTTGCCGGCTTTTTAAGGCTTGACCTTGACCACGCTGGAAGCCCGCAAAATATTGGGGTTGCATAGAACTACTTTAAATTCAAATTAAATCTTGGAATAGTATTTACCTCTTTTAGTAAAAAACTTTAGTCTTTACAAACTCAAAGTATTTGGAATCGGTTTAGCACTCTTTGATAGAGATAATTTTCCAATTTTGAAACCAAGTTTGAAGAACAGCTGTGACAAACGACTATTAGATTTAGATATATGCTATGATTCGTACATTGTTATATGATTGTAACATTTGTCATGTCTAAGAGTAATAAATGTAACATGTATTTTATGCAAGAGATTTTTTTTTGTATGCTGTTTATCAGAAAGTAGCTGTTTCGAAACTTCTTAAAAATTCTGTAAATAGTAACTGCTACTCAAACGAAATCGCTATGCCCGAGAATCGAACTACCAAATTTACATACCCAATTAAATCATTGTTTTATAGAAGAGAAGGCAAACGGGCAGTAGGCTCATCTGATGTGATATTTCTGGACTCATATATTCTGGACACTCAGAATGCCAGAAGGCTCGCAAATGCGTTGCCGGATTTTAAGGAATTGGCACGCTCTTTTGAAGATCCTAAGTCGAATTGTCTCGAAAATGCTTAATTTATAGATTAAATTACTATCTTTCTAAAAGTAGTTGCCTCAGAGCAAAATTCTCTTTTATTTGTATTTATGTAAAAAATGTAGTAATAGGTCGTATAATATTTCAGTATCGATGCGCAAAACCCTTCAAACTAACCGAGATACCAATATATCACTACATCGGTCAAAAAGCATTACGTCAAGGTATCAATATCGTAATTAAACACGCGAAACGAATGTCCGCGATCTATCAACGTCCACGCCACGCCGGCTGGAGATTGATCAGGGAATTATCAGGGCTTGCGACTGAACACGGTCAAATCGTTATGTGACCTTGATAAGACCTCATCATATTAAATTATCAATTACAAGCTGTAGTAAAAAAACAGAGATGTTATGTGACGCCTGGGTGAATATTTAGATAACGAAACGTGGCGCGTTTTGTTTGATTGTAAATGGACAAGAGAACGTTCTCGCTTTCTCTAGTTAAGCACAACACAGTTTTTTCGAATTTTCAGTTTGAGCAATCACAAACAAGCTCAAAACGCAAAAGGGAACTAACTATATGTACTTTATATGGTCTCTAGCATTAATTTCTGGAAAGTTATATTACAAATAAACATGAATCGCAAGATGCTTTTAATATCAAAACTCGACGACGGCTAGACCAATTCGAGTCAATTTTCGGAAAAAATATAAAAATTTCGCTTTTTTTTAATACTTAGGTTTCTATTCCGAAAAAAACTAACAGTCTCTATGGCAGTATTTTCCAACCTTTTTTGCGCCATGCCCTATATTAGCCTTTCTAAAATTGTTAAGCAATGTAACAGATGGAGAATGATAGGTTTTAGGAAGAAAAAAATACTAGTAAGTTAGTTGTTAACGAAACACAGTATAAAGTACCTTTTCAAAACATATTAATGAAAACCTAAATTCAAATTCCAAGTAATTTTAATAAATTTTCGAATAGCCCTCCTTAACAATCGAATTTCCTCGCTGTGGGACGTGGGCCTCACGTTGGGAAGCACTGCTGTATAGTATAGCAAAATGTTCCATATGTTGCTATGTAGCTAGTAGTAAGGCGGGGTAAGTAACTTGAGGCGTAACGAAGTTCCCGCAACTAATTTTAAATACAATAATCATAGTTGAATGCGCACACATACTGCACGATAGTAAATAATAACAAATGTGTGGTCATTGGACCGCAAGCAAGGTCACACTGCACACAATAAAATACAATTCACATACAATTACACTGATTCGTCGACGTCAGGCGGTATGCCGCACTTTTGTGAACAATAATTAACGCTTTTTATTTTTCGTCTATTGAGTCACTCTACTATTATGTATGTAGTTATAACAATGTTAGACTACTATAAAAATACAAATATTGTGCGCTTAAGTGTCTCAATTGCTAAAAAGTGGTAAGTGGAAAAAAATAGTACAGAAGAACAGAGTGTCTACCCCTTAATAGAGACTGTTAGTAGTGTTATTGGATACTTTCTTATGTTAAATATCCTTTTTAGTAAATGACGTCAGTTTTAAATTCCTTATTCGTTTTAAGTTAGGCTAGATCGTAATGTTGAATTGTGTCTTTGTACCATTCTTTAATATCACAGATCACGTTTCTTTAACATTACATCACACAGAGTATTTACAGACAGAATAAAGTAAAAACTAAGGCTTCGGTGACGTTCTTAACCGGACAAATCTGTCGTGAATAAAACAATATTGACTGTGGTTACCAGCTGCGACGGTACTCCGAGTTTTGTATAGCGCAATCCCAAGGTCATTACCAGCGCTACCGAAATAGGTAGGAAGTTGCAGAGTACCACCTCCGACATACATATATGGAAGACTTGTACGGTCCGCTTCACAAGACATTTTCTTTAGCAACCTAGCGAAGTGTGGAATCGAATGGCCCTGGGAGATACGAAGAATTGTTTAAAAAATTTGTATGCTCCGTCAAAACCCGGCAACGCACCTGAGTAAAATGGGTGTCTAATGTCTATAGGCTACGATGACTGACCTTTTTGGGCATCCCGTAGGCTCCATAATAATCTATTAAAAAAACTACTTTAAAATTACGTGGTAAATTATACATCAACTTATTTTTGTCACGCGAATTTTCCCTGGTGAGGTTGTAATCACCAAAAAATGGTAAATCCAAGATACCTACACCATAAACTCACGTGAAATATATTCTCACTTCATTGGTAAGTTACGCAAGACAAAAGCCATAGAAGCGTGAATTGCAAAGTGAAATAGCGATAAACAAGGTTATTGCCGGATCGGTGATTCGACGAATATCGTAATGTTTCACAAGAATGACCGGATATGGCGCTTTCTTTTTTATAACTTTGTCAATGTCTGGAGTTTAGAAAGTATAGTATGGCACAGTTTAGTTTCAACTTGTCTATTATTTAATATTCGGTCAAGTGTGTGCCGCGCACCACCACTTTGTTTAACCAGCTACCCACTAAAGTATTTCCGAACCAATCCGACTTAGGGTCCTTCAAGAAAAGAGCGTACCAATTCTTTAAGGCCGGCAACGCGCGAGCCCTATGGCACTGAGAGGGCGCATACCTGACCTGACGTTTGCAGGGGGGTCCTATAAAAAAAACTTGCCACTTACAATTCAAGCACTGCTTTTAATACACTCTAGAAACGTATTAACTAGAATATAGTAATGTTTTCTGGTTAACCTAGTTTGATAGTGCTCAAGAAGGAGTAACGTGAGATAAGAATTCAATAACAGGCCTATTATAAACCGAATTTTAAACTACTTATAAGGGTACATTCACTTGCAAAAGTGTAAATCATTTATAATCTACGTTTTGTTTGACCCAGTTTCAACTTCAAACTATTCGGTATAGTATAACTGAACTCTCGCGAACAAAAGTGATATTAGGTCTTGTAATTTCTTTTCTAATTAAATTTCCTGAGGCACGTCTCATTTTCCCGGAAGACGTGCTTTGAGTTGAGACAATTTTTCATCCGAACCACTCCGAGGCCAATCGAGTGGAAAATGCAGAGCTCCGACTTGCATCTTTAATATACTTGATTATCGTAGACGTGACATTAAATAAATAACTTGACAGTTTCCATAATGGGATACTATTAAAAATATTAATAGTGTTTTCTAAAAGTATTATAAATAACAATACAGTAGAAAGGTTGTGTTAGGTTAGGTTAGAATGACCAGCGCTGTGGAACAGTCTGCTCCTCAGCATAATGCTGAGCCAGGGTCAATTATAACCACAGCACACACGCATTACACACTTGAAACGTTTTTTTTTTCTTTGATTATTGTTATTATGTGTGTTTTTGTTAGTAATAAATGTTATGTCTATGCTAGGTTAGTTTCAATGGCCTAATTTCACGAACAAGTAGCGTTCGAATTTTAAAATTATTTTCGTTGGACAGTCAATCAAGAAGGAGCTACAGGCACATCACAGTACCTTTATTCATAAAAACCAAATCAGTTTCACTATTTTAACGAAAGTCCGTCTCTTTTCACCTCAGCGTAAACTCGATTTGACAGAAAAAGACGGATGAGTTTAAAGTGCAATTTATTAAATTTTTACGAAACGGTGTCATTGTCTTTATCACGGGTCACGTTTTAAACGGGCCATGTTAAAAATCAGAATTTCAATTAAGACATTTTTTTATTGAGCTCTTTGATCAAATATTAAACCATAATATACACTTGCTGATTACATAAATTTTTCGTTTATTTCATACATTGCAATTTAAATTAAAAATACATATGTATTTTGATATGGCGTTTCTTTGATAAAACTTTTTACACTGTCAAACTATTTATTCGTTTACAAACAAAACAAATTTCGCATTTGGATATTGATAATGTTTTAAATGTAATTTATATAAAAAATCTGTATGTAATTGACCATAAGTCACTACGAAATACACTATGTAAAAATGTATGTTGATTTTATATGATAAATAATACATGTGACAATTGCGTAAAAACCCGTTGTCGAAATAAGTTGTATTTTTAGTTTAGTGTGCTAATGTGATTATAATTGCAGCATTCAGAGTAGCGGTAAATCGGCGGTACAAGCGTCGTTTATAGAACTGCGCTGGCGCCGCTCTAACGGTGAACATCGGTAAAATGGTGACATATAAAGCACATACCTTTAAACAACAAAAGGTACAGAGAACGCTTAGAACTTCCAAGTTCCAGCGAGAAAGATACTTAAAGAGAATTGTTAAATATTAAAATCTATATTCCTTTTTATTCATTCATTGCGATATTTTAACTAATAAGGAATATTTTTACAATGTTCTAGTATTTAATTTCCCAATAGTAGGTATTTAAAAAAATATTCATTTAACAAGCCGTAATATATTTTTTTATAGATCAGGGGGCAAACGGGCAAGAGGCTCACCTGATGTTAAATGATACCGCCGCCCGTTGATACTCAATGCCAGAGGGCTCGCGCGTGGGTTGCCGGCCTTTTAAGAATCGATACGCACCTTTCTTGAAACACCAAATGTTAATAGAGAAGCTTAGAAAGAGTGAATAATAAAATGATTGATAGCAAGAGACTACAAATTTCAACCACCAGCCTCTCTGTTTAAAGTGTAGATTAGTCTGTCGACGCAATAGACATATTCATTGGACATATACATCCATAATAATCTCGTTGGCAATTTCCAATCAAAGCATATTTCAAAGTGAACCTCATACCTATACGAGACGTTAATTAATCAAACCCCAAAATTTGTCAGATTATTAACTGATTATAAACCCTATTACATAGCTTTACAGTTTATTGTTCAATCGCAAAGCTATCACCAAAAGTTTTCAGTTGCTACAACAACCAGTAATTCTGTATAGAAAAATCTATATATGGTTCTAAGGTATTATCTGTCACAAAGGATTATAATGGATAAAGCCTGAACAATCACTTCGTCACAGTTTCACAATTCACCTTGACTTATTGAAATCATTGTTCAGGAAAACCATTCATATTCAATGACGTAATAATTCTGATAAAACAAAGATATAATTACAAAATACATACAATTATGAATACGCCTTATTAAAATAACTTTACTAAAAGGTTCAAATTTATTTATTTATATGTTCAAAAACAACGCGAATGCATAAAATTATACAAGAAAATATGACATCACAGAAAATTAAACAAACAACCACAAAATAAAAAAAATAAAAAATAATAAGGGGCCGTTCAAGTATTACGTAAGCACTATAGGGGGAGGGGGATCTTTGATTTTTTCTTATTTGGTGATTACGTCACTATTGACGAGTAGAGTAATTATTTACTTTTTTACACATATTACCCACACATTGTCTATGCTTGAAAACGAAATGCATTTTCGAGGATTCCTACAAAAAATCAATACGTTTTTGTACTATTATTTTTGAGAGCTTTGCTTACTTTTGCTGACAAGAGGAAGGGGGGGTTAATAAGTTGCAGTAAACCTGCTTACGTAATACTTGAACGGCCCCTAACTAAAAAGAGCATGATAAACATAATTACGTTAAGTTGGAAGACTGTTGTCAAATACATATATCAATATTTTCAATATATCATTGTTAATAATCATTTTGTAAGAGCGAGATAGCCTATTCACTGGACAATTAAAAGTAGCAGAGCAGCCATAAGGAGGGAGCTTGTAGTTTATTGTTTATCAGAATGCCAAATCGTAAAATGACTGCTTCACGACTGATTTGAGCCCGACCGCCGCTGCGAAAGCCACTGTGAGAGTTCAAAAAGTGCGTTACAGAATCGCAAGGCAGATGTCCGATGGTGAGTGAAGAATCACTCCATCCGTTTCATTAAGAAAAATTTAACATGTACCACGGTAAACTAGTTAAAAAACTGGGGCTCCCTAGTGTACCCCACGCGTTAGATCAATTATGTCACAACCATATTTCTTTCATTAATAAAGTAAAATGATTCTTAAGGTTATGATTTAGCATCGAGATTAAGAGCTAGCAAAGACTACTGAATGTCAAAAATTTAGGATATTTGAAGGTCGAAGTTCACGCCGTTTCAGTCCGTTTTACCATGACAAAAGACTAAAGCTCATAATAATATTTTAACAAATATTGACGAAATGGAATATTGTTTTTGTTTCCTGTAATGTTTGGTTCTCTGCACATACGAGGTTATCATTCTACAGCGACGAACAGCTTCACTGTAATTATTAGATGCAGTATGTCAAAAACATATGTAGGTTAATGCAACGGATTCCGCGAAACAATGACCTCAGACAACAAATGCTAATACCGACGCAGTATTTGTCGTGATTTACCGCTCTAGTAACCGACATAACTGTATTAGTGTCGCCATTTTGTTACGGACACTATTGTGGAAAATTATCTACATAAACAGTTCATTTGTTTTCCATTTTTCCCTGTAATTTCGGTTCTACAGGGAAAAAATAAAATAAAAATTACTATAAATTGATCATTGGTTCTTTCATTCTGTAAGTTGAAATACATATTACACACATATGAACATAAAAAATGACTAAACTTTAATGAGCCAAAGCTCAAATGGTGTGGAACATACCAGAAGAAAATCTCCGCCGTTCTTCATAATCGCCAACTATGAGATTTTAAATGATTCTCATATGGAGCTATAACCATTACACATCTTACCAAACAAAAACTCCAATTACCTGAAACAAAAAGAGTAAATTAAAAATGAATCCCCAACAGTAAGTAAAACTTGAATGGTTCTCGTCTCTGGAGTCTAGACATATATTTTAGTTTTACGTCTTAGACTACGACGAACTTTTATGTTATCAGACAACAACGCCGAACTGTTTATATAGAAAAGAGTAGGCAACATATACATGTAATACCAATACAATTTTATATACGTAATTTAACTTCGATGTCCAAATATGGTAATTATTAAAAAAATATATAATCAATTCTAGCAGATTCTTAAGCCTTTCTATATGTATAGCATATTCATGGATACTATTTGATATATATATATATACTCAAAATAATTAAAATTAATAGAGTCGAAAGTCTTTAGAAGTTCTACGACAGTGTATCAAAAAAAAAATAATGAATTTTCGAATGACCCCCTTAACAATCAAATTTACCCCTGGTGGGCCCCACGTTGGAAAACATTGTTGTACATCCCAGCTTTAATGTTAAGTTTTTATACTGTTACTAGTATTACCTTTAATCAATTAATGTATCAATTGATATATATCCTACTTTAATGCAGTATTTTCACTATCATAATTATTAACTTAGAAAAATATCTGTTGACACATAGTTATCTGATAACGAGCCTTTTAGGTATATATCTCACGAGTTAGTAATGAACGTTAGTCGAGGACCATTTCAATTGTAATTAGCAGAATGCCACTCACGCCCACTGCAGCTGACACACGGCGGACAAAGAGCCGAATGACTTTTGTGATCACTCAATTAAGGTGTATCTGTTGATTAGTGACATTAATAGTAAAATATATTGGGTGTCAAAAGAGAAAGTTCTTATCAAGTTGATCGATTAAAAAAAAATTAAGTCGTGTATCAAAAAAGTGCTTACACATTATGAAAGTAGACATTTTGGAAATTTATTTCTTAAAAATAATTCCGGCCTGTTTAGACCCTCGCGGCACTCATTTAATCGAACAATAAAATTACTTATGTCACATCTCCTGGAGATCAATTTGCCGGAGAAAATTTCACGAACTCGTGGCTGAGACGTATTTCATTTCGTGTGTGACGTTGCTCCGTACTGCTGGAACCATGTTCTTTGGTTATAGCCAGGAAAGCTTTGAAGTTCAGGCACCAAGAAGTCGTCTAACATTTTCACATAACGTTCTGAATTGAAATGTAAACTTTCGTTTGAGTGTACATATCGGTGTATACAGTACACGAAAATTTACAAACATAAATGTTTACAAATTCTTTTAAGAAAAAAAGAATGACTAAATTAATTAACCTGCATATGGATGCATGCATATGCATGCTTTAGCATATGCTGTGCTCTGCATGAAATTATGATTTTTTTAATGTCTACATAATCTAAGTTCTCTACACTTGTTGTCGTACTCACGAGAATGTTGATTATATTTGTAGAAGCTTGTTGCACAAAGACGCTTGACACTCGTTTAACTAGATCCGGAAGTATATCAAAGTATTTTCCACTGTTACCCGTGAAATGTTCTTATGAAGCTCCAAAGAGTAAGCACAAATATATAAATTTCCATTGGAATTGCTCTCAACACAGTTGCGTATACAAATAGAATCTTTAACGCCGTAATCTCCTAGTCCAAAGTACTTGATGTTCATCTGACACGACCGTAATGATATCAATTGGCTGCTTCTAATTTTAAACTACGATTAGTCTGCATTGGCTAACCGCACATGTTATTAATATACGTCAATCCATACACAGATTATATTTCATTAGTTACGTTATTAAATATTAACTCACATCCGGGTTCTATATTCAGTAAGTCTGGATAGATTCATAGAAAACCTATAAGGCAATTTGCGTATAAAAATATACGACTCAATAAGGTTCTTAGCCTGTCATATCACAATTTAACAGTACTGTACTGTTAAATTGTGATATTCAAAACAAGATTTAACACTAAGTGTGATTACAATATGTTTTTGACATACAGGAGTTCGCGTTTAGTCTCGTTTCTGCATCTTACTCTGAGTGACCAATGTTCAGTAGTAATCAGTAGTCAGTATTCAGTAGTCAGTAGTAGTCAGGAGTAGTCGATAGTACAATGAAATATGTTCGCGTTACATATCTGGGTGAGTAAATTTTCCATAAAACTATTTGAACAAACCGTTTAAAGATTAAAATAATCTTACATTCCTTGCTTTGTCATATTATTATACCGTAGATTGTAAATAACGTTTTTAAATCATTGTCACTCGACCGTTATATTTAAATTACGTGTTTAAATATAGTAAAACGCTAACCAAACATTTTCAGGTTAATGTAGGCTATATTTACGATATCTGAAGGTATTTAAACTTGTCATTCATAACAAAAATTTATAAAGCAAATACTCAATACACGAAGTAGGCAAACAAGTATCACATAACATTTATGCAATGTTCAACAAACGCATACATACATAATGAATACATACACTTTCACATAGACAATAGGCTTGCTATGTGATGAATGGATGTTTGCGTAACATGTATGTGTGACTGAATTTCGTTTAATAAACATTTATATTAATTATAGTAAAACCTTATCGCACACAGAGTAGCAGTGATTGAATAAAATGTTTCGGGCTGAATGACACAACAAAGCAGTATATAATATGTCAAATTATTATGACAATTCAAATGCACCGACAGAGGGCTCTGTGCCTGATATCTTTATGTATTAGTTAGTTCTCTATTTTAAACAATTCTCAACATTGAGGTCGTGCATTCGAACCCTGTGCATCAAACTTTGTCCGTATGAAGATATCGAGAACCCTTTATGGTAATTTTTCAGCCTTATCTTACTATTTATTAATACAAAAACATAATATAAAAGATTGTGGAGCCACTAGATATGTCAACCCACTATTATACATACAGTCAAAACCGTTTATAACGACATCGTTTACAACGACCTATCGGTTATTACAACCAGATTGTACGGTCCCTTCCGAATCCCTAGTAAACTATTCAGTAAACAAACCGCTTATAACAACATCGGATACAGCGACATATCGCTTACAACGATGAAATTTTATCGATATTCATCGGCTATAACGACCAACCGCTTCTTGTCTCAGCAAAACAAAACAATACAAACGATTAAATCTTATTTAGAGGCGTTGAATGAATATTTAGGCATATTATTACCTACGCACTTTCTCCCAACGAACAGTTTCACCCAACAACGATTTCCGAGGCTCTTAAAAAAATTTGTTGCCTTTAACGAACAGTTTGATACTGGTGATACTCATACCTTGAGGAGTATGAAACGTAAAATGCAAAAAATATTTGAGACTGGGCTAAAACAAACAGACCATAATGACTGATTACTTTTGTACCTAAATATTTCGTAATAAATATTTTTGTTTCTTTTTTGGCTCGTTTACATATTATAATATTAACATACCATATTATAACCCATACCTACCTATTCTAGATAGATAACTATGATAATATAACTTGTATGTATTGTACATACATATGAACTATACTTGTGTATATATAATATATGAAATTGCTTATAACGACTATCGGATATAACGCCGGCAACTGTACGGTCCCTTCAATGTCGTTATAACCGGTTTTGACTGTATATAGTAAGTAATAGTAATGAAAAAATATTAACCGACAACAAATACCTTTTAACGATATTCACATAGGTTTACACATACGTATATAATAAATATCATTTCGAAATATGCGAGGACACTTTGGATAATATGAATTTAATTGTCCAATAAAATTACAATTAACTTAAATTTTAGCACCTCCAAAGCCTATCTATGTAGAACACCATCAAATATTTTCTAATACCAACAATACAGGTCGAACTGTTGACACAAATCTTTCAAGACTTCTTTACTATTATTATTTTTTAAACAATTATTATTATTACATAATTTTTCTTTATTTGCTTCTGAGGCGCAAACTGTTGTTTTCTCTGGTCTCTCTCTCTCTGGTGAACACGTCTGCTCCACAGCATGATGCTGAGCCAGTGCCAGTTACACACACACATTACACACTTAAAATGTAACTTTTGCCTTTTTTTTCTTTCCATACTTTTTTGTTATTTTTCTTTTTTTTATTATTATTATTTTGTGTTTCGTTAATAATAAATGTTATGTCTAAGTCCTTTGAAGTCAGTAACATCTTCTATTTCTCACTTATATTTACAAAGTCGTGAATTAGCTGATCCGTAAAGCCACTTTGAATGTGTAAAAAAAACTTCCGGCGCGTACCGGGCCGGTTCATTAAAATATTTTCTATTGCTCACAGTTCAAGTGGTTACCTGCTAAACTAGGTTATATAACTGGGCCACTGGGATTTAGAATGCGTAGAGTTTCTGCTTTCAAGGCCTGCGCTTGTACGAAGCCCGTTATTACCGCGGTAATGAGTTTAAATATTACATTTACTTCGCAAATGCTGCATTGATTTATGTATTCGATTTTGTATACACTTAGCCATATGTATTAAAGCTAGATTTCTATAGGACAAACACGTTTTTGAATATAAAGTTTTTGAATCATTTTATTATTTCGTATAAAAATATTGTTTAAAATTTAGCCTGATTATAATATACCCATATACATAATACAATATCCTATGCTGCTTAATCGTGACTTTTGTAATTCACGTATTTTCTTATTCTTTTGTTTTGCTATTAGTTATAAGTAGCGGCACGAAACTCTAGCGCTGACCGTTATTGCGCAGAAGTAAAAAATAAGGTACCTGAGGGGGGCTAGCGGAATGAAGAGCGTCGATTGGCTCTCCAGTCGCATTTTGTCCCCCGCGCGACAGTACACATGCGCAGCAATCCCCTCCACGTATCGGCCAGCGCTAGACTTACGTGCCGCTGGTTATAACTACGTTTGAAGAAATCACTTATAAGCGATAAGGCCGGCCGTTGCTCAGATTGTTGTAGCTGTTTCTTGATCATTTATTTTTCTAATAGGCAAATAGGTCAGCTTTCTGAGCCTGACAGATGCCGTCAACTTTTTGGGTCTAGGGCATGCAGGTTTCTTCACGATGTTCTCTATCTCCGTACTAACTAGTGTTATATACGCACATAGAAAGCCCATCGATACACAGCCAGTTCAAACCGAACTCAGGGCTGAGAGTCAAAGGCTAGAACCACTAGGACAACACTCCTCTGATGTGAGCTTTTCCTTTTAATCTAGTTAATTTTTATATTGTAGTATGCAATTTTAGCTATGTGTGCGTTTTATGTTATATAAACAATATTTTTAGTTATAAGTAGCTAAACTATATACACATTTCGGTAAAATTAAACATATGTATTTCGGTACACGCTTCAACATACTTCAAGAGACTGACAGCCAACCTACAGTATTGGAGAGAATCTAAAAGAAGAATATACTTCGGTTAAATTGTCCCGTTGTGCTCCCCTATTAACATACTTCACTTGAAATCAGATTGCACATACGTCTGATGACAAAGTTTCAATAATCTTTCACGTTCAATGAGATAAAGAACTATTTTATAATTACCTATAGCCTTAATTTCGTTGTAAACTATTTAAAAGTAGGTTAAATTTCAGTTCAAACATTACGTAAAGCCTCATTAACTTTCAATTGTTATAAAAACCTTGTACATATTTTTTACTATATTTTTTCGTTTTATGCCGCGAATTGTCCGTGTAAAGATTTAGATTTGGTAATTTTTATAGATGATTGTTGACATTTAACTGAAATTAATAACACGTTTATAGTCAACATTTTACATAATTCAATATATTTAAGGAAAGGTTCCAATTATGTTTTTTCAAAATTCCTAAATCTTTAGAATATTTTTTAAGGAAGTGAAAATGCGCTCACACTGGACTTGCACTCGAACGAAGCTACATTATCGGAGTAAAATTTAAAATTATTTAAAATAGTACATAATATATTTTCTTGTCTGTCTAGCCTTGCGAAACCCGGCCAGCCCGATGGTAATATGTAATATATTCTGACGTTCTTGTACACCGAATCATTGAGCCACAGGTATATATATATATATATTCACTAGCTACCCGTCCCGGCTTCGCACGATGGAAATTTGTTTTAAATTTGAAGATATTGATATGTTCTTGAATATTGTTGAACATTTTTTTTGTGCTATCATCAATAGTTTTCGCAGCGCATGCGATGCTTTCATCATCATAAAAATATCATAAAAAAATATGCCAATAAAATATAAAGATATTTTATAGGCATATTTTTTACATCTTGGGTAACATACTTGTAGTTTTAGTAGGTATCCTTATTTTTTCTTGCAATTATATGCATATATATTAATCAGTGATAATGTAGCATTCAAATGGTGAAAGAATTTTTGCAATCGCTCCAGTACTTTTTGAGCCAGTTTCAAACATACTTACATACAAATCTTTCATCTTTATAATATTTGTATAGAAGTATAGATATATTCATTAAGACAAATCATTAAACATTACATCCTAGTTTAAAGTATGACTGATGATTCATTTACGTATAACTTAATCTGCTAAAAAAATATTGTCTCAAAAACATTTCTTAATATTTTTTGTGGCGACAAACTGTTCATGTGTTGATTTATTTTACTCAACAGTCTTCATTTTTGTATTTCAGCTGTGGTAACATATAAAGTTAAAGTAAAACAGTGGTGCTGCAACCTTTTTAAGTCTGGCCTTAGAGTTCTGTATCTGTTTCATGGTCATTTGTTAATCTAAACCGTTTGAGCGTATCTTAAAACCGCACATAAACCCAAAGTCTATTGGTACACAGCCGGGGATCGAACCTACGACCTCAAGGATGAGAGTTGCACGCTGAAGCCACTAGGCCAACACTGCTCTTCTTCTTTCTGGTAACATAACATTTGACCAGATCATCGTAAGACCAATCCGAATCAAGCGAAAAGCGTGATAGTTTCGTCTGAAGTGTATTAACTGCGTCAAGACAGTTCTATCAGATATAAATTAATTAATAAAATCCTCACGCAGGTATTATCTTAACACATGTTTTCCATTACAAAACACTATCTTGGACACCCCAAGATATTTATCGGCCATAAACCCATCTGTTCCCCCCGATGTCACGTTCACGAGGGGCGACGATAATTTTTAAATTGGAATTTTTGTATCATATAATTACTCGTACGTTCTTTTAAGTCTGTTTCATTCCGTTTATATATTGAAATCAGCTCTTTAAATATATTATATAAATTCATTAAACTACTTTACGTTGTATTTGTACACGATTTTCTCTCGTTTTTTTATATTTTTCTCAATAATATTATAAAACTTATGTTTTAAGTCCAATAGGCGTTGCTATCAAGCTGAGGTTGATGCAGTTTGGAGGCAGCAAGACGACATACCGACGTATCGATTAGGGTTTTTATCTTCAGTAATGAAGACTACAAAGAAGGCGTTGTTTGTATGGGCGTAAAACTACATTTTTAGATATGTTTAATCTACTCGCGAATATAAAAATTATTATCACTTTTATCCATACATATAAACATAAAATAAGGCTTTTATATCGACAATTAAGTCGAAAACCGAAATTAACATTCAGACACTTCGATTGTCCTTCGAAAATGCATTTTCTAAACCTAAGGTAGATGTCGCAAAACATCACTGATTCCCGTAACCAAAGTGAACAGCCCCGACTGTAATTTCGATGCTTTGTGAATATCAGTGCAGGTCTTATCAGTAGGCAAACAATGCTTTAAGGCAAAATACAAAGCGTCAAGGGACTTATCTGTGGGATTTGACTAGTCATAATGAGTAGGGTACTTCAAAGTACCGGCATTTAAAAATCTAATGTAATAATATTCGACAATCGTATTCTAGATTTTAATAAGGTGACACTGCCTTTAAATAAAATGAAAATAGCCTGTATTCGAGTACTACATAATATATCTAATAGTACACGACCTATGATGGAGTGAAGGTCTCAAATTCCTCCACTTGTCTCACATCCGCGCCTGACTTCCAATCCTAATCCCTTTTATTTCAAGGTCACTCAATAAAAATATATAATTATTTGTATGTCACGCTCAAAATAACTTTATTCATATAAGTAAGTACACTTATGAACGTCAAAAGAAAATATGTTAAATTTATTGTAAATTAACATTTACAACCAGTTCACAAGTCGAGGGCGTAGACTGGGCAAAAAGAACTGGCAAGAATCTCTCCGCCACTCTTTATAATCGCCAAGTTTTGTGTCATAAAAATTGTTTGAACGGAGTAAATCATCAAGGATTAGAGTCATTTAGGTCTATATCATAATATAAGAAGGTTACTTATAATATATATGAAAGCATACGACAGTGGAAGACATTTTTTAGTTTTCCTTTGAATCTAAGGTGTTTCGAAATTTAAATAATTATGTCTTTATGTACTATTGAACGACTGTTATATTTCTTAATTTTTCATTTTGGTAACATATCATGATTTTTGCTTATTCGAACAATTGTATACAAACTAATAAAATCAGTAAAACCGTATTTATTTCCTCTTTGTTATAACCGGTATCCTAATATCGGTTTATGAGCACAACCCTAAAACACAATAGACCGAATTCCAGAAATCGTGTAGCGGCTATAACAAACTCAAAATAGTTTAACAGCTTTTTGTTAGAGATTCCTTTTACACGTCTCAAGTATTTGATGAGATTTTTTGTGAGGGACATCAATGGACTTTGTATTTTCTATATTAAAACAAAGACATATAATATGGCGGTGAGCCAGTATAATAATTACAAAGTGGCCAGCAAGGCTGGGGTGACTACAGATCTAATCATAATTTTTTCATAGTTCACAATTTGGATATAATGGAGAGACTGGGTCTACGGGTACCAAGTAAAAACCTGAGGAGGAAGTCTATACTTTTGGATGTACCGCGCGCATATTCCAACTTGGTTAGTAAGTAGGTTAATCGGTGTGGGTATTGTGTCGTTCTATCGAATTAAAAATAACTGTAAAGATAGAATAATGATGTGGAATAAAAAATAATAATAATTATTATTATTTTTACTGATTGCAGTTAGTGTAAGACTCGAAACCGATAAACACTCGTTTTGATTTCTACCAATCACTTTTCCCTTCCTATGGATCGTTGTCTGATCTGATAGTGTTATGATAGGTTGAAATTTAAGTAAATATGGTATAAACGTTTATATACGTGTGTGGTATTAAAAAGTTATGATTAGGTTAGGGCACGGATTGTATAGCAGTTTCATTCATTGAAAAACATTTCACGGACGAAAATAAAAGGCAAATCAATAAAAGTTTATTAGAGAATTCTATTTATATACTTACTATATATATTAAAACACTATGTCAATTGTAATTAATTGCCCTTGTTATTATCATTTGGTGCACACCAACAATGGTATCAAATTTCACACGGTACTAATTATTTCATAACAAAACCTAATTACCACTCGCTGACCGTATCAAAACAAATGAAACGCAACATGTCAGGTCTCAAATTACAATGTATTTATGTATTAATTAATAATGTAGGATTAAATATTAAAAACTTATTTCGGTCTGGAAAATAAAATATGCAAATTGTAATAAAAATATAGGTAAGAAAAACGTGTTAAAGTATTTCCGAACCGACTAGACCAATTCTTAAAAGGCAGGCAACGCGCCCGCGAGCCTTCTGGAATTGATTGACCATGGCTGGCGGCATCTATTAACTTAAACACCCGTTTGCCCCCTGTTCTATAAAAAAATGTATACGTATAATAATAAGTTATCCTTAGGAAAGTGTTTTAAAATTTTTTTTCGAAAAAATACTTACAAATACGTATAGTTTCATTAAAATAAGTTCTTCCGTACAATCAACAAATACGAAGAGTATTTTAAGTCCAAACATCTCTTCAATATCTTCAATAATAATCGCCAAAAACACTCGTAATTTATACACGCAATTCCTGTCTTACGAATGGTCTCAAGTCACCAATAAAATTCTCCTATCTAGCACCCATCTCCCCCGAGGCCGTGCTAGATTAGCGAGCCGTGAATCAGCCCCACTCGCCCCATTAACATAATCCGGCTGAATTACGAAGAACCCTGTCATCCCCTATCTTAAATGCAATCTCGTATAAGGAGTTACTGTCTAAATGTACCGTCTTATGGATGTCATCGTGTGCTTGAAGGAATTAAAATTTAAAGCGTCAGAGCCGACGAGAATTGGATTACATTTTTTCATACAAATATATATATAATGACGCAGACGTATAGTCTTTAATGTCAATTTGTTGGTCATAGGTTTATAAATTTATTGACATTCCTTGCTATTAGGGAACTACCTGTCTTCGAAACTAAATTCAGGAAAATCAAAATTTTACACTGACCTTGATAAGTAGGTATCCTTAAAAAAACAATTCAAATGATAACCTTTGGTTTATATAAAATAAAAAAGAAAAGATTTTTATTTTTAACGGACTTAAAAATCCTAAACAGGTAATGTACGTATTAATAATGTAATTATTTAAGAATGTTTGCAACGCACAAACTCATATTCTGATTTCAAAAGTTCGTTTACCATTAGAATATTATCAAAGCTATATAATCAATTTTTTTTTTCATTAATTCGAAAAACAGACCGAAACACCGATTCGACTTCAAAAAGCACTTAAAATTATTAATCTATATATATCAAAATGAAACCCTTTTTCCGTTGTCACGACATCACATGAAAACGGCTTGACCGATTTGTCTGATTGTTTTTTTGTTGTGTTTGTAATTGTCAGGAGAAGGTTCTTATAAAAGAAAAAAAATGCGTGGAAAATGAGAAAATTTAAGAATACTTAACCACCATACATTTCGAAATTTTTGATGTAACCTTATGGCGTTTGACATAACATTGACAGAATGCGTGCTGCAAATATCGTCAAAGAGGATGTAAGAAAAATGAATAACGTTTAAAATAAAAAAACAAACAAAGAATGTTGTATAACATAAAGCATTAGAATAATAAACACTTTGTTTCTGAAATATTTTTTAATTAATTAACCAATTTGAAATCAATATTCATAGTTAAGACAGGACAACGTCTGTCGGGTCCGCTAGTTATTAATAGTTATTTTAAACATCGCTATATTAACCTACCTCAAGACCTACCTATTCGCTGCAAAACAACACACACAATTTCGTTCACAGAGGAAGGAGCTATGCATACAAAAAAATACCACAGCGAATTTACAATCTCCTCCATGGTTTTTTTTTTCCAAAGGTAAAATGGAATTTCAACGATTAAATTCCATCATTGTTCTGTTTTTGCTTATTAATTCTATTCGCTTATATACAGATGCTTCCGTAATTCAATCACAACAGAATACAACAATATTATTATACTGTTTATTATCTCTGGTTTAATTTCAAGACTTAGCGCGAACCATGTTGTCAAAATCCAATAAGTGTTTCACACATGGCCTAGCGATTATACTCGACTCTGTATCATACCTTAGATCATCACTTAATTGGTTTATGTACTCAGATACGCTTAAGATTAATTTCCAGTTAAAATTATAATTAAAACAGCAACTTCCAATCGCGATCCCGGTACACATCTGATTCCACGTATGTAACAGCGCCACGAGAGTACTATATCAAAAATGGGGTGATTGTGTTATTACGTCATTAGAGTGCGAATGCTAGCCATTTATTCACTGGCGGTTCAAAGATCTAAGTTTGACTGAACAACTGCCTACTTGACTAAAATAATTAAGACACAAGACTATACGTTGCGTTTGGTTGTGTTTGGACAAACGTAATATAATATAAATAACTAATTATTGACCAATAACAATTAAACGAATACTTATTTCTCTGAAATGTGACATCTCGAAGACTTTGTTTATTTAAATTTATTTGCTAGACGTCAATCAAAACAGGACGGCATTTTTATAAACAAAGCACTGCTTTTGCAATCAACAACACATTTCTATAAATCAAGGCATATATTCACTCACTTCATAAAGCCTAATTAAAAATTCAAATCATATTGCCAGATATTCAAAGGAATCTAGTGCGATTTCAATAAAAACGATAAAGCTTGTTACGGAGCATTCCCGTGATACATATATATATCATATAATATATATATTAAAAATATATATTTATTTGAGCGGAGTCGAGCGTTAATTAAGCATCAATAATTGCACTAATAACAATTAAAGGACCGACAAGATACATACACATTCTATTACGTAACATTAAACGATTAACATTAACGATTTTTCAACCCCGAGGTTTTAAGTTCAAAGAATAGGTCCTCGCAGCGTAATGATATATGTACATATAATTTAAGACATCACAACGAAAGTCGACAATGTGTGACATAAAAGGCTCATCACCTGCTTGCCTTTTAACACAAATAATCATTTAAACATCTGAAATATGAGTCCATATAAGGTTGCAGTGCCACTGGATTGTTTATATACCTACTTAAAAATCAGTGGTATCTGTCATGTTCATTTGTTAATCTAATAATAGGCAAGTAGGTGATCAGCTTCCTGTGCCTGATACACGCCATCGACTTTTTGGGTCTAAGGCAAGCCGGTTTCTTCACGATATTCTCCTTCACCGTTCGAGATTGGTGCACACTGCACAACCGGGGATCGAACCTACGACCTCAGGAATAAGAGTCGTACGCTGATGCCGTTAGGCTAACACTGCTCCACCTACTTATATGCTCATTATTATTACATTAAGTTTAATTTTCCTTGAATTTATTTGTTTAACAACGACTTGAATTTAGAACAATACTTAAATTACAAAGCGCTTGCTGAATATGAAATCTTCTAGTAAGCTCAATCTCCGAGTCTACTAATCGCATAAGAACGTAATGTATCAAAGGACTTAAAACTCATTAGGTAATGGATTTGCAATCGGGAAGAGCTTACAAAGACTCAAAGTTATTTAAAATGAGCAAATAGGGGACAATTTTAAATCAAAGTTTTAACCTAAGGTTAATGTCTCGAGTATTTCTAATCCGAAGCTAGAAAGATTTACTTACTAGCTAAATGATGCACCCACAGTGCCAGAAGACGCGATTTCACATGATAGTGGGGCAAGACCAAAAGTGCCTTAAAACATTACTAACGCAAGCGACATTGAATCGTTTTATAGAAATGGTTTTTCGTTCGTTTATTCACAACAATTCCAACACGTCTCTTATAATACCTTGAGCCGCAAAGTATCTGCTATCAAAGAGCCTCATTAACAGCAATTTGTACAAAGCTTAAATCTTTAATGAACAAAGTTTCTAAAACAGTCAACAGATGGCGCTTGCCCGGCAAAACGGATCATCGTTGGAAAGTTTAATGACTTACTACTTGTTAGTTCATAAGGAAGTTCCCGGTTTCGAATCACGGCACATTAACATGCAACACACTGCACGTTATCTTTATATGGCATTCGCGTGGAAAAGTGGAGTATGTTTAGTGTACATCTTGTTTGGTGACAATTCTTTTGTATTGTAATTATAAATGTCCTCTTCACTGTTGTAATAAAGGGTTGCGTTCAAGTATTACGTCACCCAGTCTTTGGAGATTCTTGACCCCCCCTACCCCATGTAACGCACCGTAACGTTTTTATGTACCCAAGTAACATTGGGTCACGAATGGTACGTTTCGTGACCACGCAATGCCCTTTTTACCTTATAGTTACCACTATGTGGTGCCAATTCTTAAAAGGCCGGCAGCGCGCTTGCGAGCCTACTGGCAGTGCGAGTGTCCATGGGCGGCGGTATCACTTAACATCATATGAGCCTCCTGACCGTCTGCCTCTTGTAACATAAAAAAAAATGTGTGCGTGTACTAGGTGTACACACGTAAGAAGTGAAACTCCTTTATGACCTTATTTTTCGAAAAATGATCTACCTGATAACTATATATGCAACTTAACCAAATTGGTTAAAAAAAGTTTAACAAAAGGCTTTTATTATCATAGACATGAATACAAATACAATTATTTCCTTTTCCCTTATTACTACTAAGATTATTACAGAATTTCATAAATTGTAATAGAATTTTTAGTATCATTGTTACCGTTATTATAAATTTTTGTTATTAATGGTTTAGAATCTCTTTGAATCAACCGTGGCGCGTAACGGTCAAATGTGACGCGTAACCGAAACATGTGACGCGTACCCGAAAAATGTGACGCGTAACGAAAAAAATGTTACACTAAATTTTTTCCAACCCCGATAAAGAAGTTTCACTTCAAAAATCTCTTTGATCGCCAAGTTTTTTATTTTACACAATGTTTGTAAGGAGCAACCATTACACCATATTCCACATGACATCTTACGTAATTAATATATGTATATAGAAATCTATAATTTTCGTTGTACAGACCAGTAAAGGGCTATGTTACAGTGGCACTGAATCATGCCTACAGATAGACCGATATTAGTCTTTGTCTCACAAAATCCCAATAGAGCAGCGTTTTCCCCGATTCTATCGATCACGCCACCGAATTGTCCGTGTAAGCTGTACGGACGCAAATTATGTGACCATTACGTGAGATACGATATCAACTATTGTGCGATAAAATTTTACTGACCTCCGCACCGCACAGTTTCGGCCCTTCTTTATTACAACAGGAGGAAACGGCGCAATTGTTGCGTTCGTTTCAAATCTTTGGTGTTAATGTAATACGCATTTCAAAGACTTTAGAAACGAAGGTTATTCGTACTTAAATTTAAAACAAAATAAGTTACATTTATTTAATTATATATTTATATCCTATATATATATATACAGTTCAATAAAAGGTAAAAATATATTTTACTGCTCTGTGCTTCCTGTAATTAACCGTTCACTTTCTTATTTTATTAAAGTACACCACGTCATGTGTATAATAACTCATTGTCTACAGTATATAAAACAATAAAAGAAACAGTTTCACTACAACCTCTTTAGGTCTTGGCCTCAGATTTTTGAATCTGTTTCATGAACATTTTTAAATCTAATAGGCATATAGGTAATCACTGATCACCCTCCAGTGCCTGACACACGCCGTCGACTTTTTGGGTCTAAGACATGTCGGTTTCCTCACGATGTTTTCCTTCACCGTTCAAGCAAATGTTAAATGCGCACGTAGAAAGAAAGTCCATTGGTGCACAGCCGGGGATTGAACCTACGACCTCAGGTATGAGAGTCGCACGCTGAAGCCACTAGGCCAACACTGCTCATATGTTACAATATATTCTAAATACACGACAATTACGGTGATCAATAATTTTACAAAAAATAATAATAATATTACACTTCCAATGTTAGTTCTTACTAGTAATTTTTATTCGCTTAACAGCGCTTTTTTTTAATTAATCATACCACTACCGAATATATCAGCTCTGGTAGCGTATATTCTGTTGTATTCGGGAAGAATTCGAATGAGAAGTGCCTGAACTCCTAGATTTGTTTTTACAGACGGAAGATTCTACTGATAGAACCTTGGGAACTAATTGCTGCTTTCTAAAAATATATAAAACTAGCTGATCCGACAAACGCCGTTTTGCCATGTCATTATATCATTTATGGTTATTGTGCCTCACTCGACATAGATAGGTATAGTGTATTGCGGACTTTTTTGTAGATATTTATAAGATCTACAATTACTTAGAACATTTTATGGTTCTATCTTTAATAGTTTAGGCAGGGTACGCAAAATAAGTAACTTTTTTGGTTGATTTTTTACACCTTGTGTCCGAAAAACCCTAATATCTTACGGAACCCTATTTTTGTTCAAAATTAAATATAGCCTATATTACTCGTGGATGATGTAGCTTTCGAATGGTGAAAGAATTTTTAAAATCGGTCCAGTAGTTTATGAGCCTATTCATTACAATCAAACAAACAAACAAAGTTTTCCTCCTTATAATATTAGTGTAGATTTAATGAGCGAATCCAGCACCACTATCATTTAAATAGTGGTTAATTTTAACAGAAAATAACATACTATTTAGGGGTATTCGAATATATTTTTATGAAAAGCATTGCCTAGGAGAAAACAATCATCACGCTAGACAGGTTATACTATAATGTATAGACTATAGAGTATAGACCTATTGATGTCATGAGACAAAGAAATTTTTTAAACGACACTTGATATTTTAATACAGTATCATGTTTTATTTCCCTACATACAGATTTCCCTCGAGATCTCATCATTATTTACCACATAAAATCTCCCTAAAGTCAGAAAGATATAAAGAAAAGTTTATCCAAGCATTAAAATATGTTCATGTTTCTGGGAAAGCATTAAAAAGATTTCAAAAAAGAACTTATACATTCTGTATTCTGTATTTGGTTACCGCTTATGGGTTGAACTTAAAATAAAGGGTTTTTTTTGTTTTTTTATATATATAATTGACTTATTTTCCTAAATCCACTAGAGTGCGTCCACGCTACGCCATCGCGCTCTTTCATGAGCCGCGCACTTAACATTTGACCACGTCGACCTATTGACGGCTCATTGGTCTAGTGGTTAGTACCCCTGAATGCGAATCCATGGGTCCCGGGTCGATCCCCGGCTGAGACAAACATCGATGTGATGAGCATTTGGTGTTGTGCTTAGGTCTTGGGTGTTTAAATATGTATTTATATGTCTATCTATCTATAATATGTATGTATATCCGTTGCCTAGTACCCATAACACAAGCTTCACCAGCTTAGCAATGGGACTAGGTCAATTGGTGTGAATTGTAAAAAAACAAAAAAATGGCTCATGCAATGGGGATGTATCTGATCCATTATATATCCATATCTGAAGAGTGTGTCTGATCCATTTCTATTTGCGATGTAAGATCTTGTGACCAATCGCATCGTTCCTGTAGTTGTCTTCTAAATCTTCTCAAGAAAAAAAAACGTGTGTGTACTTCTACAGTACACTCGTTAGAACTTCTTTGGCGTAATAATTTTCTTCGAGCACTTTACAGGGACGTTTCCCTCTTCGAATTGCATTTTTCTTGTCCATTTTAAATTGTTCACTCACAATCGAAACGATATAATATTATGTACTAATCATGATATTTTACAATAAACGCTATGTTTTTTATCACATTGGAACGGGTTTTCTTGTATAGAAATCATTATTTTGGTTTAAATAAACACGTATTACCGACGTTTGAACGAATATTCAGGTTGTGACGTGTGACCGTGTGCTACTATCGTCATTTTTCCCTAACACGCCAAAAGAAGTATAATTTCAAAAAGATATTCAGAATCTGTCTCAGGCAGCAGTCAAAAAAGATCTGTATTCGTTGCGGCTTTTGTGGCTCTCCACTTTTCACTTTGTTTTTAACATAATTTACTGATGGACTTGATTTGTATTTTTTATTTACCCAATGGTCACTAAGACGTGAGATATAAACGACTGACGCAATGCTATGCTACTACTATATTCCATTCACTTTTATTGCACATTCAAAACTAGTGTTTATCGAAAAACAATACAGTCTAGATTGGCTTGATATACTATTTACGACGTAAGCAATAAAACTGAATCGGAATAAACGAAATTACACAACTGTTAGGACACGCGACTGACGTTACAAAAGATTATTGCCCCTGCACTTGTAAATGCACCCTTGGCAACGAGACACTAATAATAAATGCCTAAGAAAAAGGGACGCCATGAGTGCAAAGGAAAAAGGCGCTTATTAATGTGGGGTAGATGAAGAATTGGACATGGTTAATCATACAAATATAATCCTTTCCCTATGAAGTATCGTAAGATGTATTTCATTTTCATAAGCAATGTATGTGGCTCGGAGAAGTATTCAAAAACGTTATTGCTTGTGAGGGGTAGCTAGCTAAGGCGAGGCGAAATAAAATACAACTTTGTATGACTGTCATATTAAGAATGTTCAAATTATTTAGTTTATATCAGGTATAACCAGCGGCACGTAAGTCTAGCGCTGGCCGATACGTGGAGGGGATTGCTGCGCATGTGTACTGTCGCGCGGGGGACAAAATGCGACTGGAGAGCCAATCGACGCTCTTCATTCCGCTAGCCCCCCTCAGGTACCTTATTTTTTACTTATGCGCAATAACGGTCAGCGCTAGAGTTTCGTGCCGCTACTTATAGGTCAAACTACCTATACAATTCTCGTGTCACAATGTTCGTTCCCATACTTCTCCGAAACGGCTCGAGCGATTCTTATGAATGTTTAATGCATATTCAGTAAGTCTGAGAATCGGCTACTATCTTTCAATCCCTGTGATAAGGGTTGTCCACCCCAAAAAAAAATTTCTTTATATTTTGAAAAAATTAAATTGTTTTTATGAAACAGCATACCAAAAATACATACAACCCCTAATTTTCACCCCTCTACGATCAACTCCAATTTTTTATTATTGTAGATATGTAGTTATTTTTATTGAACTAAAATAATGTTTCCTAGAAATAATAAACATGTCAAAACAAACATTTGCCGTGTCAGCTAGTTTATCTGTATTATCACAGCGTATTCAAAATTTTACATATGAAAAAATTTCTTTTAGTACCAACAGTTCTATAACACTGACAAAAGCGTTGAACTGTCTCTTTCCGTCCGTGGCATTAACAAAAATAATACATCTTTTTATAACTATTATACATTATAAGAAGAAAGTCAAAATTATTTATATCAGATAGGTTAAGCCACCATATCTATCTGTCCCATTTCATCACAGCGTAACCAGAAATTGACAGAAAGAGACAAAGTACTGTAGCTGTTACGATGTTAAGTTTTAGTGAATAAGGGGAGGGTTTTAAAGAAAACACCGGCTACACACAAGTTCGATTTAACCAGAAATGTCGATAAGCCACTTCTTTCAGCCCTCCAAATGTTTTCAAATATAAAAGGGCGACCTCCCTACGTGTATTGCTCTATGGATTATTGCTATCTCTAAACAAAACGTTAGGTTTTTGTGATAAGCTGCCGTGCTTACGATTAAGTGCGCATACCCTTTGTTTCAAGTGTAATGATTAGATAGAGCTTTTAAAAATACAACATTGATGCTAAATATATAACGTTTGAATTCTATAACGAGCATAACTGCTGTTATGGTATCAACAGTTGTCATGCCAAAGGGAAAAATAAGATTTATGACTAACAAATTAAGCTTTTTATTACAAACTTCATAAATATTTTATATTTTTAAATTGCACATGTATTTTTCAATGTAGTTTGTTTTTTACTTTTAATGTTTAAGTTATTTTCTCTTTATAATTGTAATGTTTCCCTCTAAATGTTGTGCACACTTGTCATTGATGCACATGCATGTATCTTAAAAAATAAATAAAAGAGTCCACCAACTTCAGTAACGCTCGTAAACAAAAGAGACACTACACTAAGGCTGCGGCCTCGAATTTCGCGGGCAGCGGGGCGGCGGCAGCCGCGGCGCGGGAGCGGCAGGATATTATGCGTACAATCAAATGGACCGGTTCTCGAAAACAGCGGCGCGGCAGCGGCGCGGGCGCGGGTAACGAGCGGCGCAATCCAGTCAAGCGGTGACCGCCCGCGTTACGCGTATGCATTGTAGTATAGTGCTGTACATATTTTTTGTGACGTATCAAAATGACCTCGGACGTGCAAGAGCAAATTATTTCAGAAATCTTTGAAAGGAGACCCATATGGAACTATATTTTTGCATATAACATATTTTTGCCCACAATAAATCGAGCGTTAGGAATAAATTTGAATCAAAAAGATGTTGTCGCCGTTTTTTAGACATTTCGTTCGCGAATAAAAACAAATATCTCGACTACACAACCACGAACACAACACTACACCGCTATAGTGCCGCGCGATCTGCCCGCTGGTTTCGAGAACAGGTATGCGTTGGCCGCCTCGCTCCCGCGCCGCAGCCGCTGCCGCCCCGCTGCCCGCGAAATTCGAGGCCGCAGCCTAAGAGAACAGTGCCATCACTTACACGTGTGTTCAGGCTAAAATATGCTACAAAAAATAGACAACATAGAAAAGGAATACCTTTTTACAAATTTTACTATGAGTCACGACTCACGGTCAGACAAATTACGCTTGCAAGGGGTATCGTATCACGTTACATTTAATAACATGTATGGCGAAAAATAATACCTGAAGAATATTTATAAATATTATATATTTAGTAACGGGCAAACGTTGTTTTGCCATGTATATCATTTATAATAAAAAAATAGGGGTTGATCGTAGAGGGGTAAAAGTTAGGGGTTGTATGTATTTTTTAATGCTGTATCATAAAAAATAAAACCAGAAAAAATATCTAAAAGTAAAAAAAAAATATTTAGGGGTGGACTACCCTTAACATTTAGGGGGATGAAAAATATGTAGATGCTGTCCGATTCTCAGACATACCCCAATATGCACACAAAATTTCATGAGAATTGGTCGAGCCGTTTCGGAGGAGTTTAACCACAAACATCGCGACACGAGAATTTGATATATTACATTTACCACATTTATTTTACAAAAGTTCGTTGTTACAGTATTACATTATTGTATTCATAATTAAAAAAATCATTATCACAAGATTGCTATTAAAATAATTAATTAATACTTCGTACAGTTAACTCGCGTAGCTATACCCCAAATAAGTTATGTTTTATACAAAAAACACAAGCTTATATACAATATTTTAAATATCCTCATTAAACAACTCATATCGCGTGAGAAGTTCAACCGCTAAGGTCTCCACGGACTAATGGAGCATTTATGTTACATTCAGCGCACGATTACGATAAAAGATCATTAGATTAAAGGAAATGAATCAGCAAAGAATCGCTAGAATTCTTCATTGGATACTGTTTACAAAGGGCCACTTGGGGCTACGATCTGATAAGGTGCGGCTTGTGCCAATATCCCAGATAAAATAATCCGATTATAGGCCACAATGGATAGTGGAAGGCTGCACAAAACTACGGGGGATTGGGGCCTATCTAACCAATATGTATTCAAGGATTCGGGATGGCTTATCATTGTGTTTATGGCACCGATGTCGACGTAATTAAGGTTGGAGATTAGCTTTTTTACGCAATCGTGGACAATATTTTACCTTTTGATCCAATATTTACCTACTATCAAAATATTCTATTACTATGACTTTTAATTTCCATATTACTTCATTATTTTTTTGTCTTTACCTATAATAATTAAAATTAGACGATATTCCGTCACATATATATATTTTTTGTTATAGACAAACGGGAATGAGGCACCGGATGTTAAGTGAAACCGCCGCCCATGGACACTCTCAATGCCAGAAGGCTCGCGAGTGCGTTGCCGGCCTTTTTAAAATTGGTACGCTCTTTTCTTGAAGGACCCTTAGTCAATGATTTATTATTTATTTAAAGTACAGTGTAAACTCTTTATAACGAATTTCAAGGGACCGAGCATTTTCTATAGTTTTAGAGAGTGTTCGGTATACGGAGTGAATTATTATATGGGTTTGTGTTAATGCAAACAAAAAAATGTAACTATTTTTACGTTATATACATACTTTTTCGTTATTGCGAATGACGGTATAAAGATATTTACATTGTTTATCTATTTACTTAGGGTTCACATAATAAATATTTTATAAGAAATTCAAGTGGCACAGGTTTCATGAATTTCAAATAGTTTACTTCGAAGAAATAACGCCCTTGAAAGTTTTACACATTTATGAAAGCCAATCTAGCGGATATTGAATACTTAAGCGGTTTTTGAAAGCAGTACACGTAGCTGGGTATTCGACAAATATTCGTTTGGTACGCCAGAATGTGCCTCACAAAGGAAAATATTTCGATGCACTTTTCGACATAAACTTCCAACTAGAAATACGTATAGCAAAATACAAGCTATTTCGCATTTCGCTCTGTGACTATTCCTCTAGAAAAGTTATGGATATTGAGAAGCACAAATACCATACTTTCATATGTAAATATGATACTGAAATAAACTTAGACTTTACTATGCAATATTATCATATACAATAGGATTTGTTTATATATTAATCCTTGCAATAGGAAAGTAACTACTTAACTATTGGTATGTGACCCAGCAGCAGAACCATCTACATTTATAATCTCCAAGTAATATATATATATATGTGAGCAGTGTCGGCCTAGTGTATTTAACGTGTGACTGTTATCTTCGAGGTCGTAGGTTCGAGCCCCAACTGCACCAATGGACTTGTCTAGGTGCTCATTTATCGCTCTCTCGCTCTTACGGTGAGGGAATCATCGTGAGAAAACTGGCATGCCTAAGAGCCAAAAAGCCAATGTCATGTGTCACACATAGAATCTGATCAGCTGCTGATCACCTACTTGCCTATTAAGACAATTATATGATCACGAAATAGATACAAACATCTGAGGGCCAGACCAAATAGGTTGTAGTGGTTTTTGTTTTTATAATACTTAAAGTGAAACCGCAAGCACCACCTGGAAATATAAATGGTCACGATTGCCTATGTCACCGAGGTGTAATAATCTACTAATGACAGAATTTTCAACATAACGAAGATACTTCCTATTAAGTTTAAAAAAACAACAAACACAAGGAGAGATAGGCTGATAGAAATAGATATAAAGAACTAACCAATCTTGGATCAACTCAGAGTTCGTAAGACTCTCAAAAACATGCTATGTTTTTGAACTTTGGTCATATCGGCTGTCGCGAACTAGATGACCTGGACAAGCTGGTTAACGTCGACATGGTGGAAAGCGAAAGGCTGCGAGACAGATCGCCAACCTGCTAGAGTGACCAAGTCACGATTCTCCCTATAACAGCTACACTAACGGACGCTATACACCGGACAGAACCAGTGAGTTTACACTAGCAGGGCATCAGGCTTCTAACAGTGATACGACCTTCAGTAATGAAGCATACGACTGAGAAGTATATGTACATGAACCGTTTTCACATTTAGATACTTAACCAAATTTTCAAATAGTTTCACGTATAGACAAATAATAGGGATATATGAAGGGCAGGCGTAAACCTAGTGTAAACTAACAAGGGTGCAATATTATCATTAACGAACTGTCAATTTTCCCCCCTAATACCATTTGAATTATGTCCGACACATGCTTAGATCAATACGTATCAATTGTGATTTTCCGATACATTTATTTCGCTACGCGTTCGATAACCTAAAACTGAACAATTGAGTTGAATTGGATTTTATACTTAATCGTGGCGATGGTTTCAATTAGAACGTATGTTTCATATTCTCACAACCAATCAAAGCAGTACATAATATGAATTAATGTAAAGTAGGACGATTTCTTCTTATATTTAAATTATAATGATTATTAGTGTTGACTGCAATGTGTGTTTTTTTATAGAACAGTAGACAAAGAGGTTCGAGTATGCGTTTTTACTTTTAAGAATGAATACGCTCTTTTCTTGATAGACCCTATCTCAAATTGGTTCGGAAGTACCTCAGTGTGTAACTGGATCTACATAGTGGTGATACGCGGCAAAAACTGCCTTAAAAAATGCTCAGTTATGGAACGACGGACGTCGAGGTGGTACGGGTGTTATTTCGTATTCTGCCTCGACGTCCGATAATGATTGTTGATCTCTGCCCCAAGCATTCATATGTTTAGTATTAGGTATTAATACTGTCTCTTAACTTACATATATTAATGTACAATATGCCCACTGAAGTATTTCCGAACCAATTCGACTTAGGGTTTTTAAAAAAAGAGCGTACCAATTCTTACAAGGCCGACAACGCACTAGCGAGCCCTCTGGCATCGAGAGGTTTCATGGGCGGGGGGTATCACTTAACATCAGATGAGCCTCCTGCCCATTTGCCCCCTGCTCTATAAAAAAATGTAATACGGCAAAATATTATTGTTACAATTACAGATTGTATATAATATGAACTTGAGGATTAAGGCTATTTCATAATATGGCTTTTAAAAATGTAATGTTAATTAATTGGAGCACTTAAACATAATGAAACCTTTAAGTGCTTCCGACTTCCTCTAAAATAAACATTCAATTCCACCGGTCCCATTATGAATTAGACCAACTCGGTAAAGAAACGTTTTAAGATCTCTTTAAATATTCCTACCCATGTAAAACTGAGCGACTATGACTATTTAAATAAGGATATTTAACAAGAAAACATTACGTGTATAATTTGTTACTTTCTGATAGTAAGACACAAAAAATCTTTTCACTTTTACTTTCACGAGAAAACAGGAAAGTTTTAAGTTTTATTTTATACTATCTATAGAATATTATACATCTTTAATCACTTTAGTCTAGTGGCTTCAGCGTACGACTGTCATTCCTGAGGTCGTAGGTTCGAAGTGCACCAATGGACTTTCTTTCTATGTGCGCATTTAACAATTGCTCGAACGGTGAAGGAAAACATCGTGAGGAAACCGGCTTGCCTTAGACCTAAAAAGTCGAGGGCGCGGCGTCCGTCAGGCTAGTCACCTACTTGGCTATTAGATCAACAAATAATCATACAACAGATACAGAAATCTAAGGCCCAGAACTGAAAAGTTTTAACACCACTCTTTCCGTTGTCGCGAAGAGACGAAGCCTTTGATAGAATGTTTTTTATTTAATTCTATGAGAAAACAGTCGTATCCCATATTCACCTCACGTGTTGCACTTAGGATGTAAGCACTCAAAAGATACTTCCTAAGTGCCGCATAAGCACTTGAACAGAATGCTCGTAGTAACAATGCAAATAGAAAACCAATGTTCCCATGCTCCAACGTCGCAAACACAATACAAAACAGAATGTTTATCGCTAGGTGGCATTCGATTTTGAATATTCAAATTGGTCATTTGTCATACATCATAGCTTGGACACCGAAATAAAAATTCTATTTTTTTTATATTAGAACAAGCAGGAGGCTGATGTTAAGTGAAACCTACCGCCGCCCATGGACACTCTTAATGCCAGAGAGCTCGCGAGTGCGTTGCCAGCCTTTTAAGAATTGGTACGATCTTTTCTTGGAGGACCCTAAGTCGAATTGGTTCGGAAATACTTCAGTGGGCAGCTGGTTCCACATAGTGGTGGTGCGCGGCAGAAATTGCCTTAATTTTGTGATAAGCATAAATATTTAAAATAACTTTTAATTAAAATGATCATGACGACTGATGTTTGACGACTCATTGGTCTAGTGGTTAGTACCCCTGACTGCGAATCCATGGGTCCCGGGTTCGATCCCCGGCTGAAACGAACATCGATGTGACGAGCATTTGGTGTTGTGCTTAGGTCTTGGGAGTTGAAATATGTATTTATATGTCTATCTATCTATAATATGTATGTATATCCGTTGCCTAGTTCCCATAACACAAGCTTCACCAGCTTAGCATGGGACTAGGTCAATTGGTGTGCATTGTCTTTAAAAAAAAAAATAAGCTGATTCAGAAATCTTAGTCCCAGACCTAAAGAGGATGTAGTGCCACTGATTTATTTTTAATTAAAATAAAAGTCGTTACTGAAAATTGCCCTTGTTACATCAATAGGCATTGCTGTTCATACCTATTAAAAAAAATAACAATAACCAGCATATTGTAAAGGCGATAATTACAATTCATATGTCGGCATAGTCATTACAAGCATTGTGCGACTCGGTGAGCCAATCCGGACATCAACGAGTCTGAGTCAGCATTGTGTCTGAACTCTGAAGGGACTTTATACATTTTTTTATAATAATAATTATAAAGCCCGCTTATTTCTTTTGTTACCGACCGAAGATAACAAAAATCATTGGGCCTTCTGCTTTAGCAGAACCTAAAGAATTTTGTATTTATTAATACATGTACCTACTATGTCATAACGAGCAGTATTAGCCCAATCGCTTCAGCGTGGAACTCTCATTCATTCTCGTAGATTCGATCCGCGGCTGTGTTGAAGTAAAACATCGTGAGGAATCCGGCTTGCCTTAGAACCAAAAAGTCGACGTCGTGTCAGGCACAGACTGATTTTATCTTTTTACTATTCTCACATCCAAAAGTCTTTCGATTGCAAGGGAAATTAAAATTAAGTAAAAATTCACATTTCTATAACTTGAACTTTTAATTATCATACATAATGCTCACTAAGCGAACTGCATTAATGAATTTTAAAAGCGATTTGTATAAATACTACGCCGCTCTATTTCGTAAAAGTATAAATGTACAACGCCCCTGACGCCTACTCCTTGACCTTTGATAGACACATCTGACTTTATTATAACGACCACTTTCAAGATATAATGGGGATCTGCTTATTTTGCACTTTTATATGAGAGGCGTTTCGCAAAAAGAAACTTTGAAGACTATTGAGATCATCAAAAGATAAAGTGCCACCTTATTGGATATTAAAAGGCCAGTTTTTATTCTACATAATAACGTTCGCAACTGAAGATAATGTTTGTATTTTCATCATCATCATTTGGACGAAACAATAATTATTTTGGATCGGCACAGACAGGAAGAAGCTTCACGTATATTCTAATGTTATTTATTTATTTACACTTTGTTACCTTATACAAAAACAAACATATATACAAAAATGCAGGTTACATAAGTTATGATGCAACGGACGGCCTTATCGCTAACAAGCGATTTATTCCAGGCAACCCTAATGTGGAACAATAAAAAAAGAAACACCTACAGAGGGTAAAGTGCAAAACAACAAAAAAACTCAAAATAACATGTAACTATAACTAAAAAAAAATATCAATTAAAGCGACACAAATGTGACCACGAAGCCATAGACCGAAGCAGACTAAAGGTATTTTTCTATAACAGATACCGCGGCCCATAGATCACATTGCCTAAAACTCGTAAGTGCGTTGCCGGCGTTTTAAGAAATGGTACATTTTTTTTCTAGAAGGACCTTAAGTCGAAATGGTTCAAAATACTTCAATGGGCAGCTGGTTTCACATAGTGGTGGTGCGCAGCAAAAACGGACGTCGTCGTGATACGAACAACCCCTCCAAACAATCTCCATGGTAAATGCGGCAGAAGATGTAGATACAACACCACATCTCTACACAACGCCAAGGGATCAAGGCTCTCGGAATGTGACTGGTCGTGGACTGGAATCGCTCTTCGTTGAATAATACAGGTTGGACTAATGGAAAACGACATCAACAGTACCTTAATTCATTCAAAGGTTACAAGCACGTCACGAAGCTCTGTTAACCGAATATAATGTCGCAAAAAGTGGAATGAACTGTACTTGTAACAGTACACATCCCGTTAGATAATCACGAAGAAATAACATTAAGAAAATAGCAATCGCGTAGTCATTATCAAGGCCTAGAAGAGAAAAAAAATACTGTCGGCAAACGTCTTAAGACGTCTAGACTTTGAAGTACCAATTTGAGGCTACGTCTTTGTAGAAAAGGCTTTTAATTCTTTTGCAACCAACAACTAATTACTCTTGGAGTCTATTTAAAGCACTAATAAGAAGAAATAAAACAGACGCGATTTGATCACAATTTTTTATTTAATTTCTTTGAAAAACAGAATTTTACCAAACCGTTGAGACGTATAGAATCTGAATGCAAAGTAAAATAATAATTTTGACATGTTGTATTTTTATCTGTTTTTAAGTTACGCAGCCGGAATTGCGACTTCACTGACGGCAGTGAAAATGTTACTCATTTTGCGGTGGACTCAAATGAAAACCAGCAATAAATACTTAAAGTTACAGACTAATGAAACGAAAGCGGTAGCCGTGTACTCATTGAAACAAAAGCCATTGCGGGATAATGCTCGCCAATTCGTCTCGTGATTTACAATACCGTGAATACATTCGTACAAACAAAGGCCACTTGAAAAGTATGGGCCATAAATCGCTAGATACGCAACGGGCATAAAGTAACGTTTTGTAAGGCACGCAATTACCATAATTACGCTATGTTTTTACTCGAGCACTTCACTGAGAACGTCGAACTTCAGTTTGGAACCGGTTTTATACGCTCCCTAGACTCACCGACATGTCTATGCCACCAAATGGGCCAATGACATGGGGCTTGACCAAGGCTTTAGAGGATACAACTGTGTGCTGGTTGGGTAACCAAGCTCTCAAAGCAGTAGAGTTCAGCAAAAAGAGCATCTTTACTGTGGAACATTCTGCTCCTCAGCATAGCTGTGCCAGGGTCAATTACAACCACAGCACACACGCATTACACACTTGAAATGAACCGAATGGGAAAAAGAAAAAAATATATTTGATATCTCATAACTCATTATATTTTTTCTTTTTCTTTGATTATTGTTATTTTGTGTGTTTATGTGTGTGTGTTTGTTAGTAATAAATGTCTATAATATCAGAGGAATTTCAAGGTACTTCGCGAGTATATTGCATATATATATATAATAAAGTATATGTACTTTCATAACATTCCCCTTTATCATCTCGTAATTGGGCTCAACGCAACATTATTTTAAGGCCGTACTCAAAGTTGTGTATTATTTAAGGAATCATATGGAAATAGCTTTTGAACCAACTCCAAAAGAACTGATGGAGAAGCTTACGAAGTGTATTTTAACTAGTAACATAAATTTCCCCCTCAAATTGCGTTTAATACAAATCTACACGCAAAAAATCTATAGGTATCATATGTATCTTGGAGTTTTATTCATTTACATAAAAATAACAGCAAAAAACATATTTATGCTAAGGTATACATTGTTGACGTAAGCTGGTTCGTGTAGGCACTATTTCGTAAATAGCATCCTTAAAAAGTAGGTTAATCTCTAGAAATTCTTTGCTTATTTTGTCACAATGCTTTTATGAATACCATACGGGAATGAATAGTAAAATAAGCACATCTGAATTACGGCACATGGCACAAAAGGCATTTATTTCACGTTAAAAAGAAAACTTTTGAATACATTACAAGGATTTGACAAATATAGATAGCTATATAAAATACAATTTAGTTTTTATTTGAATATTTAAAGTATGCCATACATAACAACCATTCGATATAATATATAATTCAAAGATTCAAATTCAAAGCTCTCGTTAAACGTAAATTAATCAATAAAGCTTTTTATAAATTTGACGTATTTTAATGATCCTTGGGATTGATTTGTTCCAGTTCAAACAATTTGTATGACTCAAAACTTAGCGATTAAAAAGAGTGGCGGAATGTTTCTTGCCAGTTCTTCTTGACCATTCTACGCACTTGACTTGTAAAGTGGTAGTAAATGTAAATTTAGAATTAATTTAACTTCTTTTCTAACGTTCTTAAGTGTACTTTTTTACCTATATGAATAGAGTTATTTTGAGTTTGATATTTAAGATTGTTTAACAAATTAACCAAGCTCAATCTTATATATATTAAAAATATTTTCGCTGTCAGTATAATTTAAAACTAACTTCCAAAGAGATGACATTGTTTCTATTGATAATACATACACAATTATATAATCCATATTATTAGTATAATCGTAACACGCAATGCTAGAAATATTTAAAAAGTCTAATTCCTATACATTAGTGTGTACGGCAGTAATAACCCCAATCGTAAAAAAAACGCGCTCCGACGCTCAATCTCTTTGTCCCACAATATCTCCGGAATAGGCGGAAAACGGATATTGTATTCAGAGCAAGGCCCACTCACAACATCACTTTTAAAAGCTATATCATCAAATAGTTATATATATTTGAACCTTGGGACTAAAATTAACAGATATCTGAATGATCATTTCAGATAACAGATAAGCATTCAGTGCCCGACGCGATAATTTTTGGGTCTATATGCAAGTGTAAATTACATGCAAAACTCAATGAAAATAGAAAAGCAATACATATTGAAATAAATATTAACAGACAAATTGTAAAAGACGGAAAACATCATGTTTTTGTTGACGGTACATAACACAAAGAGAATGTATTTCACAATAATTGATACGGATCTTCGAGTTAATATTTTTATTGTCTCCGCCTATTTCTCAATTCTCTTAAGACTTTTATTTTCTTGTTTTGTATTTAAATTTGCCTAATCTTACTTTGAGATTTCAAAATAAGTGAAATTAACGCTTTAATTTTCGCAATATCTATATAATTGGCCTTAGACTTGGGAGATTATAAATTTATTTCACTTACGTAAAATCTTGAGACTCGTACCTCTCTACAGCAGGACTGTTTTATTTTTTCATTCAGTTCTAATGAATTATCCTAACGCCTTTATTTCTTAGTGTTTATCTTATATAAGTACTAAGATTTGTCATATTCCATAAAGGTTGACAATTGACTTTGTTAACAGTGCTTTTTTTTTTTTTTGGAGTTTATGGCCTGGTATCTAGACCTTTAGGCCAAGTTAACAGTGCTATTAATGGGTGTTTACAGCTAACCACAAGACCATAGACGTTTTGGACTAAATATTTCTACTATACATAGATATAGATTTTTTTTTTAAATTTCAGACAACTATGAAACATTAGGTAGTTTAACTAATATTTCGTATTCTCTTACTTTTTTTCAAACTAATCGTGCTTTATGTATACCTAATACCTACATTTTCTAGTACAGTATACTTAAATCCTACAAAAACTTTCTAGCAAATATGCATATAATAAATAATGTAAAACTCCTTGACCCACAAAATAACGTTATTAATTTTAATTACTTTAGCGAGAAAAACTAATAAACATGTTTTTACTGTGCGTTACTAAATTACTTAATTTGTTATTTTATATTTAAATTCTGTAATAATAACTATAATTTTATTTGCATATAAATCATCTTTTATTCGAGATTTTTTAATTCATTAAAACATGTCGAGAAACATAAATTCATATAATATGTATACAGTATGTAATGTATATCTGTAGCAGACAACATTCTTCTCTCTCGGGATTAAAAAACGTCGTAAGTATTTTTTTAATTCACAAGCATTTCCGAATATTTTCAACAACACAAGAAACAACGAAACAAATATTAATTTAATTTTAATAAATTAATTTAGGTTCAAGTGAACCTAACAATAAAACATAGCATATCAAAACGTTATTTGAATAATTACGTATTTAAAAAACCACATACCTATTCACAAATAACTTCCTACGTTTTTTATCTGTAGCCAGTGGCATAGATAATCACTAATATTCAGAGTAAACTTTTAATTACTTTCGCGAGTTCCGACGCATTCTTAATCATCCGCTTCCTGAAGTAATTTGCAACCGCGGATTTCCTATGCGGGCGTAATTCAAATAATAGTGGGCTATATTTGATCGAAAAAAACTCTGGTATACTTTAATATTCAATAATGCCTTTTTATTTATAATGATTAATGATGATCTGAAGAAGCTATATCTGGACATTAAACACTTATTAAGTTACAGTAAGTGGGTATAATTAATATTTTTTATATTAAAAAACTCAAATACAAAAAGATAAATTAAAAACTTAAACAAGATTCCAGCCAAAAAATCTAGTAAGAATTATAAATCATAACTTGGTCTTAACATTGTGTTTTAGACTCAAGCACTATATGAGCAGTTTTTACAATACCCATATCATCAGTAAATTTCAATTGTGTAAATTGTCTCAAATACATTAACATTAGTACATGATAAAACAAAGAATGATAACAAAACCTTTCTTTGTTAGTCATGTTTGAAGCAATAACTGTTTGAAGTTCCTGATTCTTATCAATGTAGGAAATGATTAAGATAATAGGGGTAAAAATTTAATAAACATATTGTTTTACCAAACATGTAATAATCCAATGTTCTATAGATGGCGGCCCACTATTTAAATACTTTCTCTTATATTGAAACCATTTTCACTTAAATGTGTATAACTTGTGGCAACTATCATTATCTCAAGTTGGTTAAAACAATAGGGTATAAAAAGATATTCCTATAAATCTAAATGTATAATATTATAATAAAGTAAGTTTTAAACTGTCAAGCAGATCTATATTGGATTTCAAAACTGCGTAGTTTGTGTTTAGGAAGCATAGTACTCTTACATGCCTCTGTATGATTTTCATTCTAGAAACAATACCTGCTACTGCCTATTATTTAAGACAAACGTTGATTTTAATGTATAATTTTGTCTATTCTGTTAAAAAAAATGGATTTTTGAATAAGAAAAAATTGTTTACATCACTATTAATATCAATCAGCAATCTGCATTAGTATAAAGCTTAATCTAATATGACTAGTAAAGCTCAAGACTGAGCTCATAAGTTTTGAAAATCCTATCAATAAACAATCTATTAGCTGATAAACATAAATAATTCAGACTTAAGAAAAAACTATATTAATCAATTTAGTTTTTTATATCGAAAATAATGCAAGTGTAGTGTGATGTCAATTGCAGTTTTAATATTTTTAATAGAATATAAATGTACATTGTAATGAATTAAAATTTTATTTGATATATCTATAACAAATTTATTTATACCTACTCACATTATGGGCCACAAGTTCAACTATCGACTATCTTCAGAGACAAGGGAAGTCATAAAAAAATAAACAAAGTGACCTTTCAAATAAGCTTGCAAACAAAACATACCTTATCTCCTGGGATATTTTTTGACGACATGGTGTAACTCTTAATTTTATTAAATGATCCGATGTCGTCTGGACGATATATCCAGAGAAAGGAACTCAATGTTGCTGCGGCAGATCAGCATACGACACAAAACACTTCACTTTATCAATCACTCGGCCATCATCACTGATTGTAGGGTGCATTAGAGCCACATACACAATAAGCTAGCCATAATTTGGCTTCGAAATCAACACAATTGCCCATTGATATTCATCGGTACAGGTAATTTTTCAACACACAACACAAACACAGCGAAAGAAGCTGACTTGATTGAGCTTGACGGAAAATGGCGATTGGCGAGGGTTGTGTCTCCCCTCCTCCCCACTGACCCGCCTCTGCGCGCATGCTATATAATGTTTTTTTATAATAGTTCCATTAAACCATTATAGAGGGCAGTATTGTGTTTAAACGCACTTTTTATTTATTTAACTTAAAAATAGATGGCGTGATATCGATTAACATATGATGGCACAGATTTGTAGTTATTATTGTTGAAAATTTTGATCTATTTAAGTATTATAATTCCGTGAATCGTGATGCGTTTTATAATAATAGCTTTAACAACAAAAGCGAAGTAAAGTGTAAATTTTAAAGCTACTTGACGGTTTATTTAGTAAAGACTTAACTTGTAAAATTATATTGGTAAATAGTAATTATTAAGCTATAATAATAAATTAAAAATATTCTAAAATAAAAAAATTATCGACTAGATTAATAGAAATTCAATCGATCGATTTAATAGAATTAAGATGGTTAAAAAAACACTTGGACCTTATCATTATCCTATTATTTTGAAATTGCAACACTATGTATATGAAACTTTTTAGTCTGTGCTGGGCGGGAGCCGGTAGCATAGTCTACTGTCTAACATTGACCAAATCAATCAATTCGCAAAATGGCGGATGGCGGCGTGGATATAGATTTATATGCTGATGATATTGAATCTGATTTTAATAGACAGGTATGCTTAAACGTTTATTTTATACTTTAATTTGAACTAATTAGAATATATGTACAAAAGTTTCATAATGGTTGTACTAAAAAAATCTAAATTTATGTGACGCCATTTCTAGGACGAGTTTGGAGGAGACAATGTAGATTTATACGACGATGTAATAGCTGCCCCGCCTACGAAGCCAGAAGATGGAGATGGTCCACAGAATTCGGGGTCGCAACATCCCCCGGAAGAGACAAATGGAAATGCGCCGTATCACAACGCTCCAAGCCACGGGCATCATGGCCGCCGCTTTCAGCTTTACGTCGGCAACCTAACTTGGGTTCGTACTTGATTTTAACTCACTAGTTCTAATGTAAATATAGATTTTCACTTTGTGCTACCTATATGATATTTGGGAGTGTCAATGCTAATGCATATTAAATCATTTGTTTCCTTAATTTCCTAATCTAAACCTAGACAAACTTAAGTTTATTGTTATCATGCCTAGTAAAGATGCAATTCACAATTTACGACTCAATATCTGTTTTAACAATAATGTCAGGACAGCTGCAGCAGGTATGCACACACAGCACAACATTTCATAGTCATCGAAGTTGTGGTACTCATTCAAACAAATAACATTTAAATAACTTCCTACAGTTCATAATATAAAATAAAAGAATTTAAATGTAATCTTGTGTCTGTGTGTGCTAGTTACATCATTATTATTATGGCAATAAACATTTTGAGAAAAAAGTTAAATATATTTTACATATAAGTAGGAAGCATGGCAATTTGGCAATCCCAAAATCAAATAACCAAATGAAAACTTGAAATGTAAAACAAAACACTTATCCTAACTGGTAACAAACATTTGCTTCATTTTAGCTTTAAGGCTACAAAAATGTAAAATTCTGTAATAGTAATTTTATTAATTGTAAAAACTATAGGGTTTTAGAAAAAAATTGTTTTTTTGTACCAAATGATATAGGGAAAGCCTAATGTCATCCAATTTAATTATGTATTCAATCCGCTATATTAACTTTAACATAATATAAATTTATCAAAAGTAATCACTGTACCGGAAATATGTAGCAATATATTGTTAAAGGTATAACTTGACACATTTGTCTTAATTTATTTAGGCCTTCAGATCTGAAACAAATTCTTAAAACCTAAAATCTGAAACTTTGTATGACTTCAAATTTATGCTGCTGTTATAGCTGTATTCTACCATGTAATATTTATTCACTTTCAATATATTAAGATCGGTATTTGTTGGCTTACCAGTGTTAAGTTTTCATTTGGTTAGTTATGTGTGTTTTAAGTGTGAAACGCACACTTATGCACATTATTGTTTAGTTTTTTATATTATGACATAAGATTTAGAATTGATATAGCGTTATATAATCTTTAGTTACGTAAAGTTAATTTTAATTGGTGTGCTAATATTGTGTCTAAGTGTGATTTTGGTAAGTGAATATATGTAGTCTTCTTTTGAGGGTACATTGTTAAAATGATATGATGACATCGCTCCTCAAAACTTAAAATTTTTATTAAATTTCACCCTTAATTTGTTTATGGTAACCAATGTCTAAAAACTGTGTTTGCGATTATATATTGAGTCTTAGCTTGTCATTTTATCACAAAATAAAATTAGTAAAGGTTATAACAATAAAGCTTTTTAATATAGTGCTGTATCAATTCCAAAATGAAGCAATCATGAACCAAGTCCATATAGATATGTATGGTATGGTTTCCAAGCCTAACGGCTTTTACCTCATAAAATATTTTATTAAATTGTGGTACCTTACATATATTGTTAAAAATTTTAGTGACATGATTTATAAAATATTATGGCCTTGCTTCTTTTGAAATATTTGTTTTTTATACATATATAACCTCGTTATATACTGTGATATAAAATGTGTACACGGCCAATAAATGGCCATGGTATACTGTGATATAATATATGCTGAGATTATATCTCATAATATACTGTGTGTGGAAATTGATTCCACCTTACTTTATATCTCATAATATTTATAAATGGTTTTATATTATGTGATAAATCTGCGATACATTATGCTATTAAAAATAGGGCGAGGTTTTTCGTACTGCGCTATTTTTACTCAATTGCTTTACCTTCCACCCTTGATCAAATTTGACTTGAAACATTGTTGAGGGTGATGTGTTACACACATTGAATTTTTATTGCTACTTGTTAATGTGAAGTTTGACTTTGGCCCATTTTGCAAAATTCTAAAGAGATATTTATGGATTTCATTTTATGAAGTGGTTAGTGAAAATTAGATTTAGAAAACATAGAATAGAATCTAGGTAAAGCATATATCTTCTGAATGTAAATATTATATTTTACATATTTTGAAACTAAGATTCATATTTCTTAAAGAAATAAGTATTGTTGGGTAATTATAATTCTCATATTTATTATTTTGCTTTATTGTAGTTATGTATTTTTGTGATAAATATCTCTTTATCATAAGTTTGTGTAACTTAATATATTGGTATTATTTGCATGTATAGTCCAAAAATGGATTATTTTTGCGCAATGGTCTTTTGTTATTTGGATTGTTTTTATGAGTTTTATGGCTATCTCACTCTTGCAAAGGATTGATGACTTTGTATGAGTGGTATGCCATGAAACATAAAAACGTATTTATGGTCCATATTAAAATCTTTGTATTTCATGACCAACAAACATTTTCGAATAACAATGATGAATGTATGGACTATAATTATGGTTTGAATGAAGAGGATTGTCTGAGAAGAATGAATAGTATATTTATTTTATGTAAAACATTTCCACATCTATACTGTCTCATACTGCAAACATCTTGGTTATGTTTTGATTACTTTGGTCTGTACACTGATTTTAGTGGTAATCAGAATCTTAATAGATTTTATAATAATACTAAACATTTTAAACTTGTCTTTGTTTAGTTGTCTTTCTTGTTAATCTTTAATGTTAACATTACTTATTTTTGTGTTACTTGAATGACAATGTTTACCTTTACATATAAATTTAAAAAAAATTTTTTTTTTAAATATAACAGGTGTGAGACTTTGTAAGTACATCATTTGTACTATGAGGGGGAATACTAAATAATTTACGTTATTTGTTATTATTTTAATACCAATTAAGTTTCCATTTGTCAAGACGTGTAACTAATCGAAAAATGTTGTATTTAAAAATTTATTTTACGTTTTTAACATGCCGCATTCATGTTACAAATTTTTATATAAGTGGAAACGAAACTTTCGTTTTAGATAATCATTTTACATCGGGTCTTCAAGATAAGATTTCGATTTATTCTTGGGCGTATTGCTTTTTTATTGAAGCTTACAAAACATGTATTAAACTTCGAGACAAATATATTAAATAGTATAGTTCAAATACGGTCAGAAGAGCAGCATCTATCTATCTTTAAAAAGCGTTGGTTTCAATATTGGCTATTATCTATAATTCTATAAATTATTAATAGTTGTAAATATAGACGCGAATATACAGTTATTATAGTTCAAATCATTTGAATTTTCTGATAAAAAGTTGTCCTAATATAATTAATTTGTGATTTATATATTTGTAATAATGTTTTATTTTTTCGACAATTATAATTATTACTGATTTTGAAAAATATTGAAAAAAATGTTATACATCGGGCTAATTAATGTTAACGTAAATTTCGCACCATCCTTCAAAATGTCGTGAAGGATTTCGATGCTCTGAGAAAAATATACTGTGTTAAAAGCAATAAATAATAACAGCAAATAAAACTGTTTCTTTTCTCCTGAAGCCTCCTATAAAACCAAACTTAGCATACATATTATAATTTGAGCGAATGAAAGAGTGAATGAATGTGACAGGTATTATGTAGGGAAAACCAGTTAACACTCAGTTATCAGCTTTCAATACATGGTGAGGTTACTACCTTTTCCAGAATCGGAAAGTCTCAAATGAGGTATGTTACAACCGCGCTTAATATAATGCTAGTTCTTGTATCCAATTTACGACTTTCATTACTTAACCAATAGTTCTGAGCTATTCGTAAGTTGGACATAGGAACCGGCAAATTGTAACAATTTAAAACGCGATGCATGACATGAGTTTTTGCTAAACATTTTCCAGTGGGCTACTGATCAAGATATAGCTAATGCCATCGCAGACGTTGGCGTAACAGATTTTCAAGACGTGAAATTCTTCGAGAACAGGGCCAATGGACAGTCGAAGGGTTTCTGCGTTATATCTTTGGGTTCTGACCAGTCCATCCGGATGGTCATGGACCGTTTGACCAAGAAGGAGATACACGGACAACATCCCGTTGTTACGCTGCCCACAAAACAGGTACATGACAGATAACAAATATAAAAGTAATAATCCGAAAGCTATTATGGTTTTTGTATTTTATACTTCCTGTATTAAGGGAGCCTTCAAGTATTACGTCACGCAAGTTTTTGGTGATTACTGCCCCCCCCCCCCATGTAACGCGCCGTAACGTTTCTCTGTACCCAAGTAGCAAAACGTTTTATGACCACCTAGTGACTCTTTATACCTAAAAGTTACCATTATGTAGTGTAAAGTACTGCAAAGTCGAAAATAATATTAAAAGTAACGCGTAATTCACTCCCCGCCCTGCATCGTAACGTTCTACAAAAGGACCCCCCAAAATTCGTTACGTATAACTTGAACGCTCCCTTAGAGGAAAAGCTTTTACATGGACGGTATTAAAATATACTGTGGCTCGGTGACAAGTATCACTACATATAATTAATTGACAATAGCTTATTTAAGTAAAGGAGTGAATTTATATCTAGTAAAGATTTTTCTAAAAAAATAAGGTTATTTTCATGATACTACCTAAATATGTCCTGTTCTAACAAAGACTATGGACCTGCGTTGTCTAAAGCCATCACACGAACTACTTTGAAGAACTGGACGCATAAGGATACCAAATAATCGACTTTTCAGGCACTTAACCAATTTGAGAGTCAATCCAAGACGAGGTCAACGCCACCAGGTCCAAACCCTGGAATGAGAGGACCGCCTGGACATCCTGGTGGTCCACCGGGACCTCACCCAGGAGGTAATTTTAAATAGATTAATTTAAATTCGTATTTATACGTTAAAATCCTATTCTGTTCTAACTTCTATCCAAACTTTGTTTTAAAAATACAAAATTATTTTTATGAAAAATGTGTCAATTATCCGATAGAGTTCTATGGTGCCGGACCCAACGGTCCGGGGCCAAACGGGCCCCGAATGATGATGCCAGGACCGGGAGGCCCTCATCACCAAATGCGTGGACCACCGCCCGGACCTCACGGGCCTCATGGCCCTCCACACCACATGCCCCAACACCAGGGGCCCCCGCCTCATCATATGCCGCCGCATCAGGGACCCCCGCCGCATCAAGGGCCCCCACAGCATAGACCGCCCATGCCATATAACGATGTACGTATTGTATTACTACTTATTATATAAACCCCATCATTACACAATGAAATCAATTCAATACTTAATAGGCAGGCTCTGTTTTACGATGTATGTGGTATTCACGCTGAAAACCTGTTTTTCACGTCTTTCATTATACGAGCATTTACGGTCTTAAAAAATATTGTTGCATCGCTGAAGATTAAATGTACATCCTCAAAGTTAAGAATCGCACAAGATGACCTTAAAACTTAAATATTTATTGAAAAATTGAAGACAGCGGCTACAATGAATTGCATTACATAAAAATAATTACCTTCTTTGGCTGTTGTATTGTGTTGATATAAGTTATATATACGTATTATAATAAATTTTAAAATTAGATGCAGCGTCAAGGCGGTCGCGGAGGTGAATGGGGTGCTCGAGTGCCCCACATGCAGCCTGCCCCGGGGCCTCAGTACGGCCCACCGCAGCACCAGATGCCACATCAGATGCCCCCACCCCATGCTGTAAGTTTATTTCCACATTCCTATTGGGCTTAATTCATGCTTTATCCGCCGTTATTATGTAACTTCTAATAGCTATAGAGATCTCTTTGTAGGAGAGACATTGAGAGAAATACGATGTTTCAGACTACTGAAGGGCATTTTTTAGTTGTTAAATAAAATAACCTTAAATAAGTTGTGTGTGTGTGTGTATATAAGGGTTTAAATTATATACACTAAAGATTATTTGATTATTTAATATAGTGAAAAAATTATTTAAAATCAATGTAATAATTTAATAATAAGTAAATGTAAATGATTCGCATATGATTAAGTTCAATTTGACTGAATGTTTTACTAGAGATGAGGATACGTAGTTGACCCATAATTGATTCTAGCATTATTCTTTTCTTGTAGCCCCCAGGTCAAGGCTTGCCTCCGCCCCATCACCAGCTGCCTCCTCACCAGCAAGGACCTCCAAGGGGTCCTGCCCCCTTACCCCAGCATCCTGGTTAGTATTTTACATATGAAACTAATATCTTATGATAAAAAAAATAAAGTTGTAAAAATATCGCTTACTTATTTATGTTACGTTGAAGTTATGTATTTACAAGGAAAATTGTTAAGATATGTGTATATCAGTGATTACTGGAGAAATTTGGATGTGCTCTTTCCCTATGTAGGGTGAACTGAAATCGATGCCATACATATGTATTTTCCAGGTGTAGTGGGCGTAGGCGGTCCCGCCCCTCACGTGAATCCGGCATTCTTCAACCAGCAGCCGCCAGTGCAGACAGCACCACCTGTTCAACCGGGACCCCAGCCTGGACTACCTGGTAAATTAACTAAATGTTTAAAAAATTGTTAACTGATGGTGTACATCTTGTTTTGGTAAAGGGAGGAATTTGTGACATAGTACTGTCCGTAGTTATTTTATTATCTTTGGTTTACCCGACACACATTCAATTAACATGTAACACCTTTTCATCGGAAATCAACAGTAATTCATTAGATATGTCGCAGTAAAGTAGTTAAATCAGAGTATTAATTGAATCTCTAGATAGTTAATTAAATATCGATATTCAATCAAGTCGCTAAAGTTCCGTCAGACATGTGACTGAACGAAACGTTTAACGAGTTTTCTTACCGTTCCTAGACAACAAGACGCATGTCAACTTTGGTAGGGTGACCAAGATATTTGATTGGAAAAAATAAAACCTGCTCTGCTGCAAATAACTCTCTGATTTAACTATGTACTTTACTGCGACTGATACATAACATGATTGTCACAACGTACATATTAACACCATCTATTGACTCGAATTTAGTATGTGCTAAGTTCTTTTATAAAAATTACGATTGTCTCATTGTTTTATATGAGCGTCAAACAAGTCTTATTTCAATATAAAAAGATCTGTTTCAAAGATTTAAAATGTTATTTTCACTTTATGGTTTGGCCTATTTAAAAATGGTAATCAAATTTTGCTTTTTCCAGGTCCAGCCCCTTACGGACACCCGGCACACGCAGCCCCTCCACCCACTCAGGGCCCGCCTCCAGGAGCTAGAGCACCCTATGGAAGACCACCTCAGGTAACAAAAAAATTCAATTTAAATGTAGTATCTTCTAAATCTCCTAGTTCACAAATTTAAATTTATCTAATTGTATATAAAAGATAATATTGTGTCATTGTTATTATTCTATTAGTAAGAAATATTTTTTTCCAGGTGTACCCCCCAGGCCCCGAGGCCCGTCCGGGGCACCCCGCTACCCTAAATCCCCACGCGCCCCATGCGGCCCCCCACCCCGCGCCTCATCCGCACCCTCCGCATCCCGTCATCAGCGAAGCCGAGTTCGAGGAGGTCATGAGCAGGAACCGGACGGTGTCGTCTAGTGCGATCGCGCGTGCGGTCAGCGACGCTGCCGCCGGAGAATACGCGTCCGCCATAGAGACGCTCGTTACTGCTATCTCGCTCATCAAGCAGAGTAAGGTAAGAGATGGGTATATTAGTGAAGGTTCATATTTCTATCATAACATATTATCATTTCATTGCTTCTTTATAAATAAGGGGGATAAAAAATTAAAGAAAAAGTATTATTTGCTGTTTTTACTAAAATGTAGAGCATGGATTTGTCTCATTAAAGACATTATTATTTTAAAAAATATAGGTGAAAACACATCAAAAACTAAAGCAGACTAATTTCTTAATTAATTTAATTTAAATAGTTGAATTACCTATTAATTAAAATGTATTTCTTAACCTCTGCAATACGCTTAATTTAATTACAGGTAGCCCACGACGACCGTTGCAAGATCCTAATATCATCTCTCCAAGATACCCTTCACGGCGTCGAAACGAAGTCCTACGGAGGGGAAAGACGTCGTTCCAGGTCTCGGGAACGAGATGCGAGGGCTCATCACCGCGCTCCCAGGAGACGGGAGAGGTCTGCCAGCCGATACCGGGACAGGTCCAGGGACAGAGAAGACAGGGATCGGTAAGTGATACTTGTTTGGCGACAGGTGTGGTTGTAGGTTCAGGATTGAAAAAAACGTGCGGCTGGTGTGGTTGTAGGTTTAGAATTGAAAAAAAAACAATTATAGCGATCAATAAAAATTATGGAAAGACTAGCTGACCCGGCAAACATTTGTTTTGCCATGTATATTACTTCTAGGAAATATTATTTTAGTTCAATAAAAATAACTATCTACAATAATAAAAAATAAGGTTTGATCGTAGAGGGGTGGAAATTATCGGTTGTATCTATTTTTGTATAGACTAGATAACAATAGATAGAAAAGAATAAAAAATCATTTTTTGGAGTGGACACCCTTTATCACTTAGGGGGTTGAACTATAGATAATAGCCGATTCTTAGCCCGAAATTTCGACTGAATGTAAGTAATTGTATGAAATTACTTTACACATTTTTTTGCGTTGATGTTTAGTAACTTGTTGAATCAATGGTAAGAAATTAAAAATGGCGAATTTAGACAAGTGAAAAACGAAGTTACAAGGGATTGTTCTCAAAGCAATGCTTGTTTCAGGTATAATGAAAGGTCGAGGGACCGTGACCGTGAACGCGATCGTGACGCGTAAGTGTCTACTTTCGATCATCATACAACTTGCAAAGATTTTTTTATCGTTAATTTGCCCCCTATTCTATAAAAAAAAAAATAAAAAAATAAATAAATAATTTAACTTGATTATTGGAACATCAATAGAAGTTATTATGATACTCAAAATAGCTTTAAATTTATTTATAAACGGGGAAATCAATAACTAGATTTTTTACTGTTACGTCTAATAGTAGATTGTAGATTGCATTAATTTATATATTTTTCTGTTCATTTTACTTGCAATTTATATTATTGCAGAAGGTTTACAATACAATTCTTCCTAGTCTTCCTTTAATTATATTATGTATTCCCTACATTTTGTTTGTAGTTTATTCTTGCCTTAACTACAAATTAAGAGTTGTATTGTTGATTGAAAGTACATACCTGAAATGTTGGACACTTAACGAAATATTTGATTTGAGTTCAATCCTATATCTGTGCTTCATATTTACTTGTCATTATATTGTGTGTACCTTGTGTGACTTTTCTGTCCCAAATTGTATTTCAATTGTATGAACATCTCTTACCTCTTTTCTCAGAAATAATAATATTTCATATTATACTTCAACTCCGCCATGAAAAGTTGTTAATGATAATATTTAACTGACAGAATAATTGTATAAAATCTTATTCTACATGTATACATATTGTGCGGTTATTTTCACATTAGGCTAATAATTCTGATGATATTAGCAAAACTTTCTGGTATATGTGTAAATAAGTATTGTATTTATATTTTTAAGAATATATTTTAATTGCAGGTATTATCGCGATTACCGTGAACGTGAGCGGGACAGGTCCAGGTCAAGGGAGAGAGAACGTGCCGACCATTACAATAGAGGCCACAGTCGAGAAGAGAGGTACATAGATATATTTTGTGCTTTTTCTTTCTCGAAGTCCTGTGGAATTCTTAGCATACCAAATTAATTAAGCTAGTCTGAAGAATGTTCAGATAAATGAAAAATCTTTGTTAGAAGTGTCATCTGAACTGATTAACAAACACAGCTGTGTTGCATCACTGAACTAACAAAAACTATATTTAAATATTTTTTTAAAGGACTTTTGTAATCAAACTAATAATTAAATTATTAAATTAAATTTAGGATCTCTATGATATATTGTAGTTAACCTAGGAGCACTATTGTACATTTTAAATAATTAATAATAATTTTAATAATTATTTTGTAATAAATGTTAATGTTCAATTCTACAATAATTGATTGTATTTTTTTTGTAAGGCAACACTGTCTTGTCAAGAGGAGAGTTTGAGTTTGTTCTGTGCTGTTATTGTGTGCTCTCGCCAATGTATCACTAACTTTGTGCTTTTGTGATAATAAACATTTTCTTTATTTTGTACCAATGCTGCTTAATTATTTAACCCTAATTTAATAGGTTATGGGCCCAGCAGTGAAATGTTTATTCTTTCGTTGTGAAAGTTTCGGGATGTGATTCTGGTTGTGGTTAGAGAGCACACGTGTTTATGAGTTTGGTTTGGACTATTGTAAACTAAATATGACTTCACCAGCTTCAAATGTTTTACCGGTCGGTGTGTTTGGTGTTAAACCATTTGATGGACAAAATTTTGCAAATTGGTTTTTTCGGATAAAATTGGTGTTGGAACAGAACGAAGTACTTTATGTAATTACAGAGGACCCTCCTGCAGATACCAAAGAGTTAAAAACTTTCAAAACCGCTGATGTTAAGGCAAGGTCTATTTTGATTGGTTGCATGTCTGATAACATCCTGATTTTAATAAAAGATAAAACTTCAGCAAAAGAAATCGTGGACACTCTGACAAAAACTTACGAGAAAACCGGAATGAAAAGTGTTGTGATGGCACAGAAATCATGGAGAAAAATGGAATATAAGCTCGAGAAACCTCTTCAGGAATTTCTTCAAGAATTCGAGACTAGGGCAGCTGAACTAAGGATGGCTGGTGGTAAATTAGAAAATGAAGATGTCATACATCAGTTATTGGGCGCCATGCCACCCGAATTTGATTCAGTGGTTTCCGCTCTTGATATTTTATGTGGCAGTAAGCAGACTGAGATAACTTTGGATTACGTAAGAAATACTCTTTTAGCTGAAGAAGAGAGAATATTGAAAAAGGAAGGGTCTCAGCCTCACAACGCATTTTCTTCTAATAGAAACCAAGGTAATCCATTCTCAAATTCAAAAAACGTTTTCATATGTTATTATTGCAAGGCTCAGGGTCATACGAAAAAATATTGCCCCAAGTTAATGAATCGAAACAAAGAGAAGGCAGCTGCTGTAGAGGAGGATTTTTCATTTTTTACTTCTGAAAATTCCAAAGTAAACAGAGAAATGTCGCTGTGTTCTGAACAGTTGACGGACATTGTTTTTGTTATTGATAGTGGGGCTAGCTGCCATCTTATACAAAATTGTTTTAAAAAATTTGTTACTAACTTAATTGATTTGGACATGGAAATTAGTGTAGCCAAGGCAGGGGAAACTATAAAAGCTGTAAACAAGGGTACTATTTCGTGCTTATCTGACTTTGGTGACACCATACGGATTAATGATGTTTTGGTATGTAATAATCTTTCGTTTAATCTATTATCAGTTCGAAAATTAGAAGAAAAAGGATGTAAGATCATTTTCGAGGAGTCAAGTGTAAAAATTATTTTTAGAAACAAAATTTTGAAAGGTCAAGTATTTGGAAGTTTATATGTTATTAAGCTCAAATTATTATTAGAAAATGCCAATGTTTCAACTATGAATAATGAATTGATGCACCGGAGAATGGGGCATTCTTCTAAGAATCCAGTTACTATGTGTGACATATGCATTGAAGGGAAACAGACCAAGCTTCCTTATTGTAATACACCAGAAGAAAGAAAGCCTTCTAGACCTCTCCAAATTGTTTCATCGGATGTATGTGGTAAAATATCACCCCAAACGTATGATGGCTATAATTACTTTGTCACGTTTATTGATCATTATAGCAATTTTTGTTGTACATATCTGTTAAGGAATAAATCTGAAGTTTTTCAAAAATTCAAATCATTCAAGGCTATGGCGGAAGTTAAATTTGGACTATCAATTGAAAACCTACGTTGTGACAGAGGTGGTGAATATGTGTCTAATGAGTTTGTGTGTTTTTGTGATTCAGAGGGTATTAGAATAAGCTACACCATGCCCAGGAATCCTTCACAAAACGGAAAAGCAGAACGGATGAATAGAACCATATTGGAAAAGGCGAGATGTCTTTTATTTGACAGTGATTTTAAGAAGGATATGTGGGGTGAGTCAATTATGACAGCTATCTACTTAATCAACAGATTACCTACTTCTACACTACCAAATGGTGTAACGCCTGCAGAAAGATGGTATGGCTTTAAACCTGATTTAGGTAAAATTAAAATATTTGGTTGTCCCGTTTATTCATTGATTCATGAAGAGGATAGGAATGGAAAATTGTGTGAGCGTTCTAAGAGACTATTTATGGCAGGGTACTGTGACAATGGTTACCGATTATGGAATCCAAATAAGAGGAAAATTGAATTTGCTAGGAATGTAATATTCGATGAATCTAGGACAACCGATTTGACAAATGAAGGCCAATTTACTAATCCCGATACTGTCCAAATTCCTTGCGTTGACCACGAGACCAAATCTGAAGTCTTTCAGTCTTCAGATGTTGAGCAAGTTTTGCAGCCTATGTTGGAGGATGAAGATTTGCCTATTTTAGAGGATGAAGATTTTCAATCAGACAAGAATATTGACACTGTTAAGAAGACCTCAAGAATTAGAAAGCCTCCAAAGTATTTGGAAGATTTTGTAACCAATTTTGCCTTTGATGCATTAGCTCTATCTGCATCATCAGATCTAGATGTTCCCAATAATTATACTGATGCAGTTCAGGATGCGGGTTGGAGACAAGCAATTGATGAAGAATTAAAGTCATTGGAAGACAACGGTACTTGGGAGGTGGTGGATTGTCCCAGAGATGCCACAGTAATCGACAGTCGGTGGGTTTTCACTACAAAGATCGTCGATGGAGCATGGAATGATTTTGTCAATGATATATTTATAAAAATCGGGTTTTCTAGATCTCAAAAAGATCCTTGTTTATATGTTAAGGGATCAACATTTATTTTAGTATGGGTTGATGATTTCCTTTTAGTATCTGAGTCATTAAATGATCTTCAAAGTATTAAATCTCATTTAATTGCTATTATTGATGTTAGGGATCTAACTTCATCGGAAGAATTGCAATTCTTGGGTATAAAAATTCTTAGGAATGAAAATGGAAGTATTATGCTTAGTCAAACCGCTCTTATTCAGAAAATTATTACAAGATTTAATATGACCGACTGTAAGCCTAGTAAGATACCAATTCAACCTAAACTCAATTTGATCAAATCTAATAACATTGATGTAAATTTTAAAGTCCCTTATAAAGAATTAGTTGGTAGTTTGATGTATCTTATGTTATGCACCCGCCCTGATTTATGTTTTTGTGTTTCTTATTTTGGAAGATTCCAAAACTGTTATGATGTAAGCCATTGGAAGCATTTGAAACATATAATTAGATACTTGAAATATACTTTATGTATAGGTTTAAATTTTAAAAAATCTGAGACTAACACTTTTGATATTTATGTTTTTGTAGATGCTGATTATGCATTTGATGTTAACGATAGGAAAAGCACTTCAGGTTATGTAATTAAAATTAATGATAATGCAATTTGTTGGTGTTCTAAGAAGCAATCCTTGGTTGCTCTTAGTTCTTGTGAAGCAGAATATTATGCTCTTGCTTTCAGTTTATTGGAATCTATTTTTCTGGAAGAGTTGATATTTGAATTGTTTAATATTAGAAATTCTATTACAGTTTTTGAAGACAATCAAGGAACTATAAAGATTGCCCAAACTATGGAAACTAAAAGATCTAAACATTTTGATGTTAGATTTCATTTTGTTAAAGATTTAATTTCTAAGGGTAGAATAAAATTAATCTATATAGAGTCTTGTGAACAGTTGGGAGACTTAATGACTAAGGCATTGTCTTTAAATAAGCTTGTTTATTTTTGTAATAAATTGAACCTAATAAATGTTTAATTTTGTATATGGTTTGTAGAATTGGGAGTGGGTGTTAATGTTCAATTCTACAATAATTGATTGTATTTTTTGTAAGGCAACACTGTCTTGTCAAGAGGAGAGTTTGAGTTTGTTCTGTGCTGTTATTGTGTGCTCTCGCCAATGTATCACTAACTTTGTGCTTTTGTGATAATAAACATTTTCTTTATTTTGTACCAATGCTGCTTAATTATTTAACCCTAATTTAATAATAAATAACTGCACTTCCCTAAATTCATAGATAGATTGTAGTAGTAGTAGTTGATCATAGTCATAGATAGATATGAGGATGTGAGTCTAGACTGCCTCAATATCTATCCGTACGAAATATTTTCGCATTCCAACATCAACCTATCATAATATGATTTTCAATCGATAAGAAGTTGGTAATGTAATATTGGTGAAATAATTTTTGTAACCGGTTCCTTACCGCCTGCGTAGACGCAGCAGGCTATTTTTAATAATTTGGTTTCAATTGCGTTTGTTAAGTTTCGCGTTAAGTATCCGAAACTGATTATATATATTTTTTTAATTTATTCTCCATATTGCAGGCCACGTAAATCCCCAGTGGAAGCGGTAGCGGAACCCGGAGCGGGCGATGCGAGCGGAAAGAGCCGTTCAGCTGCCGCGCCCTACTACGACGAGAGATACCGAGAGAGGCGTGACCGTGACCCGCCGCCGGCTGACCGTGATCGTGACCGCGAACGCGAACACAGGCGGGATGCTAGGCATTAGTTCACGGACCAAGAGGCAACAGGGCTCGCACAAGGCACAAGCGCCTTGCACTATATGGACTGTACCATATACGTACGTAAACTTAGCGTATACATTGCGTATACGTGAATTTGCGTACATACAGTAATTTAAAAAAAACAATCTTCAGAATGCATACCTGGTTTGTTAAGCATATGTTCATAAACATGTATTTGAATGAAATTTAAGGAATATTGTAGTCTGAATTGCAAATCGATTATTTAAAACTTAACTCTCTTATTCATTAAAAAAATTAGTGCAATTTTAACTAAACTTCTCTGTCTCTTGTCATCACAGCATAGACTCAATTTGATAGAATTACATTTTTTTTAATTTATCGGACCTATACAGTAGCCTTACAGCCACGCGATCAGGGATTTCTTAAAGGCGAGTCGGAGCCCTGGCCGGGGCAGGTCCCGCGTTACCTCTTGTGCTATTTAAGATGCGTTCGATCTGTGCTCGAGCAACATGATAACCCATCCCGGTATACCCTCTTGCCGGTCTCGAGCTCCAGATCGCACCTGGGTCTTTAGAAAGTCGGATAGTCACCTAAATTATGATAATGGTAAATGTCGCACGCGGGGCTTGTCTTCAGTTTGAATCTGTGTAAATAGTGTATCTTTGAAAAATTATACACAAACACTTAGCGTAGAATTTCACTTAGACTTATTAAGGTTTTGTGAATCCTTATTCACAAAACCTTAATAAGTCTAAATGTTTTTTCGAGTTTAAATTATTGCTTAGTTTTATCTAATCCGATTCGAATTATTTATATTTCCAAATATTTTCATGAACAAATTGACACTAAAAGAGATTATATATCTCATATATAATCTATTATATATATTATTTTTATATGTATCAACATTCCATTACTTATGTTGGTACTATTCAATGATTTCTATGACTACACTTTCTTAGTGTAAGAATTTTCTGTTATAGATTACATCCTGTTTAGACACATTAAGTTTTAAGATAGTTAAGGTTTAGTATAGTTATTGTTCTGTACCAATAATTTACTGATTAAATTGATATAATTTATGTGTTTTTATTTACTTAATGGGGGCCAGTCTGTGGTTAGACTGTTCGAGGATTCACATTTGGTTTGGAGAAATAGTACACCATCCTCTATAACCCAATATGGCAACTTGGCCTTATATTCCATGTTTCACTATTTTTAGGCGAGAACGAGTCACTTGCAGATATAAATATAAACAGCCGGAATTTGAACGTAGGACCTCGAGTCGAGTCGCACGCTAAAACGACTAGGCGAACATTGCACATAATTCAATTATAAATTACTAGCTGATCCGGCAAACGCCGTTTTGCCATGTCATTATATCATTTATGGTTATTGTGCTTCACTCGACATATATAGGTATAGTGTGTCGCGGACTTTTTTGTAGATATTTATAAGATCTACAATTACTTAGAACATTTTATGGTTCTATATTTAATAGTTTAGGCAGGGTACGCAAAATAAGTAACTTTTTTGGTTGATTTTTTACACCTTGTGTCCGAAAAACCCTAATATCTTACGGAACCCTATTTTTGTTCAAAATTAAATATAGCCTATATTACTCGTGGATAATGTAGCTTTCGAATGGTGAAAGAATTTTTAAAATCGGTCCAGTAGTTTATGAGCCTATTCATTACAATCAAACAAACAAAGTTTTCCTCTTTATAATATTAGTGTAGATTAGTGGCGTTAAACCTTTTTTGGTCTTGGCCTCAGATTTCTGTAACTATTTCATAATCATATTGATCAGCCTCCTGTGCTTGATACACGCTGTCTTGCCACATTTCTTCTCGCGAATCCACGCGCCCACTACTGAACCTACTCTTCATTAGTCTGAAGTTGGCCCGCGTCAGAGTTGATCAAGATGGATTCAGACGAAAAATTAATTTACCTGGTGCAAAAATATGAATGCCTATTTAATCCAAAAGCCAAAAATTTACTTGCAAGTGATTCAATAGCACTACTGTTCATGCTCATTACTACAGGAAAAAGATTGCGCCTTCGCTTTAGTTGTAAATTGATCCTAAGCCACTAGGCCAACACTGCTTACAAATCATTATATAAAATGAATCGGACAAGGCAATAAATGTGTGTGTTACGGATATCATAGAAAAAACACTTAACGGATTTGAAGTTATGTTTTATTATAAATTTACAATTATTTTACATAATTTTAAATTTAACTGACGTTTCGCGTGCTTTACAGCGTGCGTGGTCACGGTGACTGAAGACTTCAAATCCGTTAAAAAAGTTGTTTTCTATGTCTAAAAGTTATTTCAATAAAAGACAATACTACGGATATCATATTTACCATTTTATGTGACTTACAAATATATAAACAAAATTAAACGATCTCCGACATTGGACAGAAAAACTAAAAAACCGATAAATATTTTTCGAACCTTAATTAAACATTTCGGGGCCTTGAAGAAATATCGTGTTTACAAAGTTTGGTTTGTTGCAAATTGTCGACCCTTCACCTTTGCTCAAAGGGATCGGATTAAAAAAGTTAATTGCGTAGTATTTGCAATTCTTAACTGAGTTTAGGAAAGAAAGTTCCTTCCCACGCTTTTATGAATTCCTAAAATTTTGCGGAGGTTTTACATAATCCGCTTTTGTACCGTTGATAAAACAGTAGGCACCTCTGGTAATTACGCAAATTATAAGTCTCATAAATCTGGCACTATAAGAAAGTGCCTGAATGGTCACTAGACAACTAGGTGCGCCCCATAGCAGTATCACAGTTATGAAATAGCTTTTGTTTCATATTATTATATAGGGCTTTTGTTATTATTAGCACGTGAAAGGGCTTTAATTGCAAAAAAAGTGCGTGCCTACAAAGTACACATGTCAGAAGTGAAACTTCTTTATAAATTAATTATAACCATATTCGCACCATGGCACTGTGCGTGATGCGACGTTCGCTCTATCGCATTCTCTCTCGATATTTCTCCCTACTCTCGCTCCATGGTTTTTGCTTCATGCTACGTTCGCCCATTCTCACTCTCTTTCAATCGCTCTCGCCCTTTTCTTCGACAAAAACGCTGCACATCTTCGTGAGGTTCCGTAAAAAAATTACCCTCATGCGCCTAAAGAAGTTTCACTTCAAAAATATTAAATTATAACCTTGTAAACGTTAATTTGGCCTTGATTGATTCGGTCTGGATATAGCATATTATATATAAGAATTCATTGCTAGATGAAATGTCATGAATCAAATCTTGGTGTTATATATAAATAGATGTTACTACTAAATCATAAGGCTTTCAACATTTTCTATTCATTGAAATAACGACTAGTGACATTTTTAATTTCCTGTCTGTCCAGTGTAAATGAAAAGTGAAAAGCGTCGCTTACTTGTACTTGTGACGTGTTTCCGTCTCATGTCAATTAGCAGAAGCTATTTCCATTCATTGTCGTATAGCTGGGTATACTGGGTTTTGATATTATATACGAGCTCTGTGTATTGAAAAACTACTAGCGCGAATTTAATATTACGTAGGCCGTATTTTCTAATAAAGCCGCGGGATCTTATACTCGTAATAGGTACTTTCCAATATATATAAATGAATTTTCACAGTCGCTGAAAAATGTTGTAGATCTTACTGTGTAAGTGAAGAACAGTGTTGGCATAGTGACTTTAGCGTGCGATCTCATCTCTGAGGTCGTAGGTTCAATTCCTGGCTGTGCACCAATGGACTTTCTAGGGATGTGCGCATTTAACATTCGTTCGAACGGTGAAGCAAAACATCGTGAGGAAACCCGCTTGCCTTAGACCCAAAAAGTCGACGGCGTGTGTCAGGTACAGAAGGCTGATCACCTACTTGCCTATTAGATTGAAAAATGATCATGCAACAGATTCAGAAATCTGATGGTTTTTTGTCAGTGTCTAAGTATTGTTTTGACATGCAAACCCTTAAACTCATGCTGAGTTTTGTTGGCGATTTTTCAACAAACAATTTTTTGTCTGCACAGAAGGCTTTAAACCTACCTATAAAAGACAATTAATAAAATAGATGAGAATTGTAGTAAGTAAACCCACGCTGTCTATCGTAGAGTACGCACTAAACGCACGTGTTAGTAGAAACGTGATCACACCACGTTGCAACTTCTCGTGACTTTCTTCCTCAAAATAAGTGTAGAATACGTTTATTATTCAATGAACTGTCAATTTTTTCTGGAAGAGTCCCTTATAAATATGACAAGTGAAAGTGGAGCACGACGAGAAGTATTTGCGCTAAAGCGGTGTCAGTCAAATATGGATGACTATTGTCGGTTTTGACTTTGACACACGAACCGGAAATGGTAGGTGGGGTTCCGGTGTAATGGCGCAAGGAGTAGTTTGATTTTCTTATTTGGTGATTACATCAAAAATAATTATTTACTTTTTTTCCCCAGATTACGTACACATTGTCTATGCTTGAAAACGAAATGCATTTTCGCGGATTCCTACAAAAATTAATACGTTTATGTACTACATATTATTTTTGGGAGCTTTGCATACTTTTGCTGACAAAGGGAAGGTAAATTGCAGTAAATCTGCTTACGTAATACTTAAACGGCTCTATAAAAAATTGCCTTGTCTTCCCATATTTTAATTTGTCGCCCGTTTTGTATCGTATGTGAGGTAGACTTTTAAAGAGTAGACTTTATGAGATTAGACTGGCAGATTAAGGCGGTAAAACATAACACGTAAACAACATTAAGTAACAATATTAAAAGCTATTAACGACACAATACTAAAGTATTGGGTGCCTTTGTAATAAATTGCCTATCGCGAAACTTTCCATTCGAATTCAGTCATGAACCTCACAGCTCAATAGAACTAACTTTTACTGTTATTGAAGCCCTTATCAGACCACAGTGTTATAAAAAGCCCTATAAATATCTCAAAATAAGTTATCTTTAAACAAATAAATAGCTGTAAAAAGTTGCAATATATTTTGTTTACAGTGCAATTGTTTTATATGACAAGAGTGAAGAGTGTCCCATGATCTAAATCGATTCAGGAGAAGATCATAACCAATCAAATTAAATTAAGCTTGAATTAAATTAAAACAAGAGTTTTGTTTTGGCAAAGGGACAAAGTAGTGTATATTAAAACCGCTGGTTAATTCATCTCTTCTTCTCGGAGGTTGAAAGAGAGAATCTAGCGTTCACGTCAAGGGAAGAGGACTGGCTGCCACGAGTTACACAACCATAGTAGTTACTAGAACTGAATATATAACCTTTTACGATTTATTTCTTACAGTCCAGGCTCATGGCCTACCTGAATAGGCCCTTGAAGCTAGCGAGTGTTTCTAAAGCAAGAAAATACATTCTCAAGATTCTTAAATAACTATTCCCTACACTCAATAATGATATAAAGTAATTATAGTGTTATAAAATTAACCTTACTGTTTCGCTTGTTCTGTGGGCTGTTAGAACAATAAAGGTTTGTCAGTGAAACGGTCCAAATAAAATACTTTAACAAAGGTCACCGAGCCGTGAACAGGCTGTCCATAAAATACGATAGTTAAAACGCCACTACGAACATTCGTTACTTGATAATTTGGGCAATTTGTTAAGTTAAATATTTTTTGAGTTATTTATTGAACGTTGTTTAAAAAATGATCTGAAAACTTACCAGAGGCGTTCTATGCCACAAATATTTCCGATGATTAAACTATCAGCAACGTAATTGATAAACAAAAATGAAAACCAATAGCGGTACAACCTTTTTAGGTTGAGGCCTCAGATTTCTGTATCTGTATCATGATCATCATTTGTCATTCAATAGGCAAGTAGGTGTATCTGTACGCTGTCGACTTCTTAGGTCTAAGTCAAGCCGGTTTACTTAAGATGTTTTGCTTCACCGTTGGAAATGTTAAATGCACAGAAAGCCGGGGATCGAGAACCCACGACCTCAGGGATGAGACTAGCACGCTGAAAACACTAGGCGAACAGGGCTTCTTACATATAATGTTCATTTATACAATTATATTGCATAGATTTTGATAATGTGAAGAATATATGATTATAGTTAGCGGCAAAACTTGTTCCTTATTCAACTTTAGCTTTTTTGTGCAAAACACACACTTCAAAAGACTAAAATGGCTGGCGTATAATCGTTGCGTGTTCATAAAACAAAAGACTGCGTAAAAGCCTCTTCCTACGGATGTGTAAATAGCCAAGTTCCGTGATTTACGTAATTCAACCAGCTTTTATTACCGGTTTTTAGGTTTATTTGTTAGACAATCAAGTTTATACGTACACATATTTTTTACTATATTTAAATGACTGATCTTGTGTTGACATGGTATGGTATTTGACGCTGCAATGTCTGAAAAATTTCGCGGTTGTTGCCGACCCACTAGGCTGCCTCTATTAATATCGATAAGTTCTATCACTAATACATCAACCAGGCTGTTCGAGTTTTACTTTTAATTTATTAGCAATATATTTCTGACTATAAATACTTTTATTTTTTATTACGGATATTATACACATAATATATATTACAGTATTGTACTTCTTACGACACAGAATTTTATATAATATGTTTAGAGATGTTCCTACGTCATCGTATATGTATAAAGTGTCTTAAGAACAATATTTTTGGTACATTTTAACGTTTTATACTGTTTTATGATGGTCCCGCAGAGAGTTTTTACAATACTGCTACGTTTAAGAGGTAATCAAACAAGTAGGCTTCAGCAAAGTCAAGGACCTTTAGTGGTAAAACATGTAAATAAGCACTCGGCGTTCAGCTTTAAGTAGGCTTTTACGGTTTTACTTAAACCACAATAGAAGAATGTTTTCGTAAATCTAAGAAAGTTTACCTACAGCATTATAAGAGATTCATGACGATCGGAATTTTCCACTCCTTGCTTAGTGGTTACTTTTACGCCTTTAGCTTCGATTCCCACCGACACTAAGACTGTCAGAGCCAAACGGAAATTATATTTTTTATTAAATAAAAGCGAATTTATTATATAATGCAACGTTTTGAGTATTTTCGTAGTCCGCTGACCACACAGATACTTAATAGGATAGAAATTGTGAGAGGAAATGTAAAATTATACAATACAGGTCTTCCATATAACATCTTAAGTGTAACTTAGCTGTACAGAATGAAGTGTCTTTTTAATCTATTAAAAAGCAACATCGTCATTATTATTCATAATTATTTTCTTACCTTTTAGCTAAAGGTTTTAATTAATCCTTAATCCTTTGCATTGTAGCAGGTAATCTTTATATTTGGGGACCACAAAACACAACGTATTGAACCTAGTGTGGTAACTGGCACGCTCCGGAATGGACAATATCACTGTATTTAAAATATCTAACATTTACCTATTTAATAGGGTTAAAATATCTGCATTTTTGCACAAATTAAATGGTCGTCGTTAAAATCGGTCCGGTTTTGTAATGTGTTAATTTCGTTAATAAATAAAAATTTGTGCGTGTACTAGGTGTACACACGTAAGAAGTGAAACTTCTTTATGACCTTAATTTTCGAAAAAATATCTACTATATGCAACTTAACGAAATTGGTTAAATAAAGTTTAACAAAAGGCTTTTATTATCATAGACATGAATACAAATACAATTATTTCATTTTACCTTATTACTACTAAGATTATTACAGAATTTCATTAATTGTAATAGAATTATTACTATCATTGTTATCGTTATTATACATTTTTTGTTATTAATCGCTTCGAATCTCTTCGGATCAACCGTGGTAGGGACAAGAAAAAGATGGCGCGTAACCGAAAAACGTGACGATTTGCTACAAAATTTCTCCCATACGTCGATAAAAAATTCATTTTAACGCCGATAAAGAAGTTTAACTTCAAAAAGCAACATGGTGCGTAACCGGTAACGTGACGTGACAGGCCGTTTGGACTCTCCAAGTAAAAGGGAGCAGCCCTAAACAATCCTGCTGACGCTCAGTTGTGGCCAAAGCACGAGGCATTGGGTTGACATGGTCCGAAGTTACGTGAGTGGCTCAAGAACCAACGCCAAGCATTTTGGACGGTGTCTGGCCCATATAGGAAAAACGTCTACGTATAATAAGTGAAACACAATATACCTAATTTATTTGGGTAATAGTTTATTGAAATTCAAGTTTATTTCACAATGAAACTCTTGAATAAGAACTAAGTTGAAACAACATTGATTACCGCGAGGCATTTTCCCAAGGACAAAACAACCCGTCAAATACGTTTGATGTCAAGTTGAAGCACAATAGAGCCTTCGAGACTTCTCTGGCATTCAAAAGCTAATCAATGATAATACATTTAAATGAATGAAAATGAAATTTAAATTGTCTGACCTGTCTGATAGTGAAACTTGATAATAAATTATGATACTCGTAGTGTGCGAATAGACTGAGATGACTTGTCAAACTTACTTGTAGGATTACACATCAAATAACATTTGTTGAACGATTTTTATACGGGGCAAACGGGCTTGAGGATCTCCTAATGTTTAGTAACACTATCGCCCGAGGACACTCACACTACCATAGAGAATTTATTATATTATTTACATAACTCTTCATTTCAAGTGCATTTAAGAAATTCTAGACATCACTGTCTACAACTTCTACAAGTATGTCAGAAAAATGAGGGGAAGAAATGAGACATTTTGTAGTAATAACTAGTAATAATTATTAATAAAAGAACAATAAAAACAATAACTAAACTTAAAATATAATAACTAAAATATATTATAAAAAGGAGTCCCTTTCAGCAAGGTTCCGAAGATACTGGCAGGCTTTGTCCTAGGTAATAAAACTAAGTGTACCAAAAAGGCTCGAAATACCCAAAAATATTTTAGGGAAATTATGTACCCGGACCAGCCATATTGAAGCTAGACCTTCAAGGTACCTCATAGATTCTCTAAGGCAAAGAAGCCATTCTAATATTATTTGCATCAAATAATTTCACATAATAGAAGTAGGGAATCAATTGGGAAAAAGCAATCACAAAAGTCAATACTTAGCTTGACTATGAGGTCTATTAACTTTGAATTCATACAATATTGAAATGTTTGAATAATTTAAGGAGAAATATATTTTTGATGTCATAAATTGACAATAAACTCCCAGTTACTATTGAGAAAAAAGGTTGTATTTATTTACACTTCGTTACATTTATAGAAAAACAAATAACATAACATATCGACATCATAAGGGGTGCAACGGGCGGCCTTATCGCTAAGCGATCTCTTCCAGGCAACTCTAGTAAATAAAAAACTAAAAAAATAAATATGATGGGTTAAGTCCAAGAAGTGCATAAACAAATCTCATTAAAAAAAATAGAATCCCCAAACTTTATCTAAAATAATTTTATTTTTAAATGAACTAGAATCTAAAACGCTAATCTCACGTATTCATGAATGTTTTACAAGTATATATTCTTTATCGTTGTTAAGAACTGTTTGAGATATTACTACTTACTATTAAAGAACAATTTTCGTATTTCATTAATGTCAATCTAAATTGGTGTATATGCATGACTGGTTGTACATTTACTCATAAATATCGAATTACCCAAGCGGCCTGGGTCTGTTAGATTTTATTTCCTAGGGAATTGGGGACAAGATACAGGCTATATGTACTGAATATATGTACGTATAATGTACTTTAATGCTACTGATCAAATTATTTATTTGTTAAATTTTTTGTGTATTGTTCATGTGTATGTTCGTACATGTAATTAGCGAAAATTATTTCGTTTAATTAAGACTCTTCGTAGCAAAGAATCGATAATTAACGGGAAACCATTCATGCAAGTTCTTCATATAAACGTATTTTCCGAGTTTCTTCTCGTATTTTAATGTATATTTTTCTATTAAGATTTTGTACTGTATATATATAAAATGTCATTACTTTGTTGACTTTATCTGTTATAAGTATTGTATTGTTATATAATTAATTAATTAATTGAGACACATCAAACAAATTAATGTATTATAAAATTCGATTTTATTAACTACACTTTACGGACAGAGGATAATTTATATCTTCGGTTAGACTAAACTCACGTCAGAAAATTGAGATTCAAAAGTGTTTTCAGGAGACTGAAACATTTCGGGCTATTTTAGAGCAAGTGTAATTACAGAGTACCGTTTTCAGGGGTTTTCATAACCGGTTATGACCCTTTGATGATGGAAAATTCTAGAGTGAATTATCAGTGTGTTTCACGTTTGTGCATTTGTAATCAACGAGATTAAAAACCTTTTATAAACCCTTCTTTGGTGTTTCTATTCGATCACTTAGCTCGTAACAATATTGAGCGTTCCCACAATTGTGTACGACCAACACATATAATATTGGGTCTAAGCTATTGAATCCAACCCTGTGTCTCTATGAGCAGTCAACCGACACGATTCAATCTACTGTTAACAGACATCTTTATTTTTCTTTAAAAGTGAAATCGATGAAACAATTCACCTGACCACAGAAAGGTTTCATTTCTCGTTAAGATGAATAAGTCAGATACAGACTACATCCATAGTATATCCGTATTTGTGATAAAGTATTATTACTAAATATTTATGTACAATCGCAAAGCACTAAATATATTCTACTATTATAAAAAAAACATACTTTTAAGAGCAATTTCACTTATAGTTAAATCGCATAGGTATTATAGACAAAGAACTTTTAATATTTCAAGAACATCGCTGTACTATGTTCTCAGTACATGCAAAACATGATCTAAGGACAGACCTTTTATGACTGCATTTTGAATACCTTTAAAATGATAACTGACTCCTCTGAAAGGCACACCCCTACATGACACAGTTATGTACTATTCTAATTAAGTTAAAAATAATAAACAAATAAAATAAATCTGTGGCGCTACAACCTTTTTAGGTTTGGACCTCAGATTTCTGTATCTGTTACATAATCATTGGTCAATCTTATAGGCAAGTATGTGATCAGCCTCCTGTGCCTGACGCACGCCGACTGTTTGAGTCTAAGGGAAGCCGGTTTTCCTTCACCGTTCGAGCAAATATCGCTCATTGAATGTAAGTCCGTTGGTGCATATTAGGGGATCGAACCTGCGACCTCAGGGATGACAGTCACACACTGAAGCCTTTATTTAGGCTGCTCTGTTAAAAATAACTATTAAATGTGTGCTTTCAAGCTAAAACACTACTATTCAATATAATTTTCCAAACAACCTTTCCTAAGAATACATTTTATATGGCTCTTTTAGTACCTTCAACCTTTTTTTATTTCTTTCATATGTAGTGATTTCATTGTCACAGCCTAACATTATGTAGAGAGAACTTATAAATATATTATTATATTATGACGTCCGTGACACCAGTTTTATGAGGATTGTGTGGATCTTTATAGAGGCAATAAGGTGTACCCAGCGGCAGGTAGCCTCTGACGTCCACACAGTAGTATATAACGCGTAGTACATGTGTAACCTCTTTTTTTAATTTTGAATGAAATTCTGGATAAAAGTTATTATTCTTATTATGGTAGTATTAGAATTTTAGTAACATCGTCTACATTTAGTTCAATGCATTTAAAGCCACAAGAGAGTATCCTTTCGCGTCTTTATACACGTTTATGCTTTTGTTGGAAATCGAATGGGTATAATGTCCCTTTGACATATAAGGTTATATTTGGTTAAAAATCTTGTTTTTAGATAATTTAATATAAAATTTAATACTACTACGTATTTTGTTCTGGCTATTTTATAAATTTTTCAAGTTTCACCTAAGATCGACGTACATTGATCCAGAAAAATTAATGTCCTTTATTATAAATAAAAGTTAGGCTAAACAGGATACACTATTCGTTAGTGAACAATTTTTTTTTATCCACATCATCATAAAAAATCACCAACGTAAATTTACTACGTATTGGGAATGTAAATGCGTTTTTCCAAAGGGTAGTTACCTGAGTAGCGTTATACTGTGTTGGTATTAACATTATTATAAACTAAAAGGCATTGTTTAGCCTGGGTCTAAGGCTTGCTGGTTTCCTAACGATGTCGATATCCCTCAACGTACGAGCGAGTGTTTAAAGTGCATATATACCAAATCTCTTTTTTTGTGCATAGCCGGGATGCGAACCTACGACCTTAAGGATGAGAGGTCGCAGACTGAAGCCGTTGTTCACTGCTCAAAGACTTTGTATGCAGTAAATAAAAGAAAAGTAGATTTAAATATATATTAATCGACTCAGGGTAAACATATTATTAACAACATTTATTACCATTTTAATTAGCTAAATATTAGGCCCTTGATATGAAATTGACGTTTGGACCTGGCCACTTTGACCACAAATATCTCCTCTTTGGTTATAGGAATGAACTATCTATAAGATGGAAAAAGTGCATAGATAGCAATTGTACATACTTTGATTAATTAAATATATTATATTTAAAAAAAACTTTTTGTTGCTCCCACACAAAACGCCAATTTTTTATGTTCATTAAATAGTATTATTTATATAGATTATCATCAGTATATCTATATATCAGTGGCGCTACAACCTTTTTAGGTCTGGGCCTCAGATTTCTGAATATGTTTCATGACACACGCCGTCGACTTTTTGGGTCTAAGAAATGTCGGTTTCCTCACGACGTTTTCCTTCGCCGTTCGAGCGAATTTTAAGTTCGCACATAGAAAGAAAGTCCATTGGTGCACAGCCAGGGATCGAACCTACGGCCTCAGGGATGAGAGTCACACGGTGAAGCCACTAGGCCAACACTGCTCCTATATTAAATAGTATTATTTATTATTATAGTATTATAATAGGTTGACATTTAAGAGAGGTGAAAGAACTGTCAACGTGAAAAAATAAATAATTACAATATTTTGGCAGAGTCAACAAACTATGAACTCTATTAGCCGCGTTTAAGTATTAAATTTTAAATACGCGCAGGCTTTAGAGGTAGCCATGTAGAAGACCTAATTGACTGGAAAAACAAAAGTGAGCTTTATGGTTAAGATATAATTTTTAAAATAAATTTATTGATTTTTAGCTAACATTTAGCGATTAACAAATAAGAGTTATCAGTTATCAGAGTTTTTCAAGTATACAGTAAAATAATGCTGTGATCTAAAATTATATGGAAATTTAAATGATGTTCATAAAATATATTATTAAAAGGCGTTCCTTCAGGCAAAGCTCCGAAGATACTGGCAGCGTTCCCCCTTAGAATAGCTAGACTAGATCTTTGGCCGAAGTAGCTGCTAGCTCTTCGGTATCCTGTGATGTCGACTCACCTTTTTCTATTTCTTTTAAAAGCCTTATAGTGCTAGGACCCCACGGACCAAAGGTCTCGACACCTAGCCTAGACCCCTGTATTTGCATGCTTTAGCTTTTTCAGCCGCACCAGCTCTGTTGTTGGTTCCATGTAGATGGGATGGGTGTGTGTGTGTGGCCAGTGTGTCTGAACAGGTTGCATCACATACCAGAACCCAGCCCATCTTCCATGGAATCAAAAATAGATGTTTTGAATACAAGATTTAAAAAATCGTCTTCCTCAACACAAAATAAGAAGTGTCGGACAGAATCCAGTGCAGACTAATCATCCGCTAAAGATGCTACCATTGCCACGACACTTGGACTGTTACCGACTGTAGAGATTAAAAGCTATTGTGCAGAAAAACAATTTATCGTTTAGTTTTCTTTATAGAACAGGGACCAAAGTTGCAGAAAGCTGACTTGATTATAAGCGATACATGGACACTTTCAATGCGAGTGCGTTGTCGGCCTTTAAAGAATTGGTACGCTCTTTTCTTGACCCTAAGTTGAATTGGTTCGGAAATACTTAGTGGGGTGCTAGTTTCAAATATCCACAGATACGATAGATGGTTCGCGGCAAAAACTGCCTTAAAAAATGCTCAGTTTTGGAACGACGGACGTCGAGGTGGTATTTCGTATTCTGCCTTAATGTCCGATGATGAAGCTTAACTAAACTACTTTTGCTTTCTAAATGTTTAATCACCTTTTATCCACATGTGTAGCTGATAGAGTACATAGTACCCCCAATTTCTTAATATTTTGACACTAGAAAGTTTGATATTTCCAATGTCTGTGTACTGTTTAAAAGACCCGTCACATATTACCTAAATTATATTTTTATTCTTGTATCAATATATATATATATATATAGAAATTATCAATTACAAGTAAAGAGTCAAAAATCTAATTACAATAGTCTTACTAAGAATGCGAATTTACATTCTGTATATAAAAATCAGGACTCGAAGTAACAATGACTGGTATTTAATACTCACAAAGTATTTTCAATTAAACGCTAGTAAAAAAAATTATTTAAATTTCAACGTAAGCTGTATAAAATTTCTTCTCGTAAATGCGCTTATATGAATTTCATTTGGCTTACATCAGTGTTCCGCAAAGTGTGTACCGTGGTCATTAGTTTATGGGCCGCGGAAAAATGAGATTATTTAAAACTTATCTAATTCTGTGGATCAACATCCAAAAAACTCAAAAACATTTGTTTATTTAGGTAACACAATGTACACTTATGAACGTCAAACGAAAAATATACTTATAATTTTATGCTTCTAATTTTACATTTACTGCCAGTTCTCAAATCAAGGGCGTAGAACGGACGAGAAGAACTGGCAATAAACTCTCCGCCACTGTTTTTAATCGCCAAGTCTTTTGTTTTACAAAATGTTTATGAGGAGCTGCAACCATTACTACCACGTTCCACATGACATCTTAAGAAAATAAGATCCACTTGCATATCGGATATTGCTCACTTAAATGAGCTCAACGCCTCAGAACATTCGACAAAAAGAGGTTTCGCATTCAATACCTTTTCTGCCATTTAAAGTTGAGGTATGTTGATCAGTAATAAAGGTTGATCATTATTACGTAAAAGTGATTTTTTATTTGTGGTGTACCTCTAAAAATATTAGTTTTCCTAGATGTATCTTGAACGCAAAAAGTTTGCGGAACACTGGCTTACATGATACGTGGAATTCAATTTACATGCCCAACTGCATACTACTCGATCAAATTATGTTCCAAGCAAATTCGAATTGTGTATCGATGCCAAGTAATATGGAGTATCTATTGTAAGGTTTATGATACTCTATCAAATATAATTTTTTTATTAGATTTCTTGGCTCATACAAGGTCTTGACCCGTCCAAGTTTGTCGGACCGATCTAGTCAAAGCATAAAAGACCAAAGATGATGTGTAACTACCAACACAACGAAGTCTGGGACTAAAAAAAGACAAAACGACGTAAAATGTTAATGTGAATAACGTTTTCAATTAACGAAATTTAAAGAAATTATAGAGGAAAATCACAAAGAGATCCTCTACAAATTTGTTCTGATGTAAGTTTTGATAAAATCAAAAGAAAAAAGGTTATTAAGCAAAAAAGGATTTTTTTCACTTTTTTACTTATAATTTTTGGATTTGGATTTTGGATCCCATAGATATAATTGTAGGCAAAGCGATTTGCTATAAAATATGTCTTTTTTGTGCCATGGATAGTTTAGGAGATATAGCCAAAAACGTGTTTCCCCCCCTTTTTCCAAGATGGCCGCCGAGGACAAGGGCGCCAACCCCATAAACTTGGAGTTAAGCTTGTATTGACCCCCCGTTCATGTCCTATAAATGAAATTGCGTCCTCTATCCAATGTCCTGCAAATGTAACATTTCAATAGACTAATAATAATCTTTCACAAGCGGTTGGAATTTTAAACATCATTCCTTATTGGATTAAAATGCAATATTTCGATTCCTATGATTTAGATTCGTGTTGATAGATAACTCAGGATATTAGTTATAAAACATAATTGGCTCGTATAATATAAAACATATCTAGAGCAGTGTTGGCCTAGTTGCTTCAGCGTGCGACTCTCATCCCTGAGGTCATTGGTTCGATCCCCGGCTATGCACCAATCGACTTTCTTTCTATGTGCGCATTAACATTTTTTGCTCGAACGGTGAAGGAAAACATCGACGGCGTGTGTCAGGCACGGTTGATCACCTACTTTCCTATTAGATTGACAAATGATCATGAAACAGATTCAGAAATCTGAGGCTTAGACCTAAAGTCGTTGTACCGCTACAATTTTTTTTTATAAATATGTATAGTTTTTCGGTAATCACTTCTCAACGATTGAAATTTCCTGGCGCAGAGTGTGAATAATGTTTATTTTCTTGGCTTCAATACTAGGATATTTTTTTGCCAAAAAAGCAATCTTTATTACAGGAAATTCCTTTATCCATTGTTTTAATCAAACTAAAAGTTCCTTCAATCAAAATCTTACAAACTAATAAATAAACTAATAGTACGACTGTGGTTATATTTATACACGTGTCTTTTGAAGGTTAGGGCTTACTAAAAATCAAATTAATTTTATACTAGTAGCGCCACCTATGTGTCAGACTACGAACTTTTTAGCTCACCTAACAGTATTTAGAATACTGTTACAGTTTTATTCATACTATTACTTTTTAGTAGAAAATATATTATTAAAATATGTTGATAATAATTAATATCTTTGGTTAATTCTGTACTTTTATTTCAGATATATGTCAAGTCTATATTTATGATTATTTATCAGGCTTTATATTTGCACTATATCGGGTTTTGAGCCCTCCATTATGTATGTATATCGTAATTCGAATCGCAAAACAGGTCATTCGAAGCGAATTTGGAACTCGAAATTGTATAGCTGCAGGATAGATTATTGGCTTTTGATTTAGTCTCGTTCGATTCAAAGGGCCATATCATGGTTACATAGTCGTCGTAGCTCTCAATCCTATTAAGCGTTTGAAGTCAGTGAAATTTGTGACAAATATTTATAGTTACGACATAAATTGGTTAAACGAATATTGCCTTGAAGTTGAGAATTATTCCAATATATGCATTTTAACATTTACGTATTTAAAAAAAAGAGTGTGTGTACTTATGTACACGCGTTAGAAGTTATACTTCTTTGGCGTATGATAAAAAAAATAACTAAAATGCAGTAGTGATTAACGATAAATATTAAAATTAATCAATAAAATTATTATTAGTAGGTAAATACTATCACCGTCGTATATGAAATTGATTTAATAAAAACACCAAAATAATATTTATTTCACACTGTTTAATTGTACTGTTACGAAACACGTGTTCTAAATATAAAAATACTAGAATATACAATTTGAACATAGTTATTATCGATTTTCATGCCACCTAGAACTAACTTCATACTGATAATTTTGTGTCACGGTGCGCATGCATCGTAAAATTTCACTCTCATAAATTTTTCATAACGCGCCTAAAGAAGTATAACTTCAAAAACCATCTTATGAAAAGGTTGATATTGTATTCTTCGGATATATATATGTTACTAAGGTAACTATTTTTCAGTAACTGACCAACATAACGCACTGCGTTGCATAATGCGCTACTCATGGCAGTCATGAACAATTATTTTAGTTCAGGTTTTCACTTGTTCAATGGTATAAGATTCACTGCTTTTATAAGTTAATGTCAAAGCGTAACAAATGTAAAACAAACTTATATAATTTTGTACCTGTAAGTACATCCTTAAAGAACCAATCTTCATAATAACCTCACTTAAAACAAGTGGTCTAGAGAACAAAGTGTTAAATTAATATTTATTTTAATTTTAGCGTTTTAAAGCGAAAGTGTATCAGAAAAATATTGACATTCTAGTATTAAGTGATTTCTGATTGCTTTCTTAATTACAGACTATTCCCAGAGGGGTTACAACCTAACATTGACCGTTGTTAGTATATTATTGATTCTGGGAGCGAAGGCAAAAATACAGCCTTGTTTGAAATAAGTCGTCATATTTATTATTTTTTTAGGACAAGGTGAGGTCTGAATTTCTCCACAATGCCCAGTGCGCAAGTATGTTGCCGGCTTTTCATATTTGTTATTTATCAGATAGCCGCGACGTTTTTAGTAAGAGTTAAGAGTGTAGTTTGTTTTATCTAATATATAAAATTCTCGTGTCAATGTTCGTTCTCATACTCCTCCGAAACGGCTCGACCGATTCTTATGAAATTTCTTTCAAACCCCTAAGTGATAAGGGGTGCCCACCCAAAATTTTTTATTTTATTTTTTGGCTAAAATTAGTTTTTTTTATTATGTGGCATTAAAAAATACATTCATCCCTAAAATTTCACCCCTCTACAATCAACCCCTATTTTATAGTATAGTAGATAGTTATTTTTATTGAACTAAAAACATGTTTACTAGAAATAATATACATGGCAAAACAACGTTTGCCGGGTCAGCTAGTATTCTATATTAATATTACAAATCAGGAGAGTTTGTTTTTTCAGCATTGGGTACTCTAGTCTTAGACCGTGTGTCTGTCCGTCAAGAAGCACAAGAAGACTACAAATTATAATTGATGGGGATTCATACCTTTAATATTTCTACCAAAGTTATTCCAAGCTAAGGATATATCCGACTTCTTGACCGAAGACAAAGGGAGCCTCACGCTAGTCAGGCCTATTAGATGATTAGACTGACCCAGGATCCTCTCTTCATGATGGAGGAAGAGCTACACTTTCCTTCCTCCACAAAACTATGTAACATCATAGTTTTGGAGAGGAGTAATTACTCCTATATCTTTAGTATAATTTACCATTACCTGTTTTGTTAAAGTGTCGGAGCGGCACAGGGTTTTTATGCTTAGAAGGATTTGCCAATCATCCAATTTTATATAAAAAATTGTACTAAAAATTAAAATATTATTATTTATTACAAAACTAAAACTTGTGCCAGACTTGGTAGAACACTGTTATCGAGTATTTCTATGCGAGCGAATCTGCCTCCGCGGTATTCGTAACATAAATCGGAAAATGATTAATCCAGTAGCTTTCAGGAAATATTTTTGAATTTCCACACACTTTCCATTAGATGTGAAGTCTTAAAAAGACTTCAGCACATTTGTATGTCTTTTTCTACATTGTTTTCGCCGGGCATAAAAGACGGGGCCAGGTTATACGCAATGTGACCATGGTGGTAGATTATTTCTTTTCGTAATACTAAACGGCAACATTGAAAGCAATGAAGTTATCTCAACATTGTTAGATGTGGGCAACCCTGATATCCAAGGTTGTCCTCGAAAGGAAAAAGTAATTGATTTCGTTCGATATTAGGTTGAACACATTTATTATATGTTTATATATTATTAGCGTTACATTATTAATGTTAGTTTTAATTTTCTTATCAAATAGCGGGTTTAGTATATCAGTAGAACCTTTAGTTTATTTCAAGTAGAGTGATATTGTTGGCGACTAGACTTAGTGTTAGTGACTATATATACAATATAAATATAAATTAAGTAGGTATGAGCTATAAGTAAAATAAGAATATTGTTGGTAGCTCATAAGAAGAAATTAAGTATATATAAGTTAGATAAAAATATGTACATAATTTAAGGGAAAATAAATGAATAAAATGCTTCGCCGAATAAAAAGGTCGCGTAGCTCACGTCGCGGTATACGCGCGCAGATGTCTGTAAGCACAGCTCTCGTCGCGGTATACTGTTGTAGTAGTTAAGCTCGACGAGATCTACGCAAAATCTCTCTTTCCTCCGACAACGAACTGGGACCCACGAATAATCGGCGAAGCAAGAACAAGGCGCAGTTTCATTTCAAGACAATCTCTACAATTACGCACTAGCAGGGGTGCGTGGGTTGCTTTCCGTGATGCCCTTCAGGCGATTGACCACCCCGTGACGGCCCAAGCCGAGGTTCGAGTCTCACGGGAGACGCCCTTGCGCTAGTCGCGGGAAAAACGCTCATTCTGGTCGACAAAACAGCCCGAGCTGAGCCGTGCAGGTCTGAGTCTCTGAGGTGTCGTGGGGGTTGGCATCAACAGATATATATACGTCTTGCTCCACTGAGGATATCGGCAACATAGTCCTTTTTTATATTTAGAAAAACAGGTTGTGCGAGCCAAGGCTTTCTTAGATTTATAAGCGTGGCGATATCCTAAATCGTCGGAGTTACGCCCCGAGAGTATAACCTAGGTACTCTCTTCGGCTGTTACTTTGCATTCATTTGTTACATACAAATTAACAGTTCAGTGTTTCGCTTATATTCTATTGTTGTACGAGACCAATTATAGAGTAAAAATAAAATCCTCTTGTATTTAAAGCACCCTAATGACACAGGAACCGGTCACAGATATTTGATTGAACTTTACTTGGTTGAAGAATATACTTGGTAAAGTGGAAAGGTACGCCTGCCTAAAACATGCCTGTTTGCTCACTCATCTCTACTAATCAGCTGCAATGTCAGTTGCATTGAGTTTGTTTCATTTAAAACATTAAAAAAGTACTGTTCTATGTTGTAATTATTAATGGAATCGAACGGGAGAAAAATCTTTTAAGTGAATCCGGTCAAGTGTGAATTGAATCACTACGATGTTTATAATAATACTTTTAATTTTTTAAACATAATATAGAGGAAGGATCACAAACTGTTGGTAAGGCTTGCGATTCTGTCATATCTCCCCGTTGCACCAATGATCATTTTTTGTCTGAATTTTTGTTTTACATTTGTGGTACCTTTAAAATTTGACAATGAATATCAGTCTAAGTTAAGACAGATTAAACAACGTCAGGCGTTCCATATTTAGCTATAATGAAGAAATTATGAATTAAAAAGAGAATGTTACCTTTAACACATTTTACAAATTAGCGCGATTCAACCTGGTGCAAAATTCTAAAGCTTTTTAATGACAAAATCAATACACCACAAACTCAGATAAAAAGTTCACAAACGAACCTATTCACATACAATCAAAGGGAAATGGATGACACTACCAACATAAATTGACCTCTATCGGGCTTACAATTTTATGTCTTTTGTGATGCATTCCTTTGAGATAGGGGTCATGTTAACCTGGTCATATTATGTGAATATCGGAAAATTCTGGTATTTTATAACCCTTATTTGAAGAGACAATTGTGATATTATACTTTTTTGAAAGGTTATCAAATAATCACAATTGAAATCTAGCTCCCACCCGTGACCTGCTATAATGGTGAAGTGTCTTTTGTTCGGTTCTCTATCGGTTGTCTATAGCAGACGTTTGGACTATTGTGCATTGTTTGCTGAGGACCGAGTCGCGAGTGTTATGTGATACTTGAAGTCTAAAATATGTTATAATACTCGCCTGAATTCTAAAGAGGACATAATAATAATATACTATTTGTAATAGAAATAAAGCTATTGTTAACTAATTTAGTAGTGTCACGAACTTTCTTGTAGATTGAGTTTCAGTTTTTGACCAGATATTGTGTATAGTTTTGTTTATTTTATCTAGTTAATCATCACTGGTTTGTTAGATAACAGAAACACTACTATTGGGCGTTTATAATGCTCTTAAATATTAGTTTTGTTTACATTTTGACATGTCTTCATTAGTATTAGATTAAATAAACATGTTCAAATTAATTAAAACGTCTTGTTTACAAAATAGAGTTAAAAAATTCTCTCTTAGTGGCTTAGTTTAAACAAACTTGTATGGGAATCTGTGAGTATAAGTTTTTAGAAGGCTTCAGCAAACAGCTTAGTTAAACAACTCAGAAATGAACGTTTTCAAACGAGCAACTAAACACTTCTCCACGTTGAAGTTGTAAATATTTTTTGTGTGTAATGTTACGTTTTTCGGTTGCCACATAATTTTGTGAGGAATCTAACTATTTTTCACATCTTAAACGAATATAAGGTTTTAATTAGTACAAAAAGTGTGTCAATAATTAACATGAATTATAGATGTCTAAAGAAAAACTTTATTACACATAATAAAAAGGATGCATAGTTGAAAGAGAAAGTGCACTGCACACTCTAAGGTTCCCTGTGTCGTGGGCAGTTATAGCTCTTATCTTTTGAAATATTGACGGTACTTGACAATAATTTCTACATAACACTTACTATAATGTAACTACTGTTGGACAAGACGAATACTTTCGCTTTCAGCATAAGACAGGTTCCAATACGATTTATTAGTGGCCAAAGCTGAAACGCCGTGGCACCTGACATTCAGGGCGCCCTTTGCAAAGATAATTATTGACGAAATATACACTTATTATTATTTCTAAAAATTAATTTCGAATGTGAAATTGGCTTTGTAAAATCTCTCGTGCTGCCTATTTGTACTGTAGTCCGAAAACCTGCCCTTCCTGCATTAATGATGCCGCGTGGAACGTGTAAACACTAATCCTTTAGAAATATTTGTATGAAACAATGAAACTAGTAAAGTAACAATGTGAGCGTAATATAAAAGTCGGTGGTTCATAAGAACATCTTTAAGTGCCTTTTATTAACGCAATGCAATAGGAATGAACGCATGGGTGCTGGAACGTGACTTATCTCAATTCTCAACTTAGTTTTTAATACGAATAAATGAATTTTTAATCGGATTTTCGTATTTTAACTAGCTACAATGGCGTCGTACTGGGTACGTTTCGCAACGGCCCTAAGTAGTATTGATTTAAAACTCTTTTCCTTCTTCACAGGCACGATTCCATCGAGGCACAAAAACGCACTGGTGCAACTGACGTTAAGATCATAAAATGATGAAAATTTATAAACTAAGGTTTAAATTTCGACCAGTTTTTTATCTAGTAATATTCTATTTAATTTAGCATCATGAAGGTATTTCAGCTTTTGTTTCTTCTTAAAACAGTCTTTCTGCGAGGCCTAGTAAAATGATTGTTTTAGTATAAAAAGTATATATATATATTTTTTTATATATTCTAGTAGTGGTATATATATATTATATAAAAAATAAAATATGTTTATTACGGAGTATAGGTATAGGTATCACTTATTTCACGTCATTAAATTTGAAACGGTTGACATCCCTACTCATCGGAAAAGAAGACAGAGGGTGTAAGCCGAGAGAAAAAGCCGGCGTACAAAACTCTCGGTAAACAACATTTATTTGAAAACAAATATCGCAAATTAATTAGAAGTAGCCTGTCTAGCAATATCTCTTTCAATCGTATCTATAACGGAACAATGTTGATATATATATATAAACTAGTATGCAAGGTACATTGCTGTCAAAAAATACACGTAAAGATGGATCACAGTTGATACAATGATATCATACATAAATTCAAGTCCGACCATTGCCACAAGTAACACCCGTCAAGAGTACCTACAATGCAACGCCATCTATTTATTAAATATTAAACGATAAAAGTTTTACTAAATTCATAATGTTTTAAGTAAAAGAGTGCATTATCCTTAATATTAAAGTAATTCTAAAAGGTTGTCTGATAATATAATTTGGAATGTTATCTATATATTATGTTAGCAATGATTAAAAAGGGTTTCTGATACCCAAAAATAGGTAAGGTGATATTCACCAGACGTAATTCTATCTATTGTTTAGACTGCTCATACGATTTTATAATACTGAAAATGTATGTATGTAAACATGTAATTCATAGACATAGACATAGACATAACATTTATTACATACGAAAACACACACACATAAACACACAAAATAACAGTACTCAAAGAAAAAATAAAATTCATTCATGTATAACTCTAATAATAATAAATCGTTTAATTTCAAAGATACATTCAGATTAATTAAAACCGTAACATCAGCCATATAAAATAGGAATGCAAATGTCATATTAATTATCATAATTAGAATTAAGTTAATTTTAATTGTTGTCAAAACTTATGGTCTAAATACGCTCTCACACACGCTATAAAGACACCTTGACTTTTAAACATTTAATCACCTTCCCCTTGAAAGCATTACACGGTAGTGATCTATAACTTCTAGGAGGGTGATTTAATAGTTATATAGCCATGGCGTAAATTTTTTTTGATTACAACGTGGTGCAACATGCAGGCACCCACAGTCGTGGTGGATAGGTAGATAAAGGCAAGTTTCTTAAAATGTTTTGAATAATTTTGGATGCGTTTTTACAGTCATCACTGCTTCTAGGACATATAAACTTGGTACTGTCAAAATACCTTATCTGTCAAAATGCTTTATCTGTCATAATACTTTAACTGTCAAAATACAGTCATAACTGTTTTTTTTTATTTTTTTTAATATTATGGAAATAGTTTTGACTTTACTGTTTCTAGGATATTAAAACTTGCTACTGTCAAATTACCTTATCTGTCAAAATACTTTTTCAGCTGTTAAAATACCTTATCTGTCAAAATACAGTCGTAATATTTTCATGATTACTTGATGCGTCGCTTTACGATATTACTATCTCCTATTTATCAATCCTTTGAAAGAATATATTTGGGTCAACTTCATGTAATAAACATCTTAGTAGACTCTCATCATTACACCGGTGAAAATTACTTGTCAATTGTCGAGGCTGTCTCATGCTGACCATAATTGCTAAAAAGCAGTTGAAACGTCATGTAAATAATGTAATAAGCCTGCGTGGATAATAATTGAAAAAGTTTTATTTTAATTAAATATTTGACTGTGTCTGTTTTAACAAATTTTATTCTCTTATAGAAATTTAATTAATTGAACACGCCTGATTTTTTCAGTATGCAACAATATATAAATATATATTTTTTTATATATTTTATCCTATCAACTTCAATTATTTTCTTTCAAACTCATTTACTCATTTGTTTCTAACAATGCTTTCTGTTTAGGCTATGATAGCAAACACTTATAATAAAAATATAAACTATTTGCAAGAATATGTTACGGTGGTACAAACGAACTATTGCACACAAATGGCGTGCAAATTTGTCTTAAAAGGAATTTTACATAGAAGTAACAAACAATATGAGGCATATAAATACGTCAATTCTTATATTATTTGTATGTACTAATAAAAAGTAGTATATTAAGTCGATTTTTAAAAACCCTAGTAGGAAGGTATTTTAATGTTTATGGTAAATTATTATATACCATACAAAAGGTGTTTTGCCAAAACAATTAGAGAGTAATTTTTGGCACAGCCAATAAATGTCTAAGTAGACATCTGTCGAAGTCGACAGATGTCTTATTAAACATTGTAATAAGCAAAATAAATTTTCTACAGCAGTTACGATTATTTCTCAAATAACATACTAATTCAAAAATTGTGAATAATGCATCACAAATGTATAAAATTTTCCATTTTTAAAATGCATGCAACTCTTAAAAATACATTAATGCATTCCTTTTCAAATCATTCCTGAAGGACTCGTCTTGGTGTCATTCAACTTTACCTAATCAGGGATGAAAGTCTCTTAAACTAAAGCTTAAATTTCAAATTGTAATATTTGTAATACATACTGGGAATTGGGACTGAACCATTAATTTAACTTGAACGGAAAAACAGTGTTGAAGTTTGATTCGTAAATCCCTTTAAAACCAAATATTATAAATAGTTATAATTTTAATAGGAATTAAATATTTATAGATAATAAAGTATATCTAATATATAAAATTCTCGTGTCACGGTGTTTGTAGTTAAACTCCTCCGAAACGGCTTGACCGATTCTCATAAAATTTTGTGTGCATATTGGGTAAATCTGAGAATCGGACAACATCTATTTTTCAAAAAAAGAAAGTTGATAAGACAACAAATACATTATGACAAAAAATTTTAATTTACCTTCCCGGAACCCCTCCACTAACACTTGAACTTTATGGTATGGTATTAAAGTTCAAATTGACTTTTAAGTATTATTACGAATATTTTGTATGGGAATATAGAATAGTGTTGTATTTAGACTTTTTCACTCATTTTTTTTTAAATTTTCTCTCCGTAAGAACCACCCTCGTACTTCAACCGAGCGTTTTTTACGCCGGCTTTTTCTCTCGGCCTACAACCTCTGTCTTCTTTGCCGATGAGTAGGGATGCCTTCAAATTTAATGACGTGGAATAAGTGATACATGTATCTTATGTTCCAAAATAAACATATTTTATTTTTTATTTTTATTTTTATTTCAAGTAATACTATAAAAAAAGAATCAGACAAATCGGTTAAGCCGTTTTCATGTTATGTCGTGACAACGGAAAACGGGTTTCAGTTTTAAATATACATATAGATAAAGTACTTTATGAAAAAATATTGAATACTACACAAATCACTTGGTTTTGCACTTTTCTCATTTTCTTAAATTTATTTGTGGCTTTTTAATTCATTTTTGTAAAATCATTCTTCGTTTCAGATTTTTATTCAATTGTGTATTTTATTATTTCAACACTGAAATCTATATAATAAGTGTTCTATATTTAAGTTAAGTTGTTAGGTTTTATCGTTAGTCAACTGTAGACAGGTATTTATGATTCAAGTTTTATATAGTTCGGCGCCTACGCATCTTAAGTAGTTGAAATCTTGTAGCACACTTAGTAGACGTTAGGTGCTACGCTTACACTACAACCTCGTTCTTTCTATATCTATGGTTTTTACTAGCAAATGTATTCTATGTAAAACACTTTTTAAAAACGACTTAAAACTTTTGTAAAGGTATTTTATTTTTATAATTATTTTCATGTAATGCTTGTAACATCTTATATATTCATTATAAAATATAATATTTAGCAATTAAAAACAGCTACGGATTATTTCTTGTCAGTTCTTTGTGTTCATTATACATTCAATTCAAAATATGACATTAAAGATATTTTTTTATACATTTGCTCGAAAAATTTAACTATTTTTTTAAATACATATAATTTCTTTATTTATTCTTCTGGTAAGTGATGGAAGAAGTGATAAGAACGCATTAAAACACTAGTATTTTTATTTTATATATATTATTATTGTTTTTTTTGTAACATTTATGTTTACCAAAAGTGTCATATATTTTAGATAAAATAGCTTGTAACATATATCGTAGATATAGTATTATGTATGACAAACACTATGTATCACTCGCATGTGTTTATGTATATGTAGACAACTACTGCATATCTCTGTAAAACCTCTTTTTACCACCTATATAATAATCAAGTAGTATTTGTATTACCCTCCCGCCGCCTAAGCGACATGTTAAAAAATAGATCCTATAATGTGCCTCAATATAAATTTATCAAAAATACAGCGGGGACATTATAATAAACCGAATATAAGTACTCAAGACTTGACCTAAAGGCCATAAACTCAAAAAAAATTTAATTCCATTAAATTCTTTAAAGGTTTTAAATACCACTAAAGTATTTCCTAATCAATTCAAAAAAAGAACTTCCCAAATCTTAAAGGGCCGGAATTGCACTTGCGAGCCTTCTGGCAGTTCTTGTACATGATCATCAGTGTTATCACTTAATATCAGGTAAGCCTGCTGTTATTAATATATTTTTTATAATATTAAAAATTTGAACTATAGGTCGAAAATTCCACCCTTTTTTTAAAGATAATTAAAATAGTACAAAGCCTTTATAGCAAAATCAACTACTCTATTTGATTTACAAGAACCTTTTGGCAGCTGAAGACCGTGTCCAAGGATCTCTTGGTATCACAGTCAGGGGCAAAATGCATCATGCTCAAGTCACCCTTACTGCCAGCAGTTTAGGGCTTTAGTATTGCTTTTTAACTTTGTGTGTCTTATTTTATTATTTTTCTAACTTTGAGCATGCTCCGTTCTAAAAGATCTATAGAGATATATATCTATATATAACAGAGATCTTATGAGATATACGTTTCACCCATACGTTTCTTCAACCGTAGAATCTATCTATCTATACAGAAGGTGACGAGTGACGTAGCTGGCAACCTTGTTCAGCTGAGCGCTTTCCAAGTTCGAACTTTGTATGAGGACTTTAGATTGAAACTTTTATATTAAAATATGGGTGCTTAAAATGTTATACCCTTAAAAATGGATTAGCCCATACTTAAAAGTTATTAAATTCTTTATAATAATTGTACCAATAATTTAAGTAAATTAATTTTAATATGACCTATATTTATAATTTAATACATGGCAATTCATTACTTATGAATTATATAATATATAGTATTTACAATGATGTATAGTTATAATATTTTACGAAACAATTGAGTTTAATAATAATTAATATTCAGTCACATTGTTAAAAGAAAAATAGGGGAAAATTATACATGCACAAATTACAGGAAGTCCCATTGGAGCCAGATTACCCGGATTCCTCTTTGTTACAGTCAAGCGAATTAAAGCAGATTCATTTTCCATGAAATTGCACGGGCGAATTCCCAACTGTTTTCGTAGAGCTTACAAAAGCACTAAGCGAGGTCCGAACACGTAAAATAATAGACGTAATAAAATCAACATTCACACAAAATTTCAAAGTTGCGCATTTTATCTAGTTATTAAAAACGAGATCGTAGGTAAGAGTTTTTTAAATTTTTAAGTTAGAAACGAATTTCGATATTATTCTAAAATATACAAAATTATATATTCGTAAGGGAGCGTTCTATCGCCAAGTGTATTTCTCTATTCAAACATGTGTACAAAGGGTTCCTTTTTCAAATTTCAAGGTCCAGCCCTCACCTGAGGCAACGGGCAAGGGGTGAGCGCCATTCGCTCCCCGACTGCCGGCCGGGATGGGCGTTCCGCGAGTTAGTAGCACCGCGACAGCCGAGCTCGAGCTCGGTCGTGCAAGGCGGCCGCACCTGTTGATCCTCGACGATTCACGTGAAGCGCGCCTCACTGAAGGTTAGTGGCCTCGACAGAGTTCAATTTGTGTACGATTTATGGATCGCAACATATTTTAGTTGATTTATGAGATTTTATACTCACTTTTGTATTTGAAATTTTTAAGGCTTTTAACTGCGCCGTCAGAAACTGCCATTGATACGATGACATTGACCAGTAACTCCAGTATTATTTGCAATTTTCGCTATTTGATTAAACCTTAAGTTTAACTTAAACGTGTATTAACTTAATACTTATTCTAATTTTTACAGCTATTATGCTATAAAGAAGTTCATTATTACGTTTGATTAAATTGTGAGAATCAAACCGTTGTGCATTTGGATTTTGCTCTTGGCTTCGAACTTTTTAAATTTCGAATCAAAATTTCGAATTGGAATTGTAGTTACGCTTTTGTTTTTATTTAATGTTTAAAATCGTTTCCTATTATGAAGAGATTTCGAAAGCGTTTAGTAGTTCGTCTACTACGACCTATTCTTTCCTCAATAATAATATTATTTAATTTCGCCAATTAATCCATAATTTATGTCCAAATCAGAAATATGTATATATTTAAACATTATTAACTTACATAAATTCGACCTATTTAATTCGTTCATTAATGTTTTCATATTGAACAATTTCGTTTTTCTAAAGCGTTCCTACTATAATAAGAGAAAAATCTAATTTTCATGATTATGTGTAATTCAATATCAATATTAATAGCACCAAGGACATTTAAAGATTAAATTGAAACTTATCAAAGCGTTTAAATTAAAATATGAATATCAGAAGCAATTTAAATGAGCCTCATAATACAGCCATTATATTGTAACTTTGCTAATGGACCGGTCATTTATCTAAACTTTGCTTTACATATTCAATATAAGTTTGGATATTAGCCAGATAACTGAGCTTTTAATTATTAACTGGTAAGTTTTGTTTATATTCCAATAGATTTTCTGCTTTATGATTTATTATTAAAATAGTTATTTGTGTATGGCCCTAAATAATTTTAAATTATTTACTAACAGCATTTGGCCAACGTATTTTTTATTAGCAAAGGTTTATGACATGTATTTGCCTTATTTATCCACCTAAATAGAAAGTGTTGTTTTAAATTTGTACCCGCCCTTAGTTCGCACGGGTAGAGCTTATCATGCCTACTGATGCAACCTTGAAATTATATGCAATCAATAGTGGCTTCACTTCTAAAACCTTTGAAATTATCGTTATATTAACTAATTAACACAAAATATTCTTCATTAATAACTTTATTTATAAGTGAATAAAATAAAATTAAATTCCTACTATGGTTTTTGAGTTTATCGTTGTAACACAAACATACGGGACGTAGTATAGTTTTTGTTAATTAATTTTCACCAATTAATTTTTTTTAAATAATTAAAGTCTTTTTCTCGTTAAAACCATCCTATGAAATATATAAATTATCTAAATATTTTAATACCGAAACAGAAGTATAATTCCTAACATATGATATATCATGTACTGTGATAAAATGCGATAACTCGTCCGGAGGATGTGGAGTTCCTATATTGTTTTATTGTGACCTTGACATCTCTATATTTGTAATATTCTTTAGTTTATGAATATTTACCAGACTAGAAAAAGTATCTTTGTTCTACGTCCACCATTTACTTTGACACATCTACGACCACGCTACGTGCCTACATTATTAATAAAAAAAAAAGGGTGCGTTTACTTATGTACGCGCGTAAGAAGTTATACTTCTTTGGCATTATTAAAAATAGTTTGGCTTTGTTCCACCTCCAGTTTTTGATGTTTCACAGCGATAAGATGACAACTCTTTTTTTGTATTCAATTTAGTGCACTTACACTGATTCATCAATAATTGTTTTTTGACTCTTGTCTTTATATTTGCTAGATTAAATCAGAAAAATTACATGTTTTGATTAAACAATGTGGTCATTTTTTTAATCAAAACATTACTCGGTAATAATAATACATACGGATAGCTGTTAACCTCAAATGTATTGAAGCACTTAGGAACGTTGATGAGCACAGTTTTTTCACAAATATTAATTAGTATTGGTTTAAATATTCAAATTAAATCACTTCTGATTATAATTCAAAAAGCATTGCTAAATTTCTTTGATAAAATAATTAAAACCTTTATTTGTTTAAAAGGTAAATGACAAATGTCATTATGGTCATTCAAAATTCTTGACATACGAACTTCACGCATATTCTATTTCTTTTTACTTGGATTGTCTTATTCCTTTCTCGCTCGCGCACGCTATAATCACACTCCTAATTTTGTGTCACAGGTGCGCGCGCATTGTAAAATTTCACTCTCATAAATTTTTCATAACGCGCCTAAAGAAGTATAACTTCAAAAATAAAATAAATCAATCAATCTCAGATTTAGGTATCTGTTTCATGATCATTTGGTAATCTAATAGGCAAGTAGCTGATCAGCCTTCTGTGTCTGACGCACGCCGTTGACTTTTTGGGTCTAAGGCAAACCGCTTTCCCCACGACGTTTTCCTTCACCAATCGAGCGAATGTTAAATGCACACATAGAAAGAAAGTCCATTGCTGCACAGCCGGGGATCGAACCTACGACCTCAGGGATGTCGCACGCTGAAGCCACTAGGCCAACACTGCTCTCATTATTAATTAACCTAATCCAAATCCTGTCTAAAAATTTTATTTCTACGATAAAAAAATCATCAATAACGTGAAAAATATTAAAATTTCATCAGGTAAAGTCCCATTAACTGGAGAGGATTGTAATGATCCACGTTGTGTTCATTTTCAAGGATTTTTAATAATACCATATTAGGGTTGACACCTGCCACTCAATAAAAGGGTGCTAGCGTAGGATGTAGTCTACAAAAAACTCGTAATAAAATTTTTAATAGAGATTTTAAGGCTTTTATCAATAGATATTAGAGATTTTTTGAAAGATGGATTTAATTTACAGTTATATTTGTATAGTATTATTCGAATCCTTTAAATAACCTATAATATGCAAAAGCCAATTATATTTTTTTTATTTCCCAACTGTAAACTGTATAACTGTATAACTGTATAACTGTAAAGAAAGAATAATTCTTTCTTTACAGTTATGATTTAAACCTTCACGAACAACGTCTGCGTAAATTACAACTTAAAAATTTTCATCTACCTACATCCGATAAATAATCATAGAATTATGTTGTTGTTATGTTTGAACATTTTCTATAGAATCTATCTTTTATTATATCTAGCCCTATTATATAATTTCTTGAGTAGAAAAATTGGAAGCTCAATGTAATTATAATTGGAATAATTTTATAGCTTTTATTATTGTCATATTTTTGAGAAAAAATATGTAGGTACCATTGGCGCTACAATTCTTAGTCGTGGTCTCAGAATTCTTTTTAATTTTGAGTCCACTTTTTGATGACCTCAATCAGCCGCACGTTTAAGCTACAAGTCCAACACTGCTAATTTTTAACAATTTAGGCTCTCTTAAAAACTAAATTTTCACTAACGATTCAAAATTTTATACATTCACTAAGAATCTTAAACATACGTTATTACGTCAAGTATCTAAAATTATTAATATATGTCAAATGGAAGAGCCTAGCTGCCCACGACATAGGGAATCCTAGCGTGTGTAATTTAAAATGTTCTTAATTTTCTGTCACTTATGTTATAATATAATGTGTTCTGCTTTAGATTCTGCCAATAACATTGACCCCTTTTCGCACTACTCTACTGCTTCATTTAAACAAAATTTAAAACCAGTATTAATGTCCTAATCCTTGTATCTTTCTTCTTTATTATAGCTACTAGTATGTTTGTCGTTCTCCGGATTTATAAATTTTGTGCTGTCATGTTTTGTTTTGCGATGTTCTGTATCATATTTTTTATCATTGAAACTTTTTGTAGATACATTTAAATATTTTATATTTTATGTTTTATTTTTTTTACTTTTTTATTTTATTTTTTATGTATCTGTTTTGTTTCCTACATAAATAACTATAAAATATGAAATAGCGGTCTGTAAAACAGATTAATCAGAATATTAAAACCTTGAACAAAGCAGCTCTTCAGCTATTAATTATAAGGCTTAATGATGTGGATGGAGGCTCGTGAAGATCGTTTTCCATATGGAAATTATTTTCCGAACGGTGAGCGTTAATTAGCTGTTCAAAAGGTTCATGTGCCTTTTTCGGTTAGTGTTTATTTAACAATTTATAATAACTAAAACTTAATACATATAGTCGATAACATAAACAATAGATATATATATATAAATTCCATGAACGAGCTACTTCTGAAGTATGCAGGGTGCATTTCAAAATTACACGAAAAACTCCGCCTGAAAACGTAATTTAAAAATCTAGAAAAAAAACAGGGGTCCAAATATGATTTTTTCCCATTCGGTGTCGAGACCCTAGGTCTGTGGGGTCTATATTGGGCGCTATGAGGCTTTTTAAGGCAATAGCTAAAAGGTTAGTTGATATCACAGGAAACCGAAGAGCTGGCAGCTACCTTGGACAAAGATTTAGTCTAGCTATTCAAAGAAGCAACGTTGCCAGTATCTTTGGAACTTTGCGTAAAGGGACTCCTTTTAATAACATATTTTACTTATTGTGTTATATTTTTTAAGGTTTTTAATTTAAAAAAAAAATGTTATTTTCTATAATATATCTTTACTTAAAAAACTTAAATCGATTTTACGATATACTGGCCACAGCAATAACGATGCTAACAAAGTCTGGGAGCATCGTGACATTGTGTTTCTTCGAAACCGTCTCTATAGTTTAGCGGTTCGCACACTTGGTGTCCGAGGTTAGATCGCGGTGAAACAATATACGGAAAGAATATACGGAATACCCACTTAAAATATAGTAGCGGTAAAAAAAAACTTTTAGGTCTGGGCCTCAGATTTATATATCTGTTTCGTGATTAATTGCTTTATCCGATATGTAGGCGATCAGGCATAAGGCAAGCCGTTTCCTCACGATGTTTTCCCGTAAGAGCAAGTCTAAATGCGCATTTTAAATCCATTGTGCACAGCTGGGATTCGAACTTCCTCAGGGATGAGTCGTATACTGAAGTCACTAGGCCAACGGTGCTCAGCAGCCGACCCAGTTACCTATTGAAACCCAATCTTTTAAAGTTCCTGGAAAATACCTTCAAATTCTTGATATTTCAAGCATGTTTCCTAGAAATTGTTATTTGAAATTGAAGAATGATTTCCAAATAAAATTTATTTATACCCAGTCGCTTAATTATAAACGGAACATTTATAAGGTTACTAGCGGACCCGAAAGACGTTGTCATGTCTTAACTATGAATATTGATTTCGAATCGGTATACTTAACTAAAAATATTTCAAAAACATAGTGTTTATTATTCTTGCTCTATGATATACAATATTCTTCGTTTATTTTTCTGGCGCTTATATAAATAGTTTTGTTGGTATTCCGACACGGGAACAGGCGACATATGATAGATTAGCCATGTGATAGATTACGTTATATGTATTTTATCAAATTTTCTTAATTTTTCTTTCATAAGATCCTTCTCCTGACAGTAAAAAACACAACAAAAATTAATTAGCGAAATCGGTTAAGCCGTTCACGCGTGATGCCGTGACCAAGAAAGAAAAAAAAAGTTTAGTTAAATTTTAAAGTCACCAAAGCATAAAGAATTATTGTTATATATTGATTCTAAGCTCTGAGGTCTTGCATTCGAATCTCGGCTGTATATCAATGCAATTCTGTGCAGTTATAACTTGCTCGTACTGTTAGGAAAACTATCATAATAAAAATTATTGAAGCAACATATGAAAACAAAACCGTTTTCTTCGGATATAGGAGTCTATCTTCAATAAAATTAGGCTAGTTGAATGGCGTCATCAGCACGTATCACGCACCAACTAATTCTAGTAAAAAGTCTTTGACGTTGCCCCATAATACATATTAAATATCCTATTAAATCAGTGACATTATCCTAGGTTATGAACAAGTGTGCCAGCCGACTGTGTAGGCGTGACTGTCGGGTTGGGAATTCCTTTTCAATATTCTATTTGATTTCCTCAGTACCAATTTGTGCTTTACGTATTCCTTTTATTATGTTTTGATTGATGATTTAAAAAAAATCCGGGCCAAGAAAACCTGTTGTTTAGTAATTGCATATATCCTTCCAGTAGAGAAGGGTTAAAATCGATTAATGTAAAACAAAATTTATTAATTAAATTACGAATCTTTCGATACATTTTTATTTGCTTTAATGTGAAAATTATACCATAAATGTAAAATGAAAAAAATGTTTTATGTTTTATTATTATTAGTATATAATTTAGTTTTTTTAATTTTGATTATGTTAGGGTATATAATAAAACATTTTACAAAATTAATTAATTTAAAAATTTTACCATAGCAAAAATGAAATAACTGAAGTTAGAACACGGTTCAAATTATATAAATAAAGCAAATAATTAATATTAAATTTGCTAAAGTTAAATTTACATAATATCCTGTTTCAAGGAGAGGAAGCAATTGAAGTATGAATATTTGATATGTGAATCCATTGATAGACCTCGTAAATGTAGTGCGCAAACGCGTGACGTCATCCGCTGATCTTGACCCGGAAGTGGGTCATGAGCGGATCCCGCGCAGCCTGCGACCTTGCTACGCCTCTACCGCGAGCTACGTCTGCTACGAATTACGTAGCGGTTTTATGAATTCTTTGTTCCTTTGAATTTGTTTAGTCAGAAAAGTAAAATAGTCGTAATTGTCTCTGTTATTTAAATTTAGTTTTCATTAAATTTTTGAAGAGCACTTACATTTGTTTATTAAAATTGACGTCATTTGTCTGCTTGTATTTAGGTATATGCTATTGAATAATCGCATATAGAAAGAAAAATATACTGTGTCAAATGTTAATTGATAAAAGATGTAGGTATATTGAATTTCTGCTTTGCGCATGCACTTTCCGAGATCCGCGATTGATATTGACCTAGACATGGGTCAGGACCAAATCTTGCCTGGTACGTATGAAGTCGATCAATGAAAGTTCCACACTAACATTTCACTATTTTTAATACTGTCAATCGTATTTGTGAAATACTTTCTTTCCCTTGTTCTTTGGGGCAAGTGGAATGGGGTGTAAATATATAGAAATACTGCTTACCGTTAGTCCTCCGTCTCTTCACTTTGTGGGACGACAAAATAAAAGCGTTAGCACAAGCGTTTAAGCAACAAGAAGCGTGACCTCGCGACGGCGGGTACAAGTTTTCTTTGCATCGCGGGAGCATGTATAACGGTCCAATTTCACTTCAGTATGGCAAGAGATATCTAGAGGTGTTTAAGGAATGGGTGCAGTAGGGACACAAAATGTGAACGGAGAGGACGATAGGTACTTGGATGGCCTGAACACTTGCAAAACTATAGCAAACAATGAAAGCGTTTTCCGTATTATGAAACAATTATTCGACTTATCTTGTTGAAGTGAAACTTCTTTATCGGGGTTGGAAAAAAATGTAGTGTAACAGTTTTTCGTTACGCGTCACATTTTTCTGTTACGCGCCATCTTTTTGAAGTGAAACTTCCTTATCGGCGTTGGAATGAAACTTCTTTATCGACGTATGGGAGAAATTTTGTAGCAAATCGTCACGTTTTTCAATGATAGTAATAATTCTATTACAATTAGTGAAATTCTATAATAATCTTCGTAGTAATAAGGTAAAATGAAATATTTGTATTGATGTCTATGATAATAAAAGCCTTTTGTTAAACTTTATCTAATTTAACGAATTTCTGTAAAGTTGCATATAGTAGATCATTTTTCGAAAAATAAGATCATAAATAAGTTTCACTTCTTACGTGTGTACATCTAGTACACGCACAATTTTTTTTTTTAAATATTTGAACTAGCAACATTTCTAACAGTTATTGTTATATTCTAACCATTAACAAAACTTTAAAAAATCAATAACCAACACCAACCAATTTGACTTAGGGTTCTTCAAGAAAATATCGTACCAATTCTTAAAAGGCTGGCAACGCAGTTGCGTGCCTTCTGGAAATGTGAGTGTCTATGGGAATCACTTAACATCAGGTAAGCCTTTTAAGGCCATTTGCTATGTTATATAAATTTTAAAAAAGCTGACAAATCACACGTATCTATTAGCTATATGAAAACCCGTGTTTGTCGTTTTATACAGTCGCGGCGGAAAGTGAATGGCACTTGCTTAAAGAATTTTAGCTTTGGGTAATAGGAGTAAAAAACAGTGATGCTGCATCCCTTAGTCATGGGTTTTTTGATCTTTTTCTTATGTGCGAGGCTTCTGTGACTGGAACTTTATTTGTGTTTAACACATTTAGTCTCGTAAAAATCATTTACTATTTGAATGAGATAGAAAGAAAAGTCCATTAGTGCATAGCCGTGATTAGAACACACGGACCCAGGGTTGCACGCTCAATCCACTAGGGCCTGACTGTTGGTCTTCGTAAATCACATAACTTTAGTTACAGATGTTATAGCAGCTTTAAATTAAATTTTCAATACAATTTGCCATTACATCTCTGGCAATACTCATACATTACTCACATATCTAATCCCGAGGACTAACGGAGCCAGATTAGATTGCTTACATATATTTGATATATATTGTATGTTGATTTCCTGTAAATATTAAGTTTTCGTTCTTAGGAAGTTTATAATCTAACTGTTCATGCATTAGTTTTTAGTTTAGTATTAGTTATTTTATATATATTTTTTCTCATTAGAATAATGAGTAATTTTATATTTAAAAGAAATCCCAATGATAAATCCAACAAAATAAATTAGTAATATTCTAATTAATTTAAAATTTATAACAGAAGGAACTGTGTCTTCTTCAATATTGTAGAGATTAGAGAGAAATTCACCAGTACAATGCTTTATAATTCCCATCTTAAACATATATATATTTACTTGTAAAATATATAAGAAATACCTAGCCGAGTAAAACAGGTACATTCGTTGCCATTGCTGGCCTAATTTTGGGTATCAAATACAAAAATCACGTAATGTTTATACGAAAAAGATTAAACGTTCTATGGTCAACGCCGCTTCGCTACGAAAAAGGAAGAAATTTATACGCTCTTTATTTTATGTACTAATCAAATTTGTTTTAATCTCTTTATTGCGGAAATTGAAATCCCTAAATTAAAAGATCCAAGCGTAGAGATGGTGCATAACGACTATGTCAAGAAAACGCGACAAAGTTATGTAGCGTGGTACTAGTGTAAGATTTCTGAAATAAATTGCATACATGTGTTGACTTTATACAGTTCCTTACGTATACATTTGATATATAGTTACGTTCACCGAGATATATATTAACTAATATAGCGGAGTGTATTATTAGCGGCTTTAAGCAACTATAATTAACATATAGGACATACCAGTGATTACACTGGCGTATAATAAATACTTCAATTGTATGTATTATTATTGTAATATAATACATACAATTGAAGTATAAAGCCACAGTTGATAGGGAGTAAAATAAATCCATACAGATCTTTGGTTAGTCTTAGTGTTTAAATTTCATGCGCCTTTATTCGAGTTCGATTCCTGACAAATTTATGAATTGGGATATGTAGGAGATGTAGTAATTAATGAAGTATACTAAGAAATGTGTAGATCAGAGAGTTAGACTCGAATCTTGGGAAAACATCTGTTATCATATACGGAAGCGGATTATTTGTTAATTCACTGTACTAACTTTTGTGCGTATAAGGATTTGTCTAACTGTGACCTGTATTAAATTTAAAAAAATTATAAACAAACTTAACACGTCAACATTAACTTTTATTCGACGTCCGTCGCTACAAAACTGAGCGTTTTTGAAGTGAAAAGTCACGAAGATGTGCAGATTTTTTGTCGAAGAAAAGGGAGAGAGTGATTGAGAGAGAGTGAAAAGGGTGAACTTCCTAAAATTACTTCAAGAGAGAATTTATGATATATTAGTATTTTATGCAAAATAGTTGATTGAAATCTCAAATGACGAATTGTTTAAGACACGCAGTTGCGAGCCTTCTCGCAATGTACATGTTTGGCAGCGTTTGTCCACTGTTATATAAAAAAAATAACATTTTTCTTTTGGATTTTTTTGGATTATTTTAACTGTAGTGTCTCTTATTTCGAAAAATCCTTCTATTTATATTTAAAATGAGTTGACCACACTATAACAATATTATTCACTAAAAGAGCGTATCTTAGACCCATCTATCTATATTCTAGACCTATCTATCTATATTTCTGGCAATGTCTATGTTTGGAAACGTTTGCCCACTATAATATTAAAAAAATAACATTTTTCTTTTGGATTTTTTAGAACAGTTTTACTGTTGTGGCTCTTATCTCTAAAAATCCATCTATTTATATTTAAGATGACTTAAACCACACTATAGCAATATTATTGAATTTCAACAACTTTCAATATTATGTTTTGACCTAAATTTAAGAGGAATTCCTAAATCGAGGCCAAGTCGAGCTTAATAATGTCATTATTGCTAATTAACTGGCTCTTGTGTGCTAACTGCGTTATTCAAGACTTATTAGGTCATCTGTTAGAACATTATATCGTATCAGGTTAAACATTTGAAATATATATTAATGCAAAAATGAATTTGTAAACCGACTCGTAATCGTTTAGAAACTTATAGAAATCAAGTCAGTCTAATAAGATTGTTTTAAGTAAAGCTGGTATTTTTCTATGTTCTCAGCGAAGACATATTGACAATAAGTTTGTTATTCACAAAACGTAATCAGTCTTACACAGTTTACTATAAAACTTGTCTATCTCTTTTCAAAACACCATAAACACAATGTCAGAGAGATAAAATATACCTACTTTAATTTAAATAGTCCATTAAACCTAATGAATAGGAACATACAATTATTATTTATGTAGATATAGACCATTGACATAGACATTACATTTATTACAAACAAAAACACACAAAATAACAATAATCAAAGAAAAAAAAAATGTCAAAATCAATAGAAAAAAATAAAAAGAATTCCCTTTTCCCATTCGGTTCGTTCTAGTGTGCCTAGTGCCAATTGGCCCTGGCTCAGCATTATGCTGAGGAGCAGAATGTTCCACAGCGCTGGTCATTCTGCCAGAGACCACAGCAGCTAGTTTGCGCCTCAGTCGCAAGAAAAGAGAAAAGTAATGTAATAAATACCTAGTAGAAAAAAAAATTGTTACCAGTGTACGTAATGAAGTCTTGTGTAATGCATATAATACTCGTACGGTGAAGGAAAAGATCGTGAGGAAACCAGCATGCCTTGGACCCGAAAAGTCATGTGTCAGGCAAAGAAGACTGATCGCCTACGTACCTATTAGAAAAACCATTATGAAAGAGTTTTCCATTTCCATTATCCATCTGAGACCCTGATCTAAAAGGTGTAAGCGCCATTGTGTATTTATTCATTATAATTTCTAATACGTATCTTATAGCAAAGAGGATTAGAAAACGATGGATCAGTTTATAATTACAAATTAATATTCATGAACTTCGCGTGCTTCTTGATAGATCACCCAAGTTATATGGAATATAATGAAGCTAAAATTACTATGTATATATTGTCACGATTTCGTTATTATTGAATGTCTGAATATTCGTTTAGGCATTTGGGACCATAGAAGATATTTTTTCGCTACAACCTTTTAGGTCTGGGCCTCAGATTTCTGTATCTGTTTCATGATCAACAATCTAATTAAAGTAGGTGATCAGCCACCTTTGCCTGACGCACGCCAACTTTTTGGTTGTAAGGCATGCCGGTTTTCTAACGATGTGTTCTTTTACCGTTCGAGTTAATGTTAAATGCGCACAAAGAACACTTTTATTCCACAATTGGTGCCCAGCGGGGAATCGAACCAACGACCTCAAGAATAAGTGTCGCACGCCATTAAGGCAACACTGCTCTAACCAGCATTTAACCTTGCTGAAAACCAACGATTATAGAAACAGATGCGACACTCCCACATTGCGTGCATAATAAATCTACTTTTTCATACAATAAAAATAAAAGTAATATAATGTATTCCTAATTTTTTGGACGGTTTTTGACAAGTTGAAGAATTAGGTATGTTACGTAACGAACAGTCTTAATTAATGTGAGTAGAACATTTTATAGTTAGCTCTTTATTTTAATGGGACCACAAAATCGGCTAACATAATATGTTATAACAATAGACTTACATAAAAAAGTGGTAATATAAAAGTAAAAATCTAGATCTATGAATAAACTTCATATAGGTAACCCAATGTACACTTATGAACGTCAAAAAAGATTATACAATAAATACTTCTAATTTAACATTTTCCGCCAGTTCTCAAATCAAGGGCGTAGAACGGAAGAGAAGAACTGGCAATAAATATATTATATAAAATATAGTCACTACTCAATAATCGACATCAGGAAAACACATTACAACAAAAATAATTTTGTATAATAATAAATATAAAAACAAAAATAAATATATAAGTTGTTAATAGTTCATGATCAAAATGTTATAACAGACATCTTGGAACAGAAGAGGAATAATTTAAGTCAAAGCAAATTTATTCTTAAGATTAAACTGTCCGTACTGGTATATATTGTATGACAGTTCTAACGCTTTCTAATGCTTTGTTTGACATTTCTAATGACAAACATTTTGCTTCCTATTTCCTTATCATGTCATGGCATGTCACCCTATGTCTATGTCTAATTACTTTCAAAACCTTTTCCTTAATCACGTGTATTACAACTACACTTTTTTTTTAATAACTACAATTACACTCTTTAAATCCGCCCATCCTACTGTCATTATCAACCTAATATAATCAATATAAGCAATCAATCACAATACTGACACCTGTTACTTATGGTTGCCAGCTGTGGGGCTGTACCAGTAATAGTAACATCCAAGTAATCCAACGATTCCAAAACAAAGTGCTCAGGGGAATAGTCAATGCTCCCTGGTATATTCGCAATAACGACCTCCATCGGGACCTTAATGTAGAGGACGTCGCCACCGTAATAAAAAAGACTGCCGGAGCCCACGAACATAGGGTCCACCATCACGTGAATGTCGAGGCTATTCAACTCCTTGACACCACGGGCCTAGTGAGAAGATTGAAAAGGACAAAACCGTTTGAACTAGTGAATTAGTGTTAGTGCACGTTAGTATTAAGTGCTAAACAGTGATTGAAAAAAATAGAACACAAGAACAAAGTGTCTTCCCTTTAATAGAGACTGTAAGTAGTGTTATTGGACACTTTCTTATGTTAAATATCCTTTTTAATAAATCAGGTTAGACTTAAATTACGTATTAGCCTTAAGTTAGGCTAGATCGTAATATTCCATGATGTCTTAGTGAAGACAAACGTAATATTACCATTAATGTATCAAAAAAAAATGGTGCGTGTACTTATGTACGCGCGTAAGAAGTTATACTTCTTTGGCTTTCTTTATTTTTTTTGAAATATTAAATAACTAATAATAGATATTTAGCGTTAATAATTTAACAATATTTGATATTTAGTATATTGTTCAATTATTAATTGATATTAATAACAATTATTATTTATTATATTATTAATTTAATTTAATAACTAGGTATGTTTCATAACCTTTTAACTAAGTAACAATAGGTCTTTGTGAAAAAGCATTGCTAAATTTCTTTGAAAAAATAATTAAAACTGCTTTATTTGTTTAAAAGGTACCTACTACAAAAATTTAATGTCATTATGGTCAAACGTCACGCATATTCTATTTCTTTTTTCGGCGCCCATACTGAATTTTGTGTCACTGTGCGCGCGCATCGTAAAATTTCACTCTAATAAAATTTTCATAACGCGCCTAAAGAAGTATAACTTCAAAAATTCACAAAACCAACTCTTGTGATATTTGGATAATTAGAAGCAATTTCATTTGTTTAATTATAATAAAGCAATTTACGTTATTAAGTTGCAAAGTGGCCAATAAAAAACATTTTTTTCGAACACAACACCATTTATTCATAATTACCACTAGACTTTAAAAGCATTATTAAACAGGATTTATTAAAGCGTAATATCTACCAGCTGGCTTCACGAATATTATTTTGTCAAGGACAGAATAAAGGCCAATTTACACGATGCAAGTTGCTTGCCTGTTGCATACAATATATAATAATAATATAATATATTATAATAATATAATATATTATAATAATATAATATATAATAATATGGTTTTACGATTATTACCCGGTCATCTGTAACTCCTTTCAGAGGTAGCAATTCGAAATTGCATACAAAATGTCGCGCTATCGCTCGTACGATATATGTTAATTACATACAGAAATATTCATCAGTGTACAGCTAAGAAGCTAGCATTTTATTACAATAGAACAAACAAATTGACGTACAAACAAAAATATCAAAATGGTGTCGTCCTTAGAACATGCGGACCAGAGAAATCAAACACAAAAACAGTAATAATACAACAATAAAAAAATACAAACTGTAAAAAGAATTAAACTATTTGATATATATTATGTGTTCTTATACTCTGTGGTTGTAATTCTATTTTTAACTAGAGACCCATGAAACACGTCAAATATTTGTGGAATGTCATTATGGTAGCGAAATAACCAATTAATTAGAGTTGCCAACGTTTGTTCGACGATGTGGGATGTGAAAACATCTTAGATTGAACAAATGACTTGGAACGAGGAACTTGTTGATATACGTACGTTCTAATATATAATGTTGACAGGAAAATCACAATTCCGTTAATTACTTAAAAAAAGGTATGTTGTCGATGTTTGCTATACTGAAGTATTGAAGATATAAGCTAATATTTCAATGTTATCTTTTACACAATAAATAAAATTTCATACATGTCATACGTTCATGGCTATGATTGATTAATCTTCGTTCATAAGCCTACCCTCACTTTATTATTTTGTCTGTGACCCACACTTAAGTCTATAGTAGACAGTGATATGAGCAGGTACTTTACCAATCGTTGACAATTTAATGCCATGCGTTACGCAGGAACTAGAGCGGAGCAGATGATGGTAGTTCAAGGATGAGATGAGATTATATCGTTACCAGTATCTTGAAATGATCAATGTTTTCTCTTCTGATTTTTTCATACAGTCTATATCAAATATAACCATGAAATATGCGTCTATTTTTGGTAATTTATCCGTAATTGTTTTCACCTACAATGCCAAATTTCTCGCGCTCGCGTCTTTTAAACCAATTGGACGTAACCGAAAATAGTATCACACATAACAAAAGAAATAATCATATAAACATGGCAGCAGGAAGTTAAATTTAAAAAAAAAATCAGTGGCGCTACAACCTCTTTAGGTTTTGGCCTCAGATTTCGGAATCTGTTTTTGCGTGTTGTTCCCACAAGAATGTAAGTGCGTGCTCCTATTTCACCATGCCTCCTGCTGATAGGGGACAAGTCTTTGTTTTTATTTATGTTATTATTATTAATTACTTAAAATGTCATGTGGAACATGGTGTAATGGTTGCAGCTCCTTACAAACGTTGTGTAAAAAAAAAAACATGGCGATTAAAAAGAGTGGCGGAGAGTTTATTGCCAGTTCTTCTCTTCCGTTCTACGCCCTTGATTTGAGAACTGGCAGTAAATGTAAAATTAGAAGCATTAATATTTATTTCTTTAATGACGAATCACAAGTGTACATTGTGTTACCTACGTGAATAAATGATTTTTGAATTTGATCATTTTTAATCTAATAGGCAAGTAGGTGATCAGCCTCCTTAGCCTGACACACGCCGTCGAGTTTTTTGGGTCATGTGACATGTCGGTTTCCTTTTTATGTCCACTGGTGCACAGCCGGGGATCGAACCTACGACCTCAAGTATGAGAGTCGCACGCTGAGGCCAACACTGCTCTACGTTAAGTTTACTTTAAAAAAAATACCAAATATACAAATAACAATATTTGTTTTCATACGAACAGCTTCAATATAAACAAAAGTTTTTAACTCTTCATGAATATATTTTAAGAGTTATTAAAGAATTTTAATTAAGCATAAAACAACGGAAGGGTTCGATATATTTCATAATTAACGTCCCGCAAGTTTCCAATCAGTTTGAAAACTCTGCACAACAAAAGAAAACAATTTGATTAACTCCTAGAACAAATATTACAATATAAAAGTTGTATCAGGTCGACCGCAAACAAAACAAATGACGATTCATATTTCAGTAAAGAATCTCGTGGCAGTTTAGATTTCCGACCAAGTCGCAAATTTTAATTAAACTATATAATTTCCACGGGAAGGTGGTATTACGGCAAATACACTGTCAAAGAAAGGACACTATTATAGATAAGACGTTTATCGTATGGACTATACGACAAATTTTTGGTAAAAACGTATTTTCACCCCTTTTTCCAAGATGGAGGCTGGGGGAAAAGGGTGCCAACCACACTAACCTGGGGTTAAGCTTGTATTGACCCCCCCTACATGTCCCATAAATAAAATTGCGTCCTCTAACAAATGTTCAGTTTGGCCCTCAAATTGTAACATTTCAATAGACTAGTATATTTTCAGAAACTCTTGTGTTGATTTCATACCTAGGTACGGTAGGACAACTGATTAGGCGACCTCTTAGGGCTTCCTAACCCGTTTTTTAAATTCGTTCTACAATGTATAAACTTAGCATGCTAAACCGGGCATTAAGTGGTTATATTTAATCCGTGAAGACAATAAATACACTGCCAAAATAAAACGCTTCTGCATATAAGAAACATTATTGATTCTTTAAATTATATAACAAGATTCAGTGATAAAGTGTTTTGTAAACTCAATAAACTGGAAATTTAGTAAAATAAATAATCAGGAAGCTTTGAACAGATCAAATTATTTGATAGCAGAGAAAAATAATCAGCTTTTCTCTTTGGAAACGCTATTCATTTTAAAACAAACGGTTCTTATAAATTGAAAACGTATTTTTCTCTTTAAGTGCCTTTACGAATATTGTAGAGACATCGTTGACAATGCATGTATCTGTGTTCTCGTCAGAAACATTCAGAATGCTTTGAATAAATTAATTATATTTATTGATATTGATATTAATATTAATATATAGAACGTTTAATAGCTCTCAAATTGGACTAGGATATGTAACGTACATGTTTTCCTTCACCGTATGAACAATACCTACATAGCCATATTTTAAAGGAGGGCAACGCACTCGCGAGCCCTCTGGCATTGTGGGCGTGTGGCGAGAGTGTTCGTGGGCGGTATCATTTAACATCAGGTGAGCGTCCTGCCCATTTTCCCCCTGTAATATAAACAATATAAAATAAAAAATTGCCTTGCACTTAGTAGCTTTGAAAATCGCAAACTTAATATATACAGGATAAATGTAAATCTCTAACATCGCAGTCATCTTCACATTGACACAGTTGGAAGCTGTAGAAACCTTTTTGTAACGAAATGCAACCGTACATAGTCTCTCGTAATAATTCCACACATATTGTCTCAAAGCTTTCATCTGTATTTTGCTCTGAAACTTAGTATACTAGCAACATAGCAACATATTTGAATAGACTAAATCAGTAATTGTAATTTCGCGGCAACCTTATATTAATTCCTGTGACCGTCGTTCATTAGTTGTATATGTAAAACCACGTCTACATACCCTTTAACATACTTAATAGGTATATGTATTAACGTTCTACTTGTTCTGAACATACTGTGACCATGCAAGTGTAAACAATAATTTAATTGTGATAATATAGCGCGGTTTGAACCGAGAAAAGAGCAGTGTTGGCCTAGTGGCTTGAGAGTGCGACTCACATACCTGAGGTCGTAGGCTCGATCCCCGGCTGTGCACCAATGGACTTTCTTTCTATGAGCGCATGTAACATTCGCTCGAACGGTGAAGGAAAACATCGTGAGGAAACCGGCTTGCCTTAGACCCAAAAAGTCAACAGCGTGCGTTGCAACTCAAGTCTGATCACCAATTTGCCTATTAGATTGTTAATCATGAAACAGATACAGAAATCTGAGGCCCAGACCTGAAAAGGTTGTAGCGCCATTGATTTATTTTTTATTTTTAACCGATAAAATGTGTATAATTTTCAGTGTATATAAACCTTATACAAAACCTCAATTCAAACCAATATCAACTGTGATTTAACATTCGCTCGTTCGGTTAATAAAAACGTTTTGAGGAAACCGCTATGTTGGGCACTGATCACCTACTAGAAAAAACAAACGATCACGAAACAAATCCACGTTTTACACTTTTGCTACTTTTTATTACAGTAAATGGAAAACCAATAATTATAAACGTTATTGGGACAATATTTTACTTCGTTGCTTCAATAAAATGTTCACTATTTTGTTATTAAATTGACCGTAAAGTATATTTATTACGAAAATTGTTTGACATATCACTTAGTCGTAATTTCATTCAACAAAATTATACGCTATCACTTTCAAACTGATAGGTATTGCGGTCTTCATTCTCAAACTTTAAATAGAAAATATGTTTTGACAGCTCTTGAAATTAGTAGCGTGAGCGACGTTCTACAATACAGTCCATAATATTTTTCTGTATTTATAGAGCATAAAACCTTTTACTTAAGGCGGAATACTGTCATTTTTATTTAACTTTAAGTGTATCATGGCACTTGACATGTGAAATGTCAAATACCATCCGCGTTTAATTGTCATAAGCATGTTACAATATACTATAGACAACTATGAAAACAATTTTGGTAAGCAACACCAAGATGTCAGGAAACATTTAACCGCGATTGCACGAACAACACCAACTTTAATAACGTCATTAATAATTGGTTATAGATAAAAAATAAAAAAATATGTCTATTGGTCAACAGCAACCTGCTTGTTGCTGTTTGTGTGTTCTGTTTTGTTTATGTTCTTTTGTAATATATATCTTATTGCCGTCCGCATAAGCATTATCTTTGTGCCTTCTTCTCTTCTTTTTGTTGGTGTTGCTATAAATAAATAAAAACTATTTTTTTTTTGGTTTGTAATTCTTACTTCGTATTTTTAAATATCATATACATTAATTACAAAACCCTAATGACGTCATTGAAACAAAAAATACTGGAGAATTATTTTATAACGTTACCGTATAATAACGACGCTCGCTAAGTGTAGGAAAACATTATTATTCCAACTTGAATGCTTAATTTGCATGCAAAGGGCCACCATAAGCGAGTACAAAAGATAAAATTCCTTCATATTTCTTTCAGTATTCAATTTTAAATTTGGAAAGAAAATGTAGCCAACGAATATTATAAATGGTTTAGATCTAACCTTCAATTGTTATTTGAATTATGAACGTCAAACGATTCCATTAGGCATTTTAAATATTATTACCTTAATTTGAAATTTAAAAAAAGAACATAACTGTACATAGGAAAAAAAATCTATATAGTTCAGTTCGCCAAGGAGTTTTCATTAGTATAAGAGGTGCGCAATTTCTATAATCTATGGAAAATTGCTAAATCTAAACAAAGGAATAAATATCACAATAATGAAACTGAAAGGAAAAAACACTATTTGAAAAGCAAAAAAAAGTTAGACATAGACATAACTTTTATCACAAACAAAAATACACACACACATAAACACACAAAATAACAATTCCCGACCTCAGATCGCCCGTAAATTATTTTTCCTTTAATTTTTATAATATTATCCTCCCTTCTATTATTTTTTTCACTTTTTATTTTTTTAATGGCTATCTGTAATATCTGGTCTATAACTAACTACTATAGAGAAAAAGGTTTGGTAACCGTTTTGTTATTTATAAAAACACAGCAAATAAAACCCTCTTACAGACGGCAATTAGTTAGACAAATTGCAGCATTTTACTCGCCACGCTTCGTTTTAAGTGTTGCTTTAAAATTCGATGAACTAATAAACATCATGATGAATAAAAAACATTTATTTATTTGAGGCGTCGATTTACAATTGTTATTATTGCCAGTATTAAGTAATATTTTCGTTTTTCGAATGGAACTGAAATATGAATTTCTTACAAAACATATTTTATTTTAACCGGATTAAAATTATGTATTATTATTAATTAATTGTAAATTTATAAAGGTTATGTCAATAAAAGACAATACTATATTTTGTTATATTTTTGTTCGCAATCAGATGAAATGAATATATGTTATAGAAAGGATATCATCGCTAACGATCCATGCATCTTTCTCACAATATCGCAGCACACAACTCACGAGGGGACGACTTTGTATTAAACAAGTCGCATGTGTTCGCCAAGCATCCGCGAATATAATATACGTACGTATTATACGTAGGTACACTGTAAATACATAATTATGTAGGAATAAACAAAATATTAATAGCAAATAATTAACACATCAACGTTTCTAAAATGTAAGATAACACAATAATAATTAAGTCTCATATATTCCTTAAATTTTTTTACAAAATATACACAGACTTAAAATAAATTATATATATATTATTTTCAACGACCTCTTAAAGAGTATAGGCATTCTCCAATTGGCTCTCTCTGTCTTGAGCATTTTTCTCGCAATCTTTTCCACCAACTTCCTTAACCTCGTCAGCCCACCACAAGAGGGCGACCTCTCTTTCTTTTTCCTGGAGGCTTTCCGCTCTGTTACCCTCTTTGTCCATCTGCAATTGTTCTTGCAAGCGATTTGGGCCGGCCATTTCCACTTAAGTTGTTTGCAATGGGATAGTGTATCAATGACTTTTGTTTTGTTTCTTATTTCTGTACTTCAGATCTTGTCCTTTAGTTTTAAATTAGCTAACATTTTTTAACACAAATTCCTTCCTTTTATATGAAACTTTTACAGAAGTTATAAGAAGATTAACACAACTTCTAGCAATTAACCTAGAGTGACCTGAAAGCCCTCATAAAGCCCTAATCCCAGTGTATATGAGTTTTCGTTAATTGTTCAAGTTTGTTTAAGATAATGTCAGATCCTGTATTTCTTTGTTGGTCTGAAGCAAAACAAAGTTATTTAATGGGTTCATAAACGTGCTGAAAGTAATTCATACATATATATGCAGCTTCTCACAAGCAGATTCTAACACAAAAGCGTTGTGTTGCGGGGTTTCATTCAACCAGCATTCTCACCCGTTCTAAGCCCTTTGAGATTTGGTAGTAAATGTAAATTAAGATTTGCCATTTTCATAGAACCAGCGTTATGTATGAATAGTTGTTTCTAGTGATGATATAAAGTACCATATCGACTTAGGCTCTGTCAAGAGACCTGAAAAAAAGAAAAATCCTCCTGGCATTATATAAGTGTCCGTGGGCAGCATGAGCCACTCCGTTTGCCTCGTTTTATAAAAAAAACAAAATCACATGTCGAAAGTACATACATACATTAAGGTAAGCACAAAAGTTGCCTTTGATCTAAATTACATTTTCCCCATTTGAAACGATAAAGTATCATTATTTCCGTTGAGACAGTAAACTTCTGAATCATGTCAAGGTTATTTTGACCTAATTTTTAGAAAACTTCACGTTTGTATAAAATTTCGCGGGTCTCGTAAGACCTGTTGATTTTGTTTGCTCTTAATGGGTCAAGACTACGGGTCACGGTCACATACCCGGGTATGCGCGCGCAATCCCGGGTATGCTTACGTCATTAAGAAATTATACACTAATATTAATGACGTAAAGTCTGTTTTAATCTTTGAAACTTCACAATAGAAAGCTTCATTATACGGATATTGGCGGATATTGGGCTGGTGTCACGTATATAAATGCAGATAGAAAAAAGTGCACTGATTCAAGTCATGTCAAAGTCAAGTCAAAAATCATTTATTCATATAGGTAACACAACGTATACTTATGAATGAACGTCAAAAAAGAAATATACATTAAATGCTTCTAATTTTACATTTACTGCCAGTTTAATCAAGGGCGTATAACTGAAGAGAAGAACTGGCAATAAACTCTCCGCCACTCTTTTTTACACAACGTTTGTAAGGAGCTGCAACCATTAGACCAAGTTCCACATGACATCTTAAGTAATAAATAATAATAAAATAAATTAAAAACAAAGATTTGTCTTCTATCAGCAGGAGGCATGGTGAAATAGGAGCACGCACTTACTTTCTCCTGGGAACAACACGCAAACACAGTCGAAATAGCTAACTAACATCGCCGCATACACTAATTCAACGATCGAATAGAAAGAAAGGAAGATATAAATGATTATTTTTAACAAACAAGCCTTTATTATAAGATCTCTTCTTATCGTAGCATAGACAAATACAATTATCCACATTCCCATATTAATAGTATCAAAAGGTGGCTTAGAAAACTCTAAAATTACATTAAAATACAATTTCTTATGGATTTTTATAAAAATAACGAAAGATAAAACTTGATAATGTTATTTTTTATCTTTCAAGTTATTTTTCTAACACAGTCGAAGACCTTAAAATAATGAGAAATGTCCTCAAACGTCGTGGATTAATTCGATTTTTCCAACGACTTGTCTTGTACGAACGTTAGTTCATAATTTACAAAGAAAAAATACAAAGCTATATTTTTTCAATGAAATTATGGTTGTTATTAAAAATTTAGTTATTCGTACAAAATAATTTAGTCCTATTGCAGTTTTAATTGAACTCATCTGTTGATGCTGAATTGATCTCTTCGTCATAGGGTAAACCAATTTAAAAGAAAGAAACGAAAGAGTATTTTACTTTAAAGAGTGAACTTAGACTGATTGAGTTTTTATGAATAACTAGCTGGCCTGGCGAACATCGTACCGCCTAACAGTATATTCTTTATTTTTTTTAAATACTTATTCTGCTATTCGGGACACCGGTCTAGCTAGTAAGATAAAAAAAGAAAGTTGATAAGACAACAAATACATTATGTCAAAAATAAAAATTTACCTTCCCGGAACCCGTCCACTAACACTTGAACTCTATAATATGGTATTAAAGTTCAAATTGACTTTTAAGAATATTTAGAATGGGAATATAGAAAAGTGTTTTTAGACTGTTTCACTAATTTTTTTTTAATTTTTCTTTCCGTAAGAACCATCCTCGTACTTCAAGGAATATTATAACAAAAAAATCTGACAAATCGGTCAAGCCGTTTTCATGTTATGTCGTGACAACGGAAAACGGGTTTCATTTTTATATATACACTTATGGACACATCTATTGGCCCACCTTGCATTTTCAGTTTCTTTTGGTCCTACCTAAAAATTTATATTAGGTCGAGTAAAAAGTTTTTATGCAGTTTTGAACCTGGCACATTCATAATAGCATTCAATATTTTTTTTTTTAATTTCGAGCACAGAATTTAAAGAAACAAAAGACAATTTGGAGCCTGCTCATTAATATCAAACAATCGAATACTAAAAAAACTTGATTAAATTGGTTTAGTTGGATTTAATTCTTGAAAGTTTGATTTTTCTCTTTGGTTTTGCAACAAACATTACTTATTCTTAACATTAAGATGAGGTTCTATCAATAATCTATGGATACTTCGCCTGAAGTCGCCGCCCAAGCTGTGGCACTTATCCGGGCCGGACACAGCAAAAGAAATGTGAGTGATCAACTTAATTTAAGTCGATCTGCGGTCCGAAACGTTTATCGGAGATACCTAGAGACTGGCGACTTTGTTCGTCGCCAAGGAAGGCCAAGGAAGCTAGTCGTCAATTCATCGTGACGACCAGCTTGAGAAATCGTCACCTTACCTCCATTGAGATACAAAACCAACTTCGCGACTTCCATGGAGTAAATGTGAGCGCTCGAATTGTTCGGAGAAGATTAAAAGAACGCGATATGGTACCACACAAGCCAGCTAATGGCCCAAAACTAACGCGAGCCCACTGAATTTCGCGCGCTCACACTGAAATTGGACTCCGCAGCATTGGAACGGTGTACTCTTTTCTGATGAGTCTAAAATTGCATTACATGGCAATGATGGAAGGAAGAAGGTCTACCGACGTAAGGGAGAGCGTTTTGCACAATGCTCTTTTGTAGAGAGGGTTGCTTATGGCGGTGGCTCGTGGACTGTCTGGGGCGGTATATCCGCGAGCGGCAAAACTCAACTTGAGCTTGTTACGGGACCACGGCTGCCAACATTAAATGCTGAAAGGTACATTCTTGAGTGCTTAGAACCTCACGTGATGCCATACGCGGACTATGTGGGCCCAAATTTCCTTTTTATGCATGATTATGCAAGAGCCTATACGGCCGGCATCGTCAGAGAATATCTTCGGGATGTGAACATCGCAGTTATGGACTGGCCAGCCAGAAGCCCAGATATGAACCCCATTGAGCATATGTGGGACGAGCTAAAAAGACGTGTTAGGGCTCGTCAGCCAGTTGCCCAGACGATGCAGGAATTGAAAACTGCCATAGAAGAGGAATGGGAGATGATCCCTCAAAATTTCATAGAGCGGTTGATAAACTCTATGCCTAATCGTATGAGAGCTGTCGTAGATGCCCATGGAGGCAACACGCGTTATTAAATTAAACCTTTATTTGATAAAACACGTTTTTTATTCAAAAATTAACTGACTTCATTAAGGGCGAAAAAGATGGTAAAATATATCAGGTTCAAAACTGCATAAAAACTTTTTACTCGACCTAATATAAATTTTTAGTTAGGACCAAAAGAAACTGAAAATGCAAGGTGGGCCAATAGATGTGTCCAGAAGTGTATATAGATATGTATAAAATTGTAACGTTATACAGGCCCTTCAAGTAATTTTCTCTAATAGGTTTTTTAATATTCTAACAATGAAAACATTTTTATTCTCAGTTAATGAAATATTTTCATTTAAGGAATATTATATTTAAAACCAGCTGTCCCGCGAACTCATATGAACGTAAAATAATGATATTGAGGCGGTATCGCCTTAGTCTAGCCTTCTTTTTAGTAGCAACATTTGGAACATTTTGATATACTATAGAGAATAGAAACCTAACTACTTAATAAAACTAATTTCTTTTTTATATTTTTTAACTTCCTCAGAGTTTATAATAAAAACTAAAACTTGGTCCAGCCTTCTTCGAGTTGCGCTTAGCAACATATTTTTCGATTAATTTTATTAATGTAGATCTCCAAGAACCTCGGCCTCGTTCTCTTGTTTCTATAACGATAAAAATTAAAAACAAACATTTATCATCAATTAAATTATATGTTAAACCATTTTCAAGCTTACATAGTAATTAAAGACCGCGTATTACGTCATACAAAGGCGATTTAATAAAAATTTATGAATAAATTCCTTATACTGACGGGCTATGAATATTCAAATTAAATTCAGGCGGAGAATTTCCTTTTTAAATAACTTTGTTAGAAACGGCCACTGCATATGTTTGGGACATTCATTTACGAAATAAATCCTAGAACTGTGTGGTTTGGAGTTTAGAAATCCGCTTTGAGTTTTAAATGAAACATATGTCGTGCATGAGTTTTATTGGCGTTTTCGACGTGTTTTTAGTACACGAATTCCCGGAAACGTGATAGCAAACAAATAGCATAAAAGGTACGTTTTATTGGAAATGTTACAATTAATGAATGTTACAGAACACGTATTTCATTTTAATTTGTTTTAACTGCAGCTAACAAGTATTTATGCATTTTGATAAAAATCTCGTAGCCTTCCGAAATAAATGACTCAAATTAACACCTCTCAACATCTTAATACTAATAATCATTATAACTTGACTTGTAATAAATAAACTTTATTCATGACAGGATTATGGTTGTGACAAAATTGAGTAGATCTTGATAATCGTTTACGATCTTTTTTACCGATAACATCGTATCAAGAGCCTCTCAATTATCAAACACACTTTCAACTTTTTATTGGAGGTAAACGGGCGGGAGGCTCGCCTGATGTTAAGTGCCCATGGACAGTCTCAATGCCAGAGGCCTCGCGATTGCATTGCCGGCCTTTTGATTGGTACGCTCTTTTATTGAAGGACCCTAAGTCGAATTGGTTCGGGAATACTTTAGTGGGCAGCTGGTTCCACATAGGCCGTGCGTTTAACTGGCTTATAAACGTTCAGTTGTGGAACGGCGGACGTCGAGGTGATACGGGTGTAATTTCGTATTCTGCCTCGACGTCCGGTGGTCAAACTCAGCTGCTCGAACAACTCCTCTGAAAACTCTCCATGAATAATAGCTAGTCTGAGATATATTATCTGAGACTTGCATTATAAATTACTAAAACATAATCAAAGTAATTTAACAAATAATACAAAGATTACATACATATCTTGCTTCTGAGGTTGTTTAAATTTTGGTATTGAAACTTAACTCAACGCTGAGTTCGGAGGAAAACATATTTAAGTAATGTTTAAAAACTTTGAAGTAAGTTTATGTGGTAGAGCTCATGTTTAAGAGTTGGTTAGATTCTTGACATTGCAATTTTTAATCTTCTTAAAACTTGCAAAAAATATTATCTAGTAGATATATGTATATATTCTTTGACTAATTAAAATATTTGCACACATTAGGAAATACATTAATTATTCGTTATAATTACAATTTATCTTTTCTTTAACTGTTTCATGACCATTTATTTATCTAATAGGCAAGTTAGTGATCAGCCTTCTGTGCCTGACGCACGACCTCGACTTTGTTGGGTTTAAGGCAAGTCGGTTTCCTCATGATGTTTTCCTTCACTGTTCGAACGAATGTTAAATGCCCACATAGAAAGAAAGTCCATTAGTGCACAGCTGGGGATCGAACCTACGACCTTAGTGATGAGAGTCGCACGCTGAAGCCACCAAGCCAACACTGCTAAAAAAAAACACTAGCTCTAAAAAAAGAGGAAAACGTTTACAAATAGAAATTTTGTTGTCTATTTCAGTGATAAACCCACACATTTGGTTATTGTCAGTTATGAGCTAAATTTGTTTCATAATAACTTTTGAAATAGGCATACAATTTCCTTTGTATGGGAGATTAATGGTTTCTTTCCACCCCACTGGCTACTGATAGCGATAGTCCGAGGTGGCGATTTGGGTCAATGGTTTGTATTGGGTGTGACAGGTACCCTTGTGGGTCCTTAAATATTAAATGGGATTTTGCTGATCATTAATTTAATGGCGTTTATGTCAAGGCTTGTCTTGCTAATCGTGGAAATGGATTTATTATTTAACCTTAATAAGTTACTTAACGAAATTCGGTCTGTTCGGTAACTTAGTGACTGCCATTTTGAATCCTAAATTTGTTTAGGCGATCGTCAACATCCACGACTGTTTAAATGTAAAGTGGGAACAAACCGAGATCCATGTGCTATCAAATTCTTTCAGTATAATAATTATTATTATTATTTTCTTACGTCATCGTCGGATCGTCATGCTCTCTTAAATGTCATTGCTTTTGGCGGGTCCATGCGTCGGGTTGTCTCTCTCCCTAAAATATGGCGACGGGGCCGATGGCTGGCCATGCTTCATACTCGTAACGGGTGCTACTTGTGACTGGTCGTACTTGAATTCGTTTATGCGTTGATGTTAGTTATTTCGACTATGTATTTGAGTGCTGTTCCCACGAGAATGTAAATGCGTGCTCCTATGGCATCATGCCTCCTGCTGATAGAGGACAAATCTTTGTTTTTATTTTTATTTATTACTTAAGATGTCATGTGGAACATTGTTTATTTTTTTTAGTTTATTGCCAGTTCTTCTCTTCCGTTCTACTACCTTGATTTGAGAACTGGCAGTAAATGTAAAATTACAAGCATTTAATGTATATTTCTTTTTTGACTCATAAGTGTATATTGTGCTACCTATATGAATAAATGATTTTTGACTTTTGACTTTTGTTTGAAGACCCGCTGTACCTCAATAGACTTTATTTCTATGTCCTTACTCTAAACTAAATGAAATCAAAACATACATCAATCACAGCAACACGAGAAAATAATACCACAAACAGACATTTCAAACAATTTTTTTTATTTGAGCCAATAGACGTTCCCGACTTTTCATTATTAAAAACGGCTTTGAGGACGTAAAATAATCCGCTTATAAGTATGTAAAGTAGAGATTGCGATCGGTACTTCTCTGATCCTAAGCTTCGTACCGTTAAGAGTTTGGGAGTGGATTATCTCTGTGTGACAAGAACTCAGCTTCAAGTTATAGATTAACTGAAAAAATCAGATTTAATCACGTGGAAAATTGTTGCTTTGTTAAAGTTAGTATATGTACAAGCATATATATGTATGTTGGCCTATTGGCCTCCCTGAGGTCGTAGGTTCGAGTCCCGGCTGTGCACCAATGGACTTCCTATGTGTGCATTTAACATTCGCTCTAACAGTGAAGGAAAGCATTGTGAGGAAACCGGCTTGCCTTAGACCCAAAAGGTCTGGTCAGTGTCTGGAAAAGGTTGTAGGGCCACTGATTTTTTCATTATTTTATCTACTATGTCTGTCCTGTTGGTGCGACGAAAAATAAACGGCAGATTAAGCGGTAAGTTTTAAGAGAAATGTTACTACAGATGTTTAAATAACAGTAGCCTTGTCAAACAATAATCTGAACTTTTTTAGAAGTTTGATTTCAACTGAATTGGTAATGTGTTAAACCAAATTTTTTTTTCAAAAAAAGTTTTATTTAAATGTAATTAGTAATATTTTCATATGGGTTTCTTTTCTACAGTCTAAACTTTTAAACTTTATGCTTATTATTATATGGTGTTTTAGTGTGAAAACTGAAGAATAAGTACCCTTGAGAAAATACAATTTCAAGTACAATTTTTTGATATCACTTGTGTTGCAAAGTAAAGAAATTGATTATTCGAGCTGTTGCTAAAGTTATTGCATTTAATAACAGCGCAAAGCCAAAAACCTTAATCTACTTTTAAGATAATATACCGGAAATAAAATTACGCCTAATTTAAGAAGATTAACTTTGTCGAAGGATTTACAGAAATCTACGTAGATGGCACCAGTACCCGGGGTACGTTAAATATTTTCTCAAGAGACGGCATTAACTCATGTTTGATAGCGATCAATCCTTGGGGCATGTAGGCATGCTGACGTGGTAAAAGTTGCATTCAGGCAAGATTGACGAGAGTACACACCCAAATACTTAACGAAATTATCGTAATCAAAGGGAACAGAAAGACTGTCCAAACTAAATCAATGACCAGTCACTTTCCGTGCGGCTTGATCCCTTGGCGTTGCGTACAGATGTGGGGTCTCTCTGCATCTTCTACCGCATTTACCATGGAGAGTGTTCAGAGCAGTTGTTCGGGCTAATACCTGCAACTAAATCTCTTCATCGGACGTCAAGGCAGAATACAAAATACCATCGTCGTTCCACAAGTGAGCGTTTCTTAAGGCAGTTTCTGCCACGCACCACCACTATGTGGACTGCCCACTGAAGTATTTCCGAACCAATTCGGCTTAGAGTCCTTCTAGATACGAGCGTTTCAATTCTTGAGAGGTCGGCAACGCACTTGCGAGCCTTCTGGCAAAGTGAGTGTCCATGGGTGACGGTATCACTTAACATCAGATGAGCCTCCTGCCCGTTTGCCACCTACAACATAAAAAAAATACTGAGCGTTTCTTAAGGCAGTTTTTGCCGCGCACCATCACTATGTGGAACCAACTGCCCACTGAAGTATTTCTAGAAAAGAGCGTACCAATTCTTTTTGCCTCCTGTTACATAAAAGAAAAAGTAAAATGTAAATTTTCTCTATTCCAATTACGCAATTTAACGAGGTTGCGCAAAACCTTTGAAAAATATAGGTGAAAGTATCTCGAATTACATTACATCCATGTCATCAATCAATTCGCAAATCCTGCGTAGTTACGACGACAGATAACTAATGATCTAGAGGTGTGCCGACTACAGATTAAACGTGTTTTTCATCTCACCTTGTGAACTCGGCGAAAGATTTTTCATTACTCTGTATTTTTGTGATATTTCATGGCTTTATACGAAGTTTTTCTTTGTTAGTTCTTTTGAGAGTTTCAGTATTAAAGATATAGATTTCATACTATAATTTCTCATGTTTTAAGCATGATGAAGCTTCAATATGAACATTTCGCTTAGTAACGTAATTATTTTGTTCATTCTGAATTTTATTATAATGTAATTCTATTGTTTATGAACTGTAATTCTTTTGGATACGATTCGAATTCTAAACTTGATAATACATTCTTCTTCAGTCATACTCTTCATTTCTGAAGGTCGTGTAAGCCACGCAACTTCCTCTACTCTCCCCTGTCTTCGGCAAGCCTCTGCACCAGGGTAATGGTCAGACCTGTAAGGGCCTTTACTTGATCGTAAGTAGGGGATCGGCCTTGAGGTCTGGTGCCCTCCACTCTGCCAGTCGCGATGAGTTTTTCTAGACTTTCTGAATCTCTGCGTGTTATCACAATACAATTATATACAATTAATAATTATATACACTTTACGGATCCTTAAGGGAGAGTTCTTTTGTATACGTAATTGTATTAATTGCTGCCTGGCTTTTAATCTATATTTTATTTACCAAAACATCTTAAGTAACAAAAAATATTCTTGTATAATCTAAATGTAAATAACAGTATAACTTTGAAACAATTTATTCTGTTACAAAAGTTTATAACTAACAGAAGCTATCTAACAGCAACATACACACATTTTTCTCATTATAATATTCCAAAACGCAAAAATAAAAACAAATGTCCAATATTTTGCTTGATCTCAGGAAAATATATTGAAATGTATGAAAAGCTATCTTTCTTCATGACAATTTTTCTATTTGAATAATGCTAGGAATCCAGTAAGACGAATGTTCTTTGTGTAAGGAACGGACTATCCATATGACTATAAGAGATCAATAAATTTTACGAATAAATAATAACCAAGTCGGTTAAACTAAGGCTTTATTTCCGGACTATGTATTACTAAGCTTGTAAAAGAGAGGATATTAAATTGCCTATAGATCGTTTATGTTCGTGCAAGTCACAATAAATTTTGGCAAGGTCAATAAATTCGGTCATCTAAACATAACAATCACGATTTTTGTATACTTTTTGTAAACTAGTATTTTCCCTAAATAGAAGAAAGACAATTATTTATTTATAATAATATATAACTGTCACTTGTTTATGTACTAAGTTTTTGTAAGAAAAATGAATAAAGATTATTATTATATTATTACTACTTCTACGTAAGACGTTGCACAACAGTTAATTTGTAACATTACACCTTAAAGGTGAATGTTGGCGCACAATTTCATATAAAATAATGGATACATGAAAAAGATGACCAAGAACATGTTCAGTTATAGAACCATTAATTATAACGTAAGAGAATGTCTCGAAGATTTATCGTATTATTTGCAGTGCACCCATCCTTTGTCTGAAATCTATTACGATATGGCTCATCGGCTTGATTGATACAGCAACGTTCTGATACTGAAATTTTATATATTCTTTCTTACGTATTTTACTATCACCTGTCTAGACTTTATATAATTATAAACACGGTTTACGTCCTTCTACATTTCAAATAAAATCAACCATAAAATACGATTGTCACAATTTTATGTTTCAAGTTATAAAACTAATTCTATGACAAAATTTACAGTCGACTATTTTTCATGATCTAATCTATAATTAAATGTTTAACATTTTTAAGTACAGGGATGTTTAGATATATCTATATATATTATGAGTTTGAGTGCCATAATTACTATGTTTACTTCCAAAATATAAAACAAATTGCCTAACTATGCGAATGGTCTATGCTGTTTTATATAGATAAAAGTCTAGTCAGTAAATGCTTTATTTTTTACTTTAATATTATGACGGTCATATGAATTGGCCAATTCTTATATTATTTGTATCGGACATATCATACGTTATTAAATTTATATCAACTACAGTGTCTCTCATTTATGGAATAATACACTCAATACTTGGCGATTAAAAAGTGTGGCGGAAAGCCTGCTCTACGCCCTTGACTTGCGAAGTGGTAGTAAATGTAAATTTACAATTAATTTAACTTTTTTCTGACGATTCATAAGTGTACTTGTTTACCTATATGAATAAAGATATTTTTGAGTTTTAATTTGAGTTATTGTAATCTAGTTTTATACGTTAATGTTATAAATTGTATTACAAACAATTAATATAAGCCTTTCTATAGAAATGTCTTCGCGTACCGACGAATGTAAGTCATAAATAGTATAACTCTTAAATAGTTTTTATTTCATAAACTATTTTATTTAGCTTGATTTAGATAAATCAATAATATACTTTAACTACATAAGGATAAGATAGCATTTCTAAAAGCACGATAACCGAAATATTGTGTCTAGACAACGCAACATGTCAAAGCAACATGTTTGTGTTAATATCGCAAATGTTTCTGTAATAATGATACCAAATCTGATCATGTCGTCTGTGTTTTATTAGTGATAAGTTATATAATATCTTCCTTCTCATCGAGTTTAGATCGTCATACATTTTCATTTATATTTTTCAAATGGTTTGGTATTGTTTTGAAGTCGATCGCTTACCTGGTTTATACTATCAACACTTATGACATCAAGGGAATCTAAGTAGATTTACACTAGTATTTCAAGTTTAGTGAAAATAAATAAAAAGTTTAGTGCAAAGTGTATAACTACTTTCGATCTCTTCTTTATCAAGCAACCCGTATTTTTATTTATTAAAGTTTACATGGTACTAAATCTACGGTATATGTCACAAAAGTCAAATATATTTATTCATATAGGTAACAAAATGTACACTTATGAACGTCAAAAAAGAAATTAGACCAGTGCAGATAGCCTTTAAAATAAATAAAAAGTGAAAAAAATAATAGTGGGATGAAACCTATTGGAAAGGTAGGATAATATTATAAAAATTAAAGGAAAAATAATTTACGGGCGATCTGAGGTCGGGAAGGGGAGGGGGAGGGGGGAGTTTTAAGGGTAAAAAACGGTTTCCGGCAAAACTAAAAGTCCTATCGAAGAAAGTTAAATGGCAAAGTTGTAGGTAATAAAAAGATCTAAAACTTTTGTATCCACACATTTTTCACATAACCTCAAAATTTATGTGAAAAATTCAAAAAACCAAGTTTTGGGTTTTTAATTTTTATCTTTTACAAATTTCTTTTTTTTTTAACGAAATTTGGTGAAAACTTACCTTTCTATGTCCCAAATACGCTGTAATTTATTTGATTAAAAATATTTATTTTTTCACCTTATTTTGAATTAATATCGAAAAAACAACCTAATTTTCAATCGAAAATTCACCCGTCAAAATATCATCTTTTTTCAAAAAGTTGGCGTGCTTTCAGTTTGTTGAAATCTCTACTTCTCTATGAAATAGGAAAATTTTAGGAAGAGAAGAGAAGAACTGGCAATAAACTCTCCGCCACTGTTTTTAATCGTCAAGTTTTTTGTTTTACACAATGTTTGTAAGGAGCTGCAAATTTTTGTTAAGCAGAAAAAAAACCCAGCAAAATGCTTTATTTAAAACAGATCAGCCTACTACCGAATATATCTAGGTCCTCCCAGGTTGGGTTAATTTAATTTAAAGTAACACAGGACAGTATAAGTATACAAGGGGGTAAAGTTGTAAACTTAAGTTATATGTAGCATAAGCAGTATAATTTATTGTAGTATATTTTATTATCTCTCAATCTATATGTATAAAAATGAAACCCGTTTTCGGTTGTCACGACATAACATGAAAACGGCTTAACCGATTTAACTGATTTTTTTTTGTTGTGTTTGTTATTGTCAGGAGAAGGTTCTTATAAAAGAAAAAAGAAAAAATTGCGCGGAAAATTTAAGAATACTTAACCACCATACAATTCGAACTTTTTGATGTAACCTTATGGCGTTTGACATAACATTGACAGAATGCGTGCTGCAAATATCGTCAAAGAGGATGTAAGAAAAATTAATATCGTTTAAAAAAATGCTTCGATCGGATTTATTATATTGATATATGCGAGCCAGAGAAACAAACAAAGAATGTTGTATAACATAAAGCATTAGAATAATAAACACTTTGTTTCTGAAATATTTTGTAATTAATTATACCAATTTGAAATCAATATTCATAGTTAAGACAGGACAACGTCTGTCGGGTCCGCTAGTACTGTAATAATTTGAGATTTACGCTTTGCCGAGACAATTGTAATTTTATTGCTTGTCATCTTTCATTAAGCTAGATTCTTCATATTTCATGTTCGATATTCTCTTTGTATCGAAAAGACTACAATCCGATAATTAATATTAGCTTTTGCCAAGTCAATTGTCATATCATATTGATTGTTTTCTGTCATTAAGTTAAATCCTTCATATTACTCACAGAAAGAACCACATTCTTGTTAGTAATTTTATATATGTCAATACTGTAATCCGGTAATAAATTTAAGATTCAATCAATGTCAACTTATATTACTTGTCATATTATATTGATTGTTTTTTCTGTCATTAAGCTACATTCCTCAAATTTCTCGTTCGACAGATAGATAGATAATAACTTATTACAGAAAGAACGACATTGTTATTAGTAAAAGGTTCCAAATTTAATGTGTAATACATATACAATACCTATCACAAGCATATTCAATAGTTAATATAAAAATGTTAAGTGTAAAAAATGTGCAATTCAGTTGAAATTTCTTTCTCTTCATTGTTTTTGATAACACTTTTGTATTATTTGGCTTCCCTGGTCGCATGTTGTTTAAAATAATTTTATTAGACAATTTAGGATCTGCCTCAAAGTCTATAAAACGCAATAAAATTAAGGAACATTTATCTTCACCTTTACATCTTCGTATACAAATGTAATAACAATAATTATTTCTAGTACTACATATATTAGTTATACAATTCCCGCCTGTTCAATTAGTTGCAATTAATAATTCAAATCAATAACACTCCCTTGAGGATTGTATCAAATAGGATGCAAGGGAGTTTGAAACTTAGAGAACTTGATCTGTCTGTAGTATTAGTAACATCAACCTTTCTCAACGCATCAAGATCTGGGCCTCTGATTTCTGTTCCGTGATCATTTCTAATAGGCAAGTAGATGAACAGCCTTTTGTGCCACGCACTGTCGACTTTTTGGATCTAAGGCATGCCGGGTTTCTCACGTTGTTTTCCTTCACCGTACGATTGAGTCTTAAATGCGCACATAGACAGTCCATTAATGCACAGCCGGGGATCGAACCTACGACCCCAGGGATGAGAGTAGCACTTTGAAACCACTAGGCCAACACTGCTCTATTTTATGTATTGTCTTTATGTTTTAGAAATATAATGATGAGAGATAACTGGTATCCCAATTAAATCTTAAAAGCAATAGGTAATAATTTCGTCAAATATCTCTGTCATTCAGTCCAAATTGAAAGTTACTAAAGACTTAATTTAAAATGTTAACTATTACATTGTACAATAGTATTTAAAATATCCATACTTTACAAAATACATAAATTTTTACGAAAAGCTAAAATTACTTTACAATACCTTGACATGTAAAGCCATAACAATAAAACAATTGAAACTATTTGTGCTTGTATTGATTAACACATATAAAATTCATTCATAATAACTAAATTGTTATTACAAAACTGTTTAAAATAAGAGTTGTTATCTTTATTTTATTTATTTATATAGTAATCTTACAGCTAACATACATATTATAAAACAATACACTTCTGTATTAGAAAGCCAAAACAGATTGCATAGATAAAAAATATATACTAAACAGAAAACAAATATGTACATGTACATTTGAAACAACAAATAATACTTAATATTTCAAATTACTGCTTAAACAAAATCAGTCTTCCTGCCTCTACAAATACTTTCTCACATCTTCGTTGGTGAGGTGGATAATATCAATATCTTTACATGACAAATTGTCAACAAAAATATTATATAATTGAGTCACCTTTACAAAATTCTCAGAAAACCTTTTGGTATCCATTAATCCTCACTAAGTATACCCTTAAATCGTAGTATAATACCCTCATACAAATGTGTCTCCCTCCGTCCATGAGTCGAGAAAACTATTAAGCTGCAAGAGTAAGCGGGGAATGGGAGCTTGTAGACGCTGGACTGTGCGAGTCGAATACACAGCAGTTTATTTCCGGCTTCGGTGATAGTTCTCCGGAACGTATAATCTCATAATCTCTCCCAGCAAATATGCGCTTTGCGTTTCGGTATTAATTAGATTTTACTGTTTACGAATTGTTGTACTCAAATTACAAAGTAATACTAATTATACAAAATAATATTGACTTGAAGTGTAAACGTCTTTTGTCAGATCGACAAACATATTATCTCTTCGTGATTCCTCGTTTAATTACTATCTTGTTTACTTGTTAGAGAGAATGAATGAATTGACATTGAGATTATTTTGAATTTACAGGGAAACTGTTATGTTTGATACTTGATATAATTAAAAGTACACAGTTAGTTAAAAATTACATTAATGTGTACAAAGTAGACATATCAGACGCGACTAATTTTTAACTTTTGTTCATATTTATATGTTTAATCTTAAACTTTAGATTTTCGAGACTTAGAGGGAGGGAAAAAGAAAGATGTGTTAGGAATTTAATGAATTTAATTGTCATTAAAATATTAAAAGTGTCGAAAATTAATACCTACAATTTATAACTTTAATTTTTTAAATTTATTTCTTTGATAATAAAAACACGTGGCATTTTAATTTACAATTTGTCATTTGAGATTTCAACAAATAATTTTGCATAAAATATATAATACTAATATTTCATAAAGTCTCTTTACGAAATTTTAATAATTGAATTTCTATAAGGTAATTCACCCTTCTCAATTTCTCTCTTTTCTTCGACAAAAACGCTGCACATCTTCGTGACGTTTCGTAAAATTTTTACCCTCATGCGCCTAAAGAAGTTTATGTTGAAGTTAAACTTCTTTTGAAATGAAGATTTATCGTTTATCATTGTTTCATATCTATTGTAAAGGCGTGGAAACCAAAAACTTGTATACCTACTAATTTTGTACTCTTAATTATGTCGTCATTACAATTAGTGAGTCTCAGAGTCAAGACATACCGCTAAACATGACCCGTGTGTCAATAACATATATGACATACAGGATCATACTTAGCACTAAGCCGCGACTCTGAGTCTTATAATCGGTAGATAGATAAAACACTCGGTGCCAGCCAGTGGTGTAAATATTGCACGATTAATTGTTTAAGTAAAATAGAATTGTTATTACCGACAAATATGTCCATAGAAGAATATAGAATTCAACTTAAAAGTGCAATTTAGTGCAGATCGCATATTCAGAATTCCGCTGAAATATTTCACTACGGGCTAACGACACGCCTTGCTTGTCTGTATATCTGAATTAAACATATACTAATCAAGCTATTGCATTGTTGCCCATACTCCATTCGGAAGTTGGGTTCAAATAACGAACCAATTATAGCCGTGCAATTGGGTATTATTAAATATCACGAGTTTGATTGTATTTTATCACTCAATTAGGTATACGAAAAACGACTAAAGGACACTGCAGTAAAAATAATAGTTTTAGCTTTATAATTAGTTCCACCGGTTGAATTGGTTTAATCAACTCCAATACTAACTAGGCTAACGTGTTTCCAAGTTAAATAACAATTTGTGGCTATTCGACATTCATATAACGATTTGTTATGTATGAATTTTTAATATGAAATATTTTTATCTAGAATATACGAGTCATTTAATAATTAAAAAAGAGCTTGTGTTGGCCAAGTGGCTGCAGCGTGCGACTCTCATCACTGAGGTCGTAGGTTCGATCCCAGCTTGCCTTAGACCCAAAAAGTCGACGGCGTGTGTCAGGCACAGGAGGCTGATCACCTGCTTACCGATTAGATTAGCAAATGATCATGAATACCGAAAATGATACAGAAATCTAAGGCCCAGACCTAAAAAGGTTGTAGCGCCACTGATGTTTAATAATTAGAAAAGTAATAATGTTAGCCTAGACTCTAGATGTTTAAGTGTGCATCTCACATCTCTCAGATCGTGCGTTCGAATCACGGCTCTGCACCAATATATCTATGTTCGCAATAGTACTTGCTTCTACTGTCAAGGCAAACATCGAGTAAACACGGACGCGATTCTAAGACCCAAAAATGTATACGTCAAGCACAAAAGGTTTTCCATCTTTTTACTTTTTTATAAATATTAAAAACGGTAAAAGAATCGAATGTAATTTGAATCCAAGCTTATGAATTATAATTGTTAATAAAATGTATTTTTATTTATTATTATATAAGCTTTGTTGATTCAGGCTGTTGTTTGATGTATAACATTTTAGTAGTTTTGAATTACGAATTACAATATTCCGTACTTTCTACAAAGAAAACCGAAGTTAAATAAAGAACAATTTTAATATCTAAAAATCTAAAGGTCAATTCCACGAAGTTTGTGATACGAAGAAGTCGTTTATTATTTATGAGCCCTTTGGTTTATTAATTGCACAATTCTATAAAGGAAAATCTCTTCATTAACTACTATTCATCCATCCATCCGTCCAGATTATCTTTTATGCCATATCCTTACACCAAAATAAAATTCGAGATACCTTCGTTCCGCAATATGGGACTAAGCGTATTTCTCGTCCTTTATTTATCGCCGGTAATAGCCTGCTATTCGGAAGGGATTGGTTTAAAGTGTTTTTATTGGGATCGTGTGTACCCAATTCAATTTCGAAAAATACCTAGGGGTCTGCAATCTTAAAAATATTTAGTAAATTTTCGTTATTTTGAACACATTTTAAATTTGTTAAGGAAATCAACTTTAAATGAATTGTAAATAAAATTAAATATACGCCACTTACGTAACGCTTACGTAAATCATAAAATGACGTTTCTGTGTAATGATATTTGTGTAACCTACATATAATATTACATAGAAACAGCAATAACGCAGTGAACGTTTATTTGATATATTTGAGCAGTCCAATATTTATACTCAATAATAAATACTAGTATATATATAGTACTTATATAATTAATACGAATGATATTGCCGGTAAAACTTTTACTGCGCGTATTCATTTGATTTATTGCTGTTGTTTGCGCAGTAACTTTTAAAATGTCGCCCAAATGAAAGCTTTCAAATTAAGCTGTGGTAACTAAGTTGGAAAAAGTGGTTTTGGGGCTTCCAATCATGAGTGCTCCTCACTTGTTAGACCAATTGTGACGCATAAAACTATTTCATAGGGTTAGTAATTACTTTGATATGAGATGATAAAATAGTTATTGTATAAGCATATGCGTCCATGCGTCGGGTTGTCACTTTCCCTAAAATATGGTGAGGGGGCCGATGGCTGGCCATGCGTCATACTCGTAAGCGGGTGCTACTTCTGGTGACTGTCGGACTTGAATTCGTGTATGCGGTGATGTTAGTTATTTCGACTATGATTTGCTTGTTGTTCCCACGAGAACGTAAGTGCGTGCTCCTAATTCACTATGCCTCCTGCTGTTAGAGTACAAATCTTTGTTTTTAATTTATTTTATTATTATTAATAAACTATTTATTACTTAAGAAGTCATGTGGAACATGGTGTTATGGTTGCAGCTCCTTACATACATTAAGAAAAACAAAAAACTTGGCGATTAAAAAGAGTGGCGGAGAGTTTATTGCCAGTTCTTCTCTACCCTTTTACGTCCAGTAAATGTAAAATTAGAAGCATTTAATATGTAAGATGGGATATAGTACATCGATATAAAATATCTATACCTCGATATATATATCTTTTTGTAGATCTTTCTTCTTAAGCCTCATTTTATGGAGTAAAAATGTATAACAGACGTTTATATTTATACTAAAAGAAAAATTTACAATTAAAATAGTAATAAATATATTTTTAAATTTATTAAAAACAATGGATCAAATGGAACAAAGGGTATCCAAAGTTTTGTTCCAAGAGATGGATAGAATTAAGATATCCTTTTCATCCCAATACCAATATTCCTCGTTTTCTTCACGTTTGTAACAATCATTTTATCCATAAAGATATCAGAAGGTTTACCATGAGTTCCAAATATTCTTGGCATCTGTGTAAAATATCTGTTTTAAGAATCATCACAACCTGTACCAACCAACATATACGTATACTTATGATCGTAGCTTAAACGTTTTTATTTCGTACTCCTAAAGTATTATTTTTGGAAGAAAATGAAAATACGAGATGAATATTAGATAGATTATTTCTAGAATTTAACAAAATCTATTTCAATGGAACGAATGTTTCGGAAAATTTCGTGGTTCAAATAGTAAAAATGTGTTGGAAACTAGTTGACTCGATTAACGTCGACATGACAAAAGTTTGTCTATGTCATTTGAGGCAATTTAACTGTATAGTCATGATGTTTTTCTATTTGTTATTTTTTCACAGATACTATTAATTTAAAATTATCACACATATTTAGGATTTGATTTTGTCGTATTTTTTTTATAAGAACCTTAAACGAATGTTTTAAATTAATGAAATAAATACATAAATCAGTGGCGCTACAACCTCTTTAAGTCTAGGCCTCAGATTTTTTAATCTGTTTCATGATAATTTTTCAATCTAATTGGTAAGTAGGTGATCAACCTTCAGTGCCTGTCACAAGCCGTCGACTTTTTGGGTCTAAGACATGTCGGTTTCCTCCCGATGTTTTCCCTCACCGTTCGAGCTAATGTTAAATGCGCACATAGAAATTAAGTCCATTGGTACAGATGGGAATCGAACGTGAACCTCAGGGATGAGAGTCGCCCGCTGAAGCCACTAGGCCAGCACTGCTCAAAAAAAATAATTTTATGTTGATTTTCTATTTACTTAGCTTTCGATAGATTTTCCTTTCTTCGATAACTCATGGTAACTATACTGAGCGATTTACGGCTACGAGAATTATCCACTTGTTACACCAAGAGAATGAAAGCCTTATTGCGAGTTAGGTAACGTAGAAAATTGAAGCAATTTTCTATATAATACGCCCGTCATTGATTCAAATTTATGAGAAAGTGCCAGGAACGTTTCGAGGTATTCTGTTTCATGATTAGCCGTTACATGAAATACAGGTTTGCTTTGTTATTTCATTTTCGTTATAATACTTAGGCCCGTAGGGAGCTACGAGATTCGTAGACTCGTAGCAACAGCGTAGCTGAAAGTTTTTATTTAAAATATTTGAGACTAATTTAAATATATATTGTCCGTTTAATTTTTATTTAAACTCTTATTATGATATAATAGTTAATTAAATACAATGCTATAGTTATTTTAGTTTTGTTAGTTTTGTCCCTGGGTTACATTCGGAAATTTATTCTTATTTAGAGAAGAGTTGTTTGGCTTGATCCCTCCAGCCTCGTTTCAACACATAACGAGCCATATCAATTCAAAAATTTAATCCGCACCAACTTGATGACTGAACTGTCTTCTACTGTCTGCTTCATAAGACATTTTCTTTTGCGTACTAATGGTGGGATTCTTCCCTCGGATGTATGACCTCCAATTGTTTCAAAAAAGAGTATACTCTTCCCTCAAAGTCCGGCAACGCACCCACTATGTGTGTGCATGGGCTATCCTATAATTTAAAACGAAAAAAATTTGCTACACGCAATCATTCGTACAACCGCTACCTCGATTTATGTACGGACATATTTAATTAAGCCTGTATTTCTTACATTATAATTATAACTCGACATTTAGATTCTTTTTCTGCAATTGCGATCAGCGGGAGGCACTCTGTCGCTGTAGTGTTTGCGTCAAATAAAGACAATATCATTTAAAACGTATTTTGTTGAATATAATTAATGTGCCTGCATGTTGCACCGCGCTATACTCCAAAAATTGTTACGCCATGGCTGTAAGAATATTTAATCACCTTCCTAGAAATTATAGATCGCTGCCATGTAATGTTTTCAAGGGGAAAGTGATTAGGTTTTTAAAGTCAAGGTGCTTTTATAGCGTGACCGAATATTTAGAACATAAGTTTAACAATTACTCATAAATGACTTGACTTCTTATTATGACATTTGCATGCCTGTTTATGTATGGCTGATTGTGCGGACTTTTCTTGTTGTTCAATTTTATTATTTATCTTGTACCACTATTTATAATTAATCTTTACATGCTATAGTCTTGAGCTATGTAGGAAGTAATTCAACACTCACATACATTTCTGTAACAGGTTTATAACTGAACAATAGTAGAGGGGCAGTTTAGGACAGTTAAACGCTGGAACGGGTTTATAGCATTAGTTTAAAGCTTACAACTTGAAGCAACTTGTCCTACGATGTTATCTCGGGTATTCAAGAGCCCAATAGAGAATTTAATCAAGGCTTTATTGAAATTATTATGTTATTAGTATATATTAGCAGAATTGATATAATTGCCTCGCCTTTATTAAGTAAACACATTTATTAAATCTCTCGCGTAGCCATAGACACAACTCTTGGGTTCAAGTCGAGTTCCAGTCAGTTTTACACAGTGGTGTAGTGGTAATGCTGATAGGAAAATATCGTGAAAAATCGTTTCCCAAAAGTCGATGGCATGCATTTTTTTTATAACCGTGAAGGTGGTGCCATTTGCTTTTAAAGCTTTAAAAGTATGTGGAAGGCCCTACTGACACTTGAACCTTTGCTACTCGGAAAGCCCCTAAAACAATTGATGGGTGAGTCCCACTCAACCGCTTCAAGAGACTCGCGGCGCTTTCTACTAGCGTCACGGACCTGGTAGGAGATGGGCGTCCCTTCTATTAGGTTAGCTTCTCTTCCTGCTCTAATAGGGTTTGTGGTAAAGCGCTTAACCCTAATTACCTACTTATGTATAAATACTTGTTAAGAGAGCAGATCAGGCGTATAGCAAGACTGCGCAACTAGATATTTTATAAGCATAATTAACGATAATTTATTATGTATTCTTCATGGTTCGGGGCTGTATACATTAAGAAATTAAAAATACACGAAATTACAATTTTAAGCTTGCGTAGCGAAATTCTAGCTACCTAGTAATTAAATTTAAATAAATTAAGTATAACTAAATTAGTCTTGAACATCTTAGGTAATTTGCTTGACATTTGATAATTATGAAATATTTGATGTCAATTTAAATTTTACAGTGCTCGCGACATTTATTAAGAACAGAACATAATTCTAGTCTTTTCATAGGTATTGGGTAGAAGTAATAGCCACAATTAATAAATATAGTTTAAAAACTTTGTGATTTAGTAGTGTACTATGCGGGTGTCAAATATTGTCGCTAAAACGTCGTGCGTTCGATTCCCTGTTGTGCATAAATAGACAGGTATAGACTTTACCTGACAGGATACAACATGTCACGTGTCATCTGCCTTCCGACGTGGATATATTAATATTAACTTCATTATAATATAAATACACTGAATATCATACAAACTAAAATAATATACATTGAAAAAAAAAAATAACTAACCTTAACATAAAACAGTATTGTTTTGTAATAAGTTTCAGGCCTAATGAATACATAATAGATATTTTTATTACAGAAAATTGGAAGCCCGAAGGCATAGAAACGCAATCTGGTGGAGTGCTGGGCAGTTCGTTGGATTACGCTGCAGCTTTGATGCTGGCTGCTATGGCGGCCGTGCTACTCGCCGCTGTGGGGTATCAGTGTGCTGCTACATGGAGGTGGCTGATGGGCAGGTAAAAACAAAAGAACATTTTTTTTGAAGTGAAACTTCTTTATCGGGGTTGGAAAAAAATGTAGTGTAACATTTTTTCGTTACGCGTCACATTTTTCGGTTACGCGCCATGTTGCTTTTTGAAGTCAAACTTCTTTATCGACGCATGGGAGAAATTTTGTAGCAAATCGTCACGTTTTTCAATGATAGTAATAATTCTATTACAATTAATGAAATTCTATAATAATCTTCGTAGTAATAAGGTAAAATGAAATATTTGTATTCATGTCTATGATAATAAAAGCCTTTTGTTAAACTTTATCTAATTTAACGAATTTCTGTAATGTTGCATATAGTAGATCATTTTTCGAAAAATAAGATCATAAAGAAGTTTCACTTCTTACCTACGTGTGAACACCTAGTACACGCACAATTTTTTTATTTTTTTTATTTTAAAAGACAATTAACACCAATTGACCTAGTCCCATGCTAAGCTGGTGAAGCTTGTGTTATAGGTACTAGGCAACGGATATACATACATATTATACATAGATAGACATATAAATACATATTTAAACACCCAAGACCTAAGCACAACACCAAATGCTCATCACATCGATGTTCGTCTCAGCCTGGGATCAATCCCGGGACCCATGGATTCGCAGTCAGGGGTACTAACCACTAGACCAATGAGTCGTCCAACAGATTAAGAAATTTCATTAACTACGGGGAAAGGAAAATATCGTTAAGGTTTTGTTAGAGTCAAATATGTGCGAAATCTATCAGGCACAGATGGCTAAACATATTTGCAGTAATCTCAAGCTAAGCCGATAAACGATAAACCGATAAAGAAATGTTTTATTATTACTATCATTGAAAATTGTAGTCTAGAAATACAGATTTATATCGTATTATAAAGAATCATCTACTTTTTCAAATACTAAGTAAATCGCTACAACCTTTTGAGGTCTGAGCCTCAGATTTTTGTATCTGTTTCATGATCATTTGTCAATCTAATAGGTGATCATTCCTTCCGTGCCGGACACACGCCGTCAACCTTTTGGGTCTAAGACAAGCCGGTTTCCTTACGATGTTTTCCTTCACCTTTCGAGCGGATGTTAAATGCGCACGTAGAAAGTCCATTGGTACACAGCCAGGAATCGAACCTACGACCTCAGGGATGAGAGTCGCACGCTGAAGACACTAGATGAACACTACGAAGTGGTAATTAGCTTAACATATACTGAACAAAAGTTCCAATTATTATTAAAGAACTAAAGCTTTTGAAAACTCTTAATAAAGATCGTTTCCACAGGGTACGTATAAAGGTGTCCAAGCGAATAATAACGTTGTTCCAGATAACAATCTCTAGGAAATTGCATTTTGCTATCCTAGGTTAGCTTGGTTAGATAGGCTTCAGCGGGAAGGGTTGCATATATTACCTAGGGCTGGCATGCTAGACATTTTGTACCTTTATTATTTTTCTCTTGTAGAATTAATCTCTTATTTATATTTATATTAGCAAGTGAATTAAGTTCATTCATTTATATAATCATAAAGTAGGATTTAGTGTGAGTTTGATATAAGTTGCAATCTGACCCATGAGGAAGTACTAATTATTGTTGTGCCTTTTCTTCATTGAATTTGATATTTAAGACTATTTTATGTACAATATATACATAAAAAACACTTTTATATAAATACAAGGCACATACAATAGAAGGTTACAATTGGGCTTTAATAGTAGTACCTATAAATATATGAGGTGTAAGGCTAAGTACTTAACATATTACTTCCTTTGTTTACCGGATCCCAAGGCATTTCAACATTTCCAAGTCAGGAGTTGTACTCAGGAGCTGGCCATTCCTCAGCATCGGACGGCTTCATTTCGTGGGAGTTTTAAATATAGCGCGACGAAGTGCTGGAACAATATCCCTCCTCCGCTGAAGTGTCTTCAATTAAAGTCGAATTTTAGTCGCACTTATAAGACACATCTACTTACTCAACAAAAGTCCCACGGAATTTAGTTTTTATCCACGCAAAAACAAAAAACCAAAAAATATCTTATTTACAATTATTCTTATTTTTAACTTTTAATTTATTATACACCGTTACACACGATCTTCATTACTCACACTTCTAACTTTAATATTATTATTTTCTACTTGGTATTATTATTATTTATTTTATTTTATTAGAGACGCAAACAAGCTGCTGTGGTCTCTGACAGAATGACCAGCGCTGTGGAACTTTTTGCTCCTCAGCAGAATGCTGAGCCAGGGCCAATTACAACCACAGTACACACACATTGCACACTGGAAACAAACCGAATGGCAAAAGGGATTTTTTTAATTTTAATTGTTTTTGATGTCTTATTTTATTTTTATATTTTCTTTAAGTATTGTTATTTTGTGTGTTTATGTGTGTGTGTTTTCGTTTGTAATAAATGTTATGTCTATGTCTTTTTTTTAGAATTATTATTTTCCATAGGTACTAACTGTATCCAACACTAAAACACTACTTTTTTTTTGTATCACGATATTTATTATCATCTAGAATAACTCGTTAAAGTTGTTACAGGAGCCGACGCAATTCTCAGGACAGCAATTGTGATTCCCTCTCCCGACAGGCGGCGATACGAATTAGTCACTCTCTCCCCGACCTACAAACAGAGCCCTTAAAAGAGGAGTATGTTCAGGAACACAAAGATACAGCTAAAAAAGTAAGTATCTAACAAATAATAGTAGAATAAAATACAAAGACTGCTTCTGGTGAATTTGTCTGCTACAATTGAAACATCTTCCGGATTATATTATTGCGGGAAAAACAAAAATAAAACTGACCAACATTTTCTACACAGTTTCGTTCCCTAGAAACATAACGTTATATTATATTTAAAAACCTTTTTAGGTCTGGGCCTCAGATTTCTGTATCTGTTTCATGATCGTTTGTCAATCTAATACGCAAGTAGGTTATCAGCCTGTGCCTGACACACTCCGACGACTTTTTGGTAAAAAATATCTACTGTATAAGGTTTCTTAAATGTTTCTTTTTACAAATTATTTTACTTTATTGAAAAGTATTAGCTTATTATTAATTCTAAACACATCACGAACATTCAGCCACTTTAAACTAACCTCGACTTAAGGATATGAACTAAGGTTTCCCACGTGAGTTCATCGACTCAGACGTTGAACTTTAAGACCTTTTGTATTCGCAGCGAAGAGTCACTTTGAATACTAATACAATGAATCGATGTTTAAAAAGCCTGCAAATTAATGATATAGAAAAAGTACAAAAAACAAATTTTACTACAACACTTTAAGTTAACCTCTACCTATAAAAAGCAAAGTTAGTGCATAATAGTTAAGCGTGTGATTCTCAACCTACCAGTGACCATTTCGATCTCCGACTGAACACTAATAGGGGTTTCTCTCTTAATTCGCTTTTGTTTGTATAGTGAATAAATACATCGAGGAACCGGCATATTTTACGGCCACTTTCTACAGTCGATCGAGCAAATTCGATATGCATAATTCAAAAATATTTTACAAAAACCATCCATCGATCCATCCCATAAGTATTTTATGAGAAATTTATAGAAATATCAATCTCTTGTAGTCAAAATTTGATTGGGGTTGAGTATAGAAAGCGGCCGTAAGCCGCAATATCGTCGTGCCAGGACATAGGTAATCACTTAACAAAGACACACAAATAAGAATATCCCATATTAGGATGGACCCACAGGTCGTACAATTGATAATAATTGGTGGTTCAATAATAAAAAATAAGTATATACAACTTAATATATCCAATTACTAGCTGACCCGGTAAACGTTTTTTTTTGCTATGTGTATTATTTCTATGAAACATTTGTTTAGTTCAATAAAAATAACTATCTACAGTAATAAAAATAGAGGTTGATCGTAGAGGGGTTGAAAATTAGGGGTTGTATGTATTTTTGTATGCTTTATCATAAAAAAATGTGGTGGAAACACCAATCGGTCGAGCCAACGTATAAAGATATAACATGTATATTGAAATGATATTGTGCAGCGCGGCCCGCACTGAGAGTGTCAAACTGGCCTTGTATGGGAAGACAGAAATAAAAATTTTATTTTAATTTTCAAAAATACCTGAATTGTAAATCTTAGTTACTTAGTGTTCTTTAAAACGATGGTACAAAAATCATCATCTCCATTTGATATATTTTTAAAGAAACGAGACTTTAGCTAGCAACTCGTATTTATATATCAAGATAATTTTTTCCTTTCTATTCCATTTGCACGCTATTATTTTTTAATATCCGCCCGACCTTTGCAATATTTCATATTTTCTCTTTCCTTATTATAAATGCAGCGATTTATGACGTAGAAGTTTCTGTAATGCTATTAACTTCGTTGTCATTTCAAGTTCAGTTTTTAAATAAAAAGAATATTTCTCTGTGACAAGTGAATTTAACTGTACATTTTGGATTAGATAAATTACCATTTTAATTATTGTAATTGATAGACTAAAGTACGTAACACACAGAAAAAATAAATACGTAGAATGAAAGCTTGTATATATATGTACTAGTTATGATTAACTCCATATTAGAAATTTGTTTGTTTTTGTCTGCAAGACGTAAACAAACCTCCTCCTCCTTTGTCCTCCAAAGAACTGCACTAGTCCAGTGATGTTTATTATGATTAGTTTGTCATATTTAATATTGTCTGAATTGATCTTTTTCTATCATAATTTGATGTTTGAAAGGAATTACTCCTTTCTTTTTCTACATTATACTGTGAGTTTTTATGTAATATTGGGTGTGTTTTTAACACTCCCCTTTTAAGAACATTTATTTTAAGACCTAGAGTTATAAAAGTTACGATTATTATTCGGGGCTTGCTTGTTTGTTTGTCTTGCTTTATTGTATTTGTTTATCTAAAATGTAGATTCGGTTTTCTTGGTTTTCTTTTAATTTTCAATATTACATTTTGCGCACTGAGTAAAAAGTTAGTTATTATTTATTTGTATTAATTAAACTTATTGATTGAGTCGATCTCCTTTGGTTTCCAAAATGTAGTTGTAGCATGGTCCAATAGATTGTATTAGTTAACCAAGACGGTGTCTTGGATGCACATTAGAAATATTAAAGTGGTTAACTAATAAACAATCACTTGTGACAGTTACTCTTAGATCGTACTGCCCTCATTGATAGCGGCAACTATCACAATTGTGGTAATGTGTTTTAAATTTTCATACAAATACTAACATAGTGGTGCAATAACATAGGTTTTTGTAGGTTGAAATTAATAATAGAGGGATTGCACAGCTACTAAGAGGCCATTAAACGGTAAAGTACTCATTAAAGTTAGTGAACTCGATATTGGCTAAAATATCTTTTTGGTAGAATATCCCTAAACACATTTGCGAAGATAAATTTCGTACAACCGCACATAATTCGACTACGACTTTAATATTCAAATGAGCGTGTCTGGACATAGGTTATAGAGCTTTCGAACTCAATATTCTTAGGATGATCCAGATAAAACTTCCAATCACGTTACCCAAGTGTTATTAAAATAACGAACTACTGCTATGTATGTTTAATATAAATTTCAGATACATCGTGTTAGGAAATTATTTGAAAATAAGTTATCTATATATATAAAAATGAAACCCGTTTTCCGTTGTCACGACATAACATGAAAACGGCTTGACCGATTTGTCTGACTATTTTTTTATAATATTCCTTGAAGTACGAGGATGGTTCTTACGGAGAGAAAAATTAAAAAAAAGTGAGTGAAAAGGTCTAAAAACAACAGTTTTTTATATTCCCATACAAAATATTCGTAATAATATTTCAAGGCAATTTGAACTTTAATACCATCATAAAGTTCAAGTGTTAGTGGAGGGGTTCCGGGAAGGTAAATTTTTATTTTTTGACATAATGTATTTGTTGTATTATCAACTTTCTTCTTTTTTTTCTTACTAGCTAGACCGGTATGCCGAATAGCAGAATAAGTATTTTAAACAAATAAAGAATCGACTGTTAGGCAGTACGATGTTCGCCAGGCCAGCTAGTATAAAATAAAAATATTAGTTACTAACAATATGTACAAGATTTTTTTCAAAAATATGTACAAGATATTAATAAATGCTAGAAGTGAATTTTTGATATTTTGTAAATACTTATTAATTCTATGAATTCATATAGAACTTTTACGATTTATAATTTTATTGGTTCTAATTTTTATGTTAGTAAGTTTTATTAATAACAATAGCCTTTATTCGAGTACTACATTAGATTACATCAAGACCATGTCATTATGTTTTACACTTACTACTCGATCTCCGACGAAGTGAAGGCCTCTCCAAATTTTTCCACTTGCCTCTCTTCCTCTTGTCTCTCTTCCTCGCCACAATTTTCCAATCCTGCCCCGCTATCCCCTATTTGTTAAGTTCTATAATAAGTTCCTATTTGAATTATAAGTTGTATTTTAGTTTTATGCTTAGATTTCATATAATTTTAAAGAAATTGAAGATAATTACTTAAAAGATTGATATTTAAACGAATAGATTAGAAAATTACTAATTCATAAATATGTTCAATAACAATTCATTTTACATAAACACATACAATTTAATACGGTTGACAACCTTTAAGGTTAAAATACAAATAAAGACGTCTCCCAAGAACTTGTAAACAAAACACTGCAAACAAAAGTTTTTATTTAGCAATTAAAACTACAGAAGAGTCCACAGAAATTCATTTCGAGACATGACATTATCTTAGACAGTCTGTCTTTATATTGTTTTTCTAATAATAGTAGAGTAAAATTATTGCGCCATTGCCTCAGCTGCATAGAATCAGAAAACACTTGAACAGATATTATTGATTTTACTGAACAATTAAAATTTAAGGAAACATATCAAACTCTGCTGTCATTAATGGTGAATAAGACGAAAATTTACAAAATATTTATTTTTCTTCTGTGGTCTATCATTTTAATGTCTACTACTACTACTTTATGTATATAAAATCTCGCGTCACAATGTTCGTTCCCATACTTCGTTCCCTCCGAAACGGCTTGACCGATTCTTATGAAATTGTTTATGTATATTCAGAAAGTCTGAGGCTACTATCTGTCTTTCAAACCCCTAAATTTTTATTTTTTTATGATACAGCATACAAAAATACATACAACCCTTAATTGTCACCCATCTATGATCAATCCCTATTTTTTATTATAGTAGATAGTTATTTTTATTGAACTAAAAAAATGTTTCCTAGAAATAATATACTATATCTATGTCAGCTAGTACTATTTATAAATTTTTAATTATTATTATTACTATGTAGGTCATATTGTATATTTGTGTTTTAATACAATTTTGAGTATTACGCATTACAGAATACCTTTTACCGTAAATCAAGATGAAGTCTATGGAACCGTAATCTTTAAAAATACATTATTCATTCCGTGATACAGGCAAACAAAAGCTTCACGGAAAGTTACACTGTATTGAAATAAAAAACATTGAGATTTCCTTTCTCATTAGGGATATTTAATCGGAATATTTAAATAAACTCGTATGATATATTTATACTTATTGATGGTTAGGATTTAAGTTCAGTGTCTAATGTAGTGGTTAAACGGGCAATTATCAACTCTGATTACGTAGGTCCGAATTTCACCTTTGATTGAGCCCATATGTCATTATATGCACAATTTATACTTATATAGGACTAAAGGACAAGAAGTATAGAAATAAGAATTAAATGAATTAATATCGCAAATGCCTCGCGAGGCTGCTCGCTCTGTGTGGACCCGCCAAATGAAGACTTTTTACATTTAATTCTCAATAAAAGACCAATATAAATGAAATATTTTTTCTTTCGTTTTGGAGATCATATATATTTTTTTTGAGAGCAGTCTTTGCCTAGTGGCTTCAGAGTACGACTCTCATCCCTGAGGTTGTAGGTTTGATCCCCGGCTGTGCACCAATGGACTTTTCTATGTGCGCATTTAACATTCGTTCGAACGGTGAAGGAAATCATTGTAAAGAAACCGGCTTGCCCTAAAAGTCGGCGTGTGTCAGGCACAGGTGGCCGATCACCTACTTGCCTATTAGATTGACAAATGGCCTTTAAACAGATACATAGCTCTGAGGCCCAGACCTAAAAAGTTTGTATCGACACTGGTTTGTGTTTTTGTAAATTTTTTTATGGAATTTATTCTGTCGTAGGTTCTAAGACAGACGACTCTGCCCATAGTCCCCGACCGCCACCAGACATTTCAAAGGCAGCTATCCCACCGATTGGATCTACCTTCTATACAGTTCAGCATATGCAGTCTGGAGCGAGCTGACTCTTCTATTGGACTTATAAAAGTAAGTAAAATGTCAATTAATTGCACAGAATCGAAATCATTTACGTAATTTAATAACTAATCAATATTATTTCCAAGTTACAAGAAATTATAAATAAGTAAGTAATTTGTGAATTTAAAAAATAAAATACTTTTAAAAAAAAATGGCAAAATACGTTAATAATAAGTTTGAATACAATTTAACGGACAAACGTGAAATTATTCCATTTTAATTTGTCCTGGGTATAGTAGTAATAATATGCCGTTGTATGTGCGTAATATAATCATTATAATTTTATTAGTATATTCGTTTTAAATATGTTCGATGTCTTTGTGGACAGAAAAACTGTATTGTAATCTCCTTTTTTTGATTATGTATTCAACGTGGAACTTTTGTGAATATTCAAGCGTATCTCCGTCCGTGGACCGATCTTGATGATGGATGTGCCAAATAGTTCGGATTAGCAGCGAATTAGCTTCCAAAAAACCAAATAGGATTTCTAACTTTATATATTAAATTCCCTTAGTAATACAAAGTCAATCAATACAAATAAAAAATTTATTATTTTCAGTGTATTTTGGAGTCTTTATATTTTTTGTTAAAAAATTTCAATGAAATTACTTTATTAAAAATTAATTTCATTATATGAATGTATTGTTGAAATATAAATAATAAAAGGACTCGTATAACTTTAGGATATTCTAACACAGACTATAATCTCTTAATAGGGCTAGACTTATCATAGTTTTTCCAACCAATGTCACATTCAATGTCTTGGAAAATGTGGCCAAGTACTGCGTGACCTCAATAGATTGTGTACCTACTGTATTTATTTAGCTGTAGTGTTTGCGACGTCTTTCACATAGAACTATCTATCGGAACTAAATTTAATTCAAGATCAGAATATTATGTATACATTTAAATGGACAACGGCGTGTTAATACAGTGGGAAGCAAATTGACGACTTTTGTTCTAATTGTATAGTGAAAAGGGTGTTAAGAGTATGTTAACTAATTTGATAATGTAGCTCTTTGACAGCAGACACTTTTGTATATAGTTTCATACAGTTTACGAATCCTCTTCGAATTGAAAATGTTCCTTCTTCCTGGAAGGCGTGCAAGACGATCTTCCTTGTTCCTCTTAATTATGCGTAGCGTTTCTTCGGTTTCACATTTAATAATCTATTTTAGTTCTTTCTTATCTATTCAATTACTATAACTACTTATTTTACTTATCGTGGTAAGGCTTTTATTCTACTATTCGAAACAATTATTGTTTTAGCGGACACACATGAAGCAATACAACCAAAAATTATCATCTAATTGCAATCAAAGAAGAAGCTTGGTATTTTGATTAGAACTCCATGAACCACCTAATCAAATGTAACAAGCTTGAAGTACCTTAAAAGTACATCGTATAGTTTGTATGAAACAAACTAGGTCACTTTACACAACCGCGGAAGTGAGCTTTGTAGTTGAAAAAGCTCCCTTGTTAAAGTGCTAAATGAAGTGAATTTTTCAAATCACTTGGTTCGACTTTGTACGTTTAAAGCCACTGGAGCGGCACAGCACGTACTTTTTATAGCTTTGTTGAAAACTTAGAGATCTATGGAGATTTATGACTATTGATACAAGTTGTACTGTTAGATATGTTTCAAAATATTATACTTTGAAGTGTGTAATAGCATTTTGTTTAGTGTAATAGGTGGCAAACTGGTACTGCTGATGCTGGATCACGATGTTAAGTGATACCATAGACACTCACATTGCCATAAGACTTGCAAGTGCTTTGCGGCCTTTTAAGAATTGGCACGCTCTTGTCTTGAAGGACCCAAAGTCAAATTGGTTCGCAATTTAGAATTTTTGCTAATATTTTTATATTTGTTTGGCATACAGTTATAATTTTAGTTGACATATTGCAGTGGAAGCTGATACTGTAAAAAACTGTGAAATTGCATTTGGATGTGAAATATATTTAAAGAAATGTGTATCGCAAAACAGGGTACCTGTACACTAGGATCAATTCCAATAGCACTTTAATAACCTGTATTATATAACAAATAAATATTTAATAATTTATTTCATTAAACTAATAAAACCACCACAAGATGGCGCTAAACAGAGTGCACTCGTTCCCGGAGTTCATAAATTAGCTAAATTGCCTCGGCAACCTGTTGCGGCGACATTTTAGTGAAAGAAAGTTTTCCGCGTTTATACATTTCATCTATGTAAAAATAAACGGTCTACAGTAATGGGCCAATATCTGTTGCTGTCGTGCAACAGTAGTGGCTTCTGATTTCTGATTTTACGTACGGCTTGATCCCTTGGCGTTGCGTAGAGATGTGGGGTCTCTCTGCATCTTCTACCGCATTTACGATGGAGAGTGTTCCGAGGAGTTGTTCGGTCAGCCTGCAGCTGAGTTTTATTATCGGACGTTAAGGCAAAATACAAAATACTATCCGTATCGCCACGACGTCCGTCGTTCCACAACTGAGCGTTTTCTAAGGCAGTTTTTGCCGCGCACCACCGATGTGTGAAACCAGCTGCCCACTAAAGTATTTCCGAACCAATTCGGGTCTTTCAAGAAAAAAGCGTACCAATTCTTGAAAGGCCGGCAACGCACTTGCAAGCCTGGCAATGTGAGTGTCCATGGGCGGCGGTATCACTTAGCATCCGGTGAGCCTCAAATTCAAATTCAAAAATCATTTATTCACGCAGGTAACACAATGTACACTTGTGATTCATCATTAAAGAAATACATATTAATGCTTCTAATTTTACATTTACTGCCAGTTCTCAAATCAAGGGCGTAGAACGGAAGAGAAGAACTGGCAATAAACTCTCCGCCACTCTTTTTAATCGCCATTTTTTTACACAACGTTTGTAAGGAGCTGCAACCAGTACACCATGGTCCACATGACATTTTAAGTAATTAATATAAATAATAATAACATAAATTAAAAACAAAGACTTGTCCCCTATCAGCAGGAGGCATGGTGAAATAGGAGCACGCACTTACATTCTCGTGGGAACAACACGCAAACACATAGTCCTCCTGCCCGGTTGCCTCCTATTACATAAAAATAAAATAAATAAATAGAATGTTCCCTTGATATGTTCTTCTTATAGTGTTCACATCGTATGAGCAAGTGCGTACATAGACGATTCTGCTAACTGGTGCCAAGCCCGAACACGCGTTAATAGCAGTGTACTGCGATGGTATTAAGTATTGTGTAATCTATATATATATATATAAAATATATATTTATATATATATCCGTTCTATGTAAACGTTGATCTAGTAAGATATTAAAAGAAATGTTGATCCACCTTCTTGCAGTGTATAATTGGCTCTTTACAAATATAACTGATATACTTTGATCCGAATTAGAAATGGAAGGCTTGTTTGGGGATCTGCATCGGTCGCTTTGCAACATACTTGCCATCAAAAAATTCATTAACATAATGTTTTTGTAGATCCGTAACGGTCGCAAATATTATACCGACGAGTCAAATGTGCATCCGTTTTATATGCGAAATCTTACTAACTAACGTTGATCCGAGGGCTTTTGACCTTGACCTTTTAGTCTTTTAACGATGAATATAATGACGACCCAGTCGTTCAGTTGAAAAAAAATTGCAATAGAAAAGTAAAACACACAAGTCAATAGTGGGGAAAGTAGCCAGAACTTATCGACTAATGAGGGCGTAAGTGTACTCATAGAAGGAATTCCGGATTTTGGAGGAGGTAAAGTTGAAAAAAGCGTTAATAATACGGCGAGAAAACGTAAGCGGGACCGAAGAAATGCATGTTTCTACTGTCAAGCAATTGTAACTATACGTAATTATTCTAGACATCTTTTACGTAACCACGCAGATGAAATCGAAGTTCTTCAGTATAAAGCTATTAATGACACAGACCCTAAAATACGAAAGCTAAAACTACAAAAAATTACAGATAAATTGAGAAACAAGGGAATTTTTTTACACAATTCTAATAGCTTTGATCGGGACGCTCATTTAACCTTATTACCATCAAAACGAAGCAACCAGGGTACCACTAGTCCGTCAACTTACGCTACTTGTAAAACATGCTTGGGTACATTTAAAAGATCTTCATTTTTCAGACATTTAAGAAATTGTAAAGCTTCTGAACATGTTCTTCCGTCACTTAAAAGAAAAGCATTGTTTAATCACAGCTTAACAATCGTTCCCAATACGGCGAACGCTTCGATTGAGCTAAAAGAAAAAATACTGTCGCATCTTCGTTCTGATGAAATTTCATTAGTAGTTAAAAATTATCCATTAATCATAGCATAGGGTGCTCGTCTCTTGAAGAAGAAAAAAGAACGACGAAGTCGTAAAGCTATTTGCTCCAAAATGAGAGATTTAGCTACTCTTTTAATTTTATTGCGGTAAAAAGACACAACTATTGAAAATCTCACTGACGCAATTGATCCTGAAAAATATGAAACATTTGTAAGTGCCATAAAAGAAATGTGTGGCTTTAATGAACAAACAGGCATGGTCAAACTAACTAAACTAACAAAAATAATGCGAGAAAACATAGATTTAAAAATAGCTTGCCGTGAAGATTTAAAAATGCCAAGCTCCAACCAATATTTATTTCCAAGACCTGGTACACAAGAACCTTTTGAGGGCGGTAAGTGTTTAGATATGATTAAAAAACAGTGTAATTTGCAACGCCCCGAGATGATTACATCAACCGGAATGAGACATCATATTGCTACAATGTCCCAAATTCATTCTAAACAAAATGATCATTATACTGAGCAATTGGCAGGATTTCTAGGGCATAATATATCAGTTCATGCACAAAATTATAGATTGCCTATGCATCCAAAAAGCTGTTGTAGGATCTCAACTCTTAGAATATGAAAATACATTAATGGAGAAGAAGAGTAACATAATAGAAAAGATTAGGTCTCAATCATACCAAGAAACTAAAAACTTTGAGGAAGAGACGCCATCTTCAAAAAATTCGGCAATAGAAAGCGACCAATCTAACATCTTACTTACAAACCCCAAAATATCTATCAAAACACCAGAAACTACAGTCAATAAGAACATGGACGATATAGAAATTGGAGACTATAATGAAGTAAACGATAAAAAACAAGACAATCATTACAACCAAGATCCTAAAAATAAAGACCCCAAAATTAAGCCAAACAGAAGTAACACGAAAAGAAAATGGTCAAGTAGTACAAGTGAAAGCGATGTTGATGATGATAAACAGATTCAGAAACGAAGTAAAACTAGACGAGCCAAAGAAAATAATATATATCATAAAGATTCTAAAAATAAAAATATCAATATTAAACCAAATAACAGAAAGACAAAAATAAAATGCCCAAGTTTAAGCGATAGTGATAGTGATAATCCAATTCAGAAACGAAAAAAAAACAGTCATAGAAAGTGGTCGGATGAAGAGATACAATTAGTCAAAAAATATTTCCAATCATACATAAATAAAAAGATAAATCCAGGCAAAAACAAATGTATGGAAGTTTTAAATAAAGAACCTATTCTTCAAAATAAGACTTGGATGCAACTTAACACGTATGTTAACAATATTTATAAAAAAAAGTAAATATATTTTAATGAAGATTCTGTGTGATACGACAAGTTCCTCATAATATTAATAGTAATTATTATAATATATAATTAATATATTATGTATAATAATAGATCTCATAACAAGGGCACATGTAATGTCTCCTTAATGTTAGTGGTTTAGTGATAGTACCTGACTATATACTATTGAATGGGTAGTAAGAATATTTGGTATGTGATTTTTTTCTACCTGTTAATAATTATAATCTTTGACTGACTGATTATAAATATTTTGAAGATGTTTTTTAAGTTATATTATTCATAAAAATATTGAGAACATATTTTTTCTTATTATCTGGCTAATTATAATGTTTGTTATAAATGTTAGAATTGTCGATTAAGTACCTATAAACGAAATGTTACTTATGTTGTTTTATTTTCAAAATTATTTTGTAAATGTTAGTAATGTCTAACGTATTAAAGATGTTATATAATAAAAAAAATATGATTGATAACAAATGTTTTTTTCTAAACGTCATCCAAACTCAAATTTGATATGATGCGATAAGATCATTTTTTGCCTTTCTAAATTATCACTTTAATTAATATATGTAACCATGCCACTTAAACATTATAATAACAATTAGAAATTGTACTTATATAAGACTATACCGAGTATTGGTAGGACTGTTGCGAAGGCCAGTCTGAGGAAAGGCCAGACCTTTGTCAGTTAATCAACGGCCAAGCGGTAGCTAAACAACGCTACGGTGTCCCGGGATGAAGGGCATTATTTGCGGAGTAATAACAGGGCTTCGAGACTCTAGATCTTATATCTCAGGGTTACTGAGTGCAATACACTATCACATACTCTGTATGACATGGAGCTGCGGGCATGCATGCAGCTGGCCACGAAGCTTAACATCGGGTAAGCGACAAGCGCGTGTCGTCATAAATTTCCTTACCATAAATATATATCATACCTATAAACATAAAAACTGAATAAATAAAGAAAAGTTACTGATTAGGTGGTCTTGCAATAATAATTAAACCATCCAAACACCTTAGGTAAGTCCAGTAGGAGGACTTGCTGACTTCTGATTGGCCCATTTGAATCGGATCAACAACTATCGGAGTGGATTTGTATATTGGATCAACATTTCGGTTGCGTTTCCTAAACTTCAACGGAGTAAATCGTTGATCCGGTCGGAACCACATTTGTATGAAAAATATTATATTGGATCAACAAAAACCACCCGGATCAACATAGGTTTTCGGATCAACAAAGTGCTCGCGATATAGCACGCATGATCAACAATTGACGGATTGATATAACTATATATATATATATATATATATATATATATATATATATATTATATATATATATATATATATATAATATATATAATATATATATATATATAAATGAATCCCTATTTCCCTTGGTCACGGTGAACGGCTGGACCGATTTCGCTAATTTTTTTTATGTTGTGAAAGAAAACTGCGCGGAATATTAGAAAATTTAGGAACACTAAACCACCATATTAAGTAATCCTGACTGTAACGATAGCAAATTTTTTTTTCAGTGCATAGTGCTTTTACAACCTTATGGAGTTTGAATTACATTGAACAAGCGAAGGGAACGGAATCGATGGAATCGAAATCAATATTCATAGTTAAGTCTGTCGGGTCCGCTAGTATTATATAAAAATAATTATATTTTTTGAAACACATTTTCAAAAACATCAACACTACAATCTTTAATTTTCATCGAAGACCGAGAATGAGTCTTAGATAATCCAAATAAATGTAAATACGTTAAACATTCGAAATTTGTTGAAATTAGGGACACATAGAGTAGTATTTATACAACATTTGGAAGCCTACTCAGCTGAGTAGGCGTTGTCGATTATATGATAGAAATAAACCCCTTTTATCTCTTTCTTTGAAGAAAGTGTTAATTAAAGGCTCTTTTTGTGGTATAGCCACTGCGTAGGCTTCTAATGAATTTGTAAAGTTTGATCAAAGAACGTTTCGAAATATATTTATTTTTGAAGTGAAACTTCTTTATCGGGGTTGGAAAAAAATTTAGTGTAACATTTTTGCGTTACGCGTCACATTTTTCCGTTACGCGCCATGTTGCTTTTTGAAGTCAAACTTCTTTGACATATTATATATATCTATGACATATTATAGTATGTTTTTAACTTTAAAGATTGACAACGGATTACATTTTCGAAGTCTAACTTCTTTATCGGCGTTAAAATATGACATATGTTTTTGACTTTGAAGTTTGACAATGGATTACATTTTTGGACTTGAAATTTGCTAATCGCAATTTGCAGCAATTAATTTGTAAATTGTATGCTAATCAAAATTTACTGTGTTTAAAGAAATAGTTTCGGACCTCTAAACTTAAAACAAACCAATTATGGCTCTGCGTACAACAAAGGTTTTATATAAGTTTCACTGCTTTCGTGTGTACACCTAGTACACGCACACATTTTTTTAATAATAATAACTTTGTCAGTCTCACTGTTAGTTCGAGTTCGTAAATAGAGTAAATGGTTTGAATATTTTTTTTATATTTCATACTATATCAACAAATAAAAATATTTATCCAAATTAGTGTCGAAAATCTAGATCAGACAGCTAATATTACCGTAGTAAATTAAATTTTCGTAATAGCTGTTTTTGAAATTAAGATTGAAGTTTCGTTTAGTAATTAGTATTTACGTTTCAATCTAATTAAGGAGCTAAGAATTTCCTTTTAGTAGTGAAAATGTATAGAATTTTTAGTCAGAAAAAATTGTGGCCTAATTTCAAGTAATTTTGAAATTGAACAAATTGAACATGAATGAGCATAATTTAAACGAAATATAGTACAGTCTTATTCGACTTGTTATATCTGATAGGTCAGTCTACAGCCGTTTCTATCACTTGAGAAACAATCGCAGTTAAGTTTTAAACTACAACGCCATGAATGTTCTTGTTAAAACTTAATCTCCGTAAACAGAGCCTCAAACTAATAAATTAACGCCCGAACGCCCAATAATCAATCCACAATCTCAGATTTAAAACAATCTGAGATCAGACCGTGACAGTCGATGGATCGCCTATCTGCATCCTTAAAACTAAACCCTACTAAGACAATCCATTTTTGGCGATGGATAAATTAGTCTTTGTCGTTCCATTTTACCGAGTTTTCACTCATATTTGATAATCAATGTAAACCAGATAAAGTAAATAAAACCGTACAAATAACATTAAAATATACATATGTATGTTTGAAACATAACAAACAGTTTTTTTAATTATTTTAAAACAGGTGTAAGTTAAAATCTGTTAAAATAATTAACTGTTGAAATCAAGCTTTCGTCAACTGTCATATTCATACGATACGACTTCCCATGGATAGCTTGTATCGACAGGTGGCTATTACAATCCGTCGATTGGTTATTGGCACACTATTTACAACATTTGGATCAAGATTACTATCTCAGATGGATTATGGATTGAGATAGGTTATTGGGTTCGGGCGTAAAGCGTCCTACAAGAAACACAGTCGCAAGCTTCCTGGCAAGGGAAGTATCCATAGCCACTAATATCAAGCGATCTTCTTGACCGCTTATTTCATAAAATTAGGAATGGCTGGCAAACTTAATATGTCAATTAAAAAACGATTACGCTATTAGTATGAGATACATTAAATGTGCAAAGTATAATCCGATAACCCATTAATACTTATCGCATTGAATAAGTAAAAGGTATTTAATGTTCACACAGTTTCATACCAAAATCACCGGTTTATATTGTTTCGTTAATGGAGTCGCCGGCTTAGCGTTTAATGGATAAATGCGATCGCTTTATACATTACTTTTTAAACGGGTTTCGACCTCTTTTTCTATGGTGTTCGCCACTCGTGCAGCAGTATTAGGGCTTACCCAATTTTGTTATAGTAAGTCAATGTACTTTTTCTTCAAGCTGCTTTTCAATCGGCAGCTCATGATTGAGCGTTGTGGTCAGCAAGAAAGCATCTAGAGTGGATTATCTGTTTCCAGCGGTTTCTGGTCAGCGCCTCTGTTATGACAGTGTATACTTTAGAGGACGATGAGTCACTTTCACTTGATCGATCCATCTGACTGGTGAATGGCCTCGTGATTACCAACCACGATCAGTTTCTCCAAGTTCACATCACCTCTGCGCAATGTATGGCCGAAGTAAGATTTACGTGATACTGCGGTCCTCTCAGACAGTTATAGTTAGATCACAAGTGACCAAACCCGACTAGAAAACATTGCGTTTTATCTTTAACCAAATAACCAGCCAAGCCAGAGTTCCAAACAGGGACACAGGGACCAAACTTTTTAAATTAGTTTTAATTTTCTTTTTATTATTACTATGAAGGTTAAGAATTTTTCAATACTGTATATTTGATTATTATGTTTAGGGTCTGTTTCACAATGTACGGATAAGTTCTACATAAGTTCTAAATAAGCTATTTATTACTTATTGGTAGGATAAACACTACACTACGCGTTTCACGACTGTCAGTTAGCGCTATTCGTCACATAAAGTTATGAGTCCGATGAATGTCAAATAGCACAATTTATCTTCCAAATAATTTATGTGTTGCATAACTATTTGGTACTTTATCCATCCATTGTGAAACAGACCCATACTAATACAAATTATAAGATAAAATAACAGTGGAATGCATTTTTGCAATTAAAAACGAATCACGTCGTTTCACTCAGGTCTGAAGTCTGTGGACCAATGACCATCAAAACTACGTACCCAACCTACTTGGTATTCACGCGTTGTAGCGTGGTGGCATTTTAATAAGTTTCTTTATTCACGCACGTTAAAGTTAAATAAAATTAGAACCTAGCTAAAACAAGTTTAAATTTATCTTTCAATATCTTAAATAGCTCGGTATATCTTACGTGTTTTTTTATTAATCGTAAAAATATTATTGAAACGATAAATAACAGTTTGCTATTGTTTGGGATGGCATCGTAAAAAGGCACAATACGGCGTAAAGGTTTATGATTCACAATTTTCACCTTTAAAATCGACTTTCTTGACTAGTGAATGTTCTTGAAAATTTCATAAGGTTTTGTTGAGTCACGGAACGGAGTCGCAATTATATTTAGTGTTTATGTATGAAGTTCTGGAACCCACTACGTTTTACTAACAGCCTTCTGTGTATGATACCACCAGGTTGTCTTCATGGTTCGAACACGAAAAACACATAGTAAAATCCATTACTGCTTTTGCTGTCTTTATAAGTAAATCGAGGTGGTATTTGCTTATAATGACAAATGGTCAGAGTCAGGGTGGCTATATAACCAAAGGCCAAGACAAAAGGTTTAGCCTCACCGTGTATGTTTGTAACTAGTATTGTATTTTATTGACATAACTTTTAGACATAGAAAAACACTTTTTTAACGGATTTGAAGTTATTTTTTATTATAAATTTACAATTATTTTAGATAACAATAATAGTTTCTACCAAAACCCCTACATCTTTTAGTCGATACCAACTCCGGGGAAATAAATACAGATAACACAACTTTTTCTACAGCTGTGATACTTTTTGACATTCAACAGCTTTTGTCTTCAGTCACCGTGACCACGCACGCTGTAAAGCACGCGAAATGTCGGTTAAATTTAAAATTATGTAAAATAATTGTAAATTTATAATAAAACATAACTTCAAATCCGTTAAAAAAGTGTTTTTCTATGTTTGTATCTACTAAAGATAAAATAAAAAACCTGCTTTATTATTAAATGTAACTTACAACCTAATATATTATTTAGAGTTAATAGATAAAGAGTATTTACGTTTTAAATGGAGGTAAACTTCTTCGGGTTTAAGTCACTTAAACGGTTGAGTAAATCAGCTCTTAAAATTTTATATATTAGTGAATGTATAAAATTTTCATAGTAAACAGTGACTACAAAGCGTCGTAAATTTTTTCCTTTAAAAGTGCATTTTTTTGCCAACTTAATTTATGTATAGAGCTATATTTTATGCAAACATTTCTAAATTGAATTTCATATTTTAGATGTAGTATCTAATTAATGATGTAAGTTTGAATTAATGTCTTTAAAATGGACTGTATAGTTTCGATGTTTCTCAGTTTATTTTATAAGTAATAGAACGCATTACTAAAGTGAAATATTTTTGCGGGTTTTCATTGTTCTTTTGTATTGGCCGATCACGTGACGTGAAACCGCCCACTTATGATTACGGAAAATAATTCTTATTTGCGCATTATTAATCAAGATGAGTGTCTAACTATGATACGCTGTCTACCAAAAAGGTAATATAGCACAGCGTCATCAAATCCCACGACAGTCCTCTCCCCGCAGACTCTAGGAGATATTACCGATTAATATTTCCTATATAAAGTTACCTAGAACATAAGATTTTAGACAAACATTTTGTTAGCTTCATATAACAACCACATAGTTATAATCGTATGTCAAACTGAAATAATGCGCTGTTTTGAAAAGATCATTGCTATTCATTACATACTCGTAGAATCAGCTTTAAAAATAAGTTGGTTGAATGTTCGTTTAGGCTTGATGTAATTAATTTTTTTATCTCAAAACAACATTAATTAATTCTGGAAAAGAAAATCCAATTAAATTTTGGAGTTTGCTAAATTGTTATCATCTTTGATGATCAAACAAACTTATAACTTAGGCGTTTCAGTATTCGGGTAAATCCGGGTCAATATGAACTACAGAATTATGTTTAATTAAAGAAGGTAGTAGCACGTTTAATGATCATATTTTGTCACTCTAATTGGCAAGTAGGTGATCAGCCTCCGGTGCCTTACGATATTTGGTGCACAGCCGAGGCACAAACCTTCGACTTCAGGGATGAGAAACGGACGCTGAAGCCACTAGGCCACCATTATCCGTAAATGAGTTAATTTCCGTGTTAGCAGTCAAGTTCCTCAAGCCTTCTATTCCGAATCATTTTAGAAATTAGTATGAGAGAGGTAATTACAAATAACATTAACGCTTTGTTAAACTCAAACATGTTTTACAACAAAATATTTGAACATGGATTTCAATACGAGCAGGTATTTTGTTTGCGTATAACCGTAAAATAATACGTTCTATTTGTACTGCACAAAGGTTGCTTTGAATTTGTCCAGATTGAATAGTGATTGATATTGAGGTACTAACAGAAACTGTAATTTGAGACTAGATTTGAATTAATAGTTATAAATTCTGTAAATATTTATTGTATTTGTGAAACACTGAGAGTAATATTCATTCGTTACAGATATTTCTTTGTTTAACAAAATAAAAATATTCAGGATCCATTAAGGGTTGGAGCACGTGAAAATATTGTTATTTTTAAATATGCAGGGTTTTTTTTTAGTTTCTAATCTCCGAGACATTTAAATGATTTTAATACTTATCTAGATATCTCTACGAAAACTCGCGAGTTGGCGTCGGCTTTTCTCCAATAATATTTCTAATATTTAGTTAAGTTCTAAAACAACGTGTTTGCATAAAGTTATATAAGAATATATGACATCACAAATTTTACACACACACATCAATTATATTAGAACATAAGCAAGCTAGCAAGGGAAAAAATTAAACAAGCAACCACAAAATAAAATAACAATAAAAAATAATAATAACTTAAACCAAATAGAAACGTAATCCTCATTAAGAGCATGATAGACAAAGTTACGATAAGTTGGAAGATTATTGTAAAATATATCAATATTTTCATAGTAATTAGCTTGAAAGAGCGTGATATTTAAATAAGAGCCTAATAGGTATTTAAAGGCAAGGGCCCCGCTGTCTCGCGACTCCCGTCCCTACGCTTTTGTTTTTGACTAACTCGTTTTACAATTCTATTGCCAAAATCTTCCAGTTCTTTCAGCTCCTTAATATTTCGAATACCTATACGGCCTTTATATAGCATCTGGAGTCTCCAAATACTAGACATTCTATAATGAAATGCGATGTCTGACTAGCACGTCGCTTGAAGTCGGATCTGCCTTGCGATTCTGTAACTCACTTTTCGAACTCACACTGCGGTTTTCGCATCGGCGGTCGCTCTCAAATCAATCGTCAAGCAGTCATTTTACGATTTGGCATTCTGATAAACAATAAACTACAAGCTCCCTCCTTATCAGAATGCCAAACCAAAACCGCTGTGTGAGTTCGAAAAGTGATTTACAGAATCGCAAGGCTGATTTCAGGTAAAAGCAAGCAAGCAAAGTATTCAGCAAACGTCCCATGTCACATATTATGTAATTCTATATACATGGAAATATAATCTGTGTGTCGAGCTTTTTATAAAGCGCTTTATCTTTTTGCAGCCGGAATTGTACAAGAATGAACTGGTTCGCCAATCATCAACAGACAGTGCTGAACTTGAATTCTGTGGTAAACTGCACTTCGCGCTGAAGTATGATCAGGAGGTGGAAGCGCTGGTTGTCAAGGTAATATATGTAGCTATAAAAATATATTGCATGATTTTATCCCTCTCGCAAGAGTTGTAAAACAAGAGTGATTAATTTCCTATCGTAACATTACGTATGAAGATGTTAAGTGTTTTCTCCATCACTTTACTGAAGCTTTTTTTTTTCATTTACATTATAAAAGATATTTTTGTTAAGGATTTGTTAGGTTTTATAACTTGGACCTCCTTGGACTTTTTTTTCTTTCTAAATTATTTGATTTATTTATTTCGTTATCCTACACGGATGGAATACATAATATATACAAAAACTTGGAAACATTTATAATAGGAAAAAAATTATTAAATATTAGTAAACACTACACACACATTAGTTACACTTCACTAAGTCGGCTGTGTTGCGGAATGGTGTGACAATGAGGGTGTGTATGTGGGGTGTGCCCACGTTATTTAACGCTATGGATATTTTTACTACTTTTAAACATATACCGGGATAGCTTAAACAAGTCGAGGCTTAAATAGTGGTCGTTGTATTTCCAATGTTTATCCACACAATAACCTATTAAGGTATCATTTCAACTAAACATTTCCTCATCATATCGATAACGTATGGCTTACCAATATAATATATGACAACAACGGGCCTATTGAGCATCTAAGTGCGGAAACTGAGTCCACAAACCATAAACGGGTCTTAATGTATTAAGCGGGTTATAGGGGATATTGTGTAGAGTTAATAGCTTCAAACAACGCGTTAGAGGATACCCTTCAGTAGAAAATACCATCTATGTGTGTCATAAAAATCGATAACTCGATATCTATATGATTTAGGATAGATAGATTTTGATAGATTATTAAAATTGTTTAGAGCTTAAAACTTGTGTTTAACATGATGCCTGAAATCAACGACAACTTTCAGGAAAAGGCTGATCACCTATTTGTCTATAAAATTAAAAACATTAAAGAATTAGGATTAAATCCGAGTCCAAGACCAATATAGAGGTGTTATTATCATTTTAGTATCGAATAAAGCCTCAAATAATTGATTCTTTCATCAAACTTAGAAAGTGATTGAACAGTAATCCTATTTATCGCTTAGTTTCGACACTTGACGCAATATTGCCTATAAACCTGCCAAACGCCCACGCCCATCTTCAATAAAACTTTTGTTCGTGGTAATTATTATTATATAAATAGTTGTAGTTTTGCTTGGGAATGAATATTACTTTTTATCTTCAATAGGTACTTAGTGTATTTGTCATAATATTTTTTTTTTAAATTTGGCGTAAATGAATAAATTAATAATCTGGAGGTTCCGGATTCGATTGTTGAAAAAGAGTTGTTTAGTACTCAACTGAATATTAAAGGTTTAAAATATTAATGAATCAGAGGAAAGTTTTAATAATATTTCTAGTTAACAAAATTTTAACTTAACTAATGGGGTAATTACGTCGTGACTAGTTACTTCAATAGATAGATAGCTTTAATTATTTATGAACTGATAGAAATTGAAGGATGAAGATGAATAATGTAGAACTCTAAGAATGGTTGAGTCTATGAATTCATTACTAAAGGATTATCTGCTTACTCATGTAATCATCAGCAGCTGCGTACGTTAGCTTTAAACCCTGTTTATTTTGAAAAAAATTACGTATATTTTATATTATCGCGGAAGTAGGAATAAATGTATTATTTGAATAACTTTATATGTAATAAATCGAATTTGCAATTGTTTAGTACCGGGTTTTTATAGATAAAGTACGGAAAACTTTTTAAGTTATATAACAGTTTGCGAATGGTTTTATAAACTATATTTTTATTTTATGTCTTTTACTTTTAATACTTTAATTCACTATACATAATATGAAATTATATAAACATTATTTGATTTTCTTCGACAAAAACGCTGCACATCTTCGTGACGATAATATTGTTATTATTGCTTTTCATCCGTAAAATTTTACCCTCATGCGCCGAATAAAGTTTCACTTCAAAACATTAAGTTTTGTATATCTGACTTGATAGATAGTAAAATTGGCGGTGCGAGAATATATATTTTTTTTAATTTAAAGTAGAGTTTCAGTTCACTGCCCGAACATAAAAAAGGATTGAAGTGTTTCTTGTGTTCCTCTTTAAATGGAAGTTCACTTGACTTAAAACATTAGGTAAATCTACCAAGTTATTTAATATATTGTAGACAAATATAATTTTGATAAGGCGGCGTCTATCGCGGAGTGTTTGCAAGTGAAAGAAAGCTAATCTTTTTTCATACTCGCATTTATAGCTAATGTTATTATTTAATCAGCATAGATGTTTAAACGCTCGATTCTGTCAAATTTAGTTTAACATTAAGGTATAATGCACACTACGAACTTTTTTACGCCTTTCCAGAAGTGCATGTTCATAGTGCATTAGACTATGTTTTCTAAGGACACATTTATCTTTAGTCTAATTTATGTACAGTTAACAAGTAGCCATTAACAACTGCAATATGCATAGATTTGTATGTCCTCTTTGGTTGGTTAAAAAATATTTATAAAACTGTTTCTTTAGATATTCGAAGCCCGTGACCTGCCTATTAAGGATGTAACCGGAAGTAGCGACCCGTACATAAAAGTCTTCCTTCTGCCAGACCGGAAAAAGAAATTCCAGACTAAAGTCCACCGGAAGAACCTCAACCCTGTCTTTAACGAGACGTTTTTGTTCAGGTAATTAAACTTAATTGTTGTTAGTTAATTGTGGGTTCGTTTAAGTGAATTTCGGTCAACCCCAATTAGTTTTAAGACAACAAACTATTTTATAATAAAACGTGTTTATTTATTTTGAATGAATGTTGTCTGAGATTGGGAAAACGTAGGACAGTTATATAATTCAATTTTTTCTTTTCAAACCTTGTTTAGTGCTTAAAACTTGTTTGTTTCTAATGCCAAAAAAACCAAGCTAAGGAATTACATATGGATCATGGTGTACTCCAGCTCGTCCAGGTAACTCAATACCTAGTGGTAGTTCTTGCCAACCGCTTCGGCCGATGATAGGTGTAATAAAATTTTGTTGGAAAATATGAAAATATTGCTTAAAAAAAAGATTAAAGATAACAGACGGTGATTGGTCCACAACATCGCATTCTAATCACAGCTATACGACATGATCCCTTTTACGTTATTAACATGCTGCTTAGTCAAGATTGGTCTAGAAACGCGGTCATAGGAAAGCTAATTTAGCCTCTAAGAAGCTTTGTGTGCTCAGCAAGGCGAGACGGTACTTCAGTCCGGGCTACCGCTTTCAACTCTATAAAACGCAAATTTGGCCCCACATGGAGTATTCTCACCACTGGGCGGGAGCTCTATCAACTAGATGTACTTCCACAACTGAGATTTTTAATGCAGTTTTTGCCGCGCACCACCGCTATGTGGAACCAGCTGCCTGCCGATGTATTTCCGAACCATTTTGACTAAGGCTCAGGCTCATCAAGAAAAGAGCGTACCTTCTTAAAAGGCCGGCAACTCACATGCCAGCCCTCTGGCAATGTGAATGTCTATGGGCGGCGGTATCACTTATCACATCTGGTGAGACTTTTACTCGTTTGTCTGAAGTGCATTCCACCCTCCGATAGTTTAATAAAACCTACTTCTAACTTTGTTTAAAATAAATTTAAAACCCGATAGTTTTAATCTTGTTAGAAAAGCTCAGATTAAACTCGAGAGATAAAAATAGTGCAACGAACAATTAGATCTAAGGAAGCTGGGTGCTAATCGCTGAAGACGTTCAGAAGATTATAGTAAACTTAGTTTAATGGCATTTTATCGTGATGAGTTTTAAGAGAGCAGTCGGTATTTAGAATAGGGATTTTGTTTTAAATTTATTAATTACTTAATAGTCTTTGTTTAAAGAGATCGAATCAATTCGCGTTTATATAGACCTCAACCCTTTAGACTTCAAATTATGGTCTGGCGAAGCACTGGCGAAATTTCCCTTGGAAACAGTGCGTAAGTCCATAGATTCGTGGCCAAAGAAATTAAAGGCCTGTATAAATGCTAAAGGTGGCCATTTCAAATTTAATAATTTATTATTTTTTGCTGAGACTTTATTAATCATGTAGGTATCAATTTTAATATTATATATATTACATTAATTAAAAATAAATGCATTTTCATTTTAACAGAACTTATGGCCAGACTAGTTACTTAGACGATCTTCAATTGTTTATTTTTATTTTACTAGAAGTAGATTTTGGACTTTAAATCGATGATTTTGTGACATTATCTCTCATATGACGTAAAGGTTTACTCGCGTTTGGGTACAGGCGTAACATGACTTATATATGTCCCCTGGATGGGGCAGAGGACGACCAGTGAATGTTTTATCTTGCCGGCTCTCTTCGCCTCATCTGCAATTGTGCCTCAAGGTTTGTTTGGAACGTGCACGCTATCACTTTCTTTGAGAATTCTTATTCCAGTTATATCCCTGAGCGACATTTTTTCGGAGTGACTAAATAAAACGATATCTTGAAATTACATAAACGGTATAACAATGCGTACTTGCAATGACTTAAACAGACAGTGTATTTTAATGTCTTTAATAGTCATAATTTAAATATTTTGTATGTTCACCTGTTTATCAGATGGTTTAATCAAAGTCTAAGATTTCCTAAGCCTACAGAGACGTGACTTAGCCATAAATATGACTATCGTATGACCAAAACGCTATGGATTTTACAAACAGCTTATCTTTGCTTAAACTCAAAATAACCTACCACGAACCGCATCGCCAATTAAGGCTACGAGTTACGTTTTACTTCATTAAAAGTTCGCTTTGATATACGAATCGGATTATGAAATGCAATGCCATTTTTCTATCCGGGCTTATTGGGAATGGACTTAAAAATAGACGCATACTTTCGCTAACGAGTGAGTCTCCAACTTTATTAAATCCATGGAAAATTCGAAAAAAAAAATATATATTTTATTTATTTATTTATTAAGACGTTGTTATCTTAAAAGTCAAAGTCAAAAATCGTTAATGCATGTAGGTAACACAATGTACACTTATGAACGTCAAAAAAAAATTTTTTTTAATGCTTCTAATTTTTCATTTACTGCCAGTTATCAAATCAAGGGCGTAGAACGGAATAGAAGAACTCGCAATAAACTATAAATTAAAATAAATAATTTGATAATATTAGTTACATATATAAAAAACAGGTTATTTTAGATTTACAAAAGTATTTACGAACTTACGATAGTCTCTTTTAGTTGATTTTAGATAGATATCCCACTAAAATGGGTGTCTATGGGCTGCGATGAACGTCCATAATGGCCGTCCCTAAAAAATCTAAATTATAACAAAATCGATTCGAGAATAAAATAAAGTCTGGAATGATTCCTAAGTAATAAAATATTGTCTTAAATGTAATGTCTATCGTGGTTTTTATGAATTAATTTGTTGTAGCGTCCCCTACGAAGACCTTCGACAACGCTACCTACAATTCTCCGTGTATGACTTCGATCGGTTCAGCCGACACGACCTCATCGGTCATGTGGTGCTGAAAGGTCTACTCGAGTCTGCAGACCTGACCCAAGAGATTGAGTACACTATGAACATCTTGGCTCCACCACAGGTAATATTAATAAGTATTCAAGAATGCAAGAAGTTTTCTCTTATTTGCAAATAGACTAACATTTGAATGATTCATATTAAAATAGTTTAAATGTTTCGATACGCTGTTAATAAACAAATTAACTACTGCATATAAGATTTTGGCCTTTTTTGTGTAAAAAAATAATTATTAAAAACCATCGAAATTCAATAATGCAAATGTATCGCATTATGATTTACAAAACAATTATAATAACAAATTAAAACATACTAAACAATTAAAAAGCAGCAGCAGTGTTGGCCTAGTGGTTTCAACGTGCGTTCCCTTGGGCCGTTGGTTCGATCACCGGACGTGCACCAATGGACTTTCTGTCTGTGCGGATTTAAAACTCGCTCGTACGGTGAAGGAAAATATCGTGAGGAAACCGGCATGCCTTAGACGTAAAAAGATGACTGTGTGCCAGGCACAAAAGGTTGGTCACTTACTTGCCTATTAGAAATGATCTGGGAACAGATAGAGAAATCTGAGGCCCAGACCTAAAAGGTTGTCCCACTATTGATATATAAACAATTAAAAATGGTTAGAAAGTGCTTTTTCTTGATTTATATCAAGTAATAAGCCATGTAACAGATTACTCTGTCGGGGATATTATGTAAGATAACTTTCGTCCCGTGTAAAAGGATATTTTGATCAAAATATTCGTAATTCTACAAAAATAAGTTAGGAAACTTTTTACAACACCCAAACTCAATAAGCGTTTTCCTTACTTTTTTGTTTTAAGTCTTCTTTCACTGTTTTTGGGTAATTCATAAAGTTTAACCTTGTTAGTAAGTTTTGGTTATAAATGGAAAGTTGAATACACTTTAGAATAAACTATGAATTTGGTTGTTCATTTTAGTCAACTAGTAGCTGATGTGGCCATAAATCCAAAAACAATATAAGCAAATTTCAACCAAACATATTATAAAACTATTATACAATAAAGTTGTTTAATAAAATTAACATACAAATTTTTTGCTATCCAATCAACTGTAAGTACATTTTTAAATGTTTACCAAAAACAGACAAAGTTCGCTCTCCGGTGAAGATGAACAATATAATATAGTTGTAACTAAGAATATCTAGATGATAGACCAGATCTATCATTCGATATTGTATATCTCGTTTCATGTCTTCTTCACAATATAAACAAATGAGCAAATTTGTTACATAAAAACTTCTATACAATTTTGACTTCAATGAAATTTGATTTTGAGTTTTTCATTTAACGAGTATGTTCAGAAAATTTACTTAGTGTCAATTATGTACCTATTTATAAACGACTAAGTACTTCTGTAAGTGCATTATACTTTTCTTCCTTTGGTAATAGCACAACAACAGGTCGATGTCAGCGTGCGCATAATATCTTGCGCACATTCTTTGTATTTCAAAACTGATTGTTTAGTTGAGCTTTTGTTATATATGCAAATAAGATCCATGGGATAGAATATTTAGCCTCTTTTTAAGGTTTTACAGCAGTATTAACCCAGTAGTATTTGTGTGTGTGTCTAATCTTATGGGAAAATACTAAATGAATTCATATACCTTTCAATATTATTTACTTTAGTAAATATATAATATAAAAAGGGTTGGCCTAGTGGCTGCGATTGATCTCCGGCTGTGCACCAATGGACTTTCTTTCTATGTGCGCATTTAACATTCGCTCGAACGGTGAAGAAAAACATCGGGAGGAAACCGGCTTGACTTAGGCCAAAAAAGTCGACGGCGTGTGACAAGCACAGGAGGCTGATCATCTACTTGCCTATTAAATTGACAAATCATGAAACAGAAATTTGTAACATAATATGTGTTTGCTTGAAATGCATGGTTAGGGATATTTCTTAAAAACTACTGTCATTTTGGAGTGTTCCCTTAGTTAAATCTACAGATATTCCTGTAGATTTAAATTAAATCATCTTCTCAGACTTTTAGTTTTTCTCAGATTTAAGAAAAATATACATACTTACGATATGTAACACACGTGCTTGAAATTAATATTTATAATCAAATATTATTCCATACTATAAGGGATTTTTTTTGTTAAATATGATTGATGAATCAGGCGCAGAAATGTGTCTATGCGATAGCGCCTTAAAAAGTCCTTTAAAACATATTTCATTTTGCTGAAACCCGAAACAGGGAAAACTTGATACATTTCCATAATATTAAATTCAACGTTGAGAGCTCTCAACAGCTTTCAAGGTAATTGAACGCAAACGGTATCTCGAATCTCCACATTTTTAAGTTGAATTTCTAACGTCAAGCTTAAGCAAGATTAAGCTTAGTTTATTAGTAAGGTCTATTCAGGCCGTAATCTTTGGTTATGTCGGTCCCAAATCTCGTGGACTGCGATAAATATGGTGCGTATGTTACGAACACTAACGTACAGTTTCTTTATGTGTTGGTATGTTCTCGGTGCTGTACCATGACCATGTACTAATGCCTAAATGGAATTTATGACTTCCATATTATGTCAAATTCGATTCTGTATCTTACTTTAAATATTGTTTAATATTCAACAATTGAATTGTGCACTTAAAAAACTTAAGGTTTAAGGAAGAAAGAAGAACATTTTTAACGAAACACAGTATATTTTCAAAACATAATGAAAACTGAAATTTAAATTCCAAATAATTTTCATAAATAACTTTAATTTGCTTCAATAATTTTATAAAGGGTTAGAAACAAAAACAAAAAGTACTAAATTTCATCTTTGATTGTTTAAAGTTTGAGGATCTAATCTTTGTTTAACGTGATCTAAACAGACAGTTAGTTCATGGAATCAGGTAGTGAAAATTTCGTTAAAGGATATCATAAATGAACCGTAGATTAAATTGGAAGTTGAAACAGCAATTGGGAATTAAAGTTCGTGGCAGATCTTAACCATTTATCTCAATCAAGCATAAGAGATAATAGACAGTTATGGACGGACGTTAATTACATATAAACTCAAAACTCAAAATAACTTTATTCATATACGTAAACAATGTACTTGTACTATAAAACTTCGTTGTCTAATATATTATTAGTTAAGCGCCTAAAAACCCTTAACCTTTATTGCCTGTACTTACAAAAATAGCTAGTTTTTAAGTGCCAAACAAAACGTTTGCTACACAAAAAGTACTTAGGTTCAAAGATACTTACTTTATTTCTCAAAGAATTACATTCACTTAGCGAGAAAATTTAGACTTAGTTATGTACATCGTGTTATGAAATTATTTGAAAATACACTATATTAAATAAAAATATTAGTTTCTAACAATATGTACCATATTTGTTACAAAAGTGCAGGTAGGTCGCATCGATGTTACAACAGGCATTATGTGACAATGAATAGTAATAATTTCTAAGACGCTCGTTTGCAGACATAACTAAATGCTAGAATAGCATTTTTGATGTTTTGTAAATACATTAATTATTCCATTAATTCATATTAAACTTTTACGATTGTTACAGACACAGATATAGAATATGGTTGTTTTTATTTTTGTTATTTTATAGTATAATTCTATGTACTTTTAAAAGTTTTTTAAATTTGTAAAAAGGTTTTATTTCTTTTAATGTGGGTGGCAATGTATTAAATATTTGTGCGCCTTGATACATAATATTAAGTTTTCCGTAATTAGACCTTGGTTGTATTAAACTTAATGTATCAATATTTCTTAATGAATATTTTGTATCTCATTTTTGTGTAAAGGATAGATTGTATGAATTAATTTGTTAATAATTTTGTATTAATTGAGGTATTGTAAACGTATGTCTGGTTTATGCTCAAAAAAATATTTGTTCCAGGAGAAAAAGGACCTTGGAGAGCTCATGCTGTCTCTTTGCTATTTGCCTACTGCGGGCCGACTGACTGTCACTGTTATCAAAGGAAGGAATCTTAAAGCCATGGACATTAATGGATCTTCTGGTAAGCCTTCGACCCTTATCAATAAAGATTATAAATTTCTTACATTATTGTACAAATAATACTTCATTGTTAGATAGAAATATTCCTATACATTTCTGAATATTACTAAATACATATCTTCATCATCATAATCAGGCTCTGTTTATGGTCCATTTCTGGACGTAAGCTTCCTCCAGCGCCCTACGCTGTCCTCTCTACATCTACTGGGAGCCAACCTTCTTGGCTCATCAGTCCACCTATTCAATAGGCGGCCGCGCTGTCTTTTGTTTTGGCGAGATCTCCAATCAAGGAGCCTGGGAGTCCATCGGTTCTTGTCAATGCGTGCTATGTGGCCTGATCACCACTTGATGTTGTGGCAGCCCTTAATTCATCTGTTGACAACGGTCTGATATTGTATGTGGCCACGTACAGAGGGTTATGGAAGTTTGTTGTCGCCCAGGAATTACTTGTCGCACGCCTACTCTGTCCCACCCGGCTACGGGTCGAACTGCCCTGCGATTCTGAAAAGCATTGGCATTCTAAAAAGGTGGGAGCTTGTAGTTTATTGTTTATCAGAATGCCAAATCATAAAATGACTGCTTCACAACTGATTTGAGAGCGACCGCCGATGCGAAAACCGCTGTGTGAGTTCGTGAAGTGAGTTACAGAATCGCAGGGCTGGAGAGTGACATGGCGCTGATAACTCGGGGTTGATATTGTGTTTGTACTCTCATAGTTGATGGTGGAAAAGAAAAAACCGCGGTTTGGCAAAAACTGGGGCATTTCCTGAGAGTATTTGAACCACCAGATACTCCACTACTCTCCGATAGCCCTTCCCACATTTAAATTATATTTCTGTAGGAAAGCACATTAAGGGAAATATGAATTTTATTGTTCTCTTTCGGGACTGAGGAATTTGCGAGACGACGTCATTGAATGGAATTTCCATTCACAAATAATATGCACGCGTGAAATATGTCGAAAATTTAGTAGCATTAATTATAATTGTTAATTAATTGCTTATTAAAGTGTGTAATTAAACTGCATTTGAACAAAGAGCTGTTGTCGATTTTATTTATGGTTTTGATGTGGCAATCTGTCCCAGACGTTTGTTGACTCATTGTTCTCATGATTAGCATTCTCATTCAGGCCTCAAATCTCTCATACCCAAAAACTTTTATGTTTCAAGTTAGGAAGTTGGTGATTCTGTGGCAGTGTCAGTAGAGATACAGATGTTTGTACAGTGTACAAGATATGCAGCTTCAGCTTGTATTTAAGTTTATATAGGAGAAGCATAGTAAGTATAGTGTATTGATATTAGCAAACTACACTTAATGATATAACATAACCCAACGGCTCCCTAAGCAGTACAGTTGCTCATAAATAGTTTTGGGATATCTGCACTAAGAGACCTAAGGTAACAGACGGAGCCCTATCAGGCACCCTGAGCACTACGGTACCATAGCACTTAAATAATGAATACATGAATAGTTCTGTCGCGCACCACCACGTTGAGGAACCAGCTGACCACTAAAGTATTTCCGAACCAATTCAACTAAGGGTCCTTCAACAAAAGAGAGTACCGTTTCTTTAAAGGCCAGCAACGCACCTGCGAGCCTTCTGGCAATGTGAATGTCCATGGGTATCACTTAACATTAGAAGAGCCGAATAAGAAAGAAGAAAAATAGTAGAGTGAGTTCACAGTAGCTATATTGTGGTAAGATCCATGTTATCAATATTATTTTTTATTTTTCGACTTTTATCGTATTGGTTTAGTGGTGTGTATATATTATCTTAATCTTAATATATATAAATTACGTGTCACGTTGTTTGTCCGCTATGGACTCCTAAACTACCTAACCGATATCAATCAAATTTGCACACCATGAGTAGTTTGATCCAACTTAAAAGATAGGATAGTAGTACCAACGTTTCACAAAAGCTACAATTTAATGGCATAACCACCAAAAAAGCATGGTGGTCCCCATGACTGGTGTTCTCCTACCGTTTCCCTTGAATAGTTTGCTACTATGTAATATAACAAAAACCTTAGCCATAGCAACGCTTGGCTGGTCTGCTAGTTGGTTAATAAATAAATATCTTCCGCGTCCATGGCCAATCTAGATTAAATAGGTGCCATGGTTAAATCAGTCTGGAGACCGTAAATGGCTTCAAAACGTCGAGTTATATTTCGCGTCTTATATCTGTTAACGAAATGAAATTGTAGGTAACGAGTCCTTTGTCAGTGAACAAATTATTTTTATACATCATTCGTGATATAACATTTCAATGCTGTTAACATATGAAGGTCGTATGAGAATAATACTTTTTCCTTTCGCCTTAAATGTATTATTTTTATATTATTTATTTACTGATTGATATGTTTCTTTAATTAGTTGCTAGTTACAACTTCAACGATTTTCATTTGTTTAGAATTTGTGTTTCGTATTTATTTTATTTAATAAAGTAATAAATATATACAAGTACAGTATATATATATATACTGTACTTGTATATATTATATTATATTATATTATATTATATACAATACATATATATTCTTATTTTTGTAGCTAGATTTCTTGTGAATCCTGTTATTTCAATTAATCTACTATATAAAAATAAGTCGGGTTTTCCTTCCTGACGCTATAACTCCAGAACGCACGAACCGATTTCCATGGTTTTGCATTCGTTGGAAAGGTCTCGGGCTCCGTGAGGTTTATAGCAAATTCAGGAAAAATTTCATCAGAAAAGCGGGATCACCAAATGTTACATAAATGTTACATAAAACGAAGCCATCTGGTGGCGAAACGGAGTTCGCCGAGTTTGCTAGTTTAAAATAAAAATATCACTCACCTATTACACCAAATAAGGGTTCATAGTCGCACGCTGAAATAACTAGGCCAGCATTGTACTACAAATCGGAATATTATTTAATACTTTTAGTGCATTTTGGAGCTGTGGAGTGGAGTTTTAAACACGATATAGGATAAATGTGATTGCAAATAAAATACAATATCATCCTTGACCCATTTTTCTTAGGAAATTCTAACTTTGATTCAACCTTGCCCAATGAAACGTGATTTCGTTATCAAAACGTTTCAGTTGGCGACTTTTAAATGACATTTATAGAAGTTTGTTGTCTGGTTTTTTTATTTCTTTATTTGTTTTATGTATAAAAATGATTGAATTTTATTAGAACTTGTTTTACTATTTGTTTGAATTTCATTTCTCAGTTAAGTTTACACGTTGTGGTTTTTGTTAGTTTCCTTTGAAGGTTCGTTATAGTGGTTGCCTGGAAGAGATCGCTCGAAAGTGATAAGGCCGCCAGTTGATCTCCTTTTCATTAAATTATTTTAATTGTATTTCTGTATTACTGCAACGAAGTGTAAATAAATAAATAATAACCCACTTATATAAACTAAATCATTCTAATTGCATATAGTTATAGATAAAAGTGTGTTCTGTTTCTTTTCAAAGAGACGAAAGAGTAAAATACCGTGCTATACTCAGTTTTAATAAATAATAATTTTATATATAGTTCAAAAACCTTTTGTTTCAGACCCCTATGTGAAAATCTGCCTCATCTGTCAAGGGAAACGAATAAAGAAAAAGAAAACTACCGTCAAAAAGAACACACTAAACCCCGTGTACAACGAGGCGCTTGTTTTTGATCTACCCGCAGAAAATGTGTACGACGTTACACTGCTAATAAAAGTCATTGATTATGATTTGTGAGTATCTTGTAGCTCTTTAAAAACGTTTTTTATATATTATATATACCCAGAAAGCGGAGTTGAAAGCAGTCCAGTAGTTTTTAAGTTTATTAATTACAAACATATAAACCTTAGTTAGTATAGATAATATTAATGGTATAACCCAAAAAAAAGCTCTCATTCTCTCCCTCACCTCTCTCATTCTCTTTGCGTATAGAAAAGCTCAGTAAGTTGTCCTTCCTTGAATAAATAGATAAATATTATTCAACAGAATCGGACAAAACGAATTAATCGGCTGCACAGCAATTGGTTCCAATATGATCGGCATTGGTCGTGATCACTGGTTGGAGATGTTGGACAACGCTCGGAAACCAGTCGCACAGTGGTACCCATTAAACAAAAGCCTCCCGACCAACGTCCCAGTCTCGACAAAAGACCATAAGGACCAGAATGCCGCTTTGAACTGTTTAAATGTAAGGTAAGGTAATTCAATTAACCGTGTTGCTAAGGAATATTATTTAAATAAATATATGTGTGTTATTACAATGCAAATGTGTAAGATTTGGGAATCTTTTTGATTTAATTAGACATTAATTTTTAATTGTAAAACGATTATAATGTAAATGACTTTCAACTGGATTTTGAAACTATCCGTCAATATTAACTTGCGATTTTATTTTTAATAAATATTGAAGAACTTTTGATTTAAAATATCTATTTTAGGGTTCTAAACTTTTTCATAAAAAACATAATAGTGACCTTTATAGTTTTGAAGCTTCCCTGACACAGGTCTTTAACTTATTAGGAAGGCCTCAATCTGAATTCTATGTACAATAGCTAAACAAATAAAGAATTTAGAATTTCTGAATACTTAAGTTCTATGTTCCGAAGCCAGTCCTTTAACCGTTTATTAAATTGTGTATTTATTATTTCGTTTATTTCCAACACACAAATATACAGTATTTACAGTTTTCTTAACCTGAATATTAATAAAAATAAATAAAACGTAATAAAAAGGCAGTGTACCTTTAACGCTGGCAGCATTTCCTCGCTGTATTACGATACTTATTAGTTGTGCGAGGAAAGCACCAGCTCTGGGGTCACCGACACAAACTACCAGTTCCTAACGTAAATATTTAATTAGCGCTTGTTCACTTGCACCCCACGATGCAAGAAACTCTACTACAAAGGAAAGAAAATTGAAGTTGGAGGAAAGACGATATTTCATAACCGTTCAATAATATCCGCCTGCTCTGCGACCGCCCCAGCTTTTTTGCTTGTCCGAGGGAGAAGGGGCTATCGTGTCCACATTACATTTTTATAAAGCTGAGTAGTTTCGCCAATACTTCTGGTTCGGATTGAAAAATATGTTTAAGAAATTGGGAGAGCATGGCACAATGTTGGAGTAAAATTAAATCGAGCTTTTGAAAGCGAAGACAAACTTGAACTATTTTCAAGCTGTCTCACCTTTTCATGAAATGAAAATAAATGATGATTACTCCATTGAGTGAGATAGAATCGAAAACTTTCAGGTTTAACGGATGTAATTTAAAGACATTATCTAAAATTCTCTTCGGAATTGGGTTTGTGAAGAAAGTCATATCTAAAAGCGGGATAGATATTTCTTTTATGTTATTTCTGGCACACCAATAAGTCTTAATTTCTTTTCTTATGAATGATACATATGTGAGGGGTAGGTACATTTTGTAATTCAAGAAATTAAAAATTATTTATTCATTTAGGTAACACAATGCACACTTATACTCGTATATATAGACCCAAAAAGACGACAGCGTGTGTCAGGCACATTGGCTGATCACCTACTTGTATAATTGACAAATGATCATGAAACAGATAAAAAAATCTTAAATCTAAAAAGGTTGCATCACCATTGATTTATTTACATTAAAGCAAACTAAAGTGTAATTGTTTTTTCAGATGAAGAGACTCCCAAACAAATGATCGCCAGGCATGTCAAACGAAATCAGGTAATCTCGCGATGCCAAAAGATTTGTGTAATTAGTGGTCTTAACGGTTGTATGTCCATTTACTGTAGAGATTCTAGTGATATTCTTGTAACGAGATAAAAATGATTAATGTTATTGATATATAAGTTGGACGTAGATGGAGTACTAAAGGATGCGATCTGTGTAGACAAATTGATTCGCATACCAGCGATAACATGCTTACTATTAAGAGGCGAAAGTTCTATCTTTCGTCACTGTTTTTCGTCTCCTATAGGGTCGTTAAACAAACAAATGGTTTTGCCGTAACTTCGTTATTTCGCGATAGTAGAAGTAATTAATTGTATGTGTATTATAAAAGGAAATGGTATGTATATATGTGTCAATACGTATGTTAAGAGACCAATGTAAGCTTTTTCAAAACCGAATCTCATGGTATTTAATTAACGTGAATGTGATGATTATGGTGACGAAGTTTTATTCTAATATACTCCTCAATATTATCTATAAATTTGCTGTCTACAAGGTTATTTAATACACAACAAATTTAAATATATATTACTATAAACAAGTTAACACAAGATTTTTTGAACTCGTTTAAATTGTGATACAGAGTTTAATTCCGTAAATTATATAACCCTAAAAAGTAAACGCTATACGCAATGATTATTACAATTTTATGAAGGTCTTAAGTAAGCCTTTGTTGTCTTACAGGATAATGTTTTGAACATAGAAATTGATCAATGTATGTGAAAGTGGTGGTGTGCTTATTAATTTATTTTTGGGAATTATTCCCTAACTATATAACTTTATAAATTTTAGCCCACAAACAAGAATGCTATTATTATACTAATATATGTCCTGTTGTTTTCTTGGCCAGTTTTGGCAAAATTTAAAGAAGTCCACTGATTTTTAAACTTGAAAACTCCATCCTTGCTTGCTTATAACCGCTTTCTTGTGGTAAGAATAATAATAGTCATTTTTATCTCGAAACTCTATGAGTAGATATGTTATTGTAGACGGAATTTCCATTAGATTTCTTTGAAATATACCCAATATTTTGATGTACGTAGCTATGTGTTAGATATATTATCATTGTCATCCCTATTTCTTTTCTTCCCGTCTTAAAAATTGGGTTAGTTAGCATTAACTTTAGATTTATTGACACATACATATCTATGACATTAGAAAGGGATTTGTGACAAAGATTTTTAGTTCACGTGAACAAGATGGCGCGGGTCCACAGACTATAAACCATAGATTAAAATTCTACTCCACAGTATATTTTTCGATTAACTCAACACTAAGTGATAGAACTTGTTGAATTACCTGTAGCACGTGGCAAACTAACCCAATTGTTAAGATAACTTAACCATATCTACCATTTTCTATATTTATAAACTTTGTAAACTATGTACAAACGCACATTTCAAATGAAGACTATGTATTAGCTATAATTATCATTGTTATCTATCAAATGTTATATGTCTATTCATATCAAATGTATAATAAAAATTAATATAATTGTATTATATTTTAGACAGAGTACGGGTTCTACCCGAATGTAAAATCTAACACTTTCTTGTAATACACTTACCAAAATCTTGACTCTAAATCTTACCCTAAGATTTCATAGAGAAGAGAGAATCACTATTGTATCGTTTCCTTGATGTTTTATCTAATGTGATACATTGCCACAGAATATAGCTTATTTTAAATTTAATACCATAAACTGTTGAATGAAGGGCCATGCCCATGATATAAATATATAAATCTTATATGTCTGTGGATAAAAAAACACTTTTTTGGATTGATATATGCGTTCAATTGTTTAATTATTTGAACGTTATTGAGGGACTCATGGATTATATCATGACTTACCTTGTAATCAGTCTCCAGTAACGCATATGGCAAATTGTAATTGGTAGCGAAATTTTGAATTGAGTTTTTGTGTATTTCATCGCATTGTGATTCATTTATATGCGAGGAGTGGGGCCTCTGTTAACTAAAGGACGCGCAACGTCCTGTCTAACAAGGCAGTGCACTTGCGTAAATCTCCCGCGACCAAGCCGCAAGGAACATCGTGGTCAAAAACTAAATTTATAATGCGAATACGCGATGTAACTTTTATTATTGATATTTTTCCAACTCTCGCTTTACAAGAATATTTTAGTGGCATTTATGAATATTGTACTTGTATAAAGCAGCGATGCAATGTAAAGCGCAATTTTTCTAATTGTTAAAGCACTTTTAATTTAGATTATGCTAATATGAATGTTTAACATTCTCTCATGTCTGACAATAAGTAGATGTTTGCGAAATAGATTTCATTTGTTACATTAGCTGCGCCGTTCAAAACGACATAATATGCAAATTAAGCTTTAACGTGTTTGACATAATGATGTAAGTAAGTAAATTTCTGTTTTATAACAATTATATATATAGTCGAGATTCATGAAAATTCTCTTTATTTCTGCGAATAGGTGAGAGACGCTGGGGACAGAAGTGACTCACTTCCGAGTGATGCGTTTTACTTTAACAGCTGGATTGAATTCACTTTAACTCCCAAAGGATAAACGCAACTTACTATCGTCTTCCCAACGATGTGTATGTAAATCTTATATGCCCAGTTATTATCTCCTATATAAGAATCTCGAGTCACAATGTTCGTTCCCATACTCCTTCGAAACGGCTCGACCGATTCTTATGAATTTTTTTATGCATATTTAGTAAGTCTGAGAATCGACTACTATTTATCTTTGAAACCCCTAAATGATAAGTGGTGTCCACCCCAGTTTACGAAAAACAAAATTATGTGGCATTAAAAAATACCACCCTTAATTTTCACCCTCTACGATCAACTCCTATTTTTATTTGTTAATTAAAATCTTATTAGAACTCTGAGAGAGAAATTCACAGAATAACCTAAAAAGTACCGTAGTAGTAAGTAACCGAACAGTCTCTTTTGTAGCATTGCAAAATGTTCCATGTTGGTATGTACTAAAAAGGTAGGCTAAGCAAAATCACATTAAAGAGAAGTTCGAGGGGGCAGCTAGTTTATTTATAAGTTAAGGGCAAATTACGGCGGCTAAGTCTGTGGTTTCATATGCGGAAAGCCTAGTCTGTCACCTAAATAGCAACTTCGCAATTTACATTTCTGAACAGCTTCCAGTATTACACAATACATTTAAACCATTTTTAATATATTTATAATAAAAATAGTTTAACGTAAACTAACCTTTGCTAACCTTTCATTTATAATATAAATAGTAGATTTTCTATGTTGTATAAATATTAAGTGACTCAAGGCGTAGCTTAGAAATTTCTTGATATAAGGCAGAATTTAGATGTTATAGTTTCGATGTTATCGATGTTAAAAATCTTTTATAGTAGTTTGTTTTCAATCTTCAAGATACCTCAAACTATGTATTACTACATTAACACTTTAGCTCTGCCGACGCCGGAAATATTTTCTTTAATACAACTTGAATCGTCGCCAGTTCATACTCTACTCTCGGTAGCAGAGGCAGGGCAGCGTGACTGACCTATCTACAGACTCATGCTGCTCACTTCCCTGTTCAGAGCTGCCGTGCGATTCTGTTAATCCGTGAGTTCACCTCGCATTAACAACGCTCCCTTCATTCACGTCATTTTTGGAATCTCATGGTATTCTGTTAAGCAATTTCACATTACGCCTTGACAAGCGGAGGGAGCTTGTAGTTAGTTTATCAGAATGCCAAATCGTAAAATGACTGGTTCACGACGGATTTGAGCGTGACCGTCGCTGCGAAAACCACTGTGAGAGTTCGAAAAGTTAATTACAGAATCGCAAGGCTGAGTGTAAATGTATCAAAACTGATTCTGAAACGGCGTAATAGAACGATTTCCTTAATTGTGCGCGATTGCCAGGTTAATATCAAGGCTAGAATTAAACACGATTTTTAGAATGTTTGATATCATGTTATAACGTTTATAATTTAGCATGTACGGGAATCGTTCTACAGAAATATCCACGCACGTTTTTCATTGCAGAAAAACAGCCGATATATTATAATTTTTATAATATGAATCCAATTATGTTTATTTAAGAATTTTCTAATATATTGAGGAAGAGTAATTATTTTTGTACGAGCTATCGTAGTGTTCTTCGTTAAGTCTTTACTGTAAATCTGTCTAGATGTAAGGGATTATACTGATTTATGAATAAAATGTTGATATTTTTATATTGAGTTTCATTTGTTTAATGTTACTTAGATGTTTCCAATTCCTGGCCTATTCTAAAATTATGATACATTAGGTGTTCATATTAGGTAATATAAGCTTACTCTCTCTCTCACTCTTCCTCAGGAAGCAGCCCCTTATGTTATTAAGTTTCAAAAAACACTGGAAATATACCTTTGTTGGTATTTTTTTATTTGCATGTTATGGAAATATATATATTATATACAAGCCACCATGGAACACAATTTTTTAGAATTACCTTCTGTCTGTTGTGCTGAGCAGTTTTGGTCTAGTGGCTTCAGTGTGCGACTCTCATCCCTGAGGTCGTAGGTTCGATCCCCAGCTGTGATCCAATGGACTTTCTATGTGCGCATTTAACATTCGCTCGAACGGTGAAGGAACTTCGTGAGGAAACCGAGATGTCTTTGACCCAAAAAGTCAACGGCATGTGTCAGGCACAGGAGGTTGATCACCTACTTGCCTATTAGATTGAAAAATGATCATAAAACAGATTCAGAAATCTAATCTAAAGAGGTTGTATTGCCCCTGATATTTTTTGGGGTCGGTAAAAAAGCAACGAAGCAAACTAATGTCTATGATCCATTGGGAATCACATATTAATTAATAATAAAGAAAATGTAAGCACAAATTTAGTTTGAAAGCATATTGGCACCCTTCACCGACTAGACTGCAAGAATTATACGTTATTTTAACATTAACGTAATTTATTGTACGTAATTTATTTCAAAGCTGTGATTTTTATGTGATATTTACATTGCCAGGGTTTAAGGCATGACTTTGGTTTTAAGGCTTGATTAAGCGCTAAGCTAACACATCATTCCAATAACTACTAGTTATATCTTTAAAATCTCTCATTAAAGTTTCAAAGTATCTCTGCGATAGTTCGAAATTAATATCTTGGGAAGATGGCTCTCGCCAACGGTGCGGTAACGTCATAGGAATTCTTATTGCTTCGGAAAGCTTAATAACTAGACTTCGAGAGCTTTAGTACCTCCTTTTAAAGTATAAATCCTTGACTAAAGACTTGTGGAATTTACAAAATATGAATGAAAAACCAACATTTACTGAATGGCAATATTAAACGAGGGAAGAAAGGATGGGACATTTTATTTCATTGTGATTGGTCCAATGGCAGAATTTGGATGGCCCAAAGTTCAATCGCAGCCAATTCAATTCAGTTAAATTTGTTTAGTTATAATAATAACTAAAGAAACACAAACAAACGATGCCCATCATTAAACAAACACAAACAAACGATGCGCGCTTCAGTCTTTTGTTTCATTGTAGGAAGTCCTTTGAAATGATTCCCGATATAATAAGCAGAAAGAATGTCAGATGCGACAACATGATACCTCATTTGGGGAAACATACACAAGAAATATTATTCCTGCATTAAAAAATAAATGAGCACTTATGAAACATGCAATAGACAAAATTCGTAGATATTTATTTGTATAAGATCTCGTGTATCGAACCACGAGTATATGTTGCGCTCATATATTGTCTCATCTCTTATACTAAGCACTTTCTATATTAAAAAATATTTTATTTACCTCTAAAAAATCTACTATATAAAAATAAGTCGGGTTTTCCTTCCTGACGCTATAACTCCAGAACGCACGAACCGATGTCCACAGTTTTGTATTCGTTTCTCTGCCTCCGTGAGGTTTATAGCAAAGAAAATTCAGGAAAAAGCCGAAGCCATCTCGTGGCGAAACGGAGTTCGCCGAGTTTGCTAGTATGCTTCAAAAATTCCCGTTCGTGAATAGAAAAACGTCGCTCGTGTAAACAAATTGTTTAAACGCCACTACACTGCTACGGGTGTGCTACGAAGTGGAACGTAGCCTACTTTGTGCACAAAGTTTTACAATCTCGTTATTACTATTAGTTTAGGTCGTTTCTCAACAATTTTTATGTCGCAACCCACGAAAAATCTACTCAGTAAAACAGTCTTGCGACTCGGCGCTGTAAAATTATAACAATATGTACATAGCGCGCGATTCTTAACGAATCGTTTGTACCTAATGTAGTTTGTATTTATAATTTTTCCACAGATTGGTAACCGCTTTTAAAACAAACTCGCCCCCCAAGGGTCGCGACCCCCCGCTTGAGTAAACGGTTTAAGTTAACAGTTAACGTAAATCGTTAACCAAATTGGCTGGACAATTAATCTAGTTCAGAAGACGACAGGCCTTTAAAGTCTCTGCTTGTCATGCTGCGATGATCCATTTTTATTTTGGACTTAGATAACAGTACAAGTAACATCAGTCATAAAATTTCACGCATGTGTTACAGGTGACAAGGAAAATAATATTTCATGTACATCGAAGTTTGGTAAATTTTTTCTTAATTACTTGTTTCATTTACTATTAGTATAAGATCCCGATATACAACGACCTTCACTTCATTTAATGAAACGTATTTTATATTTAATTTAATATGTCACCCACAATAAATACGCCTAAGGGATATAATGAAGTGGCTAAAAGTAATCATTTAGTCCAAGGTACAAACCAACAATCTGTACCACCATCTGTACCAGAAGCCAGTCAACCATCACTGAATAATAGAATTGAGGAGATATTTATAAAACAATCACAAAAAATTGATACAATCCTACAACAAATGAGCACCATTCTGGGGCTCTTGACTACACTAGTTAACAAGTTACCATAAAAATTAATAAACTCAAAATTGCTACATGGACCATAGATGGTCTATCGCCTAAGAAAAATGAAGCTGAAATCCTGCTTAAAATGCATAATCTGGTTGCCTTGCTTATTTCTGAGGCGCACCTTACATCCAACAGCCAAATACATGTACAAAACTATAATGTGTACACAACAAATCATCCCGATGGCACTGCACATGGAGGCACAGCTATTATAATTAGATCCTCCATTGAACACTATGAACTTCCACAATTTCGATCGGAATCCATTCAAGCCACCTCAATAAATATCCAGGATGAAAATGGGAATTTATGTATCTCCTCGGTTTATTGTCCTCCAAAACACGTTATAACTGAGGAACACTTCACCACATATATTAACAGTCTGGGTCCACGCTTCATAGCAGGTGGAGATTGGAATTCAAAGCATCTGCAGTGGGGGTCGAGATTGATTACCACGCGTGGTAGAGAACTTAAAAAATGCGTTGATAAAAACCACTTAACAACAATCTCCACCCCCGAGCCAACTCACTGGCCAAGCGACCCTGGAAGATTGCCTGATGTCCTGGACTTCTTTTTAATGAAGGGTCTCTCACGACTGTTTTATCACATTGATGGCTTTCTCGATGGTTCTTCAGCCCACATCCCGGTGATATTAACTATTAGTACCAATATTCTGGAGTGCCACCGGAAACCAAAACTGTATAACAGGAGAACAAATTGGCAAATGTTTCGTGACCTCGTAGAGGACGCCCTACAATTACGGATTTCACTAAAGAGTAAGGAGGAAATAGATAGTGCAGTCTTGGCATTTACGAGAGTGGTGCAGGACGCATGCTGGAGGAATTCTGAGGGAATGGCTCAGAAAAAGACCAGACAGCTTTCTGTACCCCACGAAATTCATGACTTGATCCTGGAGAAGAGAAGATTACGTAGAGTGTGGCATAATAGTCGTCATCCCGATGATAAAACAGCACTAAACAGCTACGCTAAACACCTTAAACAGGCTATAAAAGAAAATCTAGATGCTACTATTGAGGAAAACCTGATGTCGTTAACAGCTACAACAGACACCGACTACTCTCTCTGGAAGGCATGCAAAAATCTGAATCAACCCACAAACCCTAAACCACCTATAAGACTAGATAGAAACAAGTGGGCTAGATCTAAACTAGAAAAAGCAAATGCTTTTGCTGACCATCTGGCTAAAGTATTTGTTCCAAATGAAGCCACTCCTGGGTCGGATGAGGCAGAAATAGATGACATTCTCCAGCAGGATTTCCAATTGCATTTGCCCTTGAAGATAGTAACACCAAGGGAGGTACAAAGAACCATACAACAAATGGAGAATAGGAAGGCACCAGGTTTTGACCTCATTGACAAAAAGGTTCTCTCCGAATTACCTCATAAGGCTATAACTTATTTGACGACCCTATTCAACCGGATTATAAGTGTTGGATACTTTCCAGCACTATGGAAGGTCTCTCAGGTGATTATGGTCCATAAGCCCGGAAAATCGCCACATGACGTCTCATCTTACCGACCTATAAGTCTTCTCCCGATCGTCTCTAAAGTACTGGAGAAGGTACTACTACGACGGCTCTCGCAAGCTATTCATGAAAATTCTATAATTCCAGATCACCAATTCGGGTTTAGAGCACAACACGGCACTATCGAACAAACTCACAGGGTGTGTAAATTCATAAGCAATAGCCTTGAGCTGAAAGAGTACTGCTCCTCAGCTTTTCTGGACGTTCAACAAGCATTCGATCGCGTATGGCACAAGGGGCTCTTATGCAAGATCAAGTCACTTCTGCCTCATACTTTCTATGGAATCCTAGAGTCCTATATCACCGATAGAATATTCCAAGTGAAAGAGATGGATTGTACATCAGGTTTTCATGATATACTTGCAGGGGTACCTCAAGGCTCTGTACTTGGCCCAGTGCTGTACACCATATATACCTCAGATCTACCGCGTACCTCTGAAGTCAACATTGCAACCTATGCAGACGATACGGCAATCCTAGCTTCAAGTAAACAACCCGAAGAAGCCACGTTAAAGCTGCAGCGAAGCCTAGATGAAATAAGCAACTGGTTCGATAGGTGGAGAATTAGGGTGAACACTAGCAAATCAGTACAGGTGACATTCACACTGCGAAGAAAGACATGCCTCCCTGTAAACCTAGGAGGAAAGGAACTGCCTCAGAGTGACACAGTTAAATATCTTGGACTGCACTTGGACCGTAGATTGACATGGCAAAAACACATCGAAACAAAACGGCGTGAGATCAACATTAAATATAAGAGGCTGTACTGGTTACTGGGTAGAAACTCGAAATTATCCATCGACAACAAACTCCTTATCTACAATTCTGTTATAAAACCGGTGTGGACCTACGGGATACAATTGTGGGGAGCTACATGTGACTCTAACAAAACTAAAATTCAAAGAACACAAAACTACATCCTTAAACAAATAAGCAACTCGCCTTGGTTCATAAGAAACGCTGAAGTACATGAACACCTAGGCATACCTACAGTCAAGGAGGAAATAAAAGTATACGCTCAGAAGTACAAGACTAGGCTGGAATATCATCCTAACCACCTAGCTGTTCAACTCACCCTACCGGAGTATATAAACCGACTCAAAAGACGAAGAACCTTGGAGCTCAGCAGCATTGACTGAGCTAATATTATTATGGTAGATATTCCTAATGAGGAATATCTCCACCCGCAAACCATCCTACAACTCATCTGCTCATAGTCAGAAGACTGATTGCACGATGCGCTCCATTAAAAAAAAAAAAAAATTAATATGTCAATAAATTTAATCCATATGGGTTGCCTAGCAAATTTCAGTCCAGAGTATGTTTAATTAATATTTAAAAAAAATATTTTTTTTTATAATTTGCATGTTGTAAATTTTTTAAATTTTTTTCAATTAATATTTTTAATCAGGGTAGTATTATATACGTATCACTATAACTTTCTTTTTTACTAAAGATGTATATATACTTTAGTGTCACATAAAAAATTTACACATAAATAATTAATTTGATTAAAAACAACCTAACTTTTGCATATTCTATGGGCTTCATAGTTTCAATTGGTATAGAATTTATCTAATAATCATACCGGTGAAATGTTTAAAAAGCTCGCAAGTCAAGGTCAAACAAGAAGAAAACTGGCAAGAAAGTCTCCTCCATTATTTTTAATCGCTAAGTTTTGATTCGTCGGCGCTATGCTATTATACATGTTTGTTTCTTAAAAGAAAACTTTCATCAAAGCGTAAAGACAATTTGATAGAAATAATACTTAAGTGTAAAAAAATAGCGACAAATTACAAGATTTTCGAACTTCAGTATTTAATCACCTTTAGATACAATCAACACCATAAATCGGAGTGTTCGGGGTTCCATGTAAGAAAAATAAAATTCGGTCTATTCACTGTAAAATCAGTATTGCCAACACCTTTCGAAGTAATAAGAATTATACAAAAATATTTAAGAGAAAATTGTATCAGCCTTCTGAGTAGAACATACGGTGTCGGTATTTAGATCGAAGGCATACCAATCCTCTTCATGTTTTCCTGTACCCTACGATTTAATGCTAATTACGCACATCCGTGCCGAACGCACGAACCACCAGCACGTATTATTAAGTGTGTAATAATAACTAAATACTAAATAATGTGTGGGATTGGAACCCGCGAGGAAAGCGGAAGCGTGGCCGTCCCAAGCAAACCTTGCGTGGTACAGAAGATGAGGTTTCTTGCCCGTTCTTCTCAGAACAAGCAGGGCCGCGTCGTCCATGTGTGCGAAGTGTGCGGTGCACACAGGCGCTAAGACAATGAGGGCGCCGCCACCGAAAATATTTATGTTATACTACAATATTGAAGTTTCATTTTACGCTTTGGGTTTTAGTTTACATTAATTACTCAGAGCTTAGCGAATCAAAAGAAAGGCCGCTGCGCCGTGAGTTTTTTGAGTGTGTTTATGTCTTATGATTTCAATAATATGCCGACATACCTTCATAAAATCCAATATGAACTAATTTTTATACTCGGTAACCAAATTCAACATTTTAACAAAACACCAAAATTAAAAAATAAATTGAAACTTGAAGATTCGTAAAAATAAGCGAAAAACTAAAAACAGTTCCATCAAAGGCCTGCAACACACTCGCTAAAAATGTCTATGGGCTGCGGTGACTGCCCTTTTTGTCCATCCCTCAGGCTCGTTTGCCCCCCTATAAAAAAAATAGGAGGCGCTTCATGGGTTTCGCACACAGGCGCTGCCGGGGGTCGGCGCGGCCCTGAGAACAAGCCCTCCTGGTAGTGTTCCGAACGGATACGCCATCCGTTCGGAACACAGTCACAGAACAAGTCTTGCTCTTTCGTGAATTTTGTAAAGGTTTTTGACATTCATAAGCATGCGCTAAGACGCATCTAAATTGAATAAACGATTGATTGTTTTGATTGATTGAGGTAAAGAGAGCCGATAAGACTTGGAGAGAAGTGAAATGCGTGGCTCGACGAACGCGATGTAGACTCACTGGGAACTATTCCTAGTGCCATATCGCCATAATGCATCAAAAATTTCCACGTGAGCATCAGCAAACATTGCAGACGTATTCCAGAAATGAGGAAGCCGCAACAGCACCCTGCAATTCAGTAGCTTCAATGGGTTTAGGAGCATTATAGACTTGAATAAAGACTTTGAAGTCAAATAAGCAACAGCCTACCAACTCATAATTTTCTCTGTGGTTTGTTCCAAGACTAGTAAGCAACGGCAGCACCAATGATAGCAACCCCTTTGTAATATTTGACTTATGTAGAACATAGCATTTCTAAAGGTCTTACAAAACCTACACACGCTTGCCCGTTTTTTCTGACCTTCTCCTTTTTCCTTGAAACTGTACTATTTTGTCCGTAATGAATATCTTTGACATCTGAGCCCATAACAAGTTCGCGATCATTACGCGTTCATGAAAGTCAATAGCTTGCCTTTTTGGTGAATGTCTTCACTTAATGATAGACTGGGATTTACTATTAATGAAATACTGTTTTAGACCGTAAAGGTGTATATAAAAACTATAGAACTTTAGAGGTGTCAAGGGACACCCGGATAGAATGAAATTCCTTTCGATTAATTTATAATTTATATGTTAATTGGTATCATAACAGCATGATAGATTTTCTCGACACCAATCTTACGACGACAAAAAAAGCCACCATCACGAGGTGTTCCCAGGCGGTCACCCATCCAAGTACTGACCTCGCCCGACGTTGCTTAACTTCGGTTATAGGACGAGAACCGGTGTACTACAATAGCAAATAGCAAAAAAGTGTCGTGACCACTTTTCGTAAGAATTTTTTCCGTCTAGCCCCCTTTCACAATGCGCGATAAGGAACTTCGTTCCAATAAGGAAGCCATTTTTTGATTGTAATAAAAAATAAATCAGTGGCGCTACAACCTCTTTAGGTCTTGGTTTCAGATTTCTGAACCTGTTTCATGATTATTTTTGCAATCTAATAGGCAAGTAGGTGATCAGCCTCTAGTGCCTGTTACACGCCGTCGACTTTTAGGGTCTAAGACATGACGGTTTCCTCACGATGTTTTCCTTCACCGTTCGAGCTAATATTAAATGTAGAAATATCAGTCACACACATAGTCCTGTGATGCGACGCTGGGGCTAACCAACGTACAGAAATCCTCTGAGCAGTGAGGTCGCTCCGTGAAACAGGAGATTTCTGTGCTTCTCTAAGGAGCTAGGCTTAGTTAGCCAGGGCTTGAAGCTGAGTCCACTTATCTTACTTTAGACAGCAGACATAAAAAGGTTGTAGTTTTTACTGCTTTTTACATTGAAGTATTTTCATTTGTCACATTTTGTTCCTAAATTCATTTCAACTTGATTTAAATATTCAGCATAAGTCAACTTCGCAATATTTACCAACACCTCCGCAAAATTGCTTTAATTATAGCGTATTTTTTTTTAAGAACAGGCAGCAAACGGGCAGGTGGTTCACCTAATGTTAAGTGAAACGTGGACACTCTCAATGCCTGATGGCTCGCGAGTGCGTTGCCGGCCTTTTAAGAAATAGTACGCTCTTGAAGGACCCTAAGTCGAATTAGTTCGGAAATACTTCAGTGGGCAGCTGGTTCCACATAGTGGTGCGTGGCAAAAGCTGCCTTAAGAAACGCTCAGTTGTGCAACGACCGCGTCGAGGTAATACTGGTGGATCTTCGAATTACTCGTACTTTACATTCACAAATTGTATACAAACATTTTTCTAGCTTAAATTTCCTCTAAAATGCATTATTCTGGTTCTAAATATAATCCAAGGACTCTTAAAGTGGGTCAGTTTTCCTGGAACTTAATATTGAACTTCCGTCGGACGTACGAGGTTACCGTAGGCCTGAAATGGGTTTTGTTTTGTTAGGATGGCAGTAAACAAACATAAGAACGTATGAAAAATCACCCCACTCAGATAATGAAGGCTCGTTTGCTTTGTATTTGTGTTAGGTTTCTGTTACCAATGATTAATTAATACAATATGTAAGGTTTTGATGTTATTTAAAAAAAATCTTACCAAATATCGTATCGTATTACTCAATTAACAAACACTATTTTTGAACAAGCCTAAGCCATACATAATAATTGTCTTCTTTAAATAACTAGTAATACTACATAACAATGGAACCCCACTGATCCTTAGTATCTTAGTATAGTTTGAAAAGATTAATAATAATAATAATATTCTTTATTTCTTCTCTCACATATACATACAAGGTTATTATGATTAAACTAAGATGATAATTTAGGAAGTGTATGTGAGAGACTGGTCTCTGTAACAGGAGACCTGAGTGACAGATATAGACGTTTGGACGAAGTGTACTGGAGTCTTAATAGTCTCCTGAAAATACATCATACAAACGTTAAGTTGTTGAAATATGTACGAAATTACATCTTTCTAGTACCACTTTTGTATAGATAACTGCGCAGAATATTCAAACGCTTAGCAGTTTCAGCATAAAAGGTGTAATCGCCGACTGGCTTAAAGTATTTAACGATAAGGAAAATCAATCAGTCAGATAAAATATTGTAGATTTATATTAACTTTCTTACCATGCTTTAATCTATTTCTATCTATATAGGACAGCCATACATAATATACAGAAACAGATTAAATATTAAATTATCACGGAATTATGAATTCAGTGTTGATCGATAAAACTAACTAAGGGTTCTGGATTCCCCTAAAATAATATATAAAATTTATAGGTATTTAAAATTAAAAACTTTCAGTGATATGGAAACTAGTTACTATTTGATCATGATATCAAGAGATTTTTGGAATTGATACATCTGAGTGTGGTTTTTACGGCAAGTGAATGTGCCTTACAAACGCAGACATAATATTATATTCTAATTGCGGCTAAGTAAATATTGAATCCGCGTATGATTAAATTAAATACATGCATTCATACTAAAGAGGCTATTTGATATTTCCCTTAGAAAATAAGTCGTAATATTTGTGATCTGTAATTAAGATTTTGGATCAAAGGAAACGTTAATTAAGAAAGGCTCTTTGAAGTATTTTTCTGTACAAACTAGCGATTCTGTTAAATATTTACATAGTAAGTTAAAATTGATAATAAGTAGCTATTATCTTCTATCTTTTAAACAACGTACCACAGGTAACATAAAGAATTAACGAATTATTTAAAACTAGCTGTGCTTCGCTACTCCAGTTCAAAATTGTACAATGAAATAAAACTTAACGGTTAGACTACTACTACAATATGCAGACGTTTTTGGAAACAAACACCGACCACACCACATTATACAAATGCAAACAACCCAAAAAAGGCACTTTCTTGGCCCAACGCTTTTTCTCCTTCAGAGAATCTTTCGTCATTCCCCACATTCTTAAAAAAAAAATTTACTAACGTTTACTACTACAAACTAATCTTAAACATCTTCTTAACCTGTCCTATGCTAAAACAGAAAATATTCTTATTGTGCAACAATAGTTTAAATTTGAAATGTGTTATGTAGAAATTGTCAAGTACCGTTAACATGTCAAAAGGAAGAACCTAGCTGCTGACGACACAAGGAATTCTAGTGTAGTTCACTTTATCTTTTACCTATTTTTTAGTGTGTATAATAAAGTTTGTTCTTTTATTTTTTCTGATGTTCGACTCGCATTAATTCAGTCGTACCACCTATAAAAAAAACTTAACTTTATAACTTTTTCGTCGATAAAGCTTACTTTTAAATGCAAAAAAAATATTTTTTGTTAGACATGTCTAGACTATTTATGTCTTCTTTAAAACTGTAGTAATTTGCTCTATTAAATTTTATTAGTCTTTTTCACACACTCACTATCATAATTTTACACACAATCTAAACTTTTTTGAAAGTATTCTATAGCTTATCTACACTACTAGGGGATAATGTAGGATTCTAACGATAGCGGAATTATTCAAATCAGTCACGTAGTTTTTGAGCCTATTCAATGCAAACAAACAATTAAATCTTTCCTCTTTGTAATATCTATTAGTGAAGATTATACATATAATTTTAATAAATCGCGTAAATATATAAATCAGTGGCGCTACAGCGCCCTCTCGCCCTTAGATTTCTGTATCTGTTTCATGATCATTCAATCTAATAGGCAAGTAGGTGATCAGCCTCCTGTGCCTAACACACGCTTTTTGGGTCTAAGCCGGTTTCTAAACAATGTTTTCCTTCACTGTAAGAAGAGAAAGAAAGTCGTTAATCGTTATTGGTGCACAGCCGGGGATCGAACCTACGCCAATACTCCGCTTAGCACTCGCGATAGCGAAGCTTTATGTCTCATTATGAGGTGACTCTAAAATAAAATGCTTTTGAAGATAGCCCAAATATATCTTATAATTCCTTGAAACCTTTTCATCCTGATCTGATATTCTGCTTCCGCATGTCCAATAAAATTTCCCGTATATTCTGTTCAGGCATTCATCTCAATTCATGGCGTGTCGTATGCAGATGTCCATCGCAGCTAACGACGTCACCAATTTATCTTGTTACCTACTGTATGATTTCGGTTCAATAGATTCAGGTTTAATTAAAATTCTGAAACCTATGTTATTTTAACCTGCTTCAAAAGTGTACACATTTAAAATTTGAAACTAAAAATAGAATCACTAGTGCCAAAAACTGCGTGTCATACTCGTTGGGAGGATGGGCCCCGCACCCTGATAAGTATGAAGGTGACGTTTGAAGTTTGGTTTGTTTGGTTGACGTTTTGAGATTACCCCATGGTATACCAGACGCTTCCGCTGTGGAGAAACCCCTCCGGGCGTCCACAATTGGAACATTCATCGTCCACTAACGAACAGCACAGGCTACCCTAATTAATTGAAATTATTATTAAAAACTAGCTGACCCGGCAAACGTTTGTTTTGCCATGTATTATTATTTCTAGGAAACATTTTTTTAGTTCAATAAATATAACTCTACAATAATCAAAAATTAGGGGTATGTTGTCCGATTCTCAGACTTACTGAATGTCCATAAAAATTTCATAAGAATGGGTCGAGCCGTTTCGGAGGGATATGGGAACGAACATTGTGACGAACACGAGAATTTTTTATATTAGATTGTCTACTGTAATAAATACCTGTTTTATAAAGCGCTAAATTGTCAGCTTTTGAATCTTTATAAAATAAAAGAACTGATCATTGCGTGTCATTTAGTGAATAATATTATTTTCGAGACTTTACAAGAAGAAAAGTTTGTTTGAAATACAAAATGTGATACGACTATCGCTCATGTGGCAGGTTCTTTTGACACTTACAGCTTCCTCTGTCCTCGATCCGTCATTCTGTCGAGAATTAAATATAATGAATGAGCGTCGTCGGTAATATGGAAATATATAACATAGCTTTAAAAATACTAAAAAAATAAAAATCTATCTTTGGATCGCGCAAATACATTTTTCTGATTATTTCTGATTTTAAGATACACTGACACAGCAATAAAATGGGGTAGGGCCATTGAATTGCTGTGTCAGTGTCTCGGGTGGAATGCGGGGCGCAGTGGAGAGCTGGAGCACTGAGGCGCGCCGGCCCGTAATAACAATTAGTTATGTAAAACATTAAATCAATTTAATTTTATCAATATTTTTCTGAAATGGAATACTTGGCTTGCGATAAATTACATCGTGTTAATTTCAAAATCAGTATATATATACATTTTCGTCATTGAATTTAGTGTCAAAAATTAGCTATGTTTGGATTTTTTTCTATCGAGCGAAGATAATTAAATCGTGTATCGATCTTTCAAAATATATAAACTACTCAACTCCACTATATATTTTTCCATCGCCCTACATCAAGAAACGATGACGAAAAATGGAAAGAAACGTTGTATTTTTTTGGAGTTTGGCAAAGTAATACCGCCGCTCATAGACAGATTGCCAATGGGCTCGCAACTGCATTGCCAGCTCTTAAAGAATTGGTACGCTCTTTTCTTGTTTCCTAAGTCGAATTTGTTCGAAAATCGGTGGGCAACTTGTTGTACTTAGTGGTGGTGCAGTAAAATCTGCCTAAAAACACTCAGTTGTGGAACGACGGACATCGAGGTGATACGGATGGTTTGTATTCGCGGTTTTCTGAGAGACAGTGGTACTGCCCCGGTCGTGTCTGCCCATTTGGCAGAAACCCGAAAGGCAGCAGCATGGCACACCCACTGAGAAAATTAAGTAACAAGACAACTCTAAATTGTATATTTAGCCTATTTAAAAATTTTAAATTAAAAATAATATAATGATATTTTTAATTTAGATTGCGAGTCCTCAAATCTGATGCCATAAAGGGTTGTATGGCGTCGTGGGATATCTGAGGGTCACATATAATAAAAAGTGATGTTTGGTTAGCGCCAAATTCTATTCTATTGTATTCAAATTTTGAAATAATTTAGACGAAAATAAACAAATTAACCGGAACAACGCGTACTTTACGCGTTCTATTTAGGGTAAGAAATTTATTTTTCATTAAATTACAAATTATGTTCTGAATTTTCTAAATCACACTTTTTCAAGACTTTAAATTTATTTTAAAAGGTTGGTACTCGTATATATCTACTATATAAAAATAAGTCCGGTTTTCCTTCCTGACGCTATAACTCCAGAACGCACGAACCGATTTCCACGGTTTTGCATTCGTTGGAAAGGTCTCGGGCTCCGTGAGGTTTATAGCAAGAAAATTCAGGAAAAATTTCAACAGAAAAGCGGGATCACCAAACGAAATGTTACATAAAACGAAGCCATCTGGTGGCGAAACGGAGTTCGCCGAGTTTGCTAATTCTTATATACATTTCGTCTTCATATAAATGTCAAACTTGCAACTATATATATGTTTTTTAAATAGCAGATGTTAAACTCAAATTAAAATATCAGAGTAATTGGCAATAACAATTGGGTTTCTGAGAGAATTACAATTTTTATTGTTTGACCGCGTTCAGCCGTTATTCCAGGCTGTTACGGACACGTGTTTACATTTAGACTGATTTTATTTGACCTACTTTCTATATTAATATACACGCTTGCACAATTCAACTGTTTTGAATAAATTTGATTAGAGAAAAACCATAAAGATACATGCATATAGAAAAACGTTACACTTCGAAATTCGCTTACCACCTTAAGGTTTTTTGATGTTTAAAAAAACTAAAACTTGTCAATTAACAATAAAAAATTTACGCTACACGATATAAGAATCTAAAAGAATTCTGAAATAGAAAAATATAAAAGATATCTGGCAGCGGTGGGATTCGAACCCACGCCTCCGAAGAGACTGGTGCCTTAAACCAGCGCCTTAGACCGCTCGGCCACGCTACCTTGACGCAAATGATCGAAATAGATAAATAGTTACCTATACAGACATTATATAACAGCTAAAATTAAACAAACACATTCTTCGTAAACTTGTTTATAGTTTGTATGTTTATAGACTTGGTCCAAAGTATGACATACTTAATTGCACAAAAAAAAAACATACAAACAGAAAAAGCGAACACAACGGATATCGCCATTTTCTAAAAACTAATTCAAAATGTATAAACTATACGAAATATACAAGACACAATTGACGAGCAAAAACTAATAATGGAAACTCTGGCGAAACCAACTTCGTTGAATTAACCTTTGGCCTGTATCGTAATGAATATTTTAACGTTGTTTAGAGATCTGAGAAGATTTAACGTCAGAAAGAGATCAGAGAAGTGTAGAGATCAGAAAGAGAGGATCTTTTCGGTGATCATTAGCACTACTAAATCAGTAAATTAAAAATAAATCAGTGGCGCTACAACCTTTTTAGGTCTCAGATTTCTGTTTGTCTTTCTTAAACATTTCTCAAACTTATACACAAGTAGGTAATACAGCAGGCGACTTTTTTGGTCTATGGCAAGCCAGTCCTTCCTCACTATGTTTTTCTACACCGTTCGAGCGAATGTTAATTGCTGTGGACAGTGATTCCATGGGTGCACAGCCGGGGATCGAACCTACGACCTCAGGAATGAGAGTCGCACGCTGAAGCCACTAGGCCAACACTGCTCACTCCTACTTGTTAATCCCCTATAATCAAATTACGCAGTAAAGAGACAGTCAAGATTTTACAATACATTTGCCACTACAAAAATAAAAATTTCTCAAATTTTACAATTCGATTTGGTAGTCTGAATCGACTTAAAACAAAGTAAACAGTTACCAACATCCACGTTCTTTGAAAATAACATTTGAATGATAAGTTAGAGAAGTGAGAGTCCTTTAGGATACAATGTTTACCTTTTATGAAAGAGAAGTTCTACATATATTGTACTGAAATTGGTCTCGTCACTCATCAGCAAAAACACTTTGCATGTGACATGAGTGATATTGGAGTACCTTTTCGTTGACACTACATTTACGTTATATGACAGCTGTGAGAACTACATAATACACAGCTCATGGATTAGTTTTAGAGGAAAAGTACTGACAAAACATACAAACACTATCTTATAATTTAGCGATTATTTTTATTGCACTCGATAACAATTTGGAAGATCTTTTAATTATTTTGGTAAATTATTGTAAACCTTAATTACCATACAAAAGGTGTTTTTTTTAAACAGTTCCAGATAGATTTTTGGCACAGCCAATTTCTCCCCATGTCTACTTCTTACTTCGAGCTGTATAAAGCATTTAAGTGGTATAAAGTTAAATTATCAATTGAGGATTACAAGACTGATAATTCGTCACACATACAGACCCTCACTTTCACACCATCACACTGCACAGCCGGATCATTACGCATTTAATTATTATTATTGATTTTTTCGGTTAGCTAATAGTATATTTCATTACGAGTGCGGAAAGCCTGTCATTGCAAAGAGTTCCGACAAATGTCTACCCGAGCCGAGGCGCAGCCGAAGGTGAGGGTTGACAGTCGGAACAAGTTGCAATGACGGTTCCGCACGTGTACTGAACGACTATTTTTAATACAGTTCCGAAAAAATTTAACAATTTAATAAAATATTAAAAACACAATAAACTCAACTAACTAATCATTTATTTCTTAAAAAAGTTATAATTCACATATACATTTAAATTGGTACAGTTTTTTTACGAACTGGGAAAGTTTTAGGTTGCATATTTACTGTTTGAGACAAACTATTATTAATTTCGTATGATTGTTCATGTATATTTAATATATAATATAACAAACAACTAAACTCGCAAAGAACATTTTTGGAAAATGGCGCCAACTGTAAAATAATATAAGCAGAGATTTTTTTTTTCTTCACCCGTTCTGGGTAGGCAAAGGGAAAAGGGGCTGCCCATACAGCCAAGTCTTCAGTAGAATTTTTTTATTGATATGAAATTTAATAAGATGAAATGAAATGAAACCTAACCTAACTCATTGAATCAAATCATTAAATCTGATATTGAAACAAATTATTAGCTTCTTTTTTGAAATATTTGCATGAGTCATAAAAACTTCTATGATTTTTTTTAGTAAAAACTTCGTGGTTTGTTTTTTCTTTTTAATAGACATTAATTTGACAGTTGGGAAAGAAAACGCACTAGTTCGGAAAAGGTAAAGAAAAAGCACGAGTGTGTAATAGCCCACATCCCGAACGCTATACGTCCCTGCAATACGCCACTTTTTGAGCAACTGTATTAAAAAAATATTTGAAGCTTTTTGAATATTCCATCTTTGGCTGTATGTTTAGTTGTTTTTTGTAGTATATAATTTATGTTAGCTGTAGGAATACGAAATAAATAAATAAATGCATGCAAAGCATTTGGAACCATCACTTATTAATTAAATATAGTTTTCTATAAAAATGCTGAACAAAATTTAACGCCTGAAGATAAATTAATAATTATAATATTGAACTAAACTAGCTTCGACTTATAATATTCTAATTGTATTTTTACTTTGACAAACAAACGTTTTTATATTTTGTATTTATCTCTAAGTAACTGGCTTTAACCCAGCCATATTTAATCAGACAACAAGAATAAATAACGGCAAAAGTTTAACCCGTAACAATTTCAAAGGATACGCACACACTCACAGTATGCAGTCCCTGGCCCAGACGGCGAGCCCGCTACGAAAGAGATGGAGATAGTAGCCTAGTGTAAGAAGAGCACATCCGAGTGATATTGAACTTCTGAAACGTGACGTCATTGGCGACCTACCTGCAGCTCTGTGTTGGTGTGCGTGAACCAGACCCTGAAACTTCAGTGTGTGCTTCCGTTTCCCAGACGTCTATAGTATGCATACGGTTTGTGCAACAGGCGTTTACGGAAATTTTATATGAAAAATATTTTCATCTACTGCGCTATTGGTGTGATGGTATAAGGTTACAAGTAGTACATGTGGGGCAAGGGCCACATTTCACTGGTTGTTTTGAAGTCCAAATTGTCCAAATCGAAGTTATCGATTCGGAATCTAATATTCCAGCTGGAATTGAAGCATCCCCGTATATAATAAATTAGCTTAGGTTTGACGCTTAAAATAAGGTTTTAGCCGACTCTCTATTCTATAGACTACGGGCCGTATTCCAATCCGTATTTTAAATCACAATCTCGTCTTCAGCAATGTTAACATTAAAAATGGTTTGTCTTTAAATTTTTGAGATTCAGGTCTTCAAGTACGAATAAACTAATTAAAATAAAATTCTACTAATTATAGGTAGGTAGAAGCATCAATAACAGACGTACATTTTAAAAATTATTTATTACAAAACTATATATTTGATAGAAAGCTATAAAACAGAATCGACTATCAATTCTTGTAACTTAATTATTAAGTTTTGAGAATTACAAATCAAATTGAGCACAGCGATTTTATAAAATAAAATGCAAACAATATTTTACAAAGCTGTACATATAAATTCATTTTAATTATTATTTATTAAGCTTATTTCAATGCGCTTATGAAAATAAATTTATCACATATAACTTCAACGAATCATTATCAGTTTAATAAAAAATTTCGGTAGATTTCACCTTTATAATAGCGCCATCTGTTGCTATCTCGTGTAATTGAAATCGATGAAACGAATCTTCTAAAAATAATCAATTACTAATTTATTTTACTAAAATCAAAGAGAATTAAATATAGCCTATATAATAATATAAAGAATAGCATACAAAACTGAAATCGAAGATGTTTTAATAGAATAAGTGTTAGTTTTAAGACAATATTCCGAGTGCTATACATAAATCTCTTTGAATTGATTTAAAAACTATAAAAAATAACAATTGTAAAGAGTATTGCAACTAAATTATGGCATTTATTTGCATTAACTTACTTCTTTGTAACATTTGTGACGAAAGAGCCTACACGTACAAAAACGCATGTTTCTTGTACAGCGCTTATTTAATATCACAACCTTCGACATAGACAGCGACAATTAACTTACACGAAGGCTGGTACATCAATAATTGGACAGCGTATTTATTATGCAAAGCGCCATCTATGGTCAGCATTAATAATTACATATCAACTTCGTTATTGGTTCATTATTGAGAGTTACACATAACCACATGTGCAGGGATTAGATTTCTAATGAAATGAAAATATCGATAAAAGTATCCCTGCAACTCATAGACTCTGGTACGAAAACTAAGAGAAAATATTTTTCATAAGCGTCTACGCATTATTGAATCAATACTTGTATAAAAATGTATTTGAGGCTTCAATGGAATGTCCCTATTCACATTTTCCATAGGAATAGCAAACTTGGAGCAGAAATGTTTTAATATTTCATCGCACACGCATCAAGAACACGCTTCGCACCGTACTAAGCCGACTTCGTCACAATTCATACACTTTAAAGCGACGAATTCAGCTGTAAAGTGGTTTCTGTGTAGGCTTTTCTTAGATCCCTTGCAGATGCGGCACGGGAGAAGGCGGAAGCCACCGCACATTTGGCAGGTGTTGCAGGCATCTGGACTCTGGAATGAGAAAAGTTTATATTTATCACCACTAGAGGGCATGTTTTTAAAAAAGCTTTCATTCGTTTTGGTATGCTTTACAAGTAGGCCCAATACACCGTTTTTTATAAAAAAGTTTCTGTAGAAAAGAATAGCCTGTTTAGAAAGAGATCAGAAAGAGAGAGTCTTGTCTGATCATTAGCACTACTTTATCCGTAAATTAAAAACAAATCAGTGGCACCTTTTCAGGTCTGGGGCTCAGATTTCTGAATCTGTTTCATGATGATTTGTCAATCTAATAGGCAAGTAGGTGATCAGCCTCCTGTGCCTCACAAACGCCGTCGACTCACAATGTTTGGTGCAAAGCCGGGGGTCAAACCTACGACCTATTGAGAGTCGCACGCTGAAGCCACTACAACCAATACTGCTCTCTCATATCCGTAAATCACATAAGTTAATTTCCGTCTTAGCAGTGAAGTTCCTCAAGCCTTCTATTACGAATCATTTTAGAAATTAATATGAGAGTGCTAATTAAAAATAACATTAACGCTTTGTTAACCTCAAACATGTTTTACAACAAAATATTTGAACATGGATTTCAATACGAGCAGGTATTTTGTTTGCGTTTGACCGTAAAATAATACGTTCTATTTGTACTGACAAAGGTTGTTTTGAATATGTCCAGATTGAACAGTGATTGATATTGAGGTACTAACAGAAACTGTAATTTGAGACTAGATTTGAATTAATAGTTATAAATTCTGTAAATATTTATTGTATTTGTGAAACACTGAGAGTAGTATTCATTCGTTACCGATATTTCTTTATTTAACAAAATTAGTTATATTTTACTCCCATGCGGTAATAATTTACATTTACATCACATACAGAACAATAAATACATGTAGAAAAAAACATCACAACATATAGTAATATATTAAAATATTTACAAAAAGCCTGCGAGACTCGTTTATTAAAAATGGCAAAATCATGGCGCTAAGTTACTTTCTGAGGTCCCTGGAATAGTTCGTACCCTAGCCTTGCTATCTGAAGTGTTTTTAATACTTAAAAACCGGGATACAATTCAGCAATCAACGATGTATGTAACAGAAGTGATTTTAAAACAATATTTCACGTTAATCTTAATATATATAAATTACGTGTCACGTTGTTTGTCCGCTATGGACTCATAAACTACCGAACCGATTTCAATCAAATTTGCACACCGTGTGTAGTTTGATCCAACTTAAAAGATAGGATAGCTTACATCTCAATTTATACCCGCAATATTATTTTATTGCAAAATATTAGTTTATAGTCACAATTCTAACAGATGGCGCTGTGTTGAAAGTACCGTAGTTTCACATAAGCTACAATTTAGGCATAACCACCAATACAGCATGGTGGTCCCCATGACTGGTGTTCTCCTACCGTTTACTACTATGTAATATAACAAAAACCTTAGCCACAGCAACGCTTGGCCGGTCTGCTAGTTGCACTATATTTTTGACACTAAAACGTCGGGTAACCGAAATACCTTACATTAATCAGTCGGCAACGTATGTTAAAGGCTTATCACCGACTTTAAAACAATATTTCACGGTAAGAGCAAGTATTATTTGCGCTACATGGGTATAAACAATACAATTTTACCCATTTCAAATACCTGTCTACGTCATTTACTTGCGTGCCTACATTTCAAGAACGATTTGATGAAACGTGGACCGTTCTCTAATTGGAATATACTGAATCAAAATCGATGTTACTTTTCCTGTATACTTAGTTAAAAAGTAAAATTTAGTTATGCACTTTTTGTACTTTATTTATTTCTTTATTTTTTCTTACTAGGGTTGCCTGGAAGAGATCGCTCGTTAGCGATAAGGTCCGCTGCCTCATTAATTTATGTTATCTGAATGTCACAGTGTTGACAAATAAATGATCTCCCTTTTTTATGTATTAAACGGATCGCTTAAAATTTAAGTTTATTTAAAGTACATATGGATACTCTCAATGCAAGAAGGCTCGCGTACGTCGCCGGCCTTTTAAAAATTGGTACGCTCTCGAGTCTCTTAAGTAGAATTGCTTAGGAAATACTTCAGTAGGCAGCTGGTTTTACAGTGCACAGCAAAAACTGCCTTATAAACGCTTAGTTGTGGAACGATGGACGTAGGATACGGGTGGGAATTCGTATTATTAAGTTAAAAGTGTTACTATCCTTTTGGAACTAAACCTGACAGTTTACACAATAATGTGTTTGTATTTGACTATAGGAATCAATTTCGCGTGCACACAATCACACCTTCTGTCAACATTTTGCCTAATGGGAGATCGTTTCTATGTGATATATTGGTAAACTCACCTATTGTGACCTAACTTGAATTAGATTATTATCACTGAATGAATTTATTCAGTGATAATAAATATATAATATAATCCTCGTTAAACCTAAGTTAATCAATAAAGCCTTTTACAAATTTGACCGTTATTTAAATGATCCTAACTAATTATTGGTTTGCTCCAGTTCAAACAATTTGTATGACTCAAAACTCGGCGATTAAAAAGAGTGGCGGAGAGTTTTTTGCCAGTTCTTCTTGTCCGCTCTACGGCCTTGACTTGTGAACAGGTAGTAAATGTAAATTTAGAATCAATTTAACATCTTTTCGTTTACCTATATGAATAAAGTTTAAGTAAAAAACACTAACAATTAGCAATTGCAGTATAAAAGATTATTCTGATTTTGTGTTTAAATAGTTGAATACCAGTGGCACTACATCGTGGCCTCAGATATTCAAACAGAATATCTGTTTCGTGATGTTTTTCTAAAAACCAAGTAGGTTATTATCCTTCTGCAACACACGACGATTTTTTGATTCGGCTTTCAGGTTTCCTCACTATGTTTTCACGAGTGTGAAAGCGCAGATAGAAAAAAGTCCAGTGCACAGCCGGGGATGAGAGTCACAAGAGAATCTATTAAGGTTATACAGGCACATTGTAAAGAACTTCAATTATAAAAGGGTTTTAAAATACTGAATTTAACTTGGTTTTTGGGATAGGCAAATTTTCGGGTTACAGCCAGCCTTGCTAACCTATTTTTTATTATATAACAGGGGCGCGTGCAAGAGGCTCAATCAGTCTATCTATAGTATTCATTTGTCTTTTTCTATCATATTGAGGTTGCACTGTGATTGAAAGTCACAGAACTTAATTAAACACGGTAACAATATAAGGGTAAGTTTTATAGTAATGATAAAAGTACGCACCTTATATGGTTTCAGCATCTTCCTCAATTCTCCACACTCATTCAATTTCTCGACTGTGTCTGCGTCCTAGAAAAAAAAACAGACATTTAAAACATAATCAAAGTAAAATAATGGTCTTGTTATATCTTTGTTGCTTCCAATTTCCAGTTAAAGAAAATTTTTCAGCGGTGCAAAACAGAAATCATTGGATTCCCCTCGAAAAAAATCTCCAGCACTGCAATCCCTCCGGCAGCACTGTGCGACAGGCTAGTATATTTTTGTAATTTATTTACAATCTAAATCATAGTTATTACATTTATAAACCACCGTGGTTCGAATTAATGTACCAATAGCAACGGCGGATCCAGGGGGGGGGTCATGGGGGTCATGACCCCCCCCTGAGCAGGACTTAGATGGACCACTAATTGAACATAATGATTTTATATATAAATTTGTCGCCATACAGATTATATGTTACTACATACCTTCAATATTTAATTAATTTTTATATAATATAATAACTTTGTATGATGGCAAACGTTTGGGAATGAACGCATCGAAAATTTGAATTTTCCGCGCCATACTTGCGCGCTTGTCGCTATGAAACGTCTAGCTAGACCTTACCTCAATCGGAATCGGAACGACTAAACTTTAACATATCATAACATAGTCTTATTTTAAATTGTGACATTAATATGTATCCTAATAGGAAAATTGGATACACTACCCTGTCAGCGAAGCGACAGCAGAAAGGTCTTTCTCTACGTTGCGTAGAAATAAATCGTGGCTAAGATCTTCAATGGTTGAAGATCGCCTAACCGGACTGGCACTTCTCCACGTTAATGAAAACGTACCCGTTGACGTAAATGACGTAATAACGCGTTTCCGGAAAACACGTTAAAGAAAAATTGATTTAGTTATTAAAATATATGTATTTTGTTTGATGGAATCCCTAGTCGTACCATCTCTTCACTTTTGCGAAGTTTAGCGTAATACCCCTCGACATACCTCTAGCTGTTATGACAAATCATTCACCACGGTTATGTCATATAAATAACCTGCCTCATTCCGTACGTGATAGTCAGGCCGAGCTAAGCTCGCCAAAACAGCCCGAGCTGAGCTGTAAAGGCCCTAAAGGCCAACACCGCGATTCCACTTCAAAAAAAAATGTGATAGTGTTTCTCTGGATGTCTTTAAGAGAAGATGGTAATATGTACGTGTATATAGGTTGGTCTAACTAGTGACGTCAATAATTTTTTTTTAGATTCCTCACACCTGGGGGTATACGAAAATACCCCATGTATGTTCCGCGAGTTTTAGTTGTTTTCGAGTTATAATTTTTTTGTGTTTTTTCAATATTTTCTGCCAGCGAGGTTTCAAAAATTCATATCTTTCTTTGTTGTAGGTATTTTGCAGTTTTTTTCTGTTAAATGATTCCAGAAAAAAATCCCAGCTTCTTAAAATTAGTTAAAGCTACTCAAAAAAGGTTTTAAAGTTAGAAGTTTAGTTTTTAGCTGGATTTGCCCAAACATTCGACTTCAATTTAAAAATACAAAAAGAAGTTTCCATAGCTTCTGGCTAAGTTTAAAAACTCCACAGGGTTTGCCGTTTGTCGGATCAGCTAGTATTATAATAAATTTTCAGAACTCCTTCCTCCAACTTGAATACATAATGACAACGTTTGGGGATTTTTCAAAGAGCTGGTTTACCCCAAGGAAAGCTACTTTTTTTAACGGGTATTAAAATTGACTAAAATCAGATTAGAAAGTTTAATTTACCATAAGAATAATAAAAGTCGAAAAAAAAAACATTTTTAATGCTTCAGTGATTTTTAGCCTATCCACCTTAAAGGCCGATTACAACAAAAAAATACCATTTTTTTCTATGATTTTGGTAGCTTAGAACCCTGCGGAGTTTCTAAACTTAGTCAGAAGCTATGAAAACTTCTTTTTGTATTTTTAAATTGAAGTCGAATGTTTGGACAAATCCAGCTAAAAACAAAACTTCTTACTTTAAAACCTAATTTGAGTAGCTTTAACTAATTTTAGGAAGCTGATATTTTTTTTATTTACACAACATTTAAGACAATCATTTCATAGAAAAAAGATGCAAAATACCTACAACAAAAAAAGATAGGAATTTTTGAAACGTCGCTGGCAGAAAACAATTCAAAAAACACAAAAAAATTATAACTCGAAAACTACAAAAAATCGCGGAACATACATGGGGTATTTTCGTATGCCCCCTGGGGGCATGTGAGGAATCTAAAAAAAAAATATTGACGTCACTAGTTGGACCAACCTGTATGTACACAATATTATGTGTTAAGTTTTTCAAGTGTACAATAAAGAATAAATATTTTTAAGTGCAATACTTACGTACATTAATAAAATACCTACTTTTTACTTGTATCTATTGTTATCAAAATTAAATTATAAGTTCTTTACTTGACCACGACTATGTGACCCCCCCCTGGCACCAAAGCTGGATCCGCCCTTGACCAATAGCAGTCTTGTTAGAACCACAACAAATGCATATAGAATAGTTCTTCAACTTTTATGTGGCTATCTAATAATTGACTGTTTAGCCGTATATTATATTATATACAGCTTATTTAATATAATAATAAAAGCCTTTATTGCTGTAATTACTTATACTAGTACACAAAAATGTGTGATACTAAAAAAATAACATTAAAAATAAAAAATTAATAGCAAGCCGGTTGATTTCTATTATACAGCTTGTCCTACTCTTCTCTGATTCTAACTTTACGTAGCCACAGAGCCAGCTACACTTCGCACATCATCTTCCCATCTTTTAATTTGTCTTCCTCTTTTTCTTTTGTCAAGCCAGCACCGCTTATTTAATACCTCAACTCGTAGACTTAGAAAAAGTACTTAAAATTACCTATTTAAAATAATAATACCTTCTAAAACAGTTGGTTTCGTAATTCTATCCAAAGATATATTACAACTTGGATCCCTATAAGCAATATCCTTTAAGCAGATCTTAACTTTTTATTTCTTCTAAGTATCGGATTACTTTACACAAACGTGGGTAGAAGCTTTTTACGACTTTGACCGAACTCTACGCAATATTGACCAATAAGAATTTATGACAGGAAAGGGCTTTCTTTAATTTGGATACCATGAAAGGTTTACATAATAATAGCTTTTTTACAGCTAAAGGTATTTCAGTTGTCATGGAAACCTGGGACTCTAGACCAAAGTACATTGCAGGAGGTAGACCTCGTGCTAATTGTAAGTAATTCTAATACGATGTTAATAAGGATAGCTATAGGTACTTTACGGCATATGAAGTATTATTGTCATCATTTAATTCTGTTGGTTGAAAGTGCTATTGGGTAGTTGGTTTTAATTTGAGAATTGAGTCAACTATGCTTCATTTTGCGCAAAACCAGCGCAACTCTTCTGAGAATCATGGGACGTTCACGGGAGGTGTCGGTCGAATCGTCAATTTTCAACTGTTGATTGACTCGCATCCCAGGAACCACCGTTTTCTTTGCTACCAGGCATCCCCATACTTGCCAAGTCGCCTTCGTCAATTCAACTAAGCCAATATACGCTCTGGTTTGAAAAAATGTTGTGTCAAATTATTGAGGAACGTTGAATGTTATAACATCAAGCTACGACCGCATCATCATCACTCAGGGCACAGCTAGTCATAGATTATCAGACACAAGAAAAGCACTTCAATATGTTACGGCATTTAACATGAAAAGATAAATTATGAACGCCCTCAGGCAGACCCTTGTGTAACAAACTGGACCAGACCAAAACATATACTTTAATTATGTAAAATTCACGATTTTATCATGACAATTTAAATGGACTCCGTAATTAATAAGAACATATTTTTGCTACCGGTAAAACCGTTTGAAAAGGCATTAAAATTTATACAATTACGTGTTTCAAGGTTGGATTTTTTTTTTTGTTTTTGAATTAAATAAAGCCTATGTTACTCAGAGAAAGAAGCATTCTTAGTGAAAGAATTCCTGAAATGGGTCCAATAGTTTTTAAGATTATTCGTGACAGTTAAAAAAAATACTTTTTACACTTTTAATAGTAAAATGATAAAAAAGGATGACAAATGGTCAAAAGGAACAGACTGGTCCAAAAGGAAGGTCAAGACTGCGATTTTCTTACATACCAAACCACGACCTGCAGGATAAATATTTGAAATCAACCAAGTATAACTTATGCCTACTGAATAAAAATCCTCCAAAATAAAATCACATGCGAACATTTTGACATTTACTAAACAAATAATTCATAGGTTTTGCAATACGGGTTGGCCAATTATAAATGACCTTTGGTGTCATAATTTCGTTATTACACTATTATTGGTTATACTAGCGTGAAGGGCCTTGATTGAGTGGTTATATGGTTAATTGGTTTTGTAATATGTTATATTATGCACAATATTAAGAGTTGGAATTTTTTTAGTTACTTTTTTTAATCTACTGAGATTAAGCGACGCAACTGGAAATGGATAGGCCATACACTTCGAAGAGATTCCAATCATATCCCCAAGCAGTGGGGATATAATTAGAATCTCTTCGTAGTGTTTGGCCTATCCACTTGCGTCACAGTAGTGTTAGTGGTAGCACCAGGGCCCCCTTAACAAAGGCTAGTGCTTAACTACTATCTCCGAAATACCGATTCTAAGAGCCAATTCGCTAAAACGTTACACAGACGTTAAAAACTATACAGCTATTACATAAGAACTAAAATGGTGTGTTGTAAGTGAGACAAACATAGGATTGGTTATTACTTATTTCGTGTCGCACCTTGATTAAATATATCACTACTTTGTTATGTAATCTAAACCAAACATCAATACAATTGCCTTAAGTCTAATTACGAAAAGATCCTGAAATTTGAAGTGTTCCTTGCTACATCAGAAATATGTATTTTTTTAATTATCCATTAAGAATATATCTGGCTTAAAAAGTATGTACAGCTTGCCAGCCATTGGACAGTGAAATGTGTGTTTAAATTTATATGTATTAAATGTCAGGAGTGTATGTACAGTATACAGCTTACTCATACATATATCTAATGTATGTATGAGTAAGCTGCACTAGATAACTAAATATATGAGAGGGTGAGACGTAAGAACCTAACAACCCTACGGATCCCTAAGCCCTACAGATGTACCCAGACACATAAATAGTGGATATATAAATAAGCACGGGCTTGGAAGTACCAAGAGACAGACGGAGTACTACGGGTAGGATCAAAGGTTCAAGATTTGGAACACACGTAAACCGTGTCAGCAGTTGGTCAATGTTCAAATGAAATCTGAACAAAGTATATTGTCTTTTGTTGAAGCGAGAACATTAAAACTTTACGGGTCAACTGTTACCAAAAGGATCACTATTATATGTCTCAGAGAGAATTCGCAAAAACTACGTCAAATATCCAATGTTACGGTAATTTAGTTAGCCATCTATCGCATTGGCCATAAAAGCTGTTACGGTAATTGTGTAAAAAAATCAGTGGCGCTAAAACGAACGAATTGTTTTATCATTTGTCAATCTAATAGGCAAGTAGGTGATTAGCTTCCTGTGCCTGACACACGCCGTCGACTCTTTGGTTCTAAGGCAAGCCGGTTTTCTCACGATGTTTTCCTTCACCGTTCGAGCGAATGTTATATACAGAGCCGGGGTTCGAAACTACAACCTCACGGATCAGAGCTGTATAAGTAAATAAATAATAGAACACTTATATATCATAATGCATTTTAAATATTATAAATCGCCATTTTGATAGTAATAAATGCCAGTTACGAAAGCTGAGGTGACGATTCAATTTGTTTGGAGGCTATAATGATCTAATATAAATCAATTACGTGTGGCTAATGGGCAAACAAATCACTTAATGTCTGCAATAAACAGAGCTAGCCTACAATGAAATAGTTCACGGTCACGCGTACCACGTGAATCTAGCTCGCCTGGATGGCAGTATTCAAGAGAGAAACATTACAGGGGAATTATTTTATTTAACATTTTGCTATTATACATACATCTGAACCAGCGTGGGTATACAACCCGGCTCGTAGGGTTATCGAACTTCATTATATTACGATGTAAGGTGTTAAAAAGAAATAAAAATAATATAAAAAAAGAATTACATAAAAATATGCGGCTCTTCCGTTTTCAGGTCAAGTTTCACACATTTTCTATAAATCGCAATTGATGCTATCTTATACAGTAAAGAAGACCAAAAATCGCCAGCGTTTGAGATATTTACTAATATATGAAGGTAACAAAAATCTGACAACACGAAATGTTTGATTTTGTTTTATTCAGCATTGTTTTATACAGTACAATCAGATATTAAGATTTAAGTATCGCCCCATCACAAAAAGTCGCATCGAAAGTTTTAGGCAAAATATTAATTCTAAGGTTTGTGCAATAGATTACTCTGTTCTAAATAATTCGGAGAGTCAATACAAAAGATTGTTTAATGTTATTCAAAATGAGTTTGATAGTATTTACCCATTAAAGACTGTAAAGTGCAACAAAAAAATCAAGTTTGATGACTGGGCCACGAGTGGTATTTTTAAGAGTAGGAATAGGCTTTATGAATTATATGCATTAAGAAAATATAATCACAATGCAGTGTTTATGGAATATGTCAGAAATTATTCCAAAACTTTTAGAAAAGTTTGCAAATATGCAAAAGCATTGCATATACGTGAGAAAATTAAGAATTCAAGTAATAAAATCAAAACTACTTGGAATGTTATAAATCGAGAAACAGGAAACCTTAAATCCCGTAATAATTCATTCTTTTTAAAGGTAAATGATAAGATTATTGTTGAAAGCTCAGAGATTGCTGATATTTTTGAAGATTTCTTTTCAAACATACCTGTAATTACTTCATCTTCTCTGAATTCCTCTCCCAAAAAGGCTATTAGTTTTCTTAAAAGTCACGTACCGGAATGCAAAATAAAATTTCAGTTTAAGCACGTTAGCGCTGGTGATGTAGTTAAAACTTTTAAATCTTTAAAATTAAAACATTCTGGAGACTTGTGGGATGTTTCTGTACGTATTATTAAGGACATTATAGATATTATTGCCCCAGATCTTGCGTATATTTTTAACAATTGTATTGATGAAGGAAGTTTCCCAGATTTAATGAAGCATAGTAAAATAATACCTTTATTTAAATCTGGATGCAGGACAGAACCTATTAATTTTAGACCCATCTCAATATTGCCAACTTTAAGTAAAGTTTTTGAAAAAATTATACTAGAACAATTAATTACATTCTTTAATACAAACAGTCTTCTACACAACGCACAATACGGTTTTACTAAAGGTCGCTCCACTACCGATGCTGGAGTAGCTCTGTTACGACATATATTTGATGCATGGGAGAAAACTCAAAATGTACTGGGAGTTTTCTGCGATTTGTCCAAGGCGTTTGATTGTGTTGATCATGAGACTTTGCTTTGCAAACTTGACCACTATGGTATAAAAAATGTAGCTCTTAACTTAATAACCTCTTACCTAAGTTGTCGAACTCATAAAGTTGATATAAATGGAACTAAATCTTCGGGATCACACATAAAAATGGGAGTCCCGCAAGGATCAATATTGGGACCATTTTTATTTCTTATATATATTAACGATTTGCCTTTTTATGCAAAGCCATTATGTGATATTGTATTGTTTGCTGATGACACGTCATTGATTTTTAAAGTAAATAGATATAAGACAAATTTTGACGATGTGAACAATGCACTTTCTGAAATAGTGTGCTGGTTTTCTGCAAATAATTTACAATTAAATGCCACAAAAACAAAATGCATAATATTTACTTTACCTAATGTTAAAACTACAACTATAGAGCTTAAATTGAACAATGAAAAACTAAATTTAGTTGATTCTACGGTATTTCTGGGCATTACAATAGACCAAAAACTTCAATGGAGTCAGCATATCACTAAACTTTCTGACAAGCTTAGTTCTGCGGCATACGCTATTAGGAAAATTAGACAACTCACAGACGAGGAAACTGCCAGAATAGTATATTTTAGTTACTTTCACAGCGTTATGTCGTATGGAATTCTTTTATGGGGCAAAGCAGCAGATATACAATCTATTTTTATCTTGCAAAAACGTGCTATTAGGTCAATTTATTGCTTGAAACCAGGCACTTCACTTAGAAATTTGTTCAATAAAATCGATATTTTGACGGTACCTTCCCAATATATTTACAACTGTATAATTTTTGTGCGTAGTAATATAAGTTCTCTTTTAAAGAACAGCGACATTCACAATAGGAATACAAGAAATAAGGGAAAACTTTTCCAGCCGTCTTACAGGTTGCAGAAAATAAATACTTCATTTATGGGCCTAAGTATACGCTGCTATAACATGATTCCTAGTGAAATATTGGAACTGCCTTTAAACAGATTCAAAACACATATCAAAAAAACCTTAATGTGTAAAGGTTACTACACAGTCAATGACTACCTGGAAGATAAAAATGCTTGGCAATAGTTCTAATTATGTATGAATATGTGTGTAATGGTGAATGTGGTAAATCACAGAAGAGATTTTTATTTTTTTTTACTTATGTAAGTTTAATGACGTTGTGGTTTATGACATTTTCCTTTGAATAATTGTAATGTAAAGGGAGGGCAAAACTTGCTGAGTTTCTTGCCCGTTCTTCTCAGAACAAGGCCTCCTGGTAGTTTTGCGAACGGATGGCGTAGTCCTGCTCTTTCGTGAATTTTGTAAACGTTGTTGACATTCATAAGCATGCTCTAAGAAGCATCTAAATTGAATAAACGTATTTTGATTGATTTGATTGATTGATTAGATTGAAAAAATTTTACCATATAAAAAATATAAAAACTAATCTTCGTAAGTTATTATGTTGAAAGACATTCATAAATTAAATTGCTTGAAATAGAAGCAGCCCTACCTCTAATTGGAAGTAACAATTAATAATTAGAACACACCCACTAAGTTTTTGGATAGTGACAGGAACGAAGAGGTACGACGACATTTTTATTTCTCAAAAAGTGAAAGTTTTTATAATATTCGTTTAAGCTAGAAAAGTAATATTCAAAAAACAATGAACACAGTATCTTGAGCTTAATAGATAGTAGCAGTGTTACTGGAAACATTATTTATGTTCAATTTTTTATTAGTAAATCGGTTTATACTGTAATTTCCCATGACATCAACATCAAGAAACAATAAAAAAGTTAGTAATAGCTAATACTAATAGCTGATACAGTCAAGTACACAATTTTTTTTCAGAGTAAAAGAAATATTACTGAGCTGTTTTGGCCTAGAGGCTTCAGCGTACGACTTTCATCCCTGAGGTCGTAGTTTCGATCCCCAGCTGAGCACCAATGGACTTTATTTCTATTTGCGCATTTAACATTCGCTAGATCGGTGAAAGAAAAACATCGTGAGGAAACCGGCTTGCCTTAGATATAAAAAGTTGACGGCGTGCATAGGAGGCCGATTTCCTACTTGCCTATCAGATTGACAAATGATCATGAAACAGATATAGACATCTAAGGCAAACTAAAAAGGTTGTAGCGTCACAGATTTTTTTCGAAATGCCACTAAGCTACCGCACCTTTTGAATAAAGCTATCCAAAGAAAGTTATATCGCTTGAATCTGTTCGTACAACAAACAGTAGTCTATTTCACTGAACCTCCCTCCACCTTGTTACTGGTGCACTCTTGTCTATTTACTTTGTATTTCATTTGTTTCTTGTTTAGGTAAATAGTACCTTATTTACCCAGTGATTTCGTTTACATAGGAAGACTTTGAAGTCGTTTATATGTTAATTTCGTAAGTAAGTTTTGCATTACTTCTAAGAACTAAGAGTATATCAAAGTAGTATCGAAAGGAGTTTTCGAGGTCTGAAATTGAAAGAAACAACTTCACAACAAGAAGAAATGGACAGGACAAATTATGAGAGAAGACAAAGATAAAAGGACGAAAAAAGCGACGGAATGGCTTCCTCGCTATGACAAAAGAATAAATAAGATAGAATAAAAAAGAATAGAAAAGAAGAAATCTATAATGTGAAGATGATAAAATTTGAGCAGGCCCTATGTGGCTACGTAAAGCTAGACACCGAGAAGAGTGGAAGCTTTTAGAGGAGGTCTATGTCCAAGGATAAGCTTTAAAATTTATTAACTGGCTTGTCTATTAGTTATTTAGTACTTCAAATTTGATGTACTAGGTAATAAGTATTTTACAGCAATATTATGTTATTATTATTATTATATAGTATGTTAACTAGCTGACCCGGCAAACGTTGTTTTGCCATGAATATTATTTCTAGGTAACATTTTTTTAGTTCGGTTGATCGTAGAGGGTTGAAAATTAAGGGTTGTATGTATTTTAGTATGAAAAAAAATTCTAAAATATAAATTTAGAGGAGGACCACCCTTAACATTTAGAGGTAGATGAGAAAAGTAGATGTTGTCCAATTCGCAGACTTGACCGATATACACACAAAATTTCACGAAAATCGGCCATTGCTTTTATTGGTGGAAAAACTTATTTTAGGAAAGTAGGACCCCTTCACATTAAGCTATTCATTGAGTTTTTAAGCAAGGAGGTCGTCAACCTTTTTGACACGTGTCTGTTATATTTTCTTCTTAAAAAAAAAAACTCTTGCGATACAGAATTGCTAAATATAGTAATTGATATTAACATTCTTACTCTGTTTTATGTAATACATAATATAATTTAAAACGGAGTCTTAGTGTGCACATACTGTGAGGAGTAAACTATGTTTTCTTTATCATATTAGAAAAATAAACGTATACGCTGCAAAAAATACGAGGTGGAAATATTGAATAATTTTATTTACATTATTTTTCTCTAACACATAAAGTGTTTCTTTTATAAACTCTAGTAACATTATGTATAGGCTATCGCTAATAAAATATCGAATTTTTTTAATATAGAGAATTGAAATTAAATTTGTGTTAAACCATAAAAAATATAATTGCGAGATACTTGCAATAAACTTAAATAATAGTCAATGATCGTAAATAGGCCTAATTCTACTTTAAATCTCGAAAATATCCAATCAAATTTGAAAGTGCGTGGGTGACGAAAATCTTCATCAATAAAACTTATTACCTCAAATGAAAAGAGAGGTCAATGATATTGCAGTATGACTTTTATTAATCAAAAGCCATTCAACGAATTAAAGATATTAAAAAAGTGCCTAAAGTGCTTAAAGGCCAGAAGGCTCGCAAGTGCGTTGCCGGCCTATCAAGAATTTGTACGCTCTTTCCTAAATTTAGAGTGTCTAAACTTCAACGAGATACAACTAATTAAATTCGTATGAAGATATTAATTATTGTAATTAATAATTTGTTGAGCGTGCTGCGCGAGCAGATGGCATTCAAGATTGCGGTTTAAAATAATATTATACTTCATCAAGTAAAAGATAAACTTTCATACACACGCTCCGTCAACTTCATATATGCCTTTGCCCTTTTAAATCGATCTGTAAAACAAATGACGTAATCATATGCTTGAGTGAGATTGGTCAGATGTCGGTCGTTTGTTTTTCTTCATAACAAGTAGATCTCATATACTTTGTAACCATTATTATACACTCCATATGATGATAAATAACGGCAATGTTTATTAAATATAAACAATTATATTTTATCTGTATATAGTTAAATTTATTGCCAGTTCTACGCCCTTGATTTAAGAACTGGCAGATGTAAAATTAGAAGCATTTCATATATATTTCTTTTTTGACGTTCATAAGTGTACATTGTGTTGCCTAAATGAATAAATGATTTTGAATTTTATAGTTATTGTTTAAACGTATTTAATAGATTTAATGACTGATATACGAACAAATACCGTAAGCTCATCATTCTAAAAGCGATCACTTACGAGCTTTCGCTTGCACGTGGTGCCTATTAAGCCTGGTCTAAACCCGCTAAAACACTAATTGATGTTCTTGCCGATAGTGCACTCGCTATTAGGAAAATGACAGAATAAGCTCCGAAGCTTTAACTTCGTAAGCATAGAGCTTTGTATCACAAAGTCTTTAAATACGTTCGAGGATCATTTTAACGGGCTTTGGTTAGATATTTATAGAAACTTCAATGTTTACAATGTATTTAATGGGATGGGATGAGATAATAGTACTATTGGTTTACCAAATTTACTTTATTGAACTATGTATATGCGTGTTGTTCCCACGAGAATGTAAGTGCGCGCTCCTATTTCACCATGCCTACTGCTGAGGACAATTTTTTGTTTCGTTTATATATATATAAATATATATTTATTAGTATATAGATACAGAGATGTAATTGCCAGTTTTTTTTCGACTGTTTTACGCCCTTGATTTGAGATCTGGCAGTAAATGTAAAATTAAAAGCATTTAATATGTATTACCTTAAAATTTGACCTTGAATTATTAAAATTTAGAATGCCTACGTCAAGATAAGTTGTGTTGCTAGCTTTATTTCCCTAATTGCTGGTTATTAATTAATTACACCCCGATAGATTATGATTAGAAAACAGTTAGAAATTTCTTAGATTTAGTTTTAATACGTCTAAGATACAAACCCATTTAAAACTGTTCAGCTACAGAAACACAAATATATTATTTATTTGCCATGTAGTTAGACTGCCATCTAGCGTGTAAAAAATTAAACTCACCCCAATATGATATCCATCAACGAACAGCTGTGGCACTAGAATCTGGTCACTCTTCATCCGATCCATGATCTCGTCCTGATACTCCACGCTCATAAAGACGTCCCGTTCTTCAAACTTGATCATGAGGTTTCTTAAGATCTTTTTCACCAGCACACATCGTTGGTACGTGCTCCTCACGATTCCCATAGTTGTGGTGTACAGAACTACTTTTCCGGCATCTTTTTCTTTATAACTCTGGAAAATAAATAGTAAGTGTTAATTTTTGTTATAATTAAATACCGATATTTTATAACACGGCCATAAATTTAACAACTTATACAAATGTTATTTGTTCAATGGAACATATTTATATATTTTACCAAGCAAGTGAAAGTGTAAATTTTACATAGAGAAAAATATTAATTCACACAGGGTTCGATGCGACCACGACCTTAGTCCTTAGAGACCTTAGAGGTTGACCAGGCTAATAATGCTTCTGATAATGAATTTAGATAAAATAAATTAACATTCATTTATTTTTAATAAACTAAGAAATTAACCCTACGCAAATAAAGGTAGCTGTTTAATAAGGAAATTTCCAAGGTATAATAATAAAATAAAACTATAAAAACTAAAATTTGTACTTGATTACCAAATTTTGAAATAAGCGACATCTAGATACACACTTCGACAACGTGTCGCGTCGTATATGTGTTCATTGTTACAATAACAACATCAGTTAGATTGACTTATTAATTACTAGATGGCGTTATACGCAATAAATATAACTTTAGAGTTTATTGTATCGTTTAACTGTGGTTTTATTATTAAAACTTATTATTATATAACACTATAGATAAATGTTTATTTTTTTTATTTGAATTTGAATATTTAAACTGATTGTTTTTCGCAGACCCGAAACTTTGATGGAAGTTTCGAAAACTAGGAAGTATACAATCCTATAATTTATCAGACAATAGTTTGTAACTTCTAGTAGCCAATGTTTTCTCTATTAATAATAAAATAACGCAACTTACTGTAGTATTAACATGTTGTATGACACTATTCCCAATAGCCTATACTATACATACATATAGCCTCAAAATGCAGCAATAAGCAATTTGAACATCGTTGTGACAGTACCATTAGGTGTGTCAACACGTTAAACATCCAAACTGTAAACAAATTCACACCCATTGCGTGCATCTTTGCGTAACTACATTACATTTGGAAAATGGTCGTTTAGTCATAGTAGGTGAACTAAAAAACGGTTCGGTCACCGTTGTTACCTTTTATCTTTAAATAATCAGCCCTGATGATCTCGATATATCCTTAACACGTAGAAAGGCACACAATTGTCAGTCGTAAGGATAAAGATAAAATTAGTATGGCAACAATGAGAGAGAGACTGATATGGTAACTAATACATTGCCTTTGAATAGTTTACAATACGCACACAACACTCACTAAAAAAATATTGATGGCGTAACCAATGAAATAGGCAAAAATGTTATCCAATTCAAGTGCGTCTAGCATAAGTCAAACCCAAGCGAAACAGCGATCGGTCCGTTTCCGAAATCTCCTGCCTTTAGCTTTATTATTTATTGTATTATCTTCTTTCATAATCTATACTAATATTAAGATGTTATTTGTTTATGTAGATATTTTGTTTTTCACTAGCTTATCCCTTTATTTCCTTTTGATGTGTTTGTTTATTTTTTCTCGCGTGTAGTTTCTCAACCTTTTACTTGAAACTGGCATAAAGTTAAAACTATTGCCATAATATAAAAAAACAGCGACCATCCTCATCAAAATTAATAAAATAAAAAAATATGTATTTTGAACAGTAGGAAATATACAATATCCAAGTCAAGTATTTCACTAGTAGTACAATGAAATCCTACGACCTTCCAATCAGGGAATTATACAATAGTCTCTACGTGATACACGCATTTGCACAATATACGGCGTACAAAGCTAATCTCAAAGATTACCACTGCCGTGTCGGCCTGAAGTACATGAATGAAATTCTGTATATTTTTAATGACTTCAAAATGAAATGTTCAATGTGTGCAAACATTCTCCGTCTATGGATCTAGATAATTAAATATAGAATCTTCCTGTTTAAATTATCTAAATAGGTCCAAATTCTAATATATTTATATAAATACAAATCAAGTAAAAATCTGTCTATTCTTAAATTTGACAGAGATTTGTTTAGTTTTATAATTGGGAGATATACTTTATAGTGTATTTCTTTGGTTTGGTTTTAGTTTTAAAGTGCAGTGATTTTAACATAAAAAGTTATTTCCTAATCGTTAAGTTTAAATGTGTTTTATTTGAAGGTTTGAATAAATATGCTATAACTCAAGTGATATATGACATGATAATCTGCAAGATTAATCTCAATAGCATATAACTGGACTCGTTCAACATTTACCGCTACACGCATCTTGGGATTTAAATTTGTATAACAGTATCGCATCTATTGTAGGCTTAGACTGCAAATTCCTATGTAAAACTAGCCATTGGTCCTAACAACAGTTTTCTAGACTATAGGTAAAAGTATACATATTTTTATTGAAATAAAAAAGGATCATCTCGATAGTTTACTTTTTTTTATTTTGTAAACGGGCAGGAGGCTCACCTGATGTTCAGCGATAACACCACCCATGGACACTCACATTGTCAAAGAGCTCGCAAGTGCGTTGCCGGCCTTTTAAAAATTGGTACGCACTCTTCTCGACCCTAAGTCGAATAGTTAAAAAAAGAAATAGAAATTTCAAAGTTTCCATGATATATAGTAGTAAAATTTAAACTTGGAATCCCAATTATCGTGTCTCAAAGTAGGTTCGTATGCACTTTCCCTCGCAGCAAGTGGTTAGCCTCGCAAGGTCGGTATCGTAGGACCGGTACTAACAGTTATGCGGAGAAAACCTCTGTTTATTGAGAAAATGTATGACTAACTCGGTGGGTATTCTTAGATGGCTCTCTAATCTGATATAAATAGAATAAGTACTTCTTTATGTAAGGGCTTAATGTCTGATAAATTTTTATTTTCATTTAGACGTTAACTTATCTCTCAAAGCAATACATTACCTAAATTATTTAAAGCTGGAAATGTTCTAAATGATTGCATCTAAATAAAATCATTAATGATAGAAATATAAAAAATGTGTTTTAAAGAATAATTTCTTAATATAGTCATTGCGTACAAAAAAAACGTAGATTAAATTAAGTACACTTCCACAGCATTTCAATAAATTATTTACGCAAAATAATTTATTGAAATCTCAAATGAAAATTAAATTTATAATTTTTTTATATACAATCAGTATAAAAAGTGCCTCAGGATTTCTAAATACGGAACTTCTTAATATATAGTAGCCTTTATAAGTGTTGAAGTATTATAATATATATAAACCTTATAAAAGCATGAAAGAGTCATAATTATGTACTACACAATATAAACATTCCTTTTTGATTGAATACTAGATATGCTAATGTAAGATTATGCCACCTCGGTTGAGTAAATTGTTCGGATTGTTTATTTATAAGTGGAATGTAAATTATTCTCTTCATTATCATTGAATGAATATTAAAAAACCACAGATGGTCATTGCGTTTGTAGAGTAGGTTGATTAAGCACCGATCATTGCTACTTAAATCAAATCCGAATGCAAATAACCTTTAAGAAATAGGTTAGAAAATTACTGACAAAATGATGTCATTTGATTGGCTTAATAAGATCTTTTAAAATTCTTCTCTATAAAAACAAGCTTCCCCCGCGAGCTTCGTTTCTCCTTAATGTGATTTTACTTAACCTACCTTTTTCAGTACCAACATGGAATACTTTGCAATGCTACCCCAGAGACTGTTCGGTTTTCTGGAATGAAAACTTTTAGGTTTTTCTGTTAATTTTTCTCTGTACCTCAGAGTTCAAATCATAAGTTTTTATTTAATGAATAAAAAATAAGGGGTTTACCTTAATTCTTATTAGATATTAAAAATATAAGCCAAATTGTTAATTTTTAAGATGGTTCAAACAATATTATACACATATCCGGCTGTTCAAGTATTACGTAAGCAGAATTACTACAATTGTTTCCCCTCACTCTACAGCTCTTGTAAGAAAATCTATCAAAGAATCAAATTGATTTAGAAATATGTCAAATTATATAGAGAAAATATTATCTTACGATAATATTACGTTCTTCGAACGACACATGGAAGAATTAATTACGCATACATGAATAGTAGGAATACACTAAACTTGAAAGTGTGGGAAGGACGTTTATAAACAATGCCTCTTCTATAGGGAAATGATTGTAACTAATGTACAGTAAACCGTAAAAGAAATTACGCAGCTTTATAAATAAGTTTTGGGTATTTATATTTTATTTTTATGTAATAGCAAACGGACAGGAAGCTCAAAGTGATACAGCCGCCCATAGACACTCACTTTGCTAGAAGGCTCGCAATCGCGATGCCGGCCTTTTAATAATTGGTACTCTTTTCTAGAAGGACTCTAAGTCGAATTAGTTCGGAAATACTCCAGTAAGCAGCTATTTAAAAGGGCTATCAAGCAAACGGTATATCAATTAATTTTCTACGATTCTCCAATGACTACATCTGGTAAGTCGAAACTAAGTGCTAAGTACTTCTGAAATTCATTACGTTTTTGACATACGGAAACTAGTCTACATAATGCAACTAATATAGTGTAGATACTATACAACTTTTATTACTAAATAATAAACACTGATTTAATACATTACTCCAGCTCGCTACAGTTCTTTTTGGAAGCATGGCTACTTAGAAATCGCTTTTATTATACAACTACCCTAACAGCTATAGCCAATGCGATAGTTGTATACCTTAATTACCGTAACATAGCACATATATCGTGGTTTGTGCGAATTCGATCTGAGAACATACAAATATCGATTCGGTGACAGCTTTATACCCGTAAAGTTTTAAAGTTGTCGCTTAAACAAAAGACAATATACAGTTTTTATGACTGATATATTACTAAAAAAATACATATTTGTTATGTAGCAAAGAAAACTTCAAATTTCAGGTTCTTTTCTTAATTAGACTTAAGACAATTGAATTGATTTGTGGTTTAGATTAGATTTTTTTTATAGAACAGAAGACAAACGGTGGTTCCATACAGGTGGTTCCATACAGGTGGTTCCATACAGGTGGTTCCATACAGTGGTGGTGCGACAAAAACTACCCTAAAAGCGGTCAGTTACGGAACAACGGACGTCGAGGTGATACGGGAAATAATAGAGTAGTGATATAATAAATTACAAAATAGGTAATAAACAATCATACAATGTTTTACAACACCATTTTAGTTCCTATGTAACAGCAGTGCCTTTAGTATGCGGAAGAATGCATTTTTATCGTAAATACGGTTATTTGTGAAAAATATTACCTTTTAATTATTTATTTATTTATTTCGTATTTCTACAGTTAACAAATATAATTTATAATAACAAAACAATTACACTAAAAATATATAGAGATGGAATTCATAACATTTACTTACAAAAAGGTTCAAACATTTTCAAAAGCATTTTTATTGTTTTTTTAACAATACAAATTATTCAATACATTTAACTAAATAATACATAATTTGGCTGTGCTGTGTAAAGGTGTAAAAGTGAGGGTATGTACGTGAAGGTGTGTATGTGGGGTGTGCTCAAGATGCAGCTGATTTTGATTTTGCGCTACGGATATTTCTAATACTCCTAACCATATTCCGCGATAGCTTAAAGAAGACTTAAATATTGGTCATTGCATGTCCTGCGAGTTACAAAAGTTTATTGCATAGTTAGTCTTGATGTGAGGAACTAAATTATGTTTTATTCTGTAGAGCCACTGATTTATTTTTATTTGTTTATTCTTGTCTACCTTAGATTAACTATTATCATACAAGATGACCTCAAATACGTCTATTCATTGCCATTAATAGACAGTAGGCCGTATTTATAAACTTAGTCTTTATTTTATTACTTATGATAGGAGGTTAATAATAAGTGTAAATAAATTCTTTTTATATGGGGTTTAGCAGTGAGGTGTGGTTGTGGCGCGAATGCAGCCTTTTTTGAGAATAGTAATGTGTGTAGCATTTTATTTTTGAATGTATTTCGTAATACTTGATTCTGTACGTCACGCTTTTTTGTATTATTTTCCTGTTATTATTTATTAGAAAGGACTTTATTTTTAAAGTAGTTTTTAACTGTGATCTTAGTAAATATTAGATATTTAACAACTAAAAAAGAAAACTATTTTAAGATTTTCTTCTCTTCCGTAGTAATGCATTACGTATTAAGCGTGACAAATAGAAAACCAACGACCATTATATGATACAAAAACATCATTAGGTTATGGTGAATTAGCAAGTGTTGAAAATTGCGACAATCTTAATGACGGTGAAAGCCGGATAAAGAAAACAATGATTGAACCAATTCTTCCTGACTTTGATTTGTGGGAAAATGAAGAGATATTTGAGTATCGCTTTTACTTATAAAGCCCTAACTCATAACAAGAGCTATCATCGTCTATTAGTGATTAATGTAGTGCCGGCGACGCACTCACTATGACTGCCCTTTTTGGGCGTCACGAAAGCTCGTTTGAAGATCCATAAGGAAGATAGAGCTAGTGACCCCGGAGCTGGTGCTTTCCTCGCTTAACGAATATCGAAATACAGCGAGGAAGTGCTACCATTAAAATTTAAAAGTATACTGCCACAGAGACACCCGTTAAATTTATTTTGGCTTTCTAATACATTTTATATTATTATATATTTTTAAGATTATTGTAAATAATCTATATTTCTGTGTGATAAGGGAGTCATTTTATCACATTTATTGCTTTAACATACCAAGAGCGGTGATACTGTGTTTTGAATTTAACCATTAAAAAAATGCTAGTCAGAGAAAGTTATGCCTTGGAGTTTAGTATCTCTTCTATATTATATTATATACTACTATTGTTATCTTACTTAACATTAAAAAATCTTTAAACCCCATTTTTTAAATTTTAATATTAAACAAAACAACTATTTATGTGTTGAGTACCTAAAGCTTACTAACTCCAAACATAAATATACTTACTTGACTTATATGTATGTGGAAAGTCCCATCACAAAGCAATAACATTAAGTAATAACGATGTATTAGAAAACTTTATATTTAATTAAGAGTTTATAGTGGAAATCTAACCACTTTCATTTTGTAGAAAATATTTCTATAATTTTATACTAAATCACCTCAAAAACTTTTAGAAAGTCTAATAAACACAAACGTAAATATTTAACGAGAACTTGCGGCGCCAACCTTACCACATCGGTGTAAACTTGTCGCGTTGATTGTACATCTCAAATAATTATGTGTGCAGTTTCACAATATATTTATTATTATTATTAATCGTGTTAGACAAGTCAGCATGAAATTCATTGCTATTTGAATTCATATATCGGGAGCCATTATTTGTTCAAAATTTTTTTTCAATTTACACATTAATTTTATTGTAAAAAATAAAAATCTTTGTAAGAGGAGAACAGTTCATAATTTTTCCAATTGTATAGCCTTCTAATATTATTATTATATTAATAAAAATAAATAAATCAGTGGCGCTACAACCTCTTTAGGTCTTAGCCTCAGATTTCTGGATATATTTCATGATAATTTTTATATAGGCAAGAAAGTGATCAGCTTCCACACGCGGTTGACTTTTTGGGTCTAAGAAATGTCGGTTTCCTCAGGATATTTCCTTCACCGTTCGAGCTTATGATAAATGTGCACATAGAAAGAAAGTCAATTGGGGTACAGCCGGGGATAGAACCTACGACCTCAGGTATGAGAGTCGCACGCTGAAGCCTCTAGGTCAACACTGCTCTGCTCATTATTATATTAATAGTAGCCTAAAGTAACTAAATTCAAATTTATTACATACATTTATTTACCTTGATCTAAATCATCATTACATAACATTATAAACGTGCCTTAATTAACTAATATTTACGAAATTACATTTGTAATAAATTATTGATTTATAAAACGACGTGTTTATAATTACTATAATTAAGTTCTCCGTGTTAAAGCAATTAATCATTTTGGGATTCCGTCGACTTTAAACCTTGTCAGAGCGTAATATGGACTTTTTTTTAATACATGTGTCACTGAGAGGTTCTAGCCTAATTTAAGACTAATAAGTAATTTAAGCCTAACCTAATTTGCTAATAAGTTTATTTAACATAAGAAAATGTCCAATAACAGTCTCTATTAAGGGGAAGACACTATGTTCTTGTACTCTATTTTTTATACGTTTATTTGATTGATGGATCATTTTAAATAATATTCGCTTTCGAAATTTGAAAGTAAAGAATAGAATAGTGTTTAAATTCGATAAAATCAAGAGGAGATTTAATAAGATATCCTATCATTTTTTGATTACACACATGATGATGACACATGAGGCGCAAACTAGCTGCTGTGGTCTCTGGCAGAATGACCAGCGCTGTGGAACATTCTTCTCCTCAGCATAATGCTGAGCCAGGGCCAATTACAGCCACAGCACACACGCATTACACACTTGAACGAACCGAATGGGAAAAGGGATTTTGTTATATATTTCTATATTTTTTATTTTATTTTTTTCTTTGATTTTTATTATTTTGTGTGTGTGTTTTTGTTAGTAATAAATGTTATGTCTATGTCTATATATGACTACTAGTTATAGTTTTGTTATATACGCGGAACCCAGAATATTACGCACTGTGCACCCTTAACCGTACGTTTAAAGTGAACGTGGATTAATGAAGGACGTATTGACGGAAGACAATAGATTGAAATGACAAACTTGTTTTAAATAACACGAAACTTGTTTTAATTGATAGACTTCTAAATGGCAAATAAATTTTATTATTCTGTTTTCATTATATATTATTTATAGGATTTATATATGTAATATATTGTGTATGTATGTAATTCGGTTTACTTGATTAAATGAAGCGTAATTAATTAATTCAATATTTACCAAGCAATTGATCACTTCTACACATGACCGAATGGCGAATACAAATCTTTCACAATTAAAACAGGCAATATTTCTTTTAAAAAGTATTTTGAAACAATTGTCTTATTGTGCAAGCATCTTGTTAATTAGCTACATTTAAAATAACACAAATTTTTACTTTTAATTTTCGATAATATGTGTATCAGTAAAATAAGAATTTAAAAATTATTTAAAGAAAGGAAATGAATTATTATTACTACGACGTTTATAATAAAACATTTTAACAAAATTTTTGATTTAAAATTATGAAATGCGACCAAATTTCGCGCTTTTTGATCGATCAGCGCACTTTGGCATTCGGCAATTGCCACAAAGCTCTTAAATATAGTTGAATAAGAAATCATTCCGTGATTACTTATGCAATTCTTAACAATAGGCTTGAAAGTAAGAACTATACTGGAATTGTCTCGATTGAAAGTCGATTTCCGCCGCATCCCGTGTGACTCACGGAAACACGTAACTATCGGAAAAGCGGAAAATCATTAGAAATTCTTTAATTATTGCGATGTCAAAGCGATTAGGACGCCATCTTTGATGGGAATGCCGCACTTGATTGTTAGAAAGAATTTTGATATCTTTTTTATGATAATTCATTTAATTTTTCAACTCGTTTCTTGATTTATATCCGACTGATATCACATACAAAACATTCAATAGTTATTTGAGGCTTCAGCGTACGACATCCCTGAGGTCGTAGGTTCGATCCCCAGCTATACACCAATAAACTTTCTTTCTATGTGCGTATTTAACATTCGCTGGAACGGTGAAGGAAAACAAACGAATATTGAAATTTGAGGCACACACCTAAAAAGCTTGTAGCGCTACTGATTTTTATCAATATTTTATTTTTGTAGTTATACATCTTTAGGCGCGTTATGAAAAATTTATGAGAGTGAAATTTTACGATGCGTGCGCACCGTGGTCCGTGACCCAAAATTAACAGAATGAAGTTGCCCACGGAAGATGCTACGGCATTGGACATAATTTAAAAACAACATTCGAATAATAATAGAATTTATGTTACACTTAATGTAAGAGAATAATAATAAATATTTATTTATTTAATTTTTCAAATGTAAACTGAACTTTATTGACTATAATGACTCCTTTTCCAGTCTTTGATTATTTTATTGTAATTAATTATTTGCATGCAATCAAAAACTATTTTTAATAATGCCAAAGAAGTACACGCACCCTTTTTTATTTGTGTGTTGTTTTAAATTAAATAACTTAACTTTTTATTATTCAATGTCGTTGTTTATTTAGTCTTTTGATCTTGTCAAAATATGTATTTTTATCAAATAATTCTTCTGTTTCTTGCCTGCTGTTTTACTATATATTAAACAAGCGTAATGTATTATTGTATCAGTATATTTTCTCATGTACGTGAGTGTTGTTATGTTTTTATTGAGAAATAAATATTTTAAACCGAAATAGAAAGATAGACATCAATCAATACTATGTTGAAACAAAATCCCCAAAATTACAAAACATTTACCCATAAATGTATATTCTTAGTCCTTTTCGATCAAATTGTGTTTACACTATAAAGAAGAGAGATAGTTACAGTAACAACAAAAACAAAATCTATGATGTCATGCAAATGTTATAACCTTACAGCAGTGACCTAGCCATTGAGACATTAACATTCTATGTAAACCAGAGTTTACTCGGAACCGAGGACATTTACTTTCATATATATTATTCCTCCACCTAAAAATATGCCCAAGGACCTTAATGACACGTACTAAAGTGCCATTTAAATATAACTGTTCGTGCTCACTTTCCAAGCTGACTGTGACCTCTAAATGCAAAGACGTATGTCGAAGTGTGACGAGAAAATGGAGTTCAAGTTAAATGTTTGTACAAAGAATATCGTTATGTTTATTATAGGGGTTTGGTGATTGTTGTTTCCTTGGAATTTGATTTCTAAAAGAGCGTACCAATTCTGGCACTGAGTGTCCATGGGCGGCGGTATCACTTAACACCAGGTGAGCGACAATTAAGCCAAAATTATAGGTTTTTAACCTAACCTAAAAGTTAGTCATTTATTTTAAAAGTTTTTTGGATATAAAAACAAATTGTTACAGTAATGTAATCGTCAGCTTATCGTAATTATAATAGAGTATAACGTGAGATGGTAATAAATAATCACAAGGCTTACCTTAGTAGTGGTTTGCATTTGAAGGAATGTCGCAATGCCGGCGCGAACGCGATTTTTCACGCCACGAATTGTTCCCTTTGAACTTCTTATTGTTGAGGGCGCCTCTTCACTCTTAAAGTCCTTTATTCCGGCAAAATATTCCATCTCAGACTCGGGGCACTCACTTTTAACACTAACACTTTTCACTGAAACGTCATCGAATTGTTTTTCATTCAGATGAAAATCATAAAACTTATCCGTATCAAAATAATGGCTACTATAACAAATTTGATCATCCTTCATTTTTTCCAAGTTTTTTCTCTCCTCATACGTAGTTTCCGTTATAATTGGGGATTTAGGGCTCTGTCTCTCGCTCTCCGGGGACTCAAAACTGTTCTTTTTCAACTCGTTGTTGTACTGGGAAACCAATAGGAATGACGTCAACTGCACACTTTCTTTTGGAATATTAACATTCTCATTAATATTCTGGCTAACTTCCCTTTGACGTTCGTCTGACGAATCACTTTCAATGTCGACAGTCGTTAGTTTCGCTGTGCGGTCTCTAATATCTTGCAACAAACCCTGCGGTAGAAAGCTATCTTTATTGTTTACTTTAGCGAACGTTTGCAAAGGCTCAGGCGATTGTTTCTTTTCTTTTTTGCTCGCGTCTTCGTTGTGACTTTCGTCGGCATGCACGCTCCCATTCAATTCGCTGCTGTTTAATGAGTCACACGATATGTTGGAGTCGTTATCTTCAAAATCTAATTCACCCTGATTTCTTATAGAGCTAATGACTGTAACAGATACAGATTTCTTGGTAGATTTCGACAATTTCTTTTTAGGTAGAGGGGGCGGCGTTCCGTCAAGGTCGCTGCACGTACCTGAATCTAACGTGTCGCTCGGTGAGCACTGGCCGCTTGACATTATCATGTTGGTCATCGGATTCACGTACGAGTTACAGTAAATATACGGCGCTTTATCGACCTTGGAGAACTCTTCCGCTTCGAGTATTTTCGGACGGCTTTCCTCTACGTTGAGCCGGACGAGACTGTTGTTTTTCTTGTTTGCATCGCTGATCTTGAAAGTATCAAAGTCGACCTCACTTTTGAGATGAACACTTGATATTTTTGGGGCTTTTGGCTTATCCGTGTCTGTGTTTATTCTGATTGTAACCACGTGCGGGCCGTTTGCGGTTATTGCGTCTGTGCAAGGCGTGCTCTCAGGTCGATCTGACTGGGTCGCCGCAACAAATACCGTTGCTGATGGTGCCTTAGAATCAAGGACAAGCGAGTGCATCGAACTTAGAGAGTCCATGTTAGCACGGCTATCAGAGAATCCGTTCACTCTAAGTTTAGAATCATCGCTAGTGATTTGTGTAAAAGTTGTCGATCCGGTCCTCGGCATCACTTTGGTTGAGAGAGGGGCGATGTACTCGAGATTCGGCCGGGTTGTTACCTCCTCCATCATTATCGATTAATGAATCGACATAATTAGGTAACGGCTCTTCCGGTTGTTATTCTAGTCAGGTGGCGGTTTAGATATTGGTTGATGTATAAGGCATAATGGTTCCGGTCGCTCGAATGTAGGTCTATAATCCGCACGACAGCCTGTTTTTCTTGTTTATTTGTACCTGCAAAGAGAGAGCCATCGTTTAGTGTAATAATAATAAAAATATATTTGCAAAACTATGATACTAAAATGTTATGGTGGTATAATATGCCTCATATAATGGCGTGCAGATTGTATTAAAAGGTAGAATTTTACATAGAAGTTACATATTACATTATTTTATCACTACATCATCATATTGTTAAAATATATTATAACATTATCAAATTAATATTAATTATAATATTTCACTCACGTAATCCTTAATAGAATTATTAGTTTATTAAGCAGATTCTTAAAATCTCTAGGAAGATATTTGAATGTTTTTAGTAAATTATTATAAACCTTGATTGCTATACAAAAGAAGTTTTTCCTATACAATTCCACTTTAATAACCAATTTCACCCTATGTCTACTTCGGCAGTAGTCCATTTTAGAATATATATATATATGGTTGGTTTTAAAAGTGAAACAAAGATGTCATGTAACCTAAGTAAATGGAAAAATACGAAAAGAAGAGACTTTTATTACGAAAATAATATGCACCAATAATTAAGATAGTTTTCTAATTTATTTTTAAGTACGCAGAAATATTTAAATTTATTCTTCGTTGCATCAATGAGGTGGTGAACGTCTTCAGAAGCATTTTATTTGTAACGCTAATTTCTTGCTTATTTGCATAAATTCTATGACATAATAGCTTAAATTATAACTTCTTTCTTCAGAAATACGGAGGTTTTCTAATTATAAGGTCTTCTAATTGGTGCAATCCTTGCAGCTTTAGAAATAACAAAAAAATTACCACTTAGGTCCATACAGTTTCGTAATCCTATCTAGTCTTGAGCGCTGTTAAACTGCATATAGCAAAAGATGTTTGGCCGCTCTTACTAGATTTAAATTGGATTTTCTAAAGTATAGGCCTTAAAACAATAAAAAATTAAATTAAATAAAAAAAAAAAATTGTTTTAATTGCCATTAAATTATCCCTAATTTATTTAATTATAAGTTTTAAAACTACGTGTATGCACAAAATTATATAAGAAAATATGATCGCAAATTTTACCCGCATACGCATCAAATATATTAGAAATTAGAATATAAGCAAGCTAGAAAGGGAAGAAATTAAACAAGCAACCACAAAAGAAAATAATAATAATACCATATTAATAAGTAAAGAATAATAATTAATTAGTTAATGTTATTGAAATTACTAAAATACTTTGATCGAAATCTGAGTTATATAGTCAAAATTTAACAGGTTTATGTGCGGATGCCAATTTTTGCATCATGAACTATTATGTAATTATATGTGATAATATTTACATAAATATAGTGAAATTTAAAACAATCATACTTTCTATGCAATATTATATAATGAATTTCGACAGATTCAATAATAAGCATATTATCACGTTATAGCCTTATTTACACCAAATTTATGTAATAAATTAGCATCTGTAAGTGATTTCATCATAATAGCAGAAGCGTTAAGTATAAAAGACGTTTCGTATATTGGTGAGGCGGGCTATATTACTAAATTAAATAGATTTCACGAATGTATTAAGAATAATATCGAAAAGCTAAATATTAAACAACTAAATAAATATATAAAATAAAAAAAATCATTTAATCACATAGGTAACATAATGTACACTTATGACTTGTCAGTAAAGAAATACATATTAATGCTTCTAATTTTAACTATTTAATCCCATTCCCATTTATTTAATTTGGATTACAAATTAACTAAATGGGAATTACAGCTAACATAAATTATATACAACAAACAACAAATATACCTAACATATAGCAAAAGATGGAATAATATATACAAAAAGGTACAAACATTTACGAACAGAATCAATAAAATTCAATACGTAATAACTAATTCGGTGAAGCTGTGTGATGGTGCGAAAGTGAGGGTATGTAAATGAGGGTGTGTACATACACACCCTCATTTACGCTAAATCGTGCACATAGCGCAATGGATATTTTTTTTTATATCAGGGGGCAAACGGGCAGGAGGCTCATCTGATGTTGAGCTCACCGCTCATAGACAGAGGGCTCGCAAGTGCGTTGCCAGCGTTGTAAAAATTATTGATACGCTCTTTTCTTGACCCTAAATCTAATTGGTTCGGAAATAGCTAGAGGTTAGATAGGTCCGTTCCTTCAAGCATCCCGACGTGAACAGACATCCTCCCTGACGTACACGCGCACCGTCCGCGGCATAAAGAAATGTTCCAATTTGTAACCAGTACCCAGAGATGATGTATGAAAAACTAATTTCTTAAAAACTCCGTACATTTACAAACTACGTACTAAAAACAAACCTCGTAATGAGCGTCTGTAAGCACTTGGTCTTACCGATTTCGCTGCTATAATGTTCCAGGAATTGAGATGCTCTTTATTTTTGAGAACACACATTTGAGGGGTCGTTCTTTTAAGTTGAACCAATCAATATCTCTATAGAACTTTTGCCTAAGCCGAGTAGTGACTGACTGGCTTCCGGAAAGTGTAATTAGTACACCCTCTTTGAACTCTTTTAAAAACAAGTTGGATAATTTCTCAAAATACGCGCGCATTAGCTTAATAGCTTATTAAGCTGCTAGTGTATTTATCTACATAATAATAAATTGACAAGATGTTTGCAAGTACCGCGTCCAATCCAAAGTTGAAAGGTTCTATTATGAAATGGTTGCAGTGACTTATGAACCATGCCTCAATCTACAATTACGTAAACTATTGCGTTGTTCATCTCAATTACGCTCTGATTGTAATAATTTTTTAAATTGCTTTCAATTGCCGTGTTTGGAGAAAGAAGTGACATCGCTAGCCGGTAGCTGAATTAGCTAATGCATTTCCTAGGAACGGGCAATAACCCGTAAATATATAACAGTCTTATATGTAGACAGTATATCTTCAAGCATATAGTTGAAAAAGATATTTCGAACCAAGTAACCATTCGGACAATTATAACCCTCCAGCGGTGAAGGACAAATTATTTTTTTTATAATTAGCGCCAAGTGTGACTTCCATAAAAGCTTCCAGCATGACCAGTTGGTAAGATGACATTAAAGAAATAATAATAATAATTTATTTGCAAGAATGTAGTATAAAATGTTATGGTGGTACATTCTAAACTTGGCATATTATCTATATATATAAAATTGAAACCCGTTTTCCGTTGTCACGGCATAACATGACAACGGCTTGACCGATTTGTCTGATTTTTTTTATAATATACCTTGAAGTACGAGGATGGTTCTTACGGAGAAAAATTTAAAAAAAATTGAGTGAAAAAGTCTAAAAACTACACTTTTCTATATTCCCATACAAAATATTCGTAATAATACTTAAGTGAATTTGAACTTTAACACCATAGCATACATAGCATAAAGTTCAAGTGTTAGTGGAGGGGTTCCGGGAAGGTAAATTTGTATTTGTTGACGTAATGTATTTATTGTCTTATCAATTTTATTTTTTTTATCTTACTAGCTAGACCGGTGTCCCGAATAGCAGAATAAATATTTTAAACAAATAAAGAATCGACTGTTAGGCGGTACGATGTTCGCCAGGCCAGCTAGTATGTTAATAAATAAATAATCAACGTTGAACAATAGACATATATATAAACTAAAGATGTACATTTGTCCAATCAATAAACAGAGATTGCAAATCCGGCGAGACAATTTCAATTGAATAACGATAGTGGTCATTAAGATGTTTGCATTGATAAGTGATCGTTCCGCGCCGTTGACCATTCACACGTATCATTAATTGTTACTTGCTATAGACATTGTGAGGCAAAGGATAAAAAATGTATTGAATTTAAATTATTCTTCAAAAGAAAATTCTGATATGAATATTTTAGATGCCTAAAAGATCCCTGTATACATGTAATAAATACAATAAAAATTATAAATTCATCCGTATTTTGCTGATACTTACCGCCGCCCATAACCTGCAACAGCGGCTACTCGGGTGGTTTTAGTGGGTATTGCTCACTCAGTCTTTGCAGATATTCTGCAGTGAGTTGCGTCCCACATACATCTGCTACTTTAGGGGGCTGGGAATGGGAACTCCAACTTCGGATATATAAAAAATTAACACCACACCAGTTGCAAGTGCGTTGATGGCTTTTAAGATACGCTCTTCGCTTGAAGGTCCCTAAATCGGAACTATACGTAAATAAAATGCTACAACATATGGGTTTTCGTTTTTATAGAGACACTTTCTTTAGAACTTCCAGTGCCATATCTGAGGCATAGAGCAAATACATGCGCAATAATTTAGGGAAAAATCTTTACAAATCTCAAAGATTTTGCCTTCCACACGTATGCCACTAAATATGCATTTACAATACAATGAAATTAAGGAGGGGAGGAGGCTTATTTCCAAACAAATATTTTCTTTAAACCTACATAATAATGTATTTCCATTGCATATTCGCGGATGCTTGGCGGACCTATGCGGCGGCTTCTTTAATAAGAGTCCCCTCATGATTTGCTATTTTAAAAGAGTACCGAGAGTTTTTTATGCCGGCTTTTTCTCTCCGCCTACACCCTCTGTCTTCTTTGCCGATGGGTAGGAATGACTACCGACTCAAATTTAAAGACGTGGAATATATGATATCTTATATTCCATAATAAACATATTTTTTTTATGAGTTGTGTACTGCGATAATGTGGGTTAATCGATTGTGAGGAAGTTGCATGGATCTGGTTAGCACCCGTATCGTTTCTATAACATATTTTCATAAGTATCTGATTGTACTCAGGTGTGATGTTTGAGAGCAAAAATGAAATAAATGTCGTGAATACCAGTAGCTCCACACCAAAGACTCTTACATCACGTATGACAAAACCCTTATTTACAAACGAAATCAAAGGTATACTTAACAAGTGAAAGTTGTCAACAAATATTTAGTTTCTTTATTATGCAAAAGTAGTGCTATTATCAATGTGTGCCTATAATTAATTTTAAGGGACCACTTTAGAATCGATTACGTAATATCTTGGACTAGAAAGTATTAATGAATGATGATTTTATAGAAGGGACAAAAACTTCTGTTGTTAACTAATACCGCCTTTGTTCATGAGCGGAATAAAAATCTATGGGCACGATTCAGAGTAGAGTGTGTGCTTAGTATGATCTGTGAATACCCGCATCTTAGTTTCAAGATCGGCCGTCGAGGCAAAATACGAAATTCCAACCATAACACCTAGATGTACGTCGTTCGACAGCTAAGTGATTTTTAAGGCAGTTTTTGCCGCGCATCACCACTGTGTGGAACCAGCTGCATACTGAAGAAGCTTCAAGAGCGTATATTAATTCTTTTACTAGACGTACTCGCGAGCCCTTTGGCATTGAGATCACTTAACATCAGGTGAGCCTGTTTAATACTGTTTAGAATCGAGCGCTTAATCTCTGAATCTGAAATACCTTGGCGGGCAGCTGTTTTGATAAAAATTGTATTAAAAATGCTCACACAATGTCGGAAAATTTTGAACAGTTCTTTTAATATGGCGCTGATATAAAGTGTGAATATTGAAGATGGGATCTCTACTGTTATTAGGCGTTACCAATGAAGTTCTGGTATTTATGAAAACCGGTTTTAAAACATATTCGTTTTGAAAGTTCTTTGATTTTGCGTACTAGGAAAACGTCACGGTACACTTCCCGTACAAGGCTAGCACGCGACCTCACGCATAACTATGTCAATTAACATACTAACTATAAACATATTGAGTACGGTGACTATGACGCGGGAGAAGTAGGATGGGTAAAGTTTTTTCGTTTTTGTACGTATGCATCCCGTTTTTTTATGTCGCGATTTCCGTCCCCCATATAACGCGATATTTGCCAGATATAACGCGGAGATGTCTGAAGTTATATCTCTGTATTGTGAAATGTATAATGATTTGAGAAGTCCATAATTACCTTAGCGTATTTTTGCACCTGTTTCAAATGTGTTGCTATAAAATGAAACTAAAAAACTTTTTAATTTCGTGTTCGTACTTTTTAAATTATTAAAACAAAGCTGTTTTACGAGAATACTTCTACAACGCGATTTGTTATAACGCGGTCCGTTACTACCTCGTTATAGGGGGTTGCTGGATGTTATAAAATATGTGTATAACAAACAGTCAATTTTTGAATTAATATTGCCTCAGTTTTAATGCATTATATGAATTCTAGATCCAATAGGGATCATAATATTGGACCAGTCTGTCAAAACAGTAAAACTAAATGCAATTTGTATTGTGATATTTATATAATCAAAGACCGATTTTATTCTTTTACAAGCCTACGGGACGCCCAAAAAGGCAAGACTGGCCTTTAGAGGATGAGTTGCCAGCCCTTTGAGAGATGATGTTGTGTTTGCCCCGTTTTTGTCTGTAGGTCTAAAATTGTACCTGATTTTTGTTATTTTAAAACGTTTATTGTTGTTAAGACCGATCTCAGCTAATAAATATAAACATTTACTATTTCCTTATGTGTTACCTAAACACGATTTTAAGAAATATCGCTGTGAATTTTGTATTAATGCCTGTTAGAAAACATTTAAATTATTAGTTTATATTATGGTCACACTAAACATTGTTGCCAATTATTAGCACGGAATGTCGCTAATAAGGATGCAGAATCTTGTCAATTAATTAATTATTAACGGTACTAAAGATCTGTTTTACTATTTATAGGAAATTTTCTGTAACTGTGGATGCAAATTCAATGTGCTGTTTCTTTAACAATTTTTAAATCAAGTAGGTCGTCAACCTTGTGGCTAAAACAGTGGCTTTACAAGGATTGAGCTTGTGCTCAGATTTCTTCACCGTTAGTTGTATTTATACATAAGTAGGTTATCTGTGCCTGACGCGCCGAGTTTTGGGTCTAAGTTCGCCGTATAACCGAGTTCTGTTTATCAATACGTCTTTTTACAGAATGGGTAAAATGGACCTCCAGTTTTTTTCAAGTTCCTTCTCAAGTTCAGATGTTTCCGCTTGCAAAAGATTACAAGACACCTCACCTCATATTTCGTATCCATGTCTAATGACAGCAATGGAAGATGCATGATTATTATGAGATTTTAATCACTTCGACCTTTCAAATGAACCCGACATTAAAGGCAAAAGTCACGCTGTCAAGGTCGTACGATGTTCTCGAAAAATTGAATATGAATAAACGTAGATTTGATTGTTCAAGGTCCTATCAAATATAAATCAATTCGCTAATATCCCAGTCGTGTTACTCGAAAAAAGGGCAACGCAGGCGTCAAATTTGGTCTCCATTATTATTCAAAGTTAGACTTAAAGAGCGATGCAAAGTTACCTAGAGTTAATATAATATTAATTAATAATAAAATTTCCGATATAAATTTCAAGTGAAATTGCCATTTTTCTTATAACTGGTGTTTTAATCGGAATCTGAAAAGGTCAGGTATTCGTCCCATCGAGTTTAATTATTTATTTTCTATTCTTACAGTAACGTAATTTTACGACAGAAATTTTTATTGCAAAATTTAAACTAATAATATTACATAATAAATCAAGATAATAAGGATAAAAAAATAAACCTTTTTATTTATTTCGTAAATTATACATAACAAAAATCAATTATAATTAAAATATAGCCATTGAAATACATAATATTTACAAAAAGGTTCAAACAAAAGGAAAAAAAACCAATAAAATTTATTGAACAATTAATTATGAATAATGTAATCCTTGTGAATGAGTTATGGAATGTTTTTAATATATATCATTTAATAATTTCGAAACAACATTTTCAAACATAAAATATGCAAAGATCACCTAGATAATAAACACATAATTAAAAATATATTTTATAAATTCTCCGGTTTTATATTGGCATACAATAGGTCAAATATTCTAGCGATAAATCTTTCACGACATTTGTTTTACATCACACACGTATAATTTAAACCCATACTGAATATGTAAAATACTAGTATATTATAGACCTCAACCTTCCTCATAAATCATTCTGGATATAGTAATAAATTCCGGCAATTTTTGTTGACGCTATCGCAAGCAGACGGCTTGATGCGGTGGAAGACATGTTTTTATTTATTTCGTAATCCTACGGCATAAAATAAAAACCAATTATACTAAAAATATAGACAAAGATGGCATACATAATATATAAAAAATGTTCAAACATTTACGAAAGGAAAATATAGATAAAACTATTAAATACGTAATTCGGCTGTGCTGTGTGATGGTGTGAAAGTGAGACATACACACCGTATGTGAGGAGCTCATGATGCAGGTTTAGGGCTATAGATATTCTTAATACTCCTTTTAAGTTTATTCCGCGATAGCTTAACAAGTCAAGGCTTAAATAGTGGTTGTCAGCAACGACCACTATTTAAGCCTTGACTTGTTAAGCTAGACATGCTGATTTTTTATAGGCATTTCCAAGCTCTACAACTTTTCCTTAGAACTCAATTTTCATGGTTAAGGCAGCGTTTGTAAGACGTCGTTTTCGTTCAACCGTTTTCTGACTTACATTGCAAAGTGTTTACTTTTCTGCTTGCTCAAAAGTATACCTATTACACTCTTAAATAACGTGGCTTTTGTTTTAGTAGTACACCCTATGCACACATACACACCATCACACAACACAGCTTATGTGAACCTTTTGTATTCCATCTTTGGCTATATTGTTAGTATCATTATAATCTATTGTATTATATATTTGAGTGTTGCAAATAAATTGTCATATAACACCGTAATATAAATGACACCTGCAGAATCTTGCCAATAATAACAACTTTCAAAGCTCGATCTCAATTCCCATTAGAGGAAAACTTGTCACAACGGATGGACCGACAAGTTTCTGTATATAGATAACTTAGTTTCTATCGCTTTATTACCAAGGACGCAGTTCATTCATGAGTCGGAGAAAAAATATAACTGTTGAATGAAGTGGAATCTGGGTTCCTGTTATAAAGTTCCAACCTCGTCTTTGAGTGTATTGGCAGGATTTTTGCAACCACTTCAAAAGTAATCGTTATCTTAATTTTTGATAGAACCTATAAAAAACCTCGAATATCTGATTTCTCCTTAGATTTCTGTATCTGTTAATAAAAATCCCGTAGTTCTGATTTCTCCACAGATTTCTGTATCTGTTCATAAAAATCCCGTAGTTCTGATTTCTCCTCAGATTTCTGTATCTGTTATCAAAAGTCCGTGTTCAATTCTGTCCGTTTAATAAGAGAATTCTTCTCTCTATAATGGGTGCCAATGTCTGCCCTTTAAGGGCGTCTCGCTTGCCCCTTATTCTATGAAAAAAAAATCCATACGTCCACAGTAGGGGATCCCACCTACGACCTAGACACCCGGAAACCTATACCAAATGTTTTTAATTCTGTTAAGGCTTTATAAATCAAATTAAACCATCATAATTTAAAGAGCTAAAACGCTTAAGGCGTCGTACCAGTCCCTATGACATTTCTGTAAACCTGTATTTATTATAATTCTTTAATTACATACAATATATATCTCGATCAAAATCAGGCTCCAACGAAATTAATCTCCAAGACAGACTATATAAATATAGTAATTGTCAATTTGTCTAATCTGTGACCGTTTTGTGTCATGTGACTGACGTATAACAAACTGTCAAGTAGCCTAAGCGTCTCTCACTGTACTCTTAATGTCTGTGACAAGACTAAGATTACAAGGTAGTGGGCTTAGTTACTAGAATTAAAGCGATATCAAAACCAGTGAAGGAATAAAAAATTCGAGAAATATTAATAAATCCCACTAAAACCAAACAAATGGTTACAACGGTCGTGCACTAGATTCAAATAAATTATCTAACTGTTAGATAATATTGCGAAAGAGATTCTGTTGTAAGTATTAACAAAAGTAATTAAATATTTTATGATTAAGTAAGCTATTAATTTTATTATAAATTGTTTCGAAAGCTTTTAAATCTTTTCGTTGTGCCGAAACTGTAAACCCGTGCCTCATCATTGCCATTTGGAGATGAAGTAATAGCTGAGCGAATCTCCAAGGGACAGTTACAAGCGCAATAAATACGTGGCGTTTTAATGATTTTGTCGATGGAATGTTTTGTTGTAATAATTAAAAATTAATAATAAGGAAATTAAAACATTTAAAAGTTTGGTCCCTGTGACAGTGTTCCTTTAACGCTGGGAACATTTTTTTATGTTTTCTTATTTACCATATAGAAGACCGGCCGCGGCAGTAGTGCTAGGCAGCAGTAGATGCTTTCAAGGGGAAGCCCCTCCACATGACAGCACCACAGAACAGATTCGCTCATAGCCTTAGGGCTAATTGCACCCACAGAAGAAAAAAAATGTGTTTTCTAATTCTATATTTAATATGTTAGATCTATTTAATAGAGTCCTCGATAGTACCCACGATCGATCAAGATAGGATCAAGTAAGATGTAGAAATTAAACAGTTTTGCATCCAGCGACACTAGATGGTTCAATGAAATATAGTCCCAAAGTATATGTACACATCAAAATATCTTCCATTTTAGAAAAAAAAGGTAATAAATGATAAAAAAGACACCCAGACGTCTTTAGGGTAAGCCTTAAACAATTTCTTTGCGTCGGCCATTTTAACGGCAATTCTTCTCTCTCTTCCGATGCCGCTCCGACTACTGAAGGTAATGGCCAAACTTAACAACTAACTTGACGCTCAACTCTTGGATGTTCTGTAGTCAAAACACATTGCGCATGTTTCCGTTTACCCTTTTTTGCCACTGTGGTAATTGTGGTAATATAGAAATAATATTTTAAGTGTGAAAAAAAAAACGCAGCGTCAGCGCAGAGGGCAAACAAAAGGACATACAAATGGCGGTCAACTAAAGTTTTTACATCGTGTAGTTAATGCATTTGCATTTACTATAACTTTTTTTTATAGAACACTTAAACTGGCAGCAGGTTCGCGAGTGCGTTGCCGGCCTTTTAAATAAAACTTTATACGTCATTTTTTTTTTATAGAGGCAAACGGGAAGGAGGCTCATCTGATGTTAAGTGATACCGCGTGCGTTGCGAGTGCGTTGCCGGCCGATACCGAACCAATTCGACTCTCGAAATTTGTTTCTGAGACAGTGGTACTTCCCCGGTCGTGCCTGCCTATTTGTCTGAAGCCCGAAAGCAACAACATTGCACTCCCACTAGGAAGGGGGTTGACTGATTGCACTGGTGAAATAAACTGTGACAGAGGTTATTTCACCAGTTGGCGATGCCGTCGTTACGTCCCGACGCCGAAAGAATAATATACTTTAGTTTTGTTTAAATCGTGTTATGTAATAGAACATTCGTGAATTCGGTGTCCTTTCCTAATCCAATTAATAATGCTTTATTATTTTAATGTTACACGACATATAATGAAAATGTTTAAAATATTGTAATTTAGTTTTTTTACATTGACCTTGCCTCGCCTTCAAAACGTGATTGGAAATTAATCAGCGATTAAAAATACAAATTTATTTTTAAGTTGATTTCTACGATTTAAGGTTTTATATACCAATTTGATACGAATCATTACCAGTGTCTGAGAATTTGCAAATATCCGGGAAGTTGCTCTCAAAGTTACGACATATTACATACACCTTAACTCTTATTAATAAAGCCGTGATTCCAATGAATGTGAATACAGTTTGAAAATAAAACAATATGGCTAACTTTGATGGTCAGAGAGGACCAGACCCTATATATTTAAGTTTAGTCGATAATAATATAAGATTTGATACCGTGTATGAAATATTTGAAAGGAATTAAAAAATAACTGGTCAAATGTTACCCGTAAAGTAATTAAAGGTTTATAACAATGAAAGCTCAAGCCAAAACCGGAAACGCTACCTGCCTAAGGCATACAAAATAACCTTCCAGTTGTAGTCAGAAACACAACCTTAACACGTTGTAATAAAGTTCATAACAACACTTTGTTTAATAAATTGTCTTGACTCATCAAAGGTTTCATGTATGCTATGGATTTCTTAACATTCTTGGAAGGACTGTAAGCTGAGTTATGACCTTTAAAAAATGCAACAAGGTGTTCATCACATTTTTACATTGAATTTAAAATCAAGGTTCGAAAAAACAAACATAGGAGCTCGGGCACTTCTAATTTGTATTCTTCGCGAATATACCAGAATAAACACTTCTTATCCAGAGCTTGATATATTCGGTACTAGGCTGATCAATTTAAAAAAGGGCATTGTTAAGATCCTATCTGATACCTAATCCGCTATTACAAGTAATTTTTTGCTTAATGTCTAAAATTTGATGTGTTACAGATATTGTATTATTACTTTTTAATTTTTTATAACATTTATGTTTACCATAATTGTCATATATTTTAGAATATATAGCTTGTCTCATATACTGTATAGGTATATAGCATTATATATGTGGTGAGCTTTAATAAAAAAATAATTAAAGATCAGTCTTAAAATAAAAATAATAAATGAAAGACAGAACGATAGCGTGTTTCGCTTGCTTTGATTGGTTAACAATGCAGCCAATGATAGACACACGACACGATGCGTCGTTTCATATGACCAACCACAATCACACGACGGGCGCCATCGTCTATAGTTTTTCATTCTAACTCTCCAGGATATCTCCATAATAATGATCTTATGATACATTTAAATTAGTTTCCTTTTTAGTGGTAAAGAATATACATACCTATTTAGAAAAGTGATTTTCTAGTATGATGTGATGCTGTATTATAATCTTGTGTATCTGAAATAAAAACTTTAAAATTAATTAAAATGTTTCAAGCGTTGTAGCTTTAATGATTCAATATTACTTTATACATATTTCAACTGTTTTATTAACAAGTTAATTAATTATAGCCTTTCTCGATAAATATAAGTCATATCGTGTCGTCAAATATATTATTGATTTTGTTAAGAGTTTGTCCGTAGAGAATTTAATGGCTAGACAACCTGTTAATACAGACTAGACTACGAATAGACATTATTATCTATGGTCGATGACAACCCTACGTGACTTGCAAAGTAATGATAAAATGTGCAGTTTACGTCTTATTGAGACTTATATAATTTTATTGGACGGGCTAGATTTCATGTACACAGAAATTGCACCAAAAGTTTAACAACCTGTCAAAGACTTTGAAACACGGTAATGTCATAGACGCCTTTCATTATGTCATTAACAGAAGAAGCAATGGGCGAGGCATGGAAAGGACCAAGGAGATGAAGAAGACGGTCCCTTAAAAAAGTGGATAGAAGATATAAGAAGTTAGCAGGAAGCGAAAATAAAGATATGGATAAAGATATTTCGAAAAAGCTCTACCCGTAAAATAGTTCCGATCAATGGTACTGATAGATATCGAGTAACAAGAAAAAAAAAACAAATCTAAACTATATTCATCATTGCAAAGATTGGAAATGAACGGTCATTATAATTAATCATTGCTTCAGAGGCGAATCAGTTGTAGGAATGTCTGCCGTGCCACTGGGATTTAGGACTTCCAGCAAAAAATTTTAGGTTATATTGTCATACTGTTGTACTCTTGCATAGTTTTATATTTTTTATTCCCGCTTAAAGGTTATTGTGCCTACTCCAGACCGTGAAGCAACGCACGCTTGACCATTTTTATACAATTCCCTTACAAAGCACGATCGTATTACAAACACTATCCCACGGGAAATCGCAAAAACTTTTTCATTTGTTATTCCTTCAACTTCGATATTGCGTCTGGGGATTTAGTTATTTCAAAAATTGAAAGAAATATTGGACGTTTTGAGGTTAATTAAACAGCTCACAGACGTTCTTAGTTCTCAGAGTTTACTGAGAGTAGACGTAGGCCAACACTATTAATTTATCGAAAATAAATTCGATTAGCAATCAATTGGCCTACATACAATCAAGTTATCGCGTGTTCTATCCTCATGAATCGACATAATATCGTAATCGATACTTTCTCCGAAAAACCTCCAGGCTGTCTGACAAGTGTATTATATAACCGGCATTATTTAGGTAATGGTAAAAATGTACCTATATTTGGTAAGTTGTATGGTATTTTAATTACCATGAGCAAAGAGATTGTGTAGTGAAACTTTATTCTAGTTAAATCTGTTCCGTAAGTCCCATGACGCATGGTCAGATTTTCTCATGCCGCTATTGCATCATCTCTTGTATATTTTCGAACGAAATTTACTGTAATACCTATTAATTAAATGTCAATTGAAATTGTGCCTAAGCAGACGTATCTATTAATAATAATAATAGCCGTTTATTTCAGATACTTTTACACTTAAACACATTTATATTTCTCATTATTTTTAGGTATCTGTATGCCCTTTCTTGGCAAAGACCTGCTCTAAATATAGCCAAATTCCTGTCTGCACTGTGCCTCTCTCTGGTTTTTTAAATTGGTCTTCGTCTTTTTCGTTTATTGTACCTTGGGCACCAGTTTAGTATTTTCTTGGTCCATTGTATGCATTAATACTATATATTAAATATAAAATCTCTTCTTAAGAATCTTGACATCTCTTCTTGAGACTTGGGAGATTGTTTTATGTTACAGGAGGCAAACGGGCAGGAGGTTCATCTGATGATGATCAGCTGGAACATATTACGCGGTAAAAACAGCCTTAAGAAACGCTCAGTTGTGGAACGACGTCGCGTTGACACGGGTAGAATTTCGTATTCTTCCTCTACGTTGAGGAAACTCAGCTCCATTAATCCGTACATCTCCTCTGATTTAAAATATTAATTGAGTTAAAATACATAATCTCTCTAATCTCTCTCAATAATGTCGATTTTGAGGATGGTGCAATTAAACTAGTACCTACTCGTACACCACAGTTTACTGGTCAGGCTATAACTTATCTACAATTATATATTTACAACTAGCTGATCCGGCAAACGTCGTTTTGCCATGTATATCATTTATAATAAAAAATAGGGGTTGACCGTAGCACCCCTCTACTAAAATTAGGGGTTGTATGTATTTTTTAATGTTGTATCATAAAAAAGTAAAGAATAATTTTTTTATCTAAAATTTAAAAAAAAAAATTTGGGGTGGACTGCCCTTAACATTTAGGGGGATTAAAAATAGATGTTGTCCGATTCTCAGACATACCCAATATGGACACAAAATTTCATGAGAATCGGTCAAGCCGTTTCGGAGGAGTTTAACCGCAAACACCGCGACACGAGAATTTTATATATTAGATGATTAGAAAGGCGTTCTCTGATTACGGCTAAGGCTTTTCAAAAGTTAAAAGTCAAAAATCATTTATTCATATAGGTTACACAATGTACTCGTACACTTATGAGCGTCAAAAAAGAAATTCTCATACTTAATCCTATTGTACAAATCAGATTAACAACACAACATCCATCTATAGTACAACAAATATAGGAAAACGAAAAAAACTTCATGTTTATATACCGTAACGTTTGTTGAGAATCGACTATTGAACCGAAACAGTAGCTATAATTCTACACTTTTTATGGATATTGTGGGACGGGGTAGAGTCAACAACATTGCAAGAGGTTTCCGGGATTTTCTATTCTCTATTCTTATAAAAAAATGTTTTTTATGGAATATAAGATACAGGTATCACTTATTCCACGTCGTTAAATTTGTATCGGTAGACATCCCTACTCATCGGCGAAGAAGACAGAGGCTGTAGGCCGAGAGAAAAAGCCGGCGTAAAAAACTCTCGGTACTCTTTTCAAATATCATATCACTTATATCATAAAGGGAAAAGATTAGGTGTTCTGTACGCACTTAAAAATTTCTAGACCATTTTCTGAAATTATTGTATGGTTATACATCTCTATTTATGTTACAACTTTTAAATACCTATAAATAATCCCATTGCACCGACTATTAACAGTTACAAAATACAAAAAAAACAACAACAATGAATAATAAAAGAATTTCAGAAAAAAAACAATTTATTTTACCATTAAAATGCTATGTCTGAATAACAAAGGCTGTGTTTATTACCAAAATATAAAAATAATGCCGTTTAAGTAGTCTATTAAACATACATGAACAGTTAAGTAATGTTTTGTTTCGTTCCTTAATTTAAACAAAGATATAACGCTAAACGTCATAATTTACTTTGTATTTACGTCATATTTACGTTTGTAAAATAATGCTATATGCAATAATAAAAATTGTTTTTCGAAAACTTTTAGACACCGCAAAATTAATTTAAATATTTATTAAGGTGTTCTTAAATATTTTGCTGATTTAATAGAAACCGGTTAACAGGTGTGGTTAAGAAATATTTAGGTTCTGCGATGAACATCAGGCCTAGTCAATAAAGAAAGTTGACATATCGACATTTCAATTCGCAGATCTTTCGGTCATTCGCGGACACTCTCAGGTCATTCACTCTTCACGTCATCAGAGAATAGCAAACAAAAGGTGGAAATACCTGGTATATTTCATTTGAATTCTAGGACAAAATTCTGGGTACAATCTAGGATTTCATTTAATAGTTGCCTACCTATAGGTTAAGCTTTATTCTGTATGAAAACAAAAAAGGGATATTTTGCACAGTTATTTGTAGACCACATTACAGGATATAAGGTCAGCTTTGGGGCTGTACAGCAAGATCAATTCAGAAATAATACAACGGTTTCAGAACAAGGTTCTTCGGGATATTGCTAATGCGCCATGGTAGATTTAAAAAAAAAAAGTATCCACAAGGATCTTAATGTGGATACAGTGCTAAATGCGGCGAACGGTTTGCCTTAGCTCACTTCAATAGGCTACACACTACACAGCCATGTGAATGCGCCTTGAGAGAACAAATCCTTTTGATTTAATAAACCTAGTGTAGTGAATATATGCGCAAGTGCGGTATCTCGGACACACGAACATAGTGTCAAAACATTATAGAACACTGAGACTGTTAATGATTAAGATATTCATTACTGTTGTAGAAAATTAAGTCAACACAATATTACTTATTAGCCATAATTATTGTATAGGCTAGATTGTAATTCATGTAAAGCACTCTTTTTTTTTGAACTTTATTGTAGGAATAAAAAATTAAATCTTTGGAGTATGACGTTTAGATAATAGAATTTTTCCCTTCTAATGCAATACTCACGCAAGCTCACAAGGTCTTGGTTAACTTTTGTTCTGAGATGAATCATGTCTCACAAAGTTGGCAAATCATTGTCGTGCAATTAAATTTCGAAATCTGCAGATTTTTAACGTCATATAAATTTTCTAAACACAATAAATATGATCTTACACAGATAACTGAAGATGATTATCAGTATTGGTCAAAATATATGATTGATGAAACTCAAATGTGTTGCTGAAATTTGTATTTTAACCAACAACATTTACATGTTATTTTACTTGAAAACAATCGTTTTTATCCTATTTATTTTATAATTCAAAATGTTCTAACAAATCTTAGAATTAAAACTTGACAAACAAATTAAATGAAATGTCTTTACATATATAAAACAAGATATTCTTTTAATGTTGAATACAATTTATCAAATGGCGCATGAAATACGCACGCACCAACCAAGAGGCTAAAAATATTATTTAATAGCAAATTTCTCACGGTTCTTTTCATTTTTTTCCAAATACGGAGAACGCTCAATAGCAAAAGACAAATATTTATTTTGTGAAATAGTTCTCTTTGTTTATTTTTATATTGTGTTTGATTCTTGGGAAAGCTTTTATTACTTATGCGGGCATTGACAGCGACATATAACCAATAAAATTACCGATATTTTATTATAATCTGAAGAATTTTGGGCCGTAGAGCTAGCGGGTGAGTGACTGAGTATGATATAGTATAAACTGTCGTCATTTAAGCGAAAATTAAGATCAAAATCTATGCTCAAGACAGAGAGAGAGAGAGATGGAGCCAATAGGAGGAGGCCTATACTCTTAAGGAGTATAATAATATATATTTTATTTATTTTAATTGTATGTGTGTATATATTGTAAATTTTAATAAATGAGGCTTAATTATTATTATTTTTAAGCGAAAATCAGTTATCAACTTTGACACGTTATACAAGACAGATCAGTTCACTAATAAGTTAATTCTATCTAAAATCAATTTTAACTAGAAAGTTACAAGAATCCCCATTTCAAGATTCAATAATACATTCACAAAATTATACTGATCAATTTGTCAAACGTCACGCGTCACTACACTCGCTCAGTTCGTTCAGTGAAAGTAGATCGTCATTCCTCAGTCTTTTACGTGTGTTGTTTACAAGCGCGATAGATATTTTTTACAATAATTCCCATTTGAATATTGATTGAGGAAGTTTTAAAGCGAATTCTTATAAATAGCGTGACATCCGGCACACAGATTATAGTTGACTGAATAAACGGAAGGAACTGATTAGGCACGTGCTGGAGTTTTGTTACTTTGTTTTATCGGAACACCGTAATGCTATTGTTCTGCGTTATAAGAAGACTATTAGTAATACTATTGAGGCTAAGTTTCGTATACAAATTGCTTCTAGTTACATGATCCCGTTCTTTGTTTAATCACAGCGTTTGATCGGTTTTCTTTGTAATGTAAGTGCTTACAAATGGGTTATTCCAGCACTTAAACATATAAATACTCATGAATTCCTTGCCTGGTTCTTGACAGACTAGGACGCTTATTTAACATCTAAACCTAATATCAAAGTAACGTTTATAACCGATCATGTACAACCAAATCATAATTGAAATGTGATTTTGACTGAATAACAATTGATGAATGACTGAGGCGTGAGTCATCAGTTCAGTTGTGCCCTTAGAACTGTATTCCTAACGAACTCCAACTCTGGGATAATTTTGAGAGCAATTGAACGAATGAAAGTGATAGCTCGCTTCGATCCCACGCTGGCCACAATTACTGGAAACATCGAGTAATATTTATAATGTATAAAATTTGTGTTTATTTCCTGAATTTATATGAAACAATTTGATAATTCTTTAATAACATATTAAATAATTTTTACCTCTATTTCTACCTCCTTTGTCTGTAACTTTTCAATAAGTTGGAGAGTTTTTGTAAGGTTCGGAGGGCTATTGGAGGAATAAAAGCTGTTCTCAGAAGTTATTTTTAAGTAAATTTAAGTGATATGAAATAAATATTTCTTAATGTCATGACATTTCAGTTTAAATTACTTTAAATCATACGTCAAGGTAATGTACCCCAAACGCCATTACGAACAGGTAATTTATGATCGCTTTTACAAAAACCAATTACCTGGAGCCCGGGATCAAGTTCTGAGGTCGATAAACCCGACTTTCTTGGATTTGTCAAAATTAGGGACCTCCACAAGAACGGGTCTTGTCAAAGGCAACATGTATTTTTTATCAAGTTTCAGGGCGTTAACCCATACATTTTAACTGGTGTTCGCGACTTGAGTGAAATAAAGACAAAAAGTCCCATATTATATACCTTTAAATTACATACATCCACAATAAGGATTTATGACCTTACTGCTGAAATATTTTTCAACTTTAGGTTTGTATTAACATTTATAAAAAAATAACATGATACATATTAAAAATAAACATGATTTTTTTATGAAATAGGAGGCAAACGGGCAAAAGGCTCACCTGATGTTAAGTGATACAACCCTTGCCAAGAAAGTAGCAGGGATATGTAAGACATCCCACACCAGAATTGTAGAGATTCAGACACTAGGTGAGCCACTAAAACCATCTCGAGTAGTTTCTACAAAGCCGCGTTATAGAGGCTCCGAGATCACTGTCGCATTTTACCGGAACCTCAACGGCATTTTACCCTCTTTTAAGCGCGTAAAAGCGTCCTCCGGTGCAGAGATAGGAGATGGGCGTATCTTCTCCTGTTTACTCCGCGTCTTCTAACACTAGGATTCGTCCTAGAGCGCGCCCTCTCACGTTCAGCTGTCTTCTTCTGTAGCATACAGAAAGATACCATCATATTCCATATCTCGCCACTGCCGAGCATTTAACCCCTGGAGATTATTAGAAAACCCCGAATACGGAACGTTATGTAAGAAGTGTTTTAACTGGCTCGAAACCTAGTGTCAACCACTTCACGTGGGCGACACAATAGTTCGGGAAATGGGGACACAATAGCGAGTGAGGTGCGGCAAATGGAAATTTCGACAGTCGCCTGATGAACCGTAACGAGTGAAATTTTGTATGGGTGCCGCAACCATTGTTGTGCGGTTTCATAATTAGCCAGTTTTATGGTATTTAAATAATTTTGCGTTACTTTAGCAATTTACGTATATTTGGTCTTAATATAGTAATTGTAGCTTACTCGTTTGGGTAGAATGCCTAGCGAACCCAAAGCCCAACCTAAGGGCGTGTGAGGCTGAGGTGTTTTTTAGTGGGTGGGGTCTCGCTCTGAATAGCAGAGGGATTTGAGTGTAGACCCAGCTCCACAGTCCCCCAGCTCGACACCCTTGACGCGGGCCTGCGTAAGCGCATTTCACCTCATTTAAAAAAAAATAGTAGCTTACGCATGATCTTTCAACCCTGTGGGCGTGCGTTAACACGGCTGTGTTTTATTTCAAAGTGCGCCTCTGCCGTGGTTCCTGGAGATTTTCTGTATTTGTGCAATTAATACTAGCTGCTGCCGTAAAAAGCTATAGATATAAAGCGCATGCGCATGACTTGCGCGTCAAAAATCGAAAACGTTTTTCAGGCACCGAAGGCTCATCCCTGCTGATCCTGTTGGTTGGTTTTGGCATTTTTGGACAGTAAAGTATTGTGGTGACTCACAAAATAAATCTTCAGATGTGTTTTGAATAAAGCTTATTTTATTTTCTCCTATGTCCTGTGAGACACATACAAAGCTAAAGAAAAGGTATTTTTATGTGACAGGAAGTATACGAGCTGGCTTCGAAAGAAGTGATAACCGCCGCCCGTGCACACCTGCAACGCTAGGGGATGTCTTGCCGACCGAACAGGGTATAGTACGCTCTTTTTTTTAAGGCTCCTTAGTCTTGGCAATGACCTGTAATGGCAAAGAGGTTCTGCTGAAACTGCCTTAAAATGGCTTAAAAACACTGGTAAAAACTTCAATGCAACAACAGATTAATATTAATTAACATTACTTCTACTTAGCTAATTTGCCTATAATCGTAAAAGTTTTAATGCAATTTCCTTGCAAATTGATTTTGAAAGTCAATAACATTTTAATGTTCGTATAAAATTTAAACGCTTGTTACCAATTAAGATACTTTCCAGTATCAACAATTCAAGTAAATATCTTTAAATTCAAGTAAATATTTATGATCATAAATCGTAAATTAAAAGCGAAAGGTGGTACTTACAAAGGGAAGTGATACAGATGTACAATTTTCTATTATTTAAAAAAAATCAGTGGCGCTACCTGTTTTAGGTCTTGGCCTCAGATTTCTGAATCTGTTTCATGATCACTTGTAAATATAATATGCACGCCGTCGACTTTTTGGGTCTAAGACAGACGGTTTCCTCACGATGTTTTCGTTCACCGTTCGAGCAAATGTTAAATGCGCACATAGAAAGAAAGTCCATTGGTGCACAGCCGGGGATCGAACCTACGACCTCAGGTATGAGAGTCGCACGCTGAAGCCACTAGGCCAACATTGCTCTTTCTATTATTTTACGCGTGTAAAAATCCCCTACAGCTCAGATCAATTCCCGGAAGTTCCTGCCACTGCCCACTGAAGTATTTCAGAACCAATTCGACTTAGGATCCTTGCAAGAGCGTAACCTTAAAATGCCGGCAACGCACTCGCGAGCCATATGGCATTGTGAGTATATCACTTAACATCAGATCAGCTTCCTATCCGTTTTCCCTCTGTTATATTAAAAAAATGTTGCAAATGGACACATTGTTGTATCTACTCCGAGCTATACTTTGTTGACAGTTTCTGGACAGAGGTCTGGTCTGTGACTATGTATCTATCTAACACGCCAACATTGATGACACAGCACTTTCCAGTGAAATAAATGATGCTATGACCTTTGGTTAAAACGGTTAAAATGAATAATTTATTTTGTTTCTAATATCAAAACGTCCTAGAACAAACCTTCAAAGCGCTAACTGCTATTTTAATTACCAATTTATAATAAAATAAATAATAAATAATTTAATGAGTAATAAAACAACGCAATATCGTGACCATAATGTGCAAATGAATGCATAGATTGTAGATGCATAATAAAGCAAATATGCACGTCAAGGCATGATTTATTGAAATGTCAGCAAATCTTCTCAGTACACACATAATACTACAATCAATTACGGAAGATGTCAAAAAACCTATCAGATTTAATGTATCCTTTTAGTTAATAGATGGTGTAAATATTCGTTGCCGGAAAATGTTTGTGACTGTCCTCCTTCTGTGTTGGCCTCAGATTTCCCAATCTAATAGGCAAGTAGGTGATCAGCCTCCTGTGCCTGACAGACGCCGATGTTTTGGGTCTAAGGCAAGCCGTCTTCACGATGTTTTCCTTCACCATTCGAGTGAATGTTTAAATGCAGACAGACAGAAATTTCATTGGGGCCAGGGATCGAACCTACGACTTAAGGTCCGAGTCGCACGCTGAATCCATAAGGTCAACATTAGTAAGGAATGATTAAAATTAAGTATTTCAACACAACAGTTTTTATTATATTTTCTGTTAAGCAACAGGACACAATATATCAAACGATCAAAACTATACGTTGGAGAACATTCCTAAATCTAATTAGGCTATCTATTTTATGACAACTGACTTAAGCACATACCGTTACTTAGGTCACAAAAACTCGTAACATAAAAAAATTGGGTTAAATTAGATTTAGTTAAAGGGAATTTTTGGTCGAAGCTGGAAACCAAAACAAAGAAGACATCGATGTTTGTAAGCTACACGAGAAATACTCTTAAAAAATAATATAACATATTATCATTTGTATGTTACTGTACTATCGGTCACGTTTTGTCTAGTTCCGTCTGCGCACAATGAGTTCATCAACATTTTATAAAAGCTTTGTTTTAAGTTGAGCGAACTATTATAATAAACTAGCTTCCGCCGAAGGCTATATAAAAAACGTAGCACGCAGTTCTGGCCTAGGAATAGATATTTTTTATATTTTGGAAATAAATAAAGCCAAGTTACCAAGATTTTTTATATATAAATAATAATCTAATAAGTTTTAATTAAAATTGTATTTAAATGTTAATTAATTATAGTTAGCGCCATGTCTTAAAAATCATGTTTACAAAGCGTTTGATTATTTAAAAAAAAAAAATAATAATAAATGTTTATTAAGGAACATAAGATACATGTATCACTTATTCCACGTCATTAAATTTGAATTTGTAGGCATCCCTACTCATCGGCAAAGAAGACAGAGGGTGTAGGCCGAGAGAAAAAGCCGGCGTAAAAAACTCTCGGTACTCTTTTACAATAGCAAATGATCAAATAACACTTATTTTAAAACAAATATCGCAAATTAATTAGAAGTAGCCTGTCTAGCACTAGTCCCAGGCCCTTTTATCAACTATTATCAAAGTGTTACTCATGAATGAAACATAATATATACGTGTTTTGATATAGAATTTTTATTTTTTGGATTGGATTAAATATCAAAACGTCTAATACAAAGTTAGTCCAATTAATTATTTTATTAAAATATTATATTAAACTAAAATACAGCTTTAACAGATTCAAACACGTTTCTAGTATTTCACTCGTGTGTGTTTTAATAATATTGGCCGCCTAACTTAGATTGCTTTCTCATCAGGAGTATTAATAACAGTCGCAAAGATAATTTCGAACAACCTACTTTTCTTTTCCTACCCGGATGTAAAACTCGGAAAAGTAGTATTTCCTAGGAATATAGAACACAATGTAATTGTTATTTAAGTATAATCATTATTTCTCCCAGTTAAACGTAATGACTTTGATTACAGTGAAGTTGAAATACTTCTTATTGCTAACTCTTATGTACTCGTATGTGTTGATTAGCTCCTTCTGACCTGGATGTAGATGTAGTAGATTTTACTTAATGAATTAATGAGCAGTCTTTGCCAACAAATTGTGTGCTAGGCAACCCAATTCGAAATCTAGACCATATTTGAAGTTATACATCTTTAGGCGTGTTATGAAAAATTGATGAGAGTGAAATTTTACGATGCACGCGCACCGTGACACAAAATTAACAGAATGAAGTTGCTCACGGAAGATGCTACGGCATTGGACATAATTTAAAAACAACATTCGAATAATAATAGAATTTATGTTACACTTAATGTAAGAGAATAATAATAAATATTTATTTATTTAATGTTTCAAATGTAAACTGAACTTCAATGACTATAATGACTCCTCTTGCAGTCTTTGATTATTTAATTGTAATTAATTATTTGCATGCAAACAAAAACTATTTTTAATAATGCCAAAGAAATATAACTTCTTACGCGCGTACATAAGTACACGCACCCTTTTTTTTGTATGAAAAGGTTGAACTCAAATTCCCGTAGTTATAAAAAAGTGATTAGTCTAATAACATATTTACCTAAATCAATATATCTTTGGACACACCATAAGTGTAACTAGACATACACAGACGATTTAACAGGCGTGTTTATGGTTAAAGGGGTAAAGTTTCTAAACATATTTTATGAAAAATGAAAAGAAATTTGTAACTTACATCTGTAAAATCCAGAGTTAACGGCGTGTTGGTAGAAGGAAAAAATCATGGCTTCGTAATGATAGGGAGTGGGCATTGCGACTGAAGTTGAAGATGTTGCTGCATCTAGGATAGGGCAAGACATGCTTCACAAGACTGACAGCCAACCTCAAGAAGTAGAGACACCAAAACGAGAAGAACATAGCAGCGTATATATTAAGCATTATTTACATTATGCAAATAGAGATAGCGAGTTTTAATTTGAACCATAATTAAATTAACAGTTCAAAATATGTATCATAACCGAATCACTTAACTTTCACACAATGACATTAAAATTAACGAAATGGCTAGATTATAAGTCATAATAAAAACTAGACAACAAATTTCTCTCATAAAAAATGAGAAACGCTAAAATTGAAAGTAACTCGTGAAACTAGATAGCATCAAAATTTTTAGTTTTAACTTTATTCAAATTGATATCACACTTTCTTGACCGTGGTGTGATGATCTTGTACTGCTGATAATGAAATAGTAGCTGGAATCTAGAGGAGTATTTTGGGTTCAAACTTGAGTTTTTTGAGGTTGTAGAGTTTTTGTTGTTGATTCACAAAACACGCACCTTTCTGGTCCCCAGATTTTGGACACTTAAGCAGAGATGTAAATAAAAAACATTATGCATTCAATTTACCTACATATTAGAAACATATAAATCCTTATATACTATATATTTTTTAGCTCTCTTTATATATACGTATAATGTATATATTATAAACTTGATGCTGTGGTCACTGGCAGAATTAGCAGCGCTGTGGAACAGTCTGCTCCTCAGTATAATGCTGAGCCCTGGCTGGCTGAGTTGTAATTGGCCCTGGCCAATTACAACCACAGCACACACGCATTACGCACTTAAAACGTACCTTGTTCTTTAAAATTGCTTTAAAAAAAATTATTAGTAAAAATTTCATACTTTTTTTATATATTTTTTTTGTGCTTCTGTGTGTGTTTTGTCAGAAATAAATGTTATGTCTATATATAATACTAGTAGACTCGGCCAACCGTTACTGTGGCTAAGGTTATTGTTATGTCATAGTAGTAAACTATTCATGGGAAACAGTAGGAGAGCACCAGTCATGGGGACCATGCTTTTTTGGTGGTTTTAAGATATTTTTTAATAATTATAACAGCTTTCTTAAAATCTATTCTTAATACGATTGTTTAATACCACGTCCTTTATTCTTGCGATAATTTTAGCCTAATACCATTTCAACCTTATATGAAGAGCTGTTGAGCTCAATTTGTATGATCAAATATCATACAAATTGAGTTTTAAAAAAATACCTACTATTTTTCAGCGTAATTAATCACGATCAATTACATTATTATAGCAATTATAACATGTTTTTCTAATTGCTGTTAAATTGTGCAATTTACTGATTCACGCATCCATTTAATTTTTAAACCAATCGAGTAATATTAAAGCAAATTATTATCAATTTATATATTAATTAGTTGCATCCTAATACTTTAAATGTGAAAGTCAGTATAACTTTAGTAAAACAGATTTAAAGCTAGTTTTACCAACGAACGAGGTTAGTAATTTGACGTGAAATTTAATATTGTGTGGTCTTGTATGTGGATTGGTTTTGTTATTCACAGCTAAACGCAGACTGACGTTACAGATGGAGATCAACAAAAATCTAATTGTATCATATACTTAATCGAGTCGCTAAAATATTAATTAATACACTCCAAATAATATTTACATTCCGATTTTTTTGTTGATAAATAAAGTTTCTTAGAAAATAACATAGATAAATTTGTCCAAGAGTTAAAAGTGAGTATGTTGTAACTAGTCTAATAAGATGTTTCATAGATAGGAAAATAGAAGGCGGTATAGCGGGTACTAGAGTACTAACATAAAAATGCAAATCTCTGTTACGCTTTCATGATTGAGCGCTATGTTTGGTAGTATGATGACTTAATAACATACATTTTACTAAATTAAACTTACTTAAAATAGTTTTATGTAAGTATAAAATATTATAGCATTCTATCGGGGCTTGAGGCCCGAGAATGCGAGATCAACCCCGTAACCTCTCTAATACAGTACGAACTACCCGAGTCAGTTTTAGTGGGTATATATATGGTGTAGGTCAACACATACCCCAGCCACTTCCAGGAGCATGATATGCGTAAATGCATTTTCAACTCATATCACAAAAGGTGACCAGCAATCCCTATTGATACTGTACATATACTGTGGGGTGCTGCTGCAGAGGCTCAATCCATATTTGTGCTGCAGAAGCGGGCTGTTCGGGGTATTTGTTGTGTTTCTCCGAGAGAGTGGGTACGGAATAAGTTTAAGGAATTAAATATTATGACACTATCTAGTCAATATATTCTTGAAGCCTTGTTGTATGTCCAAAAAAATATATACGATTTTAAAACAAATGGTGACTTTCACCAGTATAATACGCGAAATAGAACTAATTTGAGTGTACGACCAACCAGGCTCCAAAAGATAAACCACTCCTTATATGGAAATTGTATTCGTTTTTACAACAAACTCCCAAGCGAAATTAGAGTATTATCACTAAATAAATTCAAAGCCCTCGTTAAACGAAAATTAATCAACAAAGCTTTTTATAAATTTGAGGACTACTTAAATGATCCTAATCCTTGGGATTGAATTGCTCCAGTTCAAACAATTTGTATGACAATACTTGGCGATTAAAAAGAGTGGGGGAAAGTTTCATGCCAGTTCTTCTTACCCGCTCTACGCCCTTGACTTGCGAACTGGTGGTAAATGTAAATTTACGATTAATTTAACTTGACGATTCAAAAGTGTACTTGGTTACCCACTTGAATAAAGATATTTTGAGTTTTGAGTTTTATATGCTGCATTTTATACAAGTGAAGTGCACAAGTGCACTGTTGATTCCATAACTCTCATCGCCCAATGGGGCAGAGGTTCCGGTATCGAGAGGTGCAAGGCCGACAGGTGTTCAACGTTTGTCGCGGCTTTTCACTGGACATAATTTTTTTAAATTTGTAAGTAGTGATAATGTAATGTAATTTGCGTGTTGTTCCCACGAGAATGTAAGTGCGTGCTCCTATTTCACCATGCCTCCTGCTGATAGAGGACGAATCTTTGTTTTTAATTTATTTTATTATTATTAATTACTTAAGATGTCATGTGGTACATGGTGTAATGGTTGCAGCTCCTTAAAAGAGTGGCGGAAGGTGTATTGCCAGTTCTTCTCTTCGGCCCTTGATTTGAGAACTGGCTGTAAATGTAAAATTAGAATCATTTCATATATATTTTTATTTTGACGTTCATACGTGTACGTTTTGTTACCTAAAAATTAATTTTGAATTTCGAATTTTGTAGCATTATAATGAAGTAATTTCTAGTTTCAGTTGTTTTTGAGCTCCAATTCAAAATACAAATCTCTATGGTTAGTAGATTTTTCCCTATATTATCTTAATGAATATTTAATTAAATTATTTTTATCCTTGACATTTTACTGTTTATCATCCAATTACAAAACAACAGAAAGCCTTACTTTCAATTCCGCGTATCGGTCTGATTTTTGCTTCATGACATTTACGTAATTGTAATTTGTGTTAGTAGGTACTGTTTGTTTGTACGTGATTTTGTCGGGAGTGCGTTAATTTCACCACATTGTTGAAAACGTGTCATTTCTTCATTTTGTTCTAGAATACATTGTAGGGTAAATAAATACGTGTTTAAGTAAATATTTTGAATATTTATTGTTTTGCGTAAGTATAGGATTATTATGGATTGTATTTTCCAATACAAAATTACCTTAAATAATGTTAGAATCGTGGGTACACTCTGTGTGTCTTATCGGCGATCTACCGTCTTATTCTAATAAAACTAAAGATTTATAAGCCAAGATCTTATTTTAAAAAATAAAAATGTTTTCTTTAATTTTATTTTATGTACTCTATTCCCCTTCGATTACGTCCAGGGACTTTGTGCTATATCTTACAAAGATACATAAATTTAAATCATACTCATTCGTGTTACACGTCTCGCGAGATACGCCCCGGTTGCATCGGTAATATTATCATTTACAATATTCATAGGCTAGCTGCCCTGCGATTCTGTAACTCACTTTTCAAACTCACACAGCGGTTTTCGCATCGGCGGTCGCTCTCAAATCAGTCGTGAAGCAGTCATTTTATGATTTGGCATTCTGAAAAGGTGGGAGCTTGTAGTTTATTGTTTACAGAATCGCAGGGCTGGGGCCCAATTGCTTGCAAGACCCGATCTTTAATTTTTTTGCCTCCTTTAGATATTTTATAATTCTTTCGCAGAACCTTGCTTTGTTAACATGTCCTGTAGGCCGTTACGGTTTACTATTCTTTCATTTGTACTAACTACATACTTAAGCGTTTAAAATAATCAATAATTGTTCCAAAGTGAATATTAAAAAGATCGGTCTGCATACAACGCAAATTTGGCGTGAGTCTGGGGTCATGACCTTTGTAGCATCGAGGTAGGTATCAATTTTAAAAATGACGTAACGTAAAAAATATTTATAATTTACTGCCTTCGTGGCTTATAGGATAATATCCTAATTCCTAAGCTAATATTTATGCAGACGAAAAGTATATGTATATAGATACGATTTATCGTAATTTTTACGTACAACCATATTCCTTTTACTAGGGTACATGGTAATTATTTGGTTTTAAAATTTTAATAAAATCTGTTGGCTTCAAAAAAAAGAAGGATTCTTCGTCACTAAGTTACTTGATAATTATATTTTTACCTCAAAACGAACCTTGCATATAATATATAAATACTTCGACAGTAGATATTAAGAACACCATAAGCTATTCATAAAGCGATATGCATATGATCAAGAAAACGAAATCGATGGTCAACTCAAACAGAGCGTTGCTGACCACCTGCTAGTGAAATGGGAAAGTGGAACAGTAATTAATTTACACTACAACTTTAACCTTACACAAATGTTTGTAAGGGTTTTATTTTATCTAATACGGGATTTTAAATATGTACCTATCAGATTACAAATGTTTTAAGTGTTGCCAATTTGTTAGAGTTATCAAATCATAGTTTTAGTTAGATATTTTTTTAAATACTTGATACTCTATTGCGACTGTTTCCTACATGAATACACCTAAATAGTATATAGAATATCTACATAAAGATACCTATATATATACAAGCCTTCTTTATGTATATTAACCATTTATATACACACATTAAATTAACTTTTTTACCATCGAGATTAGTTTAAAAATATAGCATATTTTAAAGCTTGCAGGTAATTTAATCTAGCCATTAAATTCTAATAAACGTTAGGCCAAGGATTCTCAGTATTACAGCATTGCAATATAATTGCTTTAATTAAAAAGACTCACCTAATCACTCATGGATCCCTGAAGATTACTTCAACTGGGTTAAAATTACTATAAAAAGTTACCAAGGGAAGTTTCGAACCTTCTCTTATTTAAGAATGTACTAAAAATTTGTCTATATTAAATATATCAAAGCATTTCTTACCTTAAAGTGAGAAATCCGGTTGACAAGAAAGCACTGGCCGTCACAAATAGTCTTTTCAATGTCACAAGCACTAAACACTAACGGAACAAGCGAGAAAATATCGGACAATCAACCAGTCCGGTTTAACGAGATAAAATTCAAATTAGCGAATCGCGATGCGTGCGCGCATACAACCTACACAGGTGACGGACGCAAAGTGACTGAAAATTGAAACGGTTTAAGCGACGTTGACGGTTGATTTGATTCGAATTGTGCGTTCTTTTTCTGTTACGTTTTTATGGAATTGTGAGCTGTATTGCATTGGAAGAACGAATGGGATGGTGTGTAGAAATAATGACAGTTACGACCTTTTGTAATGCGGTCAAGTACCACCTCGATCGCCTTCACATGCGAGTTTTTTTTTGCGGCACAAGTTTGTTTTTTTTAATTTTTGAATGGTGGCTTTACTCGAAGGCTTTATGAGTAAAAATTACAAAAAACTAAAGTTGTTAATAGAATGTTTCAATATTTTAATAGAATAACATGTTTTACAACTCAACAAAATTATAATAATCAATATACATTTTTTAAATATACCAATTAACCTGTTATTCAGTAACGTACTATAAAACTAAATAAGTATATGTTGTATGTTTTTAAAGCGATATAGTGCCAAGTTTATTAAATAGAATAAATGTAGTTAAATTCTTTATTTAGGTGATATATGCTCAATTTCTATCTATTTCGTGATAACTGTTTTTTTTTCTAATATGCAAGTAGTTCATCAGCCTTCTGTGCCGCACATGCCGTCGACTTTTGTGGTTCTAATGGTTGCTGGTTACCTTCACCGTACGAACGAGCGTTAGATTGGCACATATGTATACAGAAAAATCTATTGCCGTTGTTCGAACCAACTGCCAACACTGCTCAACTAAAATTTCAAGTGACAGGCAATGTAATTTTTTTCATATAGCACTTTAAATAAAAATTAAATGAGTCCTACTTATAATCGTTATTTGACTTCCTCTGTCCCCCAAGTGGGAAAGAGGTCATCCAGCTTGATCGGTTTCAAGCAGGTCTTTTAACTTCAGTCCACCATCCACATCACAAGTTACATATACGTATAAGTTGTCAAAGATGTGATCTATTTATCTATATTTTGATGAATATAATAATAGGCTTCATTTGCAGGAGAAATATTTTCGTACGTGAGACGAGATTGGAGCTTCACTTAGCACGATCTTTACGATAGTTCTGCCAAGTATACTACAACTAGGTATATAGTATCTCAAAACGATGATGTCAGCTGATGACTTCACGAACGCATCGACATACTATTTGTTTAGTTTCTGAAAGTTTCTTAAGAACCAAATACGACCCGAAGGCATCTGCAGTTTTCTATACAGAAATCTTTCGTTAATTTACGATTTTATATTGCTTCGAACTTCGAAGAAAACATATAACATCAGAGATATCATAACTGTATACTACGTCATGATGATGTCAGTTTTCATCTGTTTTGTGCCATTTAAAATCGATCTGATAGTAGGAATATAAATTAGAAAAATATTTTGTGCGGACTTAGGTTGTTCAAACGGATATATGTTATTAGTTTTTTTTAATATTACTAATAATAATGGTCTAGCTCAGTGTTTCCCAATGTGGGGCCCACACCCCACAGAGGGCAATTTGATTGTTATGGGGGGGAATTCGATTATTTTTTTTAATAATTATTTGTAAAAACTGAAATTTTTCATTATATGTTTTAAAATCTACTTACTGTTTCGTTAACCCTTTCCAAGTTGATAATTTCTTCCTAAAACCTATCAATTAAGATTGTTAAATTAATTTCTAAATTTCATTTCTTAGCAATTCATGGGGCATGGCACGAAATAGCTTGGGAAACACTGGTCCAGGTGAAATGTTACTAACATTTTATCAAGCCTATTTATAAAGCCTTTTCTAACTTCACGAAGATACAATAAATATTTGTAGTAATTAAAATGGTCGCATAATACTAATAATGCAAAAACATTAGTTTAACACAAAACATTGTCTATTAGATTGTTTTTATATATTTTAAGTATTTTTGAAGATTTTGACTAATATAAAGGGTAAATTTTCTTTTAGATTAAAGTATACTAGATAATAATCATTTACGATACATGATGAGTATTCCAAAACTTTGGGAATTAAGTGTAGATTTAACGGCAATTATTGGATTTTGCTAAACGCCGGATGGCTGAGGTCATCTGTCCACATTCCAACAAAACCAGCCGAGCCAACCTTCGGGTTTTTAAACTTTTACGCGCTGGTTTTGTGTTAAAGCCTTAGAGAAATTAAGTTTTCAATTTTTGGCTTTATTATTAGTTATACTGTGTTGCTTCTAATTGAGTTTAAAATAATATTATTGAACAAATACTAAATCGTGGTTTATTATTATGATGCTACAAACTCAATACATACTTTAATAAAAATAATAATTTATTTCCAAGACAACCTAAAGTGCGCATATTCTGCCACACATATTACCGTGCAAATTTGTCTTAAAAGGTAGAATATAAGTTACAATTATAAACAAGTTTTTCAACAAGAACTTTGTTTTCTAAAACAAAATAAAACAAAGAATTTAGAGGAAAATGAATAAAAATGTTATTGTATTACAAAGAGAAAAGTTTGGCAATTATGAATGAAAAATGATATCTGGCAAATGTCCACCACGACCACGCTGACAGATGTTGATTCTTTCATCAAAATTTTTAATCACTTTTTGGCAAAATGGAGGGTCTATTTCGTTAATAACATCACGGATTTTGAGTTTTAAGGCTGCAATCGATTCGATTGGCTCCGTATAGACTCTGTCTTTAACATAGCCCCACAAAAAATAATCCAGTGGTGTTAAATCACACGATCTGGCTGGCCACTTAACAGCTGAATTTCGCGAAATTATGCGCTCGGGAAATTTGGTTTGCAATAAATTGATCGTTTCATTGGCTGTGTGACATGTGGCACCGTCCTGTTGAAACCACATTTCAGTGATATCCATGTCATCAATAATAGGCCAAAATTTAGTGGTTAACATCTCGCGATACCGTGATCCATTGACTGTTACCGCATTTCCAGCCTCATCTTCGAAAAAAAACGGCCCAATCACGCCTCCAGACCACATAGTGCACCACACAGTAACACGTTGAGTATGCAAAGCCTTCTCAATAATTGCTTTAGGATTTTCAGAAGCCCAAATGCGACAATTTTGCTTGTTGACGTACCCTGACAAATGAAAATGGGCTTCGTCTGAAAAAATGATTTTTTCAGAAAAACCAGCAGGTTGTTCCTGAATGAACTGAGCGAATCTGCGGCGATTTGAATGGTCGATCAGCTTTAATTCCTGCACCAGTTGAATCTTGTAAGGCTTCAAAGCCAAATCCTTTCGCAAAATTCGCCATGTTGTGCTTTTGGATAACCCCAATTGTTGAGAACGTCGTGAAATTGACAAATTTTGATCTTCTTCAACACTGTGGCTCACGGCGGCGATGTTTTCTGTTGAACGACCCGGTCGAACACGTGTTGGTGTTGGCACATTTTGTACCGAGCCTGTCGACTCAAATTTCGCGACCAAATTCTTAACAGCGGTCTCAGAAGGACGATTATGCTGGCCGAAAATATCACGAATTTTACGAAATGTAACTTTAACAGAACCACCATTTTTATAGTGGATTTGAATTATTTTAATGCGATTTTCGAGCGAAATTGAATTCATTGTAATAATTGCCAAAGCACCTGCTACGAATACCGCCAAAAACTAAATGTCAAAACTATCACGTTCTCGGTGTTGCCACAATTGAAAAACAAACTTCTTGTTGAAATACCCTTTATTAATAGTCATATCATTATAGTCAATTCTTATTTTATCAATACATAATCACATTATTAAAATATATTATTACGTTATCAAATTAACAATAATTATAATATTTCACGCAAATAATCATTAATGGAATAATCAATTTTGTACTACACATTAAGTCGATTTTACACAATTTGTATCGCTTAAATCGCGTACTAAAATAATTACTTACCTGGAACAGTGTTGGCCAAGTGGCTTCAGCGTGCGACTCTCATCCCTGAGGTCGTAGGTTCGATCCGCGGCTGTGCACCAATGGACTTACTTTCTTGTGCGCATTTAACATTCGCTCAAACGGCGAAGGAAAACATCGTGAGGAAACCGACTTAGAACCAAGAAGTCGACGGCGTGTGTCAGGCACAAAAGGGTGATTATCTACGACTACCTACTCTTTACATAGTTAACACATACAAACACTTATAAAGTATAATGTTTTCTCTTTAACTATGTATTTATAAAATGAAAAGCATATTACATTCAATATAATTTTATTTAGACATTTAAAATCTCGACAACGATAAATACAACACCAATAAGATTTATATATTGACTAGATAAGTTTACAATCGACACAAACTTAAACAACAAAATATATAAATAAATAACATCTAACAATCGTAATATTAGGCGTGAGTACAGCTATAGTAATTTTAGTATAAGTATGTTTTTGTGTAAGAAGTCTCACTTCCAAGTCTACGGCTGTCTTCCCCGTATTCTAAGAATCGAGATTTCTAACAGCAGGTCAAGCGACGCAAGTGGATATGGATAGACCATACAGAAGAGATTCCAATTATATCCCCAAGCAGGCGCTTGATTGGGACCCGCAAGGAAAGCGGAACCGTGGGCGTCCCAAGTAAACCTGGTGTCGTACAGATGAGGCTAAGAGAGCCAGAAAGACTTGGAGCGAGGAGAATAACGAGGCTCAAGACCGAACGCGCACACTGTTATATTAAGACGTTATATTTAGACGATATATTTTGTCGAAAAAACATTTTCTTTGACACGATAAATTGTAAGCAAAAATCGAATATCCATTAAGAGGCTCTTTAAAATGTTCGGCCTTATATAGAACGTTCGAGAATTTGAGAAGTTTTGTAAGAATCAAGAGTCATTCATAAATATATACTGGCACTACAACCTTTTTAGGTCTAGGCCTCAGATTTCTGTATCTGTTTGATCATACAAAATTTAAATATTTATGAAGACTGTTTACATAAATTTGTGGTCATGCATTAGTAAATGACAGATTAGATTTTTTATATGAAATCTGTAAATATTTACGAAAAATTGGTTGTAATTTTAATAAAAAAATTGTCATACACTGGGATCTTTCCCAAAAGTAAGGTGATGAACATGAACCCCTCTTGAATGCGATCTTAAATTAAAGGCAAAGTGTATTAATATATTTTCTATATGTGATTTTGTATGTCCAAAATTCTGCTTAAAGCTGTGTGTCATTTTAGATTTTATTTTAATATTTACCAAAAAATAATTTAGCAGTTTCAGCATTTTACATTTTCAGGTGGTCAAATACGTAGGTAACTAGGAAATGGTGAGTTCTTTCTGTTATATATATTTTGATAATGACGCAAATATTAAATAATTATTTATCATTACCTTGTATCATATGCAAATGTGTTCCGCAAGCGTGCTGCAAAAATGTGATTGAAAAATCAAACAATCAATAATGTGTGAAACAAAATGCTTTGTAAAAAATTCGACTTAGTGCTTTAAAACCTTTTCCATTATTATTTTAATTATATTTTTTCTTTGGTTTAAAGCCGAGAGAACATTGATTTTGATAGGTATATACTCTATATAAATTTGTAGGCCAAAGTAGGCCCATACTAAACATTGAATACAATACTAATGAGATCTAAAGCCATAAACAGTTTAGGCCTATTTTGCCTTTCTTGTCAGGAACCATGTCTGCATCGGCACTGCTTTTCCTTTCATGGAGACATGACCGCGGTATGTCAGCTCGAATTGTTCGTCGTTGTTGTCTTCACGCATAAGGTAGCTAGCGGCAAGAAATTAAGAATTAATTAATTTAATTTTAATATAAATTATTACAATATTAGAAGTTTTTTAACTATTCCTTATTTTCTAAAATAAAGAAAATATAATAATTATATCTTAACTTAATACATATGTCTTGATATTAGTCTAAGAATTAAATGAACATGGGGCAAACGGGCAGGAGGCTCATCTGATGATAAGTGATACCGCCTATGGACACTTTCAATTAAAGAGGGTTTCGCGATTGCGTTACCTGCCTCGATTATAGTGTATAATGTATTTGATTTTATTATATAAGAGATTTTTATTAATATTTTTAATTTAAAGTCAACTGGTTGGTATTATGATTTAACCCGAAAAAATTTGCTTCATTTCGATTTCTACTCAACAATAAAGTCATAGATAATTATGAAATTTCTCGAAAAGGAGGCAATAATTTTGTATCGTTATTTATGTCTACGGAAAGTACCAAGGGAAAGAAGGATAAGAGGGCGCCCCAAAAAAAAGGTGAAGAAGTAGAAGGGGTAAGAGAAAGAGAATGGAGAAAAAAAGCCATAGACAGAGTCAGTTGGAAAAAGCTGGAGGAGGCCTTTACCCGTGAAGGGGTTCCGATCAATGGTACTGAAGGTAGCTAGGATATAGCATATATGAGATGACAAGAAAAAAACTGTGTAAAAATGTGAAGCTGTATGTTTTTGTACCTAATGATTGGAAAATTAACGGGTTTTTATTATTATAATTATAATTTTTCTTTGTGAAAGTCACACACGATACCTAACTAGAAAAAGGGCTTCTAACCAATAGGATTAAAATGCACATGTATGTTTTCGTTATTCGGATTTACACGTAGAAAATAGTCGTGGTTCGAACTTGTTAGACTGTGGTGATTCAATTGTTACGAAAAAAGTATCGTGCGAAAGAGGTTTTATCCATTTTGACACAACAAATTGAGATGGATTCATTCATGGATTTTTATTTCGACGAAGTATTCATAAATCTGGATAGAGACTGTCTAAACGAGCGATACAAGAGACGGGAATTAGTGCAGTATTTTAATTCTGTGATTACCGGGTGTGCTAAAGGTTACGTTGATGAAATACGAAAATTTAGATATTGTACCTTTGCTTTTCTTTGCGTAAATTGTTATATTAGTATCAATTATCCAAACTTTTTGCATTGAATAAATTTAATCCAGGTACGATTCCCGGTGAAACTATTATCACTTGTGGTTGGAAGACAAAGGACAAGACATATTTAAAAAAACCTAACAAAGGCGGCTTTCAAAGGCGGATTCAAAACAGCTGTTTCATATTTTTTATAGAATTTGTAAAGTAATACCGACCATGGTTACTCTCAATGCCAGAAGTCTCGCGAGTGCGTTGCCGCCCTTTTACTACCTACTACTACCGGACGTATTATTTCGACAAAGCATCACTATTATCATTTACTACAATTTTGTTATGTTAATTTCTAATTCCAGGACAAAACAAATCCGACAACGCAACATGCAAGAACTTCGTGAATTCAGCTCTTAAGTACCACAATAACTGTAAGTCGGACAATGGCGACGTGTGTCTTATGGGGAAGTACCACAATCTTTTATATATAGCCATGAAGTTGGCTTTTGACTGGAGCTTACAGGATAATGGAGTAGTTGCTGCATTGTTAGATGAGCTGTACGCTTGTGAGCGGACTTTTGAAAGAATATTTTTAGGTAAGTTAATATAAATATAGTGGAAATTTAAATATATATAGAAATTGGAGCAGAGTTGGCCTAGTGGCTTCAGCGTGCGTCTCATACCTGAGGTTGTAGGTTCGATCCCCGGCTATGCATCAATGGACTTGCTTTCTATGTGCTCATTTAACATTTGCTCGAACCGTGAAGGAAAACATCGTGAGGAAACCGACATGTCTTAGACTCAATAAGTCGACGGCGTGTGTCAAGCTCTGGAGGCTGATTACCTAGTTGCTTATTAGATTTAAAAAAAATATCATGAAACAGATTCAGAAATATTAGGTCAAGACTTAAAGAGGTTGTAGCGCCACTGATTTATTTTATTTATTTAGAAATTGGATGAAGTGGGCTCTGTGATCTGCATCTGGCACCAGTAAAAAGTCAACAATACTTAGAGGATCCCTACAAAAATTGATATTGTTATCAAACTAATACCGACAAGGCCCGTGCGTTTATGTCAACACACTGAAAGATCGAAATGAATCCATAAAAATACATCCCGAAAGATCTAGCTAGGAAGTTTATTCTGCTTAATTAGTTGGTCGTGGCCATAACATTTGACAGTATTTACCACCTCATTAATGTATCTCATTAATTAAAAATTGATTTCCAGGTGCGATCTTTGGTACATCAGCACCATACTTCTTAGCCGGATGGAAATCGGACTTCGTAGACCGAGAGGAAAACGTTCACGCCCTAGTCTTCTTTTTAGATCACGCAACGAACGCAAATTTAGAATTCAAAGACGAAGAGAAGACATATCGCTTTATAGACGTTCCTCTGGAGAGCTGTGGCAAAGCTTCACCAGTAAGAGTGGTTATACAGATGGGAGCAGCTGAAATTCTGATGATCCTACTCCGATTTGGGGCTAGAATAACCGCGGACCACGTATCGAGTAACCCCATAGAGACAATCCTGGACCGGCTTCAGGAATATAAAGGACAGTATCCCAACGAGCTGGTCACATGTTTGAAGCTGACTTTAAGGGCCGTTCCACATTTGAATTTGACAGTTGACAAGAGCGCTTTAAAGCACCTAGAGTTGCCAGAAAATTATAATTATCAACGAAGAATTGTGTTGGAAAAGTACGGGGAGATTTTAAAGGATCATTTAGTGCCAAGTTCTCGATGTGGGTTGCAACCAGTTGAGTTGAAGCACTTATGTCGTTGTCAAATTAGACATGTTTTGTGGGGGAATTTTGAGTTGCCATTTGGGATTCAACATTTGCCGATACCGATGCCTTTGAAGAAGTACTTGGATTTGTGTGAAGATTGAATTTTTTTATTGTTTCAATATAAATAATAAATATTTTTTGAAACGGAATATTTAATTAAAACAACGTGGTTACTTTTATTATGACGTATTAAAACTTAGCTCCTACTAGTAGCTAACTACTACCAATATTCTATAATGAAAAATAAAATAGGTTACGTAAATTTTTACCGCCTTCTGAGATAGGTAGAGCAATCTTTTATAAATTTTGTCGACAAGAGCCCCCGTGAAATTAATAATGAGACAAAAAATCTATTGAGAAATACCTATTGATGATCACTTGATGATGAGTCTTACGATTTTATGCAAGTGCTATTTTATATGCAGATGTATAATTATATTAATATTAAAAAAATTGAAACATTGCGCTTACATACTATACATATAACCTAACTTTAGTAATGTTACATATATATTTTAGCAAATAATTAGAAGCGTCTCTCTATGCCCTGATGAATTTTGAAAGCTGGGCTAGTTTAAAATAATTTTCTAAAAATTTACATAAAATAAAAAAAACTTTAGAATAAAAACTTCCGCAAAATGTGATACCTGTGCGTATCCTCGCTGACATTAATAGTCCCCGGCACGCCAGTGGTCTCGCATCTGCTCGTCAGGTTGACAGTGTTCCCGAAGAGACAGTACCGCGGCATACGATGGCCGATCACTCCCGTCACCACTTCGCCGGAGTGGATCCCGATTGTTATTCCCTAAGTCATTTCAAGTAGGTTTTAAGGCTATACATAAAAAGGAACTAGGCTAGTTTTAATTTTTGCTGTCAAATTGTGTGGACATCATGGGGATACATTATTTCTTTAGTTAAAACGGTGTAACTAATTTATTAAAATCAAAGTGGTAATAAAATTAAGTGTTTGTAAAAAAATAAATAAATAAAAAAACTTCTTTGGCAAACTAATTTTTAACTCTCGTTCATATTTATAGAAATCTAAAACTTTCGATTTCCGAGATTTAGAGGGAGGGAAAAAGGAAGATATGTTAGGAATTTAATTGTCATTATAAGTGTCGAAAATTAATACAAATAATGAATTAAATTTATTTCTTCGATGATAAAACACGTGGCATTTTAATTTACAATACGTCATTTGAGATTTCAATCAATTATTTTGCATAAAATATAAAATACTAATACGTATTTCATAAATTCTCTTTACGAAAATTTAATTTTAAAAATAGAACTTTTATAAGGTTTCTTCTCACTCTCTTTCAATCGGTCTCAATCTCTCTGTTCTTTTTTTTTTTCGACAAAAACGCTGCACATCTTCGTGACGTTCCGTAAAAAAATGGTGCGTGTACTTATGTACGCGATTAAGAAGTTATACTCCTTTGGCTTTCTTTATTTTTTTTAAATATTAAATAATTAATAATCAATATTAAGCGTTAATAATTTAACAATATTTAATATTTAGTATATTATTCAATTATTAATTAATAATAATTATTATTATATTATATTATAACTAGGTATGTCAATTTAATAACTAGGTATGTTTCATAACCATTTAACTAAGTGTAAATAGGTCTTTGTGAAAAAGCATTGCTAAATTTCTTTGAAAAAATAATTAAAACTGCTTTATTTGTTTAAAAGGTACTACAAGTAGATTGTCTTATTCCCATCTCGCGCACGCTCGGCGCCCATACTGAATTTTGTGTCACGGTGCGCGCGCATCGTAAAATTTCACTCTCATAAATTTTTAATAACGCGCCTAAAGAAGTATAACTTCAAAAATTTACCCTCATGCGCTTAAAGAAGTTTCACTTCAAAAACGATTTATTTAAGTTAAATCTTACCACAGGTTCTCCATCAACAGTGACTGTTTTGGACAAATCCATCATCTCCAGAGCGAGGAGGCAGATGTGCTTTGCGTGACCTTCTTTGTATTCTGGCAGACCAGATACCGCCATGTACTTGTCACCCACTGTTTCCACCTGGAAAATAAATTAAATAATAACACGTATAAATCACGTCATTTATGTCAAATTCTAACTCGAAACACATTATCAATCTATGAAATATAATAGTCGAGGCAACATGGCACGATTTGTTACGACAATTCTATAATATTTTTATATAACATGGGGAAAATGGACAGGAGGCTTAGCTGATATTAAGTGAAGAAGGTTTGGTTCGCAAGTGCATTATCGGCCTTTTAAGACTTGGTACGCTCTTTTCTGGAAGGACCCTGAGTCGAATTGGTTCGGAAATACTTGTAGTCTAAGATCCGGCTTCAGAATTAGTGGGCTTCAGTTATTTGCAAAAATACTTTTTTTTTGTATATCTATAATTAGGAGAATGTATATGTACCAAGCTACCTTTCAAAATTAAAATTTATTGAATTTATTGTCGGAAAAACTTTTACTTGTTTTTTGAATAAAATATCGTGATGTGTCTGCTATAATAAAACTCAGCTGCAGGTATTACAAACGTATAATACGACAAACGGTAGAAGTCTATGATTACGTCAAATTACGTCCCATAGATGGCGCAATTCCCCAAATACCTTATAAACGTCGGGATTCCTCTTGGGATCGGTGAGCACGTCGAAGGCCGTGTAGAGATCGTTGAGCATTTTGACAATCTTCATGGCGCCCTTGTGGTCGATGTTCCTGGCGCAGTAGTTGGCGAATCCGACGATACCGCTGAACAGAAGGGTCACGGGGTCGTATCTCCGCGCTGGCACTGGACGCCGGTGACGTAGTTCCGTCGCCACGCTCATGGGTAATACCGAGTATAGAAGTCTGCAGATTTGTTACAAAGGAGAATAATAATTTAGTGGCGCTTCAACCCTGAACCAGTCTTTGATTTGGCTGTCTCCTCTTAAAAAAACTTGGCGATTGAAAAAGAGTTGCAAAGTTTATTGCCAGTTTTTATCATCCGTGCTAGGGAGCGTTCAAGTATTACGTCATGCCATTTTTGCGAGATTATAATTTCGTTATATAATACTTAATAAATTAATTAAAATTATATACTCAATGAAAAGATAATTTTTACTTTCAGTATGTGGCTACGATCTAAATATAAAGAAAGTACTGTATGGTTAAACATAATATAATGTCGGAATTGTTTCAATACTTATTAAAATAACAATAGGTAAAAAGAGAAGATACAATATGGTTGCCTGATATGTTGCAAGCGTTAAAGGCCTATTTTATATATAATTGACTAATAATTTATACTTACTACAACAATTGTTAAATCAACAGTTCTTTAAGTATATGTCGATACGATAAATATTCCCTAAATGTAAATACTTTTGAATGGTTTATCCATTTGATTCCTTGACAAGGGTAAAATACTCTTTAATGAATTATTAAAACAAAATCAGTGCCGCTAAAACCTTTTTCGGTCTGTGCCTCAGATTTCTATTTCATGATCATTTGTCAATCTAATATGCAAGTAGGTGATCAGCCTCCTGTGCCTTATACACGCTCTCGACTTTTTGGGTCTAACACTTGTCGGTTTCCTCACGATGTTTTCCTTCACCGTTCTAGCGAATGTTAAATGCGCACATAGAAAGAAAGTCCATTGGTGCACAGCCGGGGATCGAACCTACGACCTCAGGGATGAGAGCCGCACGCCGAAGACACAAGACCAACATTGCTCTAATGGATTATTACCTATCAGTCTTCTGCTTCTCAGCCTCCAGTTCCCTATAAGTGTGCTGCAGTTTGTCCGTGAGAACCTCCAAATTCTGAGTGAGCTTGTAGTCAGCCTCGAACTGCTCAGACATCAGCACCAAGTCTCTTGTGGCGTCGTGCAGAGGTATGTCGGAAATGCAGAGGCCGCGACTGGAATATTATATTATAATTTTTTTAAGATGAAGATCCTGAAGATCCTTAAATTAGAAAAAAGATAATAAATAGTACAGATAAAAATGAGTCTTATTTAATTTCCTTTAAAAATTATAATAGGATTAAGTTTACTTTGCGAGAGTAAAAAGGCTTTTTTTATTTTATTTATTATTATTTGTATGATATATTGAATGGGATAATGTTTTAACTAAAGTTTGGGGTCCTTACAAAAATAATTTGTATCAATTAGCAAATCAGTTACAATATTCAAACCACGTGAAAAATATAAAACCCGTATTCTGGAAATAAGTAACGGTTTTTGAGTTAAGTTTTACTCTATATTAACCACTCGCGTACAACAACAGAATATGTATATGCAAAATAATGAAATGTTTAATGAAAATGTAAATGTTGAAGGGAGTGCTTACGTCAGGGGGCGTAACTCCGGCGATTTAATCTCCACGCTTATAAAACTTTTTTTTTTTAATTTGAATTTTTTGATTAGTGATTCTTTTGTTTTTTTTTGTAATGTTTGTTTTGTTTAATACATAATAGGTTATAATCTCTTTATGTATATCATGTTTGCCTTTAAAATTTGTGTTTGTTTTTACCAATGTGTCAGAGTGCCGAGCGTTAGCAAGCTTTTTCTCAATAAAAAGAAGACTAAAGAGAAAGCCTGAGTGAGGAAAATAAAGCATCAATTCAATTACCGTGTCAGATCATCAAGATTGGTGACACTGGGGTAGCATTGGAAGACAACCACATCAGTTTCAGGGATGTATAACATTTGGCCCTGGAAAATAGAAAAGAAGCATTTTGGTATCTGTGGTCTGATGATAATATATAGCTACGCAAGGGGCAATGGGGAAATTTAACTCGATTTAAAAATAATGTGTTGAGTAAATCTTTCTATTACCTGCTAATACAATGACCAGGATTGTTTCATTATTACTTTTAATTTTTAAGCATATTGTATATCTACCTACGTGCGGAAATGAAATATGTACTATTATAATTTGTCATAACTTTCAGCTCAGTAACATTTTCTATCACATTATCAGAAGTATTTCCGAACCAATTCGACTTAGGGTCCTTCAAGAAAAGAGGGTCCCAATTCTTGAAAGGCCGGCAACGCACTTGCGAGCCTTCTGGCATTGTGAGTGTCCATGGGCGGCGGTATCACTTAACATCAGGTGAGCCTCCTGCCCGTTTGCCTCCTATTACATAAAAAAAAAATTGTGCGTGTACTAGGTGTACACACGTAAGAAGTGAAACTTCTTTATGACCTTATTTTTCGAAAAATGTTCTACTATATGCAACTTTACAGAAATTCGTTAAATTAGATAAAGTTTAACAAAAGGCTTTTATTATCATAGACATGAATACAAATATTTCATTTTACCTTATTACTACGAAGATTATTATAGAATTTCATTAATTGTAATAGAATTATTACTATCATTGAAAAACGTGACGATTTGCTACAAAATTTCTCCCAAACGTCGATAAAGAATTAAAGAACTTTCATTCCAACGCCGATAAGGAATCAAAATCAATCGACTTCAAAAAGCAACATGGCGCGTAACCGAAAAATGTGACGCGTAACGAAAAAATGTTACACTAAATTTTGTTCCAACCCCGATAAAGAAGTTTCACTTCAAAAAAAAAACATAGTAAATAAATTAACAAGACAATCAATCTTCATAATTTAGATTTTTCGTATTTTCTATAAAAAGTACCTTCAATCGCAAAGAAGCGATGTCCTCATGATGATCACTGACGCTCATTTCCTCTGGCTTAGTCTTCAGAACATACACCGTGTTGATGTGAGCCAACACATTAGCGAACGTCATCTCAAGGTGAGGTCGTACCTGAAATGGAAAAGCTTTTTAATTTTAACTCCTGTTTTATTCTAGAAAACCAAGAGAAGATGATCAAAAGATCCAATGGTGTTTTGGTTTAAAAACTTTTATCACTAAAGAGAGAAAACAAAACGTGGTACAGGATGTTTGACCCTAATTAGTCCAAAATGGCCTGCCGTGCTAAGCCTGGTCATAACGTTAGTAATAAAATTAAAATCTTTAACCTAACACCTACTACTTAACTATAATATACCTAATATATAAAATAGTCCTATCACGGTGTTTGTAATTAAACTCCTCCGAAATTGCTCGACCGATTTCGTGAAATTCTGTGTGCATATCGGTTAGGTCTAATGTGGTCTAAGGGTGGTCCCTAAATTTTATTTTTCATTTTTTAGAGAAATGTTTTTTGTTTTGTTGTTTGTGATGATACAGCATACAAAAATACGTATAACCCTTTATTTTCACCCCCCTACGATCAACCCCCAATTTTTTATTTGTTAATTAGAAAAACTTTTATATAGAGAAAAATTCACAGAAAACCCTAAAAAGTTTCATTCCGGAAAATCGAACAGTCTCGGGGGTAGCATTGCAAAATGTTCCATGTTGGTATCTACTAAAAAGGTAGGCTAAGTAAAATCACGTTCGCGGGGGCAGCTAGTAGTATATATATATATATATTATTTTAAACACAAATAATTAGTCTTTGTCTTCTCTGTGTGTTAAAGTAAAACCTAAACGTCAATAAAATAAAGTTATTTGATTAAATAATTACCGTCTCCAAAACATCGGTGATCTTGCAACCGGGCTTATTAAGTCTCGGCAAGAGTCTGGTGACGGAGCGACCTGCTTGGACTATGTTCAGCTCCCAATCAAACATCAGGTGGAATGGAAACACGCGGCAAAAAGTAGCTGGACTGACTTTCGGCTCTGGAATTGTTTTTGTTTTAAAAGGTTTAAAGATACGGCTACGGCTTCTTGGAATGAAACAATCACCTATGCCAAAATCATCAGCCAATCAGATGTTCGCACGTCTCTCTCAAACCAATACTGTGATTGGCTCATGTAACAATTGTTATTGGCGCTACAACCTTTAAGGTTTCAGATTTTTATGTATCTGTTCCATGTTCCTTTTTTTTTCTAATAGGCAAGTACGTGATCAGCTCTCTGTTGACTTTTTGGGTTTACGACATGCCGGTTTCATTGCGATATTTTCATTCACCGTTCGAGCGAGTGTTACACCACACATAGAAATAATGTCCATTGGTACTCAGCTGGGGATGGAACCATAACCTAAGAAAGGTCGCACGCTGAAGCCACTAGACCAATACTGCTAATGTATATTTCTTTAATGACACAATGTACACTTATGTTCAAATGTTCATAAGTGTACATTGTGTTACCTATATGAATAAATGCTGCTTGAAGTGCCAACTAAAGTTTCTATAATTTTATTATATTTTGTTGTGTGCTTTTATTATTTTTTTTATTTTATTTTATTTTAAAAGGCACACTAACGAAACACATACAAACACTTACAGAGAACACATAACACAGAAAACAAGATACATGCATGTGCATCAATAACAAATGTGCACAGCATTTAAAGGGAAACATTACAATGAAGAAAAGAAAATAAACATTAAGATTAAAAAAAACAAAACAATCTAGATTAAAAAAAAATTATCAACATATATACAAATAATTATCTTGTATTTGTTTTAATTGTATTTTTGAAATATTATTTTCTATTTTTTTTGTGAAATTTATGTTTACGCTAATTTTCACACACTTTAGATGTAAGATTTTGTAAAATAATTAGTAGATTAAGTACTGTGTGTGGTGTCGTAAGCTTGATAACTAAATAAATAAATAAAATTATTTTTGACTTTGACTTTGCTCATATTACTAGGGCATTGTACATATTACTCTTTTTTACTCGATTATTGTACTCACCATTCGCATATATTCGCTAAATATTAGACTATATTTTCTATACGGCAATTTTTCTTTACTAAATTTTCAACGTTAACATAAATTATAGAACCTTTAGACAATGTTCGTATCTCTGCCATCTCGGGCGCGGTTCCTCTACCAGTAGAAGTCTCAGTGATGAGGTACTGGACATGGTCGCACTCCTCTTTCGTCTTCAGGATTTCTACCTGCACTTCTGTGTTATGCAGCTTGCTTGTTACTGTCTGAAAATGTCAGAGATTCTACAGGTCTGAACTGTTATCGTGTAAATTTAGAAATACCATAAGGTAACTTTGTATAATATATTCAGATTGATTAATTATAAAAAGTCACTATTAGTCATAAATAAAAATAGGCATGTAAAAGTCATGTTAATTATCAATCATAATGTCACAATAATAAGAACATTTCAGTTTATTATAGTCTTGTATTTTAAAATTTAATGACCTTCCCCTTGAAAGCATGACTGATCGAGTTTATTATGTCTACCCACATTTTTGTTGATGTTTTGTTTTATTATTTTTCTAACGTACCTACATCTTTGCCGTCTAATTATTTATCTTAGTTTTACATATTGTTTCTCAGTAAGAGAATTATGTATGCAATTCTTATGAGAAATAAAGTTATTCTTAAACCAAAAAGCATTACACGGCAGTGATTTAACTTCTAGGAAGGTGGCTAATGTTATCTGTATTCTAGCGTATCTTGGTGGTTATATGTTCTATATTGTTCTGGATGTAAAAATATAATAGACGCTCTTCAGACGTAAGCGCTTACCTTAACAATACCAATCACGATATGCTCGAGTCCTGGCCTGTCGGAATAGTAATGAAGGACCAAAGCGCCATCTTCCGGCCGCTCCGTACAACGGAAGGACGGCGCGCGCATACCCGGGTATAGTGTACCCAAGTGGTCATGCAGACCGTCTAGATTCTAATAAATAAAATTGTAAGCTTATTCATTAAAAATAAATTAGTCCAATGGCACTGTTTTGGTTGTAGTACTCATCTCTCTTTTCTTTACAGCATTCACACAATGTTACAGAAAGAGACAAAACAGTCAAGTAGACATGACTAAAGAGGTTCGTCTTTAACTCCACTTTATATTATTACACTTCTTTATATTACAATAAAACAACTTTTAAAATATGTGAAAGGACTGTCAAAACTGGACTATTTCATAGGGAATAATGTACGTATATGTTGATTCCTTGGGACGGGCTTTGATATGGGATGCTACTTGGCACGTTTGCCCCGTCTCCCTCGGACAAGCACAAAAGCTGGAGCGTCAGAGCAGACGGAAAATAATAAACGGCTCGAATATAAGAATCTTTCCTTCAACTTCGATTTTGTTCCCTTTGGAGTAGAGATGTGGGGTTCAAGTGCACAGGCGCTAATTAAAGATTTAAGTTGACGCCTGGTAGATAGTACCGGTGCTGGTGCTTTCCTCGCTCAACGAATAAGTATCGCAATACAGCGAGGAAATGCTGCCAGCGTTAATGGTAGATTGCTACTGGGACCAAACTTTTTAAATTTGTTTAAATTTTCTTTTAATTAATTATTATTAGGTAGGTTAAGAAAATTGTAAATACTGCATATTTGATTGTTTAGGTGATAAGATACGATTTGGCCAAGGATGAAGATGGTTGACAAGATATTGGATTTAATGGCTGGTTAGGGGGGTCTCCCAGAGACGACTGAAGATTAGTATTTTAATTAATTTATCGGTTTTAAACAAACCATACCACCCTTTTTAATAGAACACATGGCAAATGGGTAGGCTATCCATGTTCACAAATACTACCAGAAGGGTCGCGATTGCGTAGCCGGCCTTTTAAAAATTGGTCCGCTCTTATACGACTCTAAGCCGAATATTAAATACTTCAGTTAGCACCTGGTTCCACAAAGTGGTGGTATAAGAAAAAAAATACCTTCAAAACGCTGAGTAATGGAACCATCTAGAATACACCTTTTTAGTATGGACTCAGTTTCCGCACTTCGACGTCCGTTGTGCGTAAAGTCTTGGCTAATTAAGCTAGTCTAGCACGTTCCAGAAGCTTCCTGGGCACTTGGCAGGCGTCACGGAGCGAATACTAACAAATAATATACATATATATATAATATGTTACCTGTAAGAAATCGCGAGGTGTAGCTCCAAGGACTTGAAGAATCTTGTCATAGCCAGAATCTTGACAGAACTCGAAGAATGTCATACCGAATAGCTCAAGTATTTCATTCGCTGGTGTCTCTGTAAATTATAATTATTGTATTGTTTCGCATATCCATAGAACTACAATATAAATCCAACTAATCTAATATATAATTTCTCGAGTCACTGTGTTTGTAATAAAACTCCTTCTTGTGTGCAAATCAGTTAGGACTGCAAATCGGACATCTATTTTTATTCCCCTAAATGTTAAGGGAGGTCCGGTCCACTCCTAAATTTATTTTTTAGACAAAATATTTTGTTTTTATTTTTTTATAATACAGTATACTAAAATACATACAACCCTTAACTTTCAACCCTCTCCGAAAAACCCCTATTTTTATCATAGTAGATTTTATTGTACTAAAAAAAATTTTCCTAGAAATAATTTATGTACATGGAAAAACAACATTTGCCGGGTCAGCTATATTTGAATAGTCCATACTCTTTGACCTTTCTTCTATAGGCAAAGCTATTGTGCTTTTGTTGATTTCGAATTATTAGGTATTTATACAGATACCGGCAAACTTCTTGAGCAAATGTCTTATGTCATTATAAGCTGTAAACGATAGAATCGTATTACTTTATCTGTTGGCATAGACAAAACATCGTAACTATAGTAACGCGGTACATATCCAGTCCATGTTTTATTTTAAAAATCATCTTACGCAATACTTCAACGGCAGCTGTAATAAGGTTGTATGTGATTTCATCATCATAAATCTGCCGAACAAGGAATGAGCCTTCCATTGCCACCTCAGCCTTTTTCCTGAAAATTACGAATAGAGGTCCGATAAACATTGTTTAAAAAGTAGGAAGTACCATTAGAATTAGTACCATAGTTACCATTAGTAGATTTCATTTAATTAAAACCAATTTCAACTCAAGTAAAACATTTATTAATCTTATTTGAAAAAGTCTGTATATTACCTATAAAATAAAAATTTAAATTATAAAATTATTATGAATATACTAAATCCACTCAAATTATATTAAGAATGTCAACGTCTCAACGAATACAAATATAAAATCTAGTCAGATTTTTTTTACTTTAGTCAAACTTCTTACTTGATTTTCTCCCATATTTCCACTCCATAAGCTTTCATCACCAATAACTCCAACGCATAGTTAACAAACCCGTACTGGAAAAAAGAAAGTTATAGAAATCTTCATTAGATACCAAAAAAAGAATTTAAAAAATGTCTTCTTACCATTTCGCGGCTTTAAAGTTACTGAAACAAAGAAAATTATATTAACGCCATCTGTGTTACGTTTTAAACTTAACGTATCCAACTGAATGAAATGTAAAATTTACTTTACATGTTAATAGAGGGCAGTTCGTACAATAATTCTTTTACGTGTTAAACAAATGAATTATATTTGCGATTCTCCACATTATAATTAGTTATGTTTCTTGTATAACCACGTAATATTACCAAAACATGATTTATTAATTGATTTAGGATCACGACAACGGGTCCAAATATGTTTCACGATATACAAACTATTCCGAGGTTTTTAAAACATTAAAAAAAAAACCCCAAAATATAACCAACCTTATACAAATTTAGTATTACATACTTTAAAAACAAAAACTAATCGTTATTGCCACAATCTTTAGCATTTGTTGCGACAAACGGTGCATTGTTTTAAACAAAATAACTATTAAAGCATATTACGTTACTTACCTTTGCCTAAGTCACTAAATTATGTGCGAAAACACTTTAAATTCACCATGAACAGCTTTATGAAGCCATATAGATGGTTTATTCGTAATATTTTGTTTGTTTAGGCCGACACGGAACTAGCATCAACCGATCGCGCCAAGAGTTTGGCGAGAACTGGCTTGTGATTGGCGCATTACTGCACAGACTCGATAAAGAAAACAATTAATATTAAACCATTTCAATATATTAAAGTGTTAAAAATTCTTTCTAAGAGAATTAAACACAATTATAGATGAAGATGATGCTAATGAATTGATATTGTTTTAATAATATTGTTGTCAATTGTCAAATTTTAATTTTCAACGTGTGCTCTAGATGGCAGTACCTATCCAATACAAGATAGAAAGATTTTCTTAACACTTATTGTTTCATCGTTTGATATACTTTAATGACATTTAAAATATAATATGCCTATAGTGTATATGTTATGATTAGGTAATGTTATAAAACATTAGGTTTTTTGTTTAACACCGTTTATTCTCAAAATCTAAAATAACTGTTTTAACTAAGCTTGGTAGGAATGAAAATATTAAGTTATTAAATTAGTATGCTATAATACAGTCTTTGAAGCATTCGTTAAGAAGCCTAGTGCTTAAGAATTCTATCTTCAGCGAGAGTGCCTTTCAACTCTGAATGTGTTAATGAATAGATTTTAAAGAAACTGACCAACAAAACATGTACTAAATGTGCGGACGTAGCGGACTATAGAATTAAAGTGATATTTTTTGTGTATTTGCTGTCGTACAAAATTGTATCTAATAAAATGAACGGAAACCACATTACCTCTTCCATTACGTAAGTCAGTTAGGGGCAGGTGAACGCGAAATGATTAATGAACTTTGTACGCATGCCTTGTAATAAATTTAATTATTCCGCCCGTTTTAAATCCTACTTTAATAAATTCTTGGGGACATTGATGATGAGTTATCTATCTTCAAATAACAGTCAATTAAATGTAATTATTATAAAAAGCCTATTTGGATTAATTATTCTTCAGTTTATGTTAAGTGAGTTTGTGTATTACATGATATATATATTCAAAGTATATTTTCTAAAGGCTATCCAGAATCGGACTGTCTAGAATTGAAAAGAGAATCCCAGAAATATAGAACAATAGAATCTAGAGTCTAGTAACACAGTCTTTCGTTCGAGATCGTTTTTATTAAACTGAAGTATTTCCGAATCAATTCGACTTAGACCTTCAAGAAAAGAGCGTACCAATTCTCAAAAAGCCCGGCAGAGCGCTTGCGAGCCTTCTGGCAGTCTGAGTGTCTATGTGTGCCTATTAAATAAGCGTCCTGCCCGTTTGCCTCCTGTAACGTAATAAAAATCTCCATCTCTTTAATTAAATGCTTTTCTTTATTGTTAAAGTATCTTCTATGAAAATTGTTTATGGTTCGGCTGACATATTACAAACTTACAACAGTTTTGTGTGTAGAAGTAGTATACTTAATGCAAGGCCATCGCAAGGCCATTAGTTACGTTCAAACAAATATTCATCAATTTCGGCTTAGTTAAGCAAAATAGCAAAAAAAATCCCATACAAGACATAGGATATATAGGATTTCATAGTATTTCGAAAAAATATATATTACATTACATTTTTACACAAAACAAAAGCAAGTCGCATTTCATTTTATCTCAATTTTATTTTGGCTAAATTAATATTGTAGGTATGACAAATTATCGTAGAGTACCTTAGATTTCTGTAGCCCTATATCTCTTTAATTATTATTTTTATAGAGTCATGTAGGTAATAATTTCTTTCAGCGATTTCGCTGCCTCAAGGCTTACAGTCAAAAGTTATAACAGTGCCTCCTACCAGTGATGACTAACGACTCTGAGACATCACTCTCTTACTCCAGGCGGGGTACACTGGTACGTGGTAGCTCGGCATCGCTCAACGCGCTATGAACAGGGCTATGATCGGTGTTATATATATATATATATCTCGATGTGATCGAATAAGAAATAAGAAGATCCGTAAAATAACTAATGTCACTGACGTAGCAAAAAAGAGAAAAAAGTAGAGAAAAAAATCCTGGGATTAAAGCCAAAACCAGGCGGCAAAGCGTTGGACTCCCATTAGGTGGACTGATGACCTGGTGAGGGTGAAGACGTAGAATGCCATGCCGGTCGTGCAGTGGAAATTTAGTGGACATGCCTATGTCCAGCAATGGACGTCAACAGGCTGAAACGAGACAAGAACCAGTAGGAGATCGGATTTTTTTACTATAAGGGGCTTCTAGTTCATTAACTTCAAGTAACCAGATTCTCCTTTCATATCTAAACCCAGACAATTACCAACCTATATCAGCTGTCAAATGCCTCATATATTTGTTTATTCGTTAATCTCGTAGATTACTACTGTTAAATCTACACACCCACCAAATTGCCTTTTCCCCTGTATCACTCCATTTATGTAATTAGCTCAGTTACATAGGGTTGGCACATTGTAATTATAAATATGTATTCATAATTTAATAACGTGAAACCGTATCGTGGAAAATAGTTGATTATTTGGGTTATATTTGTTATTTTCTTCTTGACGCACACATTATTTTTAACGAGCTATCCAGCTTCTCCGAACCGAATTGACTTTTTTTATAGAACAAGCGAAAACGAGCAGGAGGCTTCATCTGATGTTAAGTGATACCGCCGCCTATGGACACTCTCAATGACAGAGGGCTCGCGAGTGAGTTGCCGGCCTTTTAAGAATTGGTACGCTCTTAGGGTACTTCAAGAAAGGAGCGTTCTATTTCTTAAAACGAAAGGCATTCGCGAGCCCTCTAGCATCGAGTGTCAATGGGAATCATATCACTTAACGCCAGGTGCGCCTTATGCCCGTTTGCCCCCAGCCCTGCGATTCTGTAACTCACTTTTCGAACTCACACAGCGGTTTTCGCATCGGCGGTCGCTCTTCTGAGTTTGTAGTTTATTGTTTATCAGAATGCCAAATCATAAAATGACTGCTTCACGACTGATTTGAGAGCGACCGCCGATGCGAAAACCGCTGTGTGAGTTCGAAAAGTGAGCTACAGAATCGCAAGGCTGTTCTTTAAAAAATGAATAATATAATGTCTTTATTTGGGTGAGAATCAACAATTTATTTAGTCCACATATTTCGTATAACTTGCAAACAACGTTCATTAATCGCATGGAATGTTGACGATGCGATTCTGAGGTCTAAAGACACACTCGATCAAAGACTGATTAGATTAGGGTCCACATGTGGTACAATAATACTGTTAACAAGAAAGCTTACCTAGCTTTGATATGCCACATTGTATCCGTAACTTAAAGGCGAAGTTTACAAAAGCTAACTTCAAAGAGTTCCTTTTTATGTATATGTTACCTTCTATCTAATTAGGATTCTAAAAAGGGTATACTTGGAATACATTATATTTATCTTTAAACTCAGTTCAATGAAAACCGTATTGGGAATCGACAGGAGAGAAGAATAGATAAAATAAAGAATACATCATAAAGAAGAATAACTAAGGTAGCAGATGTCACAATGAAAATAATTAAATTGAAGTGGAAATGAGTGGGGAATTAAAGGAACAGAGAAGTGGAGCATGAAAGTATTAATAATTTCTTGCTAGTATTAAAGTATTAATATGGTGCCCAACGTATAATGAACGCAACAGAGAAAGAAAATTTAGAAGGTGAATAGACCAGATTAAGCAAACAGCAGGTGGCATAGTGCAGACAGAAATGGCGTACATATTTGGAGAACCCTTTCCCGAAATAGACACATAGATACCTAGGAATGAATGGGATGATAAAAATATAAATGTATTTAAATATGAAGTGAAATCAAAGCCTTTTATTATTATTATAAATGAAATCCGCTGAGCCAGACCGCGAATTATCTAGTTGCGTAAACAAATAAAATGCTAATAAGAATTCGAAACGACTATATTCTTGTTGACAACCCTAAATGTCACTCCCATCATATCGTAGTATGGAAATCTGTAATTTTGGGTCGCATGTAAAAAGCTCAAGGACGCGTTTGTGTAGCATTTATTTTCTATTAAGGTTTTCGTAGAAAAGGCGACAGTAAAATCCTTGTTAGTAAGTGTATACCGCACGAGAATGTAAATAAAATGTTGCCAGTAGATTAGAAGTCGATTTTAAACCTAGTCGGTAAACGAAATAACTGTATTTAACTCAGCTTATTTACAATTAATTTCTTCCTTTTTTTAGTGATACATAAAAGAAATGAATGCTTAAATCAATAGTTTAAAAACCATCTTTGAATCTTATCTTATTAAAGTTATCTTTAATTAACTTAAAATGTATATCGGTGAAATGGTTCTGTCTGTTTTTGATGTAGTTGGTTGACTGCGACTTTTATCGCTGTGGTGACTGCTCGGACTTGAATTCGTGTATGCGGTGATGCGACTATGTATTTGCGTGTTGTTCCCACGAGAATCTAAGTGCGTGCTCCTATTTCACCATGCCTCCTGCTGATAGAGGACAAATTTTTGTTTTTAATTTATTTTATTATTATTAATTACTTAAGATGCCATGTGGAACATGGTGTAATGGTTGCAGCTCCTTACAAACATTGTGTAAAGTAAAACCTTGTAAAATTAGAAGCAATTCATCTACATTTATTTTATGACGTTCATTAGTGTACATTTTGTTACCTATATGAATAGTTCGGATTTTTCAATTTGAATTTATAAATTTATTTACTGTGTTTCATTAACAATTTCCTAGTAATTTCTTCCTGAAGCCTACCATTTAAGTTTTTTAAGTGAACAATTCAATTATTTATTATTAATTTAAGCATAAGGTCCACAGTAGTAGACAAATGGAAAACAAAATAAATTTATTGAAATATCAGTTAATAAATCTAAAGTGAAACGGTTAGGGTTTAACTACCCTTGATCATTTTGCTATCTACATTTTATCAGCTGGCAACTTTACGTATAATGAACATTTTAGTGCCTATTGTTACTCCCTCGTAATGTGTTTCTACTACGCATAATGTTAAACAAGGGTTCGGGCTTGAACGTATGTTAAGTTATGGCTTTTATGGTTTATATATAAGATATATTTCATTATTCATGAGAACTAAAACTACAATTATTTTTAAAAGGTATTTGTCGGAGGCGGTGAAAATATAAATGCATATGCCGACAACTATAGATTTATATCGTTAGATAGCCCCTAACCGCAGTGAGACCGCGCCGTGTTGTTCCACAGTCGAAGTGAGTGAGCTCACTAACCTGGGATCAGTGTACCCCTAAACACAGTGTTAGCCGGACGTGTTGTATAGGACGTTTGCGAGCAGTTTAGTGTCACAAAATGCCATCGTGTGCCTTTCTAAAGTGCAACAACAATTCTAGAAACACAAATAAAGCCAGAGGTGTAACATTTCACTCGTAAGTATTGCGATTTGATTTAAAAACTTTTATTTTTCCTTCCGCACTGTCTAAAATAACAAATTTAAATGGCGAGTGCACGAAAGAGAAAGTAGTGTTTGCAACTAATGTAGAGATGGCCCTATTTTAAACACAACAACAGATAAGCAGAAACACGATTTTTAAACTACTCGTTAGTATGCGTGTGTCGGCATTTTGTTAACGCACACATTCAAAAACAATGCCACAGATTTTGGTGTCGGGGCCTCCGATATCTAACGATATAAATCTATGCCGACAACGCATAATTACGTACTTTGGTCACTCAATGCGTATTGTCGACGAGGACTTAGAGAAGCTCATCGCCATTGACAACTGAAGCCAAAAGATCGCGTGGACGAGATGGACTGATCAGTTAAAGACTCGTTTTCCACAAAATTATACACCGTTGTAAACCGCCGGACCGATTGGTGAAATAAAATTAAATCGCACCAGATATACAGACCACGATATTCAGATATACCTACCGACCCGAAGACAGACTCATGCATTTTGTTAGACAATATTTTTAGATTGTCATTTCATGTATTCGGCTTTAACGAGGTTAGGGAATTTTGAAGTGAAACTTCTTTATCGGGGGTGGAAAAAAATTTAGTGTAACATTTTTACGTTACGCGTCACATTTTTCGGTTACGCGTCACATTTATTCGTTGCGCTCATTATCAAATTTAACTTTATTTCTGTAAAGTAGCATATAGATCATTTTTCGAAAAATAAGGTCATAAAGAAGTTTCACTTCTAACGTGTGTACAACTAGTACACGCACATATTTTTTTTTACGAATTAATAATAAAGCCTTATTTTATTTCTATTTCCTTAATTTCCATTTCAAATGTTGTTAGTATTTTAGTATTTTTTTTTTATAAATCTTTATCTTGCAATCAGTCAGCTAGACTATAAGCAGATGTGTTGAGAGCTGTTAGGCGTTCAAAGCAAAATCTCCATCAAGACTGCTCCTCTCTTTCAACCGTGTCTATCAAGACTTAGGATTTGTCGCCTTTTAAGCCTATTTATTAGGTCCGGTGTGGTTAGTTGCGTGGCAAGCTTATTAGGATGCATTTCTAGCCTTTTTCTGTATTTCATACTCCAGGTATTGATCTCCTCTTTGATAGTCCTGATTTTGGTAAATGTTAGTAATAAAATGTTAGTCCCTGTGGATATGGTAAGAAGAAAGAAGAAACCCCTTTTGGGTAAAGCCCTCCTCCAACCCTTTCCAGGTGACTCAATCTTTGCCAATAGTCTACCAGTGATTTCCTGCTATTTCTATAGAGTAATTAGTCCACCGTCTTTTTGGCCTAGCCACTCTTTTCTTCCCGGGTTGTTAATTTTGACGCATATATGTTGTTAGTATTTCATTTCTGATGTACGGAAGACAGACTTTAGTCTGGTCTCTGAATATCCTTAGAATTTAGACTTAGAGGAACTAAGGCCCTTATATCGAAATCCAACACTAACTTAGTAACTAGTTTACAGCAAATTGTAACGCATTAATATTTGTGTAATTACAATTCTCATCTGAATGACAAGTGATGGTCAGCGATAAATTGGAACGACGGACATTCAGACTAATTTGAATAATAACATTGATATGCAAAGTGAGTTATCGAATCAATTATCGTCAATTGTAATTACCTGTTTATTAGCTTATGTGATAAGCTTCAATTGATATTAAATAAAAAATATACTGTTAATTTATACTAGCTATGCATACGTTTAATTCAGAGTAAAATAAGTAGTCCAAAAAGTTTTTATTACAATTAGTAATTTACCTTAATCAAGAGTTGGCCTAGTGACTTCAGCGTAAGACTATCAACCCTGAGGTCGTAGGTTCGATTCCGGGCATCAATGGACTTTCTTTCTGAATTGGAAGTGGGCGGTTATTGTAGCGCGCCTAACAAATCACAGGTGGATGAAATCAGTAACTACATGGAGAGGATGATGAGAATAAAAAGATCGCGGGTCCCAAATGGATCCAAATAGCTCGGGATGGAAATAGATGGAGCCTTGGAGGCTTTTATCGGAGAGGGTTCCTGATACATACTAACTTTAAAAAATATTTACTTACACATAGGATAATTAAAATTATTGTATTTGGAAATAATTTAAGGCTAAAAATAAACAAAATCTAATAAGCATATAAAATTCTCGTGTCATAATGTTCGTTCCCATACTCTTCCGAAACGGCTCGACTGATTTTTATGAATTTTTGTATGCATATTCAGTAAGTCTGAGAATCGGCTACTATCCATCTAAGTTATAAGGGGTGTCCATCCCTGTTTTTATTTTTTTATGGTACAACAAAAATACATACAACCCCTAATTTCGACCCCTCTACGTCAACCCATATTTTTTATTATTGTAGATAGTTATTTTTATTGAACTAAAAAAATGTTTCCTCTAACTCTACTACTAAACTAAAATAATATACATGGCAAAACAACGTTTGTCGGGTCAGCTAGTAAATTATTAATATAGCGGTACAAGTAAAAATCCTCCGTGAAGATTAAGCAAGACAAGTGAAATTAATTAGCAGCGTACGAGTTGTTACAGTAGCTACCTCATTATTCCGCGTAAATGCCCCGCAGTTTGTACAACTTCGTACTACATAATGAACACATTGTTACTGTTTTGTTAGTGAAATTTTCAGTTTGCGTTTATTAATGCAAATGTAAGTTTTAAATCATAAAAAAATTTGAAAATCATTTTTTACTGGAACGATCCAAATTTTTCAAGTAAATTCAGCCCTGCGATTCTGTAACTCACTTTTCGAAGTCACACAGCGGTTTTCGCATCGGCGGTCGCTCTCAAATCAGTCGTGAAGCAGTCATTTTATGATTTGGCATTCTGAAAAGGTGGGAGCTTGTAGTTTATTGTTTATTAGAAAACCGCTGTGTGAGTTCGAAAAGTGAGTTACAGAATCGCAGGGCTGTTCACTTGTTAAATTAAACGTACCCGCTAATGCCTTATAGTAAAAGATTATGTGTATGAGTATGGTGCTGGAAGTAGTGACACTTCTCACTTGACAATTCTGTATTTGTAAAACGCAACTAAATTAAGGTTTTTTCTAATTTATTTATTTATAAAACTAGCCAACGCTCGGCACACTGATACATAGGTACAAGAAAGATAAAATACAATATTTTATGTGATAAGCACTAATAGGCAAACATAACATACACGAGATAAAAATCTAATTATAAAAACTGAAGGAAAATCGATTTCAAAGTGTGAGGGGAGCAACTATGGATATGCAGACCTAGCTCGTTTATCAGAATGCTCAATCTGACTGTTACATGACTGATTGACTGAGTTACAGTTTCAGTTAAATAGTTTGCATTACACCAAGGCAGTTGAAATTGTTGTGTTTCCTTTGTATTGCCATGTATGTATGAAAAAGGGGTGTGAAATAGTAAAAGCAATAATAAATCAAGGCAGTTTATTAAACCGTTGCAAATAGCGTGTAAAAACATTAGGTCGTATTGTTTACGTCTACGTTCCAGGGATCCAATACCAAAGTACTTACATGAATCTATATAGCTACTATACTTTTGGATATCCTTAAAATTTAAAATGTATTTTTTGTAGATGAAACCAATTATTTATAAGTGCATGAATATTGTAGTGTGCTCCTAACAAAAACAATGTACAGGTATCTTATGCAAAGATTGCGTAATATTTTATCATTGTACTGAAAATACGATATCGTAACGAGGACAAGAACTTGGCGGAAGTTGATATTGCAGTTTCAAACTAACGTAAGCTTGGCTATTGTCTCCTTGTATTGACAGAAGCGATTTGAGAGTATACTGTCAGCGAATACAGTAGTATTGATTTTATATTGATGTAGAATAGAAGTTTAGACATTTCCTCGTTTACTGTAGAGTGCTGGGCATTCACAGCCATTATTGGCACAGTGGAAGCTCAAACTCAATAATTGCTTGATTGCTTGCTTTGACACTGTTCAGTGTTTACGCCATCCAAGTACCTAAAGTCCTCTCTGTTCTCACTTTCTGTCCTTACCGTACCCATTCCCTAAACACCACTCGATCTTTCTTGCCATACCCAAGTGTAGGTGTGATGTAGGTGTGATGTAGGTGTGATTAGGACTATTCTTCATGCTCCCGCGGTGCTTACGCATGTTTTTACACTTTTATTTGTAGTCATCTCCCACGGAAACAGACGGAGATGGAGCGCTATGAGAGAGTGGTGTTTCCATATATTTTTACATCGCATTCCACTTGCCCCTCGGTCTTCTTTTCTTTGTCTTCGCCGCTATATTAATAGGAAATAAATATGTGATAATCCTAATTTAAACGTCTGTATTGTCGTCGATACACAAAATTTTATGGCAATACACAATGTTTATACTCTGCGCAACCTATTTTAGGTTAGCCTCGCTACTGTTTCCCGTTCTTTATAAAATACCACATTGATCAAATGATAATGCAAATACATATTTTGTAATCAATTGCTTAAAAACGGCAATTTTGTTGGTTGTGTACTTTGACATAAATAAACCTCCTATCTAATGAGTTCGACGATTTTCTTTTGTTACGCCCTAAAAGGGCGGATTGCGTCATGTGATGCTAAGTGGTCATAACGGAGAAGACAAATAAGATTGACCTTTCAGATTTTTATACTAAAACCGGTATTATCATACCTCACTAATAGATACAATGCATAATGGAAAACGAAATAAATGGTAATTAACAATTCACCGATCTAAACTATGAATAATTCTTATACAGAGTAGGTCCTTGAAGTAAAGAGAATTGTGTGTTAAAGAAAAAAAAGTGAGTGCATACAAAGTACATATGTCAGAAGTGAAACTTCTTTGTAAATTAATTATTGAGTAATTGAGCTGCCCAAATCCCATAATTTAATTAATTAATGATACTAAGAGAAATTAAAAACCTGAACTAAAATTAGATGTTGTTATGTATATAGAAATAGTACCATGATTTTGGTAACAATTACCAAATAATAAAACAAATTCATTATTATCATAATTGCTAACTTATGCCCACATTTTCTGAAATAGCCATCGGGGTCTTAGCAATAAAGGTCTTGGTTCTGTGCCCTTATAAAAATACAAAAGCAACAAAAAATGGTGATTTAGTTACGTAATAAAATAAGATTGATATGTATTAAAAACACCATCGATGTTCAAGTCTCAATCGCTCTGGTCCTTATATTCGAGAAAAACGCTGCACATCTTTGCGACGTTCCGTAAAAATTTTGCCCTCAGGCGCCTAAAGAAGTTTGACTTCAAAAACATACACATAATAAAAAAAATATGTCTATCTATCTAGTTAAAAGAGAAAGTGAACTAGCCAATATAAGTATTTTTGATCACAGTCCTAGACACTGTCATATAAATTCCCTAAGAATTCTCAAAATGGAAAATGAAAGCGGTGATAATATTAATAGCATTAAGGCAGAGAAAACTCTACCGGTGGCGACCTTGTACGCTAATTGACAGCTATATATTGATCGGTCAAAATTAACAAGGCGATCGTTGCATGGTACCTTTGTTGTATCTGTTTTATTGTGTTTTTTAAATACTCGTATCTATATATATAAAAATGTTATGTTGGTTTGTGTACGCTTCAAAAACTCAAAAAGTTCTGCACCGATTGAGCTGAAATTTTAGCATGATACATAATCCGCATCAAGGATTGTTTTTATTTATTTTGTATTTTTTCACAAGTATTGCAAAATTAAACTTATATGAAATCTTTTCTTTGTTTGATTCTCATTTCCAGAACCATTCAATCACAATGTGCCACAGCGAAGCGTGGCAGGGAACAGCTAGTTATTTATAAAAAGAGAATCCAAAAGTGACGGTGTAACACAAATTGTACACAAACCATTTAATTCGCTTCTTACTGCCTTACGCTTAGAAACCACTCATAACTAGATATGTATATGTCTTTACAATACTAGATAACATTCAAGCAAGACATGGGTTACTTACAGGATCGATAATAATAATAACCTTAACAATAAACCCGAATATCGTTTAAAATTATTTTATAAATCTTTATTTCATAAACAAATACTTTGTATACTACTAAATATAATTATAGGATCTTCCAAAGGACAACGCATCATGGCGTTGTCTAAACGTAACAACGCCGGCATTTAACATCGTCGTCATCGATGAAAATGAAGTGAACATAGAAAATTTACCTTCCCTATGCTTTCGAAGAGAATAATTTGGATTACATTCTGAGCATGGGGAAATTTAATTATAGGTTTATTAATTGTGTGGTGTTATAAGAATTCATGATTTATGACAGTGTATCCTTTTTATTCTCTATATTTGTTTTTTTTTCTTTATTTTTAAGGTCGAGTATCTTTTGTAGTTTTGCAGTACATGCCCTTCTTTCTTGCAACCTGCTGTAAGCAGTAAGATTCTCTTCTTTTATTTTGATGTTTCTTGTCTTTTCTCTTTTGTGATGTAAATTGTTAATATTATTATTACTGACGTCTCTTTATTTGATTTTTCCATACTGGTTGCCCGGAAGAGATCCCTTGAAAGAGTTAAGGCCGTTGTCCGCCTGGTGTTTGGCTACGGCAAAATAATTTATCAACATCGTTTGTTAAATGATAAAAAGCAATAATAATGAGAAAGTTTCGGGTGTCTGACAAAGCCGTAATAAGCTTAGGTAAGCCGAATAAATTATGCAATATGCGCTAATTAGCATCATATTCCGAGCTTAGATGACCTAAATTTCTAGGTTTATTTAAAACTGAAGTATAAATTTGTCTTTTAGGTCAAATTAATTAATATTATAATGTATAAATAGAATTAATATAACAACTAAAAAAAATTATCAAGGTTAAAAAAAAATCTATTACTTGACTTAAGGTTCTATGAACTCAAGGTGTCTTATCGGTATTCAGAAGCTCAGGTATTTTCAGCTGGTTTAGCCTCCGCAATGATTTCGTGCGCTAAGGAGTAATAAGTAAGGTTTGTATAATGTTTCACAGACAGAAATTTTGTTTGATATTATAGCTTTCGAGTTTCCTACCAAGATCCGAGAAATGTTGATAATGTGATGTTTTTCTTAAAACAATATTTGATTAATTTATTAATTAAAACTTCATTGTTTAATAAAAAAAAATATAATAACTTATATATATATTAAAAGGAGTCCCTTAAGGCAAGGTTCCAAAGATACTGATAGCGTTCCCCCTTTGAATAGCTAGACTAATTCTTTGTCCAACCAGCACTTCGGACTCCTGTAATGTCGCCATTTAGCTATTTCCTTAAAAAGCCAATGACTTTTTACAGTCATCCTATGTATATTGTGAAAAAGTAATAATGGCGTAAATAATATACAATTTAACGCATATCAATACTTGCAATATTGAATACGAGCTATTTAGCCCTTATTAGAAAAGGCCTGGGGGAATCCAGTGAATAATAAGGAATAACCTTGGCCGCAAAAGTATTAGAGATGCAGACCTCGATTCAGCCTGTAAGGAATTTCATTAAGCTCAACCGTGCCCCTATGGGACTTATTAGTCTACCATTGACGAGTTATGAGTATATAGATATTTATTTCCATACGAAGACATCACTTTATCAGGAACATAAAATTAAAAATATGTAAATTCAGGTGTGAACGGCAGGCACAGACTACATAATAATATATATAAGTAGGAATGTACAAAAATAGGAAATAGCACTTTGTTTTGTAACTGATTTTATTTTTGAACTTAAATAAAGAACACGAAAGACACAGTTTTAAATATAATAAATATTAAAATTAAAATGTTGTTCTACAGGTGCATGACAGGCATGGAGTACATACTATTATCTAACAATAAAAATCAATGTGTTATAAGTTATAACCAATCATTATTATTTGACTCCGAGTTAATAATAAAAAATCAAAATATACAACAAAGTTACACAATTGTATTATTACTGAGATAAACATCTCATAAAACTTAGACAGCGTCATTGAATGAAATGAACTTTTAAAAGCTTTCTAAAGGCTTCAAACTTTTAAATCTCGTGAAGCTCCTGCAGCTTTTGTTCTCATAAAACTTTAAATTGTAGGAATGCATGGATAAATGAGAAAAGTGGCAACTAGTGGAAACTAAAACAGAATATTAATGATAAAAACTTGTTCTAATAATATAGCCGCTTTACTTCAAAGTACAATGTTAAGTTAATATATACAGTATACAGTGTTTCTCCCAATCCTTACGTCATCTGTTTAATCCCATCCCATCATTGCGCACCAATAGATTTTTCTTTTTAACCAAGTAAAGGTTAGTCGGCGTGTAATTTTTATCTGTTTTATCTCTTGCTAGTAGCGTGAAAGTAAATTTTGCAATCGACGACCCGTGTCAGGCTCATAAGGATGGTCATCTTCTTGGTTATCTCTCTCTATAGTTAGTAGCTAATGTCTGAGCGTGGTCAGCAAGGTAGCCCCTCGTCCACGTTGCAATGCAGAGCATTAACTTGTAATACATAGATTACATCCGTTTCTTATATAGGATTGTAGCGCCATCGTTTCATTATTAATTATTAAAAAATAAATAAATCAATGAAGTTACAACCTTTTTAGGTCTAAGCCTCAGATTTCTGTATCTGTTTCATGATCATTTGTTAATGTAAAAGACAAAAAGGTGATCAGCTTTCTGTGCCTGATGCACGCCGTCGACTTTTTGGGTCTAAGGCAGGGCTGGGCAGCCGGTCACGATGTTTTCCTTCACCGTTCGAGCGATTGTTAATAAAGTCCATTGGTGCACAGCCGGGGATCGAACCTACGACTCATGGATAGAAGTCGCTTGCTAAAGCCACTGGGCTAACACTGCTCTTATTAATTATGTATTATTAAGTTTTGGAGTGTTTTTGGAGAATGGTGATGTGGAAGGGTGGCTCTTCGACTAACTGGCTCGCAGGCCCCAGTAGCTAAAGCCGAGAGTATGTACATATATATCCTATATATGTTGATCCGTGACCAATAGTGATAATTGCAAAGTTGAAAATTATTGTTCTTTTTTATTTTTTTATATATGTACATATTTGTAAATTGAAATTTTTTTTAAAATTTTTTTTAAAATCTAGTTTGTTTTTTACTTTTAATTTTGAAGTTATTTTCTCTTAATCATTGTAATGTTTCCCTATAAATGTTGTGCACAGTTGTAATTGATGCACATGCATGTATCTTGTTTTCTATGTTATGTGTTCTCTGTAAGTGTTTGTATGTGTTTCGTTAGTGTTTCTTTTAAAATAAAATAAAATATATCCTTTGTGATTGGAATAACTTTTGAAGCGCGTTTCTGGATATATGAATATGAATGGGTATGGTCTTCTTAGTGATCAGTAGCCGGATTCTAGGTGTCGCTAGAGTGAAGTCTATAGTACTATGTAATAGTTGGATATATTGACGGATATTTTTACCTTCTATTCCAGTTGCTCCATAACTTTTTGACCATCATTTGGGTATTCTACAATGGCTTACTTCTGTTTTGAGGTTTGATATTAAATTTTTCAATTTCTTCGGTTCCTATGATGTGGTCGTAGTTAGTTTTTTATGTTTATTTATTTTAGTTACAGGATGGCCGCATTGTGTGATTTGAACATTATATGTCACTATACAATTAAATATTTAGAATTTAGTTAAGTCAACTTTGCGTATAATATACATAAAACATACATTTATATCAAAATTCATAATTGTAATAAAAATAAATTCAATCCCGTTATCGCATTTTTATCAATCGAAAATCACGAATCTTTTTTGGTATAATAATGATCTAAAAAGTATAAGTTTTCTGCTACAAATGTCTCAACCATAGGTGATTTTTAAATAAAACATTTGCGCAAAAAAACTAAGTCACGAAACAAAAAATTTAAATGAAAACTAATTGCCTGGGAAATTCTCTTCTCGAGTTGAATGTCTTTGAATATTAATTATTTTTATTTGAATATTCATAGATTCTGCGATCTATTTTGTTTATACTTTTTGGTACTGTAATATAAAAAACACAAAATAATAAATATTTAATATATAAATTTAACACTGTTGAAAAAAAGCATAACCCATCTATACGAATATTTTAAACAGGAAATATTTGTATATAAGTATGTTTGTAACGAATTGGCTCCAAAAGAACTGGACCGATTTTAAAAATTCTTTCACCAATTGAATGCGCCATTTTCACTGATAGGTTATTTTAATTGCAAGAAAAAATAAGGATATTACTGACACTACAATAATGTTAGCCAAGGTGTAAAAAATCCCTATCATGCCTATCTTACATCGCATGCGCTGCGTAAACTATTATTGATAGATAAAAAAATCCACAATATTAAAGAACATATCTACAAAAAGTGGCGGGCCGCTAGTAAATAATAAAAAAAAGGAATTCTACTAAGGTTTAGCTGCTAGATTTCATATGTTCATACTTTTAACAGTAAGAAGGTATCACGAAATAGGCTTTGAGTGTACTTTGAATCGCTAACTACATCTCAGTGGTGGATATGTTTTAACAATTCAATAAAGCATTATGCAAAACTAAGCACCTAGACCTATGTCTCTTAATAATACTGCCTTTGTGGTTGAGGAGTTGTGCATTACAAATGAACTCATACCGTTTCCAAGTAGGAAAATAGTGACGTTCTCTTAACAATAAAAATATCTTATACTAGCTGACCTGGCTAACTTCGTTCCGCCCTACAACCTTATAATATCGTTGTTACTTTAATTTAACTTATTTTAGGATTTATTAATGTTAAGTATTACATTAATACAACTTTTTTGCAAGTATAAAAATGTTTTATTGCTTGCCATTGCGAAAGAAGAATGGTAGTATTTATTACACATTAGGCATCTTCTCTCTAGCGTCAATATGGCGATACTGCATGTTAAGCACTTTCTGATATCCAACATCTTTTGATCAGGATCAAAGCATGGTTATGCATCTCCTCATTCACCTCAAGATTGGAATTTCTTGAACTGACACGAATTCGACGTAAAATGATGCGTAGTTTTGTCAACAGATGGCACCCTATGGTTTTTGCATTCGTAAAATTAATTAATTAATTTATTGTTATTCGATAACTTATCAGATATTTTATTGCTTATTCTGCTATTCGGGATGGAAACAAATCCAACAAATCAAAAACCATGACAATCGGTCCAGCCATTCTCGAGTTATAAGTGTTGTAACAAACACGACTTTCTTTTATATATATAGAAGATTAATAATAGCTGAACTGGCGGACTTCGTTCCGTCTAACAGTCAATGAATTGAACCATTTAGATAAACTCAACTGTCAAGCAATGTGTTATTCTTGTCTGTGGCGTTAGGAAAAGCAGAAATGTGAATTTGTTGTCTACAGTTTAATTTAAGTTTTTTACTTTATGCATCTCGTCTATTAGTTATTCAGCTATAAAGAGCAAAGAGGTATCCAACAAAATAAAAAAAACACAATAATCGACTTATTAGCCAGAAGATCAAGCGTCGCAAGTGGAAATGGATAGGCCACACCCTCCGAAGAGATTCCAATTATATCCTCAAGCAGGTGCTTGATTGGAACCCGATAGGAAACCGGAAGCGTGGCCATCCCAGGCAAAGCTATTAGCGTACAGTTGCAGATGAGGCAAAGAGAGCCGGAAAGAGGACGTACACGGATGGATCATGGTGACATACACGGCTCAAGACCAAACGCGATGGAGGCTCACTGTCCACTTTGGCCCATTTAGGGGTTAAGGGCGACAGGCGAAGACATTAAGTCAAATAAGTCATCTTTTTCATGCGCTTGAACCTCAACGTTGGATGATTGGATTTTAAGCATTCTGTAGAGGAAGTTAGCATGTTTAAGATCCGAATCTAGACTATATATCAGGCACCGATGGTTTACCACCTACGTGTTGACTAATGAAATAGGTACAGTAATATGGGGTTACACTTATAAAGGTTAAAGGGTATAGCGCCGCTAAAATGTTTTATTTTGATTGAACAACAGAACCTATTGGCTAACAACAAGTCACCGAAACATACAAAGTACATTACTGCTCCATGTATCGTAATGTAGTAATACAAATATTACCTATATTATAGGTATATTAAACATACCAAGCATCGTTGAAATTGAAAAAAAATCCAACTTAAAGGTCGTTTTTTACGGTAAATGTTTGCTTATTCATAAAGTCGTTTAAACCTTTTGATTAATATGCAAAAATCTAAAATGGAGTGTTAATTGTTTTTGACAAATTTCTTTTCGGTAAAACGTATTACTCGTATAATGAAGCAATATTGTGAGGAAACCTTATGTTAGACCAAAAAATCAAAGACATTTGACAGACACAAGAACATATTTTACTATCGTATGCCTTTAATACTTTGTTAGACACTAGCCAGCACTTTCGTTTAAATGCAATTTTACTAACTGGATTATAAAATTTATAATAAAAACATAAAATTCCACCGCCTGTCGTCCACAACTAAGCGTTTAAAGGCTGCTTTTGGCCTGCACCACCACTATGAGGAACCAGCTACCCACCAAGTATTTCCGAAACCAATTCGACGAGTCCTACAAGAAAAGAGCGTACTAATTCCTAAAAGGCCGCCAACGCACTTGTGAGCCTTCTGGGAATGCAAGTATCCACGCAGGCTCATCAGCTGAACCGCCAGCTCGTTTTCTTAAAAAAAACATACATAGTTCACGAAAAACCGCCAACCTTGGATAACTGCAACACTGAGGGGTGTATTTTGGCCTTAGTGGGAATGGTACCCTCTTTTTTGTTGGCCTCTAAGTGGTATCGGTTCGGAAATACCACGTCTGGCAGCTGGTTCTATGATTTAATGCGCGGCAAAAGAACCCAGATATGAGTTCAGTTTAATATTTATACCCGAGTTTATTTCAATTTTTATTCCGATATCGGCAGAAGCTGACTTGCTAATTGAGGATAGGCGTGATCGCCGCCAGACGTCAATTAATGAAGCGTCGTTGACCTATTTAAGAAAATACAGCTTTTTCCAGTATAACATTTATTTCGCACTGTAACTCGTGTCTGAAATATCGACTATAATACGTCACTAGAGTATTATAGTCGATATTTCCTTTCTAGCTGGTGCAATTCCTTTGTAGATTTTAGCACGGTGTGACGATTACAGCGGTAAAGGGAATAACAGTGGGTCATTAAGAGCTGAACGTAGCACCACCGCATATTAAATTTATAACTAGAGAATAAAATGGTCGTAGTTCGAAATTGGTAGCTCAATAGAGGCGGAGTTTCTATGATTGTATGAAAGTTTATTAACAAACTTGCCGGTAGATATTATTATTGCCCGTTAGCTCGTCGAATTTTGAGCCTTTTTGATGTGAAACTTCTTTAGACTCATGAAGGTTAAAAAATTTAAAAAACGTCACGAAGAACGCGTTTTTGTTGAATAAAAGGGAGAGAGCGATTGAGACCGATTGAGAGGGATTGAGATGGGTGAATTACATTATAGATATTATATTTTAAAAATTAAAATTTCGTATAGAGAATTTATGAAATATAAGTATTTTATATCTTATGCAAAATAATTTATTGAAATCTCAAATAACGAATTGTAAATATAAATGCCACGTGTTTTTAAAATCAAAGAAATAAATCTTATCTTCCTTTTCCCCTCCCTAAGTCTCGGAAATCTAAAGTTCTAGATTTGTATAAACATAAACAAGAGTTAAAAATTAGCTGGCCAAAGAAGTTTCACTTCTGACATATTGTGTACTTTGTACGCACGCACATTTTTTTATAGAACAACAAAAGGGCATGAGTCTCCCTTGATGTTAAGTGATACCGCCACCCATGGACTCTCTCAATGCCAGAGGGCTCGCGAGTGCGTTGCCGGCCTGTATTCGATACTATATAATCACTATTACACGTCCATCTTTAAATTTAGTACACGATTTACGACGGATTGAAGGCCTCCTCCAACTTCTTCGACTTGTCTCTTACTCTTGCCACCATTTTCAAATCCTTCCCCGCTATTCCTTTTATTTCATCTTCCCAGGTTTCCTCTCTTTTTTTCTCACTTCCCAGTAAGGGTAAGTTTGACCCATCAAACAAATTGCCCGCGCTTCTGATGAAATGACCCTTCTCTACTATTGACTTACTATGACTACAAATAGCGACCCAGAAGTTTTGAGTACGACATAGAAAAAGTTTTTGTACTAGAATTTCCTTTCTTCTGTATTAAGAGGTCCGGATCTGGCCGTTAAGTTTATAATTCCTCATTAAAAGCTCGTTTTCCAACCCTGTAATAATTCTTACGGAATGTCAATTCAAACATGAAGTAAAGTCAACGAAGAATTTTTTCCACTTAACTGAAGTTTTGTTGTAAATCGAGGTACTTAAAACCTTTTAGTAAAAAGAAGAAAACGCCTGAAGTCATTTTCCGTAAACTTGGCAGGTATTAACAACTTTGCCGACTTTCTTGTGATACAAAGTTTAACTGATTAAACAGTAAATTTAAAATAGTTTAATTCGATTGGTGCTTTGACCGTCGCAATATCAATTAATATTAATCATTGTCTATTATCGAACCAAACCGAACATTTTAATTTAAATTAACTCTCAGTCTCATTAAATTGGAATGTAGCTCGCGGTTGGCCTGAAGGGCCTATTACAGTTCAGATCAGCCGGGATGGGCTTTTTCACGCTACTAGCGCATTGGGGGTCTCCTGCGAGACTCGGACCTTTGCTTAATACGGCGCTACGTTGTTTTTGTTATATTAGGGGCGTATTAGCCCCCTTCGGATGGTGAGTACGGAGGCGGGCTATTTAGCCATTGATGGGGGATGCAGCGCACGAGGTGACAAAGGCTCCACTCGCAGCACGCAGCCGCAATCGTGTCAGGCGTTTGATATATGGACTCAGGAGCGACGCTCAACTCCGTCCTGGGGTCGTTAAGTGGGGTGGATCAAAAAATAAAAAATATTTTGTAAACGTGTTTAAGTAAACTGTAACTAAGTTATCGAGCTATCTATTGGTAAGTATTCGAACTAATGTCATTAGATATAAGAGCACAACTCTACTTATAACACATAAAACAATTGTTCTTCGATTTTGATATATTAATAACATTGGATTTTTTCTATTTAAGTCAGATTAAAACAGCTTCGAAGCCTAAACCAAAACAAATTCGGCATCTTCCATTACAATTTAGAATGATGGCTCCTTGGAGATCGAAAATGTTCTACCCAAAAGACCCACGTTCATCAGTTATAAATTTTATTCGCCAGTATTTTATACAATATTTTAAAGGAAATAATTATATTTTTATAATTTTAGTTGCATAACACGGTAATTGACTGATGTGTTTTAGCATAGGAAAAATATAAATATTATAGGTAGATTTTTATTAATTATACCTGAAATAAAACTTTAAAAAATACCTTTATCGCTCATAGAACTCATCATACAGTACGTTATAAAACCTAAATAAACCTCTGACCTAGATCGGCTGCCTTATGACTCACTCGGCTTACGGCATACAATGGCATATTCGTTTAGTCGGTCGTTTAATGGACAATAGACAGTGAAAATTTAATTACAGAACTGTCCAGTTGCCTTAGGTTAATGTTATTTTCATTATATGTTAACTCACCATCTATTTTTATATATTGTACACAGTTTTTCTTTACTATGTGGAATCAGCTCACTATTTACGAACCAATTCGACTTAGTGTCCTTCAAATAAAGAGCGAAGCCATTCTCTCAAAGGCCGGCAACGCACTCGCGAGCCCTCTGCAATTGGCATATCAGGTTATCCTGCCAGTTTGTAATAATTTCTCGGAACGAACCCTAGACTTCTAGCGGCTCCATGTATGGTATAATAAGTTATCAAAGCTTAATTTACTTTATATCAATGTTATATAATTTAAGTATTGTGTTGTTTTCCGTTAAATAAAAAGCCAAGCCGCAACCGATACATATTTCACGATCCATTTCCCGGGTGCTGATTATTTTATTAGGGGTAACCGTTTTCGGAAAATCGTATTGATACCACAAAAACTACGTGTCATGTTGCGTTACAGCTGTCAAGGAAACTGATTTTCCACTTTTCCTATATTGGGTGACGATTTTCGTGAGAATTTAATGTTTCGGAGTTTAATAATACATTTTGTTTAAAATGTTGGAAATAAACCAAAAGTTAAATTGAGTAATCATATTTGTATGTGGTTTTAAATATTGCAATGTTCACCACATTGTTAACTTTTTTTTAAATCAAAATTGCCAAATTCCAAACCAAAATGGGTCTAATCAATAGAATAGGTTCTTTACAACGATGGGTAGGTTAGCTTGATAGCTTCAACGTATGATTTTCATCCATGAGGTTGTAGGTTCGATCCCCGGACATTCTATGTCCGCAAAACGCTCTCGCTCGTGCGGTGATAGGAATCATCGTCAGAAAACCGACATACTTTAGACCCAAATAGTCAACGTGTGTCAGGCACAGAAGGAAACAAATAAAGAAATCTGAGGCCCAGTCCTGGAAGGTTGTAGGGCCATTGTTTTTTTTATTAATACTCAATTAGGATAAGCTTAAAGCAATTCAAATCTTAATATATTTAAATTACGTGTCACGTTGTTTGTCCGCTATGGGCTCCTAAACTACTTAACCGATATCAATCAAATTTGCACACCGTGTGTAGTTTGATCCAACTTAAAAGATAGGATAGCTTACATCTCAATTTATACCCGCAATATTATTTTATTGCAAAATATTTGTTTATTATTTGATAGTCACAATTGTAACAGATGGCGCTGCATTGGAAGTACTAACGTTTCACATAAGCTACAATTTAATGGCATTACCACCAAAAAAGCATGGTGGTCCCCATGACTGGTGTTCTCCTACCGTTTCCCTTGAATTGGTTACTACTATGTAATATAACAAAAACCTTAGCCACAGCATCGCTTGGCCGGTCTGCTAGTAATGTTATATAATTTGTGTATAAAAAATTATTCACGAAACATATGCAATATGAACTCAAAACCAATATAGCCACTGGATTAGTAATATTATTCTATCAACGTACTGATAAATACAACTCACAAATAATTCCTGTCAACCCTAAACAATTATGAATCTATATCGATTACAATCAACACCGTACAACCGCTGCTCTAATTATGAAATTGACATGGGATGGGCTGCAGTTTACTTTTGTAATTAAAATTGCTAAAACAAACACGACCATATCGTTTCGCATATGTAATAACGCATTGTACTATTAGGCGTAATTGGGTCGATGAAGTCGTATATATCTAATATATAAAATTCTCGTGTCACAGTTTTCGTTGCCATACTCCTCCGAAACGGCTTGACTGATTTTTATGAAATGTTTTGTGCTTATCCGGTATCTATGAGAATCGGCCAACATCTATTTTTCATCCTCCTAAATGTTAGGGGTAGTCCACCCCTAAATTTTTTTTTTAATTTTTGGATATTTTTTTGTTTTTATTTTTTTATGATACAGCATTAAAAAATACATACAACCCCTAATTTTCACCCCTTTACGATCCACCCCTATTTTTTATTATAAATGATATACATGGCAAAACGACGTTTGCCCGGTCAGCTAGTCTAATATATAAAATTCTCGTGTCACAATGTTCGTTCCCGTAAGCTATTATTATACTCCTTAGGTTAAGAGACATTTCTCTAGATTTTTTCATTTGTTTAATCAATCTTTACAGTACTAAGCTATTACGATAATGTCGAAATTAAAAATGAAATATATATTATCAAATACATGAGATACACAATATCGCTTCTGTGAACTCACTTCTCACTCTGCGAACTTTGCAACATAGCATTTTATTCTACACTAGCTGTTCTCTGGCACGCTTTGCTTTGGCACATTGTAATTGAATGGTTGATGAGGAGATGCATAACCATGCTTTGATCCTGATCAAAAGATGTTGGATATCAGAAAGTGCTTAACATGCAGTATCGCCATATTGACGCTAGAGAGAAGATGCCTAATGTGTAAAACTGCCATTCTTCTTTCGCAATGGCAAGCAATAAAACATTTCTGTATTTGCAAAAGAGTTGTATTAATGTAATACTTTACATCAATGAAATCCTAAAATAAGTTAACTTAAAGTAACAACGATATTATAAGGTTGTAGGGCGGAACGAAGTAAGCCAGGTCAGCTAGTATATAATAAATATAGATTTAATTAGCTAACTTTAAAATTAAATATTAAAACTCCTTGTCACATCCTAGTATTCCCAGTTTTCAAAGATAACAACAACATAGGACCAACCATCAGTAGCATTACGCGGTTTTGTCTCGTAACACAATTAGCGTGGCCGGTCGGTATTACCAGCTATAACAAGCTTATAACACATTAAACTGATTTTACGTACGGCTCAGAATATCGTTTCATTTTAGAATGGTCAATGGTTTATAGTCTGTGGTAGTAATTTACACTTACGTAGAATTTACAGCGCGATCGTTTACTATGGATAAAATTCATTCTCGTGCCTCCAAGTCTAACTAAATGCGTTTGACATAAATGTTTTATTAAAAGTACACTTTGTAAACAAGCATATTACAAATTAGATGATTATATTCAAGATAGGAATGCTTGGAAACATGCTGGTCCTGCTCCATAGGACAATCATAGAGCCTGGACAAAATCAAATTGGTTGCCGACTTTTTGCTGTAACATATTTTTTAATTATTATTATAATTTTTTTTTAATTTATAAATGCTACAAATGTAATTATTATTATTTTTTGTATCTCACACACTGTTTTGTTGTGTTTTTTAATATTTTTATTACACTTTAATGTTAATATTCTACGGTTTCGATATTTGTAAATATGTGAGGAACATGTATACTAACTTTTTTTAGTATAGTAGTTTATTCTAAGAGTACATTGTCTTCACATATAATTATTTAAAAAATGTAACAAAATATTGTAAACCTATTTTAAAAGAGTAAGTGTGGAGTTTCTTGCCCATTCTTCTCCACACGAAACTACCTTTTGGAAGGGGCAACTAGAATCTTCTATATATATATAAAAAAATTTTTTGACGTTCAAAAGTGCCATTTTAGATGGTCTAATTGAAATAAATGCTTTGACTTTGACTTTTAAGTCATACATTGCGCGACGTATCGACTATACTATTTGTTATTATAGATACAAAGTCTTACTTATTTTATTTCGTTTCAAAAACAGCAAACTTTTGGTGTGCTTGTACAAACATATTGCATTGAACGAAATGTGGTCGAGAGGGAAGGATCACGCAAAAAATTTCGTCGTCGAATATACAATCGGATAGCAGAAGTGTTATATTGGCATGCAGATTGGAGATCGATCTTTAGATATGAATCAATCCAGGATTGGTTATAATCTTAGATTAAGGATACATTGTTAATTTTAAAAAGTGATTGGTGACAGTATCTGTAGCTTAAATGTTGATGTGTAATGAAATACATTATGTTGAAATTTTATATTTATCAACATTTATACAGATTTTGTAATATTCTTAACCTATCTATATATCTATTAACATAGTAATAATAATTAAAAGTGTTTCTCCCAGTTGCAGTGTAACTTTAATGCTGGCAGCCTCGCTGTATTGTGATAGGTATTTATTTGTTGAGCGAGGAAAACAGCAGCTCTGGGGTCACCGGTACTATCTAACAGGCACCAATTTAAATATTTAATTAGCGCCTGTGCACTTGAACCTCACGGCCCAACAGTCAACAACCAGAGAGAACATCCCATCCGTCCTCTTGTCATCGTCTCTAGCGAGAATAAAAGAAACAATAACATTTTTTAGTTTAACTCATAGAAGGTAAGTAATGCTATACATAATTCATCAATACAGGTCAAAAGTCCGCGAAGTTTGTATCAATAGCAATAATTTTCTTGGAAAAAAGAACTCGTTTAAGCCTTTATGTCATTAAAATAAAACCGAAAATATAAACTCACTGAATTCGTAATAGTTAGGATTATAGTTGAGTAAAAATCAATTTGTCATTCGATACTCGCAAAGCCGAGAGATTAATCGTACCAGTTGAAAATGCCTGCAGTTTTAATCTTTGCTTGATTGATGACAACGGCCAGTAAGAAGCTTAGACTGGCGTTTTATCAAATCGAATCAGAAAAAATAAATTTGACAAAAATACTTGATTTATCTCGTAACTTCACGAGTTTTTAGTACTACTTTTAATATTTAGGTGTAATTTTATAATAATATAATAATGTTAGTTGACAGTATTTTCTATATAATATATATTTCTTTCGAGCCATACTGTGTCATAGTGGCTTCAGCGTGCGACTCATCCCTGAGGTCGTAGGTTTGATCCCCGGTTGCGCACCTTCCTTGTGCGCATTTAACACTTGCACGCACGATTCACCAAATGGCAGTGAGAAATCTTTAATCTTTGGCAGGCAATGCTGTGTTCAGCGTTAAAGGAGAGCAAAGAAGAGACCATTACAAACCCGTGAGTCGAACGCACAACCATTAGGAGTGGCACGATCAAACCATTAGGCTATCACTGGGCAGAAGGTTATGTTGACAGGTACTTCAAAATTTAATTATGTTTAATTACTTTCATTTAAATACGGGTAGAACTCTGTGATACCCGTAACTCTTGGTTATGCAGCTGTATCTTATAATGAACGAATTCTATTAAAGATATAAGATATAATTAATAAAGATATATAGATATTTCACAATTATAATTAATAAAACGTAAAAGTATCTCGTCTGTTTAAAGTCCTTAATTCGCGAGCTGTCAATAATAAAATAAGTGGAAATTGTGTAACCTATACGAAAAAAAAATATTTGAATGTATTAATTATTATAGAAACTCAGAAATTGTAGTTTTTGTATTATATTTATTTAATAAATTTCTGAGTTAAAAATAAAATCCTATACATTTTTGACATACGCAAGACATACTTAGCGCTAAGTCTCGACTTTGATACACTCAGCTAGTAATTACTAGGTAGTAATTTCGACGTAAAATTTTAAGCGTACAAGGTTTAGACAACCTCGTTCTATTTTTAAAATGGGCAAGTTATTTTAAAATGAACTTCCGGTTTCCGTCTTTTAAAGTCGTCGTAATTAAACGTCATTACTAATGGTGCGCTTACACGAGGGCAATAATTGCTCGGCGATACGAATGGACCGATCTGGAGCAATTAATGGAGCAATTTCAATAAATTCAATAAATTATTTCGGCGATATTGCTTCTAATTGCTCCAGATATTTCATATCGCTCAATGTGGCAGATACAAATTGACGAATATCCAATGGACTTGGAAATTCCTAGCAATTTTTGTATATGTCTCATTCGCACTTGTTTGTTTTGCGGCTTGCCGTCTTGCTTCCGCGCGGACAGCGAGAGGTCTAAATAATAATAATTTCTAATTACTTTATTCAAAAGTAATTCAAAGTATGTTCGTGACATTCTAGTAAAGTTTTTGAATAATATATTATCTAATTCTTGAAAAAAAACAATTAAATAATAAATTAAAAATTTAATTAATTAATTATTTTTTTCTTTAATTGTTTAATTTTCTTTTCACAATGAAAATTGCGGCCTCTTTGCCAAAAACGATCGCACCCAGATTTGACGCACCAGACGCCTTTTCCTTTTCTTTCTTTTTTGTTTTTGATTAATAATAAAAAAAGCGCTACAAGCCGCCGTAGCAAGAAGAATGTCGTCCATAGCGAGCGAATACTGAAATGCTCGTGTATGACAGTATTGCCTAGTTGATGAAGTTGCGCCATATTGCTCAATATTGTATTGCGCAGTATTGATGCTTGTTGCCGTTGCCGTAAATTGCTTGATGTAGTCGTGACGTCAAAATTGACGAGTATTGACTGGAATTGAGCAATTTTAATTGCCCGTGTAAGCGCACCTTAATTACAATATTCAGACGAAAGCTGTGTAGCAAACTTATATTTCTATATGTCAAAATTTGTTGACAGTTTCACATTTTTTGCATTAATACTTTATTCAAACTTGCATTTTTCTGAAGTTAACACTTGGTTGGTTCAGTGTTACTAAGACATTTTGAATTAAATTCTTGAAGAAGCCAATGAGTTACAGGTAATTCTAACATCACATCTTCATAAATATGTAAACGTGTTTTGTATGTCAAAGGTGCTAAGGCGGCTTTGTGAAATAGTCAGTGTGGCTCTTGAGAAATAGGCAAAGGTTCTATTGTGAGATAACAGGGCTGGATCGTAAATTAGCTGACTTTTTCTGCGCAATAAACAGACGTTTTATCCCTTGTGTTTAGCAAATTTTAACTTTTTTAATTTTATTAAATTAAATCGTATTTTATGTCTTCAGTATTTAAAACTAGTTCTTGTACTATTGCTAAATTTTGTTCACTTCCGCCAAATCTTGCCAAATGACTAGATACAATGCAATACATTTCTAAAATGCAGAAATCTGAGCTAAAGGGGACGTGCAAGTATTACGTAAGCAGATTTTCTGCAATTCATCCCCCCCCCCTCGTCTTGTCAGTAAAAGAAAGCACAGCTCTCAAAAATAAGTCTCTTGGTTCAAATAGTTTGCATTTTTAATTTTTATGCTTGTTTGTATTTAACACTGTTTTTTGTATTTCGCTGGTCGTGTCCACATGTTATAGGGACGGCACCGCTTTTGATATTTATGTATGTATGTCAATTTATATCATGTGTTTGTCCTAATTTTGTGGTCCAAATAAAAAATAATAATAATACATGAACATATTATTTTTTTGTAGGAATCCTCGAAAATGCATTTCATTTCTCAGCATAGACAATGTATGGGTAACATGTGTAAAAAGTAAATAATTACTGATGACGCAATCACCAAATAAGACAATCAAAGACCCCCTCCCTCCAATAGTGCTTACGTAATACTTGAACGGCCCCTAATTTATAAATATTAAGACACTTTCTGCCGAACACCACCACAATGCTGACCATGCTGCCATATTTCAATTTGATTCATTGAAATATCTTTGTACACTACGATTCCCTGTATTGGGCAGCTAATCTCTTTCAATTGAAATAATTTACGGTCCAAAAAACTAAGGACTGTTTCAGTTTAATTATATGATAGGTAAAGTTACTTAGTCAAAAATAAAAAAAAGTCAAGTCAGAAAGTCAAAATATTCTTTACAACCGGCAACGCACTCGCCAGGTTTTAGGCGCGAGCCTTAAGTAACATCAGATCCGCCTCCTCTCCGATTGCTATCTGTTTTGTATTTAAATATTGTAATAAGTACATCTCTGTTGTGATTTATCAAAGAAAAATAAATGTTATTGACTCTGTAGTGGTCGCTGAAAGTAATATTGAATGTCAAAGCGAATCGCGGTGTCTTTATTGAAAAATTGCTACGTGCCGTCATCTGAACCTCATTTCAAGTAATAACACAAGTTTTCTTATCCTTTCGAGAATATTTGCTTTACAGGCTGGTTTTATAAAGATATTCATTTTACGTATTCTGAATTTCTTTTGCTGAAGATTTTTCTGAAATTCGACATTTTACAAAATTAATTTGGTAGTAAATTTTTTTTTGTTGTTTTTATTTTAATTACATTTTAAGTGTAAGTACTAACATGAAATAGCTCTCAGTAATAAGATTTTGAATGGCCGCTCATTTTGAGATGAATATTTTAATGTAACTTTTCTATTATAGCTAATTATTTAATTACTTAAGTTAAGAAAAGGAGAAAACTATTTGAATTGTGAATTAGTGTTAGTGCACGTTAGTATTAAGTGCTAAACAGTGAGTGAAAAATTAGAACACAAGAACAGAGAATCTTCCCTTTAATAGAGACGGTAAGTAGTGCTATTGGATTTCTTATGTTAAATATCCTTTCTAGTAAATTAGGCTCTTGCCATAAAAGTCTTTATTACCTACTTTTAAATTACTTATTAGTATTATGTTAGGCTAGATCGTAATGTTCCATGATGTCTTAGTAAAGGCACATGAATAAACAAACCTTTAAGTTAAGATTATGAAATAAGGAATGCATATGCGAGGGTCTCTGTAATGCAATGTTGCCTGATGAATTTATTTGTCATTATTCCTTAGGGACTAACGTTATTATTGGAAACAAAATACTTTTATTACCTACTTTTAAATTACTTATTAGTATTATGTTAGGCTAGATCGTAATGTTCCATGATGTCTTAGTAAAGGCACATGAATAAACAAACCTTTAAGTTAAGATTATGAAATAAGGAATGCATATGCGAGGGTCTCTGTAATGCAATGTTGCCTGATGAATTTATTTGTCATTATTCCTTAGGGACTAACGTTATTATTGGAAACAAAATACTGTTATTTATACTTGTTACATACAAAAAAACGTGTGTATTGTTATGTATACGCGTTAGAAGTTATACTTCTTTGGCGTAACAAGATAAAAAAAAAATTGTAGAAAAAACGACACTAACAATAGAAGAAAAATACTCTCATTATTTTTCTCTAACGCGCCAAAAGAAGTATAAATTTATACAAATAGTTTTCTTTAGATAATGTAACCCAGTATCATGTATTCAATGAATAACTATATTGCCTACATTGATATTCTAACCGCGTCACGGGTGCCTTATTGAATCTGCATGTAGATACAATTATGGAAATTAAATTGATGTGTGAGTCATGTCTTTCAAATACAAGCGGCTTCTTACAGTGTCGTTTATAGGGAAAGATCTTATATCGTATATAAGAGGAAACAATTGATTGAGAGAAGCTGGAATGACGTGTAGTGAAATTAAGAGAGCTGCTCAGGCCTAGTTAGGTTAGTTTTCTACACTGGATGACCTCTGCTCCATTTGGAGGACAAAGGACTTTAAATCAAGTAAGTCATAGGTTAAACATTGTATAAGGCATTCTGTTTAATTGATAATAAGATTTTAATAAACTATATTCAGTTATTTAGTTTATTTTATAGTTTTCATGGCAGAACACTTAAGTCCTTACTGGACTTACAAACAAAACCCGGTGGACTGATGCTGTTGGTTAGATGTGTTGGTGAAATGGAGTTTATTTATTTATTTATTTTATTTATTAACACTTCGTTGCATATACATTAATATAGTACAATTGACATAATTAAATAAAAAGTAGAGCATCTGGTGGCCTTATCGCTTTCGAGCGATCTCTTCCAGGCAACCTCTGTGAGAAAAGAAAAAAAAAGTATTAAATTACATAAGGTAGGCAAGAAGTGCAAAAATTTATGTAAGTATTACATATAGTTGTTCAGAAAAAGAAACTAAACAGGAACAAAAAACAAACTAAACTAATAAAAGTGCACATGAATCATTATGATTTAATTTCAGAATTTAATTTCAGTCTCACCAGTTGTCAAAGCCATCGAAACAATGGCTAGCCGCACACACGCAATAATATTGACAATAAAATACGTATCGTCAATAATATTGTGTGTGTGCGGCGTGTATTGCGGTATTGTTCAATATTATTGCGAATTTCCGGAAATTCTGAAATATGCCGTCAATATTCAGGGGGAGGCAGGGTTATTGTCAATATTATTGTGTGTATGCGTGCCTTACTTCAATATTCTAGTTTAACATATATTAAATTGACAAACTTGATTTGACAATATTATTGCGTGTGTGCGGCTAGCCAATAGGTGTTCAAAATTGGACGCAAGAAGCACGAGATAGCAATGGCGACATATACTCGAGGAGGCCAAGGCTCATAAGTGGCTGTACTATGATGTTGATGTTAATTTATTTACACTTTATTGCATATTACAATTTTTAATTTAAAATAAAAAATCAGTATAAATACAGTTTTTTCTTAAAAACATTAAGAAATTAAAAAGTGTGAAATTTATTGTAAAAACAAAATTCGGATCTTATTATAATGTTAATTATGAAAGATATATTGTTTTAATAATTAAATCCTTTATGTATGTTAAAAAGCTCGACGCATACTGATAATCGTTTAATACTTGAGAAGACAATGTCTTATTATTTTATGAAATTCTTTGTATTACTCTTGAGGGGAAGTTGATAGAACTTTCCATTGTTCGAATATAAGTAATTACAAATACTTTAATAACGATAAAAATGCCGTATTTACTCGACGCTGGGAGCTTCAAAGGCGAAGTTTTAAATATGCCAAATATAAGGCCCTTGTTTGGCGAAATTTCTTTGGTGAGATTATACGCTTTGTCTTATATGCCTTTGAAAGATTTTTAATTTTCCTTAACGTCCTACTTTACAACATTACTCAATGTGTGGGTACTGGGTAAGGTATAAATAATATATGTTTATGATAAGTTAATGATTGAATCTATTGTAGAGAGTAAAGGTGGGGTTTTATTTTTTTTAGAATAGGGGGAAAGGGGCGGGACGCTTTTATTTCATGTGGTTATTTCTTTCAATGCATTTTACTAGAACGGGTTTTTGAAAAGGTACCTATTAATTCATAGCTTTAATAATAAGTTAACACATCTTAGTCCAATAGTCGTAATGCTAAAAAATTGTTACCTGCACTAATTAAGTTTATTCTTAAGTTCATTTTTTAACTTTCTGTTTATATCTAGGTCTATAACATGCTACGAAACGGTGCTACGAAGTGCTACGCTACAATTGTAGCATAAAACGATTAACAAACTAAACGAGCTTTGATGGAAAATGCGTTTAGTTATTTTGGTTTGAGTACTTTTGAATAATTTTATTTAGAAGCAAAGAATATCTAAAAAGTAAATCCCTTGTCATGGTGATCAACAAAAAATAATCATTTATCATTTTAAAAACAACAGATGATAAACAAGACGATGGAAAATAGCGCGTCATTAAGGTTCCATTGAATTTTTTATTAACTCACCGATGAGTTCAACCGTAGACAGTCCAATGTTGGTATGGTTGCAGTTTTATATGGAGATCCTACAATTGACAGTTTAGTTTATAGTTTAACAGTTAACACTAAGTAGTAAGTGAAGCAGTGTAACGCAATAAAATTAAATGAATTTAAATTTACTACTAATTTTCTTATTAACGAAGCCACCAAGTTGTAAGAAGCTACGAGAATCATAAGTTTTCTTCAAACAATTGTACTTAAAGATTAAGAAAGATATTGGTGGTGATTTTAGTATATATAATACTATTAATATCATACTACTAAATCACTTATATATATATATTAAATATAATAGGTATATACAATATTATATTATAATCAATGACGTAAGTAAAGTTGTCGAGGACTAACTGCAAAGGAACTCCAAAGTGACGTAAAGATAAGTACGCGATGCTAAGAGATCTGCTAAGAGACCTAAGCTAACAGAACCTTTTGCCTAGCATTGCTGGAGGAATGTATTAGAATAGATCACTAGTATTTAACACAATTAAACATGTAAAATATTAATTACAAATAAATACAGTTTTGAACTCTACCCATAAAAATAATTCAGAAAATGTTCGGAACCCGTACCACTGAGTCTTTAAAATTTAGCATAAATGTTAATAAAGCGGATAGAATGAAAATGCTGGATCACTGCGGGTCTATTATGATAATTCATTGTTTGCGAATGAACAATCCCAGCGCTGGAGCATATAATTTGATTAAATTGAAATGGTACGAACTATTATGTTGAGAACTTTGTAATATTCTTGTGACTCTGTGGAGTCGCATTAAGTTGTTTAACTACATTTAACTAGATTCGATTCCTTGAAATACTTAAATATGATAGTCCTTCACGGCTTCGCGCGGCGTGACATTTATTTATTTACAACATTTAGCAAATTAATATAGTCTAACACTCAAAACCTCTAATGTAGTTTTCCTAAGGTGAATTTGTGTAATATACGCTTAGCGACTCTGGAGCGGTAATGGTTGTCTTGCTCATTGGAAGGGAATTTGATGGCATTCCCAAGCTGCTGGATAATTTTAGTTAAGTTTTCGCCTCTGTGTTCGGAACACATTAAATTTTTATATTTGCTGCGCGGGAAAGTTGGTTTAAATAGGCAATCTTCGCAGTAAGTGTCTTGTTGTCGGCAATGCAGTGATTCGTTTCATTGAAGATTCACTGCATTGCAAATTTCTAGTAGCTCCGGGCTGAACGGTTGAGTTAAGGTGTTTTGTAGCTCTTCGCGTTAGTATATTTTTGGCTGAGAGACTAGAGAAGTTTGAGTCTCTCCTGAAGAACGATTGCAAAGTCGTGTTAGCCAAGAGTCAGTCATAGTTTGGTAGTCATATTCAGGCAATCCAGATGGTATTTAGCCAGAAGGAAGGTAGGAAGATCTGCTTTCTATTAAGAAAATAACAATTAACGTAACAGATATTGAAAAGGTGGGAGCTTGTATTTTATTGTTTATCAGGATGTCAAATCATAAAATGACAGCTTCACAACTGATTTGAGAGCGACCGCCGATGCGAAAACCGCTGTGTGAGTTCGAAAAGTGAGTTACAGAATCGCAGGGCTGGCCTCAGATATATGTATCCGTTACGTTAATTGTTGCGTTAATTGGCGCGATGCGAAAACCGCTGTGTGAGTTCGAAAAGTGAGTTACAGAATCGCTGGGCAGGCCCATCTCGGTTATAGCGCCACTAACTATTTCATTTGACATAGACCAAATACTTATTTTTATTATTTTTCATAATAATTTGCCGTTAACTCCAAAACCAATATGTTGTTACCATATCTTATAAGAAATTGAAAAAGTTATCTATGTGTTATGTTCGCAATGAATCAAGCAATGTTATATAAAATTTCACCTCGGTAAAACTTGTTTCTCGCCGTACTGCACCTAATATTTCATTTTTATTACTATTGATGTTCTTTCTTTTATTTTCTTTTTTATTTGCTTTATATTCAAAGAATACGTAATAAGATATACTGTGTACGTGTTATGTGTGTGTTACTTGAACCGCAACTGGGCGTATATATATATTTTCAATTTTGTGTCAAGGTCTTAATTATTTCTATCTCTATTTAATCATATTATCATCGTGGTCAGCAAGGAAGCATCTGGAGTGGGCAATCTCTTTCCACCTAATTCTATCCAGCGCCTCTCGTATGACAGTGCGCAGTTTCGAGGACGATAAGTCTTTCACTTGAGGGAGAGAGAGAGAGAGTAAACTGAAATAGAAAAACTCAATTTAACAGGTTTTTCCTTCAAAAGGAAACTGTAAAAAATATTTCTTATTACACAGTTTAATACAAACTAAAATTAAATGAAATCAAAGTTAAACAAGAACCTTTTTTTAATTTCCTCGAACTCATAATTTCTCGATATTAAAACTCTACCGAGCCATAAAGGGCATAAAATTATCGTGTTTCGATTAAATAACTTCTGCCAACTTAAATATTACTTTTATCTTAATGAAGAAACTTTTTTCATATCTCCGATATTGAACCGTAAGATTCAATTATCTGTTTGATTCGAAATTATCTAGAGCTAATTAAAATGCTTCTTTTAAAATGTACTTGGATAATATTATTCAATTTATATTGAAAATAATTTCTCTTAACTGGCTCGAGAATTGTTCAAAAAATAAACAAAATGTATAACGTTATTAATATATAACTCTGAGTGTTAGATTTTTGTGTACGTTTCTTGATAATTTTTTAAATTGTACTAGTATAGGTTGTTCAGGCTCTTTACTTGACACACAGTTTAAGGCATGCGAAACGAAACAAACCTATGGGACACTCTAATCGGGCAGTCATCGCAGCCCTTGGACACTCATTTTTAGTGGGTGCGTTGCCGGCCTTTGAGTATGCTGTTACTTAAAAAAATTGGAGGATGTACCTCTCAGGAAAGATATATATAGATAGCTCGCTAGTTCGGAAGAGAAAATGTTTTGTCAAACGGACAGTGGAAGATTTTCAGCCATCAAGGTGATGCTGATGTAATTTTGAATTAATACGGCTCGTACGGTGTTGATACGAGGCAGGTGGAATTAACCTAAACAATTCTTTAGAACACTCACCATAGTACACTTTGTAGAATACGCATAGATACGCAATGTCTGTGTAGAGAGAATCAAGCCGATAAGTAATGCACTGGTTTTGGTCAAAAGGGCAATGGCTGGCCATGCGTCATACTCGTAAATGAAGCTACTTGTGGTGACTGGTCGGACTTGAATTGTTATGTATTTCGACTATGTATTTGTTCCTACGTTAATGAAAGTGCGTGCTCCTATTTCACCGTGCCTACTGCTGATAGAAGACAAATCTATGTTTTTATTTATTAAAAATTAACTATTCGTTACTTAAAGATGTAATGTGGAACATGGTGTAATGGCTGCAGCTCCTTACAAACATTGTGTAAAACAAAAAACTTTGCGATTAAAAGGAGTGGCGGAGATTTTATTGCCAGTTCTTCTCGTCTGTTCTACGCCCCTGATTTGAGAACTGGCAGTAAATTAGAAGCATTTAATTTCTATATCTTTTATTGACATTCATAAGTGTACATTGTGTTACCTAAATGAATAAACGAATTATAATTTGAATAAACTATGTTCTTATAAGGAAATTAGTGCATAGCCTAGTGATTATTAAAAATAGCACACAACCATAGTATAACAAGTATATTTATAGATAATTAATATATTGACAATTAGGGTGCCAGTTATCATGATAATTTGAAACATTCAACTCAATTCGCTAATGAATTGAACTTAGCTAAATGAAACTCAACGTAAAGCTTACAAGTACACTTCACAGCGGCTCTATGGCCCTTCATTAATATTAAATGGCAGCTGTTACACCCAGCTTAAATTAGTGGTTTATAAAACTGCTTCATATTACGCATAAAAGCGAAATGTTGGTAATATACATGCAAAAGTTATTTAGACAAAAGAGCACAATATGATAAAGCTCACTTAGTCCATACATATATCTTTCGGCTCTGTGTAGTGTGTCTATATTTTGTGTGACTTTATATATTTAGCTCTTCTATTATTAATTATGAAAATAAGGAAAATCCAAAAGATCCGCAACATTCATATAAGACAGAAAACTCAAGCCAATGACGCTCTCAATTACTCACAAAAGCTCAAATGGCGATGGGCAGGCCACGTAGCGAGGCTAAGCGATAATAGATAGACAAGAGAGACAACACAATGGACAAGCCCACTAGGACAAAGAAAGAGAGGAAGACCAAAATATGCAAGCTGGGTATACGACATCATAAAAGTATCAGGCACTCATTGGTTACGAGCGGCAGAGAATAGAGAGTACTGGTCTTCTCTGGAGGAGGCCTTTACCTTTCATGGAGAGGGTTCTTGCTAAAAAAACATTAAATTAAGTAATACGTAATAACGTAACAATACTTTATTTATTGTTTTTTCTAATGTCTTTTCTATATCTGTTCCGTGATCATTTCTAATAGGCATTATGATCACCACCCCATCGAATATTTGGGTCTAAGACATGCCGCTTTCCTCACGTTGATTCCTTCACTGTATAAGCGAGTGTTAAATGCGCACATAGACAGTCCATTGGTGCCGGGGATCGAACCTACAACCCCAGGCATGAGAGTCGCGCGTTGAAACTGCTATGCCAACACTGTCATTATTTTTGTACAATTTAATAAAACAGTGTACAAGCCTTTTGTAGCATTTCTATTCGAAAGCGTTTACAGAAAATCCTGAAATTTACGTGACATGATGTCTAAATGTACAAAGTTATAGGTAATATGGTATCCCATTGTGTCACGTATGGCTTTTATTGTCTACCTGTACAATGGGTTTGCCATCTGTACAACTTTGGACTCGCACGAATTCTACTGTTACTGTCATTATTGGAGAACGGTGACATCTTGTTCCTGATGTGTAGGTACACAATATTCGAGCTAATAATAATAACTTCTTTATTGCAGATTATATTCATATGTAGTTTTAGTTGGAGTAACAATTCGGTCATAGTTTGTATATTAGTATTAGTTAGTAAACAAAACGAAAAGACTAGTATAGTGGGGCGTGGACAGCATACCAACGTTTCAAGATATGAGCGGTCTTTGTAATCAACACATTCAGGATACCATTGGCGCTAAACCTGACACGCTTATCAAGGATGTCCTGTACAGCTTGCTAACTAGTGTACTGTGAAATGTGTGTTTAAATTTTATATGTAGTGAATGCTGCACTAGATAACTAAACATATGAGAGGGTGAGACGTAGAGACTATTATGTAGATTGTTAAAGTATAGGTCACCCCTTGACAAAAGCCAGAAACCCGTTATTCTATACTCAATTTACTCATTACCTGGAAATGAACAATGAATGTTTTGCAGTAATCTTTTGGGGCAATAACTATGATGTACATTTGTGGCTTCACATTTATTTTAAAATAACAAAACATATTATTAACGAGCCAGTGTTTCATAGATGAGCCTTCTAGAAATCTCAGGGCCCATGGGCGGCATAAAAAATGCACAAATTTATATTACAAGCAGAATAATTAAAAAGCAACCCTACGAAAACATTATTAAATTTAAAATGTTAATGAAGAGAGAATATTAAATTGTTATCCTATTTAACTTAGGATGAGTTCAAAGGAGTTTTCAATAAATCGAGAAAATGTCCGAAATAGCAAAGAGGAGGAAAATTTTGAATACTTTTCATATTTCTTTAATCATTGTAACAGACAAAGGGAAGGTGAAAATTGTCTTTTCGTCCTATTTGAGACTGGCTAAAAATATATTTCATATAACAAATTTGGGTATAAGGGTATTGTAATCGTAATAATTGCCACTCTATATTCAGGACATTTGTTATAATGACTAAATAATAATTATTACGTTACTAGTAAAGAGCAGTGTTGGCCTCGAGGCTTCAGCGTGCGACTCTCACCCTCTAGGTCGTAGGTTCGATCCTCGGCTTTCAATGAACTTTGTTGTTGCGCATTTAACATTTGCTCGAACGGTGAAGGAAAACATCGTGAGGAAACCGACATGTCTTAGACCCAAAAAGTCGACGGCGTGTGTCAGGCACTGAATGCTGATCACCTACTTGCCTATTAGATTGACGAATGATCATGCAACAGATACAGACATCTGAAGCCCAGATCTAAAGGTTGAATTGCATTATTTTATTTTAATTAACATTTATACTCGTGCTGCATTTATACTCGTGACTGCCTCGAATTTTGCGGGCAGCGGGGCGGCGGCGGCCGCGGCGCGGGAGCGGCAGGATATTATGCGTAAAATCAAATGGACCGGTTCTCGAAAACAGCGGCGTGGTAGCGGCGCGGGGGCGGGTAACGAGCGGTGCAATCCAGTCAAGCGGTGACCGCCCGCGTTGCGCGTATGCATTGTAGTATAGTGCTGTACATATTTTTTGTGACGTATCAAAATGACCTCGGACGTGCAAAAGCAAATTATTTCAGCAATCTTTGAAAGGAGACCCATATGGAACTATATTTTTGCATATAACATATTTTCGCCCACAATAAATCGAGCGTTAGGAATAAATTTGAATCAAAAAGATGTTGTCGCCGTTTTTTAGACATTTCGTTCGCGAATAAAAACAAATATCTCGACTACACAACCACGAACACAACACTACACCGCTATAGTGCCGCGCGATCTGCCCGCTGGTTTGGAGAACAGGTATGCGTTGGCCGCCTCGCTCCCGCGCCGCAGCAGCTGCCGCCCCGCTGCCCGCGAAATTCGAGGCAGCAGCCTAATATAAAAAAGCACTTCCATTGTCTTTTTTTGTATGTTAGCAACGGGTATTTATTAAGGTTAGGTTTTGAAGTGAGTCGATGGACCGATTTCAAAAATTCTTTCACCATAAGAAAGCTGCATCTTCACTGAGAGACATAGGCTATATTACATTTTAAAAATAAATAGAGATCTCTAATAAAAATGCAATAATATAAAAAATATCCAATGCAAAACTTTATGAATAAAAATCTGTCATCGCGTGCGCATCACTTTTGACATTGAATAAAAAAAATCCATACACGGGAATGATGGGAAACTTTTAAATATTATTTATAATTATGATTTGAACAATTTGACTAACTTTCAGCTTGTTGGGACTTTATGTACCTTCACTCTAATTTTTTGGTCTAGATTGACCGGACTATTAGTAGACTTTCCACTACCACGAGATCAGTATCTACGCGATTTAAACCATGAAGCGGGGCAGTGCTAGTATGTTATATAGAATCATTTATAGAAATCAAGTGTGTATAACAACATATGGCTCTGGTCCATGGTCTAATATATGTTGTGCGTCCTATTATCCGGGTATTATGTGGGCTTGACCGGTCACTGATCCGTTGTTGATGTGTATTAATGGTACGGATATCCGGGACTTATGGGGTGACACTTATAAGTTAAAGATGGAATGTTTTCATACAGAGCTTATTACTCACTTTGTTGGTTACGCACAATACGTGTACTTCAATGGCTTGCGTGTGTTGTCCCTTGAGGAATTGGTCCCCTCTTTACTAAGACGAATTGTTTCCGAAATACTTAGGAGGATAGCTGAGCCACATGTGACGTGATTATTTAGGTTAAGAGGGAGTTTAAGTAAAAATATAGCAACTGTATAAGTGGTCTCTGGTCTTCATCATTAGTTCAACTTCAACAACGACTTCAACTATTAAAAATGGGCTCGTTAAGCGAGTGATTGACAAACTTACGGTCGTACGTTCTATACCCTGTTGGACCCAATAGATTTTTCTGTAAATCAGATAGGGGTCTGACGCCTCATTTAGGGGCTAAACTTCAATGCAACATTGATTTGTTATGTTTTATTTCTTGTATGTTTATTATGTGGTTCCACAACTGAGCGTTTGTTCAGAAAGTTTTTGCCGCGCACCACTCTGTGGAACCAGCTGCCAACCGAAGTATTTCCGAACCAATTCAACTGAGGGTTCTTCAAGAAAAGAGCGTACCAATTCTTAAAAGGCCGGCAACGCACTTGCGAGCCCTCTGGCTATGTGAGTGTCTAAAAGTAAAAAAGTCAAAATCATTTATTCATACGTAAAGCAATGTACACTTATGAACATAAAAAAATATATATATATATGAAATGTTTCTAATTTTACATTAATTGCCAGTACTCAAATCAAGGGCGTAGAACAGAGCAGAAGAACTGCAATAACCTCTCCCCCACTATTTTTAATCACCAAAGTTTTTTGTTTTACACAACGTTTGTAAGTAGCTGCAACCATTACAACATGTTCTACATAACATTTTAAGTTATAAATAATAAAAAAATAAATTGAAAACAAATATTTTTCCTCTATCAGCAGGAGGCATGGTGAATTAGGAGCACGCACTTATATTCTCGTGGGAACAAATCGCGTTCTATACTATGGGTGGCGGTATCAGATGACCTGAGCATTAAAAACAATTTTTTACATACTATGTTTGAAACAATAACCCTAAACCTTGACTTTAGCACAATATTCTGTAAAAATAATTAAAGTAAGCTATTCACTGCATGTCATTAACTTTCATGAATGAAGTCGCATTCATTGTCCAGCCTTTTCTTTTAAATTCATAATGGTCTATTCATTATTTTAAAGATTGTTTTGAATTTTTCTGTAGAAAATAGTAATAAACTATTTTTGGTTTATAAAATATGTTTGTACCTAAACCGTAAATATCTTTTTAATACCAAGACCGAATTAAGGTAATTTCGTTGTTACTTTAATTCTAGAAGTAAATCAATACACTCTTTGGTTTTGCTGACGTGTTAATAAAATCAAATACCTACTTCCATTTCGCTAATTGTATCATTAGATGTATCACGAGATAAAAAATTAAACAATTCTAAACATACATTTGCTCCCAGTTGACATATTAAGGATACCTACAACTTAGTAGGACACATCCGTCTACGAAATGGACGAGCCGACCTGGCAATCAACTCTCTGCTAATCTTTTAATTGTCAAGTTAAGAGCTGGACATGGCTCCCCGTGACACCCTGAAGCAATTAACCACAAAAAAATTGTAGGTTACTTAAGTGGAAGTAATAACTTAAATATTTCCAGCTTGTATATTCCATAAAAGATAGAATTAGTTTTAATGCCTTCGATAGTACCTTTATAGCGGAATAACGAAGTTATGACTTACTGGGGCACTTACGATGTATCATAATTAATATACGGTAGAGTGGAATTTGTTAGCTTTAAAGGCAACAAGCTAATGCAATATTGTAACCGACGTAAAGGTTGATAGCTTTGAGTAAATATGTTTTTCAGGGTCTACAAACACGTTTTATAGCAATCGTATTGTTGCTTTTTATATTATTTAAGCTAACAATTATTGAACTGAGAATTAACAGTACACTATAAATATAGTTTATAAAGAAGATTTTATAAAGATCATAAGTAATTAAATATGTAAGTAGACGCCTGGTATATAGTACCGGTGACCCCAGAGCTGGTGCTTTCCTCGCTCAACGAATAAGTATCACAATACAGCGAGGAAAAGCTGCCAGCGTTGTACTGCCACACTTGTTAATATATAAAGGGAATTCTTCTATTAAAAATAAATAAACAAGTTTTTAATCAGAAGCTAACGTTACGTAATTATTTATTAAGTACAGTTATCGAATCAAACATTAATTCCTCGTACAACTCCGACATCGCATTAATTAGTATTCAGATGCAGTGTTTCATCAATTATACAGAACATATCTTATACAAGGTATAATTGTTATATATTAATTAAGGGATAGAGCATTATTATTAAGAATTTTTATAGGGATACTTCACCTGCATTACAAGCACACACTCACGTACCTGCCAATTACTTATTACTTAGTTAAATGTATTTAATATTTTTTATTGTTTTTTTTCATTTCGTAAATATTTGAACCCGTTTGTATATATTATGTATTCCATCTGGCTAATATATTATTATATATAATTTATGTTAGCTGTAGAAATACGAAATAAATAAATAATTATTTATGGTTACCTATTCTTTAATCTAAGATTGTACATTGGGTGGCGCAATAGAACGTGCATTTATTAAGTATGGGTTAAAAAAATTAATACAATAGGTATAGTTGAAATAAAATATAGGATGATTAGGTAGTTAACTGTAGTTTATTTTTTAAATATAACGTCATCTAAATGACGGCCCTCTCGAAGACGGCACTCCTCTAAACGCGAACGCAGATTTGTGAAAACCCTTGTCAATAAATCTGGGGTGATGGCTGCCATTTCTCTACGGATATTGTCCTTTACCTGACTGATGTTCCTCGGATTGTTCATGTAGACTTTATGTTTGAGGTATCCCCACAAAAAAAAGTCAGGAGGCGTCAAGTCAGGGCTACGTGGGGGCCAAGGGATATCACCTCTTTTGGAAATCAGTCTTGCAGGAAACATCTGTCTCACAACCGCCATAGAGTCATTTGATGTGTGACAGGTCGCTCCGTCTTGTTGGAACCAAGTCCTCGTCTTGACTATTTTTAATCTCGCAAGTTCTGGAGTCAAATATCCCTCTAACATCGCAACATAGCGGTCTGTGTTAACGGTGACGTTTCGTCCTCGTGAATCTTCAAAGAAGAAAGGGCCAATAATTATTTTGCTTGATATTGCTGCCCATACCGTTACTTTCGGACTATGCAGTGGTGTTTGATGTTTCATTTTTGGATTCTCGTCATTCCCATAGCGACAATTTTGTCGGTTTACGAACCCATTTAAATGAAAATGAGCCTCGTCAGAAAAAAGGATGTTGTCAAAAGTGGAAAAGCGACTAAGCATTTCTTCGGCAAATGCCAACCTTGCTCCGAAGTCGGTATCTTTTAATTCCTGTATTAACTGGAGCTTATAAGGATGGAGTTTAAGATCCAACTTGAAAATTCGCTGTAGACTTCTTCGCGACAACTTTAAAGCCGCCGATCGCTTCCGAGTAGACACTTGCGGATTTTGCCCAACTGACTCCTTCACCCTCTCAATATTGTCTGTGGTCCTAGACGTTCTTGGACGACCTTTTGCTGGTGGTTTAAACGTGGAACCTGTCTCTTCAAAACGCTTTATCCATATTTTAATTAAATTTGCACTCGGAGCTTCATTAATATGTGTTAATCCATATTCAGAACAATATATTCGCCTTGTAGAGATGTATGAACGACCGTTCTCGTAAAACGTGCGAACACAAAAAGCGCGACGCTTCCCATCGAAGTGACTCATGGTTACTAAAACTCCATGAGTTCCTCTATCCAACCACCCTTAGGCTCCCCCCGCTCGCGCACTGTTTTCCCCGCGAAAAAAGATGACGAAATATGCACGTTCTATTGCGCCACCCTGTATTAAACCGATTTCAGATATTGAAACAATTGCTATTCCTTAACTGTGATGGAAAGAAAAATGTAATTTTTTGTCTAATTAAAAAATCTATATGTATCTATAATGTATATTATATCTAACATGTATATACGTTAAGCAAAAGTATCTCATATATTACGATATCGCTCAAGATCCATTCTAGCATCCACTATAGTCTCTCAGTGTTTGAAATTGCTGATGTAGACCTAATAGGTATTGAACCTCGACGTATGTACTCATATTAATTACTCGGTTGCATAGTCTCTGTGGAGCGCGTTTGAGTAAATGCGAACCAATATTATTTTTCAACCAACAAGGGAATTGAAGGAATTACCATTTCATCATCTCAGTCTTCAACAAATATCTCTGAAATAACAGTGAAATTTGACCCCCAACGACTTCAGAACAGGTAAAGAACAAATTAAAATGTTTACAATTCTCTTCGGTAATCAAACGCCTACTTTAGTTACTCGACATACTTGGCTTCTTTAACAAGAGAACCTCATCTGGGCCCAGGTTCCGCTATTGCTTTTTATGAAGATGAAAACATACGTTTATTTCCAGAATCGTCTTCTTTCTTCACTGTGTGTATTAAAGCCGCCATTACCCATTCAAGATAATTTAAATCTTGCTAACGGACGTTGCGTTGTATAAGCTGTTGCTATTGTTGTCCACCTTTATCTATACATCTTGCTATATGCCCCGCCCATTGCCTTCTATTTTAGGGCATAATGTAGGTTTGGTTTACATGTGGTATAATCAATAATTGCATTCTATAACTAAATTGGCTGAATCTGTGGATTTCACGTGTAATTGATCATGTTTAGTTTCCGATCATTATTGGTGCAATAATGTATTTGTAATTAAACGGTCTCGCCTCCACTAATCAATTTGTTTTGGGTTTTATTAAGAAAAGAGAAATTCGTAGTTTTCATCTCACTATTACGACCTGCCCCAATTTCACACGGGCAACCGTGACCTTTAGACTTTGAAAATGTTACCGAAACCTTCCTCATCATCATTCTAGATATTTGTAGAAAGAAATAGGAGATTGCCTCGCATACTTTACCTGTGTATAATATTTATAGGTAACGAAGTTAAATTGAACGCATTAAGTACCTTAAAATATTAAAACGCCATTCATTTGTTTTAGAAATGAATTACACTATATTACGACACTTATAACATATATAATATATAGACGAGGTTTAAACTGCATCTCTTGAAGTTCAACTTTTCTTTTTTTCCAAGAATAAGAGCAATCTCTTTCAGCAGTCTCCACAAATTCATCCAATTTAAAGCTCTATCAGCTTTGATCAAAGGGATTAAGTAATCGCCTATTAGCGAAAAGGTGGGTTGTACTGTATCTGTGTGTAATGTCCATCGTTCTAATATGGACGAACCGTAATGCCAAACGAAATTTTTAGTAATTTAATTAAGTTAGAAGTTGATTGTGAGTGTTCAAAATATAACTTTTAAGCTTGTCAGTTGTCGAAATTTTCTCAACTTTTTCAAATCTTGATTGAAGATTTTATTTTATTAAAAGAATAAGTTATTATTTAATATTATAAATTGTGATTGAATTAAGTTTTTACATCCTCTGTCAACATATGCCTGATCACATTTATTTTTTAAACCTTGTGCTAAAAGGCTTACAATTTTTTTTACTAAAAAGGTTAATAAAGTTTATTGAGATTTAGTTACTGACTGATGTCTACATTCAAGATACCAAACCTACATGGTTCTTTTTTTTTTTTTTTAATTCTTTCTGGCATTGTGAGTGTCCATGGGCGGTGGTATCATACTGTAGGTACTTATTACAAAAACTTATTCCTTTTGGGAGTTTTTAAAAAATATTTTAAGTTGTATATCTAATAATAATTTAAAGGTGATCGACCGCAGAGCATTGTCGGTGAGGAGCAATTTGCTGGAATAAGTACCTCTTTAAGGCTTTCTGCTTCTCTTTCTACACGATATATAGACGCGGCCTATAATTCTTTATGAGTTATGTCATCGTCTTCAGAATGCTGTTCGCTACCATTACAGTACAGTAAAATAATGTTATTTTGGTTTTAGGTCCTAAAATTACAAAAATACACTGTTTTTGTGACTCCAAACCAAACCTTGTATGAGCTACCAGATTTATTAATTTCGCCCTATTTTTTTAAATTTGGTTTTAATTTATAAAAACTGTGTTGTAGTTACACCGGTAGCTTATTGCAGCCATTATGGTTGTTTATATTCGTTGGAGTGCTAAATTTATTTTTAATTACGTTTTACCAGAGGTTTTCAGCACTCATTACTTCTCCCAATACATGGGATCACATTTTCATCTTATTTTTTCCTGTACTTGTCAGGAAATATTGCAGTTTTTTTTCTTATTTATTAAGACTTTACGGTTCTATGTTCTAAAACAACCTAAGAAAGAATACAACTTTGGTGTGACTATTTATAAGCTTACGTGATTTGTTAGTGAAGATAAATGAGAAAGTTCATCACGTTTGAGCTTCTTAGGGTTCGGCAACGACTACTTTTTTACACATAGCAATCTTACCTATTATTATCACGTTCAGGTAAATTAGGTTTATAAACAATAATATTGTCAAGAAAGTTGCTTTAATTTAAAACAGTTAAGCATCCTCCAAATCAGTTGCAATTAAAAAATCTTTTTTATTAAAAGATTTAAGTGATGGCGCGAATTAAGTTCGGGGGCTGTGGTTGTAAGGATATGTTCAAATAAAACACTTTGTTTGAAGCTGTGTAACAACTCGCTTTATTTGTTTAAAATTTGAGCTTATAACTAAGATAACTTGACTTATTGAAGAGTTCGTAAATTAAAATGACACTAATGTTATTTGACAGTATCGGAAACGAGAATGTTAAATTACAATTAATGAGTGTTTTAAAAACTAAAGGACTCAATATTGGCTTCAAGTTTGCGATGATTGCTTATATTTTGCTTACGATTCTACTTATTTACTAAAATATATCTGTAACTTAACTAATGTTAGATTACATAACTTCCGTTTTAACACTTTTTTTTTTACAACACACACTTTCACACAGCAAAACTTTCATTTAACTTTAAGTACGTAACCATTTATTATTCATAAATGCTAATTATATAGATACATACATACATAATATAAACATAACGTCCGATGCAACGAGCCTTTTCGTGGGATTATTGGCCATATCGTTTATTTATAGAGCCAAAACCCCTTACCCGATTAATCAAGAGCACAAAGCGTAAATCTACAGAACCCAGGGCCCAGTATACACGCTTGGCTGGGTTTATTTCATTAATCGGGAGTTGAACAAATTGGGCCAGCTTTGTCCCGTATAAACTATGGGCACAACGTGACTGGAGCAAACAGATCACAGATTACACCAATTACACGATTTTTCCTCGGAAAATTAACTTTTTAATTTGCGAACGTGATTTGATATTTTGAATTTAGAACAAAGTAGGATTTTTGAATACAGAACATGTAAGTAACATGGCATATTAAAATAATAAATCAGTGGCGCTACAACCTTTTTCGGTCTGAGCCTCAGATTTCTGTATCTGTTTCATGTTTTATCAAACTAATAGGTACGATGATTATGCTTCTGTGCCTGACCGTGTGTTAATCAACTTTGTTGGGTGTAAGGCAAGACGGTTTCCTTACGATTTTTTCCTTCACAGTTCGAGGGAGTGTAAAATGCGCACATAGACAGAAAGTCCTTTGGTGCTCAGCCGGTGATCGAAACTACGACCTCAGGGATGAGAGTCGCACGCTGAAGCCATATCACCAGAAAGCCTCAGATCCAGTGAACTATATTTAAATATACTTTTAATTTCAAGAAATAAGAAAATTAATGTATGTTACGAGTATAACAATTCATACGAATTTACATTTTCAACAAAAGTTAAAGCTCTTTAGAAAATATTTTTATGCAAAGAACACTTACTTGGGTTTCGTTATTAAAATGGTAAAAGACTGAAATACTGAATCGTTTTTAATATTAAAGTTCACAATACAGAGAGATTTAAAAACACCAAACAAATCTCGTTTAAATGTTTTAAAACTTCCATCACACTGCGCTGACATACGTAGTAAAGGAAATGACAACAATTTTGTTGTGAATTAACTTTTATAGTGTATTTTATTAACGTAATAAAACCAGTAAACAGCCTTTTTAGGTCATGGTCTTGGATTTCTGTATCTGTTTTATAATCGTTTGTCAATCTAATATGCACGTATGTGATCAGTCGCCTGTGCCACACGCCGTTGACTTTATGGGTCTAAGGTAAGCCGGTTTCCTCACGATGTTGTCCTTCACCGTTCGAGCGAATGTTAAATGGGGACATAGAAAGAAAGTCCATTGGTGCACAGACGAGGACCGAACCAACCACCTCAGGGATGATAGTCGCATGCTACAAATATTGCTGCTAACATAATAATGAATTAATTGTGATTCCAAAAAATACGTATTTATTTAACACAGCTTAAATCTTTATTTGGTGTTAGTTAATTTTCCTACTCTATGGTTCTGATGTTGCACATTCTTAATATCTGTGTGTCCCAGTGAAGGGTTAGCACAAAGCCACCACATTTACCACATTTCCAACTGGCTGCTTTCATACGTCTAAACAATAAATACGAAGCATTTGTTTCGTACAACACCGCTTTATTTTTAAATTAACGTTATTGAATATTTAAAGAATTTGCTCGACAGCTTGAATCTATTTTAATATTTTTTGGTCATTAAAGGTTACGCGTCAAAGTGGTTTGTTTCTACGTCTACGACAGTGCTTCCCAACCTTAGCCTTTCTAAAATTCTTATGCCCCATAACATAGATAATTTTTAATATTAAAAAAATGTTGAAGGATTGAGAAAGAGAAGTATTAACTACACTAGGAAATTATTAACGGCAAAACACAGTAAGTAAATTTCCATACAAAGAAAAAATTAAATTCAAAATCCAAATCATTTTTATAAATTTTCGATAGTCTCCCTCAACAATCAAATTGCCCCCTGTGGGGCGTGGGCCCCATGCACATAAACACTGGTCTAGGACAATCCTCCTAGTTTATACCCACCCCCAATCAAGTTGATGTAGTGCTGCGATGGTGGCGATTGTTGGTATTCTCTTAGTATCATAGATCAGGTAATCTTGAAGCGAATAAGTATATTTTGAACAAAACTTCGCTGCAAACACGTTGCTATAAAAATATACAGGACACGGTCTGTCAACTTGGCTAAAATTACGTTCCGTACGCGGAAATTTGCCATTTGTCAATTAACGCGTTGAACAATATTTGTGCAACTAAACAAACTAGCATATTCTATATAGAATTAATATATGTGCTTTATATACCTTATAAACTTAATTTAAATTTAAATTTTATTGTAGCCTGCTATATCTTGTACAATGTAAGACTGGGTGTCTCAAGCCCCATGACTAGGGGCATATACGGTACTGCATTTAAAAAAAAACGTGTGGCACTTGGGTACTGCCGAGGTAAATCCATTGCATAGCATTTTTTATCAAGTTATGCAATTACAATTATTTATTTATGTTTTATTTATGCAGTATTTTTTTTTATATTAATTCAATCCACCACTCTACCAGACTCAAACTAACACGCCTATATACTCTAACGCGTACCGGCTGCAACATGCCGCGCTCACGCTACGTCACCGATGTCGTCAGAGAGATGTGAATACGCATTATGCGTTCTGTCCCACTTTAACGCACCTGGGCAACGTCAGCGACCACGCCAGACCTATGTGATACGCAGTATGCGTTCTGTCCCGCTCTGACACATATTGGCCGCACCTATATTACGTCATCGTGTGTTAGGTTTATTTTCGTTACGGAATTTCTTGATTCGGTCGCCGCGCTCAAAGCCCGCTTCAAAATCTATGCAATAGCTTCATTATAACACAATTAACCACATGAGGTCATTATGATTCTGTGCCAGCTATTAATGTACATTAAAACCTACACCTACATTGGTGCATAGTCGGGGATTGAAACCAATTATAGGCGGTGAACATAGACTCGATTCACAAATAGAGAAATACTGTATATTTTTTAGGTACAGACAACAACATAGTCTTCATAAAAGCTATCAAATTATATTTATGTTTATTAGGCTGCAACTCCCAAAAGCACGGTTCATCTATTTGTTGTTGTATTCGAACCAATGTGTAACCAGAATGAAAAATATTATGTTAATGTGTTTAATCAGCGCCGTAGTCAACTCCCAAGCGATAGCGATTGCGAACCTTAATTTAATTTATTTATTTCGTAATAAAAACATTTATTTGAAAGATGTAGTCAAATATGGAATACTTAATTTATACAAAAAGGTATAAAACATTTAACAAATTTGATTATGTTGTGTGTAAGGGTGTGTATGTCGGGTGTGCTCATGATGCAGGTAAATTTGCGCTATGGATAATTCTAATAACTTTTAAGCATATTCTGCGATAGCTGAAACAAGTCAAGGCTTAAATAGGGGTCGTTGTATGTGCGGGTTGCGCGATACAAAACTGCGATTTTCGCATATAGGTTGATGTGAGTAATGTGAAACAAAGTACGATTACGAGTCTAGTAGGAACATGGAAGTGCAATTTTTCTAGAAGTGAGTAGTAATTAATTTTATTATGATGTCATGTAGCATTATATCGTATTGTTTTCGTCAAGTCTCTATAGGATATAAATAATTAAATAATGTTCAGTTTCTGTACTGATTTTACGAAAGATGCGCATTAGTTATGTATCGGGAGAACTACATCAAAATGCTTTTTATATCTAAATCAATACTTTTCACTATATGGAAGTGATCTAATATTTACCCTCGAGTTAGTATAATTAGGTATACATGTATGTTATGTAATTAAGTATTTGCTGCCTCTAGGGAAGCCCACAACTGTTGAAATTTAATGAGACGTGAAACGCAGTTAAGCGAAATATAATTTCAAGATATTATGTGCGTGGGATTTAGGATGAAATACGAGCTTTTTTGTGATGTTTTTTATATGTGAAGAACCAGATTATAAGTTTTTCAATATAGTGATCTATTTTAACATTATTAAATTCACAAAAAATTTACATTGATTTTTATAAATTTGTTTAATAATTTGACTTCACTGAAACTCCTATATCCCCCAGGCATCGCGTTGAAAACCAGCCTGATTGGTGCTGGGCAGTACTCCACATCGTTACAGCTTCCTTCGCCTTTGCAATGATGCTTCGTTGCCAGTTCTATGCCACGTTCACTTGAGGATTCTAGTCGAGGGCTTGCGTGACTGTATGTACCGCTTAGGTTTTAATATTTTCATTTAAATATAGGTACCCCTTATTGGAGCAGTGTTAGCCTAGTAGCTTCAGCGTGCGACTCTCTGAGGTCGTAGGTTCAATCCCCTACTGTGCACCAATAGACTTTTACTCGCACGGAATAGAACACCATAGTGAGAAGGCATGCCTTAGACCCATCAATTTAACAGCGTATGTCAGGCACATGAGGTTGATCACCTACTTGCCTATTAGATTGACAAATGATCATGAAACAGATTCAGAAATCTGAGGGCCAGATCTAAAACGGTTGCGCCGCCTGATCCCTAATAGTTTTTATCTATAGAAAAGTATTTTTTCTGCCTTAAATGTGCTTTTACACAACGTTTTTCAGCGTGTTCGAAGCATATTCGGGGTTCGAACTGTCTATCTCAGTGGACGCGCGCTCAGGCAATAGATCTTATACATTTATGAATACAACTCAATTTGTTGCTATATAGTTTTAAAAGACCACCGTTAGCTTTGGTCTACGGAATAAAAGTCAATTATATATGTTTGATTCCTATCGTGACTTTAATCGCTGGAGCTTTTCTCGTACTTTATATAATAGTTAATAAACCTAGTGTATTGAATATAAGTGCAAGTGCGGTATCTCAGATACACGAACATAGTGTCAGAACATTATAGAATACTAAGACTGTTAATGAATATTACCCTGCCATAATTATTGTATAGGCTAGATTGTAATTCATGTAAAGTCGCAATATTTTTTGCTTGAATATATAATCTGCAGAGCTTATGATAATCCTAATGCCCTAGAGGTTCATAATATCAAAGTCGAAACTAAAATATGCTGAGTCAATTGACTCTATGCGCCAAGTGGAGGAAGTTATACTAGTTTTGAAGTTTGAAAGAAGTACGAAACTTTCTACTAGTTGAGTGAAGATTTTCACAAACGAGTCTCACAGTTATATCAATTCTACTATCTACGGGTACAAAATGGGTGTAATGTTTGAGTTTCATATAAAATTGTATAGGTTTTTTTATAGAATAGGGGGCAAATGGACAGAAGGCTCACCTAATATTAATTGATATAATGGACACTCTCAATGCCAGAGAGCTCGCGAGTGCGTTGCCAGTTTTTAAAGAATTAGTACGCTCTTTTGTTGAAGGATTTTTCTAAGTGGGATTGGTTCGGTAATGCTCCAGAGGGCAGCTGGTTCCACATAGTGGTGGTGCGCGGCAAAAATGCCTTAAGAAACGCTCAGTTGTGGAACGACGGACGTCGAGGTGATATATATGACATAATTTTAAAACACCAACAATATTTTAGCAAACATGTGTTGGTTTTCGCTGGAGGTCTAAAAAAACAACGTTCTATAAAGTAATTTAATTTAACTTATAATTTAGTTTCAACTAGCTCACACATTCAAACTGTTAATAAAAGAGAAATATCATTTTCACAACTGAATAAACAATTAGATCGACCGTAGATCTAATGAAGTCAATCTATTTTCCCTACAAATTTATAAAAATAACATCTCGTATTACAACCCTTTGACCGGAATGGCTCGTCAATATAACGAGATGGCAAAGAGCAATCACTCACTTGTGGACATATTCTGTCACAATATTAATAAATTCATCAGTGTCATTAAAGACATCCTCCATCGTAGGTTAAGTGCTGACCCTTGTGGCCCTGGTTGCTATACCTAAATGACTTGACCCATCCTCATCGTTAAACTGGTGTCGAGGAACTTCTTATTTTTTTACTATGTTACCTTTAATAGTCATGAGCTTTTTCATTATTGTAACATTAATTTTGCAGTGTGCACATAGTTTTACGTTAGAATCCAGTTCAAAACTCATAGTTTTAAGTTTATTTTTGTAAAGATTGTAATGTGTTTTGTGCATCAAATAAATAAAAAAAAAATAAAAAAAATCTTTAGTTTTAAAGCTTTATACAGAAACGATTATAATAATGTTTTAAGTAAATTTTATAATATCACTAAATATTATTATTATGTGTCTACACTTTTTCTATGATGTTATATTGTTTTAAATAGTATACTTTATACAAGACGTGTTAATATTATTCAATTTATTATTACGATTGAATTTAAAATTTAACGGAGTTGAATATTTAAAAATAATTTCAAAACTAAATGCTTTTAAGCGTTCAAAAATAAAATGTCTTCTGCGCATTGCTCTCATCTTGTCAACAAGCTTAATTAAAACGAACGCAGCAAATTTAATTTACCGCTGTAATTTTAAAAGCACCATTTTTAATAAATGGTAATTATGTTAATTGCTTATTGAGAGAAAGCGCATTAAGAGACATAATCACAATACATTTGAAATTATAAACATTTTCTCATAGACAAACACGATGCCAAGTCAAATCTTGAATTAAATCCCAAGACACTTGATACCCATATTCTCAATGCTTTGGTTAATGAAATCAATCAAAAAATTTGTCTCTGCTCGCTTCTATCATTTATGTTTTGATTGGATATTATTTCTTTTTGTAAAGAAATTGTTGTTATATGAATCATTTCATTATTTCATTAATGTTTTATCTTCGAATTTTCAACACACATTTTCATTTGTTTTTGATAAGTTGGTCATATAAATGCCGGCTGATCTATAAATTCATGTAATATTAAGTTCTTTATACGCTATAATATATGTGAAATTGGGAAATATTTGAAATTTAATTTGATATTTTTAATTCTTAAATTAAAATTTTCAGTATTTGTGAACGGTTCAAAAATACCTAAAAACGAATCGTGGCGCGTCACCAGTCCCTTTTTCTGAATCTGTCAACTATATAACGTGATGCATAATTCGATCCACTAAATGTTGCAAGAGTATGTGAGCTCGAACCACTTCAGGCACAGATTCGGGCTATTCAGACAAATTCCGTACTCCAGTATACATTGTAATCAACCCTATGCCTATAGTATGACAATTATCATTAAGTTTCAGAAGTTCTAGTAACATACGCAAATATAATTTTTTTCAAAGTATAAACCACACTACAATTCTAATAATATGTTGTGTAAGGGATCTAAACGATAAAAATAAACTTTACGCTGAAAAATCTTTAACATATGATTTTATAGTGATTCGAAACGATACTTATATTAACATATGACAGTGAAATATTCTTTACTTTTTTGTAGGTGATGATGTCCTATTTAAGCAAACTACTTCGCCTTCTATACCTAAAGTTATGTATATGTCGAAGATTCAACGCGATTAATAATGACAAAGTTGGTATCACTACCGTCGTCCGACATTATTACTTAATATTTAAACACAGTCAGTGCGCACGCCCGGCGCAGGCGCCGTTCGGAAAGCAATTCTAGCACTTCAGTCTTCACGACCGATTCTACGCACTACTGACAAATTGACTTTGACAATTGACATGTTTGTGATTGAAATTGAGATGTTTTTAACCAAATAAACAAACAATCTCTTATAGTATAGATTAAACGTCCCATTAGCCAGTAGAGACCCTTGTATTTGTGATTAATTTCGTCTCGCTTTGTTTGAATATGTTTTTTCCAGGTGAGTCTGCGGTCTAAATGCATTCCTAAATATTTGACTGTATTTTGATGTGGTAATTGGGTGCCATTTAGAGTGAAGGGGGGGCAGTCTTCCTTTCGGAGCGTGAAGGTGACGTGCACCGATTTGGACACACTAACTGCAATTCTCCATTTGGCCAGCCAGTCTTCTACTTTATTTAAGCCATTTTGTAAGATTTTAGAGGCCAGAATGGGACTTCTGTTGGAGGTAAGTAGAGCCGTGTCATCAGCGAAGGTGGCGATAGTAATCTCTGGGCTCTGTGGTAGGTCGTGTGTATATAGTGTGTACAGGACGGGTCCGAGGACTGAGCCCTGTGGCACACCTGCGCAAATTTCGTAAAAACCGGATGTGCTGGCACCTTCTTTAACTTGAAATATTCTGTTAGACAAGTATGATTGTAGGATCCTATAGAATGTGTGTGGCAATAAGGATTTAATTTTAAACAAAAGACCCTTATGCCACACTTTGTCAAAGGCTTGTTGTGCGTCAAGAAATACAGATGAGCAGTATTCTCTCCTCTCGAGGGAGTTTCTTATTTTTCTACATACTCTGTGGACTTGTTCTATTGTGGCATGTTTTTGCCTAAAGCCAAACTGATGATCTGGTATGATATGCTTTTCTTTTATTATGTCCAGCATTCTGTGTAGTAGAGTTTTCTCAAATAATTTGGACATAATAGGTAGCAGACTAATGGGTCTATATGATGTGATTTCGTGAATAGGTTTTCCAGGTTTGTGGATCATAGTCACTTGTGATACCTTCCATAAGTCTGGGTAATACCCAGCTCTTAGGATTGCATTAAATAGCATTGTAAGGTACACTATCACTTTGCGTGGTGATTCTTCGAGGACCTTTTTGTCTATTAAGTCATAGCCCGGTGCTTTATTATTGTCCATTGATTTGATGTTGCGATTAATTTCCCGTGGTGTCACTAGTTTTAATGGTAGATCAAGTTGCAGGTCTTGGTCAATGATTAGTTCGATATCCGATTCATCTACATTAGGACTGGGGTCATTCGGTTTGAATACATGACTAAGATGATTAGCAAAAACTTCAGCTTTTTCTCGTTCCGTTCTTATCCACTGCCCGTTCTGCGTTCGTAGTGGTGGCTTTTGGTGTAGTGGTCGAGCTAGGTTTTTGCAGGCTCTCCAAAGCGAGTAATCGGTTGCTTTTGTTGATGTCAATCCTTCCAGGTGTTTACTCAAGGCTGCTTCGTTAGCTAGATATATAGATTAAACTAATGTACTTATAACTGGTACGGATTAATGTCAAAGTATTATGTGTAATTGTTTGTTACAATAATTAAATCTAAGTAGCCCATAACCAAAACGAGAGATTAATTTATCATTGAACGATACAAACGCTATCCTCAACTAAATTCAGCTAAAGTTTATCGGTTCCAGATACCATTCCCAAACCGCGACCGTGACCTAATTGATGTTCACGGATCGAAGACCCAATTCACAATTTTAGGAGTTCATTGCCCTATAAGCAAAATAGATAATTTTAATAATTAAAATACGATAGCTCATTTAATGGCAAACCAAATGTCCTGCTGCTGAGTTTTATTACCGGACGATAAGGCAGAATACAAAATACCATCCGTATCACGACGACCGTCGTTCCACAACTGAGCGTTTCTTAAGACAGTTCTTGCGGCGTACCACCACTATGTGGAACCAGCTGCCCACTGAAGTATTTCCGAACCAATTCCTCTTAGCATACTTCAAGAAAAGAGCGTACCAATTCTTAAAAGGCTGGCGACCACCACTTGCGAGCCTTCTGGCAATGTGATTGTCCATGGGCGGCGGTATCACTTATCAAGTGAGCCTCCTGCCCGTTTGCCTCCTATTACATATTACACTTCTGGACACATCTATTGGCCCACCTTGCATTTTCAGTTTCTTTTGGTCCTAACTAAAAATTTATATTAGGTCGAGTAAAAAGTTTTTATGCAGTTTTGAACCTGATACATTTTACCATCTTTTTCGATCGTATTGTTTTAAATTTGAATTTAGAATACCACACCACATGGAGATACGCCTAACAAGTCGGGTAGGCGCCTTGATGAAGTCAGTTGATTTTTGAATAAAAAACGTGTTTTATCAAATAAAGGTTTAATTTAATAACGCGTGTTGCCTCCATGGGCATCTACGACAGCTCTCATACGATTAGGCATAGAGTTTATCAACCGCTGTATGAAATTTTGAGGGATCATCTCCCATTCCTCTTCTATGGCAGTTTTCAATTCCTGCATCGTCTGGGCAACTGGCTGACGAGCCCTAACACGTCTTTTTAGCTCGTCCCACATATGCTCAATGGGGTTCATATCTGGGCTTCTGGCTGGCCAGTCCATAACTGCGACGTTCACATCCCGAAGATATTCTCTGACGATGCCGGCCGTATGGGCTCTTGCATTATCATGCATAAAAAGGAAATTTGGGCCGCATAGTCCGCGTATGGCATCACGTGAGGTTCTAAGCACTCAAGAATGTACCTTTCAGCATTTAATGTTGGCAGCCGTGGTCCCGTAACAAGCTCAAGTTGAGTTTTGCCGCTCGCGGATATACCGCCCCAGACAGTCCATGAGCCACCGCCATAAGCAACCCTCTCTTCAAAGCAGCATTGTGCAAAACGCTCTCCCTTACGTCGGTAGACCTTCTTCCTTCCATCATTGCCATGTAATGCAATTTTAGACTCATCAGAAAAGAGTACACCGTTCCAATGCTGCTGAGTCCAATTTCAGTGTGAGCGCGCGAAATGAAGGCGCGCTATTCGGTGGGCTCGCGTTAGTTTTGGGCCATTAGCTGGCTTGTGTGGTACCATATCGCGTTCATTTAATCTTCTCCGAATAGTTCGAGCGCTCACATTTACTCCATGGAAGTCGCGAAGTTGGTTTTGTATCTCAATGGAGGTAAGGTGACGATTTCTCAAGCTGGTCGTCACGATGAATCGATCCTGCCTTTCAGTTGTGACCCGAAATCGTGGCCTTCCTTGGCGGCGAACAAAGTCGCCAGTCTCTAGGTATCTCCCATAAACGCTTCGGAACGCAGATCGACTTAAATTAAGTTGATCACTCACATTTCTTTGGCTGTGTCCGGCCCGGATAAGTGCCACAGCTTGGGCGGCGACTTCAGGCGAAGTATCCATAGATTATTGATAGAACCTCATCTTAATGTTAAGAATAAGTAATGTTTGTTGCAAAACCAAAGAGAAAATCACACTTTCAAGAATTAAATCCAACTAAACCAATTTAATCAAGTTTTTTTAGTACTCGATTGTTTGATACCAATGAGCAGGCTCCAAATTGTCTTTTGTTTCTTTAAATTCTGTGCTCGAAATTAAAAAAAAAATATTGAATGCTATTATGAATGTGCCAGGTTCAAAACTGCATAAAAACTTTTTACTCGACCTAATATAAATTTTTAGGTAGGACCAAAAGAAACTGAAAATGCAAGGTGGGCCAATAGAAGTGTCCATAAGTGTATATACACCTATATAAAAATGACATTGAAACTATGTTTAATTATTCGGCTATGTATAATGTATATAGGGTAATTCCGGGGGAGATGGCCGTACGGGAGAGATGGCCAATAGAAAAAAGTTCGAGTATTAATTCATAGATGTCAATACCTTTTATTTATTTCCATTCATGTCGGCACCGGCAACAAGTGACAGTGAATTGTTTTGCAAAAAAAATAGGAAAAAGTAAGTAATTTGACTTTGTTTTTCATTAACACGTTAGATCTAAACTAAGGGGTTGACACATTAAGTGGTCAAAAAAAAGTTTGGACAGTTTTGTACGTTTTCGTGATATCTGCGTGAAGTAAAGAACTTTCTCGTGTTCTAGCCTCAAAATTAACTCCATAATTGAGATGTTGCTTTTATTACGCCCTGTGGCCATCTCACCCAGTCAATAGGGATAGATGGCCATAGTATTTTCGGGATAGATAGCCTTAAATTTGTATGCCCAAATTTAAATTTATTTTTAATATTTAATAAAATAGATGAAAGAAGGAGAAAAAACAGGAGTTAAAATATCTCAAGGGTAACGGGAAAGGTAAAAAAAGTACTGGCCATCTCGCCCCGAACACTATGGCCATCTCCCCCGGGCACTCGGTGAGAGATGGCCAGTCCTAGTTTTTTTTTAAAGTTTAAAATTATATTGTTAGCGTTGTCTAAAGTGATGTATCGTTAATATTTGATAAGAATAATAAATAAAGTTTATGTTCTATACGAATTCACTGTTTTATTCATCATAATTCCTTCATAATACAGTTTTATAGTTACTAGGGCCATCTCCCCCGGAATTACCCTATAGTATTAGGAGCTGTGAATGAACTGCGCAAACATCGAATCAGCCTAAGTGTCGAATTATGCGCACTAATCTTTAAAACATCTCGTTTGGCATCCAAATATTTAATAGAAAAGCCAAGTTAATGTTAAAATTACACGACGAATTGATGGAGCATTCGGTATTTTTTGTAGTCTACAATGAAGTACTCTTTTGAGTTTTTGAAGTCTCTATTTTGACCAACGCAATTTGAGTCAAATTAATATACAACCTGGGATCACGTCCCTCACTTATGAAAGTAATCATATCGGATGCTTCAATGCTTAGTTTTCAAATTATAAGTGAAAACAAAATTGCCTCTATTCGAGAACTACGAGTATAATAAAGGTATAATGTTATTAATGTACACGACTTCTGACGGAGTGAGGGCCTCCTCCAAATTTTTCCATTTGTCTCTCATCTGCGCTTCTATTTTCCAATCTTTACCCTTTCATTTCATTTTACCAGGTTTCTGGTGGACGTCCTCTTTTCTTTTTTCATTTCAAGTAAAGGTTTTTTTGAACCATCTGTCATCGCAAACGCGGGCTTTGTTACTGGCCTATTTCCATTTCTTTGACTGTGTTCTTTGAAGGATACTTATTACACAGTTAAAAAATAACAGTTTTGTAGTATAGTAGAGTTATATTAAATAGCCTAATTCTAAAGGTTTATAGATTACAAGGGGTAGTAAGTTATTCAAATATATATTGTCGATTAAAGAGTGGCGGAGAGTATCTTGTCAGGTATCGCTGTACGATTCGGGAACTGATAAAAAATTTAGATCTTCATTTTTGAATATTGTTGTTTATTAAAAAGAGTGGCGGAGAGTTTATTGCTAGTTCTTTTCTTCCGTTCTACGCCCTTGATTTGAGAACTGGCAGTGAATGTAAAATTAGAAGCATTTAATGTATATTTCTTTTTTGACGTTCATAAAGGTGGAAACATACTACTAAAACGCCACGCCACGCAACGTGTCGACACCTGAAATCCATCGTGCACATTACCAACACGCGACACCACGACTTAAATCCAATTCGTAGAAATTCCACACAGTATGCATTGTCAGTAAGAAACAAATTTAAGGAATATTTTTGTGGTGAAGGTGCCGTTCCGTGGCAGCTTGATATTGTGAGGAAAGGTAGACAAAATTAAAAACTTGCAACTCATACAAAAGTCATGTAATATAATATTTTAATAAAACTTTCTGCTTGCATTCATTTTTTCGGCTATTTCTTCCCATGCATTATTTGTCACAGTATGGTCGCTGTATTGAGCCAATCTCATGTCATATAGAACAGAATATTGTTTCACCAACTCAGTTAATTGTTGGTCGTTCATTTCGCCGAATAAATAAATCCAAAAATATGTAAGTATATAAATTGACATTTGTGCCAAATACTCGAACGTTTGACGAGTGGCGTCAACAACACGACAACACGCTGATCCAAATCGATGGGATGTTACCGCGTGTGATCACATGGCGTGTTGTATATGTGCACCTAACCATATTAAATATATGGGATTGATAAGTACTGACATGCGTCGGATGGCGTGGTGTAGCGTCGCGGTTTAGTAGTATGTTTCCGCCTTAAGTGTACATTGAGTTACCTATATGAATAAATGATTTTTGACACTTTGACTTAATAAGTAATTATGGTAAAATAAATTGTGATTTCATGTCAATAAGTAATAGACGTAAGTTAGTTTGTGTCTAATAAGCGTAGGTGTTATACGCCTCCATTTAATTATGTGATGGCAATCACTGCTTCCATTAGTGGGAATATTTTGTGAATGCTGACCATGGTTTTGGAGAACCGATTTCCCTATAATGTTTACAATCGATACATTAAATGTCACATCTGTTTAATAAGAAGTTAAATGTGTACGATTATTTTTTTAAACTTACAACTACACTGACAGCTTATAGCCATATGGGGCTTTATGTGAATACGGGGGTAAAATATATTGTTTTGAAGCTACACAAAATCGTAAAGTTTAGAAATTTCTAACAAACACAAATTTTGGGTAATGTTGGGCAATGGGGTAGAAGGTTCACCTGATTTTAAGTGATACCGCCGCCCACCGACACTCACATTGCCAGAAGGCCCACAAGTGCGTTGCCGGCCTTTTAAGAATTGGTACGCTCTTTCCTTGAAGGACTCTAAGTCAAATTGGTTCGGAAATACTTCAGTGGGCAACTGGTTCCACATACTGGTTACGCGGTATTTACCTCTTTAAACTCTTTTTGAAAAGATCTTCAAATCAAGCATCAGCTGATTATGCTGCTGATGTGAACAGAGATAATAACATTACCATAGAATAGGTAAAATTTATAACATACTAAACAACGGAAAGTTGTGGACCACATGTTGCGCCATGACCGCTACCATCTCCTTCATTAAATTATAATGGGTAAAATCCAGGGTAAACGGCGTGATGATAGAAGGAAGAACTCATATCTTCGCAACCGTAGAGAATGGACGGGTATTGTGATTGCGGAAGAGTTGCTGCATGTGGCACAGGACAAGACACGCTTCAAGAGACTGAGGGCCAACCTCCAGTAATGGCACTAAAAGAAGAAGATAACATATTAATGGTTAATACTTTGTTATGGAAGACCTGGGAACTCTGACACATGTACTTGTAATGTAAATTAACTTATAACGAAAACATTTTTATATGCAAATTTTAATATAACCGTGAAGCATTTCAATTAATCTTTTGTAAATGAAATTGGCGTTTATTTGTGCAAAACAAAGCAATCTCAAATCAAGGATCGTAATAATTCAAACTTTATGGTGATCCTACATTCATGTATAAGCTTCATATTAAATTAATTTTCGTTACTGACCTCGTCGGACGCGCCTTCGTGAAAATTATGTTTAAATCAATTTTATATATGTCGTATTTGATTTTGCAAAATGGAATAATTCCGTGGGAATTGAGTTTTGCTGAAACGGGGAAAATTATGACTAAAGTTACGACGATTACGAACTCGTTATAAAATATTTCTGTTTGCGTTGACTATTTCCGATTTCAAATACACTGTAAAGGGAAAAACCTTGGTTAAAAAAAAACGACGGGTTGCACTCCGGGAGTGCCGGCAGAAGTGAAAACTTGAATATTAACGTTGTGTATTTTTGATATTTGGAATGGTTAGGGAATAATTTTGCACGAATTATCAGTATAAAAGTACTAACATTTATGTGGTAGAATACAATATTTATTTATTGCGCTATCGTACACAAACATGAAAATTTATATTACATTAAATACGCCGCGCCAGCTGTCTACTCTCCATCCGTCTTACGAATTTTCGATCGGGTCACGTGTCCTGACGCGAGTTTAACATTTTTTACCCATTCCAAAAAAAGTGTTCAACGCCGCTAAATAAGTTTTCACTTCAATAAAAAGAAAATTGTTTCATACATTTACTACATAAGTTTCGTCCCTACTCCATGATCCTCCAGACTCCATCGTGGACTCCAGCTTGGTATATAGCGTCAGACATTTTATTTATTTATATTTATTTATTCGTTGCATACACACATATAATACATATAATACAACTGGCGGCTTTAATCGCTTTCGAGCGATGTCTCTCAGGCAAGGATCTACATAATCCATTCTTGATCTCTTCTCTTCTCTCTATCCATATCCTCTTCCACTTCCCTACGACAGAGAAAGTACTGAAAGTGTATTGTTCAAATACGACCAGTTCTTATAAAGAACTACAAAATATTTTCAATTCAGTATATTTACGTATTGTAATGCAAATATAATGAGTCACTCTTCACATTTCAACAACTTTGTATCTCCGAATACTATATAATGGCATAGTTATATTTTGAAGAATTGAAGAAGAATATCAGTGGAATTATTTATTCAGGTAGAATCTTGTTATTGGCTTTTACTAGGTTACTAAGGATGGAATTGAAGGATATTTTATATTTCATAAAATCTAATACTTTTTCGACATACGGCAGTTAAACTTAATGATATCACAACAGTGAATCCGAGGGTATTTTGGCCAAGTGAAGAAATCTCACTATAAACCATCTCGGGCTGCAAAAACTAAGTTATTCAATTCAAACGTTATTTAGGCCTATTCAAAAGTTAAAGAAATAAAAGCAAAGGGATTGATCATACAGATGTTGACAGTACACGGTGGATTATCATAGTTTCTTCACATTCTTTCCGCGTGGCTTGATCCCTCGGCGTTGCGTAGAGATGTCGGGTCTCTCTGCATTACCGCATTGTACCATGGGTAGTGTTCAGAGGAGTTGTTCGGACTAATAACTGCTGCTGAGTTTCATCATCGGACGGCAAGGGAGAATACCAATCCGTATTACCTCGACGTCCACAACTGAGCGTTTCTTAAGGCACTGTAGTATTTCCGATCCAATTCGACTTAGGGTCACCTGATGTTAAGTGATACCCATGCCACACTCACATTGCCAGAAGGCTCGCAAGTGCGTTGCCGGCCTTTTAAGAGTTGGTACGCTCTTTTCTTGAAGAACCCTAAGTTGAATTGGTATACGTTTTAGTGTATTTATTAAATTTAATAAAGCGATCGAAAATAACAACTGTAATGAAACATTAACTTGTAAGCAACTAATAGCCACGAGGAAATTTGCCTTTTGCGTAAGTCAAGTAATTTTCATACTGAAATACATCTTATTTATACTGCACTAAGAATGGTTTCCCCTTGAATATTTTGACGGTTGTAATCCATTGTAATAGTATTGTGTAACCATTAATCCTATTATTTTACACATGTTTAATTAACTTACTGTGGTCTTAATGCTTAGGTTGTCAGTAGAACAGGATACTATAATAGTTCAGGGCTGGATTTAAAGGTCTAGGCCTCAGGACAACAAAGTAGTGGAGGCCCCAAATTATTTTGGAAAATATAAGACGAAAAAAAAAACAGTCTTTAAAAAATAGTAACAAGGTAAATAAAGTTTCTTATTTAAAGCATTTTTAACGTAACAAAAAAGGGACACAAAAAACAGTTTACCATATTTGGTCAAATTTTGCCTTCGGGTAAGTGCCTCTTCCTATATGATCTGCTTTTGGCGACTATCGTGTTGATTCCTTTTTTGGCCATTGTATGATATGATGAGTTCACCTTCCTCATATCTTGCTTATGAGTGGTGTTTTACGTCTAGATGTTTGCGTGTCTAATGGCGTAGTTAATTTGGCCTAACTTTAAATCTTTTCGGATCTTAATTTCAAATTTATTGATAGACGATTTTATTATAAGAATTTTTTTTTTATATTGGCATTTTTTTTGTTTACCCGCGTATAAGTGTTATGAAATGATCATTTCAAAGTACATAATTATTACCAAGGCCTAGGAGAGACCCGTGTTGGCCTATAATTACGCATACAGAGGCTCTGAGATTAAAGGTTGACAGAAGACAGACAGAAGGCGTCTTATAAATCACTGAATCAAAAATAAAGTGTATAATAATCTATGAGTTAATTATATAGTTATAAGTATTACATTACTCAGTTTTCTTTACATACCACTATCAAAAATCTTAAGATAGAAGGAAAGGTTTTCCTCTTATAAGTCGCTCTAATCCAAAAAACTTTTTACCAGCTTATACTTTTGCTACTTAAAGAGCAAACTAGGTGTTTGAGTAGCGAATGTGGGATAGTATACATGCTTTTCTCACTAAGGCTTAAGTCGAGACTAAGAACTAAGTAGCGCTCCTGTATGTCAAAAATGTATTGAATTTGACAGCGCTAAATATCGACGCTGCATCCTATTATTATTATCATCTCCAGGAACCAGAGTTAGAAATAACCTCACCTCTTTTAACTGTTCTGCATACATATTATAGTAAAAGCTATCGAAAATATATTTAACAGCTGTCAAAAATATACAAAAACATGTGCGTGCGTACAAAGTACACATGTCAGATATGTGAAACTTCTTTGGTAAACAAATTTTTAACTCTTTACACAAATCTAAAACTTTAGATTTCCGAGACTTAGAGGGAGGAAAAAAGGAAGATATGTTAGGAATTTAATGAATATAATTGTGCTAAAATTTTAAGTGTTGAAAATTAATACAAATAATATATTTTTTTTTTAAATTTAGCTCTTCGATAGTTAGAATTGGCATTTTATTTATGACGTGGCATTTTAATTTACTATTCGTCATTTGAGATTTCAATAAATAATTTTGCATAAAATATAAAATACGAATATTTATTAAATTCTCTTTACGAAATTTTATTTTAAAAATAGAATTTCTATAAGGTAATTCACCCTTCTCACTCTCTCTCAATCGGATTCAACCGTTCTCTCCCTTTACTTCAGCAAAAACACTGCACATCTTCGTGAAGATGCATTATATCATATCATTAGATAGCAAGACTTATTATTTTTGCACGATATTCTTAATAGGCGGATAGATAGCCCCTATTTGCTGTCGTTAATTTCTCTAAAAATTCTACCACCGTTTAAAAAGATACACACAATTGATCCACGTGCCTCGCACGAACACGAATTATCTGCATAATTCGCCAATGTTTCGGGTTTTATCTAACTATGACTCTAATTACGAGGATATTGATATTATCCACCTAACCAAAGGGGATGTAAGGAAATATTTGAAGAGGCGGAAAGAGTTTGACTTTGTTTAGCAGTAACAATTTAGTTTTTTCTTAGAAAAATTAAGTATTAACTGTGGTTTGTTTAATGTTAAATTTTAGTTTTTTTCATTATTGTCTATTAATGTGTATGTAATATTCTTGTAACTTGTAATACAGGGTCACTTTTCGTTAGAGAAATTTTTTTCACAGTGGGGTCCGAAGTAAACGAAAAGTTTTGATTTGAAAAAAAATTATATCGTATAACTTAATATTATCTTGAATACACTCAATAAACAACTATAAATAGTATGTGTAACGCAAGAACTCATCAGTACCAATCTAGTGGATATTATGAAAAAGATACAGGATGTAGATATTTTCGAATTTTAAGAAGAATTAGTAAAAAAAGTCTATTTTCTTATAAATCGCAAAATAAATCATAACTCAGCAGGGGTTGACCTTAGAGACCTCCCGTAGTACAATTTTTTGCCTTTGATGACCTCACCTATCCCCTATTTGCGTTTGATCCACGACTTTTTGGCCACCCTGTATATTGTTTGTCTATGTAATCTGTTTTGGATATTGCTAAGTGTTTTGGTTTATAATATGTATGTTAGCTGTAAGAATACTAATAAATAAGTAATGATGTCCGTTAATTTCAGTTTTCAATTGCGCAATTAATTTGTACTCGACGTATAATACAATAAATATGACTCAAAACCAGCGTGCATCCCGGCTGTGACGGCTGTTCATCTAATTGCCGATAGAGAAAAATAATTAATATAACTTACCAAGTTGCCTTTAGCTAAGAAACAAATCGATAACGGCGACCAACTAGCAAGTTATAAGTATTATGGGTTGATTCAGTCCATTAAGGAAAAATAAATGGGCGTGTTTTTGATAAGTCCTCCTAATAAACTTTAGATTAATTAAAAAAATAATCTAAAGTTAAAACAATTCGACTTAGGGTCCTTCAAGAAAAGAGCGTACCACTTCTTGAAAGGCCGGCAACGCACTCGCGAGCCCTCTGGCATTGAGAGTGTCCATGGGCGGCGGTATCACTTAACATCAGGTGAGCCTCCTGCCTGTTTGCCCCCTATTCTATAAAAAAAAAAAAAATTATAGTTTAATACAAACTTTCAACCCTTTCAACAACCTGACTGGGTTGTCTGAAAGAAACGGCTTTTAATAGTAAAACCGCATTTTTTTATGTTGTAACTAAAAAAAATCAGTGGCGCTATAATCTCTTTAGGTATTGGCCTCAGATGTCTGTTTTATGATCCTTTTTAAATCTAATAGACAAGTAGGTGATCAGCCTCCAGTGTCTAACACATGCCGTCGACTTTTTATGGTTCGAACAAAAGTTAGTTTAGTTAGTTAGGTAGAAAGAAAGTCCATTGGTGCACAGCCGGGGATCGAACCTACGATATAGGTATGAGAATCGCACGCTGAAGCCACTAAGCCAACAAATATTTATTAGCATATAACGTAACATGTTAAACCAATAAAATTCCAAACAATGGACCTACTGATTTTATAGATTAAGGTGTCAGGATATGAAGCAAATGAAGCGGCGTCTTTCAAACTGAAGACATCTTGTTGTACTGGGAAAATTTAATATATTTTCTAAGGATAACGATACGGTTACTTTTTTCATTTTCTTTCTCGAATAAAGAAAATTGTAATTTCGTTTAATTTTCATGTAAATTGGAGGGTCTAAATCTAAAATGGTTTTGTTTTACGAATTATGTTGAAGTGGAAATTGTCTCACTTAGCCTGATGCGATGACGCTTAAGAAAATCTTTTCACAAAGAAATTTTATAATCGTCAAAGACCTTTTATTTGACTCCTGAAAAAGTATAATTACAGCCAAAATCAAGTAGAAATTTATTTAATCCAAACATGAATTATGATATTTGCGGACACGTTTGTAATACATGCGAATACTTATTTAGGGGAGACCGGGTACAAACGTAACGGCGGGTCGAAAGTAACAAATGCTCTCTAGATTCATCCAATGGTCGAACACAGCTCCGCTGCCGTCAGGCGATAGCTGAGAGCACCCCCCTCACTTGTAGTTAGTCGCTGCGTACTTAAAGCACTGTTAGATTGTGTGAGAGGATACTAAGTGTTTTTACAAACCAAAAGTAAGTTTTTCGATATCTTGTTATTTAATGTTTACATAGTCGTAAAATGATGGTAGTAATCTGAATGTTTGCATATCTATTTTTGATTAGATTGATTGTACATTGTTTAAATTTGTTTTTGTTTAGCTCGTTCCGTTCTAAGGTTATATTTCATGTTTCAACAAAAATGAGGAAGGGTACAAAAGTAACATAGTCCTATGGGTACAAAAGTAACAAGTTACTGTTGTCCCCGTAATGATTTAATTACCTTTACTCCAACAGAATGCCGCGACAACGCATAAGAACAACTACACGACACATAAGTGTATAGAAAAGCGGCGGATAATTTTTTTTCTGAAAGGTGGCACGATAGTCTAATGACTGGTAATGAATGGTTGACGGGTTTTTTAAAACGGCACCCGAGCCTCTGTTTGAGATCTCAGAGTTTCAACGAACATAATGTGAACAAATTTTTTATAATCTTGCTGAGGTAATTGATAGGTACAAATTTGAGCCAAAAGATATCTGGAATATGGATGAGACAGGGGTCCACTGTCCAAAAACTTAGCACGATTATTGCTCAAAAAGGAACTGAACAAGTAGGTGCAGTAACCTCAGCAGAACGTGGAAGATTAGTAACTGTTGCTGTTGCGATTAATGCTCAAGGAGGACACATACCTCCTTTTTTCGTATTCCCATTGAAACAATTCCAAGACCACATGATACTTGAGGGTCCTGTTGGTTGTGCCGGAGCTGGCAATGCTAGTGTATCGATGCAGAATGCAGAACTTTTACTTTTTACATAAATACTTGTTGATAATAAACAAGTATTACATATAATATTGTATTAATTACCAACCTCTTCTTCTTGTTACTTTCGACCCACAACGTGTTACTTTCGACCTGCCTACGTGGTCGAAAGTAACAACTGACGTTTTTTTTTTAACTCTCTGTTATTCATATAAAACACACCATAGTAAAATAAATCGAGCTGCTAGTGTAAAGAACATAAACTGAATTTATATATGGTTATATTAATTTAATGACAATATTAAAACCTAGCCACAAATCAAGTGTGAAGTACAAAGTGTTACTTTTGTACCCGGTCTCCTCTCATCTACTTGATATATTAAAGATAAATTTTAAAATGGTGAAGTCTTAGCTAAAACGATAAACAACACGGGAATTGACAAAGGGTGGAAAATCGAACAATAAATAATGTGATTATAAAATCACATAAGGTTTGATTGTAATTTATAGTGTTGCCCAAAATCGGTCTCGGTCTTGCAGTCTTGTCTTGTTCTTGCGTTTTTGCAAGATCAAGACCAATACCAAGACCGCCTTATTATAGCAAGACCAATACCAAGACTGAACCCCGCAAGACTTGAGCAAGACAATACTTAAGCCTGCAAGACTCTTGAGTCTTGCAGTTGAGACAAACTGAGATTTGGGCGTTAATAAGTAGGTATTTGGTTTCAATCCCGATTTTGAGAAACGTTCCCCAGTATCAAAACCGTAGGTATCACTAAGCTAAGGGCTGCAGTTGTATTTGCAGTTGGCAACGTGCCGCTCGTCTGAAAGCACCCTGAAACGTATTGTATTGATTAGGTAGGTTAGTACTTATTATATTTCAACAATTTATTAAGTAGGTAGCGTGTTAATACTCACAAATCTGTTCCCACCATCCCATGTGATAAAATTTACCTAGAATAACTTTCTAGCAAAGTTCATACCTTGTAGGTATCTACCTATAATAATATGTTATGCTTGTTTATGTCTAATGTGCACATCTAACGTTAGTACTCGTAGGTTGGTATGTGCTTAAAATTATAGCTAACAAAATTATATAAACATCATGTAGGTGTGAAACTTATGTTTCAAAGGTTATATTATTATTTTATTTAGCAAAATTTAAAAGTAACAGCGAGTCGAGTAGGTCTAGTAACAGTTTCTACGGCAGCCAATATTATGGTACAGACGCCAGCACATCAAGCTACTACAATCTATCAAATTTCTTCAACAGATTTTCAAGTTTATCGCTAAAGAATTAAGGTTCAAAGTTGATTGGGGAAATGTGACGTTCTGCGAATAAACGGTTGGTCGGTCGGTGTATTATATACCTACTTATTTGATAATTTACCGACAAAGACGCCGCGGTTTGCAACAAGTGTATCACAGCATTTGACACTGTTTGAGCGCCGCATTCGCCGACAAAGAGTACGGACAGAGGCACACAAATTTTTACCTATTTTGGTAGGGTTGGAACGGGAGTATAAAATTAAATGACCTTGAACATGTCCCAGCAGTAGGTAGGTATAAATTGAATGCTCTGAGTTTCTTTTATTTAAATAGGTATATTCTCACACTGGCTTGAATTCGAACACTACAGCGTTAAAAGCTGTCGGGCGAGATCATAATTAAAAACGAAGTAGGTATTGCAAATATTGAATTGCGAATATTTTGATTTCGAAATAATCATTGTTAATATCGGTAATTGATAGATAGTGAGTGATACCTAGGTACTAAAATGTGAGCAGCAAGATTGAAAAGTGTATATGCCATGTCAGTGCTTTCAATAAGTTTATTTTAAAAAAGCTCTAGTAAGATTTAGAGTTTACCATTCAATCACATACAACAAATTATTGAAAAACAAAAATTATGAAAAAGATATTTAGACTGAGTACTTAGGAAATTAGTAGAAAAAATATTCTATCGTGGATACCTAGTTATTAAAAAGTGGATAAACGTTGTGTTTACTTAATTTTATTTTTCTGTGCTAATGCCAACATTGACAACCCCACCAAAATAGGTAAAAATTTAGTCCGCTTCTAGACTTTGTGTTGCCGCCGTCGCTTTCATGTCAAAGGTCGCCGCCACTGCCCATGTTCTAAAGAATAAAATAAGTTTCCGGGTGCTCAGAACGGGCGCAAATAGATTATGTTGTCCTCGCAAGGAAGAATGTAGTCGTAAGGATAGGTAGATTTTATCAAAATTGTTGTAAGTAATAAAAATATACCTAGTTTATATTATTATTACCTATTATACCTTTTTAAAAGACATTGCACTGCAAAATTGGAAGTGGGTGATTTTAACAAACTTGAAACGTGGAAAAGCTCCAAATATGAGCGACGTCATATTGCTTTACGCATTTTGTTTTAAAATCACACACTTCCAAAAATCGCGATTTGCAGTGTCGGTTTATCAACTTCTATCGTACCTACTCTAGTAGCGACTATTGTCTTCAGCGATGATTCACTAAATAAATAAAAATAATCGTCGTGTAGGTACGACGATTATTTACCTACATCGTTTCTTACTTACACATACTTTAACGGCAGTACCTACGTAGCAAAGCGCGCCAGTCACGAGTACGACAAATTGCCTAAAAAATGTATCTACCTACGCACACTGTAATGAAATCTGCTAATCTCAACACACTGCCTGTAGCCTGCCTGATATTATTGGTTGATGAACATTGTACATACATTGGTGAATGCTCCAGGATAGCCCGCAAGGCCCCACAAATAGCAATAGGCTAATAGGTATTTGCAAGTCTCGCGAGACTTGCGAGAATCTTGCTGCAAGATCAATACCAAGACCAAGCCTGAGAGCGCAATACCAATACCAAGACCAATACCAGGTGTATTGACGCAAGACAATACCAAGACTGGCCTAAGTCTCGTCTTGGTCTTGCATTTGGGCAACACTAGTAATTTATTAAAATTCTAATTGTTAATTATGTAAAATAAATTTGCACGCCATTATATGTGGCAGAATATGCGGAGTTAAGATTGTACAACCATAAGATTTTTATACCATATTCTTGCAAATAAATGATTATGATTATGAAATCAGAAATGAACGTATTTTTACCAAAATATTCAAAAAGATTGCTGAAGCCCACGAACAACAATGCCTTGGCTTCACCAACATGTGAATGTAGGGGCTATTCGTGAGGCCTAGTATGAACATTGAAAAGGACAAAATCATTCGAATTAGTGAATTAGTGTGAGTGCACGATAGTCTTAAGTGATAAAAAAATAAATATAGTTTCAAAAAACTAAAAAACACGCTTTTAAAGCACATCAAACTAAAAAGTGAAAAATAATTCCTATTCCTATTTTTTAGTTTTTTTAAACTAGGTATATTTATTTTCCACTTTTTAGTCCTAGCAGCAAAATGTGTTGTCTCAATTTAATCGTATTGCTTTGTGGATTTAAAAAAAATTTCATTGTTTTTTCGAGATAAACCTATGAAATTATTATATTGTCGCTGATTCTTTATAACTGTACAAAGTTTGAATTAAATCTGTCCGTTTAATGTGGGTCAAAATCGAGTCCGAAGGAGTCGGTTACATACATACATACATACAGGTGAAGCTAATATAAAGCATGTAAATAGTACACAAGAACAGAGTGTCTTACTCTGAATAGAGACTGTAAGTAGTTGTTATTGGACACTTTCTTTTGTTAAATATCCTTTTTAAAAAATAGGTCAGTTTTAAATTACTTATTAGTCTTAAGTTAGGGTCGTAACTTCTTTGTGCAGAGACAATTTATATAAAAAATGTTTCTAAAATTTTGCTAAAACTATTACACAATGCCCACAATGTCTAGCATCTAAATAACCAGTGCAGTGTTACCATTTAAAATAGAGTTATATAATGCTTCAGAAAATCTTAGATGAAGGGTAGTTGACAAACTATTTAAATGAGCTTTTGGCTTAATCTTCAAAATATATCCCTCTTTTTCACCAAAAACAAAGAAATTCTATTGCACTGTTTATTACAGTACTGTTCTGTCTCTTTTCACCACGTCGTAAATGGAATATGATAGATAGAAACGAAAGATTAAACGGACCAGTTAGACTCTTTTAACTCGTACTTATAAGAGGGAACATTTTCACTATAAACTTTACAAACAAAATATGTAGGGGTTATAAATAAAATAGCATAATACCAAAGAAACATTTTATTTCACAGTTCACTAACAGTGCATTCACAGTTTTAGTTTCTTATAGCAAGACCTAGTACATAGAAAGATAGCGTGATAGTATCTAATATTCCATATTTAACTGTTGGTTAACCGCACAGTTGGATATAGGAAACGGAAATTACATCGAAGAAGGCTGTGCTTAAATCTAATTAAATGCTTTGTACACTTTCGAATAATCTAAATTATCTAACTGAATTATTTCATACAAATTTGATTATATAGTACAAATGCTTGGAAAAAAGTAATTCGATGTAGGAATTCTAAACTCCTTTAGATAAGCTTTAGATTTGTAGTTTTACTATATTCACTTGTCCTATAGTATTTTTATTCACTTCCTAGAGCTCACTGGAATATATTAGATCGATAAGAGAGAAAAAGAGTATGGACAGGCAATGGACCTACCATTGTTTATTAAAAGTAAATAAATAAATGAAAATAAAGAATATTTCTCAGTAATAATATTGGTAAAAGATTCGCAGATTTTTTAGATTTAACAACTAAATACCAAATTTCCTCAATTAAATCTTGCCAAATTTCGATTCTATCAAAGCTATTAAAACTATTTACAATGTGTGTTTACAGAATAAATACATAAATGTGAGAATCGATAAGCATTATTGCTACAACTAGTGCTTTATATATTAACCTAAGTTACATAGCCGTATTTACATAAGGTACAGTGAAGCACATATTGCACAATTTTCATTGTTTCCACATTTAATTATTTCTACGTAATTCTAATTCCAATAATTGTTATCAATAACTGTGATATTATTGAAACATTATATCTGACGAAACATTTTACTACATATAATTTTGAACTATCATTATCTTTTATTTGTGAAAAATATACACAAAAAGAAAAGTTGAATCGTTGCTCTGATATTGGTCTTGTTATCCCCTTGTTAATTGCCTGTTTACTCGGAGATTTTACAACGACTTCACATCAAGGGAACGCTTAGAACACAATAGTAGAACATTGTTTTATCTAATTTACTTTGGTCCTATATATTAAATTGAGGCAAGAACACTTTTACAATGAAACAGCAATGAATGGGACAAATTAAAATAAAATAGAAGAATAGTTAAATGATTGGAGATGGCGCTTTTCGACTATTTGTGATAAGGAAAATAGGAACGACGGATCTTGTAGTATATGATTGCTTTTATATAGAACAGGAGGCAAGCGGGCTGGGGGCTCACCTGATGTATAGTGATATGATGTTATCTGTCCATGGGCACTCTCAATGCCAGAGGACTCGTTGCCGGCCTTTAAGAGTTGGAACGCTCTAAGACGCTCTTGAAGGACAGGAGGAAATGAAGTATTTCCTCCTGTCCTTCAAGATTAGAGCCTCCTCTCCTATCCTTCAGGATAGGGGTAGCTAGTTCCAAAATGGTGGCAAATGTGCGGCAGTAACTGCCTTAAATGACGCTCAGTTGTGGAACGACGGACGTCGATGTGCAAAATGGTTTAGAGATGTAGTTGACCAATCACAATTAAACACAACGTCATCGCCATCTTTTGTTTTATATTCTCATCGGTATTTTTACGATAAATAAATGTGATATCACAGCATAAAATATATCCGTAGCTTTTCTTATAATAATCGTTAATATCATAGAACATTACCTATTTAGAACATACGCTTTTTCTTAACAATTTATGTTAGAACATGTACAGTGAAAGCCTTCGGGCTATACTAAGAATTCGTTATAATTAGGTGAATGGTTTATATATATCTATGGCTACCAATTACGCTTAACATTACAAATTAAAGAGTATTTTAATTTTTACTATACTAATTTATATTTACGGCTGCGTACCCATGTGGCACATAGCCTAGCCTGAGTTCGATTCCCAATACTGTTTTGGGAACCACAAACTATCAATGTAATAGCCAAATAATTATGTACGTCTACGTCTTAGACTAGAGCTTATGGGACCAATACCTGTTAAATGTAAAAAATAATATATAATTTATATAAATATACAGCTAGTCTAATAATATAAATTTCTAAGTTTTTAATTTGTATTTTAATTGAATGTTGGAAATAGGTTATTACAATGTTCGTGTCGCATATAGGTCCAAAAATGTGATTAAAAGCTATAATTTTGAATGCGAAGAGCATTGCAGTACTTAATATATAGATATATGATGAATTCCTTCATATATCTTTTGAAAATTTATACATTTACGTAATAAAATATTGATTTTAGAATGACTCTTTATCTAATACCGATACATAAACTATATATACAAATTATGTAACCTCTTTAACTATATAAGTCGTAATTATCCCGGATTTTTGTATGTACACCTTATGTAATATATAAAGCTTTATATAGATCACTAATTAACTACTAAAGTTTAAGAGTTTTAACGTTCTAAGCACACCAAGTTTCAACAATTATCTAATACAAACGAGGTGAAGCAAAATGAGTTCAAGAATACAGTGTGTCGAGAGTAGACAGGACGCTTTAAAACGTCAAACTATTATGACAGCTGCTGTCAAGTGATCGTTACAGTGCTACATACTTTTCTTGGCCGGCGGTTGAAATTGATACTACCGTCGCCATTTTGAAATGTCAAACAAATTTTTTTGGTACAATAAATAATTTTACTATCTACCAACATCTAATAAAAACCCAACTAACATGTATTTATTTTTATTACTCGCATTATTAATTACTGTGGTAAAGGTTTAATTATCGAACGGTTCTGATTGCTAGGTATCTTAAAATATATTATATACTACTATATACGAATATATTATATTATATTATACTCTAGATACTAGTATACACTGTTTTATTAAGACATTTAAATAAACTATTAAGTTACCCTGCATGATTTCAAATTATTCCTCTTATAATTTTTATTTACTGGCAATACTAATATCGATGACAGCGACGCTCTTCCAAGAAAAATATGTGGCACTGTACACAAAAATTTATACAGCAATGCCAGGTTTACAAAGACTTATATATATTTAGTTATTTCTTAATAAAAAAAAACACATTAAAATTTAGTTTGTTGAAGTCATAATCAGCTGTTACTCTGTAACTTTTAATAGCGATAGCCATACATACCAATCCTATGCTTTATATGTAATGTCTATTAATTCTATGAGAATCGGTAGCGCTGATGTTAGCTTTGCGCAGACAACATTAAAGTCGGTATCACAATTGTTATCGCTGTTGGAAGTCGATATCAGTTTAACAGAGTCAAGTTAGTTGTAGAGAATGTTTACTTCAAATCAAAAATTTTACACACACACTGCACACACACATAAACTCTAAACTAATACTCGACACAGTTTTTGACGATTTCACGCTTATAGAATAGACATATATATGTACATGTTATAATTTATGAATAAATGCATTATCACAAATACTAATTAAAGCATATTTTATTGATATTGCAAGCAATCCGTGAAGTCTACTGTAACTTTAGTGTTCCTGAATCATTTATTCAGATAGACTACACTACAAAAGTTATAATTTCTACAATTATTATGAATCTATTTTATACAAAGCGGATGCCCGAAATAAATTAAATTAAAGATAGTTATTTTATGAAGTTATAAAATGAAGGAAATCTCTAAGTCCCTAATGTCTTAGCCATGCTTGGTCACATAATTACTGTTGACGTAATCATCATATAAGAAAATCAACCCCCCCCCCCCTGGGGAGCTTACGTAATTCTTGAACGGCCCCAATCTATGATTGTATAGCGACATCAACTATTGATAGTGCGAAATTCACCAGTGTTAAACTGATTCTGTGCGCCATTATCATAATAAGATTACTATTTCGTTATCGAAGAAATATAATCTTCAATAGATTTTACAAAATTTGTAACTCTTTCTACTATTTTCATCTTTATATATATAATTCTACTGTACGTGGGTACAGCAAATAAACAGCTGGTATATAAAACTTCTGTGTATGTGTTCGTTATTAAACTCCGAAACGGCAGATTTGGATTAGATGGAATTTTTTGGAGCCGTGAATGATTTACATTATTTAAAACATATACAGGACAACGTCTATTGGATCCGCTAGTATAATAATTAAATCTTGTATATGGTTCGTTCTAACATAAGTAGCTATTTGCATCTTTGGAATGTAATATTAAATTTAAAATGTAATGACTATGTTGGATCTTCGCTCTCTACGTCTGATGGCTTGGTCTGTCCTATGCCAAAGTCTCTAAGCGCATCCTCAATATGTTTTACCTTAAAAAATCAAATACACATTTAAACTCATGAATGTTACATTATGTAATAGAATTCAAACAAACATGACTATAAATAGATAGTTTGTCATTAACATGGTGTGTTTCACAAGGATTCGTTAAATAATATCAGTGGCGCTACAACCTATTTAGGTCTGGGCCTCAGATTTCTGTATCTGTTTCACGATCATTGTTAATCTAATTGGCAGTAGGTGGTCAGCCTCCTGTGCCTGACGCACGCCAAGGAATCCTCACGATGTTTTCCTTCACCGTTCGAGCGAATGTTAATGCGCACATAGAAATAAAGTCAAATGGTGCACAGCCGGGGATCGAACCTTCGACCTCATGGATGAGAGTCACACACTGAAGCTACTAGACCAAAACTGCTCTAGGATTTCTTACAGGGACAAGGATTCTTTAGCGTACAAAAAAAACTATTGAATACAGTAATAAACGCGTTACTCAGTAGTTAATGTATTGTGAATATGTTAACACTCAAGAAATAAATATGGGTTATCTTTATATTATATTTGTTAATTCGTAATTTATTGTGAACAACGTACGTATACTATACACAGAAATTCAAAGCGTTAAAAATATCCCTAACAAAAACACCAGACATGGAGTAATACTGACTCTGAAAACATGACTCAATCACACAAAACATATTTTCAGACTTAACTTATGATGTAGGCTCACCTGGCTCGCGTCTGGATCTGTCCCCGGGTGCGTGTACTTGTGTAGAAAATGACAAGTGCCGGGAATGTCCTTTGGGAAGGAATTCGGGAGACACGACCTGTCTCGCGGTTCCATCTCGAAACCCGGGAACTTGATTAGCCACCTGCGAATAATTAGATTTACTGTGAAATGCTTAACCCAAGAGGCACGTTTTGGCGTTTATTTAACAATGTTAAGTTAATAAAACTTTCTTAAATTGACACATAAAAATGTAAAAAATTCAGACTGCATTTCTGTAATTTCATTGCGAGTCTGCCACTAGTTTTGAAGTCGACATGTTGCTACGCCTAGCCGAAAAACAAAAGGCAAAGGTTATAGATAAAGCCAAATACAGTTCGCAACAACGCTAGCAAGTGCGATGCCGGCCTTTTCTCTTCTTGAAGGACCCTAAGTCGAATTGGTTCAGAAATACTTTAGTGAGCAGGTGGTTCCACATAGTGGTGGTGCGCGGCAAAAACTGCCTTGAGAAACCCTTAATTGTGGAACGACGGACGTCGAGGTGATACGGATGGTATTTTGTATTCTGACTTGACGTCAATGCAAAATAGAAAAATGTCTTGCCTTTTAAGCTTTTACAGTACATTATCTCATACCATTCTAACTTTAACATAAACATTTGGTGTATCATCATGTTTCCTAATCAGTAGTCAATGTTCGCTTGTCATTAAACAATTTTTTTTATTATATGCGAATGAAACGACCGCTTTTATGCGTTTCTTTCAAACAACGGTAAGTTTGTAGACATAAATAATAGATCTCAGTAGCTGCCGCCCGTAATTAGACCGCGTAGTTTTCTGAATTTTACACCTAAAGTTCCCACAAGAAGGCATACATAGGTAAAAACCCGAAAATCCGTTTCAATGTAGTTCATTATATAAATAAGGATTTACGGAGAAATCAAATCATATTGGGCATTATTATTCAAAACGCGTCTAAACCAATATTCACAGAGCATCATCTTTTCACACACAAAGTATGAACACAAAAAATCGAGCCCCTTTCCCCATAATACTATTTGAATCAATGTTCAAAAGTATGAGTTATGATCCGATAAGGTAATGGAATGGGATGAGAACTTTCACGTATTTTCTAAGTTTCGGGACGTATATTGTTAGTTTTTGGGACATAAGGGTATAACAAAAACTTGGGAATGTAGGGGTTTTTATCAATAAATTGAAGGCATTCGAGATTGTACAATAAACCACCTGTTCTACATGACCTTAAACTTTCTTTTATAATCGTTCTTCACCTAGTATAAGTTAATTATACGATTTAAGTAAATTATAATAATTAAAGGCAAGCATATTAGTTTATTAAGAGTTACAATTTCATTACTCAATAAATATTTTGAGGATTAATTCGAAATGATGAATAGGAGAATCAAACATTAAATAATAATGAAATTGCTAATTATATTCAAGAGATTGAATTGGTTTTTGTGAACTAATTTTTAAATGTTCAACACTGTCAGTTAAAATGCTAATTAGCCCGTGAACTGCAATTTTCTTTGATTATTAGCTTTGGTATTAGGTATGTATTCGCTTTCCGTGTTTGATACCTGGTGTAAATGTTAGATGTATGAAAAGCCGATTTCCTCACGTGACTTTAATATATCAGCTAGTGTTCATTGCCGTCATAGTAGTAAAGAAATTAAAAACACCATATCGATATATTAAAATAATATACCTAAAAAATAAAACTACAAAAAAGCCTTATTGTACAGCCAAATAAAGAATGCGTAAAGTTTATGGTTGGGATTACGATGGTTATAAAAACTAATGGAACGATCAAATTTATTATTATAGTGCCTCATGAAATAAATATAAAATTATCGTATAATGTCAAGTATTCGATATGGCTATCTCTCATCTCTCTAAGATATTTGCTTTTGCGGCAACGATTGGAAATAATCAAATGTTATAGGAAGGGTAAGTAGGTCGCCAATTTTTTAAATAGAGTTGCTAAGTACGATTATTTTTGAATGAATGAAACAAGATTAGTTTAATGTTGTAAAATCTATCCTTTAATCAAATTATTCACGAAATATAAGTTTCAGTTGAAGTATTTTAATCTAAAACATTTACCCTATTTTAAAACTGTTTCCCGAACTAGCTAAACAATATGTGTAGCTTATGTTAATAATAAAAAGTATTGAAATATAACTTTAGTTACACATTTCATTCACTCACACACTCCCACTAACTCACTCACGCACACGGCGTTTGAAAACAGTTGACAAAAAATAGATATAATTTTTATGGAATTTATTATTTAAGTTTGTTTATGGAAGAGCTGGAAACCCTGACACCGGTATTTATTACTGAAAAGGTTTCCCAAATCTACACATTATACTGAATTGTTTATAAAAAATAAACACATTTTATTATAATTTTTATTTACAACTATAGTGAATTTTTTAGAGGGCTTTTGCGTGGTAAACTTCCATACTGTACATAATTAAATAGTGCTTACTCGTAAGTTGTAGGGCTAACATTGATCATCAACGGTTCGGAACCAGACTCGAACTTGTTTGCTAACGTCACGTTGTGCCCGAAGAGACAGTACTTCAGCATAGTTTTACCCACAACACCAGCGAGTACTGTGCCCGTGTGGAGGCCTATGCGCATCTAAAAGAATTAAAACCATTAGAGAATTAAATAATTAATTGATATATAAAATTATTACATAAAATGATATTATTGTGATTTATTTAAAATTATGACATTCTAACTTTTTCAATTTAGTTAATATTAATAGCCTAACCGAACTTATCTTCCAAAGTAGTAACCATCATACTATGAAATTTCTAGTATACCGAAGATGTAACTTTAGCTTTTGCTATTTTTGGAATAAAAAACATTAAAAGGAATTGGTCGAAGTTTTTGAAAAACTCATTTGAAATGTTTACTTTCGGTTTTGGAGTTTAATTTTTCAAAATTTATTTTCTAATCAAATTTTTCATATTTTTACCTTAATAGGATTTCCCTCGTGTGTAAAGTGCTGTGCGCAAGTTTCTACCATACGTAACGCCATCCAAGCAATCTGCGGCGCATGAGTGTCTATTTTCCGATGTAGTCCGCTAGCAACACAATATGCATCGCCGATAGTCTCCACCTATTGCGAATAACAAATAAACTTATATTTATTTAAAAAATGTTTGCCAATGCTCAGTTCACTGATACATTGGGTCAAAAAAGTAAACACACAATTAAAACAAAAAAATAAAAATTGTGTAATCTAAAGGAAAGTTGACTTCAAAGTGTGAGGGCAACTATAGATAACCAGACCTAGCTCGTTTATCAGAATGCTAACCCTATATACAGGTATGATTGACAGTTTTTTCTCGGCAATGTTGGACTATAACGAAAGATGACCTTTACAAGACAAATACAATGAAATCTATTATTTAATATATAATATAATTAAATTTTTTTGGCATTTCTTAATCATTAATCATGTTCTATTGTGCTTTTTTGCTTGTATTTATTTATTTCCTATTATTACAGTAACTTAATACTAATACAACAGAAAACTTTTTAATAAAAAAATTAACTAAAACGAAATAAAAAAAGAAACACCCTTTTATAATTAATTATAAATAATGAAATTCCTGTGGATTCAGCCAGTGTGCAAATATATCCGTCACACATGCAATAATATTCAGGGTGCGCAAGACACGCGTAAATGTTTGTTTGTTTTATTCTTATTCCTTTAACAATTGCTGTTCTATATTTTGATATTATCATTGTTCATTAAAAGTACATAAGTATGCTTTATCGTATGGGTCAGTCAATGTAATATATAAATCAAATTTGCAACCCTTTGAGGATCTTCGCAATAATCTAACCATGAAACCTTGTTTAACAAGCGATAGAGCTGGGTTAAAACACGTAATTAACTCTGACTTCAGTTTAAACTTCCATAAGTTGAACCTAACTTGGACAGAATCTTGTATCGTGGTTTAATTACCGCCTAACAATATGTGTATGGCAATGTATTTTAGAGATATTATATATATTGATTAATTAATTTATTTATTTATTCACACTACGTTGCACAAAAAAACACACAAATAACACAATAATATGTACATCAAAATTATAAGGGATGCGGGCGACCTTATCGCTAACAAGCAACCTCTTCCAGGCAACCCTAATGAGGGAAAAACTAACAAAAGAAATATTATGAGTAAAGTGCAAGAAGAGCATAACCAAATGTTATATAAAAAAATTATAGAACCTTAATCTAAAGTAATAAAAAAAATAAAAAAAATATTTAGAAAATTAACAGTAACAATAACAAAATATGGTTAAAGAACCATCTCAAAACCAAAAGAAACTCTTTAGTCTCAGTAGGAAACTGGATATCTAGCCTAACTCTTGGTTATTTGTTAACCTAAAATTTTAACGAAAATTTAAGAAAATTTTTAAATACATTAAAATCCGTAGTCAATTTAAATATTTGCCGGTGAAACTCGATTTTCTACTTCACATAAAACAATCTACGAAAGCTATACCAGGCTTTTGCATCCTGTCACGTGCGCCATTATTACGTTAACAAGATTCATTATCTTTCATGCGTTATCGTGTAATATAGTCTATATTTCATGACGTCATAATTAAGTTGTCAATGTCAAATTTAAAAAAGGTACAATGGATGACATATGACAAAAAAATCATTTATAGAATTCGACTTTTGAATTGTATGTGGATTGTAATTGTAATTGTATTTAATGAATTCATTGATTGCTTGTGAATATATAGCATAAAACTAATTGATTTGTCGTAGTATACAAGCGTGTGTATCTAGTGTCTATGCATCTGTCAAATCCAAGTAGGAGCACGTTTCATAGATAAGATATCTGTCAAAGTTTTGGCAGTTGACGTAGTTTCTTTTTAAACTTGTCTTTGCCTCATAATCATTATATAAATTAGATAATAGATATAATTGAGATTTACAATTTAATCACTTATTTTCTATAAGTAGATATTTCTTACCTTATAAACATCTAGAACTTCGCAGAATATATCAAACACGCTGTATAAGTCCTCGAGCATATCTATTACCATCATGGGCGTGGCTGTAGCGCATATTGAGGTGAAGCCGACAATGTCACTGAACAGCATTGTGACATCATCATGACTTTTTGCCTCTATCGCCTCACCTAAAAATACACAGAAGATATTATTTTGAAATATATTTATTTTAATTTCATTATGAGTAATGTCTATGAAAACATTTGAGAATCGATAAAGTAGAGTAGTAGTATAATTCTTATATTATCTAAAAACATTAATTAATCATTGTAACATTCCGTGATTGGATAAGTAATAGTGAAATGCGTCAGCAGTGCGGGTTTATATTGCGGGATACCAAAGAAAATGCTTGAGTGTTTTGGCCATGTAGAACGGATCCATCAGGTGGGGTAATGGATAGGCCTTATGGTACATTCTTGAACCAAATCCCCCCTAGTACTAGAGACGGGACAAGTTAAAAATTGAATACAAAAGTAAGAGCATGCACGGTGAATGTCTTGAAAGTGGATGAAGCGAGAGGAGTCAGGACCGTAGCAAGTGATGATCGGTGATCACTGCCTACCCCTTTGGGATAAAGGCGTGATGATATCAATAAAAAAAACATGTCAGTTTATCAATAAGTTCGCGATAAGCTCAAAAGTACTCCACGGAACTGATAACAGTTTTCACCAAAATCTAGAATTATTCATGAGGAAGGTTTAAAAAGCCAGGGACGGACGGTCGCTAGTTTCATCTAGCATTAACACTTCGTTGCAAAAGACATAATTAGATGAAAAGGAGGGCAACTAGCGGCTTTATCGCTTTCGAGTGATCTCTTCTGACATATCGTAATTTTTTTTATTTAAAACTAATGGAGAAAAACAAAGCAATTAAAACTTATGTTAACAATAATTATAAGGTAAAATTTAAAAAATACAAAAAAGGACACATGAAAAAAAGTGCATATTAATCACGATAATGTTAAATCAGTTTCACATCACTTAGTAAGAAATCACTTAGAGATACGATGTGGACAGGTAATGTTTGTACCTACAGTAAAGATTTAATGGAAGCTTGAGAAGAGATTTGTTTCTCTTTACTTCTCAGTAAAACGAGCCGATTCCTACTGTACACACGTGTGTACAGTGTGTGTACGTACACAGTAACGAATCATCTTTGACAGTTAATTGTCGAGCGCAGGTGTTAACTAACAAATTAATTACTTTGGCAAATATGAATTATTGTGGTTATTAATAAAACGTGTGGGTGTAATTGTTAATATAAGGCTTTACCGATATGAAAAACATGTGGTTAAATGGTTAATATAATCGGGCTTATTCATCCTGCTTACTACTGCTATATTATAAAAGTAAAATGTTTATTACCAAAAAACATTAGTTCTATATTTGAACGCTTATTCTTTAAAGATCGACCAGATTAAATTTAGTTTGACTTTCGACAATGAAATAAGTATATAGAAAAGCAAAAAATGAGGTTTATGTTTCTATTTAGTTTTAGTATTTTTTGTGGTTGCTAGTTAAAAAAATATCTTGCTAGTTTGACATTTTTATGTTCTAAAATATACTTGATGTATGTGTGTGAAATTTGTGATGTCATATTTTCTTGTATATTTTAAGCATACACGTTGTTTTAGGACTTATAAATAAACAAAAAATCCACATAGGTACAACCTAGTATATATAACTCTCTCCATAGTAGCTGTAGTAGTGTAGTAGTACACCACTACTCGCAATACTCGTCGAGCGAGTTTGCTTATCTTGCCGAAGCCGCGCACAAATTATTTAAAAAAGTCTATTGAGTATGAGGGTGTGCAATTATTTAACCAAATACCCTCTAAAATTCGTAATATTAGCGTGTTTTATCAATTCAAAAGGGCATTAAATATACATATTAGAATGAGCCTAATAGACTAAAAAGCTTCTACATGAGAAAATATATTTTTTGTTATGAGAAATAAAGTTCTTTAAACATTATATATATTTTATGGTTTATTGGTGGGGGGGTTATATTGTATAGTAGGTCACTGGACTGAGTGTGTAATAGGTTAATTAGTTAATTATTTAAATATGTTCGACGACCTGGTGGACGGAAAAACTGTGTCCAGTTTGTGTTTCCACCACGCCAACTACTTTCTATTTAGGATCATGTATAGAATAAATAAATAAAAAATAAATAAATCTACTTAAAGACATTGTATTAGCCTATTATACCCTATCAATATAAATAAACAAAACAATATAGACTTTCCCCCTTATTCATAAAAAATTAAATCACTCTCTACCTGATCTGTCAAATTGTGTATAGGCAGTGATGAAAAGAGACAGAAAACTACGCTTACCAAGCCAAAGTCTCTTCGCGATGTGTGGTGGAAATATAAGATGTAGAAGACTGACATTCTTTTCTCTCTCCTTCGCAACGGATTTGCTTAGTTCTACTATTGAGTTCTTCAATTTATCCATCCTTTTACGAAGTCCGTCCTGTCGAAAAAAGATTTGAAAAAAAAAGGACAAATTTTAAAAATTTAATATAATTAGTGTTCCTAATTAGGTCTAATCAACTCGCAGATATAACCTTCAAGAATAAAACTCTAGTAAGATTAAAGCTAATTATAAAAGCTAATTTCGTATTAAGGTTAAAACATTTTATTTGATAGAACAAAATTGAGATATAGTGCCATCAAGTTTCTAATAATTAACGAGAGTGGATAATAAGAAAATCGCTAATTAAAAATGTCTTCCCTTGAGAACATAAATGTTTTATCGTTTCCCAGAAAACCGACTTGAACGGAATTAATTTAAACACGATTATGACATTGTGTCAAGACAACGTACTTTTATATACATAGAGATAATTTCATTAATTGTTTTATGGCAATCTCAGAGATGCTAAACAAGTAGGAGTAGTATACAATGACTTGAGCTGGCGACTCACAACATTCAAAACCGACATGCCTTAGATCCAAAAAGGTATAGTCTTATACCAGTTTTACATTTTGCCGTAGTGAGCAGGGAAGTATAATGTATAATGCGGCATTATAGAAAAATTTGTGGACAGGTCCAAGGCTTGTAGCGCCACGTGTTTAAAAATTGTAGCATATGAGGATAAAATGAATGTATAGACTACTAGCTGATCCGGCAAACGCCGTTTTGCCATGTCATTATATCATTTATGGTTATTGTGCCTCACTCGACATAGATAGGTATAGTGTGTCGCGGACTTTTTTGTAGATATTTATAAGATCTACAATTACTTAAAACATTTTATGGTTCTATCTTCAATAGTTTAGGCAGGGTACGCAAAATAAGTAACTTTTTTGGTTGATTTTTTACACCTTGTGTCCGAAAAACCCTAATATCTTACGGAACCCTATTTTTGTTCAAAATTAAATATAGCCTATATTACTCGTGGATAATGTAGCTTTCGAATGGTGAAAGAATTTTTAAAATCGGTCCAGTAGTTTATGAGTCTATTCATTACAATCAAACAAACAAACAAACAAAGTTTTCCTCTTTATAATATTAGTGTAGACAACGCTGTGGTGCGTTAGAACGTGCGTGCACGTTAAAGTATGTTCTGTCACGTTTATTTATTTGTCAACTGACACAAGAGTGATGAGCACAAATTATTCAATATATCTACAGTTTGTTCACTTGCAAAATATGAATTAATAAGCTATATACAGTTAAATGTTTTTAACTCCATTTATTACTTCCAAAACTTACCTACAAACTTCACCTCTTTTTAATATACATAAATATAAATCTATCTCACTCTTTTTTTTTTTTTTTTTGGAGTTTATGGCCTGGTATCTAGACCTTTAGGCCAATGTCTCACTCTTATTGAACGTTTATGAACCGCGTAGAAGTCTTTATTTTAAACCATCACAGACTACTAGAAATTCCGAAGAATACAGATAATAAATTGAAACTGTCACCAACCTGCGCCCTAGTCTGTTCGCTGACTAAGATCACGTCCCTTGTGGCGTCATGTAATGGAATGTCGGATATAAATAAACCCCTGCCAGTGAGACCTTCGAGTCCATCGAGGAAGGGTGAGCCGACGAAAAGTAAGGAATCCGACTCGGGGCAAAAAACCATCTGTCCCTTTAATTCGAGGCCCTGCGGAATAGACATTGTTAGGCACATTTTCCTTATAGTATAAATACAAAGACATGTTATTGCGGGTAGTTAATTTAAGTACATACACTTTTATCACGCACAAAAAATCTTAATATATTTTGTGTTGAAAATGCATTAGTAACTAAACTATAGGTAATATTTAAAAAAAATGCGTAGGTACAAACAAGTGAAACTTCTTTGGCAAACAATTTTTAAGTCTTGTTTATATTTATACAAATCTGAAAATTTCCGAGACTTGGAGGGAGGGGAAAAGGAAGGTATGTTAGGAATTAATAAATTTAATTGTCATTAAAATATTAAAAGTGTCGAAAAGTAATACAAATTATAAATTTAATTTTTTGAATTTATTTCATTGATAATATTTAAAACACATGGCATTTTTATTTACAATTCGTCATTTGAGATTTCAATAAATTATTTTTCATAAAATATAAAATATTAGTATTTCATAAATTCTCTTTAAATTACGAAATTTTAATTATAAAAATAGATCTTTTATAAGGTAATTTGCCCTTCTCACTCTCTCTCAATCGCTCTCTCCCTTTTCTTCGACAAAAACGCTGCTCATCTATGTGACGTATCAGTAAAAATTTTACCCTCATGCGCCTAAAGAAGTTTCACTTCAATGAATGTTTAGGTAAGCAAATGGCAAATCCGATAAAAAGTACCAATTTCTTAATAATAATTTAATATAAGGTCTCTTACCAATATTGGATTATTACAACTTTTGTTCGAAATACAATATTCAATAACACGAGTCAAAGAAAATAAATTCCAACCCAAAAAGCAATAAACAACACGCTTTTGTTTTCAATAAATTTAACAAGATAAATTATGCCAGTGACGTGACCACACTGACAGTTCACCACAGTTTCATAATGAGATATGACAAGTGTCAAATGCATGGGCTTGACATTTCCTTTGAAATTCCCAACATGTCACATAACCTGTTACCCCGAGAGATTGGTGCTATTTGATGTATTATTAAGCAAGTCTTAACTCCCACGTGAGTTGTTGTTTATGAATATAGACAAAGATATTGTAATAATGCCTTGGGATGTATATATGGTGCGTTCCACTAAGCGCTCACGACGATCAAAATGCTCCTTTAGCCATTCCACATACCGACCGCGGTCGTTGTGGTCACGGCGAAAACGTCACTCATGACGTTATGACTAATGCTCACGCAACGCTCACAACGACCCATCTAAAGAGGTGGGTCGTTGTGAACGTTGAGAATAATTTGGCGCAATTTTTGAAATTTTATTTTGAAATATGACAAATAATAATATTATTATATTCAAAGCTTAAAGATGGCGACAAGAAAAATTACATTTTCATAGTCAATAATACGTGGCCTAAGTTGTCATTTTTTTTTTTTTTTTTGGACAATTCACACCAATTGACCTAGTCCCATGCTAAGCTGGTGAAGCTTGTGTTATGGGTACTAGGCAACGGATATACATACATATTATAGATAGATAGACATATAAATACATATTTAAACACCCAAGACCTAAGCACAACACCAAATGCTCATCACATCGATGTTTGTCTCAGCCGGGGATCGAACCCGGGACCCATGGATTCGCAGTCAGGGGTACTAACCACGAGACCAATGAGCCGTCGGTTTTCACGATTATAATTTTTTATAATTGCATCCCATTCTTCATCTGAGCTAGATGAACTAGTTTCTGGAGCTTTATTGCGATGAATAAGCAAATATCCAACTGCCGTCAAAGCCATTTCGATTATATTTAAACTTAAGTTGTTTGATAACTTCACGAAAATTATTTATAAAATATTCAATTATTCTTCACTTTTAACATAAATAAATTTAAGTCACAAATATCAAAACTTATTGTTTATGATTACCTAACCTCCTTAAAATTCTACTATTTTCAAACTTGACATTTGTAATATTGACATGAACGCCCGAAACGCTCCATAATCCATTCCACTTGAGTTAACGACAGTAACATTGACAATCAAGTGGAATGGGGAAATCAGCGGTCGTGAGCGTGAGCGTCGTGAGCGCTTAGTGGAACGCACCAATAGTAAATAATAAACCCTATTCTGGTGATTACTTGAAATAATAATATCTGTCGATAAAAATAATCCTGTCCACCAGACGAATTATAATTAATCCACGAATAAATAAGGTACTTGTAAGTAAGTCCTAAGACGTAATAATTCGTGTCTTTAATCCTAAATAGAGATGCGAACATTTGTAGAAACTAGAGGTAAAGCGGTTTTACTGACAATAAATCATTAGTCAATCTCGCTATTAAATTAAATGATTAACTTTATTATTGACTATTTACGTGGGTGTAATACGTGAATAATAAGAAGAATATATTAAATAACTTATAGAAAATACACTTTATCAGATGAAAATACTTTTAACTATGAATAACAATTACAATTTAGAAATATTCAGCTGACAATAAATCATTAGTTAATTTCGCTATTAAACCATATACTAAAAACGTATTAAAAATTAATTAACAAGAATATTTTATAGAAAATACACCCTATCGGATGAAAACGCTGAATTTAGAAATATAAAGTTCAGTTTCACGTGATTCCCAAAATTTTATGGATTGCCAGATTTATTTTATAATTTAAAATTTTCAACTAATGCCGAACACTGATCCCACTTAAGATCCGTGCATTTTTATATAATACAGAAAATGTGGTAAGGATCCTTTTATGGAGACCACTCAAGATAAAGTTGGGATTGAGTACGACCCTTGTAACGATGTGTACAAACAACAGTAATCTAACTCACTTCAACTAAAAGTGCCATAATGATTTCATCTCAACTACAAAGTTCTTTTACTGTGAAGAATTATTTTGTGTGACGTAAAACTTTAATTACAATTGTTTAAGAAACGACAACTGGAAAAATGACGCTTTTATAGTATAGGAAAGCAAACGGCCTACGGGAGGCCCAAAAAGCACAGTCATAGACCCATTTTAATAGGTACGTTGCCGGCCTTTGAATTGCCGTATCTCGCAGGGAAAACCCCCACCGGGAGTCGATTTTACAGTTCGCTAGTTTGTCAAAAGAAAGTGTCTTGCGGGCCCATGGACACATTGCTTAAGGGCTCGCAGGTGCGTTACCGGTCTTTCAGGAATTGGTAAGCTGTTTTCTTCAAGGGACCTATTTCAAATTGGTTCAGAAATACTTCAGTGGGCAGCTGGTTCCACATAGTTATATGTTATAGTGCTCAGTTGTAGAACAACGGACGTTAAGGTTATACGGAAGGATTCTTCCAAGGTCTCGAACACACGAACATAGTGTCTGGGCATTAAGACTATTAATGAACATTACCTTAGTTTAGTTATTCACTAGTATTGTAGAAAATAAAATCAATATAATATTACTTATTAGCCATAATTATTGTATAGGCTAGATTGTAATTCATGTTAAGTCGCAGTCTTTTTTGTGAACTTAACTGTAGGAAAAAAATAGGTTAACTCCTTACAAGCTTAATTCAAATACACTTTTAGGTGTACAGTCGACTCTCGATAAATTGACACTCGTTAATTTGAATCTCTCGATAATTTGAATTCAGATCTCGGTCCCTTCAAAAATACTCGATAAATTGAATAATGTCAATGATAATTGGTCCCTTCGGTAATTTGAAGTTGAAAAAGTATTATCTTGCTCGCCAACATGCGATAATTTGAAATCCGGTCTTCCCTACTCTCTATAATTTGAAGCGTTTATCATGCACATACCTGTCGTTTGTTTACATACATGCACAGACTTGTCTATTGTTTACATAAATGAGTCACTCACTCAAAAAAAGATTACAGACTAAAAATTTGTGAATAATTGTTAATACATAAAAAAAATATAGAAATAATAAGTAACAAATTTTGATCAAATTCTTATTTCCTTCAGTCGCCCCTCCCCCTCGTGGTTATTCAAACACTTTGAACTCATGATAATTTGAAATTTATCTCTGGTCCCTTGAGTTTCAAATTATCGAGAGTCGCCTGTATTATGAATTTATATGTTTTTATGTATTACTTAATTATTCTGGAATAAAGTAAAACGTGAAGTATGTACTGTATTTTTTTAAGTTATACTACTTTAGGCGCGTTATGAAAAATTTATGAGAGTGAAATTTTACGATGCGCGCGCACCGTGACACAAAATTATCAGTATGGGCGCCGAGCGTGCGCGAGCGAGATGGGAATAAGAAAATTTACAAGTAAAAAGAAAAAGAATATGCGTGACGTTAGCAGCTATGCCAAGAATTTTGAATGACCATAATGACATTTGTAGTACCTTTTAAACAAATAAAGGAGTTTGAATTATTTTTTCAAAGAAATTTAGCAATGCTTTTTCACAAAGACCTATTGTTACTTACTTAAAAGGTTATGAAACATACCTAGTTATTAAATTGAATTAATAATATAATAAAAAATAATTATTATTAATATTAGTTAATTTTTGAATAATATACTAAATATTAAATATTGTTGAATTATTAACGCTAAATATTAATGATTAATTATTTAATATTTAAAAAAAATAAAGAAATCAAAGAAGTATAACTTCTTACGCGCGTACAAAGGTACACGCACCATTTTTGTAGCTATAGCACGAAATATATAAAATTTTAAATATTATGTATTTAGTTTACGAAGTATTTCAAATAAAACTTTTTAAATAACGTAATTTATTCGCGTTACTATCGGTCAAAGATTTTACTTTCATACATACATCATGTATTCGTAATCTCCAGCTTGGAAACACGGGTAATCTCTGTAAAACCACTTTCATCTCCACTTTTATCTCCACATTAGCTCATTCATTAAGTCTAGTTTAAAACGTTTATTTTCGTGACAAAAGCAGCACCTTCGTAATGAAAGGATGAAGGGCTCTAAGAACAACAAACCTATTTGTGAAAAGCAAACATGAGGTACTAACGTCATGTGGTCACTTTACTGTGCAAACATTACGTAATTGTCTCATCCTTATCGTCTATGTTCCATTAGAATAGAATTAATTGGATTATAATATTTGAATAATAAACGAGCAGTGTTGCCCTCGTGACTTCAGTGTGCGTCTCTTATCCCTGATGTCGTAGGTTCAAGCCCCAGCTGCACGAATGGACTTTCTTTCTATGTGCGAATTTTACATTCGCTCGAACGGCGAAGGAAAACATCGTGAGAAAACCGGCTCGCCTTAGACACAAAAAGTCGACGACGTGTGTCAGGCACAGGAAGCTTACCACCTACTTACCTATAAGATTAACAAATGATTATGAAACAGATACAGAAATCTGAGGCCCAGACCTAAAAAGATTGTAGAGCCACTGATTTATTTTATGCACTAACGACATAGTTGGTAACATCGCTTACAAACGCAAACAATTGTTTCGCCACGGACCTAACCCTGTAGATGCAGTCTATAAGCCTGGAAGGCTGCCATGAAAGTGGTAAGAATATTTTTAAAAGTATTTTTAGTTTCCATTTAAAAATGTGTGATTTAAAAAGCACTTAAAATAACTTTGTTCGAAAATTGTAGAGTACACCGTCCATCACAGAAAAGTACTCGGATTTTCCTGTAATGTACAACGATAATTTATACTATATTTTAAGGCCAGAGCTTAATAATTTTTGATTTATTACCTTGGTTTGAAACTACATCACGCACTCGGAGTGAAGTCAAACAATAAATTTAAAAGTAACAAAACATGTATTCATATAAGTAACACAATGTACACTTATGAACGTCAAAAAAGAAATATACATTAAATGCTTCTAATTTTACATTTACATCATTTCTCAAATCAAGGGCGTAGAACGGAAGAGAAGAACTGGGAATAAACTCTCCGCCACTCTTTTTAATTATATGTGTTAAAATACATGTACGAGCCAAGGCTGTACATTTTGCTCACTCAGGTTTCCTTAGTTTTATAATCGTGATGATTGTATGTACATAGAAATGTTCCCTATGTAAATAGTAAAAGTTGACTGTCGGGACGTTCTTCTGGGCAATATGTGAATTTTTTTTTCAAGACAATTTAAGTCCTTTGAATGAATATTATATATCCATATATCCAACATAATTTATTTTAGTTTGCTCTGTATTGTCTTTTTCGAGGAGGACAAGAGGCTTCGGGCGTTTGACCTGAATCCCTTTCTATCCAGTTTTGTAACTGAAACATTTAGTTGTAGGGCTATGTTATTTCGCTAGACCCGGCTTCACAACGACACCAAAAGCTTATTCTCGCTTAAGTATATTTCTTACTGATTCAAAAGTTAAAGGAATTTTTTGAAGTTATACTTCTTTTGGCGTTGTCTTTCTTTTGGTTTTATCGACATGTTTGTCTGTCATGGCGTAGTGTTTTTCAGTCATGTTTATTTAAACCAAAATAATGATTTCTGTACGAGAAAACCCGTTCCAATGTGATACAAAACATAGTGTTTTTGTAAAATATCATGATTAGTACATATTATATCGTTTCGATTATAAGTCACCATTTAAATGGACAAGAAAAATGCAATTCAAAGAGAGAAACGTCCCTCTAAAGTGCTTGAAGAAAATTATTACGCCAAAGAAGTATAATTTATAACGCGTGTACATCAGTACACACCAGTTTTTTTTTATTTGTGTTAAGCCTAATAGCTGGGTAGGTATTTATGCGTGATAAAATGTAAATATGTAATTTTATTTAAACATAAAAAATACTTACGTTAATACGAGTATGTCCTTTAGGATCGTCACTTAAAATATATAAATTTCCAATGTACTTGAATTTTTTATCTTATCTTATTATTTTCCCGACGTCCCTCAATCGTTCCAAATTTAAAGATTTAACCAATATCTTTTTGCCGTTATTCTAAAAATTAATTTGGCCAAGTTTCGAAAGTCTTCAACGAAATATATTTTAACATTTCAGAACGTACCTAGTACGTCTACTGCACTGCGTATTTTCAGTTTCTCATAACAGCTAATTTATTAAAGACATTCAATTCTTTTCGTGAAAATAGCCCGTAGAATGGAATTGCTGCTGATATTGTATGGACTTTCAAGACGTTTTGAAAAATTACACATAGATTGGAGGAATGTTTTTATAATTAAATACATTGCAATAAATTTTTGAAGTTATGCTTATTTTGGCGCGTTTGAATTATTAGTGTAAATTTTTACAAAAACTCGACACCCTAAGTTAGCATAGTCAACATTTAAAAATAATTTTGTGATATTCAAATAAACTTTATTTAACCAGATAATGCGTTATAATAAAACTTTCAATGTATTAAATACCTTTTTTCTATTGTTGTGTTGTTTTTATAACAAACGTAAAATAAAGCCAAAGATAAAATAATAATATAACTTCTATCTTCTCTTCTTCTTCTTTTTCATTATAATAGATAACCTTTAATAAGGTCGTGCCAACTATTTTTTGCATATGATGGACAGTGGACACATGTTTAAAAAACCTGACACATAAAATCTTCATTAATATAAATAAGAGGTGACAGAACAGAAGATATAATAGGATAAGGAAAACTTTTCAAAAGAAAACTTTTGACATAATTTGCCATTTCTTCTCATTACTGGATATAAAGATTTGATCTGGCTGGGTGGAAACCGGTATTTCAAAATCGATAAATTTTCGTACAATTTATATAAAAATTATGCAAAGGCTCTAAAACCTATTTAGGTCTAGGCCTCAGATTTCTGTATCTGTTTCATGATTTATCAATGTAATAGGCACGTAGGTGATCAGCCTCCTGTGTCTAGCATGCCGGTTTCCTTACGATGTTTTCCTTTACCGTTCGAGCGAATGTAAAATGCGCAGAAAGAAAGAAAGTCCATTGGTACACAGCCGGGGATCGAAACTACGACCTCAGGGATGAGAGTCGCATGCTGAAGCCAAGCTGCTCTAATTGTATATATTACCTCTCCTAATTCCACATGTCGGTTTTAGAAAACAATTGAGGCATCTATTACGTACCGCACAAAATATTTTGACTCTTTCAACCGCAAACTTCAAAGTAACATTTCGTTGGGAACAAAGCGAAGCTGCTAGCAATTTACTTTCTTGTACAAATCTATGTTAACGAGCTCATTTTCGATCCGAGCGCTTACAGAATCGCATCTTACAATAAACGTAGATAAACAAATTGTTCGAATTTTGAAATTGAAAAATCGAAAACATTATATCAAACGTTTTCTAACAGATATAAAAACCCGTACCAAATGTAAACAGATCGTTAAAAACTATTAGAATTTGCACAAGTATTGACATTCCAAATTCAAATTACATACCTCAGTAAATTGGATCCGAATCGTACAAAGTAAATACTGTCTCCTATTGGAACCTAAAGTGGCCGCACAGAAGGGTTTTCTAAGGCTTTTCTAACAATGGTCGAGTGCCCACACGGTTCGATATCTACGTAAATATTTTCTTTCAATCACGTCGTGATTCTGAATTAGTTTGGCGAGTCTCTTTACGATTTTGAGTGTGCAAGTGTTTTAGTGGTTTGGATTTTCTTTGTGAATGTATGTAGCCTATGTTCAAATCCAAAGCTATATAATCTATATAGGTATATAATATATAGCTATATAATCTGTACCAAATACTTGAATGAAACTAGAGTGTTAATTTTACAACTATAATAATAATAAAAGCCTTTTATTTCAGACCAACACAAAACAAATTTATATTTCTACCATCTAATTCTTTTTAGATATCTGTGTGCGCTTTTTGGCAAAGACCTCCTCCAAATCCCTCTATTAAAACTGTACTCGTTCGTTAAGTTATAGTGCTATGCATAGATGAGGCAAGTAAATAGGCTGGTGGAGGATTCCTGACCAGTTCCTCATCCAACCTACGTCTTTGAGAACTAATAAATATCATTTGAGTCAAATTTTGGCGTTTTTAACACGCCACATGAATACTTTGCCTTAAACAGTGAATAAGGTCAGATATATACTGAACTAATTTAACGGATCAAAAAGTTGTTTGTTAGGTCAATGTCTATGGTAATGAACCAATGAAAGTAAGAGCAGTGTTGACCGTGTGACTCTCATCCCTGAGGTCGTAGGTTCGATCCAGGCTGTGTATCAATGGACTTTCTTTCTATGTGCGCATTTAAAATTCGCTCGAACGGTGAAGGAAAATATCTTAAGGAAACCGGCTTGCCTTAGACTCATAAAGTCAACGGCGTGTGTCAGGCATTGGAGGCTGATCACCTACTTGCCTATTAGATTACCAAATGATCATGAAACAGATATATCTGAGACCGAGACCTAAATAGGCTGTACTGATTTATTTTATTTATTTATTGTAATTTACAGACTACAGATGCTGATGATAATTAGTAAGAGCACGCCTAGTAAGTAGTAATTTAATAGTTCAATAATAAACATTCTCTTAATAAAATACAAGAGCCAATTGTAGCAATAAAATGCTATAATTTATCTTAATGTTAAACTTTTGTTGGAGCTTTTGAAAATATAAATGTAATGAAAATATATTGGTTACGATCATATTCAAAGACGAATAGAATCCATATATTATTCCTAACAATATCTTTGTAAAGAATCGTTATGCGCTGGAAATCTTATATCAAAGTCGATCTCCGATATGGATCTCGGATAATGGAAAATAAATATTTTACATTTAATCGACGACTCGTTGTATAAAAGAATTTATGTTTCACTATAAAGTTCATATACACTGATATCGTAATATGTATTTATGAGCTATGTTTGGCTTGAGGAAGGTGAGACTGTTCTTCCAGATCGTGTGTTCAAGCCTCTAGTTATTTCTATGTGCATGTTCACATAGAAATAACTTTTAATGGCTTGTTTTAGACCTACAAATCTACGCCACAAGATACAGGACATATGTGTGTATGTTCACAATCAATCTAATAAATTCTTAAATTTCAAGACATCCATTTAAAAAACACTGGAAAATATACGTTCTATGAAATTCATGAAAACAACGACAGTACATCACGTAAATTGGGCGATACGTTGAAGCAAAATACTGAATTGAAAAATGGACAGGTATTTCAAAATTTTAATGGAATTGTCCATAGTGAATTGTCGAAACGGAAATTAATGGATATTTTTTGTTGTCATTTCAGCGCTTATGTTATGGAAAAGCGGCCACGAAATAGGTACTGAAATATTTTTAGAAAAACAGTATCGATTATTATAAAAAGGAACTCACAACTAGAATTCTTGAAGAGATTTATATTTATTACTAACAAGATAATTTTTGAAACCTAAAAAAATAATAGTAGGATGAAACCTATTGGAAAAGTAGAAGAATATTATAAAAATTAAAGGAAAAATAATTTTTAATTCTTAAATTAGGGGGGGAGGGAGTTTTTAAGGGTAAAAAACGGTGTATCTCGATTTCCGACAAAACTAAAAGTTCTATGGAAAAAAGTCAAATTGCAAAGTTGTAGGTAATAAAAAGATCTAAAACTTTTGTATTCACATATTTTTTACATAACCTCAAAATTTATGTGAAAAATTCAAAAAACCATGTTTTTGGTTTTTAATTTTTATCTTTTACAAAATTTATGGTTTTCCCACGAAATTTGGTGAAAACTTACCTTTTTATGTCTTTAATACGCTGTAATAATAATTTTTTCACCTTATTTTGAATTAATATCGAAAAAGCACCCTAATTTTCAATCGAAAATTCACCCGTCAAAATATCAGCTTTTGTCAAAAAGTTGTGCTTTCAGTTCGTTGAAATCTCTACTTTCCTATGGTAAAAATATATATATACATTACCATAGTAAATCTACTCAGAAAATGCAAAAAATGGTATGCAGTAACGCCCAGACCCGTTCCAGGCTATCTGCACTGGTCTACTACGCAAAGGAACACATTCGATTCTCAGGCGAAGTATAAATTATAACAAAACACAATCATTTCAATAATACAATATGTCTGTATAGAGAAACCATATTACTGGATTTTCTCAGCGAAACCTGAATGCAGTGTCAGTTAGGTCCTTAAAATTTATTTTAAGGTAGTTTATAAGTAGATTAAGCTTTTGCCATGATTTTCTTATCCAAACTTATGTTTAAAAGAAGCAAGATTTGATTAAGAAAACCACAGAACCTTTTTAAAAAAAACGCGCTACGATCAAAGAGAAGCATGAATGAAAAATTAATAAATTTTCTTTTGAAAGCCTCCCCTCAGTTTAGTAGAACAATCTCGAGATCGACATCAGGAACGAATTTTCGAATTGAAAAATATTTTTTTGCTGAATTAACACAGTTAGTAAAGAAGCCGTACTCATATCAATATTGTATATAAATATATGTTAAAACAAAACTGGCCACTTCGTTTAACAGTATATGATATTCTGAAAGCATAGTTGGCCAAGTAACTTCAGCTTGCGACTCTCATCCCTTAAATTGTAGGTTTGAACTGTAGCGCCACACCTTTTGTTAAAATATTCTGATTTGGAAATGATATATATATATATTAAGTAACAAACAACTAAAACCTTCTTTTATCCGGATTAATCATTTTCAAACAATGCGTTACGTTATAAAAACGTCTCAAACGAATGATAAAATTCGTTTTATCTACGCCATTTACAAGACTGCAAAGATGTATCCCTAATGGCCGTTCTCAAATTGTTCGCGGCGTTATAGGAAGCTTACGAAAATATTTCGTGAGTTTTCAGTAAAAGGAGTTTGTCCATAACATTACCGGTATTAAAAATTTAATGATATATATTGTCTATGGGAATTTTGATTGATTAATACATACTTAATGGGGGGTAATGGGGGAGAACGGATTTAACATCTTTCCGGCCCCAACTGTCAACCTCACCTGCACGCGCGGACAACACATCATCCGCGGCGGTATTCCTATACCGTGGTCCCCCTGCTAGATAACAGACGAGGCAATGGCGACCGAGCAGTGGCGGTATAACCACATACCTGACCAGAGGTCAGAAGAGGCTACAGCGGCCTTGGGGTTCAAATAACCCCTAAAAGAACTGGTGCAGAAGGCAACGGGAAACCACTGCAGCTAATCTCCCGAGAAAATCGTTATGGAAGTGGACACAAAAGAATCACGACTGCCATGCGAACCGCCTAGCCAGCGGCGCCGCGCCGCGTCCGGGGCGAGCGGTGGGAAATGGACTACCGGCCATGTTGGAGTAAGAGACCAGGCTCCACGTGGAAATAATGCTACTGGAAACTCCGTCAAGTTACGAAAAATCCAGAAGATAGGCACGTGGAATGTTCGCGGGTTGCTAAAGCCCGGTAAACTTAATATCGTGGAGAGGGAAGTCACCAGATGTGGTTTATCCATTTGCGGTCTAACAGAAACGCACTGGAGAAGCAACGGGCACTTCTTTACCGACGCCCATGCTGTTTACTTTTCCAGTAGCGATGACAGTAGCCAAAACGGAGTAGCGATTCTAATTCCTAAGCATCAGAATAACAGTGTGATAGGGTATGAGGCAGTTAGCGACCGCATTATGTCTATGAAGCTCAAAGCGTCACCTGTAAACTTGAACCTAATACAGGCATATGCCCCCACTAGTGAAGCTCTACCCCTCGTACTGGAGAGTTTTTACCAAGATTTACAAGCAACAATTGCCAAAATCCCTAATAGAGAGTTACTTATAATAATGGGTGATTTCAACGCAAAAATTGGCGCAAACTCTGCCCAGTACAGCAAATCAGTGGGAAACTTCGGACTTGGGGTACGTAACGAAAGAGGTGAAAGACTCATGCAGTTTGCAGACGAGAACAACATGGTAGTGGTGAACAGTCTATTCCAACACCATCCCCGTAGACTGTTCACCTGGACATCACCTGGAGGTAGAACCAAAAATCAAATCGACTACATACTGATAAGATCACGTTGGCGCACCTCTATTCTTAATGCCCACACGCTTCCTGGGGCTGATTGTGGTTCCGATCACGAACTCGTTATCGCAAAGATGAGGTTGAAGCTCAAAGCCGCTCGATCCTCCAAGAAGACAAGACGGATTGAAGTAGCAGATAACGAGAAATTCACTACAGCCATTGAGCGGAGTTGGACAGATTGGACAGTTGTAAACCACACCGAAGCTACACCAGACACGCTATGGAATAAGGCTAAAGAACTCATCCAAAATGCAGTCACGGAGTCTAGTCCGGGATCAGAAACGCGCAAACGTCAACACTGGATGACGGACAGTACCCTTGCCCTTATAGAGGAGAGGCGCTTTAAGAAAGCCGCAGGAGCAGACATAAGAGAACTGAATCGGCTGTCTGCTAACATCCAAGCCTGCTGCAGGCGAGACCATAATTCCCACCTTCATAGCATTTGTGACGAACTTGAAAAACATGCTATGAAGCACGAGTCTAGAGACCTTTACCACAAAATTCGTCTAATTACTAAATCTCTACCTGCTAAAACCTGGGCTATCGAGAACGACAAAAATGAAGTGGTAACAGAACTCGAACAGATCTCTGAAACGTGGAGGAGCTATTGCCAGTCATTGTTCCTGGATCCGCAGTCGCGACTGTCTATAAGCACAGAACCAGAGCCAGAGAATTTGGAACCAGACATCCTTTTGTCCGAAGTAAGAACTGCCATAAAACTCCTGAAAAGCAAAAAAGCAACTGGCAGAGATGCAATTCCTATAGAGACAATTAAAGCCTTAGGAGAACGTGGCGACCAGATGTTTCATCTCATCTGCAATAAGGTGTGGCAGACAGGAGTTTGGCCTTCAGAATGGACACACACTATATTCACACCCCTGCATAAGAAGGGCTCAACGAAGAAATGTAACAATTACCGCCTCATTGCTCTGATACCACACGCTAGCAAAATATTGTTACATATTCTCAACGAGCGCCTGAAAGCCTACCTCTCTAAGGAGATCGCTCCGGAACAGGCCGGTTTTGTCAAGGGGAAAGGCACTCGGGAACAAATTCTTATTTTACGCCAGATCATAGAGAAGTCAAGAGAATTTAATAAGCCCGTGTTCATTTGCTTTGTTGATTTCTCAAAAGCATTCGACTCTGTGAGATGGCCGGTGCTGTGGAAGACTCTGCTAGACATGGGTACACCAAAACATCTTGTGCACCTTTTAAGACGGCTTTATGAAGAAGGCACAGCTTCAGTACGCACAGATGATGTCCTATCAGGTGTTTTCCATCCTAGTGCTGGAGTACGCCAGGGTTGCATAATATCACCGCTCTTATTCAACGTGTACACGGAGCTAATAATGCGCATCACTTTGGAAGACTGGACAGACGGTGTAACAATTGGTGGATACAGAATTGCGAACCTGCGTTACGCGGATGATACCACTTTGCTTGCATCCAGTTCGCAACACTTGGAAGAGCTTCTGTCAAGGATGGAACGAGTGAGCCATGAGTTTGGACTAAAGATAAATCGCAGCAAAACCAAGGTGATGATTGTTGACCGTGCCAGAAATAATTCGCCTCAAGTTACTCAAATCGCGAAATGTAACGTGGTCCAATCTTATGTTTATCTTGGGGCTCAGATTTCAAGCCATGGCGGATGCATCGATGAGGTCAAACGACGTATGGGCATCACAAGAACGGCGATGGACAATATGAAAAAAATATGGAGAAACAGGAATATAACAAAAGTCACGAAGACCAGGCTCGTGAAGACACTTATATTCCCCATATTTCTGTACGCAGCTGAAACGTGGACCTTGCGAGATGTGGAAAAGCAGAAAATAGACGCTCTGGAAATGTGGTGCTGGAGGAGAATGCTTGGGGTTTCGTGGACCGAGTTTCGTACAAACGTCTCGATACTTCAAGAACTCGGTATTAAGCAGCGTCTGTTTTCAACAGTACAATCTCGCATCCTTACATTCTTCGGTCACGTAACTCGGCGTGGTGATCAGTCCATCGAACGCCTTGTCGTCCAGGGGAAGGTGGAAGGCACTAGACCGCGCGGAAGGTCACCTACGCGTTGGACTGACCAAATTAAGTCGGCCGTAGGAGACTCTGTCAATCAATGCAACAGGATGACCACTGATAGGCGACGATGGCAAAATGTCGTAAAACGCATCACATCTGCCCCTACTACTACAACTACTTCCTAGCGATCACGACCGCTCTGTCAAGAGTGCACCGAATAGGAAGAAGAATACATACTTATATAAACTAATAATTTAGGATGCCTTAGAGAAGGGACAAGTTAAAAGTACCCATAACAGACGAATATGCATGGTGAATGTCATTTTAGTGGATGAAACGAGAGAGGAACGTCAAGTCGGTAGCAACTGGAGATCCGTGGTCTCTGTCTACCCCTTCGGGGAAAAGATATTAAATATAAATTAAAATAATCCGAAGATTGAAATTTCCACTTCCGCGTTTAGAATTAATACTTAAATAGTCGGGCAATGCTGTTTTTGCTGATAAGATAACTATGAGTACTTGATGTTTATTAACATACAGTGTTACTTAAATTTCGCGTCTTCATGTGCCTATAATAAGTTGGATCTCCGAAACACTAAGTAGTACTGGCATTCCACATTATTAGTACAAAATAAATTATTGATCAACAATCAAGTTCTGACACCTGTATGGACTTTTGATTGCCACATGTGGAGCAATACCATAATAGCCACATCCGAAAAATCAAAAATCAAGATAATAAAAAGACTGCTGGAGCCCACGAACATAGGCTCCACCATCATGTGAATCCCTAGGCTATTCAACTCCTTGACCCCACAGACCTAGTGAGAAAACTGAAAATAACAAAACGATTTGAACTAGGGAATTAGTGTTAGTGCACGTTAGTGTTAAGTGCTAAACCGTGAGTGAAAATTAGTGTCTTCCCCTTAATATAGACTGTGGTGCTATTGGACACTTTCTTATGTTAAATTAATTAATAATTACTTATTATTCCTAAGTTAGGCTAGATCGTAATGTTCCACGACGACATAGTAAAAATATTCACCTATAACCATTTCATAAACGAAACAATAATTGAGAAAATCGGTAAAAAATACTGTAACCAACGAATAACTCACGTTTTATTTTTCGGTGAATGTAAGATATTTTAAGGCTTTAACATCAAAGGCTCTTTGTTCGATAAAAGGCATAATACCTTAAGGCGAAGGACAGTATTACACATATTTGGTCAAATATTCACAGAATTGACTTGCCAATGTATCTGTGATAAAATTCTATTTATCTTATAAATCCGTAGGCAATATTGTTCTTTAGTTTATGACATTAAAAAAAACTGAAAACTTAAAAAGTGATTATTATTGACAATTAATTCCTTGGTTTGAGTATGCTTTGGAAAAATAATTGGGGTAATGATGCTGCTGCTTTTATTTACTAAACTTATTTGTCTAAATGGTAATAATTAACTATACAATTAATGTCATTCTACTAAAATACGATGACCACAGAGTAAACAAAACAGTGACCTACGGATGTTAACCACAGACTAACATAATATCCTCTATAAATTTACTCTATGCGACCGCAAATGTTAAAAGTGATTACTATTTGGAGAAATGAAAATTATGTTATTTCAAAATCGTGTTAGTAAATTTGGCTCGCGTTCAAATTGAATGGTATTTATGGGAATTATTTGATACGGCTGACTTATTCAAATGTATTTTAAATATTATTGATAATTTAGATAACATCGTTAGTATTTTACGAGACAATTTAATATAAATTTTGAGTTAGAGAATTTGTTTATATATTATTATATAGATGTATATAAATGGGCCAAACGTGCAAGGAGGATCATCTCATGTTAAATAATACCACCCGGCATATAGACACTCATATTGCCAGAGGGTTCGCAAGGGCGTTGCCCGCCTTTTAAAAGTTGGTACACTTTTTTCTTGAAGGACCCTAAGTCGAACTGGTTCGAAAATACATCAGTGAAGTATTATTATATTTATGTTTTACGTTCCGCCAACATTGTGAAATACTGAATCTAAATTCATCAAAATATATTTTTTAATTTTGTGCAATTTAGTGGCTTCGGATGTTTTCCTTCACCGTTCGAGCGAATGTTAAATGCGCACATAGAAAGAAAGTCCATTGGTACACAGCCGGGGATCGAACCTACGACCTCAGGGATGAGAGTCGCATCCTGAAGCCACTAGGCCAACACTGCTCTGTACCAAACTAAAACTAGAATAGATAAAAAGCTAAAACCTAATATTACGGTTCTTGAATTACAGTGCGACACAAAAAAGAAAGAAAATATGTGAATTTATTTAAATGAGTAATGTCTTAAGTAACTGTTAATAAACGTCTCTGAGTACGGTGCTAAACTTCTAATTTTACAATATAATATATTAATATTAAAACGTACCTCGGCCAATGAATTCCCTGGTATCTTCAGGCAGAACATAAAAGGGGTGTTGACGCGTTTGAGGATCTCTTGGAAGTCCAGTCGTACGCTTTTGGGCCTCAGCATACGGAAGTACGTGCAGAGTGATGACCCGTGTGTTGTCAGATGTGTTCCAAATAGACGCATGAATCCAGCACCTGATGAATAACAGATTATTGAAGTGATAACATGCATGAGGCCACGAATAGAAGTACCATTTAAAAAACAATAATAGTCCCCAACAGACTGCCCTCGGCAACACTGGTTTTCTTACCAGTAGATATGTGCAAGTCTATTAATAAATAATAATTAATAATTAAGACTCCTTTGATTCTAAATCATTCCACAAAATTCCACTTTGCAAAATTTTATACAGAAACAATAATATTTCTTCAAAGACCTCTTACAGTGTATAGGCCTCCTCCAACTGGATTCTTCTCTCTCTATCTTACACAGTTTTCTCCCATCCTTCACCACCAACTTTTTTAAGTTCGTTAGCCCACCGTGCATGAGGGGGACATCTCTTTCTTTTCCCTGGTAGCCCCTTTGGACCTTGTTACCCTGTTTGTGCATCTGCCAATGTTCATATGAGCGGTTTAGCCCACCCACTTCCACTGGAATATAGTGCATCAACAATTTTCGTTTTCTTTCTTCTTTCTGTACTTCTTATCTTAGCCTTAGTTAGTTCTATTGTCAAAAGTTTTGTCACCAGCCTGCTCCCTGATGTTACTGGATCTCTACGTCCTATCAGGAAATATGACTTGCACTTGGTGAATAATAACGAACTAATTTTAAGGTCATTATCACGACGGCCACCGGTCCTTTACAAAGAAGGAATTGTATATCTTTAAATATGTATTGACTTGACTTGAATATTGAATATAACTGACTGCACTATATTGAGCCCTAAGGCTGCACGCGCCTAATATGTTGCAACATATCAGGATCTATAGACTGGAATCGGAAACTATGACGACCTTATGCATAATAGAAGAGAGCGTTATTTAGAAGGGTATGTATAGCGTAGCATATGCTAATTTAGCTTTTGTTTGTGTATAGCAATTACCATAGTATGATATATTACATTAATCTGCAGTTAACTGGGACTAATTACGAAATTAATTTCATTATTGTTCAAATAAGCACATTAAGCGGAGTCGACTGAAATCTAACGACGATTTATTCAAGCAATTATAATGGGCTCAACTCCAGATGATTTAATACGGCTTTTTGAATGAGATTCGGGGAGTTTGAAGGAATTACCAATCTCCGATTCTATATTAAATCTCAATGGCAGATGGACATTTTGTTCAATATTAACGTTGGCTTTGGAGATTACGCGTCCGTGGGAATAATATAAATTCATTTTTAATCTCTATATTTTAGGATATTTCAGATTTTTTAATTAAACGTTTTTAATATAAATTTGTTTTACTTTTACTCAATATTTTGATTGGTTTTTCTCGTGATTAACAAATTTAGTGGTAGTACATACTCGCGTTAATGAAAAACTGTGTTTTGTATAATATTTTTACTAACTATTAACATGAAATATTATTTGAGTTTTCTGATAAAAATCCAAGTGCATGAAATATTCTAATTTAACTTTTAAAAACAATGTTTCTTCAACGTATTCTCATATAAGAACGTTTACAAAAATGTGTTATACATTGATCAAAGGGTTAAAAAACTCACACACAATATGTAAACGAAAAGTGCCTACTAGGTAGGTAATATAAATTACCGTCGTAATGGTTGATGCCTTTTCAAACACACAATCATTCGTCTTGCCGCATTCCCAAACTAGAATTGAATGTACTTAGTTTCAGTGAGTACCGTATGTAGTAGTTGCGCGTAGTTAAATATAGAATAAATAAAGAAAATAATTACAAAGCGCATTAGGCACTCTGAGCAGCAATATTCTTCTAAGTTGGATGTTTTTGCGTGGGCCATTTTCCTTCCAATTCCACTTAATGAGAGTCATGGGATTTCTCTCATTAATGTTACGGCTTTTTTAACCAAAACATTAGCCACAATTTTAATATAAAATCAGTTTTATATTATTTTAAACCAGCTATTTATATATAGCTGGTTTTAATTCGTTAATTACTCGACGAAATATCAATTGAAGAATTGATGAAGCGTAATATGAAGTGAATTTTTTTTGCACCAGTCTAAGCTAATAAAAATTAAATATATTATTATTTTATTGAAAAATATTGCAATGGGAAACTACAACTAAACTACTTAACCGATTTCAATCAAATTTGCACACCGTGTGCAATTTGATTGATATAGTATATATATGTAAATTCGTCTGTATAACCTTAATTCAATATACAATTTAACTTCAAACATTCTTCAAAAATACTTCAAAAAGTGTTCTCACATTTTAACACATATTTTGAGAGTTCTCGAAAATATAAAAAATACAACATTTTTAAATTTTAACTTGAAATATCAAACGCATATAATAGTAACGTGATCCTTGATTTTTGTTTTTTACCATGCATACTACGGAAAACTTAAAAATACAGTGAAAAATATTTCAATAGAAATGTACGAGTATGATAAACTTTGCACGGGTTGTGGTTATTAATAAATAAAGCTTTTTATATATCGCGATAGCTTTTGCTGGAAAACGTTGAATTTAATAGTTTTAAATAAATCTCAACCCAATTTTATATGCAAATTTTATTCCATTTTAAAACATGTTTATTATATCTGTCAAAAACATTTCCTGTTTTTGCATAACAATTTTATATATTTATTCTTGTACATTACTGTTAAGTACTATAGTCCAAGCGCCCCAACCAAACAGTAGGTTCGTAACGCAACGTTCTAGAGAACGGATTTTTTTTTGGAATATGTTCAGGGGTGTCCCCTGAATGTAAATCCAAGTGGGCGTCATGACTTAAGGTTCGCTTCAGCCGCCATCTTGAAAAACGCGTTTTGTCGAATATCTCGCTAACCGCGCATCGTACGACAAAATTGTAGAGATCATTTTTATAGATGTTTATAGATATTTGCTATCTTTTTTTATTCAAAACTTTTTTCTTTAAATTGCATAATTTTTTATTTGAAGCGCTTCAAACTTTTTACAATATGGTTTTTGCTATTTAGCAATTTTTGTTATTTGACCATTAACTAGATACATATTTATGTATCTAGTTAATGGTCAATGATAAATAACAAATAGTGGTAACTAATTTTAATTAAATAATTAATACTAGTAACATCGACTGCACTCCAGACAAAGAATAAGACGAAGTATGACGAACTGACCGCCAACCTCCAGAAGTAGAGAGGCACTACAAGAAGAAGATGTCATAACTACGGTGCGCCTGCAGTGCCCTTTAACCTTATCAGCTACTCCAATAACCATAAAACAATGTAATGTTTTTCAAACTTATCTACCAGTAAATCAAGGTTTAATTATTATTACTGTCGGAAGTCGTAAATCTACCCTCATATCGTAATAAAATTGGGCAAGTCTTACATCGCTCATAACTAGATCGTTATTTTTATCAGTCGAATAAATCTGCACAGTTTGAAAAAAATATCTTCTTTAATCATTGTATTTCCAGGAACCTTTCTTACAATGTCTACTTTTAACGAGTGTTCAAATGTACTTGTAGCGAAATTCATTCGTTCAAACGAAACTTAAAACTGATAATATCTTTTTTTTCTGCGGGTATTTGCAATCAGCCCTAAGACTATGAGCGAATTTGATAGTATCTAATTAAATATATAAAACAAAGTCGTGTTAGTTACACCACTTATAACTCAAGATCGGCTGGACCGATGTTAGTTATTTTATTTATGGTGGATTCTTCTCCGCTCCAAATAGCAGAATAAGTAATAAAATATCGGATAAGTTATCGAATAACAATAAATAAATTAATGAATTTTACGAATGCAAACAGCATGTGGTGCGTCTTTGGTGGTCTGTTGACAAAACTACGCATCATTTTACATCGAATTCGTGTCAGTTCAAAAAATTCTGATCTTGAGGTGAATGAGGAGATGCATAACCTGGCTTTGATCTTGATCGAAGACATGTGTTACCTCATCAAAAAATTTTGTATATCAGAAAGTGCTTTAATATGCAATATCGCAATATTGGCGTTAGAGAGAAGAGGCCTAATGTGTAAAACTGTTATTATTCTTTCGCAATGGCACGCAAAAAATATTTCTGTAAATGCAAAAAAAAGTTGTATTAATGTTAAACTTAAAAAATACCGAAAATAAGTTAACTACAGTTAACACGATATTATTAGACTATGTGGAACGAAGTTCGCCGGGTCAGCTAGTATATTATAAAAAAACAATATTTATTCTGTCCGTGATACAAAATAAAAGTAAATAGTACATGAAAGTATAGATGGAACCGTACTTCCTTTAAATGGCAGACGGTCTAGGTCAGACTGGAGCCAAGTCTAAAAATAAAGATGCTACAGCACTGCAGTCGTGTAATATCTTGCTGTAAAACTTGTATGACATTGAAACTTTCTGCAGTTATGAGATTTTCGGCTTTATTGACATCTAGGTCTTCTCGCCTTATAACCTTATATTATGCGTTTTATACATTTATCCTATTTTATTATATTTTGTGCGTTATTTTTACTATATTTAAGGTATGTTTTTGCTTTATTCATGTATAGTTTAAGAATAGGAGTCTCTACACTCTACAGACATAACTATGCCTACGCTTAATAGGACGCTTTCTGCACCATATAAAAAAAATCTGTTGCGCTACAATCTAAAAGGTTTGCGCCTCAGAGTTTTGTATCTGTTTCATGATCAGTCAATCGAATAGGCAAGTAGGTGATCAGCCTCCTCTGCCTAACAAATTGCGTTGACTGTTTGGATCAATGGCAAGCAGGTTACCTCACGAAGTTTTCCTTTACCGTTCGAGTGAATGTTAAATGTGTAGAATGAAAGTCCATGCACAGCCGGGAATCGAATCTACTATCTCAGGGATAAGGCCACTGATGCCACTAGGACTAACATTGTAAAAGCACCAACAATAAAAGCAATAAATAAATTATTGTTAACATGTTATTGTGAGCAAACCTTAAAAGATAAACCTTTGCCGTTGCCAAGATTTTATGGATTTAAAGAAATACATTCTGGCATACATGATTGTTAAAGGAAGCTCTCACAAAGGAATATTTCTTCGCGTTTTTTGCAACGTTTTTCATTCATACTCTGCTGGTGTTGGAAGTGATATTAAGTAGTTAATTAATGAATGAACCAAATTTTTGATTAGAACTAATGGTTCCTGAGATTAGCATGTCCAAATAAAACTCTTTAGCTTCATGATATTAGCCTAGTATACGAGTATTTGAATTGTAAGCATTTTTAGAACGAAATTTGGCTGTCATTTTTATAATTTGCAAATTTTATTTGTATTTACATATTTTTTTCTAACAACTGGCACGGAATAGATCTCTTGTAAGCTATAAGACTGATGTCCTAACTCAAGGCTGTTCTACAATTATTAAAATTATGACCAAAGTGCCTATTTAAAACGACTTTTTTAATAATCGGCCAAGCTGCTTTGTTTAATATATTTTGAACACCTGGCTTTTACGAGATAATTTAAACATCAATATTTTTGCTCTGTACATACATAGAAAAAAATCAGTAACGCTACAACTTCTTTAGGTCTGGGCCTCAGATGTCTGTATCTTTTTCATGACCATTTGTTAATAATCGGCAAGTAGGTGATCAGCCCCCTGTGCCTGACACACGCCGTCAACTTTTTGGTTCTAAGGCAAGCCGGTTTCCTCACGATGTTTTCCTTCACCGTTCGAGCGAATAATAAATGCGCACAAAGAAATAAAGTCCATTGGTACACAGCTAGGGATCGAACCTACGACCTCAGGGATGAGAGTCGCACGCTGAAGCCACTGGGCCAACACGGCTCTGTACATACATACAATTACTTAAATTTGTCCAAATGTTATTACTTTTAACAAGGATTTTAATGTATTACGCTCGTTTTACGCATTTTTTCGAAATAATTTTGCGTAACCTAAATTAAAATAAGAAAGCGCGAATAAAGCACAATAAAAACAAATCGTTTTACACTTTTCTTTCTAATATATCGAAGAATACTTCTAAAGAAAAACCTTGTGAATGAAATACCCATCATTAATCATACGTAAAAGAAATTACCCGTTTAATATTCTACTTACAAAGCGAACAAATAAAGCGGAGTTAATAATAATACAAACATGTATCGCTCTGGGAATTAAAGTTATTACCCTCAGCCAAGGTGACGCCAAAACATTGACTCGACCATTACCGCATATTACCAAATGAATATTTGAATACGGAATTCAGGCTGACACCGTAATTTAATTTTATGATGTAATGTCGAAAAAATTAATATAGTTAGAGTTTATCACATATATTATAGTATGTTAATAAAAGCTTTCTTCTTGCTATGTTATAGCGTAAAGAAAAAAATCGTAAAAAGTAAAATTAATGTCATATGCATTACCGAACATTGGCTTAGAGAATGCCAAATCATCTTTAACTTTGATCAGCACCAAGTTGGAAGTTCGTTTTGCACATTGTCAGCGATTCATGGGGGCTCTTTGATTATTTTTAATAAAAATTTAAAGTATAAAAAGCGTAATGATATCGTGTGTCTGTCTCTAGAACATTCTTTCGAAGTGTCCTGTGTAGATATTGAGAATTGCATTATTTTAAGTGCATCTTAAATTTTTTTTGAAAAAAATTGGATATTTTCTAATAAATTTATATTGTATGTGGTGACTTCAATATAAATTTATTAGAAAAAGCCTCCATAAGAAAAAAGATACTTTTCTTTATTAAAATCCCAGAGGCTCTTTTATCTCTTTTAATAAATTTAAGTAATGTATTAAAGAAAATCTGTGTAAAAAGGCTTACTATAAAGTTAACGATTTTGTATTTGATAAAAGGGCCTGGCTATTTCCAATTAATTAGCGATATATGTTTTAAAATAACTGTTGTTTGCCATAATCATTTTGTATGATGATTTGATATTTTAAAAAAATTACCGAGAGTTTTCACGCCGGTTTTTTCTCTCGGCCTACACCCTCTGTCTTCTTTGCCAATGTGTAGGGATGTCTACCGTTACAAATTGAATGACGTTGAATACGTGATACCTGTATCTTATATTCCATGATAAAAAAGTTTTAAAGAGCATATCAATGCAGATTTCACTAACAGTACTTTTAACTTTTTAAGCAACATTTAATTGATCGACTCCAATGCTGAGTTTACAACGAAACTATACAGAAATGCGCAATTCCTTCCAGAAAGGAACTGCAAACAAATAGCACACAAAGTCGGGCTTGCCATCGCTGTCGTAGTATATATTATATAATATAAAAGCAAAGGGACGGATGTCGACACGACCGGAGTATAACGAGATAAGGTATACGAACCTTTTCATCCTCTCAAACTTACTACCATCGAATATCTGCAACACCATTCTATATTTTTCAGCCTCACTGTTCTTTCGATATCTCTGTGTTTTGTTTTATAATTGTCCTATTTAAATTATGCCTATTACTATAAGAGATTATGTATTGATTTCAAGCATATTTGATATGTATAAATGTTTATAAGTACGTAAAACATAGTGCAAGAATAGGATTTTTAATGACCCCAAGTAATCACTTGAAAAATAAATTTTACAAAGAATAGTTAGTGTCATATCGATGTCGCAGCCAACTAGCTTAATCAGCCGTTCAATTAACAGCCTAGCCGTTTCATAATGGCGCCGTTTAACTAACAGCCTGAAAGATGTTCAGCCAGTTGATTAACAGGCTAGGCAAATGACTTGGATCGATGTCCTTTCATTACTTGCCTAGCCTGTTAATTAAATAACTATTTTATTATGCAGAAAGTCACATCTCTAATAAAAGTAAAAGAAAAGTAGTACGGTTTGTTTACGAATTTCAATACATTACACAACATTTAAAAAAAATCTTTTAATACTTAGACACAACTCCGGCTACATAATCAGTATCATCAAATTCGGGCGACGTAATTTATTATGTAACATAAGGCAATCAGGCAGGAGGGCCACCTGATGTTAAGTGATACCGCCGCCTATGGACACTCACATTGTCATGAGGCTCGCAAGTGCGTTGCCGGCCTATTAAGAAATGGTACGATCTTTTCTTGAAGGACCCTAAGTCGAATTGGTTCGGAAATTCTTCAGTCGGCAGCTGGTTCCACATAGTGGTGGTGCGCGGCAAAAATTGTTTTAAGAAACGTTCAGTTGTGTTGTAATCGAAATTTAGAAATCGAGTAGTTATCCTTTTAATGTAAGTACATTCTTTTAGCTGTGTATATTAATGATTTGGTAAACATCACTAATGGTGTTTCGAGATTAAATTATTCACATTAGATACACTGTGTAAGCATTGTTCGGGTTTGTTTACGAAACCGACGAATTCACGTAATTGATCCAATCCCAGTCTGTCAGTTACTAGTTTTGCAGAAAAACCTTCGATCCGATTTCAGGATTATACGTTACGAGTTTTAACATTCGACGTGATTTATTCCTATTTCGAAGGTTAAAAAACAATTGAATTCACAGCGAAACAAGTGCTGAACATGAAATAGTACTTACGTTGCTTGATAAATAATTAAAGCATTGGTTTTATTGATTGATTGGATGACTGATTTTAATATACCGTAAAAATGTGAAACAATATTAATTTTATTTTTCCAAAATTTATTAACCATCACGTTTCTATTAAGCGGGCCATAGACGGACCGCATGTTGCAGTCAAGACCGACTGCAATATGCGGTCGCCGCACGGCGATCTACAGTTTCCATACTAAATTCATATTCGCAATACACGGACCGCTCGAGCAGTTCCTGAGCAAACCGCATACTGCAGTCGTTCTTGACTGCAACATGCGGTCCGTCTATAACCCGCTTTACTGTCCAACTAATCGTTTCTTTAACTATAACCGTTAGTTACTACGATTTTTTTTGGGGACAGGAGACAAATGACCTGGTCGTCTCACTTCGAATTAAGTTCTCCATCCTGGAATTGCAGCTGGTTCCATAAAGTTGTGATGAACAGAAACAGTGTCTTAAAAAGCGCGTGGAATGCGTCAAGGTATAATAGGTTAGAATTTCACATTCTGTCTGATGTTGATGATGAAAACTCCCCAGGATATATCCGGTAGAAGATGCAGAGCCAATCAGATTGGTAATAGAAAAGAGTGGTGTTTAAATATATTGAAATTATTAATCTCACCTAACTGTACGAGCTCCAAGCGCCTGTCAGTCACGAAATGCCAAGGAAAGGCTTTGCAAAAGCTTGCAACTCCGATCTTCAGGTCGTGGACATTAGTTGACGCAGCAACTGACACCGCTTCGCTGTGCGCCTCACAGTTTTCTTCTTTAGACTTCTGATGTAAGGGCACCGCACTTATCTCGTATCTGGAAATAGACTTTATTGAAGCTGGCAAAAGACATAGAAGATCTATCATTGTCACAAATTGTGGTGAATGTCAACGCGCATAATTTATCACTACACAATTTATCACTACAATACAATTGGAGTTTCAACAGCACATTCATTAATGATTTCCGCATTGATTATAGTAACAACATGTGTTGGCCTACTGGCTTCAGCGTGCGACTCTCAACCCTGATGTCGTAGGTTCGATCCCCGGCTATGCACCAAAGGACTTTCTTACCATGTGCGCATTTGAAATTCTCTCGAACGGTGAAAAACTTCGTGAAGAAACCGGCTTGTGCTACGGAAGGCTGATTAGCTTCTTAGCTTATTAGATTGACAAATAATCAGGAAACATATACAGAAATGTGAGGCCCAGACCTAAAAAAGTTGTAGCTCTATTTATTTATTTATTTTAAATTTAAATAAACTCAATGTAACCCTGTTTATGTTGAACTCGAATCCAGGCTATTTTTATTTCATTTATTACTTATTCTAGAACAAGGTATTGCTAGTTAATGCATTTTATCACAGAACTTCATTATTAAACGTTTGACACAATGTAAACAATGGAAGCTACGTATCATAAACAATTCAACGCCAAATGCTACGTGCTATAAACCCATAGATTAACTCTGGCAGAACCGTACCTCAGTTAAATCTTAGGATCATCTGTAATTAGTAAGGCTTAAGGACAGCATCCATCTTGACTTAATGTGCATCTAAACCCAGTAAAGAAACATTATGGCCAAGAAGATTGACCTAAGTAGATGCTAAGATGTTCAGTTAGAATACAAATATATTTAGAATTTATGTAATTCATTTGTATTAATAAACAAAATAACTTTATTCATATAGGTAAACAAGTACACTTATAAACGTCAACAGAAAAGATGTTAAATTGATTCTAAATTTAAATTTATTACCAGTTCGGAAGTCACGGGCGTAGAGCGGGCAAAAAGAAACTCTCCGCCACTCTTTTAATCGCTAAGTTTTGAGTCATACAAATTGTTTGGACAGGAGAAAATCAATCCCAAGGATTAGGATCGTTTAAATATTCGTCAAATTTATAAAAAGCTTTATTGATTCATTTACGTTTAACGAGAATTTTGGATTTATTCAGTTATCATTCTCTAATTTCGCTTGGGAGTTTGTTGTAAAACGAATACAATTTCCATATAAGGAGTGGTTTATCTTCTGGAGCCTGATTGGTCGTACGCTTAGATTCGAGTAGATAGTTTCGAGTATTATACTGGTAAAATAAAGTATAAAGTATATATCTAACACTACTACTTCAATATGGGCAAACGTCAAAACAATTCTAATCATAATTAAATCAAGATCAGCGTAACTTAAAAAAGAATATTCTAGTGAATAAAACGGAATCTAAAACTACTAGTATATACACTACGGCAACATTTGTAACTTTACGCAATGCCAGCATAATACATACCTAAATCGCCTAGGATCGTTTGTGTAGCTCATCAGTCTTATTTCCGCATGGGTATCGTACAGTAACCGCGCGATCGCCCGCAGACTTCCAACGAGCATATAGGCCACGGGCTCACTCTCCGTTGTAAGGTGTAGTTCTATGTTCCCCGCGTGCGATGTACAAACAAAAGCCGCTTCTGTTTCCGTCGTCTCATCTTTGAACACATCATCCTGTGAACACCGGTTAGGTAATAATGGGCTTATTGGACCTAAATAGATAAACATTCTAAATATAAAGAGAATTGCAATATATATACAAATATAAGGAATAGAGAGCAGAACAGTGTTGGCATAGTGGCTTCAGCGTGCGACTCACACCCCTTAGGTCGTAGGTTCGATCGCCGCCTGTTAACCAATGATTTTTTCTATGTGCGCATATAACATTCGCTCGAACCAAAAAAAATCGTGGGGAAACCGACTTGCCTTAGACCCAAAAAGTTGACGGCGTGTGTCAGGCAAAATATGATCATGAAACATACACAGAAATCTGATGCCCAAGGTTGCAGCGCCACCAATTTATTTATTTTTATCCGAAACGGCTCGACCGTTTCTTATAATTTCTTTTCTTTTTTTAATGCATTTTCAGTACGTCTGAGAATCAGCTACTATCTATCTTTCAAACCCCTAAGTGATAAGGGGTGTGCAGCCAATTTCTTTTTATTTTTAATATTTTTTTTATGTTTGCCGGGTCAGCTAGTAATGTAAATAATTAGGATTTTTTATCGGTAAAGACTGTGTTATGAATTCAAACCATAAAGGATCAAAACTGTTATATGAGTTAGTTAATTTATTATACCGATAGAATAAGTTAATATACATATATGCATACAATTTCTTATTCAATAATCTCACCTGATCATGTAGTACATCGTGAACACTGTCTAACGTAGTAAGAAATTCAGTCAAGTTAGTTCCTAAACATTTAAACGCCCGTTCCAGCCGACAGTTGTGAGAAAATGCTGTCAAAATTAAATATTCCCCTAGTTTCGCTATAAAGTCTTTCGTGCATACACCTGAAACAAAACATAAAGAATGTTAAAATTTTAGTTGGCATACATATTTGTTAAATACAAGTTTTTTTACCAAGTGCTAGTTTCTAGGATTTGAGTTTGTTAACACGTACCCTCTGAGATAACTAACCTCTCGAAAAGGCATGGCACAATGTATAAAAATAATAATTAATGAAACAAATAAATAATATTAATATATATTAGTTATTATATTTTAAGGTTAGTTTTTGTTTTATTGTGCTTTTTTTTGTATTTATAAATGTAGATACTAGATATACATATTAATGAACTGCATAGATTAGCAACAGTCGTTTTTAAATGTCCGTTGAGTGAACTGACAAAAGGTTTGTTTCATGTCAGTTCGTATACTGTAAAAAATTGTTTGTCTTTTCGTAAATATTTTTAATATATTAATTACTATGTAATTTTGTGTTGTTATTTTCTATGTATATTCATTGTTTTGTGTGATGTAAAAAGTAATAGTTATCGCATTGGAGTCACCTGTCATGGTATCTTATTTTGTAAAACAAATAAATAAAGTTTTTAGAATGAATTTCTTGTAAGTACAATAATAATTTAGCTCAAATTTTTAGTTAGTAAATATGCACTTAGTATTTATATTAGGTACCAGTATATTTTATTAATTCGTAACCTTTCTTCCGACAGAATAGGCCCGTGGGAAAAACCGACCTATATCACGATCTGACATATCATCTTCATACTATTATACATATTCACACGGCTACGTTAAACTGCTTCGTACTTGTAGAAGCCTTTTTTGTATAGACTGATAATATAAAACCGCAAGTTTAAAATTAAATAATATTTTACGTCCAAATTAATACGAAAACATTTCATAACTGTGTCTACCCATCTTTGATGATGAACGTTCACGTGGTATATTACCCCTTTTTTATATTTACTTTTCCAAAGTCAACTCTATTCCTATACCAATTTCATCCAGTTTGGGTCAGCATGAACGCGTAATAGACGTACTTTTCGTAGCAGAGTTACTTTGAGATTTGTTGCTACTTAATCTAGTAACAGTTGATAATTCGAACCAGCCCTGCGATTCTGTAACTCACTTTTCGAACTCACACAGCGGTTTTCGCATCGGCGGTCGTTCTGAAATCAGTCGTGAAGCAGTCATTTTATGATTTGGCATTCTGATAAACAATAAACTACAAGCTCCCACCTTTTCAGCAGCAGAAATATCCTACTAATATTTTAAACGCGTAAGTTTGTAAGTATGGGTGGATGTTTGTTACTCTTACACGTAAAAACTCCTGAATGGATTTTATTGAAACTTTACAATAATATAGCTTATACAATATACATCAGAATAACACATAGGCTATAATTTGTAAAGATATTGTGTGAATTGTCCAAAATATCAAGTAAGTAGGGAAAACTCTACCAACTGCTAGAGTTACACATATGTAATGTATGATGGAAATGTTTTAAATCTTAAATAGTACTACAAAAAAGCCTCTTTTATTATAGCCACAATATTGAACCATAATAGTTACTTGATAATTTATTTCAAATGCACATTTCGTAGTAATAAATTGATTCCTAAATGAAAATAGATACTTTTATCGCTTCTCATATTCAAAGTAGATAAAATATGTCTTTCACGCTACATCATTTGGACAAATATTATTTTAATCCTGCGCAGACGAAGTCACGGGCACCAGCTAGTATAAACATACTTCTGTACTTTGTATAAGTGATAATGTTTGTATGATAGTCATTCACACAATAATATAGCGCTTGTGTGTATTAGTTATAACTGTTTGAACTATATGTTCATGTAAATTCGTTGTTCTAAAATTCTAGAACCATCCAGTGTACTTATCCCTCGCGATAAATAATATATTTTTATATACCGATTTTTTATTGAAGTAAGACACGGGTACGATGTAACTCGACATTAACTATATCAGTCTCACATTGTTCTAACATGTGAATCAATTAAATTTTGCGAACATTAAAAATATCCAATTCCTCGCGAAGATAGTAGAAAATACTAATAGGGTTAAAGTAGTGGGCTTGAAGTTCTTTCAACGTGTTAGTCGTCGAACAATAGAGCATCTTAGTTCATGGTCAAGTAGAGTGGCCTTATGAAAACAGATAGGCTATTTAATTTCAAAGCGCTTTAACCTAGACACAATCAGCTTTATAATATAGAAACTAAAAATAAAGACGGATTTGTTACCATGGGTACTGTTACATATATCTTACTTAAGGGGGAATCAAGTTTATTACTAATTTTTGAATTCAAAGAATAAATAATTGTTTTATAATTGACTTACATTGGATATAACACTCGTACATAATAAAATATTTAGTAGTTTATATGGTCAAAACAAGAATCTTATCCAATAGTCGGTGTTAATCAGAGTAGACAGTAAACCTATAGAATATGTTAACAACTATGTATTAGGAAAACATGTATCTTTCGACAAGGACAGCAGTGAAAATGAAGTAGATAGAAGAATAAATGTGACTTGGAAGAAGTACTGGACCCACAAGGATATTCTGAAAGGAAACTACAGTCTACAACACAAGAAGATAATGATGGATTCAAATATTCTACCTTGTCTGTCATACACAAGTCAAACGTGGGTTTTCAGCAAGAAAACAACTAGAAAAATCCTGTCTTGCAATGGAAAGAAGCATCTTCAAGTTGAGGAGAATGAACGAAACAAGAAATGTTGACATTCGTAAAAAAACAAAACTCACAGATGCACTTGTACACGCTGTAAGGCTATTGCTAGAGTGGGGGTTAAAAGATGGACACTACAAATAACAAAAAGGACCTGGAAAGATATGTATAGGACGACAAAAGAAAAGATGGACAGATGACATTATAGAACTAGCGGGAAAAAACTGGATGAATGATGCTCAAGACAAAGAGATATGGAAAAATATGGAGGAGGCTTTTACCCTAAAAGAGGCCATACAAAAACTAGACCACAAAAAAAAAGAAAAAAGACATGGAACTTAAAAAAAAATTCAAACTTATACCCACACAACTAATACTAATATTAAGCAAACCAACCAATTGTTGTATGGATTAATAAAGCTTTAATAATAATAATAATGGTCAAATAAGTCTGGCATATGGGTGTTGGGGCTGTAAAATAATTTTAGATAAAGGTTTCGAATTATTTGAAGGTCAGAGTGTTCTTTGATGAACAGTACCTACTTGACGAGGTCTTGACCTCAGATTATTTTTTGTTACGTGGATCCAATTATGGCAAGTCAATGAATAACTATATTCTTTTACTAGCTGACCTGGCTAACTTCGTTCCGCCCTACAACCTTATAATATCGTTGTTACTTTAATTTAACTTAGTTTAGGATTTCATTAATGTTAAGAATTAATACAACTTTTTTGCAAATACAGAAATGTTTTATTGCTTGCCATTGCGAAAGAAGAATGGTAGTTTTACCCATTAGGCATCTTCTCTCTAGCGTCAATATGGCGATACTGCATGTTAAGCACTTTCTGATATCCAACATCTTTTGATCAGGATCAAAGCATGGTTATGCATCTCCTCATTCACCTCAAGATCGGAATTTCTTGAACTGACACGAATTCGACGTAAAATGATGCGTAGTTTTGTCAACAGATGGCACCATATGGTTTTTGCATTCGTAAAATTAATTTATTTATTTTTGTTATTCGATAACTTATCCGATATTTTATTGCTTATTCTGCTATTCGGGACGGAAACAAATCCAACAAATCAAAAACCATGGCAATCGGTCCAGCCGTTCTTGAGTTATAAGTGTTGTAACAAACACGACTTTCTTTTATATATATAGATAACAAAGAATTTGGCATTGTCTTTTCTGTAAGAAAAGATCGTACTTTATGTGGCTTCGCAGTTGAAAATAGAATACTAAAAATAAAAGATGAAAGGTCGTCTGACGTTAACGCCCAGGTAAGCCTATTAAAAGTCGTGATTGAGAGGTTTTAGCTTGATGAAATTTTGACTTTTTAAAATAATATTTTTTACCAAATACAAGAAGTCAATGTACACTTAACCGTGGCAATATACCATCTATACCCACGTTATTTTTAGAGGTTCATGTCCCCATTGAAAGATTTTGATAAGTGCTAATTAAAAAGTAGAATGAAGGTATGCTGGTCGCAATTCCTATAGCGTAAGCGCTGGGATCCTAGGATCCCAAGTTCCCAGATCTAGTTCAAATAACCTACTTAATTCTTTGACTAGCGCATGTATACCACACGGACCAAGAATCTCTGAAAATTTAACCACCTTTCACTATAGCAACTGCCGTTACTCCAAATTCATACTAATACAGGAAGTATGTAAGTTTTAAGTACTTTATAACTCAAACTCAAATAACTTTATTCATATAGGTAACCAAGTACACTTATGAACGTCAACAGAGAAGATGTTAAATTGATTCTAAATTTACATTTACTACCAGTTCGCAAGTCAAGGGCATAGAGGCTTTAACTTTTGTTATTAAATATTGAGTACTTTAGGGTTTGAGTGTGTTGCTCCTACTGTGCTTTTAAAATAAATTAGATGAATGAAACTTTTTTCCTTTATAAGGCTCTATCTGTGGACTGCGGTGCGCAGTGGAGAGCTGGAGCTCTGAGGCGCGCCGGCCCGAAATAACAATTAGTTATGTAAAACATTAAATTAATGTACTTTTATAATTTTTTAACTTGCGATAAAATATATCGTGTAAATTTCAAATCATGTTCTATATACATTTTCGTCTTCTTTCGTCGTCTTTCGTCGTTCTTTCGTCGTGTCGTCTTTATCTATTCTATATAATTAATAGTCTATCGAGCGAAATTATTTAAATCGTGTATCGATGTTTCAAAATTGATACATAAACTACTCAACTCCACCATATATTTTGTCCATGCGCCCTACTTCAACAAAAGATGACGAAAAATGGAAAGAAGCAATGTACTTTTTTGAAGTTTGGCGACCAGATAGGTCCATAAATGAATCTAGTATAAGCAACAACGGATGTAGCGCTGGCGTCCGGGCAGCACAGCAGCATACATGTTTGAAGATATTTACTTCATTAATAAGCATTGACCTATCCGCAAAATCAACTCAACATTTTGCCACTTGGTAAATTTCTCGTAAAGTCCGTAAACATTTTATATTTTCGACGCCGTAACGACAGCCTGAATAATAAAGCCAATTGAGTTCATTTGTCAAAATAAATTCCGTTTCTTTTAGTATTTTTGTTAGACTCATTTGATGTGAAAGTTTTTTTATCTCCGAATTTATTTGAGAATTTATTTTCCCGCAAACAACTTAACTACACAACGCGTACAAGCATTCATTTAGACACTCTTCTACGACCAAGACAATAGTATTTAATATTTTGTTTATATCTACAATATATTTTTTAAATATTCACGACATTACTAGCAAGGTGCTTACTAAAAACACCTTTATAGCGCTTTATACATTACGGGATTGATAAATAAAAATGCGAGAGTAGGCGCCGCAAGTGTACCGGAAGTATACGCGCTGCGTGTTTAAACTTTCCATAGTTTTCGCATATTGCAGCGACACTCGTCACACTCGGTAGAAGATCATATTTATCTATTCCAGGTGCTCTACGGTGACCTGAAAATCAGGTAGGTTTAAGCCACGAACAAAGCAATTGTATAATAATTGTTTTGTATTTTTCTATATGTTTTGCACATCCTGGGTCATTTTTCATGAATTTAGATAGCCGAGAAGAATTTTCGTTACTTGGCTGTTTTGGTATGTATTTGATTCCAATAAATATATATATATATGTAAACTTACTGTCTGTAGCTCGAACCGCGTCGTATATTTCCTGTAGGTAGGCATAATTTCGACACGTTTTCACTTCGTCTGGCAATCTCCTCCTATAAAAAAAGATATATTTATATAAAAATATATTTGAATTTATAAGTTCTCTAATACGTTTAGCCTTACAGCACTGAGTTTCAAACGTATATTAGATTAGGTAATTACTAGTTAAGGTCTCAATTAAAAAATTATACATTGGTTCTGGTAAGTTTTAGACGATAGGGGTGAAATTTCGTATTCTGCCTCGCCGTATGTATTTATATTAAGAATATTGTAAATACTGTATATTTGTTTATTAATTTCCATAGAAATATCTCACGTTTCATTCAAATCAGTTTAAAAGAATACGTAATATCCAAAAAGGCTAAATCCACCTTTTTTCAATTATTCATAACTACAATATTGAAAATGGAAATATCGTTCGTATTTTCGCATTTCAATTGGAATTTATCGTCTCACATGAATTGGACTGTGATAAAATGACAATTAGCATTCTCGTTGCAACGTCGAACTGATGTTTGATGCATTAAAATTGTGCATTGAAAAATGTATTGTGTGTATATTTATTATTAAAGCCTGATTTTCGCTTTTTTCCTTGTCTATAAGCTTCGTATGAAATAATTCTAGTGACTATTAGTTTCAGTTACCTGAAAGCAGCACTAATTTAAAGCTTTAAAATAATACGAGAAATCCTTGAACTTGGACTCAAATCTGTTTCGTGATTTTTTTTCTTAATAGGCAAGTAGGGTTAATGCAACATCCGTGCCTGACAGACGGGGTGGGTTTGGTGGTCATACCTACATAATATTCACTCGCGATGTTTTCTTTCACTGTACAGTGATAATTTAAACATTTATTTATTTACAGATATAAGAAACCAGAAGGTAAAGTTAGTTCCATGCGTCGTTTTGTTTCAACGTATGAGCTAGTGTTTATTAATTAATTTACAGATAAAACATTCCAAAAACAAAAAATATGCAGAAAAAAGTCAGTTGGTGGCTACGACTTTGGGGTCTCATCACAAAGGCCAGGTTTAAAATAATGCTGACGGAGAAGACCATCCTTGTTTACATACTTACTTACTTGCTTACTTAAGTATCCTACTTAGAATACTTAGGTTTTCTCAAGACTTACTTAGTTTTATATGTTATCCAACTGTATTGCTTTATGGAATATTTTAAAACCAGATAATAATAAATCTTATACTATAATTGATTAATTTACGTCGTACTTACAGCTTATATATAAGTAAAAAAACAGTTATATAATTATATATAGCTAAAAAAAGGTTCAAACATTTACAAAACTTTTTGAAATAGGTCCTGTAATATTTAAGTTCATCCGTTATAAAATAAATTTAAAATATTTTCTCTTCATACGAATGTTTCAATGAAATAAAACTTACAAGCAGTGGTATTTATCGTAGTGCTCAGCTTGGTTCTTCGTCAGCGCTGTCACCGCTGCATGCAGGCATTCATTCTGAAACAAAAGTTTTTATTATTTTTTATTTATTGAAGTGAACCTTCTTTAGGCGCATGAGGTTAAATTTTTTTAGCGGGACGTCACTAAGATGTGCAGCGTTTTTGTCGACGTAAAGGGAGAGAGCGATTAAGACTTGAACACTGATGGTTGTTTTTAATACATATCAATATCATTATTTTATTTAGTAACTAAATTACCGTTTTTTTTTGTTGGTTTTGTATTTTTTTAAGGGCACAGAACCAAGACCTTTTTTGCTAAGACCCAGTTGGCTATTTTAGAAAATGTGGACATAATTTAGCAATTATGATAGTAATGAATTTGTTATATTATGTGGTAATTATTGCCATATTTATGTATATAGAAAATATACAACACAACAACTAATATATCATTAATTAATATAGAAAGACTGGCAACATTAAATTATGGGATTTGGGCAGCTTAATTACTCAATAATTAATTTACAAAGAAGTTTCACTTCTGACATGTGTAATTTGTATGCACGCACTATTTTTACTATTAAATAATGGTGCTATTTATTTATTTATACAAAATCATTTAATGCTTACAGCAATTTAAGGCCGTACAGTGTCGCATTTGTACCAGGACAGTATAAAGTTGAAATAGCATTATTTGAATTCTATTTCGTAGACAAGACATTTCTAGAACATCGATCTTCTGTTTCGTGACCTTATTGTATAATTGGAAGTTGGAACACGTGCAGCCCTGAATGCTTATAATGCCTGAACGGTTAATAGAATATCTGTGGTTATTTTAAAACAATTTTATACGTTAATTCTGGGGCGATTGATTCAAACTGTAGGTATTCAAACAATCTGCTCCCGTAGCTCATTTCGCTTACTTACGTGGGAACTTATGAATTTAGTATATTAGATATTTTAACTTAGTTTTAGTATAAACATATGAAGTCTAACCAACTCTCAGAATTGACTATTTAGAAGTTACACCGTATTATTATTACAAATTCTAAGAACAACGCATTCCATACACTGCTTTTTGTTAGCAAAAAGTTTTGTCGCTAGGGAAAGACTTTTTGATTTTCTCTTTCTGATTTTGATCTATGGTGACATCATTATACATTAATTTAAATGGTTAAGGGATCCAATGTCCGTCTCTGAGTACGGCTATGTGTTGTGTGGGAGTTTGAGGACTTTAGGATAACCAGCCAATTCCTGCAGCTCCAAAATACAAAATATATTTTTGAAATACTTTATAATAAATGATTAGAGAAGCTTGCCGGAAGCACCGTTTCTCACAATTTCCGACGCCAAAACTCTATTAAAATCAAAACAAGAAAATGAGGTAATATCTTCCAAGCTCTCGCTGTAAAAACCCTAAAATCCATTAGTCATCTGACACTGAGTGTGATTGGCAGCCATTTTAACGTTATCCATCAATCAAAATGCAATCTGATATTTCCTTATTATGCTGGTGAAGTGACGCGGCTTTGCACGGATGTCTTAAGATGCTTAGCGCAGCTATAATGAAACAGGTCTTACTTAAAAATATATAATGTTTTATGTAAGAGTTCCTTTCTTATAATCTCATAGGATAGATCTTTGGAATCCTTAATCTTTCAATGGGTTAAGATGCAGATACATTTCTGTGTTTCATTGATATTTATGTGAGCACATGTTCGTTGTTGCTTTTATTTATTTATTAAAGTACATGACATATGTAATGCATTTTCTATAGTTACAATCCATCTATTCTATACATGACAATTACGGTGAACAAAGGTTTTAATAACTCTCAAACATATATTAAACTTACGTTTTTACTAGTAATTGTTAAGCAAATAATTACTAGTAAAATAGCGGATTAGGCATCAGAGGCGCTTGCCGCTTAACAACACTGTTTTAATTGATCAGCAGACTACCGAATATATGTAGCTCTATAGAAGTAGTGTCTATCCTGTTTTAATCACGAAGAATTCACAAATCTTTTACAGATGGAATTTGGAACACTCTGATTTTGCCCCTTGTGAGTGATTAATGGAAGCATTGCATTAAAGAAACCAACATGAACCTGAAATAATGTATTTTGATTTAAACGTAGATATATCTGTGTGGAAAGTATAGTACGGACATAAACCATACGCAAGCTGCGCATGTAAGGTTTCTCTCTTAGTCGGCTTACTGACGATATCGCGTGAATGTGAGAGTTAGAATTGAGATTTCAGAACTGAAGTCCAAGTACTGTGTGTTAATAATTTGAAACGCCATGATTTTTACTGCGGCGTATACTGGACTGAACTGGTTTTGAGTCTATTAAAGCACTGCGCGCGATACTATTGATAGATGATATTAATAGAAATTGTGTGGTAAATTTCGTGTAATTTAATTGTTTTTTTTTAGTAATTTTATTTGTTAATTTCTTACTATATATTAAAGCAGTTTATACATAATTTACAGTATTTGTAGTCGCCGGCATAAGTTTACAATGGCCAAGTATTTTATAAAATGAGTTCATTGAATGACAGAATGTAGCCAGTATAGATTTGCGTAGTAAGGCATATCTATAAATAAATAGAGTCTAAGAATATATACAGTCAATTGCAGGTCTATTTTAGGTAAAATTGTTATTGGTATATTTTCCACCTCCTATTTTTATAATTCTATTGTCATCTTCTAACATATAATGAAGAATTTTCATTAAAAAAATGGGCGTACCGAAAAGGTAGCAAACAATTCTAACACACACAATACAAATCACAGTAGGTATAGTATGACAAAAAATTTGAATAACGAGTTAGGATATGTTGGAAAGTATATTATAAAGTAAAGCGCGCCTAACAGGTGTAGGTACGAAATCAGTAACAACATGGAGAGGCCCACCAGGCAAACGATAAAGAGGCAGACCCTATGCTTGATGGGATGATGACATCAAAAAAATCACGGGTCCTCAATGGATCCAAATTGCTCGGGATAGAGATAGATGGCAAGCGTTGGAGGAGGCTTTATCAGAGAGGGTTCCAGGATTATTAGATATAAGTATATCACGAAAGTATAACTGTTAATTTTGTTTACTAACACATACGATAATTAGATGTTAGTATATCAGGACATAATTTTAGGCTAAAAATAAATCAAAATCTTCTTTCGTTATTTAATTCTGTAAGTAACTCAAACACCACACTACTACAAAACATTTGTAAATAGAAGTATCAAATTAATTGTACAATTTAATTATCAAACTGTCTCGGTTTTCACGAATAACAATAAATGTATTATTACGTAGAGCCCTTTCTGAAAATCGTTTACAATCTCCGGTATCAATTACATTTTTGTTATTTTCATTATCCAATTATTCAAGTGATGTTCTTACTGCGTAAATAGAGAATAATTAATGTAACTACTTGTTTCCATAAACGGCACAAAAAAACTAAAAATGTATGCGTGTACTAGTGTGTACACACGTAAGAAGTGAAACTTCTTTATGACCTTATTTTACGAAAAATGATCTACTATATGCAACTTTACAGAAATTGGTTAAATAAAGCTAACTTAGATAAAGTTTAATAAAAAGCTCTTATTATCATAGACACATTCTGCCTTATTACTACTAAGATTTCTATAGAATTTCATTAATTGTAATATAATTATTACTATCATTGTTATCGTTAATATATATTTTTGTTTTTAATTTACATTTTATAACCGCACTACACGGTTTTTGACATAAATAATAATGATTTAAAAGCATAATTTCTATTTATAACTAAATATAATACTGCAATATTAATTAAATATAACGTGAAAAAAATTATCCAATATAAATAACAGTAAAGTAAACTGGATCTGAAATCGCAGGACAAGAAAAAGATGGCGCTTAACTGAAAAATGTGACGACGTCACATGACGTAATTTTTTTTCCAACGCCGATAAAGAAGTTTCACTTCAATTATAACAAAACATTTAATAATCACATTAATTCAATTTGTTTTTTCTTCCAAAGAATTTCTTTGTTTGAAATATTTATTGTCTAAACAACAAAACATTCCCCGTTCTTTCTACCGCATAAACAAAAGACAGAATTCTAACTAGAAACGCGAACTATTCCAATAAAAAACTTTATTAAAAGGATTAGTCTTCAGAATGTGAGCAATAACAATCAATATTGGTTTTAATTGCTTTGTACGCAACTTCGTCCATCGAGTTTGTGAAGTAAATAACAATTTCCACTTTGTCTATTGATTGTACAATGACCCAATTATATTGTACAATTAATTGTGTCGCTTGATTTCCCGGAAATTAATATTCTTGGAAGATTTGATGGATTTGCAACTTTTGCTATTTTGGTTTGATCAACCGCTTTCTGTAATTTAATTTTATCGTCTATTATCTTATGTATTATCTTATATGATATATTATATATATCTTATACTTCATGCATTTCAACTAAGTTATTGATTACCTTTGCATACAAGGAACAAACCCAAAGGCTTTTTATATAATATAGGAGGGCAAACGAGACTACGGGACGCATGGAGACCTATTTTTACGTGTGCGTTGCCGGCCTTTAAGGGTGTATACTCTTTTTTTAAACAAAAGCTAAGTGATAATCGACAACCCATGCGGACCAACCCACGTTTCTCCGTACCATGCTTAGTGAGGGCTTAGAGTAACAACGCAAGAATAGCAAAGAAAAAAAAGTTTAGTAAACTAAATCTTAATCTCCCGGAAAGATATTGATAATTTAAATATATGTACTTCAACAATCAACCTGTTAATAAGAGGGATAGGTTTTATGTGTTTCGATAAGAGATATTTATCGAGGAGATACTCGATTAATTATTTATTAATAATGACTATGATATTACTATTACTACAGACTATCAAATAGTCGTTTTGTAGATCTAGTAATATTGGCAAATCGAAATAACCGATCGGAATAACAAGTATTAACTGTTGTAAACTGATTAACCTTTGAAGTTGTTAATTTATGAGTACAACCTGTGACATGTAATTTGAATGGCAGCTGACAACAGCGCCGTTGCTCCGATATACATTTAAAGTTAGCAATTATATTCTATAACAAGTGACGTATACTTAGTTATTATATTAATTCTTTAAAGCTTAATATATAAATAAGTATATACATATATTTAAACTGCCCGTTTAATCAGATACTTACTGAACGAAGGGTAATTAAGCTAAATAATTAATAATGTATTCAAACAGATCAAATATCAAGGGACATGATAATAATACAGGAAGTTGTTACTATTGTTTATTAATTGAGAGACCAGAAGTCGCTTAAGGGTTTTGTGAAAACTACTTGGTGACGTGATTTAGTTTGAGTGTTAAAGCGTGTTTAACTGGAAATATTAACTGCATATTAATATTATTATTATATTTTCTTCGTGAAAAGATGATATAGAAGCATTAGCAGGAAGCGAATGGAGAAAGAAAGCCATGGATGGAATCAGAAAAATGCTAGCTAGCATGCAAGTTACGATAACAAGTGACAAGAAAACAGTTGTAAAGTATGGAAATAAATAGGCTTTATTATTAATATAATTATTATATTTATTTTGTTTTTGTTTCGCCTAAAAACCAGCGGTGCTAATCTTGGTCTTAAAATCAGATTTCTGTATTTGATTTTTAATATTTTTTTTAATAGGCAAGTAGATAATCAGCTTTCTGTGCCTCACACACGCTGTTTTTTTTTATAAGGCTTTCCTTCACCGTAGCGAGTGTTCATTCCGAACATAGAAAGAAAAGTCTTTTTGGTTCACAGGATTCAAACCACACAAACCACAAACCACAGCTATGTTGGCTACAAAGCTCTCATAAATCAAATCTCATAAAATATTTTTATGGGTAACATTTAGACTGGCTTTGGATAATATCAATTAAATAAATATTAATGCAGTGTTGGCCTAGCGGCTTTAGGGTGCGATTCTCAAGTTGAGCTCGTAAGTTCGATCCCCGGTAGTTCCAATAGACTTCTTGCCTACCTGTGCACCTAACACTACCACCTACGGTCAAGGAAAATACCGTTAGGAATGAGCCAGATAAAGGTGCAATCACCTCCTGTCTATGAAAAATATTAAATAAAAGAATGAGGTCAAAACCCATATAGGTCTGTATCACCATTGGATAATTATTATTTTTATTTATTGTTAATAACCAAAGATATTAAAAAAACCGAAAAAGGCATTAGGCCGGCAATGCAGCAACTAATATATGGGTGTAGGCTGATTTGTCCTCCTCTTCTATTAAAAAAAATTGGGGGCACAAATTTGTAGTACATTCTACGAATAAAGTAATATTAAATGCGGAAGACGAAACCCGTATATAATGAAATTACCCTAGAATGTGTTATTAATATTAATGAATTTCCCTGAAAACCTATCAGAACCTCTCCGGAAATAGCTTTATTAAGAACATATTAGTAGGAGCCGCTATTAATTGATTTTAGGTATTAATAGTGTAGATACGTTATTAATGTAAATATATTGGATAAAATCTATAATACGGTGCATTAATTTTTTTTAATTGCCTAGGAAACGTTTTAAATCTTCTTAGTCAGGTGTCATCATATATACGTATACTATAAAAAAAAGCGTGGGGCGCTCTGTGCCATATTTTTCGTCTATCGAGCAACCCACGCTTTTTCACAATAATACCAGTATTTTTTGTTCATTACCATTTTCAGTCTAAATTAGGAATTATGTTTCACGTTTTAGTTTGATGTGCTTTAAAAGCGTGTTTTTTTGTTTTTTTAAACTATATTTATTAATTTTTTTTACATTATTCTTAATTAATATTTATTAAAATTTATTTTCTGTTTTTTAGTTTAGTTTTCTATATAAAGCGTGTGTTCTAGTTTTTTAAAACTATTATTTATTCGTTTATTGTACACCAGTTTAGTACTTTCTTGCTCCACTTGTCCGTTCCGCTGGCAACTGGCAGGTAGCAGATGTAACAAAAATAAATAAAACTAAAGTGCGAATAGGCGGGGCACATTGCAAGAAGAAGAGATAAGCTGTGTCAATTGGGTGGGACACAAAACCCAGAACGAAAATATTTACCTTCATACCTAAACAAATGACTGAGTGACAGAAACACAAAAACTTCGGGTTAAGTGCTGTCATTAAACCCCTCCCCATGCGACAAGATATCGACAATTGTTCCATGTGCCTCGTACGAACACGAATTATCTGTTATTCGCCAATGTTTCGGGTTTTAGCTTACTACAATACAATTTATGAAGACACATTTTCCACCTTACCAAAGAGGGTGTGAGGAAATAGTTTAGGATCCGAGAAGACTTTGACTTTATTTAGAATGTTTCTTTAAAATATTAAGTTGTAGTTTGTATAATGTTTAATTTCAGTTGTTTTTTATCTATTAACGTACTTTCTATTTTATTTTATTTTTATTTTGAAAAAGCTTGCCAACGCTCGACACACTGACACATTGGTAAAAACAAACATTAAATACAATTTTTAATGTGACAATAAAGATCATAACATATTATTAAACAAAACAAAAAAACAATTACTAATCAAAGAAAAAATCAAATAACAAAAAACTAAACAAAAATCCGTTTTATAGTGTGAGGCGAGCAACTATGTATATCCAGACCTAGCTCGTTTATAAGAATGCTTAATCTGGACATCGGTGAGCTTTGAACAAAACGCGTTCTACGGAAAGGAGGGACAAATGGAATAATAGGATGCCTTCGGTATCGAGAGGGTACACGAAACTTAAATTTAGATAGGATGTTCGGGCAATCAATTTACTTAATATGTTTTCTGTTTTGTATATTTTGTTTATCAATGCAATCTGATCTTTGAAAATATATGTAGCTGTAACATCACTTATAAAGAAATAACAAAACAACGCACAAATTGAGTTATTTCTATTAACTTTGGATATTATGAGAAATATGCCTGAATTATCCAACTTACGTATTCCTATCACAAAACTTTTCGTATAAATAACTCACGTGAATTCGTTTTCTCTTCTTCATATTATCATAATGTAATCTATGAAAAATGTTTCGTCCAGTTATAGTTTCATTTGTTTATTTCAATAACTCGAATACCGAGTTAAAGAATAAACAAATTGGAATGTCAAGGTAAAATTTGTATCGTTTTATATATAAACAAGAGATATATAGTCATACGTAGTCATATTATTATATTATTACCTTAGACAGTGTCTTTTCTGATTTCAACTATGTATAGATAGTGCAATTCACGAAGATGCGCCCCAATAATTTTTGGTTGAGGGGATCGCGGGGTTCGGGGTGTTTGCTCCGAGCGTCAGTTGCGAACCGTCAGCTATTCCTTGTAGTGTGCGTGTGTACCGATAACACTCACACACGTTGACGGATGCTTGCACACATATATACTATAAACGGTTAGGAGGAATAGTGGGGCGCGTCTTCGTGGATTACACTATGTGTATCAATGTATTAGTCTGCTGTCCATAAACATGTGGTTTTGAAAACGTGAGGAAACAGACATGTCTTAGGCGACATGTGCCACGCACTGACCTGACCACCTACTTACCGATTAAGAAAAAATAATCATACAATATTAACACATTGGCCTTTTAAATAAATAAAACAATATAGCGGATCAATCTCGTACACAATTCGTTCGTTACAACCACAATACAAAATAACGTACTTAAATGTCAATGTTTTCATGTTCCGAACGGAATGTAAAATTATTTTCACAACAAACTTTAATAGGAATATATCAAAGTGTCGCGGTCATATTGAAATGGGACGACAAAACTCCGTATCCATTTGTTTTATTCCACATTGGAATACAAAGTTCGTATCAAAGTTTCAGGTTCGGAAATGTTTGTATGTATGTTCTATAACTTAATGTGACAGTCACCTGATCATAAATGATAGGCACTATGGACTCTCACACTTACGGCCTTGTCAGAATTGATACTTGGCTCTTTTCTTAATGCATTACACATAATAAATGTTTATTATCAGGTGATATGATACATATACGAGAATGTAAATGCGTGCTCCTATTTCACCATACCTCCTGCTGATAGAGGACAAATCTTTGTTTTTAATTTATTTTATTATTATTAATTAACTATTAATTGCTTAAGATTACTAAAGAGGCTTATTAATGGTTGCAGCTCCTTACAAACATTGTGTAAAACAAAAAACTTAGCGATCAAAGAGAGTGGCGGAGAGTTTATATATTTATATATTTAGAGAATGTCTTTCTTTTTTGACGTTTATAATGTGTACATTGTGTTACCTATATGGATAAATCATTTTGATTTGATTTGATATAAAACAAAAGAAAATTTATCTATAAAATTAAAATGATGTTCACAACTCTAATTAAACATAATAACTCGACAAAACATGCAACTTCATGCATTGACTATAAACTAGGTGTTGCCCTGCTAACAAATAATAACTCACAATAATTAAGTAAGTAACTAATTCACTCAGAATAGTGTACTGGTAAATTCGCATCGTTGAAGAAGCTTCAGAGATCAAAAACAAACTCATATACAACCCTTTACGATATAGAACACTATCGTAAAACTAGCATTGAAAATACGCTTTCATCCCAAAACTAACATCGCATATGAAATATTTGAAAAGCGTAGGGTGACCCGGTCGCAGGATTTATTTGAACCGACATCACGATTTTAATACGACCGCACTTTTATGATTCCATAAAGCCTCATGCTCTAGTTTCAGTGTTTTAAAATCCATATATTTTTAAAGCAATGGCGCTAGTATTAGCTGCCATTGTTATTATATGTCACAGAGCTCCTATATTAACAATTTCGAAGCCTAATCAGTTTATAACTGTTAACGCTTATGGTTTATTCGATTTACCAATATTAATAGACCTACAAATTACTATTTCATAGTCTATAGTAGTTTCATAGTCTTGTATCTGTTTGCCGAAAAGCCTCGTATCCGCTCACTGAAGTCGCCCCGATTAAGTGTCAAGTATCACTTGTCAAGCGTCACATGCTTATGGATTTGACCAATTCAAAACATCGAAGGAGTGGCTTAGGCCTTATGACCGAGAATAATAAGATATGACAACAATAAGACAAGACATGGCTTCGGCCTTAAGATCAAGAACTAGAAGGCCTTTAAAACTACCAAAATTCTCCAATTATTACCAAGAACAAGACCTGGCTGTATGGACTAAAGTCCTTTGCTTTTCCCATTAGGGATAAATTAATATCATCATCATCATCATTGTCAATCGTCACACAAACGTTTGCAAAATAAACTTTTAATTCTAAATTGAGTTTGTTTATGTTACCATTTCAATGAAATCAACAATTGGTGGTTTTAAAAACTCTCTATCATATGTTTCCAAGGGAAATCACGAAATTTCGCACCGACGCGAGATTAGTAGGTATGTGTTCCGCAATGGATGTTACCTACTGGGAGCAGCGACTAACGTTGCACGTTTTGGTGGAATCCAACGTTTATTAAATTAGGACTGCAATAAGTACCGTATCGTAAGTTTGACAGTTCTGGTTAATTATTATAGTTAAGGTAACTATTATTGTACAAATTTATTAATGCTTAATTTGAATCATGACAAAAAAAAACTAGTGAAAATGCCACTATTTGCGCCCGCGTGATGTCAAAAAACCGTAAAGAACATGCGTCAAATTTTATTTATAGGAATATGGTTCACATACGGTCAATATATTTCCCCTAATGGTAAAATATAATTCGACTTAAAAATTATGTACGACTAGTAGCGCGCTTCTTGATAACGCATTGATACTAAAAACCAAGAATCATTTATTTGTAAACACTAGATATAGATTCAAGAACGCAGATGATTGACTGCATCATAAATGTTCCATTCGTTTTGCCGCTGAAATATTTTTATTTGCGGAACTGGTTACGATTTCTTGATACTAAAGTGGTTTTGTGCGTAATTTTCGTAAATCACGAATAATCTGCTCGTAATCGTAAACAACTTACAACCTATTAATGTTCTTCATAAAACTCATATATGCGTATATAAGTTATTGGGTATAAAAATAAGCGATTTGTATGTATAGAAGATTCTTTGATCGACCAAATCGCCTTTTGTTTAACCGTGAGATTTTTAGCTCTGATTTCGATGTTCAAATCCCGGCTAAATATATGTGCTACTAATACCTGCCCTACGATTCTGTTACTCACTTTTCGAACTCACACAGCGGTTTTCGCATCGGCGGTCGCTCTTAAATCAGTCGTGAAGCAGTCATTTTATGATTTAGCATTCTGAGTTTGTAGTTTATTGTTTATCAGAATGCCAGAATCGCAGGGCTGTACTTGTTTATAGACGTATGTCTAAAATATCTTGAACAGACGAAATAAAACCCTGCTGCATATTGCATAAGAACAAAGAGAAGCTTATGACGGCAAAGAAAAGGAAACATGAATATTTCGGTCACGGCGTAACACCAAAAAATACGAGCTCCTTCAACAAATCATACAAGTCAAAGTGGTAGGTGAGACCAAGCCACACACGCACGTCTTGGTTAAAGGATCTTAGACAAAGCACCTAGTAATTGTTAAAATCGCGGCATCCTAAATTACGTAGCCATGATGATAGATATATCCCAAAAATATGGCAATATAAGAAGAATACTTGTACGGTAAAATTATTATGCGGAAACCGGAATATTCAAGTCGAAGTTTTCTACCATTAGACTTTTTTTGTATGTTATAGGATAGTGTTAAGTGATAGTGCCCATGGTCACTTACATTGCCAGAAGACTCGCAACTGCGTTGCCGGGGTATGCCAAGCACAGAATCAATTGCCTATAAATGACAAATTGTAATTGGACTAGAATTTAGACAAAATTATTGCAATGAAAAACCTACACCGCTACTATTTATTAATAACATCGTAATGTATAATATTTCCTCAATCTGTACAGAATAAACAAGAGCATTTAGTCTATTTGGCGCGTGTTCCGAGTACCAAGCATTACGTAAAGCAGTATCGTCCTACATTAAGTGCTGGCATTCAACGCTTTGCGGTAACACAGTCCGCACTGAATTTCGGACGATTACGAAAATGTCCGCAATTAGACGCGCTTCAGTGGAGAGCTTTACCGCGTGCTACGGCTAAAGCAACTGATTACTCAGGTTTAAAGGATAAGGGGATTTAAATTACGAAATTCTACCAAACATTCTTATGAAAAAGCCTTCTAAAATTTACAAATCTTGGGGCTTTAAGTTTTATATTTTGTTTACATTTGTAGTATTAGTATTATCAAATATAAAGCTTTTATATTTAGTTTAATCACTATAAATAAATAATCGACACTAATAATAAATAATAGACACGCTATTGGAAGTTCTACCAATACAGATGGCGAATACCGCATCAGAATCGATACAGCGAGAATTATAGATTCATTGAAACGCGTTTAATTGTCAAAGTTTTACATTCATTTGGATTTTTTGAACAAAAACTAACCGAACTTAAATAAATATATTTTCGTTCCTTTTCGTTTCCTCCCAATGGGGCAGAAATAGACACATTTCTGCGTCTGTTTCATGCATTTTTTGTTTTCCAAGCTGAAACAAATATTGTTTCACCTAAATTCTATCAAGGTGGGTTCTATACGTTAGTGCGTAAACGTTAACAAATTTTTACTATTGTCACCACGTTTAATTTTTCCTATTAAACATTGGACACGTAGTTTTTGGCACCAAATTATTGCTATAACTCCATATTATACTCCGGAAATAATACAATAATATCCTCCTAATATAAGCTAAATTATATGTTTATAGCCAGTTTTATGAATGGTTCATTGAGTTGATAAAAGCATAAAATTATCATAATGTTCTATTGTCTAGCGTCTTTATTGTCACCGACAATTATGTCACTCCTATACTAATATTATTAACATATTTTTGTATGTATTTTGTATGATTTAAAAAAAACTCACTATAGGTACACTACATTGTCCTTAATATAGGCTCTATATATTTACAAAATATTACTAAAAAAATATCCAACTATCGAAACCGGAGCAGACAGCCACTATTATATATTTAGATTATTAATACGTAAAGTTCAGTCATTATAAGATACCGAGGTTAAGACGTTTACTCCAACTAGGTCCTGGGTTTGATGTCGTTATAATAAAAGTTACCAATTTGTAAGATAATATATGATAAATAAGAAAGGTGATTGGTGAAAGTAGCTCGCGATTTTTAAGGAAAGTTGGCGCTTGATTGAAACCCGCAAGGAAAGCAGAAGCGTGGTCGTCTCAAGCAAACCTGGCGTCATACTGTTGCAGATAAACAACTAGAGGCAAAGAGAGATGTGTAAGACCGAACGCAATGGACACTCACTGTGGTCTCCCTCTGCCCCATCTAAAGGTTATAGTACATTATGTAAGGTTACCCAGTCGTCTGAAATATATAGAATAAATCTTATCAAATTTAAATTGATTGTTTATACAACATAAATTAACGAGGAACTAACGAAGAGAAAACCTAGGCCTTAATGGTATTGATATCTTTTAAATAAATTAAATCCACTTCCTATATATCCAAATCAAATACCTGTCAATATTATTTAACATACATTATAAATTTTCGATCCAGAAATGCGAGATGACCTATGGAACTTGCGTTGTTAAATTAGGTTCTGATTTAAATAAAAAAAATCGCGATTTAACTCTAACCTTGAAATTTATACATAATATATACGGATTAACAAAGCAACGGGTTTGGTATAAATAGATACATCGTATCGCATTAAAACAATGTCCTAAAGAGCTAACGTCAGTTAAAGATTAGATTAAAAGTATACGAATTATAGTAAAAACTATTATATATTTAGCAGGTAAATGTTTAATCAAACGCTAAAAGTATAAAGTAACAAAGACCTTTTAATTATTTAATAATTAACGAAAGAATTTTAGTTCATCAACAAAGAAACAAGAAGCTTTGCCGCTTCGGAAGATTTAAATCGGAATAAAAGTGTTCAAACAAAGACTTCAAAGTGACAATTACAGAGAATGGGAACAGGTATACTTCATCTTCCATCTTCCATTTTACTATTTTAATTTAGAATATTTGAATTTTCTTCATATTATTTATTTAAAATTCGTAATGTTTAGATTATGGTGATGATAACATAACGTTCAATTCAATTATGAGCCAGTTGACTTATCTTCACAGGTACCTACGCAGTAAATTCAAACTATCTTTATGTAGGTAAACAAGTACACTTATGAACGTCAAAAAGAAGTTAAATTAATTGTAAATTAACATTTACTACCAGTTCGCAAGTCAAGGGCGTAGAGCGGGTAAGAAGAACTGGCAAGAAACATTCCGCCACTCTTTTTAATCGCTAAGTATTATCATACAAATTGTTTGAACTGGAGTAAATCAATCCCAAGGATTAGGATCATTTAAGTATTCGTCAAATTTATAAAAAGCTTTATTGATTAATTTACGTTTAACGCGGGCTTTGAATTAATTTAGTGATAATTCTCTAATTTCCCTTGGGAGTTTGTTGTAAAAACGAATACAATTTAAATATAAGGAGTGGTTTATCTTCTGGAGCCTGGTTGGTCGTACACTCAAATTAGTTGCGTATTGTACTAGTGAAAGCCACCAGCTAAGTAGGAAAACGTCGTGAGGAAACTGGTATGCATTAGACTGAAAAGCCAACGGCGTGTGTCAGGCACAGAAGACTGATCAGCTTCTTGTCTATTAGAAAAGAGAGAGAGAGAGAAAACAGAGACCTGAAGCCAAAGAAATTTTTATCTCAACTTACATGTCCGATAGAAGAGAAAGTCGTATTGCATTTGGGATGGATTGAATTGATCTAATAGATTTGCCCCTTTAAACGCTGTTCAAACTATTAGACTATATTTAATAATAATAAATGTTTTTTTATTGTTTGTCTCCTTTACTAAATTTTTTAACCGTTTTGTAGGTCTATATAATGTAGTCCATCTATTTTTTGTGTAATTGTTTGTTATATATATAATTTTTGTTAACTGTAGGATTACGAAATAAATAAATAAATACATATCAAGATTTAAGCAACAACGAAAAATGCACAACTTAGCGGACATTTATGATCAGGTGAGAAGTATTATTTGTTGAAATATGGTAAATAATCAGTATCACTTCAACCTTTTTAGGTCTCTGATAAACAATAAACTACAAACTCCCTCTATCAGAATGCCAAATCGTAAAATGACTGCTTCACGACTGATTTGATTAATTAATAAATTCTTATTAACTTACTGAAGGCGCTGTAAGCAATTTGAGGGCTTCACTTAAGTTCTTTAGGGTGAGTGTGTTATTATCTCCATCATCCTCTTCAGGCCCTGGTAGGTGAACGGAGGACTGCCGTGATCGGAACCCAGGATTCCGGCTTCCTGAGCCGTTAGCGAATTGGTGTTGAGATGCGGCACGACGAAATGGACAAGTCATGATGCTTCAGGATGTGGTTTGCGCTTGCATTGTTGGGTCCTGAGAAAAATAAATGTTATTAAATTGGGAGTCCGATTCCTTTGACATGGATTAGTTTATTTTTCCGCGTTCGTTCATTTTTGGTAATCAATCTTTAACTATTTCGTAGTATATTTAGTAGTAAAATAGTACAAACTGGATATTTATCGTAGAGGGATGACAATTAAGGGTTATATGTATTTTTGTATGCTGTATTATAAAACAATAAAAACATAAAGTTTTGTCTAAAATAATTAGGGTTAGGACCACCCTTAACATTTCGGGGGATAAAAAGTAGATGTAGTCCGATTCACAGACTGACTGAATATGCATAAAAATTCATAAGAATCGGTCGAGCCGTTTCGGAGGAGTATAGGACCGAACATTGTGACACGAAAATTGTATATATAGGTATTATATTTAGTAGTAAAATATATAAACTGTAGGAGGTAATAAACACTGAACAAATGTAACAATTATTTTATTAACTCACTGAAGTGAACGTTATGTCAACTGTATTTGTGAACAAATACAACAAAACAATCAATTCTATTTTTTTTTTTCTAATTATGCATTTGATAATGTGTTAAAAATGAAGACCAATACAAACTTAGCTTATCTTCTAGATCCTAAGTCCTAAGCTCTTACATGAGGTCTGTTTTTTTATGTAATAGAAGGCAAACGGGCAGGAGGCTCACCTGATGTTAAGTGATACCGCCGCCCATGGACATATTCTGTCGTGGCGCGGGGCATATTCTGTTCAACCAATCAGCGCGCGAGGTGCGATCCGTTTCACAATTTGACGGTTTCACTTCGATAGATTACAATCTACCGAATAATAATGGGTACGTTAAATTGTAAGCAGTACGCTGAGGTTCACAATCTTTCGACAGTTTATAATTTCGCGAGATAGATTACAATCTAACGGTGTTTACAATTTTACGGTGACACATATAATACCTTTTAAAGAACAGGTACGCTCTTTTCTTGAAGGACCCTATGTTGAATTGGTTCGGAAATACTTATATATATCAAAATCAATATCACTATTGAATTCACAATTACAGTGTGAATAGAAGATAATCTTGTTCCAGAATTTTACCTTATATATCTATTAGCTGAATAGACAATATATTATCCTGACCTTTAGCTTATACAAGGAGCTCTTAAGGCTGTACGTGACTAACACGACGTGACGTCACGTGGAGGCCGTACATCCTTAGATATGAAAATCCGTGAGAAAAATGTTTTTATAGGCATCGACAAGCAACATGTCAAGTTTATATGATATATTTTATTGCACAACAAAAATTAAAGAGCCATGATGCCTGTGGATTCTCGTGCACCTTTCAAGCCTAAGGTCGTGTGTTCGAATTACGGCTGTGTTGTGAGTTTTAATTGTGCACAGTTAATACTAGTTCGCTTGAAGAAACCGACCTATTGGCTGATCACCTATTTGTCTATTAAATAAATAAATCGTTTTTTTGCAAAGAAAGTGGTACATTATATATAAAATAGGCATGCAAATGTCATATTAATTTTCATAATGTCATATAATAAGTTTGACAACAATTATAAATAATTAATTTATAATTATTGTCAAGCTTATGATCTAAACACGCGCCCAAACTAAAGGCACATTGACATTAAAAATTTAATCACCTTCCCCTTGAAAGCATTTCACGGCAGTGAAGTATAATTTCTAGGAAGGCGATTAAATAGTTTGATAAAATAAAGAAAAACAATGGTCACGAAACAGATGGAGAATTCTAAGGCCATGACCTTTGACCTTTTAACCATAGATGCATGTTTGTAGCGCCATTGTTTTTTATTTGCAACAAGATCAATAAAAATAATCTACATGTTGGTACCTTAAATAACAATGTGAGCAACCACATAAATAAGAACTTTGTCCTTCCGAACTTATAAGCAAATCTAACAAATCTCATATTACAATTTTCAACTTTAATTCCTTCAATAAGACGTTGCTGAATATAGATTTTGTAAGGCCTAATTTTATGAAATTCAGATTAATAGTATGCACGCAAAGGTAATACAAAAAAATACTTATTTTTAACGTCACCAATGTATGTTACATATAAATCGTATTAACAAGTCCTAAGTTTACTTACGTATGCATATATATGCGTATGCGTATATATTATATTCTTAATATTAGACAATTATAAATATTTATCTTATCTCGTCGCAGGATGAATGGAAGAAGTAATTTAATATTTAATAAATTATAATACTTTAAAGAGAAGATGGTATATGTCGCATAGACTGATAAAGTTATATACATCGACCATTGGGTATTAATATAATTAATAAAACCTGTTCTGTCCGGAATAATAAAATCTTAAGTATTATATAAACTAAAATACTAAAGTATCTCTATTAGTATTGCATTTAACTAGACTCTTTTTAATTGGATATGTAAGCTGATGTCTAATTAAACAAATAAAACGGCAGCATTTTTTAATTTATTCAAGACTTACTATGGGATAAAAAGTATTAACACTAAAGTTAATTACAATCGACTCTTCGATACATGAGTGTGGATATTGCGATTGGTGCCAAGTAAATAGCAAAATCATGTCCCACTCGATGCCACGTCCGATTGCTTTCTTTTTATCGTCCCAATTCCAGTAGAATTTCCAAAACCTCAGAGAATTCTGTTTCCGCTTTTTCCGAACAAAGAAAATATACGAAATAGCATTCCCTTTTTCCTTCTGTTACGAAATTTGATGCAATTTCAAAGGATTGTAAAAGCGAAGAGCTAAAATCACTTTGGAATATTTATTGACTAACGGCCCTGCCTTTCACTGTTATAGTTTATAATAAAATAATATTGCGGGTATAAATTTAGATGTAAGCTATCCTATCTTTTAAGTTAGATCAAACTGCACACGGTGTGCAAATTTGAATGAAATCGGTTCGGTAGTTTAGGATTCCATCGCGGACAAACACATGACACGTAATTTATATATATTAAGATAAGATAGTATTTTAATCATTCTTTTAGTAGGCGCCTGGTAGAGAACGACACCAGAGTTGGTGATGCTTTTGTCGCAGAAAAGCATCAGCTAGAAGGGTAATCTGAGACTGTGTTAGATATGATTCCGACTCTTTATTTTAGAGTAATAATGTTTGGTCCTAACGTTGTTTATTAATTAAAATATACTCCGTGCATGAAAATATCATTAGCAGTGAATTCATCATGTTTTTCACGATCAAAAATCTCTATGGATAAATAAAAACATACGAGTGATTAGAACTGAGATATAATTTCATAAAGTAACAAACTGCTTGAAGCTGTGCGGTTTCAACAAATTTAATTTCCTTGAACATCAAGCACATTTTGAACCCACAAATGTAAAGTTAAAATATATTTCAACTTGTACACGAAATTTATTGCAACTTTTGGTAAACCAGAAACTAATTTTATTATGGCAATTTATTGTATTTCTAGTTGTTTGGTTTTGTATGAAGCAGTATTAATTTCCTAAAGAATAATAAAATACGAGTATCTCATATTATATTTGTAAACAGAAGTATTTATTTGATCAGTAAAACGCCCTAAGCTCATTAATCACTACTACAAATAGTAGTTTTATTTTATTTATTTAATAGTCTAATCTTACAGCTAACATCCATATAATAAAACAAAACACTTATATTACATTAGATATTATACAAAGCCAAAACAGATTACATTGATAATCAAGATATAGGAAACAGAAAACATACTTCATAATTTGATAGCCTTAATAACATGGTGGAGTGAAACTGCGGAACATAGCTATAATATATTAGTTTGAGAACTTCATAAAAGCTTTAATAGAAAAAACAGCAATATAACATTTTCATTAACATCTTGGAATATTAATTTTTTATTTGTATGTTTTGTGGCTGAGAAAGTGCGTACCCAGTATTCCAAAATGTGTATTCCAAAATTGATTCAGAATTATATATTTTCAGACGGCTGGCAGCGACGTGAGCAATTGGTTAAAAATGTTGGATCTAAAACGACAGACGTCGAGATGATACGGGTAGAATTTTGTATTGAACGTTTATGTAAAATTCATACATTCCTTACGTCACTCCAGAGAAATAGATGAATATTATTTTATTAGGAACAAGGTTACCCGTATCTAAAATTGGCTCAGAAGTATTTATAAATTATTTCCAAAATCTTTATTCGTAATCTAATACGATTAGTTATAATTATCGTTAAATATATATTTATGAAGTTAGTTATATCAAAATGTTAAAAATGTTTTGAAGCTGTTTATTTTTAAAATAACGATATTGTAAAGAACATTCAAAAGCCCTTTGGGGCATATATTAACTTTACTAAACAGTTAATTGAAGCCGTAATCATATCTCTCTCTCTCTTTCTCTTTAGAACTCTCTCTCTCTCTCTCTGAACGTCGTGGTCAGCAAGGAAACATGTGGAGCGGACAATCTGTTTCCACCGGTTTCTGTCCAGCGCCTCTTATAACAGTGTACAGCCCTGCGATTCTGTAACTCACTTTGCAGTTTTTAAAATGACTGCTTCACGACTGATTTGAGCGCGACCGCCGCTGTCAAAACCACTGTGTGAGTTCGAAAAGTGAGTTACAGAAACGCAAGGCAGTTTTGAGGACGATGAGTCTTTCACTTGATCGGTCTATCTGCTTGGTGAACGGCCACGTCATGTTTTGCTTTCTGTGCTATCACGACTATCCATGACAACATGACAACTTGTTTTGGTGTTGAAAGGGGATACTTACTTTCAACATAATAAACACAATATTGGAAAGTGAATTAAGAGGGAAACTTTCAGATTAAACATGAAAAACAAATGATTGCAATTAATAGTTAACTTTTACGAACACTTTCCAACTTTCAACAGAGACTGTACAAATAACAGAATTTGTAAAAGAAATTATATTGGATTAAAACTAGTCCATTCGAAGAAGACTTAGCACGTATTGTCCAGTAATTTGGTTTAAATGTGTCTAGACAAACATCGTTACGTTCAAGTTTTTCAGTTAAATATTAAATCAAATTTCTTAAAAGTTTCAGTTATTTTTCTCTAGAGTATTCTAATTTCTTGTAATTTGCTAATTTAAAACTGAAATCTAATAATCTTAATTTAGTCTAGACTTAAAGTTATAAATAAATATTTAATAATAGTAAATGTTATAACTACAAGTAGAACAATATTGGCCTAGTGGCTTCAACATGCGACTCTCATCCCTGAGGTCGTAGGTTCGATTCCCAGCTGTGCACTAAAAGACTTTCTTTCTTTGTGCGCATTTAACATTCGCTCGAACGGTGAAGGAAAACATCGTGAGGAAACTGACTTGCTTTAGACCTAAAGAGTGGACGGCATGTGTCAGGCACAGGTGGCTGACAAATAGATCGACATGATTATGAAACAGATACAGAAATCTGAGTCCCAGACCTAAAAAGGTTCTCAAGCCACAGATTTATTAAAATATTACTATTATTTTAATATTAATTTAGTTGAAGTCCCAAAACAGAGTGTTCAATTGTTTTTCCTACCGTAACCCACATATTAAAACCATTATCATTTCGCATAGAATGACCTGAAGCCTTCAAAACACTTTGCGCTACCAATAAAGCATCATGTATATAGCAGGTTAAAAGTTGAATCGTTTTAATTAATAAAACTACATGTTTATAGTGTCTATAAGAGTCCCTATTCGCATGAATCGGTATTGAGTAATAAAATGTATAGGAAAACCATTACAGCGTACCGATCTACCTCGTGGCAAGTGGAATTCTATGCGGTGGCGATTAATGACGGGAGGAATATTGAAGGAATTCTGATACAATACAGGTATCCCGTTTTATGTGAAATTAGTATTTGTGTCGTAAATCATGAACAAAAAACAAAATATTTCGTAAATTCTTTAAATTATCTACACAGACCTAGATTTATGTAAGCGTACCTAAATAATTAAAATCTGAAGTATACATTCAAGAGCAGTGTTTGCCCAGTGGCTTCTTCTTGCTACTATCATGCTTGAAGTCGTACGTTCGATCCCCGGCTTTCGACTTTCAACGTGCGCATTTAACAATTCCTTTACATAACTCGTGTAAGGAAACTTCGTGAGGAAACTGGCTTGCCTTAGACCGGCAGAGAGAAAACGTCGACGCAGTGTGTCAGCACAGAGATTGACAAATGATCATGAAACTAATACAGAAATCTGAGGCCCAGACCAAAAAAGGTTACCTAAAAATAAACAATTACGTTAATAAAGAAAGCCCAGATTTTAGTTGCTGTCACCAAAAAACATACTTAAGACATATACAAACTTAAAGTCAAAAATAACTAGGATCTTAAAATAAACCTTCAAATATTTAATTATAGTTCAAATTTTAAAAAATCATAACACTTTCTCAAACTGATTACATTCTATCCTACGTGCTTGAATTTATTTAAAGAGTAAAGTGTTCGCAATGTAAATATTGATTAAATGTTCATATTTGCTTTGTAACTCTTCGTGGCACTCACACCGCGTTTAAATATACTACTACTAATATACCTACGAGATTCCACCCGTATCACCTCGACGTCCGTCGTTCCACAACTGAGCGTGTTTTAAGGCAGTTTTTAGCGCACCACCACTATGTGGAACCAGCTGCCTACTGAAGTATTTCCGAACCAATGAAACTCAGCTGCAGGTATACGAACAACTCCCCTGAACACTCTCACACAAGAGTGACCCCACTCTAGGCAACGCCAAAAGGATCAAGCCGCTCGGAGAGGGATTGGTCGTCGACGGTTCGAACAGAGATGCTATGCTGTGCACCAATGGACTTTCTGTTTATGTGCGCATGTAAAACTCGCTCGGTAAATAAAGATATCATAAGGAAACCGTAATCTCTAATATCTTGACAAGTGTCAAGCAGAAGGCTAATCACCTACTTGTGTATGAAATAAAGATGAACCATGAAAGGTAGCCACTGGATTATTATTAGGAAATAAATAGTACAACGAGTGGCGGAATGGATGCTTGGTGTGACTCTAAATTTCTTCTTTGAATGTAAAAACGTAAACGAAACGCTATTGATTAATATGAGAAGGCATTTTCACTGAATACTGGGAAGTGGGTTACAAAGTATACCGTTTAAAATAATGAGCTCGATTTGTTTGGTGTCAACTCCCTTAGCATACATTACTGTACGTAATCACTGCAGTTACTCAAGTGGGTGTTGAAAGGACGTAAGAGAAATACATAAGCTTTGTTTACTATAAAGACCACGCCCTCAGTATATTGTTCAAAGGGTGTGCGGGCTAATTCTTGTGGTGTCCTTGACAAATTACTCTAAGAGTACAATACTGGTTGTTGGAAAAATTATTAGAGAACACGCACACCGTCACAAAAAACCGACACCCTGAATATCTGTTCAAACGTCGGTAAAACAGTCTGCTCTGCTTTATCGGCAAGTTGCATTGTCTGTCATGCCGTAGTGTTTTTCAGAGTCATGTTTATTTAAACCAAAATAATGATTTCTATACGAGAAAACCCGTTCCAACGTGATAAAAAACATAGTGTTTATTGTCAAGATTAGTACATATAATATCGTTTCGATTGGAAGTGACCATTTAAATGGACAAGAAAAATGCAATTCTAAGAGGGAAACGTCCCTCTAAAGTGCTTGAAGAAAATTATTACTCCAAAGAAGTATAGCTTCTAACGCTTGTACATAAGTAGGTACTCACGCGATTTTTTTTTGTGATTCATTATTATTTATGTGTTAATAAAGTAACCTGAAGTTTTCTCGAGAATGTATTGGTTTCGATGAAACAGACGCAGGTCTTTCTGTCTCATGACTTCAAAGCCACATGAAAGAGGCTGTATACTTTTACTCTGACAGATAGAGCAGATGCCAAAAGGTCACAGTTATTTAGTAGATCTGAAAATATCTGTAGTAGCCATAAAACATAATGATGTATGTGACAAGTTGATAAACAAACCGATAAAGAAAGATATCTGAAGCTATGGTAGGTAGAATAACACTTTCGTACAGTCGCGTTGAAAACGAAAAAAATAATCACGTAATGTGAAGAAATGTATCTAGAGTCCTTAGTTTTACATTAAAAATCATATGAATATTTGATATGACTTACATCACACATTGCCATAGTCCGAGCAACCAACGCCCAACTTTGGCCTGTATGGCAGTCACGAAATATGACGTGTCGACTCAAGATTTAAATATTCGGTTACAACGTCAAATCTGTATGAAGCGTGGTAGCTCACTAACGACATTTCGCACTGGCTCCTACTTGTTCGTCAACTGCGGGCTTCGCCGTATTCTTGATTCTAAAGATATCAACACCGACTAAGCAGCAGATCTAGCGACGCAAGTGGATTTGAATAGGCTATACACTCCTAAGAGATTCCAATTATATAATTGCACGCTTTTGCGCGCATTGATTGATGGGCGCAAATCGTAACCGTCCCAAGCAAACCTGGCGTCGTACAGTTGTAGATGTGGCAAAGAGAGCCGGACATACTTGGAGCTAGGTGACGTACAGGCTCAAGACCGCACGCGATGGAGACTCACTGTGGACACTGTCTGCCCCATCTAGGGGTTTTGGACATTAAGTCAAGTAAGTCATCCAGGACTCACCCTACAGTCTGTTAGTTCATAGTAATACTAAACAAACTAACAGATCGTTATCACGTCAAAGTTGGTCATCTGGTTCGTTCATGATAGTGGCCTCTGGAACTGACAACAATTTAGCGCAAATATATTAAATATTTAATTATTAAACATTTTCCACGCTATAAACAGTTATTTCGTACGCGAGTGTACCTTCCCGATAAGTTTCGCACTTCCTAGAAAACTACACACTATAAATACGGTTTTCTCATTTTCTGTTCGATACATTTTCCACAAAATTAACGTTCTTAGAGTCAGAAAATTAACTTGAGAGCGTGCAATTTAAAGGTTTAGATTTTCTAAATTCATCTTATTTTTATCATGTATTCATAACATTTTATAAATGTGTTTGTTGTACTGATTTTATTAAATGATATATTTTAATTTGTTATATGTATATTTAAAAAAAGGTATTATTTTTTGGACTTTCCGGATGTTATGCAAATCGTTAGTTTAATAAATATGTGAAGAGAAAAATATACTCAAATTTAAATCCTACTAACACCTGCTTAACTTTGACATCTTATTATGACGCTGAACATAGACTCTATTTTAAAACATTTTTTTAAATGCTGTATTGTGCTAACCATACAGCAATTTAGTCGCACCCCTTTTTCAAAATTTCATTCTCTCTGATATCCGACCTTTTGTGCAAATGGAAAAACTACTTCCGGTCCACTTAATTAAGTTAGACCGAGCCCTTTTTCTTTAGCCCAAATAAATTAATCGCCCTTCTCTTGTTGTTTTGTGAAGATGCCTAATGAAAGTATTTGGTGACAGCTGTTGTATCTTATAGTTGTTTGTCGAGAAAAAATATGTCATAAGATCTCTAATTATATCATTAAAGTGGAACAATTAATAACATAGCAACAATTAAGAAATAATTGCTGCTTTTTATTGTTGTTTTGCAATGATTCTCATTGTCTTTTGGTGATCATGTTATTACAAGGCTGACAACGCACTGGTGTGCCTAATACCTATTGTAAAAATTTATATTAATATAATAAATCGTGTATGGTGTTTATATATTGCAATTAAAAATCTAAAAAGGGAATTAAGTTTTTTAGCTAATTATTTCTACGATCATACAGTCATACGAATTCAACATAATTATTATAAAAAAATATAACTTGTGGGACTCAGGGACTACCGCGGTAAAGCTATTGCATATTTTTTTTCAACTCATGCAATTATAATTATTTATTTATGCAGTATTTTTTTCTTTGATATTAATTCAAGTTTTTTCTGGTATAAATTTATTCAATCTACCACTCTACCAGACTCAGCTAACTCGCCTATATAGTCTGTCTCACTCTAACGCGCACCGGCTGCACCGATCTCGTCAGAGAGATGTGAATACGCAGTATGCCTTCTGTCCCGCTCTAACGCGTATGATTACATAATTGAATTTATTATATGGCAAAATAATTAAAATTCCTGCAATTTTTGCGAATTACTTTATATCGTATTCCTAACATAGATGATACTAATTCTCGATTAGTTTTAGCTAAGTATTTTATTAACTTATTGTATTTTGTCTGAAGTTTCACACTTCTTGCACATTACCATATTTATTTAGGTTTTCCTTATAATGCCTGGAATAGATCACGCTTAAGCAATAATCCCAATATAGTAGGTAAATACTTATTACCGAACGCTTATAATGTAATAACATTCTGGTTGTTAACTTCTTTTGGCCTTTCCATATTTTATAAATTGCAGCTTTACCAGTACGAAAAGACAAGTAAATCGCGAAGGCAATAAACAAAGTGAATCTTACGAAGCAATTTCATCGGCTTCCTTGCAAATTGAATGCGTTATTAGAAAAGTTAGAAGAAATATTACTTCGTGAATATTCTATCCAGCTCCATTTAACCTAAGACAAGAAAAAATGGAAAGTTTGTGTTTGCGTCTATGAGGAAACAACGTACTTATTAGAATTGTTATGCAAGAAATTGGAAATTTTATAAGTACAATTTTTGAAGTGAAACTTCTTTATCGGGGTTGGAAAAAAATTTAGTGTAACATTTTTGCGTTACGCGACACATTTTACCGTTACGCGCCATGTTGCTTTTTGAAGTCAAACTTCTTTATCGGCGTTAAAATATGACATAGAGTATGTTTTTGTCTTTTAAGTTTGACAACGGATTACATTTTCGCCTTGAAATTTGCTAATCGCAATTTGCAGCAATTAATTTGTAAATTGTATGCTAGGCAGTGTATCAAAATTTACTGTGTTTAAAGAAATAGTTTCGGACCTCTAAACTTAAAACAAACCAATTATTATGGCTCTGCGTACAACAAAGGTTTTATATAAGTTTCACTTCTTACGTTACACCTAGTACACGCACACATTTTATTTTTTATTGCAGTAGGTACAAGCACAGGAAAATACTTAAAACAATCTTTTTATAGCTACGATTCAAATTGGCCTTGTCTAGAATGCGTAAAACCAAGGAAAATCAAGAATCAGATAAGTTCTTTTTCGTTTAAATCGGAAGGTACCGCTTAAGAGTTGGACAAGATTGCCTTTTGAAAGCTTTTTCTACAAAGTATTTTCATGTTGAGGCATTTCTTGTGTTGGTATAAATGATTTTCTTTTAACAATAGCATAGCAAATTTAAGAGATTAATTCTGTTTATTAAAACTGAGATCCGTAAATCCTTATTGAAATATGACTATTGTCATGGTTTATCATCTTGGACATTGATCTTGCACATATTATCTGTGGATATTATTATACTATCTATCTCTTCAATATTTCGGAACGCGATAAACATTTTACTTGATTGTAAAATGGCTATACATATTTAGTTGGAAATGTTGGCGTAACTTCCAAGTAATTTTTCTATAATCGTGTCAAATATACGATCAACATACAACCACATATTTACAGTCGACTTATTAGCCTACTCGGATTTATGCGGATTTATTTCATGACAACACACCGCGAAAACTAATTATAAACTTCCTAAGACATTAGTTTCATACTTGACAATCACTTGCCTGCTCATTTAGTCACGATTATTTCGATAAAATTGTTTATCATTACTGAGCATCGCTTATTTAAGCTATTTGTTCCACTTACCGCTTTATTTATTTATACATCGGTACGTTAAAAAAACCAAATATCATAAAAATTATAAGGGATGCAACGGGTGGCCTTATCGCTAACAAGCGAGCTCTTCCAGGCAACCCTAGTAAAAAACTAAGAAGAATTTTAAAAGAGGTAAGGGAGGTAGCGAATTGTTTGAAGTCGGGCAGCGTATGCCGCACTTAACTAAAAAGGAGCAATAACATGAAATTGCTTATTCAGATGTTTATATTGTATCTATACTATAATTAAGGAAATCTAAAAAAAAATTGCCGCGAAATCATGTGCGCTACGTTGGATACCTTGCTTTTAAAGTCAAAGTCAAAAAGTCAAATCATTTATTTCAATAAGGCCTTTTTAAAACACCCTTTTGAAGGTCAAAATTTAAAATTAAAGATATTTAAAAAAAATTGATGGATTAATGGAGAAGATTGGGCACGAAACTCCATATTACTCTTTTAAAATCGTTTTAACAATATTTTGTATACATTGATTTGATAATTATATATGCAGACATGTATCTAGAACAAAAAACTACTATACTAAAATACACCACATGGTGTTGCAAAAATAATGCAGTAGATAACTAAATTATTATGTAGATACATTGTACTCGAATATTTACAAATATTGCAACTATAGATTGTACATTATTTATAAAAAAATAAATATTTAACATACAGTCAAACAGTGTGTGAGCTTCGTCAAAATTTTTCCTTTGTTTAAAAAAAACTAAGGTTAAATAATATAACTCGATTAGCAACCACAGAGAGGAGAGTATACTAGTCTGATACTAATATTAACGTAGCAAAGTTCTCTAATAAGCCACTACAAAATACACTAGTTTTTATTTAGTTTGAACAAAACGGTATTGAAACAACATGTAACGAAGAAAGTTCACTGAAACTTTGTTAATTTAGAGCTCTCGTTTTAACTTAAAATTACCTCGCGTTAATTTTTATTTCACGCGCGCTGTTCCAAATATTGTGTAATTCTATATGAAATATTTTTACACTCCATTAAACACACACACACACACACATTATACACTACACTAAAATATATTTTATCCATCTGTATAATTAAGTCTACCCGTAAGTACCTATATGTAACATGTGATATGTGTATAATAATGATGTATAGGTAAGTGTTAGTTGGTAGTTCATTGTTTAATATATTGTATATGTTTGTATCATATACACGGTATATGATATAAACACATACCATATATATATTTGGTATGTGATATGAACTAAATCAACCGGCTGCCTTTTTAAAAGTCGAAAATGAAATTTAAATACATCCATAATTTCTATTGGTTCCAAAATTAAGATTATTTGTTTCTTTGTTAACTATGTTTGTTATATATTTATGTTTATTTGCTTTGTATTCTTTTATCTTATCCCGCTTAGAAATAATATAAATATCCTCTTAGCTTAAAAAATATTTTCTTAAAACCTTTCATGCTTAACATTTTTAACATATATATTCTCACTCGCAGAGATAAATTCGCTGGCTCCAGTTACTATAAGATAAATGTAAGTCATAAATGACCTCATGCCCATTTTGGTATCAATCGATAACGACGAGTCATTCTCGATCCAAGATGACGCGTTGATCCACGGTTTTAGATCGTTAGGTCGTAAATCAACTGGAAATGAGGCTTTGATTCTTAAAGTGACTAACATTTTATAAATAAGTTGAGTAACCTCTGCTATGACTTTTATGTTTGTTTTTCCACAACTGAGCGTTGCAAGGCAGTTTTTGCCGCGCACCTCCACTATGTGAAACCAGCTGCCCACTGAAGTATTTCCGAACCAATTCGACTTAGGGTCCTTCAAGAAAAGAGCGTACCAATTGTTAAAAGGCCGGCAACGCACTCGCGAGCCCTCTGGCATTGAGAGTGTCCTTGGGCGGCGGTATCGCTTAACATCAGGTGAGCCTCCTGCCCGTTTGCCCCCCGTTCTATAAAACATAAAAGCATACTGTTTGCCAAGTGTAAAGTGTATTTAAATCTATATGTTAAGATTACATAACAATTTCTTATCAGAAGTTTATGTAGTAATACTATTAAAAAGTGTACTAAAATATGTTAAAGTGTGAAATTGAGGAGACTGGAGAGCCCAACAACCCTACGTAACCATAATACCTATGTAATTAATATATAAGAATGAAATCATTTATTTTCACTAAGCTTTTATTGCTGACACCCAGTAAAGAATAATAACACTTATTTTAGTGTTACATAAAAAAAACTTAATTCTAATACATCACTTGACCCGTTTTAAGTAATCACCGTGACATAATTGAGTCTTTGATTGAATTAATGATAAATTGCAAGTAATAAACAATATGTATTTGACTTTTTTTCCAATAGTACATCCTTTTCCTCTCTTTCATCCCTATTATATATTATTTGTAGTTGGAGTCATTTAATTAAATAGGTAGAACTAAATAGAATGATATATTATTTGTTTCATTACATTAGTATAAATGCGAGTATTAAGTGTCTTTTCATGACACGGTTCACTGACGACCAACGTCCAGTAATGGAGAGGCATCAAAAGAAGAAGAATAGTATCTTTCGTACAATTAATATTATCAAATGTGATTCAATTCGTGTGTTGTGAACGGGTGCTACTTGTATTTGAATTCGTGTATGCGGTGATATTAGTTATTTTTACTATGTATTTGCGTATTGTTCCCACGAGAATGTAGGTCCTATTTCGCAATGCCTACTACTGATAGAGAACAAATCTTTGTTTTTAATTTATCTTATTATTATTTATTACGTATGATGTCATGTGGAACGTGGTGTAATGGTTGCAGCTCCTTACAAACGTTGTGTAAAACAAAAACTAGACGATTAAAAAGCGTGGCGGAGAGTTTATCGCCAGTTCTACTCTTGCGTTCCACGCCCTTGATTTGAGCACTGGCAGTAAATGTAAAATAAGAAGCATTTAATGTATATTTCTTTTTTGACATTCATAGGTGTACAGTATGTTTACCTATATGAATAAATGATAAAAAAAATAACTTCTGAGTACGTATTTTAATAACTTGCAAAAATTAGTTACATTATTTTTAAGAGATTCCTCGCTTCTTCAAGTCGGATTTTCCTTAAGCACCAAGTATATTAAAACACTCTATTGAAATGTGTTCCACTCATACAGAAATTAATTAAAGTCGCTCTAATTACTATTCCTATGAAAAACACAAATGCCTGACACGCGAGGTTTGGCTTCATTACTTCGTGACGTTTCAATTATATACGTAATATAATTATGAGGATTTGAAGCCTATATTAGGTACTCGATTAATTTATGATTATTAAATAATAAATGTACCATGTTTGCATAAATGCAGGCCCAACGGGGAAGAAGGAAAAGAGGGCTCCTCAAAAAAAAGCTATAGAAGAAATAGAAACCTTCTACAGGAAGCGAATGGAGAAAGGAAGCCATAGACACGAGCCAGTTGGAAAAAGCTGGAGGAGGCCTTTACTCGTAAAGGGGTTTCGATCGACGGTACTGAAGGTTCGCTACCTTATAAGGATATAAATGATAACAAGATAAATAAAATAATTTATAAAATGTAGAAAATCTAAGCTGTATATTATCTTTCTTTTTGTCATGATTGGAAATTAAACGGGCAATTGTTATTTATGCATTTTACAGCTTATATCAGACACTAATATTGTGGTGATATTATCTGGTATTTGCATTTTATAAATTGAATAAAGAAGTTAATTGTGTCATTGCTATTCGAAATAGGTAAGCTTACATTTGAATTAAATAAATATAACTAATATAAAAATACTAAATAATTAAATAATTACAAATCGAGCTCAATTATGCCCAACGTATAAAAAAAAAATTAAACTATTTTTACTTTGTAAAAGTAATATGTGTTTCACATGACATCTGGTCAAGTGCCAACGGTAATGGCAAAAGTGTTTAATTGCGATAATTATTAGAATGTCCGTATTTAGTTTTCATGTAATCATTATATTAATTACATTAATATAGGTAGAAAAGTCATAAAAAGTAATAAAAGTTAAAAAAACGCTTAAGTTTTTTTTTTAAATTAAGAAATGTAGAATAAACCCAAGAAACGCTATAGTATGACAGAAAATACCAAAAACTCTAATAACTATAACCTACCTTATCCAATAAATTTTCTTTAAAAAAGTCACGCACAAAACACGTTAGAATATCCATTCAACAAAGTAGCACAGTACACGAATTCGTAATTCAAAATTCTTGTAGCACTATACGTAGCGCTGGTACAGACGTCTACGCGGTACTGCTACGCCATACTAACGGCTAGTATGCGCGCGCTTGAGTTTCAAACCCGACTGGTCTTATGACCTATTTGATACGGATTAAAATCGTTCGAATCTTCGTCCTTGCTTGTAATATTGTATGCGTATAACGTTTTCTTGTATAATAATATAGTAAATTATATAAGTTTAACGTTTATTAAAATTATTTTGTTTAAACACCGTTAAATGTAGTATCGTGTGGTAGGTTTTGTCAAATGTATGTATTTTATAAATACAATATTTGTTCAACTGCGTTTTAAATATGCGTAATATGACAAAAAATTTGTTATATGTACAATTTTTTTATTTATAAAATACTTAAGGTCTTAATGATACACTATTAATATATACTATTATAATAATATATTAGTTTATAATGGATGGATATTTTTTTTAAATCTATGTATGTAATAAATAAAGAGCGTTCCTCTGGCATTGAGAGTGTCCATGCGCGGCGGTATCACTTGATATCAGGTAAGCCATCGTTTGCCTATTTCTAGAAAAAAATCACAAACTACCTATTAAAGCTATTAAAAAAATATTTCAGCATAAGTAAGTTTTATTATTTCTCAGTAGACTTAAATGACTTATTAGTCTTAAGTTAGGCTACATCGTAATGTCCCATGATGTCTTAGTAAAGACTCATGTATAAAAAAATATTATTTCTCAGTAGCAAAGGAAAAATAATAATACAAAAATAAATGTCCAGTCGTGCGAAGCCGACGAGATTTACATAATATTTTAAGCCCACTTGCATAACAAGTCAAGAACTTCTGAACCCAAACTATGCTAATGCAAACAAAAAATACTTTTAATGCGATATTATTAATGAAATAAGCACACGAAAGGACGAGAGAAGAAACGCTCGAAAACTCGATTAAATTTTAAGGTCCACTTTATTCGGCTCGTTTTGGAATGACGGTCGTAGCTTTTAATCGGAATTTTGTTTTCGATTCGAAAACTTTGTAACCAATTCAAATCGTCAACTGAAATCCAATTAAGAGGTATTTACCAATCCACTAGGTTAAAATAAATATGTCACATATACAATTATATTGACCGTGGGTTTTCGTTTTGAGAATATAATTATCGTCATCAAATCCCTGTAATCTTATATAAGGTATGTCCACAGGATTTGATTTTGTTTTTTCTTAATTGGCCAAGCGTTAATCTGTATTCCACTTAATGAAAAATGTAGATGAAGTGAAGTGACCCAGCTCAAAAAATTCAATTTAAGTTTTTAATTACTGCTTGTATAATTGTCCGAAAAAACGTATCTGAATGACCGATCTCTCATAAAAAAAGAGGTACCTAACACACTAGCAGTGTTGGTCTAGTGACTTCAGCGTGCGACTCTCATACCTGAGGTCGTAGGTTCGATCCCGGCTGTGCACCAATGGACTTTCTTTCTACGTGCGCATTTTACATTTGCTCGAACGGTGAAGGAAAACATCGTGAGAAAACCGACATGTCTTAGACCCAAAAAGTCGACGGCGTGTGGAGGCTGATTACCTACTTGCCTATTTGATTTAAAAATGATTATGAAACAGATTCATTAATCAGAGGCCAAGACCTAAAGAGGTTGTAGCGCCACTGATTTATTTATTTTTTATTTACCTAATACACGAATTTTTTTGTGTCCAAGACTTGTCTGTTTCGACTATTCTTCCCTTCATTAAACAAGAAGTTGTTAATCGCACTTAGAAAAATAACATCGTTGCATAGCCAGGAATAATGATAATAGCTTAGCTTAAATATACTAATGCAGCACCATACTAACAGTATTTATTTGTATTATAAATTATCTTTAATAAAAGTAACATAAATACATAGACACGTACGTGACGGTAAATTACTTAAAATATATATTCATTAATTGATTATGATTATTCGTAGAAAATTAATTAAATTAAGTCAATAGTTCAGAACTCGAAAGCATCGACGGTAAGCCTGTCGAAAAAATTAAAAGCTTCAGTTACGGCTTCATTCCGTAATGGTCTCCGGCTATTAATTAAATGATTGGATAAACCTACACTTTTATTTCCGCGCCCTTTTATTGCTTCTACACATTCAAAAACGTTTAACTTGGTTTTCGGGATTCTAAATTTATTTCTTTTAATAGTGATACTTACGAATTATGTTTGATACATTTTACACGCTGTTTACAATTTTCTTAAGCTTCATAGTAATAATAATTATACACAAATTGATAAATAGAAAATTAAATGAAATTTAATGTTGGCAGCATTTTCTCGTTATATCGCGATACTTATTCGTTGAGCGAAAAAAGCACCATTCCATACAAAGAACAGGACAAACAAATAACTAATAAAAATGTGTATGTACTTAAAAGGTTAAGTTTTTAAAACCTTCGGATCTGGATGACGATTCGAAAATTATGTAGGGATAGTTTTTTGTGATTAGTATAGAGTCTCTATTGACCAATCGAAACACGCCATCGAATCGTCATTTGTTCTAAATTTTCATACCTATCCATTTTGGCCACTATACCATATCACTGAACCTGCCAAAGTATTGATTATTAATAATTAAAAAACATGATTAAGCGGTGTAGGTCGTTTAAATTGATAATCTCCTCGATATCAATATGCCATAGTCAAAGCTGAGTGCTCTCAATTTAAATTACGGTTAACAAGACTTCAATTTTGACAATCTGAAATTCAAATCATTGATTTCATTACGCTAATGCGTTTCGTATAAACAAATTTACATGTCAAATGTCAATGAAAGTGCCTTAAATTTAACATTTCTTTTGTTGATTTTTGTCTTCGGGGATCAAAAACATTAGATGAATTAGATTATGTACTGAGTGTCGCCTTTGTGTAAACTCGGGATATGTTTACCTGATGCCAGGGACCGCTTTAGTGAAATTCTTAGAAGATGACAGTTTGGAATTGATGAAGTTTTTTTTAACCTTTTATTTGATATTTTTTACATAGAGGTACAAAGAAAACATTGTTCTCTCTATCTCATTTTATTTAATACGGCTTCCTTAAGTTTAAAAAAGCTCAGAAATTTAACAAATGCTTGCGTATTAAAAATTATGACGTCATGAGAAACATGGCGTAATTGTTGCAGCTCCTTACAAACATTTTGCAAGAAACTTGGCGAATAAAAAGAGTGCCGAAGAGTTTATTGCCAGTTCTTCTCGTCCGTTCTATGCCCATGTTTTGAGAACTGGCAGTAAATGTAATATTAGAAGCATATGTTTATTGACGGTTATAAGTGTACATTGTGCCACCTAAATGAATAAATGAATTTGAATTTTGTAATGAAACAGACTCACAATAGTTATTATTTTCCCAATATTATAAATAGTACAAAAAACATTTCATATTTTTATTAACTATGCTCATATATTAAGCAAGGCCAAGTCTAAAAGCCGTTCGGGAACGTTATTATTTGAAAAATAATACCAAAGGATACTTACATTTCATATTGAATGGGAAGGCTTTCAATATAATCGTCAAGATAAATTGTTGTCGAAGAAACGTAAGATCACTTATAACTTTTATTCCTAAGTCATACACAATTGTATTATTTATCTATAAATATCGGACAAATTAAATAACGGCTCTGTTACTTTTGGAGGTAATTTATAAATGTATCAAGTAATGATTATATATGTTATAATAATGTATATTTATATTAAATTAATTTATGCATCACAAGTGCCTATACGAACGGTTTGCAGCTATGGGGTTGAACCAAAAAGAGCTACATCAAAATAATCTAGCGATTACAAAACAATGCTCCCCAGGGGACCTTCATGTAGAGGACGTCAAAGGCTCCGCCAACACGTGAATGTCGAGGATTTTCTACTTCTTGACACCACGGGTTTAGTGAGAAGATTGAAAAGGACAAAGTCCATGTTGATCTTAAGTGCTAAACATTGGTAAGGGGGAAAATAAGAACACAAGAACACGAAATTGTATTATTGGACATTTTACAAGTCTTAAGTTAGTCTTGATCGTAATATCATACCACGGTTTATATACCGGCTATAGGCGTAATATACGAATGAAGCATTTAACTATGTATTTTGTGACGATTTTCCCGCAATTTGAACATTACTGTATAAGCAAATAGAGTTTATAATTGTAATCGTTTAATAAGAAAAACCCAACATTACAATTTGTAGTGTCGCTATAGCTTCAAGGTAAAATGAATCTTACTCCAATGACATTGAATTAAATTTTTATTGTGACTTAAAATCGCTTAAGCAGATTGCATTCTTTGTAATTTCTTTTGTTAGAAATTATTACTGAAAATTAAATAGATTTGCAACATAGAACTCGATGAATTTAATTATAATTTTACCTTATCAATTATCACCATTATTATAACAGTAATTTATTTGATAATAAAGTAGTTTGCACACGTTACATTCATATGTGAAGACGTTGTTAGGTTGTTATTGATTAATCCTGCGATTTGCACCTTTTTGACACCACTTCGTCTGTACATATGATAAGCAGAATTTCAAGCCGGGTGGAAAGTAGGATATGAAATACAATTGAGAACGACACTTTAAATCTAAAATAACTCCCATATAGAAGTCTATAAAAAATGCGCTGTTAAAATGTTGTATCAGAAACCAAACAACCCAATTTTAAATACAAAACGACAATATCTAAAAAGAGACAATTTTGCCAATGGCGTCGGTAGGATTTTTATTATAATCACAAAACAGTGGTACTGCGCCGCCTTCGTGCCATTGTGGGCATATAAACCATAACAGTAAGTTCAAATTCCGCTAACAGCATAATCTGTTTGTGGTTGACGCAGATCTCTAACTCATCCTAAGTTTGGTTACAGGTTTCAATATAAATAAAACACTTTTTTAACAGATTGAAGTTATGTATTACCGTGACCACGCACGCTGTAAAGCACGCGAAACGTCGGTTAAATTTAAAATTATGTAAAATAATTGTAAATTTATAATAATACATAACTTCAATCCGGTAATAAGTGTTTTCTTTAAATGTGTAAAGGTTACGTCAATAAAAGACAATACAAGGTTTAACTTGCTTGCACTCTGACATCAAAAACCAAACAAAACACCGATAAAATAAAAAGAAGCGAAAACAACAAACAAACAAAGAATTTCTAAGAGCTATTTCTTGTACAAACATAACAGTCTATTATATATTTTTAATTACATACTTAGATAACAATAACCGGTTTCTTTAGTCTTCACAAAGGATTCTATAAATAGATATAATAACTCGATTGAGGATTGAATGGTCTATGAATAGTTAATTATGTTGTTTAAGTCGCTATTTATATGATACACAAGTTATTTTATGAAATATGCGATAATTTAGTTCGGCCTTCAGCTTTATTTGCTGGATCTCAGAGGTAGGGAATTAAAATGAACAATGTAACTTCAATTATCAGTACTATGGAATACAAATGTGAACGGAACTTCGCGTGACATTTAACGCCCGATGCACAAATCCCGTGGGAAAAATATTTCCACGAGGAGGAAGTCGTGCGCAAAGCAACTACGAGTAACGGAGGGCAAACGGGCAGGACACTCACCTGATGGTAAATGATACCGCCGCCCATAGACACTCACATTGCCAGAGGCCACGCAAGTGCGATGCTCTTTGCTTGAAGGACTCTCAGTCGAGTTGGTTTGAAAATATATCGGTGGGCGGATGGTTCAGTTGTGGAATAACTTCGTATTATGTATTGACGTCCGATTATATGATACTAGCAGCTTCCCAGAACTACGTCACGTTCGTCATGTCCGTCGAACAGTGTATTTCGTCTGTGTTAGACATATATTACCATATTTTTATTTAATTGCGTGTAATAATCTCTTTAAAAGGATACAATATTTGAAAAACTAAAATATGTATTCCAACCCCTAACATTATAAGGGATAATTATTATTTTTCATATCCACAGTAAAATGAATAATTAAAAAACAGCGCAGGTGTTTGCTTATAAAATGGACATGAGAAAATTGTGGTTGGACCGTAATTATCAAGATGAAAGGGGCTGTTTAGTGGTATATGCAATGAACAGAGGTAAAAGGGTGTAATTTTGTCCCAGATAATACATTAAAGAATATAATATGTAGAATGTAGATATTTATAAGTTAAGCACATTTTCACTTAGGTAGGTAATCCACAATAGATTATATTATTTTTTATTTAGTAGCGCAACTGAGATGACATTAACGATGAAAGTAAGGGGTCAAAATAATATGAATAGCAAGAACAACTTAAATATAGGATACATAAAATATTTAATTTACTGAATTCTTCATTTTTTTTTTCTTAAACATTTTATTAAACACGGACATGTCTTAAGTAATACCAAACAATTCGAACTCCTGAAAATAACTTCAAGGCAATGTAGTAGATGAACACCTGGCTGGGACGTAAATCTTGGTTGAACAGTCTTTGGAAATGGATTTGTCAAAGCACAGTCAAGATTAGGCACGATTTAGTAATTTTCCACTTAAACTACTAACAAAATTTTTTGCTACCTACAGAATAAAAACAACTCATCTCTCAGTCTTCCCAAATATGTCATAAATATAATATCCAGTTCTGGTACTGAACTGAGAAAACGGTTAAGCAAGATCATAAGCCGCATTTACCGCTGGCGGAGAGTTCGGGGCTCAATATTCCAAGTACTTTTCAGGCTTTCAGTTTAAACGATTCCGGAAGCAGGCCCACGTAGTATGTTCTATGATTCAAAAGTGCAAAGAAGATATCCGATTGCTCCGTATTTCAAGTGATTCATACCCCAACGTGCCCAGCAAAACCTCAGATTCCTGTTATGTTGCATTAAGAAATGTTTTTGTACTTTTTATAGCATTAGCGTATATTTTCGATTTTAAATTAATATTATTCATACTAAATAACACGTATATTTACGTCAAATCAATAAAAAAGTGTCATGCCTACAAACTTTAGTTCGTAGACAGAAGGCATATCCCCAGTTCTAATTTTTAGTTCTTATTTTTATTCAGAAACAAGTTCTAAGCTAGCCTTGAGCTCCACTGTGTATCCAGACCTAAAGTATACAAATGCAATTTATATGCATTGGAGTTAGGCATGTTACACACGATTGGTACATTACCAATTCAGATGGGAACGTGAGGGCGATGTATCCTGAGGCTTTTACGCTGTTTGCTTTGGACATGTGTACAGAGCCTTAGCAATTGGCTAAGTGGATACTCGCTTGAGAATATTCTGTCCGACGTTAAGCTCTCGTAATACATTGAGAATTTGTAAAGAGTAATTTTACATGTATACTAAATTCATTTTATAAAGCAATGTTTTTTTTTAATTGTGTGTTTTGCTGCAAACAAATCACTTCCCATTAATTTAACAACTACCTTCGCTCTTTCTTACTTCTATATTGTCTATAGTGAAATGATACACTCATCATGTTTCCTACCAACGTCACCATTTTAGTATTCTTATTTGTTTTCTTCTATCATCGACGTTCATTTGTTTATTTGATACAGAACTCTTTATTAACACAGGACAAATCACTATGGACAAGACTAAATCAAATCAAGACCAATTATTAAAAAGAATGGGAACGCGATCACGCGAAGAGTTTACTCTATCACTAAACATCACCCTACTGCCCCTCTGCCCCCTAATCTTTAAAAAAACGTATCCACGTGGATAATGTGATTTCCGCACTTCATTAATAATTTTCAACTACACCAGACTAGACGTAACAACGTCTGAAATATTTATTAAAACTTATAACGAACAACGCTTTCCACTCGAAGTGATCCGTAGCTAATGCAGTCTGTTCTTGGAATCCGAAGAGATAAACCTTTCTAGGGTGAAAAGATACATGAATACATTACTTGGTAGCACTTTTGTTCAACATCTGTAGCTTTTGCCCTAGGATTTACTGACTTTGTAAAAGACGATATTGAGATTTTTTCGTATTCGTCCGCCCGTAAGTTGTTAGGCGTTTAAGATAAAATGAAAATAAAACGTACAGTTATCCCCCTTATATCGTGATCTCCTATAACGCGTCCGTTTCCCATATAACGCGGCGATTTCTTAAGTTATATTTCTGTCGTGTGAAATTTATAATGATTTGTCAAGTCCATAATTAGTTTTGCGTATTCCGTTTTTTAGTAATTCGTGTTTCTAGTTTTTGAATTGTTAAATAAAAGGTTTTACTATAATACTCCTACAACGCGATTTCCTGTAACGTGGTCCAGGTTATATGGCGATTACTATACTCTTATATCTCTCACGCTTGTACGAATTTGCTGCAAAGTATTTTCAGAAATAATGGCAATACATTTGTTCCCTTAAACTGTGAACGCACGAAAGGGAGAATTTTAAACAGCTTGCTCACCATTTCTATTCCAATAAACACACTCACACACATGCACCCACACACTCACTCATACACTCATGAGTGTTACCCGTCGCGATATGATTTTTGTTAAAAAATTTTTTGTAAACAGTTTAAAAGTTTTTCAATTGTAATTGAAAAAAAAACAAAACATATTTTATTAACTTTGGTATGGAAGGAATTATGATGAAGAGCTGAGAACACTGACACAGGATTTTTTTACTTAAAAGGATTCCCAAATCTTTTTTTTTATAGGACAGGGGGCAAACGGGCAGGAGGCTCATCTGATGTTAAGTGATATCGCCGCCAATGGACACTCTCAATGCCAGAGGGCTCGCGAGTGCGTTGCCGGCCTTTCAAGAATTGGACCCTAAGTCGAATTGGTTCGGAAATACCCCAGTGGGCAGCTGGTTCTACAAAGTGGTGGTGCGCGGCAAAAACTGCCTTGAAAAACGCTCAGTTGTGGAACGGCAGACGTCGAGGTGATACGGGTATTTTATATTTTATTTTAAAAACGCTACATTATCAGTGCTGGCAGTTGGTAATTTCCAATAACGATAGCGATCCCGACTTCAATGAGTTTTTTACCCTTCCTTGAGCATCACTAGAAAAACATAATTGAAACGTTTAGGTAGTGTAACAAATCTGACTAAACACAATATAAAAGAACATTTATTTACACACAATTATGCATTATTTATTAGACTATTAATAATAATTAAACATTTTATTTATAGACAATTATTAAAAAAAAACAAATGTAAAAAATTTGGTCCATGTGGCAGTGTATTTTTAACGCAGCATTACTGAGATACCTATTCGTAGAGCGAGGAAAGCACCAGCTCTGTGGTCACTATCTACCAGGCGCCAACTTAAATCTTTAATTGGCGCCTGTGCACTTGAATCTCACGACCCAAGAGTAAACAAATCCAAAGAGGAAGAATTGTTTTACATCTTCACCATGTGCAGTTTAGACACTCCGTGCAGAATCTCGATAAAAGTAGGTATACGAGTGTCAATAGAAGAATTAATAATAGTACGATAAACTTACAAGTTGCAAGTTGACATCAGAGGCCTGATAAATAAAACATCCCTATCGAACTTTTCAATATGTTGTCAGGAGTTACGCTTTTCTTATACATAAAACATTCACATATATCTCCCACTGTGTTGGCTTCGCGCCAGTATTTTTAGGGTTGTCACCTATTAATTTAAATTATCAGAATTAGAATTCACTTTTATATTATGTGTTGTATGTATACTAAAACTATTTTTTTTTAGATTTTTAAGTTTCATAAGTACAAAAAGGCTGTCTTAAAAGTCAGCCTTTTATTATTGTCAATGTTATATTGAAACTTCCATTTCTTTATATAACGTATTAATTTACAGTTTCATTTTACCTTATGTAATAATCGTTTATTTAATATGCACATATTGTAGATGCCAGTTATAAGCATTAGAAATGCCTGCTTCTTGTCTGCAAAAACTCACCAATTGATCAACCCATATAGAGTTCTGGCGTCATTGGAATATTAGTATTACATTCACTGACCTAGCGGGCTTAATATTATCGGCCTTCCGAAACGAGAAACTTTCTTCGTTCCCGGCCCTGTGCCACTTCCCGTCAGTTTTAGGCTTTAAGTTGCATCAGATATTTTTCACTCAATCCAGCGGTATCTGTCTATGTATGTCTAATCATACCTATTCGGCTTAATTCCTCGGTCCTTCAAGAAAACAGCGTTCCAAATCTTAAAGCGCAACCACGAGCCTTCTGTTGTGATTGTCCAACATCAGGCGAGCCTTATGACCGTTTGCCACTGTTCTATAGAAAATTAAAATTTAAAAATTAGTGTTTGGCAGCCCTAGCGTTTTAGATACAATGTCATAACGTGTAACTCCTGTATACACTAAAGAGACTTGTGTAAAAATTGCTCTCGTTATTGCCAAGGCTTCATTCGTATTCTCGTTCATTGCGAGTGTTTGAAGTGTTTTTGACACTTTTGTAGCGTTTGTTAGTTCGATGTATTTTGTTTTCTTTGAAACTATTTGTGTTTCTGGTTTTGACTTGTACTTTATGCCAACGATTCTACGCAAGAAATATTGACGTATTGAGTATGAAGTATTGAGTTCTGTTTAACAAAATCACTTGCTTCCATCGTACCGTCCAATAATTGGGCATGAGGCAAACGTATTTGTTTGTTCTTTGATCGTGTTTTCGAGCCATGAAAATAAAAGTAGTCTTTTATGACTTTGGTACACGTTTAATGAATATCTACGTCATCGTTGTTAGACGCGTTCCCCTCTTTTGTTCTATTCGAAGAATTTACCTTATCTAGTTCAGATATTTGCTATATTTCATATCAAGCTGTCAGTGGGTGACTCCTGACTAGGTTTGAAGAAGAGAAGAGAGAATTCACAACCCAGAGGTGAGTTTTGCTTACCGAAAATAAATTACAAATAAGAGACACAGACATATTTTTGCCCCAAAACCCATTACGAGTTACAGTACTACAAATAAGCTAATTTTCTTTGTAACAAGAACAATAGATAATTATTCAGATTACTTCTCGTTTTTTTATAGAACAGGAGGCAAACCGGCAGGCTTATCTGATGTTAAGTGATACCACCGCCCATGGACACCCACAATACTCGAGGGCTCGCGAGTGCGTTGCCGGCCTTTTAATTGGTACGCTCTTTTCTTGAAATTTCTATCTGTAAAGAAAGTAACCAAAATCGAAATAAATCGCTACATCTACAGAAAAAATCCAAAACTAAAACGATGCCCACATTTCGTATGCAATATCAAATTCCCATACAATTGAACTATGAAGTTCAGTTTAAAGTTCTACATGTTTTATTCATAACTCGGGTTACAGTCGATTAACGATCGACGCGGGAATCAACTTTGCCGCAATGATTGTGCGAATTTCACCTGCACTTGAACATTTCACACTCGCGTATTTGCACCGCCCTTACTACTGTAAATCGAAGCTAATACTGAAAATCGTCAATTTGTTTTAGTAACAAATACTAGAAAATTCTAGTTCTGATCAGTTTCGCCATGTTATCTAAAATATTATTTTAAGCACACACGACTACACCCAGATACATTTAATAAATAAATCAGTGGCGCTACAACCTTTAGGCCTCAGATTTCCGAATCTGTTTCATGATTATTTTTAAATATAATAGGCAAGTAGGTAATCAGCCTCCAGTGCCTGACACGCGCCGTCCACTTTTTGGGTCGGTTTCCTCACAATGTTTTCCTTCACCGTTCTAGCAAATGTTAAATGCGCACATAGAAAGAAAGTCCATTGCACAGTCGGGAATCGAACCTACGACCTCAGGTATGAGAGTGGCACGCTGAAGGCACTAGGCCAACACTGCTCTAGCTACTCTCACCCACATACATTTATGTATTCCTTTAACAATATCTTTAGAAGCAAGTGTCAAACATTGAAATATTCATATTTCAAACGATGTGTGACTCTGCTCTGCTGCTGAGTTTGCACTGTTACTACATAAAAGTATTAACAGACGATCGCACTTGGTATGGGCCCGACAGCGGATTCCGTCCGCTCCATACCATATCCGTTCGTCTGGAGAGTTGTCTGCCGAACATTATTATTATTATTTAGTGTTCGCTCGGTCCGATGGTTTGCACATCGAATTTGGTCCGCTCCGTACCAAATCCGCGAGTCTGTACACTCGGACCGGACAAACGCACGGCTGACGGCAGTCACGTTTGAAACATTCTGGAGGTAGCACGTGCGTCAGCGCATGTTCGCACTATGGCGGAGATTTTAACAGAACACGAAGTCCTTGTCGATGTTTTGGCTCTGTATAAAGACTTTCCGTGCTTGTGGGATACATCACATGAATTGTATTCAACTTCATGTGACTAAATTCATCACGGTTTTTTAAATATGTTTTGCTCCCTCCTTTCTATTTTTTCATGATATTTGTGGCGGCATTACACTCGCAACATCAATCGCAATTTTAGCGCGCTTGGATAACGTCGGAGGCATGACGTCTGACCGGTGTACACGCCACGCAGTTACTGCGAGATCCGGTCGTGTGTTGTGAGTAGCGGATTTGGTACGCCATACCAATCCGCTATCCGGTCCGTACCAAGTTCAATCGTCTGTTAATACTATAATAAGTAAAGAGGGGTTTAAATAAAGCGAAATGATCGACGAGGACGAAGCACTCAGTGGATGCCACAAAGAGGTTGGTAACGACGGAAACATCAAAAAAGTCGTATTGTCTTTTATTGACATAACATTTAAACATAGAAGAATACTTTTTTACCGGATTCAAGTTATGTATTATAAATTAACAATTATTTTACATTTTAAATTCAACCGACGTTTCGCGTGCTTTACAGCGTGCGTGGTCACGCGGACTGAAGACAAAAGGTGTTGAATGGCAAAAGTATCACAGCTGTACAAAAAGTTGTATTATCTGTATTTATTTCCCCGGAGTTGATATCGACTAAAGATGGAGGGTTTTGGCAGAAACGGCTCACGGTGTCCTCTATTTTCGCGGATTGTTTATCTTAATACATAACTTCAATCCGGTAAAAAAGTGTTTTTCTATCAAAAAAGTCCGATGGATAGCCGAAAAGCGAAGTTGATTAAGATAGGTGAGAAACTAATGATATCAGAAGCGTGTTGGACATTTCCTAGATTATTACATATATGGATATGCGAAAACTCTGTTCAAAGAGGGTGCACCTCACAGTCAACTAAAAACAGCAACCAATAGATGATTCTGAGCAGTGTTTGAAGCGTAATAAATCTGAATTTATTCCATAGAATTGTCCGGATTTAATCCCCAGTGACTTTTTCCTGTTCTCAGACTCCATGAGATTGCTCAATGGACAGAAATTTTGCGCTGATGAAGAGATAATCGCCGAAACTGAAGCCTATTTTGAGGCTAAAGACAAATCCTACCATAGAAATGGTATCGAAAAATTCTATGATCGTTATATCTCTCGAATCGCAACTATATTAAATATCAAATCAAATTCTATAAAAATTTTCTTTACTATGTTAGCCTACAAACTTTTCAGCCCACTGTTATGACTTAAATAAGAATATATAATCATAATCTTATAAGATTACGCTATTCAAATATCGCATATAAATGGCATGCATATGTCGGATTGTAATTTTTACAAATATCGGATGTTATTAATGTGTACCTCTAACAGCGGTTCGGTGGATGACACAATACAGCAATAAATATTAAATCCTTGATTAAACACAATTAAACGAAAAATGGCACACAATTGTCAGTCGTAACAATTATACTTTGCGTTTCAATCAAACACAAAGTTCATAGCACGCAAAATACACACTAATATAACATTTAGGGCATAATTAATAATAAAATATTAATTTCCAAATAACAAATGCGTCTGAACAAGCGATGCAACAAAATCAAACATGGCGATCGCAAATTATAAAAAAAGGTATCTATCAACGACATTAATGTTAAAATATGTAGGGATATTATTTTTTTATTCTATTAATAAAGCAATTGTTTCACTGAGACTTGAAGTAGAAATCATGATATGAAAAATCTAGTAGTAGGAGACCCATATTTGCCAGATATATTTCAAACGTATAAATGGACTCGCTTCGATACATTGCATTGGGTACACGATTTTTAGCTTAACTTGTGCATACTTTAAGTGCATTGGAATCGAGAATTTGAAACGATGTTTGCACTAAATGTTTGAACATCGAATTGAATTTCATATATCATTTTGTTTACCTTGTATCCGTTGATTAAAGTTATACAAATATCAATATTAGTATGTAATTTCAGCAGATCAGATATTTATTTCGTAAAGTTAACAATATTTTTAGGTAAATTTAATTGAATTTAGGTTAAGTACTATATAATATTTTAACATTTTTATTTTTTTTCCTTTGGAGTAGAGACTCTTGGGCCGTGGGGTTCAAGTGCACAGGCGCTTATTAAAGATGTAAGTTGGCGCCTAGTAGATGTATGTAGATGTGTGTAGATGTGACCCCAGAGCTGGCACTTTCCTGGCTCAATGAATAGGTAAGTATCGCAATACAGCGAGGAAATGCTGCCCTCGTTAAAGGTACACTGCCACAGGGATGTGGCACTTTTTAAATTTGTTTTGATTTTCATTTTATGTATTGTTAATTATTTTTATTATTACTTTGTAGGTTAAGAAAATTGTAAATACTTTATTATTTAAGGTTAGTTATTGTTTTAATTGTTCTTCTGTTTTGTGCATTTGTGTATTAATAAAATCATAATTATATTTTAACAGTGTTTTCTATTGATTTAACTTTTGCCTTGGAAAAATCCTGAAGCAATCTACTTCCTTATTTGTTCGTAGTGTAAGCTTCGTACATTAACTTACCAAATTCCTGTATCTTTTTAATAAATGTACCAATCAAACAGTCCTGTTATAATGAAGCTAAAGTCTACATGCTGATAAATAGGTATGTAATATTGAGTTACTATTAATACATCTTCACAAGGACTAATTTAATTAGGAAATCATTACTTGTAGTTTGACACCACTTCGTTGGAAATACACTGAGGAAATACCCTATATATTTATAGCGAAAAATACTACAAGAAGGTCATAACTCATTTACTTATCATTGGTATGTGTTCTGTATATTTTCAGCGTTAAAATATAAATTCGCGTAATATTATTTATGTTACGGTGTCCTGTCGGACTATTACTAATTGATTATAATATAGACATATTTATATTATATACTCAATAAATTGTAGATATGGGTTTTCTGCTATACAACAAACTATAATGTTAGCACGAATTTAAATAAATAACATTTGCTATATTCTGTTTAGGTCTGGGCCACAGACGTCTGTATCTATTTCATTTGTCAATATAATAGGTAAGTAAGTGTGTGCCTGACACACGACGACGGCTTTTTGAGTCTAAGGCTGCTGCCTCGAATTTCGCGGGCAGCGGCTGCGGCGCGGGAGCGAGGCGGCCAACGCATACCTGTTCTCCAAACCAGCGGGCAGATCGCGCGGCACTATAGCGGTGTAGTGTTGTGTTCGTGGTTGTGTAGTCGAGATATTTGTTTTTATTCGCGAACGAAATGTCTAAAAAACGGCGACAACATCTTTTTGATTCAAATTTATTCCTAACGCTCGATTTATTGTGGGCAAAAATATGTTATATGCAAAAATATAGTTCCATATGGGTCTCCTTTCAAAGATTTCTGAAATAATTTGCTCTTGCACTTCCGAGGTCATTTTGATACGTCAAAAAAAATATGTACAGCACTATACTACAATGCATACGCGAAACGCGGGCGGTCACCGCTTGACTGGATTGCACCGCTCGTTACCCGCGCCCGCGCCGCTGCCGCGCCGCTGTTTTCGAGAACCGGTCCATTTGATTGTACGCATAATATCCTGCCGCTCCCGCGTCGCGGCCGCCGCCGCCCCGCTGCCCGCAAAATTCGAGGCAGCAGCCTAAGGCAAGCCAGTTTCCT